>JAECYW010000006.1:2400000-3797389 GCA_023014335.1 Galerina marginata | reverse complement strand
TACTCAGAAGCCGAAAACAATTCCTGTGTCTTCGTTCAAATTTTAGGTGCGATTTCCCTCTCGGAAGCGCTCAAACTTTACGTCATCTGTCTCCGCGACCCTGGCTGGTCATGAAAATCTTTGGGATAGGAGCGCAGTGGCCTCATCCTGTCAGGGAGCACCGTTCCTGTTCACGCGTCAGCCGTGTTCGCGGGAGGCATAAATATAGTCAACATACAAACGCTTGTCTTGGCAACTTGCTCTGATCATGTAGGCCCAAACAGGCAGGTTTTTATTTATGTGCGAATCGACGTTTAGGCGGAGTGAGTTGCACCAGGGATGTCAGCATCTTTCCTTACATTCAGGAGGGTAAGGAATCGGAAAAATAGGGCGATAACGGCGTCCCACGCTTGCGACTCGAATTTTTGGTTTGGGGACGAGTAGGAGGAACGGAGCTGTCGTAAACCGCCCCGACGATTCAGTGCTTACCACGCGAACCTTCGAAAAAAGCTATTTTTAGCTCTAATGGGGTGTGCTGGTGGTTATCAGAGTGATGAAAGTGCGTCAGTCACAGATTTCTATATTTTGCGCAGGATTGAACGTGGGACAGCGCAGGGGATGATGAAACAATGTCATGAAGATACCTGTCCAGTATATTCTCACCCAGATCTATCGAAATGCATTTAAAAGACGGTCCGCTGCGATGCTCACTTTCTCCAGCAGACAGCTGTTTCTCTTTCTTCAGACGCACTCCGTCGAAATGGATCTCGAGAAGTACATCAGCAAAGACGATGGGTCTGGTATGTCTTTTCATCAATTATGCATATTCCCTGCTCATAAGCTATGCACTGGCAGCTCCCGTTTCCGAGTCGGCGTCAGCGTCGTCGTCAGAGCCGAGTCTGTTGAAGCCAAAGCCATTCGACCTCAAACCTAACCGCGATATCCTGCCTGAGAAGAAGGGTACGAAATTAACCCGTTACCTGAAGTGTACGCTATATCCCGACTCCCATCACATATTGCTATACCTGACGTATTTCCTTCCCAAGTCAATTTCTTCACGACATACCGGAAAATCTTCACCGTTATTTTCACGTCCAACCTCATTGCCTTTGTGTGTTTCATTGCAAAGGCGCATGGTGTTCCTTTACCCACCGATATTGCAAGCGCGTCATCGGCAAATCTCATGGTTGCAATTCTCTTCCGCCAAGAAAATTTCGTTAATCTCGTCTACGAAATCGCGGTTTGCGTCCCTCACTCCCTCCCGGTCTCAATCCGTCGGCGACTCGCGAAGGTATTCCATTACGGAGGGGCTCACAGCGGAAGTGGTACTGCCGCGGTTGTCTGGTTCCTTCTCTACAGCGCCCTCATCACCAGGGATTACATCCATGCGCCAACAAGAGATGCCCTCGCCAACCTTATTACGTCGTACATTTGCATCACCATGTTTCTTCTTATCCTAGGAGCAGCCCATCCGCGCTTCCGAGTTAAGTTCCACGACTACTTCGAAGCCGGGCACCGTTTTGCCGGGTGGACCGCCCTCATCACCTTTTGGATCCATAACGGGCTGGCGGCGAAGGCTTCGGCCAGAGAACAAGGAGTTCCGATCGGATTATTCCTCGTCAAGTCGCCAAACTTCTGGTTCTTTTGCGTTTCAACGAGCTGTACTTTACTTTCATGGTCGCGGCTGCGCCACCGCGAGGTTTACCCGGAAGTTCTTTCCGATCACGCTATCCGTCTTCACTTCAAATACAAAGCAATGCAACCGTTTTATGGCCTCAAAGTCTCAAATCGCCCCATGCTCGAATGGCACGCATTTGCCACTATCCCGGATGAGGACGAGAATGGGAAGATCAATGGCTTCTCCGTTGTGGTCTCCAACGCTGGCGATTGGACGAAGCAAACCATTATGAACCCGCCCACTAAACTCTGGGTTCGTGGCTATCCCCTTCACGGTCTTCTATACACATCACGCCTGTTCAAACGGATCGTCGTGGTCGCTACGGGATCCGGTATCGGACCCTGTCTTTCGTTACTATATGCGAACGTCACACCGCGCCGAGTTCTTTGGTCAACACCTCATCCAGAGACAACATATGGCCCAAAGATAATGAACTCTGTTCTGAAAGCCGACCCAGATGCAATCGTGTGGAATACTCGAACCCTTGGTCGTCCCGATATGGTCGCTTTGACGTATCAACTCGTTTTGGAATCTAATGCCGAAGCGGTGTTCATCATTTCTAACCCGAAGGTGACGAGGAAAGTCGTGTACGGCATGGAGACACGAGGAATTCCAGCATATGGTGCCATTTTCGACTCTTAAGTCCGCATCTTGGCACTGCAACTCATACACAGGAAGTGAGTCCAAGCCGCTGCCTGATTTACGTTGCTTTCTGACATTGATCTCGCTTAATCACTAATTTTAGAGCTGGAATTTTCTCTCCATGGTTTACAGATATTTTTCAATTGTATTTTGCTGACATCTACTCAAAGGTCCGGATTCTTGAGGTGTCGTGCTTTCCGTGTATCCACATCTAATTAATATTTGAATAATTGCATCAAAACGCCTGTATTAGTTATCGCTTCGTCCCACAGAATTACAAATGGTATCTTTGCTTTCCTGATGTCCCGTTGTGGACTTGTGTGTTTTTTTGACAGTTTTGACTGCGACGATCTTTCCAGGGCAATTTCGACCCTTCTCGAGGCCAGAAAGTATACTACCTCCGGGACGAGGGCGAGGAAAATCTGTGAAAAACTTAATACGTTGTGATGCATTGGAAAAAATCAGGCTAACTAAGTAAAGCGATCCTGATACGGTCTAGCAAGCCACGGACGGCCGAAAGAAAATATATTAGCAGTAACTACCACTTGATACAATCCTGTGCGCCCATATTTCCTTTTTCTTTATCGAGCTCAGGTGCCGACCCTGACGATCTTTATCAGGCTTTAACCTGTGGCTCTCGTGGATGGAATTCGCTCCGAACCCGGCGTTACACCTTAGATGCGCCGTGATTTGATGGTTCCTATTGAGATAGCCGACATCGATTGCCAAGTCCAACGATACTGCCAAACGCGACACAAACATGGAAAAGTTGGAAGGATCTATCATGATAACAATACCTGTAAAACAGCGCGAAAATACCATAGCCATTTCATTATGAAGCACTCTGGAGCGTCCAGAATCAGACGCGAGGTAAGGAAATCAGGAATCGGATGTGAAGAAAGAGGAACAATTCCAGACCAATAGACGCCTGCACGGCGCTTATTTACCGTGGTAGTTGTGGTAAATGTGTACGGCACGGTTCAAGGCCTTAAGGACTCAAAGGAGAATATCACTCTAGTGTAAGCAAGCTACAGTTACGAACCGTAGCATTCTATTCCGGACCCTGGTTCTATACACCGTACTTCCTCACGATCATTTAAATCGCCCGATTCCGCGACTGGTCTGGCAGTCGGGTGCGGTCTAGCAGGTATGATAAGGGAAGGAGCGAGATTGTTGCTCACCTCAACTTCCCAAGTCGTAGGGTGGGAACAGAGTTACCTTGGAAATTATTGTGGCTTGCTTGTTATGATATAATCTCTGTCATCAGTCACGGTGCTACCAGTAGGGTCGCCAACAACTATAGTGTAGACAACGATCTTCCGGACTCGGAGGTTGACCAAGGTTATTTAGGATCTTACCATCTGAAGGGCCTGGTCCAGGTGAACCTTGAGTCCAGGTGGCCGGTGAATTGTTCACGAGATATTCAACTGGTTACTGAGGGTCAAGGCGAGATTGGGTTATGCAAGGTTACGCACCTTTTCAAGGGTCGTGGTTCGATGTCTAATTCTGATCTTAGAAACTTCCAATTCTATCTGAATGAAAAAAACTTGGTTGGCGACACTTATTACTTAAATCTTTCTACTAACTCGCATGTTGGAAAAAAATTTGCCTGAAAATGGGGGCAAAAGCCACACCTCCAGGACATTGTCGAAAATGTACCTAGAGTATTCGATAATTTCGATTGAAGGCTCAAGTATTTTGATGTGGCCATGCCATAATGAATATTTTCCATTCAGATTTCTCGAGCCTATCTACCTTTCTGACCCTACTTTTCTCACATTGGTATGTATATAAATTTACTACTAATGTACACTCGGTGAAGTAGTGAGCTCTGGGCCGAGCTGCCCGAGCTTCGATTAGATTAGATAGTCAGTAGCACAGCCTGTCCGTATGTGGACAGACGCGCGAAGAGATCCTTGCTTGGTCCTGACCACCACTGCGTGCTGCCTGACCGCGCGCCTGCTAGACGCGTCCCCGAGCCTTGCCAGACCCGAGCTGCCAGGGTAGGTCTGATAAGTAGGCCTATCCCATCGGGGTGCTCGGTCCAGAGGCCATTACTACACCGTCATCCAACTCCGGGACAGAGCTTGAGCCTGAACCGTCACAAGTAGTGAGGCCGCCCTATGCCTATAGTATAACTAAGACATTGGTTTTTCCATCCACAAATGTAATGCACCAACAGCCGCTAGCCCCACCCACAGTCCCCCTGTATTACGGCTGTACTCGAGTCAAAATTGAGGGCTAGAAGGAAATAATACACCGCATGAAATAGTACACGAGTTACTTATCATCAACTGCATTTCCGTAGTACTTATCAGGAAGTCCGGCCAAGGGAGACTCAAATAATCCAAATAAGAGTTCTGCGAGCCTTTGCCAAATACGACGTTCTTTGACTTGTTTTTGGGGAACATAGCTTCGAATTTAAGATGGGGTATCATATCAAATATTTAGATCAGGAGACCAACTAAGGCATACTCTGGCAGAGGTGCCAGCGAAGACGCCAACTCGACATAAGACGGCATCGTTCGACAGTTTGGAAAGACTACCACCACTGCTGGAAAGCATTCCAGAAGCCGTAGAGACAGATAAGTCAAATATTTGACAAGTTGGAGAAGGCCTAAAAATTGGTTGTTCCAGAGCCTTGAACGGCATTGATTACGAACGCCATGAAACCAGCCGTAGAATAATTTGCCTGGCCACAGTAACTCCAGGTAGGCGCGATCTGTATAGAGGGGCACAGTTTCTGGAGCTTTTGATCGCCAAAGGAGTATACAGTGGATGAGTACGTACATAGTTTACCTTGATCTGGAAAGTAGGGAGTTCGGCTGCGAGGACCAGATTTAATAATGAGTCTGCTTGTCCGCAATTGTAGTTGCGCTTTCAACAAACGATTGGCCAGAATAAGGCTACGTCGGCAGCGCCAAGGCTCATAAAGTGTTGCAGGTCGAAGCATTTTTCAAGGCTCCCAGAACTCAAATTTGAATCCTAGCATCGTGTGTAGAGCTTCCGCTCCGAGTCCGGATAGCCGATTTCCGGCGTTCATTTCAAGCAACAATCGATGAAGCGTTCCAAACCCGCCCCACATATTATACTAGGCGCTCGACGCTCGCGCTACAGCGTTTACAAAGTGAATTTTAATGTTTCTACTCTTTGATCCTCGAGACGGCCCCAACTTTTCCCTTCTTCTCTTCGCCTTCATTCTCCCTCACCCATTTCCCTGTCCGTACACGCAGGATTTCTGTCAGGTAACCAGATGGACAACGGCGAAATCCTGTACCCATTCTTATGGCGAGTGGGTCCAGAAATTCCATACTAAAGGCCCTTGCCCAACCTATATGACCTTCGAAATTGAACCGCAGAAAAGAGTTATCAGGTGGGTTCAAAATTACCTTACTGCTCTCTCTTTACTGAGCGAATCAGAATTTATGTAAACTTCCTAGTTCCAGATGGCAAAAACGATTCAATGCCCGTTCGTTCTTTCTTCCCCCTCGGTGGTATCAATTGCCATCTTTATCTTATCTTAGAATTTAGCCACCTTATGACCTCTTGTGCTTGTGTTGGGGATCCTTAAAATGCTCCGGACACAGTTTACAAACCGTTATCTGGATCAGGGGGAAACATGGAAGTTGACTGCCAGGTTCGCGGGAGGCAACTACCGTAGGAAATTTCTTGACGGAACCGGCGACCCGCTACGTAAAGGGTCTTAATTTCGTGAGACCTAGTCAAATGCGAGTTGCATAAGATACGAATTGACGTCGCATTCAACTTTGTTTTCACACCGTTAAAGTTCTTCGCTTAAAATCAAGTGGTATAATTCCTCGGACGAAAGATGCTGTCATTAGTTAATGAATTCAAGTTCCAGGGCCCTGGCGGATAACTTTTAAAAACATGAGAAGTGAATACCGTCTTTGTCCAAGTCTCTCGAAACCCGATATCTTGTGCAAAACGTGCCGACTGCGCAGCGCCTAGTTTCGGAGACGAAATATGCGATAGCCGCACTAAAATCTGCACAGTGTATAGAATATCTCTGAATTGCGCTATACACTACTCAATCGTCGATGGAAGGAAAGAGATACAAAGTCGAATCTGGCGTAGAGTGGCAATTCGGTCGTAATTCAAACCTCCGCAGCCCTCCTTCGTACATTTGGCCTCCCAGCAGGCCAACGCCTCTGGCCACTCTGCCGCGTTCCCAAAAGCCAAACCCAATGTATCCCCAAGAGGTCTTCTTTCTATCTCTAGGAACATGGCGTTTTTGAACTCTCTCCATGGGTGATTGTCCAATTCAGTCACACCACATCTGTTACAGTGGTAAGGAGAACTAAAGCGACAGGAGGAATAAGCGTCGGAAAGGAACCCGGGAAATTTTGAGCTCACCTATTCCCGGCAGCAAATCTCTCAGGGCTGTTAAGAAGCTGTCGGAACATGTCTCGGCGTCTTCGATGTAAATTTAGAAGTGGGAGTAAATCCTTCGAGGATATTTGATCGATGATAGGGGTATGAATAGAATCATAGAGGTTCAGCCCCAGGGTGTATGTCGACGCCAGCTTCGCCTCGGCACTCCAACCAAAGTGCACGGCGAGCATGTAGCATTTTAACGGGTGGTTCTGGAGCATTTGAAGCGAGTTCAACGCGTACCGCATAGTTGCAATTGGACCAGGTGTGTCCCACTTCTCAGCGAGGGTTAAGACGCGTTCAACTTCATCTATAGACCCCCATTTTAGTACCGGGAGACCGCTGACAAGTCTAAGAAGACGCTCGAGAGCGAAATCGGGTTCGTAGACGTCCAGCACGGGTGGGAGATCCAATTTTATTCCGTCCACGTTCTCCCGATCTTGTCGAACGCAGGCATTCGGCTGGGGAAGACTGAACATAGTCTCGAAGAAGCCTGAAGTTGTCCGTAGTGTGTACGACCGCACGCGATATAACGTGCCCTGGGTGGAACGGAGAACAACATCAGCGTCGAGATCAGAGAAGAGTTGATGGTAGGGAGATGAGGTGCTTTCAGCTCGAATATGTGTGCTTTTTGGCGCAAATGATGAAGTGCGCACTATGGATAAAGTTGGGGCAGACATAGCGGCCTTGCCTCGAAAGCGAGTTTTCAATGAGGCGATTGTGGGGGTACTTGAACCCTCAGGAGAGTCTCCTTAAATGATACTCTGCCGTCCGCACGTGGGAACGAGTGTGGGGGCATGTAGCATGTATCGGGCGACCTTAAACTGGCAATTGGAGGTGTTACTCGGCCGTCGATCTCTGGACGGCAAAGAAAACTATTACATGTGGGTGTGAGAGCTGACCTCGTCTTCGCAATTAGCGGTGACGGTCTTCATTGATGATGAGAAGATTGACCTTCGCAGTGGTGGTTGATGAGCGAAATCCGTGGATGATCGCAACGTGTCCGGGCAAGAGGAACAGTATTCAGGGTCGCCAAGAACACGTGCAACTGAAATTCCAGGAATGCTAACACCACATTTGTGGAAAGAAGCTTAATAACGAAGCAAATGCTTGAAATAAACATCGTGAGGGGTTCATATTTGACGAAAGTAATTTTAGTCCAAAAGAGCAAGAGCTAATAAAAGAATGAACTCAGCTGATGGGTTTAACTCGTGAGAAAATCTCCGACCTTGCTAGGCCTCACTCGCAAAAGAAAACCGGAGGACAAGTTGACAGAATCGACAAAATATTAAGGGTTATACGTGTTGAAGAATACTTCGAATAGAATAGCTTCGTCACCAAAAAAAGTCGAACGAAGCACATACTTTTCGACAAGTCCAAACGTTGTGGAATTCCTTATAATCCCCGTCAGCCTGAGATAGACGCCACGGCGCATGCGGGTTTGGAGTAAAAAGGGGATGAAAGTCTGGACGTACCTTCGGTACATCGAAGAAAGGAAAAGCCCAACACCCTCTTTGTAATAAAAAAGAAAAAACAATCGGCGTTATTGTGGCAAGCAATGAAAAAGATGTACGGGAACACTAAAAATAGGTTCCCTTGTTGTGGTATTCCAGAGCAAGGTGTCCGTGCCACGTCGTGCAATGCCGTGTCGAATCTGACTTGCAGTTGCTAAAGGATTAGCATCGTTAGGACGTTCCCGTAAATTTTAATTGATAGATAGGTGTCCAAAGCAAGGTTTGACAACAGGAAATGATATCGTTATGCTGGAGGTAAAAATTACAAGAGGGTGCATCAACACGCGATGACCCTTCAGGAAGATTTGAATGCCTTTGCTTACGTTCATGTCTAATTATCCAGGTCCCCGCGGAATTCGTACAACCTGATCCAAGGATTGAGAATGGGTCGGCCACGCTCGAGGAAATATTTCGGTCCTGCGAGCTTGGGGATATGCGTGATCGGCGTTAAATGCTTCGACGGCACAGATCTTCGAACCAAACGAGCAGGGTTTTGTTATAGAGGACTAATGACTGATCTTTCTGGTCATCAAAAGGATCTTTCAGACTTGAATGACCAGCGCGGGCGTTAAAGTACGTGGCTCTCACATCTGAACGACCATTCGACGGGGTTTTGCATGTTTTAGGGAGGCCATCGCAATCCAACTCTGTCGTGAGACGGTTATATATGAGGTGCCTCCATATTTCAAGTAGAAGTTCGCAAGAATTTCAAGCGGCGGAGGTTTGGGAGAAAACGCAAAGCAAGAAGGCGACGAGCAAACTCGGAGTTTGAAGGATTTAACGTTACATAATTTGTCTTTTGCCGAAAACGGCATCAAATCCCACCGTCTGATCCGATTCCGATCAAATTCCGATTGCCCTGGTACCGACCTGGTACTATGCTTTGCATCTGGTGGGTGGATTCGTCCAAGCCTCAAGTTAAAAATCCAGGGACAGCGTAAATCCCTTTCAATTATTTGAATTATAGGCCGTACAAATCAGCGTAGGGATCCCAATTAGAAGCTGTGTGCCTTTCATACTCAAGAAAGTTGGCAATCATCGTTGCAACCTCCTCCCCATAAACTTCTCCCATAAATGCAAATGTGATGTCTATTCCAGCGCTAACGCCTGACGACGTCCAGATGTTTCCATCTACCACCCAGCGAGCATGCGCTACCCATTCAACTTGAGGACGCAACTGAATGGTTCGAGACCAAGCGCGTTTGTTGGTGGTTGCGCGTTTTCCGTCGAGTACGCCGGCCTGTGCTGCTATCGCCGACCCTGTGCATACCGTAATGAGGAATTTGAGCGTTGAATAAACCCTTGCAATATATTCGATCGCTTTTGAAATATTTTCAGGGACCCGATTTCCAATTCCTCCGGGGACGATAAGGACATCGACGGCAGGCGCGGTTTCGAATGTGTGTGTTGGAACAATAGACTGTCCAAAATCCGATGCGGGGTTGCCGAGTCCTTTAGGAGGCTTTGTTGTCACTGGTTCTAGGGCCTCTGCGATCACGTAGAGCTGAAGAGGGTAGGCGAGGGATAATGAATTCAAAGCATCTAAAGGACCGAAGACGTCGAGAGCTTGAAACCCATGGTACACGATGACACCGTACTTGAGGGGGACGACGTCAATTGGAGACGCTGAAACTGGAAGATCGATTATCGACATGATGGTTTATCAAAGCGACCAGAGTAGGCACAAAAGCCTGTATTCCAACCTGAGCCAAATTTTGGTCACATGCGCGATCCAAAAAGGAACCGAATGTAGAGTATTCGTACTCAACTTAATCTGATTGGTTCACTGGATAATGGATAAAAGTTCTATAAGTAGGACAGAAACTCTTCAAAACAGCGGTCTTGAAGGGCTTTGAAGGCGTATCGAGCAGGTCATTCGGAGGCGCGTCGAAGGCAAAAGCAAAGATGGACACGGCCGGAGCGCCTGTCCGCTATAGCTAATGACTGATGGCATCTAATCTAATCTTTGGCAGCTCATGCCAATGGCCTGTAACTCCCGATTGGCACCGTTCATCGTTACGAAAATAATGCCATTGCACCATTCTATGTCAGAGGCATGTCGATCAAAAAAAATCCAGGCAGAAAGGTTTCTTATGGGCCTTTACGTTTAAATATTTATTAAGCGACAGGCCTGGACTTTGATGGCTGGCGGTACATCTCTCGATACTTATGTTGTTGGCCGCTAATGCAGATTCTGCTAAGGCAGGTAATCAGCAAGCCAGTTCACTATACTAAATTCTACCGAATGAAGAGATAAGAACATTTTTTCCGGTTGTCTCCTGAAACGGAAGTGGCTCTTGTAATAAACTTGAAGCTTTCCGCATGTTAACAATCTACAAGTTTTCTATCACTCGCCAAGGTTTCGCTCAACCTTAAAAACAGAAGCATTTATATTTCAGTGTGCATGGCAGGCGTTACCCACTAAAACCACGAAATGCTCACTCCGTAGATCTTTCCATAGACCTTTCAGTGAAAAAGTCCTCTGGTACCGGCTAAACACTCTCCCTTTCAAATGATTCATTCAGCAACCCGCAGTCAAAGATGGACCCCAAGTAAGAAGGCCGTTTAACTCAAAGATCTGCGACAACCGAACAAGCGTGAGATACACTGAAAAGAAATCCAACATAAAAATGTGAGTCAATGCAGCACAGAGTATACCAATCAATTTCCCTTCTCAACAGCTATTTGAATTTGTCGCGCACGAAATTGATTATCCTGCCCAGGAAGGCGCAACGCGATTTGACAAGCCCTGTTGACAACTGTGGATGAATGGATGAGCAACTTGAATTATGGTCTTACTATTAAGGAATCGCGATGCTGAATTACTTACTACAGAGAAGCAATACATAAAACCTATTAGAAATATGTATCCGTTAAGCCGACGCCCAGAACTGTAGTCCCCAACGTAGTCATATTTAGTTTATCGAGTGCATAGTTGTTACTCGGTGTACCAGGGTGTAAAATACTGACTCGGAGTTGTTCGCATCCCCTATTATATTTTCGATTCGTACACAATTGTAAGCTGTATCTCATTGTGATTCTCAACGGAGTCCAAACGGTGTAAGATTTAGTATGGGAATGTTGTCCTTAATAGGCTTCAGCCTTGAAGACTGGGATTCAGTTTTTTACGTGTGCAGATATTTGGAGGACTGCCGTGTTTGATACCGCCCGATTCAAACGCAGCCGCCCATGGCATAAACTCAGCGCCACAAGTTGGACAAGGTAGTTTGGAAATACCCCGTAACCCGGACAGGTTGGCGACAGAAAATCCTAAGACCGGCCCAAAATCTCTCCTTCCGAGTCGACTCAGACCAGACAATGGTCAAATATGAAGGACGGTGCTAGCCGTACTAGACAGTCATTTCCAAAATATGCGGCTCAAGACCATTTTCTAGTTCGTCGTAGGTTTCTATCTATCTTCAACAAAATCTTCAACGTCATCGATAGAGACAGCATATTTTTTTGCACGGCAGATTAGTAAGTGTCCCCACCGTTTCTAAGGCACACATAAATGTGGGAGGGAATCGTTTTTGCAGGGAAAAAGCCAAGGATTTCTGGACCCACGTTCCCAAGTAGATAACCTAGCCTGTTGTCTTTCTTGATTGACATGTGCCTGACCGCAATCAACGCAAAAAATAAGGAAGCTTAGCTTCAGCGGCCAAGCATCTGTGGGGCACCGGGTTCATAATACCGCCGTTTCTCCGTCTACTCCTGTAAGGACGCTCGAGCCTTTCACAATCTCTCGAGATTCGCTTACAGAATTCGTGGAGTGTCAAGGAAGATCCTACAGCGCAGGTGTTATTTTGGGTCGATTATTCGAGCATTATTTGGGAGAAAACAGAGAAGGAAATTTAGCTCTACGCCTCAAAAGACCTTGCAATATAATATCTTAGCTTCGAACAATATCTGCTTTATACCCAGAATCCAAATTTGGAAAGGGGCCTCAAACTAAATCTGGATGCGCACCAAAAGCAAGACTCAACGTTGACTCCGGCGAGGTCGTATCAGGTTCGGTGAAACGATCCAGAGTCAACACCAGCTGACAATGATAAGATAAGCCAAATGCAATTAGGGTAAAGTTAGAGTATATCTACCTTCAAAATAACTGTCCTAATTTTTCTATTTTTTCGTGTGCCAGTCCCTGCCAAGCGTTCGAGTAACACTAATTTTATCACAACTTCATTCCGCCGTCGGGTTTTGGCACCTCAAGGAGCAACAGTCCATTTCTCAGCGAATCTTGCAGCGTCTCGCCCAATGTAAAGTTTGTCCTGCCTTATTCGACCAGCGGAGGAACGCTAAAAATACTCTTTGGGTATTAGGGGTCTCGGTTGGATCAGTCGTTCCCCTTCACGGATAGCAGATGCTTCCGTTCTTGTGATTGTCTCTCCGCAATAGGAAGATTGGCGCCGCGCCCGTAAGTGACAGGGAAGTTCGATAGCCACTTGGACCGTCCCATGGGTCGATTAGTTGGGTCCATCTAACGGACCACAGTAAGGACAGCACCTGCTGACTCCATATACTCCTTTAGACAATGAATTCACAACATCGACCCCCGAGGTCAAGTATACTACCAATCTCAGACTTTCAGCTCGTTCAGTTCTGGATCATGGAGTGCGAGTAAGGTTTATGCGAGAAGCGTAGCAACAAGTGCTGCTTCCAAATACTCAGAATATACTACTTAGTGGGAACCGGGATCACAACTCCACGCTAGTGTTGCTTCTAATCCTGCTTTCTTTCGCGGGGTAAATTTGGTACGCCAAAGTCGATTTAACCTTCCTCCCTTTAGCTAAGTACGAACACGAGGTTGAAAGCCTAGCATGCTTTATTTCAATTCAATATCATATGATTATGTTCGTTCCTTTACGTTGAGGCTGCGTTCAACAAACCGAATATTGGTACATTTACGTAAGTACTCTCAACCCCAAATTCCGAGATAGATCTGTTCGCAGGTCTATAGGCAACTGACAGTGATTGACCAGCGTCATGCTCCCACCAACTGCGACTCATGTAATTCAGCGGCAGAAGTTTAGACCCCGATATTTTTTATCTTGCTTTTTGCCTATGATAGCACTGATGTACGAGCGACCCAACGCACCCCACGGTCAAAAGAAATCCTAAGATTAAAGATATGCTCTCAAGATGCAGATCTTATCAGGCCGTCGCTCCAAGGCTCGTTATAATAATGGAGTATCAAGATCATATATTCTACACGCCTTTATGTTATGGGTTACAATCAACAATTCTCTAAATCGATTTCTTCGTCGCGTTGTCTAAAGCGTCGGGGGCAAGAACGCGAGATGCCTTTCCCTCTTTATTCTTGTAGAATACAATGTCACCGTCATCTTCGATGAAGCAGCACTGGGTGAAGGTTCGGTAGAGCGCGCGGAACGTGTTCTAAAAGGCGTATAGGCTTAAGGGTGAGGTTTGTGGTAGAAACGCGCCGGCACTTACGGTGGAGTCGTAGTTGTGGTCGTCTTTGAGAACCTTTTTGATGGCTTCAGTTACCTGCGGTTGGTTGTCTATAACGCAGCGTTTAGTTTTTCGAAGACATCAGAAAACAAGGCACTACGTACAGAATGGAATCGATGAGAACAAGTGGTGAGCAATCTGTGGAGAAACAACGTTAAGAGACCAAAAAGGAAGCAAAAACAAAATGGAACTGACGTGGTCGTGAGAGACGTTATGAAGGAAGAAGCGACCAGCCCATCCTAAGAGTGGCCTATCGACAGTAGAGACGGCACCGCGGAGGAATGACCATTGTTTGTTTCGGTAGTGTGCAATCGTTGGATCGGAGTGATGAAGATAAGTCAACATCACTATCCAATGGTTCGAGAGCTAGGAAGACGAAATACTTAGTATTTGATGCGACAATGTGATTTGGAGTTTACTTGCCAGGTAAGGAACGAAGTACAACTTGAAGAAGTAGCCAACGACCGACTTCCTTTCGTCCACTAAGTAAAGAATGGAGGACATGACAGTCAAGCCGATGTTCGAGGCGATTATGCCATTCCTTTCATGAGGCTTGAAAAGAGGCGAAGAAGGTTGGAAATGCTAATTGGCGGCTCAGCACCCAGGTGAAATCCATTTTTGTCATTCTAACTCACGTTGGTGCCGGCTGGATACATTGGTGAACCCATGGCGTTCGTAACGAGGTAATACTGCCATCCAAGCGCCTGCATAAAGAGCATGCGCCCAAGGCTATAAATGGGGGTCTCCTCAAAGACATCGTGATAGTCGGAGATATGGGCGCTGGTCTCTGGAGGTAGGCCGTAATCTGAGCGAGTGCGGGGTACAAAGTTCTCATCACGTTCGATGGACATGGTTCGCCTTGTGATGGGCGTGATGCGTTGACCTCCAGGCGTAGTAAGGGACAAGAATAAACTTTGAAAGTAAAAAACTCTTGAGCTACGAATGAGAGCCAGCTTCGAAAATACGTACAGGTGTGCATCGAATACCCGATGAGGTGGTTAAACCACGAATGATTTGACAAGCTTCCATGGCCGGCTTCGTGAGCCATGCACCACCATCCTGCAAGAATGACACCCTGTACGTGCCAGTAGAGTGCCCAGAGAGACCATTTAGCAACCGATCCAGCAGTGGAAGAAAGCCCAGTGGTTTCGACGAGTTTCTGAACGAAAGGGTCGATTTGCCAACCAAGCTTGTAAACCTACGAATGCACAGAAAATGTCTCTGAACACATAGAGCAAAGCCTTGAGTGTGTTCTTCTCATGCAGATGTTTAGGGACCACATGAATGAACTTCAGACAGGGTCACCTAGGACAGAGGTCGGATAAATTAAGCGTTTAGGAATGGCTTATCTCACCTTGGTAGGCCTGAACGGCGTCTGCGTCCGCTTAATGTATTCCGGACCATCGCGGAATAGAGACAGGTGCGTTAAGAGAGAACATGCTGAACAGCGGACTCACTCTCGCAAAGTAAACTATGCGGGGAGAGGAGAAAGAGGGTGGAAATTCACGGAACGACGGCAAGTATTTGAAGCTCGCATTTGAGAATCTCAAAAGAGTGCGAATTAGATCCTAACCAATCCATCAAATCCGATACTAGATACTCCGGCCAGGTGAACGCAGGTTTACTCGTGGACAGCAAAGTGGGGATCCGAGTGTTGTCAGAGTGGACGAAGTGGGTACTAAGGACCCCGTAAACCCCTCCTACCTTTTCCAGCACCGGCTAATCGTAAATGGAACTGGCGCATGAATTCGGTCTGGCGCCGTGGGAAATTGTCGGACTCCACCTGTTTTTCACCACCACCACTATTAACCCTGAGTAAAATTTCTCCGAGTTTGGTCGATCTTCTTCCCTCATCGGCATTATTATGAAGTACAATGAATCCTGATGGCCAATTCTGCCGATTTTCGTTCGTGGACGGAATTCAAACCCCAGTTCACCGCTCGGCTCTAGATGCACTTCTCCCTAGGATAGCCAAGCGTCGTACATACTCCAATTGCATACTGCGCCACAGAGGGTCCCCGGTAATACCTTCGACTGAAGATCAACGACCCAAGGTACGTGATTCCATTCCTTATTCTAATTTCCATTCCGCATTCCTGATCCTCTTTTCTACTCTCGCTGAACGCGAACGTTTCTGAAGCTTCTGTCCGCCCAGGTGAGACCCCGAGAGACTTCGAACAGAATACAATCACCGATCTTCTGATCACCACCTACAAACTTCGTTATCATCAAATAGATATGGTCGACCACCTGAGCCAACAGATCGACTTATTTTAGGATGTATCCACGGGTGACCAGAGTGTCTTTACTCTGCATCGATAGGACTCGGTCGACGTTCATAAATTGAACTGCTATAGACCTGTCAAAAGCCAGTTATCTGGGCAGAGTCCGAATATGTCACACCGGGGTAAGATTCCTGGCGTTACGACAGGAAAAGTAGCGGGGTACAATCCTATGCCGAGGGCCGTCGGTAACTCCATTTGATCAAGCCTCAAGGTCTTCAGATCTTGGGTTTTATAATAAATACCGCTGGATTGACGAGCAAAATCAGTACCTTCCCTCTCGACTCGTTCGAGTATCCCACCGTTTCTTTCCGTGTTTTAGGCCGTTCTCGAACATGGGCACTAGCACTCAGACTGAGAAATACAGCGAAGATGACCTTCCCGCTTACAGTCCTATGCCTTGGTATGTCCCATCCGTTCTCCGTTCGCCTAGGACTGGATTTGATCGACCTTTTCTAGGTCCTTGAAGGAAATCCGCGCAGCAATTCCTCCGGAGTTCTTCGTCAGGGACACACTCCGTGGTCCTGTCCTACTTTGCTCGCGATATTCTCTTAGCCGCGACCTGCCTGGACCTGCGCCTCCTACATCGACCCATACTTCCAGTCCGCCGCCGGCAAGGAATTGCTCACTCCAATTGGAGCAGAAGTTGCTCGTTGGGGTGCTTGGTGTGTCTAGTGAGTACTGATAAACCTTCATACAAAAGCATCGCAGTGAACAGTTTGTGTTTTAAGCTGGTGGTTCCAAGGTCTCATCTTCACCGGAATTTGGGTTATCGGACATGAGTGCGGTCATGGTGCTTTCTCCGACCACAAGATCGTTAATGATATTCTGGGTTTCGTGAGTGCATTGCTTGACGTGAACTGATCGGAAAAAAAGCTCACCCCGACGCTTCTTTCAGGTAACTCACACCTTCTTGTGGACGCCGTACTTCTCCTGGAGGATCTCCCATCACCGCCACCACTCCAACCACGCTTCTATGGAACGTGATGAGGTTTACGTTCCTAAGACGCGTGAGGACCTTGGCATCCCCGACAAACCCCATGACGAGATCGACTGGGATGAACTCTTCGGGGATACACCCATCTATACGTTGTACATGCTTATCCGCCAACAACTTCTTGCTTTCCCCTCTTACCTTCGTATGTCTCCTTTAATGTTGAACATAATGCTTGAGTCCTTAGTCCGTTTCCAGTCTTCAACGTCTCCGGCCAAAAGACTTACCCCAAGTGGACCAACCATTTCGATCGTAAGTAAACGCAATCTGAATATTAGCATTACGAAATAACTAACAGTATTACAGCCAACTCGATTCTGTTCACCAAGGCTCAGCGCAATGCCGTTATCATGTCTAACCTTGGCATTGCATTCATGGTTTGGGGCGTCACCTACGCGTCGTCTGTCTATGGTACCGCCAATGTCATCAAGTACTACGCTATTCCATGGCTCGAGGTTTCCCACTGGTGTATGTTTCATCTTCTTTCTGCAAAGAAGATAGCTAATTTTTTCGCCAGTCATCATGATCACCTATCTCCACCACACCGATCCTCTGCTCCCCCACTACCGCGGTAAAGAATGGAACTTCCAGCGTGGTGCCGCTGCTACTGTCGACCGAGATGTACTGGGGTGGCAAGGACGCTTCTTCCTCCACGATGTTGCCCATTTCCATGTCATCCATCATGTGAGTATTCTACGGAATTCCTAGATTCACACCGCTCAATGGGCTGCTCTCATTTTTCCTCTGAAAGTTCTTCCCAAAAATGCCTTTCTGTAAGTCTGGATCGTTCTGTACTCGCGGCTTCCGTTATATTGAATCGCCTTCTCTGATCCGCAGACCACGGCCCTGAGGCTACGCAGCACTTGAAGGCGTTTATCGGCGACCATTATGCTTCGTCTACTACCAACTGTTTCAAGTCTCTCTGGGATAGCTATAACAGGTGTCAATTTGTTGAGAACGAAGGTGAGACCCTTCCTCTCCTGCTATGTTTGATCGGTAACTGTGGGTGCTGATACACGTTCGCTGCTCTCTAGGTGATGTCCTCTTCTACCGCGACAAGAAAGGTCAGGCTCTCCGACGGCCCGCAGACTGAATATAGGGTAAAGACTAAGAGCCAGTAACGGGCAGTCCCTGGCGTGTGGTAGAGTAGAATCACCTGCTGCGCTCCCATCTCGAGTGAATCTGTCTTGGAACTTGAAGTTGTAGAATTATAATTAGACATGACCATCATTATTACCATCATCAATTCGAACGCCCAATGCGACTGTACCATACTGATGAAGAACATTCTGAGACGCGTCAGGGCGCATCCCGTTCAACCTCATGTCTGATATTTTGATGATCTTTACGAAGACTTCTGCCATTTGTCGCACTCTGAGTTGAAATACTTGTCGCCGCGTGCTTGTGGCCATTTTCAGTGATACCTTGTCGGTTTTGAAACCCCCGGGGACCTCCAAGCAACAAAAATCATGGTATCGACGATACCGTGGAGGCTTTCGTTTTACAAGACATACATACACTAATCTACTTTCCTATCACCGAGTTCCGGTGTTAAATTAAATGGTATAAATCTCCCTCCTTGACTTCTGAGCAACGGCCATGGCGGTCTTAACGGTCAATTTCGGCAAAAAAACATCGAGTTAATCATATGCTAGTGTCGTCCAGATTGGGAGGCCTCTTCTGATTGCGATTAGCCGTTAATCAATATGGTTTTGAAGGTGCCATGCCCGCCCATGCATGCAAATCAGTTACTCGGTGCTTGATCGGAATGGGAAGATGTTGCCAAAAACGACCGACATCAGTTTGATTCCGTTGCTTTCAAGGCCGCGAACCACTGGAAGCCATGATTGGACGCAACGTTCTGATCGTGCTGAAGATGATCCAAAACGAAATGTATTGCTTGGAGACTTAGAGTAATAGGCGTGTAAATGAAGTTCCCAAGCTAGAACTCTGATCCAAAGGATCTAGAACTACAGAAGCCGGCGAACCCGGATTGTGGGATGTGGGGGATGGAATCCAGGATCCTCGATTAACCTACGGCGAAGGATTCCGCCCACTGAAGGTTACAATGGTCAGGGCCATTTGTGTATTCGCTAGTGGTCCACTGATAGAGTTCAAGTCTGCTGTCGGCAGATTTCTGATTGCTTTTGCTCGCCTTGAGGCAAACACTTGACCAAAATGTGTACCTGATGTTGAGAGGTAGAATGCGGTCACGTCAGGACTTTCCGCGTTTATAAGATAACTTATCACGAGATGAATATATGAATATATGAATATTCAACGGGCGCCAAATGCATTTACCGGCGTCAAAGTAATGTATTCCTGCACGGCACATCTAGCCCAGCTACGTCACGGTTGATCGAGCATTTCACATTAAAAGTTTAAACAGTGAGGACTTGGCAACTCTGTGCTGACAGGGTCGTGGACCTGGGACCTTAGGCCGACTCAGGGTTAGCTCGCGTCTAGTCAGCCGAAATGACACCAGAACACCTCGGCCAGGAATTCCGTTGTATGGCTAATCATTTCTGGCGTCATGCTGTGATACATATCCTAGTCCTTGGGGCCTCCCAATTTCTTTTCGTCGGCGAGGTTGTAAATTCGTTAAGTGTTGTACGGTTATCAGCCAATAAATGTACAATTGGGAGCATTCAGCAGGATTTCTAAAAGAGGACTGGTTTCCCAAATGTGGCCGGATTAAGGTCCAGGCACACCCATGCTAGGCGCCAATTTAAGATCGACGCGTCTTCAAAAATTTGCAACTCAAAATGAGGATTGTAGAATCAAATTAAATGTATTTTTATTACTGGTCTGCCGCCCAATATTATCAGGTCTTTGAATAGGAAGTTTGGAAGGGCATCGGTCAAGGAGGATCCGAGTCGGTCTTTTTGGTCGGTTAATTTTTGATAAAATCCATGGTTTCTTGTTATATTTGGGCTTCAGTATCCAGATTAATTAATGGCTGCAATATGGAAGTCTGATGATATACTTCATAGTGCAAAAATACACTGTGTCTTGAGTATTGGGAATTATCTGAAGGACGTCGATCCAGCTTTCATACTGTCACGCATCGCCGATTTCTCTATCTTATAAATTATTGGAAAATAATCGAAAACAGTTGCTGTATTTTCATGCAGTTATTATCTGCCTTGTCGCTAACTATGCAGGGTGTAAGGTCGTCCAATTTGAAGATTGCTTCAAGCTGCTTCGAGTCTTTGAATCCCAGGCAACTCCCATGCACCTGGCTTTCAATCAACTTTCCATACAGCTCAAAGGCGACTAAAATTAATTATTTTTGAGCCTGAGTTAATCTGTCGTCGAAACAGTCCAGCTGTGCAGAACTCTTTCGAATGCCATGGTAAGATTTGGTAGGTGTAGGTCAGAGTTGGGTCAAAGTTGGGTCAGAGACTCAGAGTGCTGTGAGGTAAGTTGCAAGGCGTAAGCAAACAGAAACAAACAGCCATTTTCTGAGCACGTGCACGTCAGCCAAAGTCAACATTGTCAAACCTCCTTTGTCCGTTCGAAGTCCGTTCAATCCTCCTTGAACAATGGCGCAACGGACAATGCTTATACTTATCATTACATTGTAATGGCCACAAGGAAGTTCGCAGCTATGGACGATTGTCTTGTATAAATATGGCCAGTTCTCTGCCAAGATTCCAACAGGTCCTCCCCTGAATCACTCCTACCTCACCATCTTCGTTGAATCCAACTGTCTACTATACTTATCGCTTTCGATATCTCAGGAGGTAAGACTTAATTGTATTTCATTCAACTCCTTACTTATGCCGAATTTTATTCCAGATTAATTCTATTCATCGACTTGAACAACCCACTAACGTTCCTATTCGCCGGTCGATAGTTTTGTGCATATTCTCATTCACGAATCTTCTCACCACGTTTACGATGGCTTTTTCCTCTGCTGTTACCATGATTCCCGCTGGCATCACCCAAGCTATTGATTTTCTGACGCGCCCCCTAATTCTTACCCAATCCCCAGAGCTGGTCAGCTCTCTCAAGTCAATTCTCCGAACAACTCTCCGTGCCTACTTCAATCCGACACGCGATGCGAGACTTACCCTCTTCCTTTCCACCATTTCTCTCCCCCCTCGCCCTGTTTTTGCCGCTTGTATCGCCTCAGGTCTCCATTGGGCCACATGGATGAGACTCCTGGGAGCCCGTGACTTCAACCTGGTCATCGAGGCCCACACCGTCTCCGTTACGTATCTCGGGTCCAAGCCACAGACGGTCGTAGTCTGGTCGGAGACGACTTTGACAGCTGCCAACCGTGCACTCCTGGCCCGACTTAACGTCGCTGAAGAGGCCCATGTGCCTATCAGCAAGCTTGGACAACAATCCGTCATGCAGGGAGCCCTGCGTGCTACCGTCAACTCTGCCCTTCAGCGAGCCCAGACTCGCACGCTGGCGCAACAGTTGCTAGAGTCGGATCACAAGGAGGAGGCCGACGAGATTTTCGCAATGATCTCAAAATCCGCAATCATGTCCCCGACCCCGACTCGTGAATCCTTTTCGGTCAAGATCCCTACGTCATTCATGCCTTCATTCCCATCTCCACTTTCGTCTCCGGAACCAACATCTTCTCCGGACAGCTCAAGGCCGAGCTCTCGTTCGTCGACATTTTCAACTTACTCTTTCTCCTCCGACGAAAGCGCCACATCCGCCTCTTCGATATCATCCTTCGATTTTTTAGCTTCCACTAAGCCCTCTACTTTCAATAAACACGCCACGGCTTTCGTTCCTCGTCAACTTCCGGCTGCTCGCGTATTCGTCGACGACACCAAGAAGGAAGTGACAAAATATCTCTACCAAGGTGGAGTCAGCACCGTCCTGACCGGCGGTGTCATGCTTGGTGGCGGTTTAACTCCAGCAAAACCCAAAGCTAACGCGATACCCAAGTACCGCGCTCCTATCGGCGGCAAGAAATTTTCTACCCCGACTCAACACGCGGCCTCTGGTAACTCCTGGAGGCGTGCGCCGCGCGTTTAAGGCTCCGAATACGTCTCTCAAATGACCAAACGACTTATGATGAGACCGAAGACACTCCTCATCGCGCTCAGAACATCCCATTGTATCTTTTAATTGTACCAATATGTAACGTTACTCACCCTTTTGCATGTTCTTTGTAGATTTTTTTTCACTTTGTAGCCCTAGCATTCGCAGCAACTGCGCGCGTCATTGAAAGCCTGTCTTCTAATTTTCTCGTTCTGGTTTATCTTGAACCTTCATGTCTCCTTGCTTTTGGGTCTTACTCCAGCTTCTGTATCATCAACTGCTTAGGTCTCCTCATCAGCCTTGTATCACGCTATACTCGGGTACTAGGTTGTTGTTCATATTTTGTTCATAAAATCGTAACTATTCGCTATTCATAACCGTTGCTGATATCCCGCGTTCTGTGCGAAGGAATTGTCATTTGATTGGATGATTCGTTTTGCCTATGGGCTCGCTGCTGAACTCGAATTCTTAATTCTTGCTGTCATGATCGTAACTTCCTTCATCCTTCGTCTCCAAGTCGCGTGAAGCAGTTATTTCGGTCAGCGCTCCTGGGATAAATGTACCTAGAAAGAAGTTGCGAAATTAGATACACATTCACCAACATGATATTGATGCAAGCCAAGTGGCATTACCTTCGCGCAGCTCTCTTTCCGCAGCGTGACGGTCGCCAACCTTAGCATATGGACTTCCAGGCACGAATAAAGGTGCCTTGTCGAACAAAACGTCCATTTCTACAAAACAAAAAAAAAAGAGCTAAATCAGATCACGAGCGTACAACTGTCAATCGAACTCTAACCTTCCAGACGACGTCCGGAGGTTTCCTGTAAATACTCATTGAGATTAGTGCGCCTATGAATCAATGATGGAAGGAAAACAGACAGGGAAGAATGCCCATATAAACAACGCGCTGCGAACGACTGTAAGAATGGTCATGAGGAAGTGATGAAATTTTTACTTGCTTCGTATGCCCGCAGATCGCGAACACGAGATCTAGATGTCACCACTATATTAAGAAGAGATTCTTGATGGAAGGAAACTGTCCCCCTTACAATATCTTCAAATACCCAGTCAATAATCGCTCATTGAAGCAAAGGGACTACCAACATACCTCCATCCGATAGCCTGAAAAGCTCTCGGGGTAACTTGAGCTATAAAGCTGCAGATAACCGCGTTTAGTGAGTAATGTCGATAAAAGCTGGGATATGGACGAACAAATTAGAAATCCAGGATGATGAGCTTGTAATGGCTGTGCTTTTAGCGCGAGTCCTAGTGGAGAAGATCTCGGCTGGGTAGGCCCAAGATAGAGGTCCTATGCAGGCGCTAAAGAAGAAGTTGAAAACCCAGGTACTATCGAAAGTCTCGTGAGGCAAAGCTCCAATAGAAAAAAGAACTGAGAAGCGCATACGTGACTGGAAGAAAATTGAGGCCAAGTCAATTAGCGTGTTTTCTGCACTTACTTATGAATATCTAACCAAGAAAGCACGAACTCAGTATCGATTGTAGCAGAAATGAAGAAAGCATTCGACTTACGTAGTGTGCCTAAAACATGCTAGCTACTAAGGTCATGTTAACTGGTGCGTTTGGCATATTACACTTACCGCGTTGCTTTTGGGCAAGGCTCTTTAGCATCGAAGTCGGGAATGAGGTCGTTTAAAAGCTTACTTATTGACTGTCCCGGGCCACCTGGCCATAAGAATGGCTCCAACAACGAATGACAACCCAGAAACAATGTTTCCGATAATAAGAGGTCGTCTTCTGCCGATATGGTCTACCCACATAACACAGCAAGCCTCCCCAATGAGAGCGATAATGCTGTTAATCGACTGGAATAATAGAATACGCGTTGACGTGAATCCCATCTAAAAAATTCGGTGAATCAATGACATTGGAGCAAGAAACTGCGCCCACTGTCGTGAAAATCTGCAAGAAACTTTGAGAATGATTACGAGACGAGAAATTGGTGTTTAACTGACCGTGGTGGAATAATATTGAATGGCGCTGACACCTTAATGATTAGGCATTAGAACTTAGACTTCTATATAAATTTCTCGGGCCACACACCAGTCATCTGGACCGAAAATTGCAGAATATATCTTGACCAAAGACCTTAAGTCGAAGAATTTTGTAAAGAAAATAACTTACCCGAGGCTCACCCGACGAAGGTTGCTGGGAACTGTGAATATTTCTTTCCACCTGCGATTGGCGATAAGATAAGATCAATAATGCCAAATATGAGCCAATTTACTGACGAAGATTCCCCAATATCCCTGGCCTTGTAAATATCGGCTTTCATATCTTCAATTTGGGAGAGGACAAAGCGATCGCTTTCATCCCCATTGGAGTGCAAGCGCGCAAGCGTGGCCAGAGCTGGATGCATGGAGTTAGTTGTGATCTAAAGTCAGACGGATACTTACCTTCATCCATGCGCCCTTTTTCAGCCAGCCAGCGCGGTCTAAACATAACATTAGAAGGGTTGTTTTTTGTACTTGACAGAATGGCTGTACGATTCTGGAAGAAGAAGCATAAACGCCAACAAAGGAATTGCGGGGATAATCTAGTTCGTCGACATGAACAAGGATACGTGCGTTAGTCAATAATCAAACGCCTACCTGGATTCCTAAAGGTATCCTCCATTCCGCCTGTGAACCTTTTAAACCTGCAGATGTGCCGAACGTCTAAACACCTATGTAAGATGCAGGAAATCGCATATTTCGTTAGAATTACTCACAATCCACGATGCGCAGAATGCTGAAGTCCAATTAATTCACACATATTGGCTGCAGATGTAGATAAATCACACCTCCAATCCCGAGCATAAACTGTGCAAGGTTTATAAGGCGGTAATTTACAAGTATAAGGGTACGACGCACTTGTTGCAAAGTTGTCAGGCGTCCTCGAATACTCGGATGCGCGATTTCCGCCTAGACGAACTCTTCAATTGCATTCTATGTTAATTGGGCGAGAATTTCATACCTGGTAAAGGGGTGCCAAATCCGATACTATCCCAACGCCAAAACCTGGGGTTGTCAGAGAATGGCTATTTGATATGGTTGCCGAGGACATACCTGCAAAGAAACGGCCTGCCAACATCATATCCATGCTGCGAGCTCCGGTTTGAAGAACCCCACCAACACTAAAGTGATAGGGAATTATTAGCCTTAATCGGATATGGAGGATTACGACATACATATAGATTGCTGCACCAAGCTGAATGGTAATACGTCTGCCGAACCTGTCTGCGAAATATGCGACTGGAAACATCCCAAAGAAACTGGTTCACGTGAGGCTTGAGTTGCGAGGAATAAGAAGTTTGGATCATACCATCCGAGGACTGGGATATGTCAAACAGTCAGGAAAGGGCTATATTCGTAATGGGAAGATAACAAACCAAATATACTCGCAATTAGACCTTGTAAATTTGGGTTTTGATATCGTTTTCCCATGACACGCTGTCCTCACCATAGTATCATTTGCTGCACGCCGCAATTATGGCCACTTACGATGAAATCTGGAGCAGGAAGGACCCCCGCAATGACGCCTAAATCATACCCAAAGATGATACTGCCCAGACCTGAACAAGTCAGAAATCGAAAACGGCTAAAAATGGCACGAAAACATACTGGCGAAAAGCCCACAAAGCCATGTGTAGACTTTGGGAGGGAGATTCATGATCTTGCTTCGTGTTGAGAGCGAGTGAGGGAGATGCCCAGGTCAGATTTCAGGAAGTGGGGTGGGTTGCATGCATTCCCTGAATTCCTGACTTCATAAGTCAGAACTTAAAGAAGCAACGGTCCGTGAGGACCGTTGCGCCTAGTGTTGTGGTCATGGGACAGTTTCTTCACAACAACCCCATTTAAGCAGAAACTCGCGTATTTCAAACCGTATCCCACCTTACTCCACTTGCCAGGATACGGAATGGAACGTGTTCAGACAAATCACCTCGTCGACAAGAGTGGTGAGATTCTCAATGTAACAGTGTCAATCACATACACTTTTAATTATTACACAGAGACAAGCCATTGCTATTTCGAGAACCTGAGGGGAAAATATGAACTGAGTGGTAGATATTTTTGGATAAGCCATAGCACATACCAGGTCATGCTCACGAACTGCTCCTCCAATCTCAGCATAGAAACTTACTCCGTCAGTTGGAAAACAAGAACTGGGAGAAAATTAGGCAACCGAGCTTTTAATTTGGAGGTAACCTACTTTGGAAAGAATGTTTCTTCAAATGGTAAGTGCCGGAAAATTGTTCCTTTTTGACGACGACTTTCACTTTTTCTTCCTCGAACCCGTTACTCGCCTTGAGGTCCTCATCCCAGACTTCATGAACCGTGAATTCGTGATTAACATTAGCCCGTGGGCCAATGATAATCGGCACTTCGAATTCCAATTCTTCGCTTCGGTTAACGATGGCAATCCGTAACTCGTTGCCTTGACCAGTTGAGGCCAAGACGGCGCTAACGTCTACAAACTTCGTGAGCTTTGCGGAGTCTGGGGTATGAACACTTAGATCATGGATGAACTTGGGCACAGTGAGGCCGGTGTACGTCAACCCTGGTGAAGGGGTGTCCACATAGACAGAGAGTGAGGATCCACGCATTAGGTTTGAAAACAAGTATAGAGGAAAGTAGGTTGTCTGTCGGTATGGTAAACACTTCTTCAAACGACTGCAGGAGTGAAAAGATCTGCACTTGTCTAAAGAGTCCAAAAGGCGACGTAATAATCTGGGTATGCAAAATATTAGAGGTGAATAGGGTCGCATGGAGCGAAACACTCATACTGGAGAAATAACATTGATCGACCTGTGGGACGAGTCAGCTCGAAAGGTTTCATCCTTGTCTTGAAAGGCAACTCACTGAGCGATGCACGCTATTTTGACGATATCGGCTTTGCGAATGAACACGTTGAGCCAGGAGGCAACAGCTGAATCACTCCGCATGAGTTGGTGAATTACAGACACTCCGCAAGGCATGTACCAAGTGCGTCCGAGAGATCGTAGTGTTCCTCCGCGCCCTTCTCTCCAGGAGCTTTACGCGCTCTTCAGTACGGCTCTTCGAAGATGGCATACTGTACGGCGTACCACGAACCGGGTCCCTGGCTTACGGTCGATAGAGATACCATGGCAGTTAGGAGCGGTAACGTACCAGACGTTCCACTCATCGAAACATCTGTGAGAAAGACTTGAATGAGTATGTCCAAACGCCCAAAAAGAAGAGACCAACACAGTCAAGTCTTTGCTTAAACCGCTCTCGATCTTCGCAAGATCGATGAGAGACCGTGTAATTTCCAAGCCTTTCTCAGCTGCAGCGGCTATTTGTCGGATTAAGTCAGGAAATTAGAGACGTATGATGACTGAAAGCCGCTTACGGCCCATGACATTGACAATGTGCTTGCCCTGGCTGACGGTATACACTGCGAAGAAAAAAAATTGGCTGAAGCCCATTGCAGGAAAAACTGACCCACGATGAATGGAATGGTAATCTACCATAGGGGCAAGCTTTTGAAGAGTGACACGGTCCCAGTCAGTAAAACCTGCCTCTGTTTGGAAAGCAAGTCAGAGATATTCTGAGATCGAGAAAAAGGTCGAAACTCGCCTCCGCAAGAAATAAGTTTGATACTGGGATCAAGAAGACGAAGGGCTTTCGCCCATTGGTACGCCTTCTTCGCGTAGTCTTGTGCTTCCATCTGACCCACTTTTACCAGCTTCTCAGGTCTAAGCTATAATATAGAGCAGTCTAAATACCTTGCCACGAGCCATACACTTCGTTTCCTAGGAAAAAACCCTGTGAATGTCGTCGCGAAACCGAGAAGAAAGTCATTACCAAGTGCCCAGTACTATTTCCAGAACGGGTTCACAGAAATACGAGGGGAGAAAAGAATGGCGTACTTTGACTCCATAAGGCTCTGCGTGGCCATTCTTCCTGCGTAAATTGGCATTAAATGTATTGGAAGAACTGTTCTGCGTATAAACCAAACGACCCAAGCTTTTAAAAAGAGAGAGGTTACCTATTACAGTATTCAACCCATGCAAGGGCGTCCTCCATCGTTCCTGTACCCATGTTCAAACAAATAAAGGGTTCGGCCCCTAGTTCACGACACCACTGGATAAATTCATCTGCAAAACGTTTACAAACGCCAGGCGAATAAGTGAATATATAAAAGCCCATACCGGTTCCGAATTGATTGCTTTCTTCCGTCAACCAGGCAAGCTCGGGCCTCCGTGGGCGGGAATCTCGAGGACCAACGCCGTCTGGTGCCAAACAATTAGTCTTTATCTGTTAACAGAAACAAAGCGTACCTTGCCAGCGATAAGTACTAACAAAGTTGCTAAAGTGAGGGAAATGGTTTAAGCGTCGACATCTTGAAAGAGGTTTTCGTAACTTGCCCTCCCGGATACCGCACAATGGGGATCTTGAGGGCCTTTAGGGCATCCAAAACATCCTTTCTGAATCCCGTCTTCTCGTCCGCCAACCCATTCTCGTTCCCAGGATCGTATAGCCCGCCATATATGCTTCTACCCATATGTTCCGTGAAGCCAGAATAGATACGAGGATCAACCTCGTCGATGATGCGGGCTGGATCGATGCGTATAGTTGGAGAGGTGACCATGGTATATGACGGTGTTAAACTAAATCTTCGTAGGAGTTGCAGAGAAAACAGTTCTCAAGTTTCGCCAGATACGCCTACTCCTGCGAATGCGAGGCGGGCCGGAGAATGGGAATATCGAAGTCGGTCCGCATCGTCAGCTACGATGGCCACCGAAGCCGACCCATGACCTCCCTCTTATCAACGACCGGAGAAAGGGGGCATGAAATTGATGGATAGAGTGCTAATAAAACAAAATAAAAAAAGATCTGGAAAGAAGTTGTTTTGTGCGTCCAGTGGGAAAAGGGGGTGTAGATGCGGAACCTGGTCATTGGAGGAACATTGGTGACAGCTGGTTAAAAACTGTTCCTTCCCCAAACTAACCCTTGTTGTTTTCAGGCGACAGTGTATGAGTAAACCCGCATTCCAGTTCCTGGTCCTCAAAGGCAGAAGCACAAGTGAAAAGACAGCCACATGGAAGGACTGTTCGAAGTGAAACTTTGATACATCGAAAGTAGAGGCTAAGTTTTGCTTGAAGTTCGTCCAGAATTGAGAGGTTCTATGGGTATCGAATTTGTTGGATCGGCGAGTGGAGAGTAAACAGAAAAGCCCAAGAAAAGCCAACTCAGATGGCTGTTCCATATTTCACGTGATTCGTTTATCATGTCACAAGGTCTCATGACTTTTACGCGACGCGTTCTGCTGGTAGCATCCACCAAATCCAAGATTCTCGATAATCCGGAACCACTTCGTGTACTTAGTGAATCATTATATTCTGGACAATTAGTGATGGTACAGCTACGCTTGTTAAGTACTTGATACTTACTGAAATGGTATCATCAGCAAGGGTCGTACGGGCCGCAGGGCTCTTGGCAAATAGGCCACAATGGACAAATAATGGAGCCATTCTGTTCGCAAATTTTCTTGGCGACCTGACATCTCCCTCTCATCTGATATCCCCTGCAGAAAACTTGCTGCAATATAATGCCAGACAGGTCTCCATCAGGCTTTGCAATAGAGAAACTCCAACGCGTTCTTCATCGATTCTCGCCTCACCCTCCTCCATGACACCTATCCCGAATCCTGACATCAGGAAATTGGGAAAATCCCGAATTAGCAATATGGTGTTGATGAGCCGGTTGCAATCAGATAATGACCCGGCAACGCGTTACAGGCCAAGATGTGATGTCGGCAGGATTCTAATCCTCCGACGAATTCACTGTAATATTATACTCAATAGATACATCAGTAATCGTGGATTTCGGGGTTTCTGGGTTTTTTGGCCTAAAAAACCGCTAAAAACCGCTAAAAACCACGAAACAAAGAACTTCTGAACCCATGTCCCTGGCGCCAAAAACTTGGCGGCAGGTTTTTTGTCCGATAGATCCCAGTCTAGTCCAACCCTGAATCAGTCTTCGTAAATTGTAGTCTATTTTTGTCTCCAGGTTTTCCAGGTTTCGAAAACCCAAAAACCGCTAAAAACCGGTAAAAACCGGAAACTCACGTGACGTTTTGCTGATGTAAGACAAATATAATCTGGCATTGTATTTGTATTTCTGCTGTGAAGATGGTCTCAGGTGGCAAGTATTTCACAGCTGATTATCATCTTTCAGTCTTATTATCAACAAAATATAAGGTCCTATGAAGTTGATATAGATCTGTATTTAATTCACATTTCTTTATGGTGACTTGACATGAATGCACACTGATCATAGTCATCACGTCGGGTTAGACGCTCGTGGTCTCGCCGATCCAGAGTCCTTGCCTTTGCCCTCGACGCAATACCAAACGGGCTGCTCAACGCAGATTCCGAACCTCGCTGGCCCTCTACGTTCGAGTCCACATCCAAGGGCGGATCTGACTGCCCTATTCTGACGTTGCTCACGGGCGAGCCGCGAAGTTCCTTCTGAACGTCTAAGTTCGTTCAAACTCCGACACACGTGACGTGGTCAATATAAGTTCAACCTCCGCACTCCACACGCCCCACACTCAACTTGTCTCTTACCACCAGTCGTCCCCTTTCTTCCCTATGCAACTGAGGTGAGTACGGACCATTGCTGCTCGTAATATTGTAGCAGGTCGTCTCCCTCGCACCACCACCACTTTGCCTGGTCACTGTCAACTTGGTAGGTTAAGAATTGGTTCTCCAATGCCGCTGCTGGGGCATGACGCGGGGCATAATGTCGGCAGGTGCGTACTTTAACGCGAATGTTGGTTGATATCGCTAATGACTACTGTTTCCAAGCCCAGTTCCCCTCGCTGTCGTGTCGATCAATGCCGCTGCTAGCAACTGGATAGTCGGCGGCTTGACGTAGGCATTATGTGGGCAGGTGTGTACTTTAACGCGAGTTTGGTTGATATCGCTATTGACGACAGCTCCCAAGCCAGTTCCTATCGTCCTGTCGTCGATCGTTTGTGCAGATCTGTCAGACTGTTTCGCCCATGAAGGTTTCTCTATTTGCAGGTTCTTTTGGCGAGTTGTTTGTGCATACAATCTTCAACCGGGGGGCGGTGGGCGATGGTAGGACTAGTTATAAGTTATCAATAGTGTCTTGCTCCCATGGTAGCTCTCAGTATTACTGTTATGTAGCATGTACTCGCGTTGCTATGATATAAATATGTTTTATTTCTATTATTTTTAATCTTATGAGAAGTGAAGATGGGTACAAATTCATTTGAAGCCGATGGCGTCCTATGAGTATATCAGAATCTTGTAAAGTGTCGATGGACAATGAAATATACGATAACAAATCACAACGATGCTACAGCCATGTAGTAAATTCGTCGTTTACCACCTGGAATATTAATCGGACCTGCGACCATCTACGCATGTCTGGACTTGTGAACTGATCTATAATATTATAACGAGTCTATAACGCCGACGGCACTCTGTAACGCATTTCGTGTGCTCATATTACAAGATAGGAATTTTCCGGATTTCCTGATGGATACAGACGGAAAGCCCGAAATTCGTTGTATGCCTACCAACTGATGCATTTTTGTTCAATCGAAGCAACAATTATCCGCTTTTTGCAGCGATCTTTTCCCCGGCTGGTCTTGGCTCATAACCGGAACAAACTTAAGGCAACCTCCTCCTTCAAAAAATGGGGACTGCTTACTACTAGGATTAGGTATTCTTTTACGAATCTGTGGAACCATCCACCTCATGAAAACCTGGTTAGGATTTTTGGACGGACGGCATGAGTTTCTATATAGCTACACTGCTCTCAATGAGCGGGCGCCTATCATCCGACTCTTCCCCGTGCCATAAGTGGCGCGAGAACGCGATTTACATTTAATTCATTATTGGATGGCTGCACCTCACAAGACGACTAGCACCATCAAATGACCGTCTTTCAACACCGAAATTGAGCCCATATGCTTGGTACAGCATCGGTGCTTTTCATTTGAAGACTATTTATTACCTTCATGCAATGGGTAGCATTGTCAGATCTCTTTTACGGCTTTATTTTAGTCATGAAATTCGCTGCGGCTTTCTTCATCGCTCTCATTCCAGCTCTTGGGCTCGCTAGCCCTGTTGGGACAACTGACAATTCCTCTCGTGATCTTACGAACCGCGCATTGGGGGCTACTGGCTCGTACACCGTTTCGGGCCTTGGTGCACGGAAGAAGCAGCTCATTGCCTGTGGCGCGACGGTCCTTGACTTGGCCATTGCAATGCTCGAGTAAGAATTCTTATTAAAGAGCACAACGGAAACTTAATGCATTGAATTTAGAACCGAACGCATGTCGACGGATTATAAATATGGCGATGGCAAGACCTCTGACTCTGCTAACTTCGTAAGTAACTAGAACCTGTCATAGAGTGAAGTACGTCCGTCTGACCTGAACCTGCGATTAGGGAGTATTTAAACAGAACTGGGGGATGCTTCGCTCAAGCACGGGTCGTTACAAGGGAAAGACCGCGTAAGATAAACCTATGCCGTTTAGATCTTCCAGAAGCTAATTTCATGTTTTCGTTTTGAACAGTAACGATTATAACACAGGCGCGGAATTGAACAGCAATCTCTGCCTTGACATTTCCCTTCGCCATGAATCCATGAACTACTATGGGGAAGGCACCTGGTTTGCTGGCCATCGCAATGGCGCCAGGTATGCCATGCCCAAGATATAATAAAGATACCCAAGATCTATGGTTAATGTATCTTTTCCAGTGGTCTTTCCAATCCTAACACGCAGGACATTCAGAACTACAAGGACGGTGTCTATGTAAGTATTCCTATCTATTCGCGGAATGGCTAACTGATCAGCTGATTATCTAGTGGATTCGCAATCAGCTGCAGTATACCAACAGTGGAAAGGATATGACTGTGAGTATTGTCTAAATGATAATATTAAAATGCGGTTGATAAACCGACCGTCTAGTCTGACGTCCGTTACTGGGTTGATGTGCGTTCCCTTCGTCTCTTCATTGAATATCTTCAGCTGCTAATCACACATCCTCCAGGTTCCCGCTATCTGATACTCTCAGTCATGGAGCTCGAAGGGACAGTTCCTATTTACGGACAAGAACAAAGGTAAAACGAGTGACAAAAACCAGTAGGGAGACCTATCGATTAAATATAGCAAGGCTACATGAAGTTGTATTATACACAAAATGAGAGGCCAGGGGTCGAATCATGAACATATCGTTAATGACAGAAAGGCAAGGAACATCAAGCGGGTTCGTTGTTAGTCTCGTTCTTCTCGACACTTTCCCGGAGTTTCTCGTGTTCCACTTCGGTCGAGGACCCACGGGCAGTCAAGCGCTGGCGAAGACGGATGACTCCGAAAACGATGAGGAAAATGATAACCTGTCCAACAGCAATGCCGACAATATACGCAGCGAGTTTCTTTCCTTGTTTCTTTGGGTCGAGGAAGGAGTAGGCTGGGGTTTATAGAATTTAGTAAGTATCGAAAGTTGGAATGAGATCGACGTACTATAAATTCCTTGGGTCGCATGAGTGATATATGCCACTCCAAGATAGCCACATAAGATAACGATTGTGGCGGGCAAATCCACCCAAGGCATGGGTTCAACGTTCGTGAATACGATCTCAAAGATAGCGTATACCGAGTTTAACGCGTGTTTTGAGATGTTGGACCATGCTAAAGGGTTGTGTAAATCGCAATGTCGTCCCTAACAATAACTAACAGTTACCTGAGAATGGGGTAGCGAAGGTAGAAGATGACGAAAGTAAGACCCAGTAAACAATAGTGACAAGAAGGGCTGACGAACGATTAGATAAAAGTTGTACATGAATAGTTGATGAAAGCTCACGGTATGTCACTATAGTTGTAAGAAGTAAACGATGAAGATATCGCAAAAACTGGGGCCAACTTTGGAGAGGGTACTCCTCTTGCCCATTTTTTAAGTTCCGAGCATAAAAGAACGTCTGAACGCCGGAGGCGAAGAAGTACGCGCAGATTCCAACGTATGTGAGATTGGTGAAGTAGGAAAAGAAACTGGAAAGAGTCGCCATGAGTTAGAGCGACCTTGGGCTCCCAAAAATGGGTGACGTACGAATCGATATCCTTGGTCTTCGTCCCCTCCCAAACCAGCATAAACACCAGTCCAACGAGTACATATAGCCCAATGAGGAGGCGAATGCCAGCGAGCACGACCGGAGAGACCAGGTAAGAGGTGACAAGCTTGAACTGGCGGTCAAAGGTTGGGCTGGCCATGGTGCTGGGTAGGAGGATGAGAGCGGGGAGGTCGAAGGGGGGCAACAACCATTAGGTCCGACCTTCACCGTTGTCACTTATATATCGAGCCTGTTTGTAGCAATTGGTCAACGGACGTGCCTGAAATTTTCTGGAAGCTCGAATTTGGAAGCTTATGTCCGCAACGCCGTCAAGCAGCTGAGTAGAGCTCGATCTGAAATCATCTTGATAAATTTATGTAGAGCGTTCTCGAGGTATCAAGTAAAGGTTGATATAGGTCTGCCTTTTCTTCGACTTCAGATTTTTCTCACTTCGGCTTGACCCCTTCTTGTCATTGGATGGCATGTCGACCTGCCGAGCTCATCAGAGGCATTCCACGTGGATCAAGTAGCCTAAGTATGCAGCCTGTGCACTCGGACGAAGTTGTGTCGAAGACATCTTCAAATGAGTTGCCATATGGCCCACGCGTACGAGCGTCCCCGGCGCCTCTTCGCGACCGTGGTGACTTATTCTATAATTAGAATTTGCCAACTTCCACTCCGAATGACTGACAACATACCGACGCCAGAGGCAGAAGAGCCCAACCTTAGACTCAGAGACTGAGAAGATGCAGGAACGACGGAATTCTGGAAAGCTGTTAGTCGGGCCCGAATTGTCTGTTGTGTCGTGTTATACGGCGTTTGACAGTGAGTGTCACAGAAAATCAAACTTTTAGTGGATGATCTATGAAGGACAACAACTTGAACCTCAACTCCATGGACCCCAGCACGGACAATCCTTATCAGCTCATTTTGCACAAACTTACCGGGGTTCCGCTCCAGCGCCCACGCCAGCGAAGCGCCGTAAATACATGGCGGAAAACACAGCGCGATAGCATTGAACTGGAGGTCAAAACGCAAACCAAGAAGGTAGGCGGCGTCCACCGAGACAAACTGGCCGCGTTTCGTGACAAGATCGCCAAGAATATGTTCAGTAAATTATCTAAGGAAGAGCAAACACGCTGGGAGGAACAAGCGAAGGAGGAACAGAAAGAGAGGTTGGCCAAATGGAAGCATGAGCTGGAAAGCCCTCCTTCCGCTGAACCCGCAGCGCGACAGAGGTACACGCCCTTCATTTGTTCATGGTTTTCTTTTCCTTTTTCTGACATTTTCTTAGGTACTTTGAAGCCCTACCTGGGTTCGCTCAATTGTTTTTGGACGCGATATGTGATGCAACAGGCTGTAAAGCCACCCTTCTTGTTGGAGGGCCGGAACCGGCACATGGTGGACGGCTAAAAGTTCTCTCGTTCGTGTACATATTCTTTTTTTCCGGAACATTCGCTTTACGCCAGTATTCAGCGTTCATTCGGGCACAACGCCTGGCGACATCAAGATGAATTTCGGTCGCCTGGAGCGTGCCAGAATCGATAAATATATTATTCCTACTTTTGGTTCTTTTCTTCAGGCCTGTTATAGTGCGCTCACTTTCCTCTGTTCCATGTCCTTCTGCTGACCTTTACTGTTTTAGCACCTGAAGAATGTCGTGCCCGTGCCTTGCCTACTGGGGGTGAGCATTCGCCTCTGGATGCCGCTGAACTCCAGCAGAAGGGGTTCGACTTCCATACATTGGACGGCGCCAACATAACCAACCTTACAGATGCCGTGCCGCCTACCTTGACCTCTGCTTCAGTCTCCCAACTTGAACCACACCCGTCGGAAAATCCTCCAGCTCACGGCCCCGCTCCTTCTGGAGGTAGTCCGCCCCCTTCAACTCGTCACTCCCCTCCTTACGAAGATTACCCGCTATCTATGACTCGTTCATTTTCTCCTGCTCCGTCAGTTAGGAGTAGCCCTCCCTCGCCTGCACCGTTATTTCAGCCATCACCTCCGCCTTCCCCAACCCCGTCTCCTGTTCCCGCGCCGGAAAACGGGTCTCTTCCGCCCTCCCTTATTCCTTCTTCCCGTCCATCACCAGGGCCAGAATCCGGGACTTCTACAAACCCGGTTGACTGCGACGCATTCCCTGACGTCGACGATCAAGACGCCGCACAGTTGGGTAAGAAAAGGAAGTCCGACAGCGGCTCCATAACCGCCACACAAGCCAAACGCCCTCGTGCTGCTGCACACAAGGACTACTCAAATGCCTCCGCCAAGCAAGACCCAGATGACGGCGCCGTGGTCAACCCCCCAGTGAAACGAAGGCATACTGTGAATGTGTCTCAAACGCATCCCATTGCCGGTTCTCTCGTTGCAGACATACCGACAATTCAAGTCAGTTGGACGTCTGATCAGACGTTCATCTCCTCGATAAATATACAGCTGTCCCGACACACGAGCGATTCAGCGGTGCAGTGGGATGATGAACTCCTCAGTGACCAGAAGTTGCCAGTGGATGTTGACTCTAAAATCAAAAGAGAGGAGTAAGAGATAAGTAATTTCTGAAACTATGGGTCCCTGGAACGCTTGCCATCAGCGAGATGCAGGCCGAGAATTTTCATGCCTGTACATAATCGTCAGTAAGATATGTCCCGTCTCGGATGCCGTTCGTGATACATGATAGTATGTAGTAGTGGTAACAGCAGCCTGGGCAGCTGGGCCTAGCTGGGCGGTACGAAGACAGAACATCAAATGCCGAATCTGGGCGAAAGTAGGAACTGGACATACAATTCCATGCTATACCGGAATTTGTACACTTCCAGCTATGGCTCACGGGTCAGTCTTCGATGAACCAGTCAACCACAGCATCTTTGTCGACGTGGACAAATGTGTGGACTGGACTGACATATACTGATATAAAAGTGTGCCTTCGACAGTGATTCCAGTGCAGTTCCCGTACTCGTTTTGAGGTTGTTAACCGCAACAAGGTCGACAAATGTGGCTTGTTGGCTTCCCTTAAGATACACTGGACCGGATATGCAAGGATACAGACAATGGGATGAACACTACACTTCACTTCACTCCTGTCACAAATAAATTCGAACGGTCGTGAATACATGGCGGAAAACACAGCACGCTCGCCAAGAATATGTTCACTAAATTATCTAAGGAAGAGCAAACACGCTGGGACTCTGGGAGGAACAAGTAAAGGAGGAACAGAAAGCAGGGTTGGCCAAATGGAAGCATGAGCTGGAAAGTCCTCCTTCCGCTGAACCCGCAGCGCGACAGAGGTACACGCCCGTATTTTATTCAAAAGTCTTTTTCCTTTTTTCTGACATTAACTTTTATGTAGGTACTTTGAAGCCCTACCTGGGTTCGGTCAATTGATTTGGACGCGGTATGTGAAGCAACAGGCTGTAAAGCCACCCTTCTTGTTGGAAGGCCGGAACCGACGCATGGTGGACGGCTAAAAGGACTCTCGTTCGTCATTTTTTTCACAACACTTCAGTTAAAGTTGAAAAAGACACAATATGAATAAGGCGGTACATTATAAAACAAATTAACCTGCGTGCTCAGCCTAATCGCGAACCCAACGGTAGATTTTGTTGGTGGGGCTGACTCCCCAAACTACGCCGTCAGCTCCGGCGCCAATGTCGATCAGGCCACCGACAACCTCGACCCAAGGGTTACTATCATCAGTCGTGTACGTGTAAACTTTGGTTGAGCTGCTGACCCCCCACACGTTAGTATTCACTCCGGCCGAAATTGCGGTCAGGCCACCAGGGATTTTGATCCAGTGGTTAGGATCGCCTTCATCCCCAGTATAGCGAAAGATATCGCCTGCATTGTTGACTCCCCAAACGGTGCCATCGGCACCCGCCCCAATGTCGGCGAATGTTCCTGGAACACTGCGCCAGGGGTTAAAGTCGTCGCCGGTGTAACGGAAGATGGTGCCATCAGGGTTAAGTCCCCAAACATTGGTGCGAGAACCAGCTGAGATTCGTTTGAAAGTGCCTGGAATCTTGGTCCAGTGATTGGGACCGGCGTTGTAGCGAAAGATGTCTCCGCTGGAGCTGACGCCCCAAACAGTCCCATCGGCAGCGGCGCCGATGTCGGAAAGACCTCCAGGAATTTGAACCCATGGGTTGCTGTCATCGCCTGTATAGCGGAAAACATTACCAGCAGAGTTGACTCCCCATACGTTGGTGACCGATCCAGCAGAAATTCTTGAAAAACTACCAGGGATTTGTTTCCAGGGCATTGCGAGTGGTAATGAGCTTCAAAAGGTAAGGTCCTTAGCACGTTAAACAAGCAGGGTCATGGAGGCAATCACCTGAAATAAAGACTAAAAATGGGTCAGTACGTTTACTCTTGAGCTGAACGGCATGCTTACCACTAAATGAAAATGTTTCGAAGGGATGGAGTGGAAAGAATTGTTTGCACTGATTTTATAGTGCGAGGAGTCCACCATCGATCTGGGTCCCCGTTCTACCGTGCTTTGAGTTGAAGACGGCAACACATTCATTGTCATCATCTGACATAACTTTCACCAAGCGCGAAGTTGAAGGACGTTTCTAGAAGACAAATAATGAGCATTTCGACATTTTAAGGTACATTCCTCAGGCGTCGGGCGGTAACTTGGTAAGTAGAAAGTAGTGATATGCACTCACTCTTGCGGGAAATTCAAAAGGGTTTCTGACGCATCGGATTGAATCGACTGGGAAGGTTAAACCACCCTCTTCGTCATCCATCAGCTCTGTATTCATTTTTAATGACGCCCGTCCTTTAAATGCGAAGTGACCTCCTCCGATGAAAGTGGTCATTTGTATAATGCAAGACGCGATATTCATTTTGGACGCAAGGGCTCACAATCGCTGGCAAATGCGCGTTGTGGATCCGTCAAAGATTCTCCAGATTTCGAAATTACCGCGCTTGCCGGAAGGCGCGCGTCTGTCCTGGTTGTGGCGGTCGGATGTTTTGAATATAAAGATTGAAGCACCCTGGAAGGACAAACGACTTAGCCGTGGAAATCGGATACTAGAACGAGAACGCACAGAAAATCCAATTGAAACTCGACATGCAGCTTATCAAACAGATTAGATGCGGACAGATAATATTACCGGCTCATTGTCCCGAGTTGGAGAAGACGGAACAGCCATTCAGAGAACGTCCATCAGTATCGATCCTAAAATTCTAGTACATATGATGCCGCCCACTGCGAATACAGTAGAGTACCTACTTTGATCAAAGAAGACATTGCGGCCGGTGAAGAGGTGAAGTGGTTTGGGTCAATTGGACCACGGCCGAATCCTGGTCAACGTAGACAAATAAGTGCCCTGGACAGATATGAAAAATGTGTCTTCGAATGATCTTCAGCTCTTGTGAATATCAATATGTCCAATAGTGATACCTACGATGAGTTGATCACTGTTAGTGGTCACGACAGTCGTACAAATCGGATTTTAGAGACATACCGTTCTTGCTAAGGTTATTTGAACACTTACGGATAGCTAGCCACTCATATCGAGCGGGACCAGTATCAGTGTCAGCTAGAGAGGAAGTGCTCAGTTGACCATAAGCAGCAGAGTCCCAAACTAAACTGGACATCGTCACAATCGAGACAGCCTAGTTAGTCAAAGGGGCTAAAGAAAGCGTAGTCAACACCCGGTGTTTTCTTATCATCTCATGGGATGGAACAATCGAACCAAAATCGCAAACACCGGGGTCGGAGGCTCGTGTTTTTATATGAAATATGGGCTTTTGTATGGGTTCAGATATGTGCCTTGTTTAGAAAAAAAGCAGTCATCAAGGTCAGCAAACATCGCCAAAAAGGCATTGTCCGGGTTACTAACAAGGTAAATGCCCAGAAATGTTCCAAAAACCATTTTGCCGTCTCAAAGATAGAACTAGGGTATCGTCTTGAGGTCATTCATTGCGGAACTAAAGAGCGAGATAGACGATCGGATGTATCAGTTCTTCTGCATTAAAGAAAATATCGATTATTGATAGAGTGGGGTGCATGTATTACTCGCCCGGATGCCTATTTCTATGCATCTGCGGCAAGAGGATTAGTAGGTTAAATTCTATGGATGGACAGAAGGTCTAAGCCGTCCGTGCTCTACGGTGTAAGGCCTAGAAAGGCATAAAATCAAGATGACATTATAAACACACAAAGCCAAACCCACGCACCTCTACTTTTCCAAACAGCGGCGGAGCAAACAAACACCATCCGCATCTACTTCGCTTTCGCCTTCGCTGACCTGCCCTTCTGTGCCGCAGTCAAATCCTTCTTCCTCAACCTCACGCTAGTAGGCGTAACCTCCACAAGCTCGTCGTCGCCCATGTACGCCATCGCCTCCTCCAGTCCCATGACCTTCGGGCTCGCGAGGACGATCTTGTCGTCGGCGCCTGCGGCGCGGATGTTCGTGAGCTGCTTCTTTATGCAGGGGTTCAGGTACAGTTCCGTTGCTTTAGATGATTCGCCGATCACCATGCCGGGGTATACTGCATGGGAAGCATGAGGGAAGAGCAAGAAGGAATTGAAAAAATGTACCTTGGGTCTGGGGGTGGATGAATAGGGTGCCGCGGGCTTGGAGAGGCGCCATCGAGTAGCCTGATGACTCGCCGGATGTCATGGATATCAGAGCTCCATTTCGGCCAGTGTCGATGGGGCCTTTGAATGATTCGTACCCTTTGAAGATATGGTTAATAGTTCTAGGAAAGTCGATTCAGAACCAATGATAGAGAGTAGAAAGAAAAAAGGACCCACCCCTGCCCATGCGTATCGTTCCCAAACTCGCCCGCCATATAGCCAATAAGGCCCCTCGCAGGAACGTCCATAACGAGTTTCACCCATCCTTCTTCCGGATCGCCCGCCTCGTAGCTCTTCATCTCGCCTTTTCGCATCGTCAGCTTCTGTACCACACCACCTGCATACTCCTCCCTAACCACGACAGTACACTCCTCAATCGGCTCCAGGAACGCGCCTTTTCGCTCCGGGTCACGAATCATGACCGCTTTTGGAGGCCCTACAGACAGCTCGAAGCCCTCGCGGCGGAGGGTTTCGAGGAGGACGCCGAGGTGTAGGACACCGCGCCCGCGGAGCTCGAGCGACTCTGAGGTCGGGCCTGGGAGAACGGTAAGGGCGACGTTGGTTTCGGCTTCTTTGTAGATCCGGTCGCGGATGACTTGGGAGGTCAGCTTGGTGCCTTCGCGTCCAGCCAAAGGCGAGTCGTTGGCGTGTACGTGGATGGAAATTGTTGGCGGATCGATAGGCGTTGTCTAAGGTAAAGAAAACTTGAGCATTTGGTTCAGAAGAAAAAGGAAAATGATAAAAAAAACGCACGGGAAGAGCTTTCGGGCCCTCAGGACCCCATCCGTCAGGATGCACGAGTGTTACATTGACACCGCCGCCTCCGCCAGAGCCGTTGTTGGCACACCTGATACCAGCAATGCTCACGATCTCGCCGGCACCTGCTGTGTCCTTCTCCACTCTCTCCAGTCCTCTCCTGCCAAAGATCTTTTTGACTTTCCCATCTCCGACCTTTTCACCGTCTGCGTTCAGCGCTGTGAGGGTGTCCCCAATTCTCAAAACACCAGACTGGATACGGCCAAGGTAGAGCATACCGACATACGGGTCAGCTTCAATTTGCACCGTAAGCATCGAAAAAGGTCCAGAACGCGACAGGTGGACAGGTGGTGGGACATGCGACATGATAAGATCGAAAAGCGGCGTCATGGTCGTTGAGCTTGCGGTTAATGACGGGTTGAGAGATTCTGACGCGGCGAGTAACTGGGGAGGCGACTCTTGAGCCCACCCTTGCTTGGCTGAAGCATAGAGAAGGGGGTAATCTGCTTGCTCGTCGGTAGCGCCTAGCGTTGCGAATAAGTCGAAAAGATCGCTCTCGACTTGTTGCGGTCTGGAGGTTGGGCGGTCTGCCTTGTTCAGCACGACGAGTGGCCTAAAACATCAAATTTAAATTCTCAGTCGTGTATTGAAATGTCAAAAACGCACCTCAGACCGCGACTCAACGCTTTGGACAGTACGAATCGAGTCTGTGTCATAGGGCCCTCCGTCGCGTCGACCACGAGGGCAACGCCATCCACCATGCTCATGATACGTTCTACTTCACCTCCAAAGTCCGCGTGTCCAGGTGTATCGACAATGTTGATGAGGTTGCCATTGTACCCGACACTCGTGCATTTCGAGAGGATGGTAATACCGCGTTCGCGTTCCAGGTCGTTCGAGTCCATGAGCCGTGTGATGAACCCATCCTCTATCTGACTGTCGGCGGTCATACTGCTGCTAGCAGCTGATGCAGACGCGCCGGTACTTGAAGTGGGTGAATACATGAGTTGTTCCGTCGCAGAGAGCTGCTTTATTGTCCCAGATTGGCGTAGAAGTTGGTCAACGAGTGTCGTTTTGCCATGGTCAACTACAAGAGGAAAAACCAACGTTAGCCAGTGTGTTCTCGGTTACGGGTGATCAGCCAAAACAAAGGGTATTGACCGAAGGTTCAAGTCACCCACCATGGGCGATAATAGCGATATTGCGTATCCTTTCGGTTGGAGCAAGCCCTTCGCTGTCAAGGTGGTTGTTCAGAACCTCGGCCTGCGACCTCTTCCAGGTCAAGGAGAATCGACGTGTAGATTCACGGTGCCAATGGGTTGTCGAACCAGCTTTTGGCGTCCTCCGTGCAGCGGTACGAAAGGACGGTAATAGCATCCTCTTGGTGCAGGAGAAAGGAACAAATTTTTGGCAGGCCGCACTAATTGGGAACCGCAGCCGCCGGCCGGTTTCGGATCACCGGTACCGTAACAAATCCAGGAACTGAAGAAAAAATTAGGAAAATCGAATCCTTATTAACAACAAGTCTGGAAGGAAAGAAGGAAGGAAGGAAGGAGTTTATTACCGAGGAGGTCCTATGGTATCGTGCTGTGTCCGAAATTTTTAGTCTGACGTATAAGGTTTACTGAGTCCGATTATGCTCGAAAAGGTCTAACAAAAATGGAGTGCTATAGATGAGTACGAAGCAAAATGCTGAAATGAATGACATAAAGTATACCAGCCCTTCAGCTCCTTCCACTCTGGAAGCACAAATTATGTCGGAAGTTTCTCCTATACGCGCGTCCAACCGGAGTCGAAGGTCCGCAAGACTTCCTTTTGGCAGACGGTGCATCCCAGGTCAACGAAAAACATATTCTTCGGAAGAAACGCCAGACCCACATGCGGACCTGGGATACTAGATGCAATCTTGTTTGGACCACGTATGCCCAAATTGCCCGAGATAGCTTTTCCTGTCCAAGCACCAGCTTTTCGATCAAGGCCACGGGAAGGAAGGCGCTGGAAGCCACTCAAAAAATACCCACAGCAAAAACTAAAAAAGCAGGACGATAGAGTCGCCAACGATTGAGTCGTCAAGTCTATATGAGCAGAGCAATGAGACCAGGAAGTTCAGACCTTATGACAAAACCCGAGAACAGCCAGTGAACCCAGAACAGACTTCGATCATGACGTTAAGTTCCCTGGAGGCTCCTGATATCCTTATATGTGACAGAATTCGTGAAACAGATGCCTAGCTGGAGGAATACAGCGCGACGTGACTTAAACAGTGCTTAAACAACCCAGACGCAGACACCAGACCAAGAAGTAAACGACACGAGAATCAACATCCAGATCCAGACGGAGAACGGATACGCGGGGAACAATATTTGACTTCACTAGATGAATGACAGGCGTGAAGATTGTTGGGCCGGTCACCGACTCGTCTGTTATGGCACTAAGAGATGAGATGGATTCGCGAGCGAAAGGGGGAAAGGACATGTGAGAACGGGGTAGAATGATAGAGCCAGAATCCCAAGAGCAGTGCAGATGTCACAGGGAAGGAGCAACCCGTTAGAAAGACAGCCATAAGCCCAAGAATCAAGTCGACGCATACTCTATAACGACCCGGAGGCGACTGTCTGGCAACCCAGAGGTAAAAGGCGAAGTTTGGCTGAAGTGTGCACAGAAAATTTGCAGATCCAATGCGACAGCCGAAAGCACAAGGACATACCTGATCTTAGAAACACTTCGCCAGAGTCGAGGCATCGCAAGCTGACTTTCTGAACGTGGCGTCGCTTGTGCAAGATTTGCTGAGGTGGAAATGGCGTGCACCAACGGGAAAGGGTGGATATATGCGCAAAAATGGTGGATGGCAGAGGAAGAGGCAGCGGAAGAGCACTTACAAGGTTATCATGCAGTAACTGGAGGGGATTGTGCATGAGAGGGGTAGGAAAGTTGGATATATGCGCTCAATGGACATCCACAGAGCTCAAAACAAGCAGAAATCGGCAGAAAATAATGCATGGAACGGGCGCGTCGGGATCGAAGACAAGAACTCGAGGAAAATATGGATGTTGAGTATCCAAAAGGCAATGAAGAATCGAGTAAACCCAGAAAAAGACAAAAGTGGCCGTTTGGTTGTAGCTTGATTCAGAGGAAAGTTGACCCTCTTGAGAACACGAGGCGTTGAATATATGCGCGGAAGAACCTACGACATGCAAGGACGACCACAACACCAACATAGAGACTTTCTCGCTGCAACCCCAGGTGAAGTCCGCCAAATAACTAGGCCGAGTTGGATCGTCGGGGAAGATTTCAAACGATGAACACCGGTATTATGCAAACGGGTGGAACGCGAGATCAAAATCGGCCAGAAGTCATGAGTAGCCTGAATTTTGCCAGCATTAGACCAGGACACCTATAAATACTCCTGAAAAAGAGCTAGAAGCGTCAGAAATGTGATGAATAGGAAAGTCATACTAAAACGAGAATCTTGAGCCTTAAGAACTGCATCAAGGGGACAGATTAGCGCTGTCAATGGACAGAAAAAATCAAATGGGCTGAAAGGGACACCACATAAGTAGTAGAGAGGAAATTTTTTTAACACTGCTGTGGAGGCGACGACCTCCAACTGATGTGGTTGGAAGAGAAAGAGAAAGAGGTCGAAGTAATCCACGGAAGGAGAAGTTCGGACTCTAAATAAATTCCAAGTCCGCAGCCCCTGATATCAAGCCGTTCAAGCCGCTTGGTGGTTTGCGACTCCCAAGTAGGACGTTGGTCCAAGAAGAAAATTCAAGATAGCCGAAGGCCCTTTCGCTTGTCCTTGGGATACCGCTGTGGAAGTCGAACAGAAAAGAGGTGTCCTTCAATATACATTTCCGGAAATCTTCGGCTCTGGGACCAACACTGGCACAAAGACTCAAAGAGACGCAACGTCGTCGCTCGCTTGGTAGCGCCGTTGAAGAAGCATGTATCCAAGACTGAGAGCGAAGTGGCTGCTGTGGAGTTCGTCCGAAGTAAGTAAGCATACTCGTTCCTCAGTGATAGGAATCTTATGTATGATGCACGGCTGTAGGCCTCTTTCCCTGCCAGTGCCAACCAAGTCCCAACGGTCTTTGCATATTGCTCCGAAGCCGACTACTAGTCGGTGTAGAGTGACTGACCCTGAAACATAGAACACAAGCCAGGCGTCGAGATAGGCGATGCATGGCGTCCCTTTGAGCTGCCATCTATTCGTTTGCATATCTTCATATTTACCGACTTGCACATGATGTTGAGCTGACGTTCTGTCATCGATACCAGGTCTCCATGTATTTGGATGTCAAGCCAATGTTTTGGGCAAAATTTCGTCTTCTCGTGCACGTAATAATAATCCGGATGTTACTCGAGTACAACTGCCAGTGGTCGTCCGAAGATGATGAAAGTTGTGTAATGTTTCCTATCGCTCTTCGTCCTTTTGAACTCAGGTTTTCATTTTCGCCAGGCTGTCTATTGTCTCTTCCCGTTAGCCGCGTTCTCATATATTGTCTTGGGACCTGAAGGCTGAATTCTTTTATGTGAAGGCCGCTACAATCTACCATGAGTCAATGGCAGTACATGGCAAGGCTGGTGCTTTTTGGGTTAGCTTACTATGTAAGTTAGGTTGTTCCGGACCTGGCAGTGGTTAGTGTAAGAATAAAAATAGGCTGCGTGTGTCTTTCCACACGCTTACCCGGAAAGGCTGTAAGTACTTGACGAAGACCGCCACTGCTGCCCCTTCCTTGCTTTCCTCTCCGCTCACTTCAAGCTTCCAACATTATCACCATGGATCCATCTGGGAGGAATTTTGAAAGCGATCCGGCTTTCTTCTTCGGTGGAGCCACAACGATTACTGGTGGAAACTTCAGAGTAATCGAAGGGAACAACTTTGAGCTCCGGCAAAATAACAGTTATTGTTTCGTTCAGGATAATGAATCAGGTGAGTGGCTCTCCAGCTACCTTCTTGATCCTTCGTATGATGATGCATCATAGGCCTCGTCTCACTTAGCCAGCGTATCGCGCATGGAGCGATTCATGACTCTGCTCAACGGTATCCTCCAGGCAAGTGTCATCCTGGCACTCGAGAAGAAATCATTAAGGTCGTCCTGGAGTGGATCAACGATCCCGATCCATCCTCTGACATCTTATGGATCTACGGCCCAGTGGGTGCTGGCAAGTCCGCGATCATGCAAACAATCGCAGAGCTACTCCAGGAGGAAAACGTCATCCGATATGCGGGGAGTTTTTTCTTTGCTCGTGACTTTGCTGGGCGTGATGATGGAACTTTTCTTTTCTCCACCCTCGCATACCAGATCGCAACAAATTTACCAGGTATGCGAGCGCTGATCAACGACGCCATGAGGATCGACCAAACTCTTCCCACCAAGTCCATGGACGTCCAGCTGAAGTCTCTTATTGTTGACCCACTCGCACTGTCGTCCTACTTCCTCCACCAACCCACCATCATCATTGACGGTCTAGACGAGTGCCGCGATTCCCTCACCCAACGACAAATATTATCCCTCATTTCCAACGCTATCACTGATTCCCGTGTCCCACTTCGTTTTTTAATTACCAGCCGTCCAGAGTCTTGGATTAGCGATTGCTTCAACAAAGATCCGCTTCTTAAGCTCACAAAGCGGATATCTGTCGCCGAATCTCTTGACACATATAACGATCTCAGGAAATACTTAAAAGACGGGTTCGCCAAGATATATTCTAAACATCTGGATATTATGTCTGGAGTTGCGCTACCCTGGCCGTCGGAGGCGATCATCAACTACTTGGCGGAGCATGCTTCTGGGCAGTTTATTTATGCTTCGACAGTATTGAAATTTGTTGGTAGTTCTTCCGAGTTCCTCGACCCACAACAACAACTCGAACTCATCTCCACACCTGGTCCATTGCAAGGTCCAGCATTCCTTGAATTGGATAAACTGTACACAAAGGTTCTGTCAGTATATCCGATTCAAAAGGTCTTGGTTTCAGTATTAGGTGGCCTACTTGCTGGCACAACGCCGAAAGCCATAGAAATATTTTTGGGTATAAAGTCGACCGACATCAAGATGGTATTACGCGCTATGGCATCTCTGATTGGTCCATCTTTACAACCCAGCGTACCGACCTACGATGTAGATCTAGATCTCGAGGAAGTGTATGCCCATGGGCCATCGGGGTTACGGTTTCGCCATCTTTCCTTTCGTCAATTTATCGAGGACAAGACCCGATCAGGTCCCTTTTCAATCAACGTCCAAGCGGTGCATGACCATCTCTGCAACAAATTTTTTGAAGCAGTAGTGGAGAGTTTAAAAGGGATTCGACAACATCAGTACGCATCGTGGAATTTCCCTCTATGATCCTTGCTGATCTGCAGTAGCAAGCTGACTGTCATTGAATGCGATCAAATGTGGGAAGAATTTGTCAGGAGAACGGCCGACAACGTCAGCCCCGCAACAATGCGCGATCATGTCGATAGTTTGTTGCAGAATATTTTAGAATTTCAGGCCGACGATCGTCGCATCTCGCAGGTTCACCCAGAACAACTGCTCCGCTATTCAATACACATCAAGGCTCTTATTGCTCACCTCAAAGAAGCATGGAAACCATGGGGTCAAAGTCCCTTCGACATCGATGAAGATGTACTCGAGAAACTTTGGACAGAATTACCGGCGCTACAAGACAGTCTCATTCGACAAATCTTATCGAACCACAACTTGTCGTCTCATCCGATTATCCCGTACATCATACAAGACCCCCACTGTCGTACTCTCAATGAGCTTTGTCATCTCTCAGGGCTCAACAACTCACTTGTAAAAACATTTCTTCTAAACAATGCACACTTCATCGATAATGACGTGCGGTGCTATGGGGGATGTCATTATAGACTTGTCGAATGTCTCCGTGATTTTCTGCTCAGCCAGTTGCGCGGTGGAATATTTCATCTTGAATTTCGAGCCCAATACATTCCCACCGGCCGGACTCTTCTCAACTGGTTTTGTCGTGGTCGGGGAAGCATCAACAAAAAAGAGTGAATATTTCTATGTTTTTATTTTTTATTTATTTCACCTACCTAAAGTTTACCATTATCAGATTCTCACCTGGCATTAAAGAAGCCCTATATGTGTCGCTCATAACCTTCTTTTGGCGGCCGGAAATTTCTGATATCCAGACTTCCGAGGATTTCCAGACCATGGAAGGTGTACTTAACACCCTGTCAAATTGTAATTGGGTACATGTGAGGCGCTCTGAGATGATGACATTCTTGTGCGTGGCCGCTATTCTGGACTGGCTTAGTCGATATATGGTAAGTCAGGAATTGTTTCCAAATATTCTTCTAATTTGGGATAGAATCATGCTCAGTCTGCGACGAACTTCCAAAAGTTGAGGGACATTATTGTCCGGATATATCACGGCATATTCTTACCGATGTTCTCGCAGCGTTTCTATTCCGAGTTGTTGGTCTATTCTGAGGAGCATAAGCGCTTGTTATCCTTGTCTGTGTTTCCCCCATCTTGTGCAGAAATTCTCAGGGAAGAGGACTGCTCAGCCTTGTTGTCGGAAGTCCCTGCATATTGCTTACACCCCAGCTTTTATTTTTTGTCCCAATCTGTTTACAGGATGACTCGCATCCTCACAGAAGCAAAATATCCCATTCCCATAACTCCATCAGCTTGGTTCACTCATGTGACTGAACTTTACTTGCATATACTGGTAAAATACGAGTATCACCGCCTGAGGGATGTCACAAACTTCCTCCAGATTCCTTGCCCCGAGGAGGACTTCAATCTGCTTCTGCTACATGCACGTCCTACAGCGAAGATGTTACTTGCTCTTCGGGCAATCCTTTATCTCAGATGTTTAATGAAAGGAAAGGGCTGGTTGGCACCATCAGGGTTTGGGATGTTTGCAACTGAATTGCTCAAGGTAAGTATTTTCCCGAAGCCAACGCAAAGATACTTATTCATAATTCACAGAAATTTGATCTGGACGCACAAGAAAGTCTAGAATTTGCTTCAATATTGGAGGAGCTGAGGTCGAGTGAGCATGACAGTTTAACAACGCTGCAACCATCACAGGCGAATCGCCGACCCAGTTCGCTGATCTGAGATCACAAGGCGCATCTCATGAAACGGTTCACTGTGTAGCCTAGTACGTACCAAAGCTGCCTTATGTTCAGCCTGCCTTGTGGATTATTGTACCTCCAGCTTGTCAACAACCACCCCATTGTGCGTATAGAACGTTAATATGATTTTCGTTAGTTCTACACGTCGACATTCAATTTGCATCGCCCTCCTGAGCGTGATCAACAAACTGATAATAGTTGTGCAGACCAGTTCATGGAAATTTGGGTCTGGAGATGAGGACCTGACATGGAGAAACAGAAGGAACTTTCGAATGTAGTGCCTCTAAGAGTCGAATCCGCGAGAGTCGTTAATTCACGAATCAGTTGACGATCAGAAGAGTGCTTGGATGAGAAAAATCCATAAAATACATGATAATTTGTTGTAAAGGCGAGTTGCGGTGCGGTGCGATGCGTCAAGACCAAATGCAGGAATACAGATGTTGCAAAGCCATAATCTGCTCACTGGGCGACTTGGGTCAGGATTGCCGTCAACTTCATTACGGATAATGAGTCTGCGGGGTCTTCCTGCACGCAATCTTTTACATACATATGCGCCACCAGGTCTACACGTACAATGACTGACGTTACTCACATACTAGAACTTGGTAGAAACTCCAAGTAGCTGTCAAGCTGATTCAGGGACTCCAGCTGAGGCGCTGTGCTGCACGTGCTTGAGGCAATTACGCGCGCACCAATCACTGATCGATACTGATCGGGGGAGCGGATCATCGCCTATGATTGGTGGTCCATCAAATAGCTCATCCGCCCGGAGTTCGGAGTGGGTCAGCAGTCGTCAATTGGGCCGCTGGACGATGGGTATATAAAGAGGGGCAGATTTGCTCTAGGTTCTCCAGAACGCAACCTCTACAGCATTCGACCAAATCACTCCAACCTCACATCCAATATCTTTTTGTCACTTACTTCTCCAAATATGATGGTGCGCTTGTTTCGACTTGATGCCATCATATCGTCCGAGTCAGAGTCCATACTGATGAGCTACGCGTCTTCGTTGTGTTTTCTAGACCACCTTCACCACTCCCGTCTCTCAGTCTTCGGCCGGATGCACCTGCACCTCCTGCAAGTGCTCTAAGTAAGCAGCCCCGTGATTATTTCCATTACGTTGCATGGACTTACGCATCCTCGTAGCTGCACCTGTGCGAGCGGTGGGACCCCTGTCTCCCAATCCTCCGCTGCCACCTGCGGCAGCGCGAGCTGCACTTGCACTGCGTGAGTATATTTCACGCTGTCTTTGTCTTATTTGATACTCATGAGTATATGTTTTAGATGCACCTGCAAACCTGAGGACTGCAAGTGTTAAATCCTCCGCTCGCCGCAACTATATTCTCCGGAAGGGCGAGGTGCTCGACTTGCTTGTACTTTGATATCCGTTTTCCATATCGTTTAATTGTATAGTTTAACAGAAATTGACGTTGACTCTTCCTGTGCCCTGTTAGTAGCGTAAATACTGTTGAAATTCCATAAATTGTTGATAAATCGCGCACTCCTTGAGAAGCCAGTACAGCGATTGAGATTCGAATAGGGCAGGGCCGTGAGCTGTGTGTGTGCCAATGCTCAGTAATCGCCACCACTTGTTCATTGTTGGCAGAAAAGGACAAGTTAATAGGGAAATACAGATATTGCAAAGTTATAAGCTGCATCGTACAATAAAATATGCGACCATACAAGTGAATGACAGAAGGAAATAGGGTAAGTATGTAACAAGAAGGAAAAAACACTGACACGAGCAACGGTACAACGAAGAGCATCAAGCTGTCCGAGCGGATATTCACTTTGACTTAGATAGTCCACTCGGATGTTCAATGCAAACCGAAATACGCTGCCCAAGAATCCCAAGAGGATGGCGTCCGTCGTCGACAGCAGTGATTACGATGGTGCCTCCACAAACACGCGGCACGCTTGAGGCAGCTGCCTCAACACCAGCGCGTGCCCTAGCCTGCCTAATCAGATCGCCTTGGGTGCCTTTTAATATCGCGGTCGGTGTAGCTGTCGTCGGAACAGAAGAATTCGGCACAGCAGCAGGCATGTTCCCGAGGCATGTGCATTTAAAGGTGAGCGTCCGTCCCATGGTTTCGAAGTTATACGACGGCGTGGGTTTGGAGAGACTAAATTGACTGGAGTTAGCTTTTATGAAATGAACAAAGGGGAATTAGGGCCGTACTCGAAGGGCACTCGAGCTATCTTGCGCAAGTCGTTGGCGACCATAGCTGCGCGTTTCTGGTTGTCGATCGTGCTGACGGCGATGATGGAGTGGAAGCCATGGAATTTCAGGAACTTCGCGAATGAAGGGTCGACCTTCTTGAACCTGTTCTTGATCGAGTCGTATAAAGCGCTGGCACTTTGGTATTCCTTGCCCTCCCCACTTGTCTGGAAATTATCATTAGAACAAAAGAAAAGAAAAGAAAAGAAAAGGACGACATACAGTAACGACACGCAGACTCGTTGGCGACACAACGCGTTTATTCCCTTTCACAGCCTGCTTCAATCCATTCTTCATCTGGCCCAACGCAACCCTCTGCGCCTCGCCGTCGAGTTCGTGAAGCCCCTTGGGCGATTTCCTCTTCGTCGCGCCAGTACTTGTAACCTGGTGGCCACCATGGATATTCTCATTGGCCATGATACCCGAGTCCATCTTCTCCTGGAGGCTTATGCGGGCCCGCGCAATCTCCTCCTCCCTCTGCTTCTTCCGCTGTTGTTTTAACTCTGACTTCCGGCGATTGCTTTCCCGGCACGGTAGGCAGTTCTTGAATGGACCATGCCTGTGCACGCTATCAGGCTTGTGGCAGGTCGAACAAGGCATTAAAAAAGATGATGGCGTGACTAGAGACGTTGTAATGGGATTTTCCATGATGGCGAAGGTGGAAGGAAGAGGGAAAAGCCGTTTTTTGTTTGTTCGAATCGTGATCCCTTTTGAACGCGCCACTTCACGTGATGTGACAACGCGACTCACGTGCTCGCATTTTTTTTCTGCCTCAAACCTCCAAAGTTTTTTCGGAACCAAACCCAAACCAAACCACATCCTCATAAAACCCTTCCACGAACGCAAAAAGTGAAAAAATGGCGACATTCCTCAGACGTTTCGCAACATCAGCCTCGTCGGGTAAAATGTACATCGGTCTAGCTGTCGCTTCTACTCTTCCAGTATACGCAATACTGAATGAAAATAAACCCTCTAGGTCGAATGTTTTCGTGAGTGTTCCGTCAAATATTTTCGGGTCTACAGCTTATTATGCCTTTTATTCCTTTCCATATCTTGTGCTGCTACTCTGGGTGTTATTCGACGCTTTCACAACGACTCTTTGGCCGATGACGGTCACTACCTGTAGTTTGAAGTAGCCATCAACTCCAAACCGTCAGGACGCATTGTATTCGAGCTATTCGACGACACCGTCCCCAAGACTGCCCGCAATTTCCGCGAGCTGGCCACGGGCCAACATGGGTTCGGCTATTCTGGCAGCACTTTCCACCGTGTTATCCCCAACGTATGTTTTCCTCCCTCATCATACGACAAGGATTACGTTTCTGAGTCCGTTTTAATATCTAGTTCATGCTTCAAGGTGGTGATTTCACCGAACACAATGGCACTGGTGGAAAGTCGGTGTATGGCCCCAAGTTCCCTGGTGTGTTCTTGTTTTAACCGATCGAGGTTTCTTGCTTGATTCGTGCCTCTTGGTCAGGCTATTACATTGCTAATCACTGAGATAGACGAGAATTTTGAGCATAAGCACACCACACCCGGTCTCCTGTCTATGGCCAACGCCGGACGCAACACGAATGGGTCGCAATTCTTCATTACCACTGTCAAGACGCCATGGGTGGGTTATCCCTTTCCTTCTTACTGGACAGTCCTTTTCATTTCTCACCTCTTGTTGCCTTATAGCTTGATGGAAAACACGTCGTCTTTGGCAAAGTCGTCGAGGGCATGGAGGTCGTCAAGGAGATTGAGAAGACTGGGACAGTGAGTGGGACGCCCACGCAAAAAGTCACCATCACGTCTTGCGGCGAGGTGGATTAGAGTGCGAGTGGAGAATCAAGCTGCTGCAGCTAGCTCTTTATTTTTGGTATCGATGTCAACACCCCTCTTTATTTAATAATTGCATTTGATGTTTTGAACCCCAGAACGTTGTCCTATTTTTCGATCAAGTGCTGGGGGAATGCAAAGGTATCATGATGAACAGATGTGGCTGAAGATGGAGAGGAACCTCATGGTTTATTATCATTTGGCGCGCCGTGGACGGAGTGCTGGTGGTTTTGAAGGTGGTCGTCTCCGTTGTTGCGTGACGTTCCAATAATACGTAATGTGTGTTTCACCAGTACCATGTCTGTCTTTGAACTGACGAGAACATCGCTGAAGACGATTCGACTAAAGACAGGTTGGTTCCGTTAGCCATCAAAAAACCATGAGAAGGGCATCATGATCAACGCCGAGAGAGCGCTGGTTATACTCGTCCGTCTGTACCCACGCCCGGTTGATCCTTTTCTTCGGAGTTTCTGCGACGACATATAAATGCTCAATCAATTTACATCCTCTGTGCACACCTCTTTCTTACCGCCCGCCTCTCCAACCTTCCGTCCTACCAATACAGCAGTCCGGCCCCAGCTAACCGGTGCCGTGTGACGTACACTTTCCCCTTCAATATCCCTTTCCGTTCCACTGCGGGGGCCGAACTGTGGCATGGACAGCAATGCGGTAAAAGCACGTAAAGGACCGTCGTCCTTCTTTCGTGGACTATTTCCTCGACGACGCCGGTCACTTTCTACGGGGCGTTCTCAGTACCGCTACCAGCCATTGCCGTCGGAACCTCAAGATATGGATGGTTCGTCGACATCGAATCTTGCGGACGATGTGCCAGCGCTGCCATTAGGGCCTCCGCCTAAAGGCAAATACGGTGATGCTTCGTGGGGCGAGGTCGTGCATATGATGACGGTTGTAGTGCGAATACGTGCGTCTAGGCCCACTACATTCAAACGAATGTTTTGCTAACTTAATGTCTCATTTCAGCCTTCGTCGTGGTGTGGCTATCTGCCAAGAACCTCATACACAACAGACAGACGCTGAAGCGCAGCACATTGATATCTCTGATCAGATGGCTGAACGGGAAGATGAATTACAAGCAAATCCAATACGGCTCACCTCGATCAGTGGACGCGTATAAACAGTGGGCGAAGAAGCACAAGATGCCTGTGACGGTGGAAGACCTGATAGACGATACTCCGTTAATGTGGATTGGGCCAAAGAGGAGAGATAAGGTCGTGTTGTATATACCTGGTGGGTTCTCTCTCTTATGTCCTGTCCGTTGAATAGACTCAAAAAGACTGCGATTTGCATTAATAGGTGGCGCGTATTTGTTCGCACTTAGGGGTGAATTCATTTCGTTCTGGCGTTATGTACAGCTTGAGCTGGGAAAAGAGGACTGCGACGTCGGATTCGCGATTCTCGGATATTGTACGTTTTCTTCGCGACTCTTTTTCTGTCCCAACTGACCCGATCCACACAAAGCACTTGTCCCAGAAGCAGGCTTCCCAAGCCAGCTCCGCCAGGCCGCAGTCGCCGTCGAGCACCTCATCGGCACAGGTGTGCACCCAAGCAACCTGCACATCGTTGGCGACTCCGCAGGCGCCCACCTAATCCTCAGCCTCCTCTCGCACATCCTTCACCCATTCCCCGGCCTGCGCCCAATAGTGCCTCTCGAAGCACCCATAAAAGGCGTATACCTCATGTCTCCATGGGTGATCATGAAAACCACCAGTGCTTCATCTCGTTCGAATGCAGCGTACGACATTGTCGGCTCTTCTTCCCCAAATTCGACCAGGCAGTCTTATGCTGATATAGTCCAACCATACGCGACGCAAGAGCACGATCTGCCCTACATGGATCCCCTCAATGCCCCAGATTCGTGGTTCCTTGGGCTGGAAGGCGTCGTGGAGAGGGTCCTGATGACGGCTGGTGGGAGAGAGGTTTTAAGAGACGATATCATCTCGTTTTCGCAGAAACTGAGCAAGGTTATCAAGGCGAACCGGAACTTTACTTTCGAGGTGCAGGAAGGTGGGATCCACAACGATCCTTACTTGGATTTTATGGCAAAGCTGCCGTATGATCAGTTGGGGTCGCTGACGCCTTTGATAATACACTGGTTGGCTGGTGGGATTAAGCCTTCTCGTTAGCTTTGTTCATAGGATAGTAGACTGCGTCCATTGCTCGATTTTATGGTACCCCTTTTCAGCTCCCGGCCCGCTTGTTACTATGACAATTTGAGTCTAGGTTGAGACTAAATTTGAGTCTAGAATTTGAGTTTGCGGCGACTGATCCGAATTCGTATAGGTTTCAACTCTCCAAAACCGTTCACCACAGCACAGCGCCCGAGGATGCCCCTGCCAGCAGGCAAATGCAGGGCTACAGCCATCAAACCACACTCAAACTTCACCTGCAACATCCTTCAGGCTTCCGCATCCCAAAACCCAGGAACACGAGTGCCATTTTGCCCTAAAACTGAGCAAATAACTAGGCTCAACTACCATATCTCGTACAATGACCACCAAAGCAAAATATGGTGACGTTTCTCTCTGGGACCTCGTACATCTGGCGACAATTAGGTTGCGCATGCGTGAGTCAAGATTTTTACGTCTTTACAGATACTGAAAACGCTCCTTTACAACCAGCGTTTACATTACTATGGACTTGCATCACAAACCTCTTGTTTTACCGCCACGATTTCCGACGCGTAACCGCGTCATCTATGATTCGGTGGTTCAACGACAAATATAATGTTCCTCAACTCCAATACATGTTGCCAAAATCAGTGGATACGTATAAAGTCTGGGCAAAGGCAAACGGTCTGCCCATCAGGGTTGAAGAGCTCGTAGATGATGCAACCATCATGTGGATTGGGCCCAAGAGAACCGACAAAGTGGTACTTTACTTTCACGGTGCGTTTTCCAGTAAAATCAAATCACCGTATGACTGGGTACTAATTCGTAGGAACCTGACAGGTGGTGCATTCTTGGCTCCGCTTCTTGACCATTGCCTGGCCTTCTGGCTCTACGCACAAACCGAGCTGAAGAAGAAAAATTGTGATGTAGGGTTCGCGGTTCTAGGATATAGTGCGTCTACTTTGTTCGTTTCTTCGTTCCTCTTCTAACCGGTTCACAGCACTGCTTCCGGAGGCCAAATTCCCTACGCAGCTTCGCCAGGCAACTGTGGCAGTCGAACACCTAGTGGCTTCGGGTGTTCACCCTAGCAATCTTTCTCTCGTCGGAGACTCAGCAGGCGCTCAACTTATCCTCACCTTGTTCTCGCACATCCTCCATCCTCTTGAGGGTATCCGCAAGATGATTCCACTTGAAGCGCCTATTCGCAGTGCCTACCTCATGTCTCCATGGGTACGCATGAAGAGCGACACTCCGTCATTTAGATCGAGCGCGCGGGAAGATATCTTCTCGACAGCGAATGTGGTGCACTTTGGAGAAGTTGTCCTCGCTCACGTCCCCGACGGCGACCGTTTCTACGTCGAACCAGGAACCACTCCGGACTCGTGGTTCCAAGGACTAGGCTCAGTCGTTCAACGTGTCTTGATGACGGCAGGGGGCAGCGAGTTGTTCCGCGACGATATCATTCAGTTTTCCCAAGTTCTCAGGAGGATTCATTCTGATTTCACTTTTGTTGTGCAAGAAGGAGGAGTTCACGACGATCCCTTCCTGGACTTCCTTGTGAAATTACCTCATGACCAGCTTGGGTCTCTGACGCCTTTAATCATTCAGTGGCTAGCTGCAGGGATCAAGCCATCTCTCTAGGGTGATTTCGCAAGTTCGTTAATTCCTTGGTGTAATGACATAAATAATACAATTCCTCGAATTCATTATTGGTAGACACGGATTGCTGCGAAATTGAAGTATGCATTAGTGAATGCTGATGGATTGTTATTGACATAGTCTGCAAAAATGTGAGTGACAGCATTATCACGACGGCCATTTTGTTGAACTCACCAACACAGGTGCTTGGACATCCCGATTGACTGTACACGTTGCCTGCCCAGTCACCACCTAACAAGGCTCCTCAACGTCGATGGCAGAGGAGAGGGATGATTTCTGGACTTACAAAGGGTCAAATTGATTATGATGTTGTTGGCCTGGAAATGCTGCGCTAAGTTGCAAGAAGTATTGGGAAAATATGCGACAGGAGTGCCCTTCGATTGTGAGTCGGTTTAGTATTCGCCCCGCCTACTAATTATTTCTTACCCAGTTATTAGGGTTGGTCTGGGATCCGCCATTCTTGACCTCGGCTGGGACTGACCCATCATTTCTCGCCCAAAACCAGACCTTGATATAGGTTGGGCTGCGTTCCATCGCATAACTGACCAAGCGGTTGAGAGATATACGATAAGGTGAGAAAAATTGGCTTACAATCCACCACCGTTATTGTTAAACGATGGCCCATAACTATTGGCAGTTGGAAATTTGACGCCGCATCCGGCATTCCCATTAACGCTCGTGTCGCAGTTCAATTGAGCGGATGTACTGTGGGTAAGAATCTACTGTTATTATTTATCTTTACAGCCAGGCCTGCACAACCCACCCAGTTTGAGCCCTCGACGCAGGCATAGTGCAGCCTGATCTCAACCGTGTTTCTGTTAGAACCAGATTAAAATAGTACACGAACCATACCTGGAGTCGTGTGCAAGGTTGCTGCATTTGGCCCTTGATCGTTAACACCTTCGACGATGTCCGTTTCTCCCTACACCCAAAAAAAAGAAGATGACGATGGTACAGCAGATATTCAAATGAAGAATACATACTCCGGCTGGCCATCCGGATTCTGTTGTTTCCCAAATCGCTGGCCAGGTCCTAAATTAAGATGAGTCCGTTTTATCCGTAACTTTAATTTATCAACCATCTGCTTACCCACAGCCTTGCGGCATGTGTCGAACATCGAAGCTAGGAGTGGAAATTATCGTTGAGATTGGTATCCCCATTACGCAAATTTTTGACACATACACAGCAACGTGGTTTGTGTAGGTCTTCGTTGACCTTATTCTGACGGAGTTACGTCCTGGGCCACTGGCACTCAAAACCGTCTTGAAGTCCGTTCGGAGAATAAAGGTGTTCGAAGAAGCGAATGTCAGATTCTGGCTTTTCGAAGTGCCTTGATCGACATAGGTCCTATGAAGGAGTAGAAGAGAATCAAGGATTTCGTAAGCACCTCACGGGGAACTACTCCGAGGAGATCCTGGTACTTACACCCGTCCATTTGTAGGGTCTGCACCCGTCTCCCAAGTAAAGGAACTGTAAAACCCAGAGCCTACGATGTTGTCAGTCAGCGAATAGGTTGTGGCTGAAGCAGGAGAGATTAAAGTAAGCAGGAAGACAGCGGCGACAGCTAGGATTGTTGACATCCTTCGTTCTTTGGGGAGGAGATGGGGAACATTAGAGGATTCAAAGCAGCTTTTTATACTGGTCGGTGCGTTATTCTTATCGTCTGAGAAAGCACGCCTGAACACTTCCAGAGAAGAGGCGACTCTTTACGATAGAATCAGCTGAACGCCGCCGCAATTTGGTACAAAGAGTTAATTTTCCGAGGCAGATGGTTTCATGTAACCACAGCATAACACAGGTATATAAAAAAGCGCCCGTGCGTCCAACGAAGACTGCAATGCGAAACTGTTGATGTAATGATAATTCTGTTTTTTTTATTACTCCTGGTAATTTTGAAAGCCTCGAGATCATCACTGGAGGTCGCAACGAGAACAGTTTCAGATATGGGAAAGTGACCCGTCATTTTGGGAATCCGCGGGCAGCTTCGCTTTGCGCCTTTGCTGTGTGCTTGTAATCTGAGGACCTAAGGTTTAAACCCATGCGATGGTCGCGTGCACGGCCTTCTGACTTCATCAACCCACTGTTGGATCCAAAACAGTAGTGAGTGAGATATTCAGAAATTTTCCAAGTTGGAAGGCGACCTGATTTGGGGAACGATAACGTCTATAAGCTCATCCGACTTCTCCGCCCAGCGGCCAAAGTGTGAGCCGATTTTATGCCATAAACCGCGTGCTCAAAGTGAAATTTTTATTTCTAGATCAGGCCTGTAGTTTCTTCCTTTGCTATTTCAGTAAGACAATAAATTTATCTCTTGGAGCTTGCTTGGAGCCCAAGACCCAACGTGACTGCGATGAAGCCGCACGCAAACTACCATACAAATAGGATGCGCACATGCTATCTTCCGAGCTCCGTTAATGCTCGTGCAAAACCATCTCATGATCAATAGATAAGTCATAAATACGGCTATTTCTGTTTCTTCTCGATAACCCGATGTGTAGCCGATGCTCGAGATAAACTATCTCGGGTGACAACGAAGGTCATGTTACTACAGCGACCGGCTTTCGGCCGGAGTGCGTGAGTCGTTCTCATTTTTCGTCTATACATTCAAGAAACGTCATTATAAAACGTCATTATAAGCTTTGAAAATGGCCCAGGAGCATCGGACTCGGTGATATGGACGTCAAATGTTATGACAGGGATAAATGACGGGCATCGGCTCATCACCTGGAGAGCCTGTTCGTCCTTGAATAATCTTAATTCCAGCTGATTCTAGGCACATTTGTTCTCTCTGTTGTCCATTCATTCTCCCCCTGGACGCGACATGTCACAATGTTCCCAAATTGGCGAGTCTCTTGCCTTATTTGATTCGATCGGGGTTAACGGGCGATCGCTTAGCGGCGCTTTAATGTAAATCTCATGAACATTGACGATTGGAAGGGCATAGTCGGAGACTACGGTAAAGAACGCGATAATTGGGAACAAAAGGAAGCGGTGCTCTGACTTTGATCCAGATCAATATGATGGTGTTTTTCAGTGGTAAATGCGCACAGCAGCGAAGTCGAAATACGCATCAACAAATGCGTCTGGATTGTTGTTTACGTGGTCTATATTGGTAAGTGGGTCACAAACGATCTTAAATCCTCGAATAATAGTCAACACACCGATGCAGGTAGATGGGCATCCCGATTGGGCGTAGACATCTGGATTGCCTGCCCAATCGCCACCTACATTTCACATATCAATGAACAATTGGAATGGTTTACTAGAAAAGAGCGTACACAGAGTCAGGTTGATGATAAGGTTGTGTTCTGCAAAGAAGTTGTTCAAGACACAACTGTTATTAGGGAAGAAGGCCGTTGGGACGCCCTATGAAAACATTAGGAGGGAAAATTCGGACGGAAGAGGTGATGTTGGTAATCTCACCCAATTTTTTGGATTAACGAAGAGGCCTCCTCTCACCTCTAGAGGAACAGTGTGATCGTTCCTGGCCCAGAACCAGACGCTAATATGGTCGGGAGTGCGCTCCATCGCAAACCTGCGTTCATGAGTAAGCGCCGATTAAAGCGGACCAGGCAGGTATGAATTTACCATCCTCCCCCATTCTCGTTGAAATTCGGCCCATAACTCAATGATCCTGGCATTTTTACTCCACAACCTGTGTTAAAGTTGACCAGCCAATTGCAGTCAAGCTGAGTACTCGTCCTGGTTGTGTAACTCAATATATATATCAAACTGGAAAAATAGCAAGTGGAACCGACCCAGTTTGCAGACGTGTAGCAGGCATTGTACATCCTGAAATAACCGTCAGAAAAGGATGCGCAGGGTAGAATACGGCCTTACCTTCAGTGGTGTGGAGAGTTACGCTGTTGGGTTGCTGGTCATTGACCCCTTCGACTATATCAATCTCCCCCTAAGTAGGTCAGTGGTTCAACGATGAGTACGGCTTTAGTTTTGGAATTTTAAAAAATACCCCGTCTGGCCAATTTAATTCCTTCGTCTCCCAAATCGCTGGCCAGGTGCTAGAAACAGAGAGTCAGTCGCTCCGCCACCTTCGTTTCCTCGATCCTAATGACATGAAGTGAAATAAGATTGCTCACCCACAGCCTTGGGGCATATGGCGCACATCGAAACTTTATGAAGAGCTCCGTTATTAATATTATTTAGATGATCAGCCGATTGAATTCGTACACAGCGACATGGGTCGTGTAAGTGTTCTTACTTCGGATACGGACAGAGTTTCTTCCTGGACCGTCAGCGGAGAGCACAGTCTTGGAATCGGCCCGGAGAATGAAGGAGTTGAAAGTGGCATGTGTTAGGTTCTGCTTAATGGAAGTAGGTTGGTCGACATAGGTGCTACAGGCGACGTGTCATCGAAGAGAGTTCGACTTCACAAAACAATATAGAACTTACACACGTCCATGGGTGGGATCGTCTATTGCTTGCCAGTCAAAATGGGTGTAGAAAAGTGGGCCAACGATATCCTCTTTCAAAAGGTACGTGGCGCCAACCGACACTGACAGCGCGAGGCCAAACAGCGAGAAAAAGAGAGTTCCGGAAATTTTCATCTGTCGATCTCCGTTTTTAACAGTTTTCAGAGTAGGTGTTCAACTGAACCTCGTCGGAGACACAAACGCAAAGAAAGCGGGGGAAGCGATGAAGGATCGACATGAAGTTTTACTTCCGCGCCTTAAGTACAAGGAAGGGCGGAAGGGCTAGCAGGCGGAAAGGCTAGCAGCAAGCTTATTTACTGAAAATGCCGCATAATTAGCTGCAGGCAGCATGAAAAAGAATGCAAATTTGGTGATGGAACCACCTTCTACTGTCCGATTGCATTAGTCATGATTTTTCCGAAGTTGACTGCTGACACAAAACCATGTGCAACTGCTATGATAATGCTTCGTTGCTTCAAGTTGCTTACAGGTGAAGGAATCCACAATATAAAGAACCGAGGGAAACCATTTGCAACACGCAAAGAAGGACTCAAACGCGTTGAACGTGGAAGAACATCGTAATATATATTACCGATCGTTTCATGAAGTCATTCGATTAGATTAGATTCAGTTCAATGAGTGGCTATGCACGCATCGTAGATCGTACCGCAACAGCCGAAAATTGGGTCCCCGACTCCCTGGACCCGATTGATGGTTTCGTGGTCCTCCTCGGTGGTCCTTCTCGCTCCTCCCTAAGTAATGTTGAAAACCTCACGTTGTCTAAATACTCTAGCAGCATGAACTTCAAATGAAGGGTGCTTGAGCGATGCGTGGGTTATTTGTGGACTGTCGATATATCACCATTTTGATCTATAGTGTCTTCGTCGCCAAGATTCGTGGCCGAGTCTATGTTCATGAAGAAAGCCTGCACCTTTGGGCCCAATTCCGATTTGCCCTCAGGTTCGGTAAGTGTCTTCGTCGGACACTCATGACGACAGTGACAACCATTCGCTGTGAGAAGCAACCAGGGGGAGGCGGAGACCGTCGCACCCGGTCGTTGCCACCTAACCACGAAACAGACCGAGACCCGACCACGCTCTTCGAACGAAATGAATAACGTCCGAATTTCCAATTCATGGGCGGGCCCCGGAACTAGCGAGGACATCTTTTTCTCTTTCCTTCTCTTTCCCTTTCGCTTTTTGCAGTTTTCTGGTCTACGCAGGGCGTTGTACTCATACGAAGGCCTCAGTTCCTTTCGTCTTACCCCACAATCCCTTCAAGACACGCGCCAATGTCCCAAACGCGCCTTTCAATTTCAGTCGTTCATTTCCTCTTCTTGTTCTTCCTACTCGTTGCGCCTGCCCAGGCAATAATTGCTGGCGAGTTTCACCAAGGATTCCAAAGAGACATGCCTGAGGCAGAATTGTCTTCCTACGCGAGGCGGCAGGAATCTCAGCTCACGTATGTCTTTCTCTCACCAACTCACTCAGTTCTAACTGGAAATTAGATCTGTCTCGAGTAGATCTTCGACTTCTTCTTCATCCACGTCAACGACGAGATCCCGTACATCCACAACGAGCAGCCGTTTATTCACGGACGATTTTCCGTCGCCGACAACATTTAGGCGTTCTTCTTCAACCTCGTCGACCTCATACTCTCGTCAAACTACCTTTTCCCGATTCAGCGACTACGCTGATGGCACGAGCTTTTCGCGGTCGTTTACTTCCTCCTTGCCACCATCAACATCCGGTGACTCCTTACTTCCCGAAATATCGGACCCCGTTTCTACGCCTGATCCCCAGTCATCCCGACGTCTGCCTTCCCAGGCGATTCCTGCCATTATCGGTGGAGTTGTCGGGTGTCTTTCCGTCACATTTATAATCATTTGCGTGCTGCTTTGCAAGAGAAGAGCAAGAAACCGGAAAGACGTTGAAATTGGCAGACCCGCCAAACCGTTCGGATCGGGGGCAAGCTTCCGCCTTCTGGCCAATGCGGATCCAGATCCGACTCCGATCACCCCCTTCTTAGAAACTAGCAGGTCGGAACCGGCGGAAGAGAAGTTGAAACCACCAAAGCTTTCCTTATCGCCATATTCACCGACGTCTACTTCCATGACGCCGGGCTCAGCCGTTAGCCAGTTGAGTCTTATCGACCAGCTGAATACCATAAAAGCGCAAATACAGCAGGTTGAAATTCTTGCGCGAAATGGATCTCCCTGTGGCAGTCCGGTCGATCTCCACGAACCGCCTCCAAAATATGACGCTAGTTACGGAAACAGCGCCTCTCAAGTGGTTGTGAAAACTAGGAAAGGGAAGTAACTCATGTTAGCACCTCGCATCGTGTCCTTTGAAAACATCGTCGACCTTTTATACTTAAGTAACGAATTTCATACCATATACCTTTCTGTTAATAACGTTCTATACATATACTGAAATTAATTGGAATCATGACGCCTTTTTTTTGTCCGTTTAACTTTAAAGAAATTTGACTTCAATCATTCGAGAAAATTCATAAACGCATTTGGTTAACTTGTTCTGGGGCTTCTAAATCCATTGATTGGAATGAGGCGATGATACCGCTTGATATCGACTCTGGTTATGGTCTCGTCCAACCTTGTATTTTGTCTACTATATGTTTCTGATTAACGCTCTACGCCACCGCTCCAAAAGCTCATAATTGGACTAGAACTAGATAAAATCTATCACAAACCCTTCTTTGATTTGATCGGCGAGCTTAACCATGGCTGCTGGACGACACCATTCCGGTAGGCGGGCAGACATGATCTTCGTAAACTGTTTACCGGAACTCGGCGACTCAGAAGACGAGAGGTCAAAAATAAGGGGAGTTCCAAACTCCCAACGGTTCTTGAGCATGGTAAGGATAGGATAGAGGGAATCGACCTGCGGAAATAGTAGCTCGAGGTTCAGTAAATCAGGTAGGAGAACAGGGGAGTCGCCGCCCACTGTCGACACCACCGTGCCTGCGTTCAAAGGAGGCACTGGCGATGAGAGCGGGTTTAGGAGCTCGGAAATGTTTGTGATGAATTTATCGGCGGTGGTAGTTCCATCGTAATGAAGCACGAGACTTGATAAGGTTGTGGTACACCGCAGAAGACCTTCAAGGAGAACACCTGTGTCCAACCTCCCCAGCCTCTTTGTTTTAAGTTCAAGAGTTTCAAGTCGGCATTGAGCTCGATCCATGAGATCCAAAATGAGGCCTAACGGCAAAAGTCCCTCCGGTCTTGCGGTGCATCTAAATTCCTGTAGAGCAGGCGCGGCTGTGATGTAATTGAATAAGCTAGCCTGCGCATCCATAGAGGAGGAATCAAGAATCGTAAAGGACTCCAAATGCTCGAGTTTAACATACAAGGGGTCAGCAAATGTTTCTGGCCATGGCCGCTGCAAGTGCTCGATAAAACATGATCGAAGATTAGGGGCGAGCTTGAGGGCTTGTAGGACGTCCCCGCTGTTAAGATCGAAGGCGCTAAAGTGGGTAAGATGGCGGAATGGTTTGTCCAGGCTGGGAAGGGTGAAGATACCGAGGGCCAAATCGCTTAGCAGTGGCGCATTCTGGATGAAATGGAGAGGAAAGCCTTCTCTTAGTGCCTCGACAGAGGCAGAACGGAGGAGAGGGAGGTAGAGACATGTCGCATTCATATGTGGGACGCAAAGATGTGGAATGAAAATGTCGATGACTTCCCAGCGATGGCATTCCTGAGCAATCAATTCATATAGAGGAAGGGATCGATTGTTCCAATATTCGTCAGCGTTCGCTGTCCTGACGGTAAAAACGATCGTTAAGGGGAGGTTCTTCGAACGACGTAAATATTCCTCAAGTATTTCGGCCTGGGCATAGTAACTGTCGCTCGATGGAACAAGTTGAAGATATGTCCATAGGAAGGGAAGAGCTGAAGCGATATCTCTCCAACGCTTGCAGATTCTTCCAAGCCATAGCGGTCCTAAATGACGACCTCCCACCCTCGGAAGGGCTGCCAATGATGGGGGTGGCGCACATACATGGTCAAATATTTCGTAGAGCAGTTCGAGAGGTAAATCGGATGCAATGGATGGGGATGGTTGTAGCGTTGAAGTTACTGCATCGAAATTATCCATCTGGCCTGGGTATGGGCGCTTGAAGGGAGATTGGTCGGTGCTGTAAAGTAGAATGTAAGACGGATATTAGGCTCAATATAATCCCCTCTAAAAGCGTGAGCGAGTGGATGTCCCCGATACGAGACTAAGAGGTAGTTCCCTAAGTTGTAGTTTGTGTGGGGTTGCCTGGTTTGCTGCTGAAAGGTGAACAAAGTGGTTGTACCCGGATTGCATGGCAGTCGACAACGCTTACATAACCCATCATGCATCACTGATGTGAGTTTTCTTCTGTAGCGGCGTAGCCTTTTACTGTCTTCGTCCTTGCCCTTTTCCCTCAGTGCTGAGTGCTTTGGTCATTTGGGATTTTCAAGGAAGCTTTGTTTCGCGGTACCTTTCCTCCCTCCTGCACCTCGAACATAAGCCCAAAGCTCCTATTCCCACCCACCTGCGCCTGGCGCTTCGGCTCTCCATACGGACTGCACCTTCAAAGCTTTCATGTTTAACTTTAAAATCTACTGAGGGAGAACTTCAAACCAGAGGTCAAACCGGAGGTGCAGATCACTTAGCACTTGCCAGTCCGAGTCCGATGAGAATGAGAGGGGATCACATGGTTGACAGCGCGATTTGAAATTGCAATAATTAATGCCACCGTCTTGCGGTGCAAGCTCGGACTCTGATAGCTTCTTGTTCCCCCGTTGCTCGACTGCAGTCTCTAAATGGCATCGTCGTGCTTGACCCAGAATTCCGCCGTCAACCAGGTCCCATACGATGTTTGGAGAACCATTTTCGGTATATACGTCTCCGACTTGGCAGAGTCCTCAATCGAATTCGACCCAGACGACGGCCCTCTCTTGCTGGGTCAGATTTGTTCGGCCTGGAGGAGAATAGCGGTCGAGTCACCCGAATTATGGTGCAACATCGAAGTGACCGTTGACGAAGATTGTCGTGCATTCCCAAAGAAGGAGCTCCTCGAGCTAGCCCTAGAACGTGCAAGAAGATCGTCGCTTAGGCTTGGGCTACGTGTACATGACGAGAAGAAGGCGCCTTCAGCATCGAAAACTCACCTCGAGACAGCGAATATGGTGGATATTTTATTGTCCAACGTTTCTCGTACGGTCCATCTCGAAGTCGACGTCCGGATTATTCACTCTATCTTCCTTGACCATCCTCATGGCCCACAACGATTTCACAAATTTATTGGCCAAGGGGCACCTTCCCTGGTGCATTTGGAGATCTCGGGAAAGCCCTTTACGTTCTCGCCGTATGGTCTTGATTCAGAGGCAGGACCTCCCATCAACCCCATCATAGCAAAGCTCTGGACACCAGCCCCCAAGCTACGAACACTGAACTTATGTGGCCACATCCATTTTCAGCCCGAGAATTCGTCGATAATGGAGCCGCTCGGGTCCTCTCTCAATCACCTCAGAGTTTTGGACATGGCCAGTCCGATATCTGCAATAGACTTTATTGCTATTCTTTCTGAGACGAAACAGCTTGAACAATGCACCGTCGAGCAACTCACCGGGGAGCTCCCTGTCTACAGCATTGCGCAACATCCGATCAAGTTGCAATTTCTTTCCGATCTCGATATTGGAGGATCAGGCGAAGATGTAGACGATGACGAAACTAGCCCACCATTAACCGAAGTCATCAAGTATCTTCGGGCACCGAGGTTAACCTCGCTTCATCTGCGACGCGATCGAGGATGGTCCCATTCGTCGTTCTCCGCCTTCGTCCATAACTCGTCCTGCATTATTCGTTATCTGACCCTCGATATTCAAGATTCATCTGAAGATGAGAAGTTGGAATGCCTCAAGTTACTTCCTTTTCTGTGGACACTCAGCATGTGTTCGGGAGATCGGGACAATAGGGAATGCGACAGCCCAGATTTTATCACTGCGGTTTTTTCGAATGCTTTAAAGGAACGAGATTTTTCACGAAGAGGGGCTCCATTTAGAATCTGTCCCATTTTAGAGCACATCGAGCTCGACTACGACGCTCTGTACGACCATGATACATCGGAAACAGTATTCGCGAGTATGATCGAGCAGCGGTTGCTACAGTCGATTCATTTTCGATCAGTTCGTGTTCGGTGGGTGGAGGCAAGTCGGAGGGGTGAAAAAAATGCATCGTTCGAGATGCTTAGGCTCCTTGAGCTGAGGAGACATGGGTTGGCGCTAAAGTTAAATCCAAAACCATCTTGGGCTGCTCCCCTCGAGTAAATCGTTGCCTGCGTCTTTTTGTACATATTTTTAAATTTGCTTCAAATACCATAGCTCCAAGCTAATAAAGCTTCCGCTACATATTTCACAGAACGCATCTAGAAAAATGCAAGGATACATAACGAAGAATCAGAGGACCACCCACGCTGAAATTGCGGCAACGACCTCGGCTTCAACCAAGATCAAATAGTACGGTAGGCACGTGCCCTACGATATTCCCCAGGATTTTCTTCAAATTTTCTTAGACTTAGAATCTTGAAGTTTCACTATTTCTTTCACCATAATGGACGATGTTTGTTACTGAAAGGCGATCAAAGTGATTGTACCCGGATTTCACGGCAGTCGCTTCACTGGCAGCAGGTCATTCTCACAAGTCAATTTTTTTGTGTACTGATCGACGACTTACTCATGTCCCAATTCTAGATTCAGAAAGCGGAAAACCGGAGAGTTTCTCCTCCTCTTGTCTGAGACTCCGGCACTTCCTCCTGATTTTGGATAAGCGCCCCGCGATCGTCCGAAGCTGTTTTAATAAGCTGCCCATGTCATGGCAAGCCAGCAACCATGTCTCATCCCGACTCATCTTTCTCACCAAAGAGAAGGCGGACTGAATCCCATAGCCCATCTGGGACTTGCCTAGAAAGCGAACAACCAGTGAGAAGCTCAGAGTTTTGGCTGGAGGATGGAAACGTCATTTTACAAGCACAAAACGTTCAATTTCGGGTGTATCGTGGTATTATCGCTCGTCACTCCAAAGTTTTCCGCGACATGTTCGAACTTTCGCAGCCGAGTGAAGAGGCCTTAACGGAGGGCTGCCCAGTCATCCATCTTACTGACTCCCCGAAGGATTGGGAGAATATCTTGAGCATCGTGTGTAATAATGATGCGTGAGTCTTTCACATTCTTCTTCGGCCATATATATCAGGTTTTCTTGATGATTATAATTACTTAGGGCATATAAGTCCAGTGAAGATCTCGCGATATCCCAACTTTTGTCCATGTTTCGCCTCGGAAGAAAATACGAGTTTAACCATTTACTGGACGAAGCACTAGGTCGTTTAAGAGTCAACCTACCGAACACCCTCGATCTTTGGGAGAAAGCATGCTGGAGAGGTTCAGTAAATGCCGTGGAAGGTCATGAAATTGACCTTGTCAACGTGCTCCTGGAGATGGAAATTCAGTCTCTCCTTCCAGTGGCGTACTATCTTTGTGTTCAGAATTTGTCTCTGGTAAGCCTATCACATCGGCCGAGCGAGTTTTCAGGCATTGACATTTCGAAACCCGAAGGAAAATATATTCCGTGGCACTTTGCGCCCTGATGGAACTACTGCGCGCCTTCTTCCTGATTCAATTGAAAAGGTGGTGCTTGGACAGGAAAGGATATCGAAAGCAAGTTGGGCATATGAACTTGGGTGGGGCTCTTCTACAGCGAAGGCTTCTTTGCGAGTAAGGGACTCCTGTGAGACACATGGACTAAACCAGATCGTCTCCGCCGTCCCGGGTCCGAATGCGGGCCTCGCCTTTTTACCAGCAAGCAATTTCTTCATTGGACTGGGTTGCAATGCCTGTCAAAAGAAAGTCCTACAGACCTTCGAATCGGGTCGTAGGCATATTTGGGAGAAACTCCCGACCTACTTTGACCTACCACTGTGGAAAGAATTGAAGGACGTGTAGATGTAAATGGCTATAATAGTAGACGCCAGCAGACGGGACTGAAAGAACGCGTCTGACTAGGATATTAGGCGCTTGCTGGTCTGATTGCTCTATGTCTTTGGCAACTCTGTTCTTTTATTTTTGCTCTGCTTCCAGCCTTTTGCAGCCTTCGTCTTTTTGCAGTCTTCGTCCTGGTTTTTTTCCCTCAGCGCTTTGATCATTTGGGAGTTTAAAGGAAGCCATGTATCGCGGTACTGACCCTCCCTCCTGCACCTTAGACTGGGAACAATATTTAACCATAACATCTACTGAAGGAGAACTTCAAACCGGAGGTGCAGATCACCAGCCAGTCCGAGTCCGATGAATGAGAGGTCGATCACATGGTTAACAGCGCGATTTGAAATTGTCATTGTTCCAATAATTATTACTACCGTCCTGTGGCAGACTGCGATGCAAGCTCGGACTCTGATAGCTCCTTGCTTCTCCCCGTCGCGCGACTCCGAATGGCATCGTCGTGCTCGTCCCAGAATTCCGTTGTCAACCAGGTCCCATACGACGTTTGGAGAACCGTTTTCGGTATATACGTCTCCGACTCGGCAGAGTCCTCGATCACATTCGACCCAGACGACGGCCCTCTCTTGCTCGGTCAGATTTGTTCGGCGTGGAGGAGAATAACGGTCGAGTCACCCGAGTTATGGTGCAATATCGAAGTGACCGTTGACGAAGATTGTCGTGCATTCCCAAAGAAAGAGCTCTTTGAGCTAGCCTTAGAACGTGCAAGAAGATCGTCGCTTAGGCTTGGGCTACGTGTACATGACGAGAAGAAGGCACCTTCAGCATTGAAAATTCACCTCGAGACAGTGAATATGGTGGATATTTTATTGTCCAACGTTTCTCGTGCGGTCCATCTCGAAGTCGACGTCCGGATTATTCACTCTATCTTCCTTGACCATCCTAATGACCCACAACGATTTCACAAATTTATTGGCCAAGGGGCACCTTCCATGGTGCATTTGGAGATCTCGGGAAAGCCCTTTACGTACTCGCCGTATGGTTTTGGTTCAGAGTCAGGACCGCTCATCAACCCTATCATAGCAAAGCTCTGGACACCAGCCCCCAAGTTAAGAACATTGAAGTTATGTGGCTACATCCACTTTCAGCCGGAGAATTCATCGATAATGGAGCCGTTGGGATCCTCTCTCAGTAACCTCAGAGTTTTGAACATGGCGAGTCCGATATCTGCAAAAGACTTTATTGCTATTCTTTCTGTGACAAAACAGCTTGAACAATGCACCGTCGAACAACTCATCGGGGAGCTCCCTGTCTACAGCATTGCGCAACATCCGATCCATTTGCAATTTCTTTCCGATTTCGACATGGGAGGATCAGGCGAAGTTGACGACTACTATGACGAAACTAGCCCACCGCTAACCCAAGTCGTCATGTATATTCGGGCACCGAGGTTAACCTCGCTTCATCTGCGACGCGATCGAGGATGGTCCCACTCGTCGTTCTCCGCCTTCATCCATCACTCGTCCTGCATCATTCGTCATCTAACCCTCGATATTCAAGATTCATCAGAAATCGAGAAGTTGGAATGCCTCGAGTTACTTCCTTCGCTGAAGACACTCAACACGTGTTCGGGAGATCGGCGCAGTAGGGAAAGCGACAGCCATTACCTCACTGGAATTTTTGCGAATGCTTTAAAAAAGCAAGATTTTTCACGCAGAGGGGCTCCGTTTAGGATCTGTCCCATTTTAGAGCACATCGAGCTCGAATACGACGCTCTATACGACCATGCTTCGGTGGAAACAGTATTTGCGAATATGGTCAAGCGGAGGTTGCTATCGTCGACTCATTTTCGATCCGTGCGTGTTCGGAAGGTGAGGGATAAACGGTCGGACGACGGAGATTATGGTTATGTATCATTTGAGATTCTTAGACTCCTTTCACTGAGGAGATCTGGATTGGAGCTAAAGTTAAATCCAAAACCATCTTGGGCTGTTCTCCTCGAGTAAATCGTTGCCCTGCGTCTTTTTGTACATGTCTTTAACTTCCAGAGCTCCAAGTTAATAAAGCTTCCGCTACATAACGACGACCACCCACGAGGCAACGACTTCGGCTTCATTTTCAAGCAAGATCAAATAGTACGGTAGGCACGTGCCCTACGATATTCACCGGATTTTCTTAGACTTAGAACCTTGAAGTTTCACCATTTCTTTCACCATAATGGACAATGTATTCCGAGTCATGCTAGTAAGGGACTCTCCATCTCATTTGCACCTTATTTGACTACGAAAAACTAGAATAACAAAGGCATAGGTAGCGACACCCGAGCGCTCCTAGAGTTCTGGGAACTTGCCTTCAACGGCGCACCAGACATCCTTCGCGCGAAGCTCCCCGTGTTTCTAAAAACGATAAAAGAAAGTACTCTAAAGGGAAAAGAGCCACAGCGCCAAAACGCTCTCGCTACCGATCCAGGCGTTCCAGCTCTGTGGGCAATCGGCCGATGGGCTCGGGACATCGACCACGAGACTATCTCGTCCATGCTGAAAGATTCTTGGCCCGATATCTTTGCTTGGATGGCTTGCATCCAGAACCAAAAATCAACTCCTGATTTGTTGTCCCTACTTAACACTGCGCGTTGTGCTGCTGTCATCTATCTATGCCCCGGTGATGGCATGGTGGATCTAATGGCGGACACACCGGGATTCCTCGCGCTTCTCGCCAAGATATGGGCAGTGGAATGCGATGCCCCGCCGATCACTAATCATGAAGTGACGGCTGACTTTCTGCCGGCATCCCTCGCTCTGTTCTCCTTCACAGACACCTCCAAGCCAAAATGGTTTGACGCTGTCCATGACGCACTGGGAAAGGACCCAAAGGAGACCGGCCGCATTACTTTGGAAACACTTCGAAAACGCGCAGAGCAGCCGGAGCTCGTTTTTGGGGCCCTCATAGCAGATCTGCATATCCTCCATGTCAATTTGCACTGGAGTCTGTTCGGAACAGATACTCCCTTTGGCCTACGAGACCATCTCTTCTCTTTGCAAGGCCGTCAAATCGTTAAATCCGTCATGGAACGTCTGCTTGCATACCGGGGTGAAAACACCCGACAGGCCTCGATTTGCCTAGCGTTTTGCATCAAGTATTTCATTATCAGCCTTCAGAAAGAGAGTGGCCGGGCATGGGCGTATCGAATGTACGACGCCCCTATTCTCGAGTCTATTATCCAGGCGAGCATATGGCCGACAGACGAGGATTCGTATCTCGCCCTCGCCCTCAATGAGATTACGCCGTACATCCTGTTTCGCTCTGTGCTCTACCGCGCGGAGAAGGCGGTTGACACTGTCGCTGATCTCGGCCTCGAAGCACAGATGGACAAAGATGGGCCGGTTTATCAGATATTACAGCGATACAAGAAGCTTCTAAACGCGAGGCTGGAGGTAGCGGAGGGCCGTTCTATTGGTACGAAGGTCTGCGAGAATGCCAAGGCAAGTTCTATGAATCCGTTCCCTCGATGACATCACTGAAGATATTTGTAGTGCGGGAGGATCGCAAAGTCAAGCCAGCTCCTGCGGTGTGGAGGCTGTAAAAAGGTCCACTACTGTAACAAAGAATGCCAAAAGCAGAGCTGGAGGGAAGGCGGACATCGAAATATGTGCGGTATGCTGAAAGAGGGGCCTGCAGGCATTGAATTCGGTACGCTCATCTTGCACACTATCCCGTTTTACCCACTCATCTTCTTTCCTCTCCGCAGACAATGAACCGGGCGAGTACAGGTTAACGCCAGAGGACTATAAATTCTTCCGGAAGATCGTCCACGTCGACGTGAACCATTTCAGCAGCGACTTCCTCAAGCTCAAGGCCAAACTGTACCTGTCGAAGCCTGATACCAAGATGTCAATCGTTGCGTTCGTCTTGGATTACAGCCAGGGTTCCGAGGTGCAGATCCGCCTCGAAACGGACCCGCTGGGCACGTCGCTAGCGTGGTGGGGCAGCGAGAATGGGACCAGAGTCGAGTCGGTGGCGGCCATGGTCAAACGCGTTGAGCAAGATGGGCCGTCTTCTGGCACTATCGTGCGCGCGATTTTGCCCTTTGGCATGAAGCCATTACCGTGTGAGCTGCTGCTCTGCCACGGAACTTAGTGGTGCTCAGACATCCAGCAAGGTCACTCTAATGATTCAGCTCAATGAGGCCAAGTTTCATTGATTTTTCTCTTCAGCCTGTTCCATCCAACTTTTCTGCATTACTCGTACAAAATAAGGATATGCAATTTCTCGCTTTATACTTCATACTTTATATATAACGCATCCCGACGCAACTCGTCTTAAACTTGATTTCAAAATGTCGGGCATGTCCTATTTTGAATAGCCTCAGAGGCTCGGTGACGTCGATCCCGATCACTGTATTGGTTCTCAAGGAGTACACGAGTTACGGAAATCTCAACAGCCATGCGCCACTAATAACAGGTACAGCGTGTATATTGTCCTGAAGTAAGGCTGGGCATCGGCTTCTACAAACTATACAACTACAGTGTGGAAACAGATATCAAAGTACAAGCAAGTCGAGCACCTCGCCCAAGAGAATATACAAGCAACGCTTCGACGGTGGATTTAACACTTGCAATCCTCGGGTTTGCAGGTGCATCTAAAGTATATACTCATGAGAACCAAATGACACAATGGCGGCGTAAAAATGTACTCACGTAGTGCAGGTGCAGCTCGCGCTTCCGCAGCCGCCAGCGGAGGATTGGGACACAGGGGTTCCGCTGCTTCCACAGGTGCAGCTACGAAAACGAGAAACGTAAGTCCGCAATGTAATGAGGGTGAGGGGGGGTGTTGCTTACTTAGAGCACTTGCACGACGTGCAGGTGCATCCGGTTGACGAAGACTGGGAGGCGAGGGTGGTGAACGTGGTCTAAAAAATAAGACGAAGATGCGGAGCTCATTAGAACTGACATCGACAGAGAGGTCGACAGACGCACCATCATATTTGCAGAGGTAGGTGGCGAAAAGAGATTGGTTATAAGGTGAGTGCTTTGGTAGAGGGTTGGGTTCTGGAGATAACGAAACTCGGGCAACTCAGCCCCTCTTTATACCAATCGCAGTTGACACCTATTTACAGTAACCATTTCGAACTCCGGGAGGGTGAGGCATTTGCGCGCCACCGGTAACCAATTATAGCGATCTGAGGCGATGATCCGCTCCGCCGATCAGTCATCATTGCATCACTTGGCACAAGCGCGGTGATTGGTGATTGGTGAGCGCAGAAATGCCTCATGCACCCTGCGCTGGAATCGGCAAAAAGAATCGACTTGACAGTTGCTTGGAGTTTCTACAAGGTTCTAGTGGCATATGTGATTACAGTAACGTCAGTCCGAGTCAGTGTACGTGTTGAGACTGGTAGCGTGTATGTAAAAGATCGCGTGCAGGAAGGCCCTAAGCAAGCCCCAAGACTCATTATTCGTAAGAATGTTGATGGCGATCCTGGCCAAAGCCCTCGAGGCTTGCTCAGGCTCCGAGTCTTGGCCAGCGTGTCGAATTTCGAGGCTTCTTGGAGTCTTGGACGCCTCCTTCCATTTAAATCTCTTGGTAAAAGAACACTTCCATTCTTTCCTGCCTCATCCCCGCCGCCGCTGTTCCATCAAGTTAAGCCGAAAAGAGTATATGAATAAATAAAATCTGAAAAGGTATCTGGCAATCTAAGTCTAGATTAAATAAATAACATCCTGCACCCAACAAGTCCTCGCTCTCCAGAACCCCGACCTAGGAAAGTTCCGCAATCCAGCTCTGGATTTGCGCATAGATATCTGGAGACTGGAAGTGCAGATTGACGCCGTGCCCTACGTTAGCGGGGATGATATAATCGAACTTTTGAACGCCCGGGAATAAGGTCTGAGAGGCTGCGACGAGGTTGGTCGAGTTTCCAAAAGGCTGGAAGCAATTTCCACCGCAAAATACGCTATTTGTATCCGCGACGTTAGCGCGAGTGGGAGCGAGATGTGAATGCGCATGCTCACAGGTCCTTGTCACCAGTGACAACAAAAAGAGGGTTTGTGTAATTAGGCGCTGCCAGTGGTTGTAAAGTGAGGAACTCCCCAATGGTCGCGGTACCTTTTGTCGCTTCAGCGAGTTTGAGTATAGCTAGAAAGAAAGCGTCATCGTCGTATTGGTAAGTCTATTGTCGTATAGAAACCTACCAGGATCAAAGAAAGGAAAGGTCAAGAAGGGCATTTGATCGTTGGAAATGCTTCCAGTTGTAACGTAAGAATTGCTTAATGATCCTACAAGTCCTGAGGGATTAGCCGACGTATAAACTGAATAAGTAGAGGCGACAGACCAAATCTTTTCCGATTTTGTTGCGACGCAATAGTAAGGCCAAATGAGGCAGTGGCGGTAGCGAAACCCCCGGTGAACGGAGTAAACCCAGTAAGGACAGTGGCGTCTAAGAGGTTGCCGTATTGAGCCGCTACCCCAGCAAGCTGCAGACTTTGATGACGATTAGGGAGTTGAATATTGAATAGTCAAAAGGGAAACAGTAAACACACCTGCCAAACGAGTGACCTATCCCAATGACTCGAGAGAAATTATGACCAGACTTCCCGCTTTTGAGGTAGGTGATAAGTTGTGCAGCGATCTCGATCTGGGTAGCCTGCTGGACTTCCTTTATACCGTCCGGTTTGCAAGAATAGCCGACACCTTTGAAAAAGGTAAGAAAAAAAAATCAACGACGGCGGGAGAATTCCACTGACCTAGACGGTCGTAGGTAAAGATGGCGTGGCCAGCTTTGAGCGCAACGTCGGCGTAATTGTTTTTGGCTCCCGGCCCACCCAAGGCCCAATATCGGTGATCAGCATTAATTCTGGCAGGGCAGATTTCATGAGCAATATTGCGCGAAGCTACTAGAGGATAGAATAATTCTCGCAGACGTACCCATGAACGGTAAATTCAACGGTACTAGGTTGAGTACCAGGCGGGACGCATAAAAGAGTCCAGATTTTGTACGTCGCGGTTAAGTTCGCTGGTCCATGGAAGTCGTCAGTAGTCACATTCTGCGTCAAGCTCGTCACCCTGGTCAACAAGCCAGTAAGCTCGGACTGGTTCTTGGGAGGTTGAATATCGATTATCTGAGGATGAGCCGTGACGGTGACTGGTATAGTGGCTTGTTGACAGCGAGGAGGGATGCTTGAGGCCAGCCCCAATGCAGCAGCGGTGAACAAAAAAAGAAGCGAAGAGTGCATTTGAAGTTAGTGGTTTTTTTAATGTCGATAATATTCAGCAAAGAGGGCTTTTATACGTGAAATTTCGAGGACGATTAAGTTGCCAGTAGCTGGACAGTCAGTCAGAGTCTCCACCGTTGCCCGTGTTTGGACTCTGGACGGGATTCACGGTTATTGACCCACATGGAAATGGGCACCCACAATTGACCCCCGGTTCGCTTCGAGTGGGCGCTATTCACCTTTTGACAGGGTGCACGCATATTTCACGCATTCAGGTTTTGATAAGGACAAAAATCAGCAGAATTTGCCCATGTCCTACTTGCATTGGCGTGATTGAACGGGGACGTACGGCTTCGTTGCGATCATGGACGTGATATGTCTTCGACTGGGGTGAGGTAATGCACAGGCAATGAGCCATCTTGACTCTGATGATAAGGTCGGAGCCACTGAATCGCCATCCAGAATGGAGAACGCTAAACAACTTCAAGTCGAAAGCCAAAAATAGAATTATTGATCCTCCCACCAATTTGAGCCATGAAGCCCGAGTCTCCTGCATAGGCTATATTTGCCTTGTGGTCGATGAGATAGTACGAATGATATCGTGAATCTTCGAGGAATTCCCTTCCCAGATGACCGGGTTAAGTCAAGGTTACGTTAAACCCTGCATGCAGAGGCTAGGACCTAATTACGGAATTCACAGCCACCAGCCTAATCTAATCTGGCACGCGATGACGCCATAAAGTGTTCCGTAAAATCTGGGGAGAGAATTCGTCCCTCATTGCACTGATATCGATTGCAGTACGTGTTGTAAAAGAAATAACGAAAGCTGTAGATTAAACATGGGAAGGAAGTCGATCGAGGCAGCTCTTGATATCTCGCAGTGTACTGAGCTTATTGTAATTCAACCTCCCACAATCCGCCTTTTGACACTTGGCTTCCCAGCACGCAGTTGCCTCTGCCCATTCCTCCATTTCCAGGCTGCAAAGTGTGTCTCCGAGGGGCCGTCTGTCCATTTCCATGAACATCCTAGCCTTCAATTCGCGCCAAGTATGATTGCTCATCTGTTCTCCGCAGCCAGGACAAACATAGCGCCCCGAATTCCCAGCCTCAAATAGGTCGTCGCTGTCGATGAGGCTCTTGAACAGGTCTCGGCGTTCTCTGTGTAACCGGAAGATGGTCATGAGTCGGCCGGTCGAAATCCTTTCGAGGGCTGGTCCGTTGACCTCCTCGTAAAGGTCCAGGGTCAGGGTATGCGTGGATGCCAGTTTGGCTTCCTCGTCCCACCCCAGTCTCGTGGCGATGGCGTAGAGCCGTAATGGCTCCGCAAGGAATATTGGCGCCGTTATTGCGCCGCGTATGATGGAAAGTGGTCCTGGTGCATCCCACTTCTGCGCTAGGAGGAGAGCGTCGTCCGCCTCGTCAATCGACTCCCAATTTTCCGTATGTAGCCCACAAATCATACTCAGAACCTTGGTGAGCACTTTATCCTTCTCATCGACGTCGATTACTGCCTGCTTATCTGCTTCTGGGTGCACCAGGGACGAGTTATGCCCTGCAAGAAGGCCGCGAAAGTAGCCGCATGTATTTCGTAGCGTGAAATGAGGTACACGGTATCCCGTTTCTTCAGACGAGACAAGAATGATGTCCGCGTCGGGCGAGTTGAACTGGGGGTGATAAACGTGAGGAGGTTGCTTGCTAGCTTTGGCTGTCATTGAATGGGACAGGGAAAAGATCGTTTTCCGCCTAGTGTTGCTCATCGCTTTCAAGATGCCTCGCTTAGACAACGTGTCCTTTATTATCCCAGCCTGAGCCTAAGAGGCACTGCCAGTGGAAAATACCCATCACATGTTCATCATCTTCACATATATCATTCAATACAATTTGTTATTTAAAAATGTACAACGGACCAGATAATGTCAAGTGATTAAATCCTTAAACCTCGACCTTTGCGGCCAAAACATCGAATCTGACAACGTCTGGTTGGGCCGTCAGGTTCTCATCAGCAGAACCTATCAAAGCGGTAGCGGCATGGTCCTTGAGATGAGCCTCTCGGGCTTCTTCAGTCTTGAAAAGAGCGACAGCTCCGAAATTGTCGGTGCCAGGCCAGTGAATGGAGTACCAAGCAACAGTGTCACTCTCTTTCTCAATAATCGGAACAGCGCCCTAAGAACGGAAACGAATAAACTGGATCAGGATGCGACTCGACTTAGAGATCTAGGAAAGGGCACGTACAGCCAGGAATGCCTTCACTGCTTCCTTCTTTCCAGGCTTGGCCGTGAAAAATACCCTCAGGCCAGTGGTAACGCCTGCCTTTTGACCTTCTCCTGCCTTGGTGACGTGGTGGGAGATGACATCAGCCATAATCTCCTCAATCTTTGGGGCGCCAATCAAGAGCTTCGGTGCGTTCTCCATGAGAGCGGCCGGGATTGGCCCGGTAAAATGGGCGTTGCGGCCGTCTTCACTGGGGAAGGTATCGAAGATGGCGAACTGAGCGGGGGTCGTGTCGTGGTACTTCACGGCGTACCATTGGAGGGTTAAGGGCTCGCTGAGAACGAGACCGTGCCCTCCAACAAGGAATTCGGTGACGGCGTCTTCCTTACCAGGTTGAGCAACGAGAGGGACAAAGGAACTGTGTGTCACTGCGAATAGTCCATGCATTAGTTACTGTGCGACTGACACAGTTCTGCGACTTCATATGCTTACAGGCAACCATATTGGATCGGTTTCAGTGAATGGGCTTGTAGATGTGGTTATTGAGGATACTGAGCAGGTTATTGAACATGGCCTTTTATACATCTTGTCCACAAGGCGCAATCGTTCACTGGAATGAGATTCGCGGAGATAATGTCGACTTTTACCATTATTCTCTGCCAGTCGCTATGATAAATTTGGCCGAGAATGTGCCACATTATCTTGAAAGAAGCATCATTGGATTAGAATAACCCGAGTAGATCAACATTGCCTGGGAAACGTAGTACCTACAACTGACAGGTGGCGAAAGGTATTATAAAGACGACAAGCTCGCGAAGATTATAAACCCAAGGTAAGCGGAGGGTAAGGCGATGGAAGGTGCCCGAAGGAGGCGCTGTCGATCAGGGCAAATGGCGAACGATGGACCCCGTTGCAATGACAGGGAAGCTCGACCTATCTTCAGCTCTGCTCAGCGTTTTCGCGCTTGGATTTGTCATAACACTCCAGTGTGACGCTGGCCAGGAAACCGGGTATACATTGCTCAGTTTCGATCCAGTATTGCATCAAGTTTGGCAGGTCCTGCGGACCGCCTTCGCCTTGGGCGACGAGTTGCATCCGACCACCCTCAGTTCTTGACGCTGGCTGGAAGACGAAAGAAGCACATAAATCGTATATGGAGGTCACTCGGACCTGCCCGTTCGGGTAGAATGCGAGTTTGAGCCCGAGTATAGACGCAATTGCTTCCCGGAACTCAGCACTCTTCGACTGATAGACCTATAAATACGAGGATGGTGTCAGAAAGCCAAGGAAAGCGCAAGAGGAATGAGAATTAATTTGCGAACATACCTGTTGCAGTCTTAGTAAACGCTTCTCTTTCTGTTTTAGCAGCTCCTCCAGATCTATTTTCTCCTTGGTGACAAGGTCCCAACTCTCTCTAGGCACCAACTCCTCTCCTTTATTCTCGTCTTGACTCGTTGCCCCTCGAGCGCCACTTTCTTCTAACTCTTTCAGTCTTTTCATCAAAGCCTCGTTTTCGCCTTTCAATCTATCCATAGCAGCTTGCCGCAGGTCGAACCATTGCTGTTCGGGATTATCTGTCATCGACAGGACGCGTACGCCTGGGGGTATGTGTCGCCCACCGGCGATTTCGCCTCGGAGTTCAAACAAGGTTTGTTCGAGCTCCTCAATCTTGTCGAGATTCTCCTTCTCGCTCGCTGCGGCTTGCTCAAGATCTAAAGGAGACGGAATGATTAGTGAAATTTGTGGTTTAATGGATAAGCCACTCGCCTTTCTGTATAGCAGCCCTTTCTAGGCGCTCTTTTTCTAATTCAGCTGAAAGGGTTTGACTACTCTGTCCCGGACCAAAAGACGCTGACTTTCCAGCAATGGCGTCAAGGTCCTGCCCGAGCTTTTCGTTCATAGATTTGTACTCTTGAAGCAGTGTTTCGAGCTGATGGATACGCTGCGTCTTTGCTTCGTCGATATGAAAACCTTCGATATGAGCTTCCTCTGCATTGAAACTAGCCTTCGATTTAACTCGGGTTAGATCAGGTTCGTAGTTGTCAAATTTCTGTTATAAACTCACCACAAGTGCTTGTAGGAAGGTGACTTCTCGTTCTGCGAGCAATGCCATAGTTTCTCTTCTCTCGGACTTCTCTTTGGCGACTCGGAGGTTTTGTTCGACTGATGAGATGGTTTGTTGAGCCTGTGTTTCTCGACGCTCAAATTCGGCCAGTTCGGCTTCACGTTGGCGGAGAAGAGCATTGGCGGCACCATGTTCTTCGAGAAGACGTGCATTGGCCAAGCGAAGGTCGGTCAAGTTTTGTGTAACGGATATGGGAGTACTGGAAGGTTTGGTATCGACTACCATGTTGGCCCTGAGAAACGGAAGAGTAAGATATCAATATATGGTAAAAGTAATCCAACGCGTACCATTCTTCGCGCTCCTTCCTGCCAGCTTCAACTTCTGCCTCCAGCTTAACGACCTTCGTTCTGAACTCTTCGAGCATTTGGAGTTTCCGTTCCAGATCGCGTTTTTCTTCTCTCAGAACCTCGACACTCGTGTGACGTTCACGAAGAACATTTAGTTCAGCTGTCATTTTGGCGTTGGTCGTCTCCAGATTGCGAAGGTACTTGGCCTGACGATGTAGCTCCTCCCGAACGACGGTCATATTCTCGTCATCTGAAGCACGGCGAGCGTCTGTTTCTTTGCTGGTGCTTAGCTCATCGTAGCGGGCCTGGAGATCAGCCAGGGTTTTCTCTCGCTGTTCGGCAAGTGATTTGTATTCTGAAAGTTGTTCTTCGAGAGCAGTGTTCTGGTTGGTCAATGTCGTAATTTGAGCCTTCTGTGATGCGCCGGTTTGGTTCGTGTTCCTTGAAAGAGCCTGATGAGAATCTTGCAAGTCGGCGAGTTCCTCGCGCAGGGAAGAGACAGCAAGCCTCAAAGAACGAAGTTCAGCATCTGAATTTTTCTGCAAATAATTATGACGGTGTACGTTTATGTCAAAGTATACGAGATACATACCTTTGCCTCGTCGTGGGCTTCACGTTCAGCCTCCTTTTCCTCGCGTTCTTCCTTCTCCCGGTCAGCAAACCACCGCCTATCACGCTCAAGCCTATCCACTTGCAATTCTTTGTCTCTTAATTTCGTTTCGAGCTCCAACTTTGCGGTCTGCGATGCCAGGAGTTGCCTCTCAAGGCTGGCATGAGATATGGATGAAGTAAAAACCTGAGCGCGTTGTTGGCGTTTTGCACTCGATAATTGTGGATCTTAGAACAAAAAATATTGTGTTAATTTTCACCTTCCCTTTCAACCTGACTGAAGAACAGACCTTTTTCTAACTCGGCAGCCAAAGAATCGCGTTTCATGGCGCTTGACCGCAATGTGGGGCCATCAGAGCGCACCTTGTTCAAAGGCGTCTTAAATTTATTGTTCATCGCGTTTTGGAAGTGGAATTCGTCCTACTCCTTGGACTTTGCGTGGTGGAAGTTGAGAGAAGTTCAATAATCCTACGCTTTTGGAAACAATGGGCCCTGAGGATTATGTAATGGGCTGACAGCAATTCTGCGGCACCGTTACCATATATTTTGCTCCTTATTTCTTCCCCTCATGGCGTCCGAAGAAGAATACTCGGATCTCACAGACCTAGAGAGCGACGAGGAGCCAGTACCCGCAAAAAAGAAAGGAAGAAAGGCAAACGGGGCCGCCACAAGAACCGGCTACAGGATCAAAAACGCCCTCAAAGTACCAAGGGCAACCACATACACAGCACAGGCGTTATTCGGTGCGGATTGTCGTGTCTAAACGTGTTTTTATGCTGAAATATTGTTCTAGACCAGATACACAGCAACGATATCAATTTGGAACCTGAATATCAGAGAGGTATCGTGTTTTTCTTTGAATGTATTGCAACTTTTCTGACTTTTTTTTTTGACAGATGTTGTGTGGTCTGACGCGAAGCAAATTGGGATAATAGACTCTATTTTCCGCAATTTCTATATCCCGCCGATAATATTTGCTGTCAATGCACTTGAAGATGGAGCCGAAACAAAGACGTGTATTGATGGAAAGCAGAGGTTGACTTCGATCCACAAGTACGAAGTTACCATTTTCGTGCTGGATATATGCTAACTTTCGCCTACCTTACAGCTTCATGGCTGGCATTGTATGTTTAATTTGCTTTCCTGCCACAAGTTTCCAACTATTTGCTTTTTAGATACCGCGTAAGATCTTATTCAGGTTTTACTTCATTTCTACTGACGAGCTCAATGAGTTTAGACAAAGATCCGTAAGTGCCACATCGTTTTTTTTTACAATAAACTGATTCGTCAGCTTTAGACTTACTGGCGAAAAGCTCTGGTATCAAGACGTTGGTACAAAGACGCTGAAAGGCAGATTGTTGCCCGAAAAATACCGAAAGTTGTTCCGCAACAAGCAAATCGTATGCGTCGAGTATCAAGACATCACAGATGCGGACGAACGTGAAATCTTCCAAGTACGAGAACCTTTCTATTTCTCTGACATCCAAGATCGCTGACCAAAACCGGACATTTACAGAGGGTACAACTGGGCATGGCACTTACTCCTGCAGGCGAGTTGTTCGCGCTCTGCGCCCAGTGTCTGGCTGATTGTTTGTCCAGAAAAGCTGCAGGTGACGAAAAACGACCGGGCGGATTTTATTCGGGTACTGCAAAACGAATACATGAAAGAAGATGGTTGGCTCGGAACTTCCGCATTGGAATGGGACACGAGTCGTGGCAGCGACTTCAGGTGTCTGGCGCAAGCGGTTTACTGTATGGAAAAGTTTGGACCGACGCTGAAAAATATCGGGATGGCACCACTGGAGAAATGGCTCAGCATCGGAGCACCGTTCCCAGACAGTTTCAAGGCCAAGGTGCGGAACGCATACGAGGTGTTCGCGGAGTTGGTGCAGGACAAGAAGCACAACAAAATCTTCAAGAAGCCGGCCAAGGTGTCGCCGGTTGAGTTCATCTTCGTCGGGGTGATAATTTACGTTCATAAAGACAAGGCGTCCAAGGCGCAGTTGGCGGCGGGAATCACCAAGATGCGGGAGGACGTGAGGGCCGAGCATGTGGATATCCGGATGAACAGCAGAGTGATGAAGTCGATGACTGACATGGTTTGTGCATGGAAACCGCCCACGATTCCTGGGGATATTTCGGGTCCAGCTGGAACGAACGACCCGTCGGCCTCGAATGCAGGAGCGAAGAGGAAACGACCGGCGAAGACGGAGGACGATTACGACGCGGAGGAAGACGAGGACAATGACGAATACGCTCCATCTAAGGCGAAGAAAAAGGCAACCAACGCCACTGCCTCCTCCTCAGCGGCAGCCGTGGTAAAAGCTCAACCTCCACCATCGCAGGTCAAAGCCGAGCCTATTCCCTCGCCCAAGCCACCAGCTCTACCTCGTACAGACCGTCTGGCGAGTGTCCGGCAGGCAAAAGCAGCCGTCTCCATCAACCAAGCTCAGCGGTCCAACCAGCCTCCCCCCACTGGCCCGCGAGCTATGCTTCCCTCACCTGGGCAGCAATTCTCGTTCCCAGGCTCGCTGGCCTCCAACCACCAGACCACCAGCAGCCCAAGTATACCCCAGGCGCCAAACTTCCAGCCAAATGCCAACGCGTTGGATCCGTCGTTGATGGCAACGAAGATGACGTCTCCACTGGTGCAGCCACGGCCGGCCCATCTTCCTCCTCCGCCACCTAGCGGAGGTAGTGTATCCAGTGCCGACGGTGCTTATCGGGACAGGGATAGGGATAGAGACCGGGAACGGGAACGGGAACGGGACAGAGACAGGGATCGAGACAGAGACAGAGATCGAGACAGACCCCGAGTGTACGAGGATCGTCGTCGTGATAGTGGTGGATACAGCGGACGTCCACGTTCGCCAGATGATCAGAGCCGAAGGGCTAGTGATCCAAGATGGGGCGCAACAAGATAACTTGCGAGCCGTGTTTGTTACTGGCTCTCATTCTGTTTCGCCGTATTGCGAGTGTTATACCTTATTCGCAATGGGTAGAGTAATTTTACTCATTACATACCAGAGTTCTGTTTAATGCTTTGGGCTCTGTCAACACTTTTTTCGTTTCTTTTTTTCTTTTCCTCCTCAGCACTCGGTTTCCATGCATCATGTTTTTGTTGTCCATTTGCATTTATGATCATTCGTTCTTGTACATTATTCTAGTTACGCACTGCATGCTGTTTCCGAAACGCGAAATGGAAGTCATTCAGACCATTCCATAGGCAACTTTGCCTCTAGAGCTTCGAAAGAGTAACTTTGGTAGATAGCCTGAATTTTTTTCGCCACTTGACTAGCCTCAGGGCGTTGTCCAGGCCTATCCCTCCAACAGAGCTGGATGAAACTCCATATTTCATCAGAAAGCAAAGGCCCTGGAGGACGCAGTGGGGGAGTACGCGTCATCTTCTGCAGCACTACTGGAAATTCATCCTTGATATTAAAATACGGTTGTTCTCTCGATATGACCTGGTATATGTCGTTCAAGCTATGCTTTTGAATCACTAGCATCGTGGGGCGACGTACCTCCTGCACGATGCAACCGTATGAGTAAATGTCGCAGGCTTTGGTAACTTCGACCTGTTCTTCGTTTCCGTCGATATCAAAAGTCATTCGATATAGCTCTGGAGCTGCCCATCTTGCGGCACCAGCGATTTCAGAGGTCATGTACGAAGTGCCAGGAAATTGGGATATGACTTTGGAGAGCCCAAAATCGCTCAGGCATGCGGTGTTCTCGCTAATGAGCACATTTGACTGTGGTTGACGATAAAGACAAGGTTAACTGGCCATTTACCAGGAGGTGGAGTATAACAGACGTACACTGGTGAGGTCTCCATGTATAACCGATTCTGAATGCACTGCAGAGACGACGAGGTGTCAGGGTGTTATCCGTCATTGATCTTTGAAATAAACTTGCGGTACGATAATCCATCGATCACATCCATGAGGAGCTTGAACCGCTCTCCCAAAGTGAGGTCTCTTCGTAGGTAATTGGCGAGTGTACCGCTTTCCATCCACGGGCAGACCATAGAAGGCAACGGTGAATTGTTGAATCTGTGCGTCAAGCCGAGTAGTGGGATGACGTTGCGGTGTCGTAGCCCTTGCCACACACGGATTTCGCGACGAAGGCGCTGTTCGCAGGGGCATTGATAAGTACAGGTCGACAATATCAAATCCACGCACCCTCCGGATGGTCGAGAGCTTCACATTGTCGTCAACCTGGTTCTGATATATCCTGAGGACCTTGACCGCGACCTGGCATGTTTTGTTAACTTTGAACCGGAAAAGGCAGATGGATCCTCGCTCACTTTACGAGGTGCCAAATGTGGTCGAACAAGGTTGGTTTCGTAGACAGTAGCGTATCCGCCGAAATCGACATAGCGAGCGTCTGAAACCATGATGCAGTTGGTCAGGTCTTCGAGACCGGTTTGCATATAAAACTCTTTAATCTCTGGCGCTTCCACTGCTGTCTTGACGAGTAGGTTATGGAACAGATTTTCAGCTTGAGCAACCAATAAATCCTGAGAGTCGAAATCTGAATGAATAAGGGAAAGCATGCCTAAAGAATGCGCTCATACCTGAACCCCCTTCCAGGCGTTTTCGATGCGACTTTTGTGCACCGCCAGTTCGCCTTTCTCCTCCTCCACACAGAATTTGATCAAAAGACGGGCAATATCCGCGTCTGATCTGAATTGATCTGGAGTAACATCACCAAATGCCCTGTCGAGTCGAATTCATAGTAAGCAAACTCGCTGCATTCTTGATGACTTGACAACGAATCTTACATTGTTAGCAGCCGATTGATCAATTCAGGTAATGCTTCCTTTCCTTGAACTTGCTTTATAAGTTGGAAATTGGTCACTTTATCGATGAGTGCAGCTGCGGACTCATATCCTTTTGCGATAGAATCCAGGTGGCGAAATGGGGCGATGGAAGCCTGACAAGTGTTGTAAGCGGACGAACGGGTGAGGAAGAGAAGGCGTTATACGTTGTCTCGGTTGAGAAATAGGTTTGAAACCACCGCAGCCGAGGCATCTACTCTTGCTCGAGCTTGTTGTTGATCTTCCATATCTAGGTACTTGAAGACCTCCATCCGATTTGAAATTGAGTCAAACGATGTACCTCAGTCGAAAAGAATTGATCATGAGCGATAGACGCTGAGGCGATGTCTTATATCCCAATTGACACGTTGCGAACACAAGGCAACCTCCAGGTAGACCTATCTTTGGGTGCCAGCATCGTCGAGTTGACTAGCACAAGTTGGGACGCGGAGATGTCATAACGCCACATTTTGTGCTGAACGAAAGGTGAGGATACTTCTGTGAAATGAAGTGATGAGAAAAGAGGACTGCGCAGCATCCAGCTTGAAGTGGAAAGGCTGTGGCGATTGGCTGGTTCTGGTTGCTAGCGGAAACCACATTGTCATTAACACCGAAAGGTACGATATACACGCCAGGTTTCGGCGCCTAACAAGGTTGTCGTTCAAGTGAGCTGTGAGGATTCATAAATCCGCACAGCAGCAAAATCGAAATAAGCATCGGTGAATGCAGCTGGATCGCTGTTGACGTGATCTAGAAGGGCAGTCGTTGTAAACCAACGAATCGGACATTAACAAATACAACGCACCGATGCAGGTCGAAGGACACGAAGCTTGAGGATAGGCATTACCTGCCCAGTCGCCACCTGCGCGGAAAAACGACAAACTCAGTTAGACATCAAAGTTTTAACAATGGAAACTCACAAAGAGTCAAGTTGATGATGATATTGTGTTCCTCGAAATATTTGTTCAAATCGCAGCTCGTATTTGGGAAATAAGCTGCTGGAACGCCCTGTGACAATTGAAGAGGGATAAGTGATTATGTACCGAAGGATTGGGGAGAAAGTAGTTACCCATTGGCGAAGGTTAATTGACAAGGTTCCTTTTTTCACCTCTCGAGGAACAGTAGGATCGTTTCGAGGCCAAAACCAGATGCTGATGTGGTCTGTAGTGCGTTCTATTGCATACCTAATTTTTTTGGGTAAGCATGAGGTAGTAACAGGGATGTCAGATAATCATTACCATCCTCCACCATTGGAATTAAATTGAGGGCCATAGTTAAGCGACCCGGATAGTAAGACACCGCACCCTGCATTGGAATTGACGAGCACATTGCAGTCGAGTTGGGCATTCACGCTGAGGATAATACATCAGATAGGAGCACGGTGATATACCAGTAGGACTAACCCAGTCTGATTGCGTGTTCCGGGCATTGTACACCCTATGTCACCATTAGCATAACATGATAGTACAAGTGTCCATGAACTTGCCAGCCGTAGTATGAAGCGTTACTGAATCTGGCGCTTGGTCGTTTACGCCTTCTAAAATGTCAATCAATCCCTGAACGAAGTTTCCGATGAGAATTGCTGTGAAAATGGAAAAGAAGGAGCTTACACCGATTGGCCTGTCTGATTCTTTCGTCTCTCGGATTGCAGGCCACGTTCTGAGAATTCCGGCATTAGGTATCAACGCCATCCAGGTAATCTCGATTTACAGACGTACCCGCAACCTTGCGGCATATGACGTATGTCAAAACTGGTTGACCAGAGATTCAGCATGGCCTCCAGAACGTATATCAATTTTCATACTCACATTGCAACATGAGTTGTGTAGGTGTTTTTGGAACGGATACGAACAGAGTTTCTTCCTGGACCATCAGCATCAAGGACGGTTGTATGGTCTGTCCGTAGGATGAACGCGTCAAAGCCGGCGTAAGTGAGGTTCTTCTCGATGGAAGTAAGCTGATCCACATATACCCTGAAAAGAAAGACGCATCATTAAGGTTTGTCTTTCTAGAGAGAGAAAGGCACATACACCCGTCCGTGGCTGGGGTCGTCGATTGCTTCCCAATCGAAATGAGTGTAAAACCTGGGTCCTACTACATCCTCTTTCAAATGATAAGTTGCCCCGAGAGAGAGTGGCAACAGAGAGATCCAGAACGCTAAAAACGAGACGCCGCGATAAACCTTCATCTACTCTCGCAAGGTGGTGTAAAGCGGAAATTCTTGCAAGTACGTGGCATTTTATACGAAAATCCAGCGATTAAGGCGAAAATGTTGCGCAATTCAATCTGGAACCGAGCAGAAGCGCTGAAAGAAGTGGTTCGAGGAGGATTCACGGTGATGGTCAGGAGCAACCCTTGCCTAAACAGTCCTAAACATGGGACTCCGAAACTGGTTTGCGGTGTTTCTTCAACAACGCCTACGATTATCCACTCTCCTCCAAGGGTAGCATGCCCTCGCCAAATTCCATCTTTGTTTCTAGTCTAAAATTTTGCAAAGGTTTAACGCCAGGAAACCAACAGATCCGATATTTTTGTCATGGCAGGTGCAACTTATTTGAACCAGATTCCTATAATTACTGACATCAACGGTCCGAATTAGATGGCCTTCAGCAATTTGCGGGAAAGATCTCTCAGACTCGAATTCGAACTGCAAGAAAACTTGGAATCTCTTTCATCCTCCAATACCTTGGTATAAGAAATGGCATCTTCTTTGCCTTTGAAAGCGACAGTGAATTGTGACATGGGAGAGGTGTGTCGCCTCAATTCAACTACCTTAACTCAGACGCTTATCCGTATCATAGGGTTTCTCCCTGTACAAAATGGTATAGGCACCTTTAATCTCCGTTGCTTTCCTAGGCAGTTTTAAATATGGCCTTCCAGGGCGACGATGAAGCTTTAATGAAACATATCCATCTTGCAAACGTTGCATGTGGGTTCCATGCATCGTAAGTTATCTCTGCTGTGTCTCATATTGACGCGAACTGACCTTTTCAAAGTGACTTTTCAGTCATGAACACAACGGTTGCACTGGCTAAGGAACACGGTGTCGCGGTTGGCGCACATCCTTCGCTTCCTGATTTGCAAGGCTTTGGGCGACGAGAGATGGCAATTGAACCCGTACGTTCTGTTTTCCTGGTTTTATTGTCGAAGCTGAAATTCATTCTCGTGTTGTTAGGATGAACTGAAATCCTGCTTCATCTATCAAGTCGGAGCTTTGTCCGGGTTTCTAAAACTTCATGGCGTTCCTCTCAATCATGCATGTCCTTCTTTTCAGTTACTGTTTTCTGGGTTGCCTAAGCTTTCCCTCAGATCAAACCGCATGGCGCAGTTTATGGTCAAAGCTCTCGGTCGCTGCCACTTGCTCGTGCACTGGTTGAAGTCGCGAAAATATTTCGTTCCGACGAGCATGACAACGTCGCATTTGTGGGAATCGCTGGCTCAGCCCATCAAACAGCTGCAGAGGAATTAGGCGTAAAATTTATACCAGGTGCGCTTATCATTGTGGTTCTGCCTTTCTAATGGCCCTGCTGACTGGTCAAAAGAATGGTTTGCAGACTTGGACTACACTCCGGAAGGAAAACTTATTATCACGAAGTAGGCTACCTCTCTCTTTCAGACGATTCAATTTCTCATTCATTCTCGCAGGAAGCACGACCCAGTGCCTTTGGAGGTCGTTCGTGACAGGGTAAAGAGTTGCCCCATGCTGTTCTTTGATGTCGGCTGATTATTGCTTCTAGGTCATGAGACTCCTCAATGAGAAGAAAGTGACGACAGTGGGAGGCGGTTTTCTCCCACTGGGTGAGAACGTAGATGAAGTTTCTATCTGCTGCCACTCAGATACACCGGTAAGCCTATTATTAACGTCATTGCTTCGACAAAGATCTTAGCCTGCTTATCTAGGGTGCCGTGGAGATTGCGCAGCTGGTGAAGAAGCTTGTGGACGACAGCAATCGTTCAGCGGGTTATGTGTGAACGTTTTATGTACAACCCACCACAGGAATCGACAGACCACAAATTCGTTTTGATATGGCTCGCACGTTTATATTTGGACAATCTTATTATCTTTGTTTTCTCACTGCGCGTTGGGAGGACCGACATCGTTGTCGACAAGGCAAACACGCTTGAGGTTGTTTCAGCTGCAAGATTCATAACGCGATGAACCCTTACGATGGCCATAAACTTCTTATTGCAAACCGTGGCGAAATTGGCGTTCGCATCATCCGAACAGCCAAACGACTCGGGCTTCCAACAGTGGCAATATACACGCCCTCCGATTCGCTATCGCCCCACGTTTTGCAAGCAGACGAATCCGTGCCTCTCCCTGTACAGAGCCCATCATCGACCGAGTCTGCGGCGTATCTCTCTGCATCTGCTATCATCGCAATATGCAAAACGCACTCTGTTACTCTCCTTCATCCCGGTTACGGATTCCTCTCAGAGAATGCCGATTTTGCTGAGCAAGTCATTCAAAATGGTATAACATGGATCGGTCCACAACCCAATGCCATTCGTTTGATGGGCATCAAACATGAAGCGAGGCAAATTGCATTGGAAGCTGGCGTTGAGGTGGTACCCGGTTCAGACGGTCTCGTTACGAACGACGAAGAGGCGTTGGAGTTGGCGAATAGGTATGGCTTTCCGGTCATGCTGAAGGCCACCGCTGGAGGGGGCGGAATGGGTATGGCAGTTTGTCGAGACGAAGATAGCTTGAAAAAGAATCTGGCCACCACGAAAGGACGCTCGCAAGTCAGTCTTATTCAATGTATCGTTTCCCAGAAAACCTTATTGATCAGGTGTTTAGGCTCTGTTCCACAACGATGGAGTATTTCTTGAGAAATATTATCAAAATGCACGACATATTGAAATCCAGGTATGGCTTTTGTTCGTGTCTAGTCATTCCGACATTTGACTGACAGTGGCGGCGCAGGTATTTGGAAACGGTCTCGGAGATGTTGTTCACATGCGCGAACGTGAATGTAGCGTCCAGCGAAGGCATCAAAAGGTCATCGAGGAAAGTCCTAGTCCTTTCTGCATCGCTCATCCAGGTAAGTCCACGTCCTTTTTGATCAGAATAATATGTTGACTTTGAAAAGGTCTCCGAGAGAGGATGTGCGAAGTAGCAGTGAAGCTGGCTCGTTCTATAAAATACGGGTCTGCAGGTAAGCCTCAATCCTCACAGCTTCCACCGGCATTTACAGTGACCTTGTCACTTGCTAGGCACTGTTGAATTTTTGGTCGATGAAGACACTTCAGCGTTCTATTTCCTAGAAATGAATACAAGGATTCAGGTAATGTTATGAACTACGACGCCGTCAATTGAATTAAATTTGGCTGCAGGTTGAACATCCCGTCACAGAAGAGGTTCACCCTGGGCTAGATCTGGTCGAGCTCATGATCAGACAAGGGATCTCCGAGCACTCCACTCAAAAGGGGCTGCCCCCGACATCACCCGAAATACAACAAGAAACTTACGACACACTCTACGAAAGTGGTCGAACACATGGAATGGCCTATTCCATCGAAGGTCGACTCTATGCAGAGAATCCTTACGAAGGCTTCGTGCCTTCCCCTGGACTTCTTCAATACGTCGATTTGGAGGGGTTGAAGGCTACTTGGCTCCGCGTAGATGGTTGGGTAAGCATACTTGTAACAATAAGCCTGCTTCAATGTTTCCAACCAATTTCGTTGAAGGTTGACACTGGGATGACCATAACACCATACTTCGACCCACTACTTGCCAAGATAATAGTGACTGGAAAGTCTCGGCAAGAGGCAATTTCGAGGTTTTTATATGCTTTAGACGAAATCAGAGTCTTGGGACCGCAAAATAACAAGGAATATTTGAAGTCAATCGCACAAAGCCATCAATTTTCTGCCGGACAAGTGACAACAAATTTTTTGGACAACTTCATAGTTTATCCACAGTAAGTTTCTATCGCTGTTTCACGGGTAACTTGGCATTAATCTACTCTTCGCAGCTCTTTCAAAGTCCTTTCATCTGGGATAGATTTGACCGTCCAAGATCTACCAGGCCGAACAATTAAACTTGGCATACCACGAAGTGGCCCAATGGACGACCTGGCTTTTGCAACTGGAAATATTCTTGTTGGAAATTCCAAATCAACTGAAGGCCTAGAAATTATTGTCGTCCCTGGCGTTGGATGCTCCCTGCAATTCTTTGTACCCACTGTTATAGCAGTGACGGGAAAAGAGGTTGCTGTCAAAATTGATGACGTTGCCTCTCCCATGTGGTCGAGCCTTCTCGTACCTTCACAGGGCAAAGTCAGTATCGACGCGACTCCATCTCCGGATCCCAAAGGCTTCAGAGTCTACCTAAGCATTCGAGGCGGATTCCCTGATATCCCTATATATCTTGGTTCCAAGTCGACGTCAATGGGTCTTGGAGGCTACCAGGTATGATCGTGAGATTTAACGCCAACCCAAAGCTTTGCTAACTCGTTACAGGGTCGCTCATTGATCAAAGGAGACATTATATCCCTAGGCAAGTCTTCTCCAGAACCTGGTGAAGACCTTTCTGTGATAATCCCGAAGGCCCTTGTCCCTTCATATCCGACTCGCTGGGTGATTTATGTGCTCCCTGGTCCGCAAGGCGATGAAGGATATATTACTGCAAAGGGAATTGAGAGGTTTTACTCTACATACTGGCGAGTTAGCCCTTCAAGCAATCGACTTGGAATTCGTCTTGAGGCCCCAACTGCAGCAGACAAAATCCAGTGGGCAAGAGAGAGCGGTGGCGAGGGGGGTTCACACCCAAGCAATATTTTGGACAATGGCTACGCTCCTGGTACCATTAATATCAACGGAGATACTCCGATCATCCTCACCAATGAAGGTCCCGACATGGGTGGGTATCTTTGTATGTGTACTGTTGCCACCGCAGAAATGTAAGTCATAAGTACTCGCATATTTGCTGTATCGCTCTTCTGACTGGAACAACGCAGGTGGAAATTGGGGCAACTGGCTCCAGGTAGCACCGTTCAATTCCGAAGAATGTCCTGGCGTGATGCTCGCCATAGATTGGATTTACGCGATAGGTTTCTTCATGCCTTGCAAACTTTAAAACTTGAAAGGAGCCCGGATGCTCTGCAACTCGACCTGATGGACTCAATAACACCTGATCACCATTACTCCCCAGTTCTTCATACCCAGCCAGTGATTAAAGAGAATGATAATATGCGGGTAATCTTCCGTCAGGTCGGTCAAGAAACTTTCTTATCTGATAGATTGATACATTTGCTCATACAGGCTGGAGACACTGCCATATTGGTTGAATTTGGCGAGATGCATCTCGATATTTTTATTCGTGCGAGGATACATGCGTTCCAAGGCATCGTCGACAAAAAGAAGATCCCTGGTGTCCTCTCTTTATGCCCCTGCATTCGCTCTATTCTAGTAAGCTGCCAATTAGTGAGGTTGCGTTTGTTGCCTAACGGGTAATCTTTCTCCAGTGCTACTTCGATCCCGACCGCATAACCCAAGCAACTTTTTTGCAAGTCCTCGTTGAAGCGGAGCGGTCCATTCCTCAAAATATGAATGAAATGACTTTCCCGGGAAGAAAGATCACATTCCCAATTGTTCTTGACGATAGATGGAATAAGGAGGCCCTTCAGCGCTACATGTCCACGACGCGTGATAAGGCAGTATATTTACCCAGCAATGTGGAATACCTCGCCAGTAATAATGGGCTATCCAATACAGACGACGCGCTGCAAAAGTTGGTAGCGTCGGATTGGGTGTGTACAGACGGTAGTATCACCTGTTAAGATTTACCATCTCATCTTGTTGAAAGCTTGTCTTGGGAGTGGGGTTTTACCTGGCCTGTCCATTCCTGGTTCCTGTAAGTGACCCATCACTGTACCTACGAAAAATGCTCTTAATGAATGTCGGATAGATTGACCCTCGCTGTCGTTTGATCGGCCAGAAAATGAACCCGTCCAGAACCTTCACACCTCGAGTATGTAATCACGAAGAGTTTCACCATTGTATACTGACGAATATTGGAAGGGTGCGATTGGTATTGCTGGACCTGTTGCAGCAATATACCCTATCGAATCTCCTGGAGGGTACCAGCTATATGGTCGCACGCTTCCGGCCTGGCAAACTTGGGGTAAAGGGAAGGACTTTCATGCAACCAGACCCTGGCTATTAGAAGCATTTGACCAGGTTAGCAAACACCTCATGGAAGATGGAATCATTCCAACTTTATATATCCCATCCAGGTAACTTTCAGTCCGGTTACGGAGGAACAATATCTAGAGGTAAATATCCTTTTTTTGTCTTACATTCTCGAAGTTGAGGTCATTTTTACGAAGTTCGAAAAACAATTCGATGCTGGTCAATATGCATTCAAGGTGCTTATCGCGGCAACAATGGTATATCAATCATTTTCTCACCATTCTTTGCCATGCAGGTCGAACAAGCGCTGTTCTCTGTAGAAGATCATTCGAAATTTCTGCTCGATATTGATGACGAGCTAAGAGTCTTCCGTTCTCGCCAGGTCGAAGCAAGTAGACTGGAGGAAATAAAGTATGTCAGCTCGCTTGAGATCACTTCTTAGAATTAAAACAGCCTTAGAGAGAGGACGCTTCTTAGGGAATGGGAAGAGCACAAAAGTAAGACGCAGGACAATAATATGCCGGTTCATGAAGGTACTGCCCAACATATTGCGAGGATGGAAGCTTACACTAGCCTTCGTCATAGCAACCGAAGAGGATGGCTTCAAAATTACCGCGTCCTTATTCGCTACAGTTTGGAAAATTAACTGCAAGCAAGGTGATATCGTCTCCACAGACTCTCAAATTCTCATGGTGCTTGAGGCCATGAAGACAGAGATTCCAGTTGTTGGCGGAGTCGAGGCCGTGGGTAAAAGAATCCGAGGACTAGGAAAGGGTATTCGGGAAGGCGCGTCTGTGCGTCCCGGTGACACTCTGCTCATACTCTACTGAAATTGAGAGGGATTGTTTGCCAATAATATTTATTCATAGTGAGTGAATACTCTGGACACGACTGCAGGTGCATGCTGAATAAATGTGACCGATTATTCATTATTGGAGGAACCCCCGTTGTGTCTCTACAGCCAGTTTGAGCACGAAAATTTATGAGACATGAATCTTCGCTGAGCTGGAAGATGGACATGTAGGATGCGTTTACGACCTTTTTTCTCGTCTATTTCCGACGCGGATGTGTATTGTGATATTTGCGTTTGAATGTCCTGGGGCCATTGATGCCCTCGTGGAGGTAAATAACGGTCACCTGACAAACGAACTCCCGTTCCTCCAGACTCTTTTCGTCCACTTTTACCTGTCTGGTCTGCCGCATCTGACGATAAATTTCCCTTTTCTACGCGATTTTCTCCAACCCTCACCTCTGCCATCCACAATATCACCGCAGAAACCGCAAATGTCTTCAGTTGATCCCGCTGTCGTCTCTCCTCTTCAATCGATGTGCCCTCAGGTGAGCAATCCTAGCACAACTAACCGACGCTCCTTTTCTTAACCACCTCCCACTTTAGCCATTGGAGCCAACCGACTTGTCTGAGGAGGAGCAGTGGCAAAAATATTTTAATTTTGACGATGCCACTTCTGAGCATCTGCAAGAGTAGGCGTCAGTGGCAATCTGTGTTTCTTAAACTAATGCCTTTCCTTACGTCAGAAACGCGTCGATTGAACCATTCGCTCAATCTCCAACGTTGCCCACGACTCCAATTGGTGTTGCCGGGGCAGGAGATGACTCGCAACTCACCGAGGCCATCATACCACTTGACGGATCGAAGGGATCCGAAGTTATTTTCAATTCGAAAGAAGTCCCAGTCGTCGAGTAAGCGTGGCTTTCTACTCTGCAATCGTAGCCACTGAATGGGTTTTCAAGGGCTTTGCACAACAGGGCTTCGTCGCCCACTTACGTTGACCAGTACACCGGAACTGCGCTGGATATAAAACCAGGCCATGTCGCATCGGCGCCCATTCTTGCCTCGCGAGAGCTCTATACACCCCACGTCTCTGTACCACCCTTGCCACAGACACCGTACCCAATTGGCGGGCCATCTAGGCAGTACCAGCCACTGCCAAGGTTCATTGATCCTCGATATCTACTAACCGCCATACCGGGGCCACGGTTGTATCGTCCTCTACCCCCACGATCCCTGGCTGGCATAAAAACGCACGGCCTGGGGGTTCCTTCCTCGGTCGTGCCAACCACTCATTTAAACATGCACTCTGGCCCCTCCATCGTCTTGCAGGGAGTGTACAATATTCCTTATACATCGTCGCCCTATGCGCCACCGTCGGCGGAAGTAATGTCTTCAGCTCTCCCGAATCACTTACCACGAATCGCCGTCCTTAATAACGAATCTACCGCCCGCCAAAATCGGCCAGTCAAGCCACCCGTGGCAAACGGAAGCAAATTGTCCCCCGAGGATGCTGCTCGACTCAAAGCGCTCCAGAGTTTGACATTTGACGACGTCGTGCCTGGTCTGTCTGAGAGATGGCAACGTTGCCAGTACCCGAATCGCAAGAGGAAATCAAGAAGTGACGAGGGAGAAGAGCCGCTGACATTGGACTCCGGCTCTATAGCCTCAGGGTCATCATCTCTTCTACAATATTCCGACGAGCGGCCGGCGAAGACCAGGAAAATAAAGCGTGGCGCCTGTTGAACACGCCAGCCGGGCCTTTAGGCATCGTGAACGGTCAAGATATGTTTAAAGGTCTGGAGTTGAACCCCATTCACGAGCAAGCGCTCATTCAACAAAACAAAAAAAAAATGGCCGCTGTACCCATCGCTATGATATAGTTTACGCACGTCTTCGGTTATCCCAACTCGTATTTTTTGGTCTGTCTATTTCCCTTGTGTGGTGTTTAACTCAAGATTATATTCTTTGTCCAAGTCGCCGCCTAAATTACGTACTTTTACAGTTACACGCCATGTACCTATATCTCCGAGCCTTTGATGAAATTACATATAACTTAAACCATTAAACTTGCACGTCGAAGAATACGGGTCATTCAATTTTATCCTCCCCAGTCCGACTCTTGTCTGACTCTTTCGCATTATTATAATATACCTCTACACTGTATAAATCCCCTGTCCTCTTGCCAGTTGTTTATGGGATTGGGCACTGTTTTTATAAGAATTTATTAGCGCTGCTTCTATCAGGCATGACCTTGGTCCGAGGGGAGGGGGGCAAAGAGGGGAGGGGGGGGGGGTGTTATCACGTGACTATCCCTATTAGAGTGTGGCGCGACAAAGCGATTCGTGCGAGGTGAGCTGTACCCTGGTCCCTGCTTCAGTTTTCCACTCCCTCGTCCGTACCCGTTCGCATAGTCAGTCGCGTCCCTATTCAAGCAAGATGATTCAAAATATCGGCAGAGAGGGTTCACGAAGTCGTAGTCACGATAATTCGTCATCGATTTCTCCTGCGATTCAAATCAAAGATTCAATTTGAAGGTCGATGGGAATCAGCATGATTGTAAACGGAGTCCTGGTTGCCCATAGGTCTTGAATGCAGATGTCGGTCAGCAATGTTTGAGTGTCATAAGTTCGTCCTTTTCGTTGATTGTCGTTGAGAGACCCGTATCGACTAAAACAGAGCTCCTAATTGCATTGCGTTTCCTTTTTGAGGGACTGAAGAAATCATGGAGATTTGCCCGCAGCTGGCTAGCACCTGAGCGGTGCAGAAAGGCGTTGAGATATGTTCCTGAGCAATCGCGCGGTTTCATTTCATACGCTTGTGTTAGCGTGAAAAACCTGCTCCGGCGTTTCTGGAGGTCCCACTTCCAGGTTTACGGGTGCTCCTCTACTTCTAACTTCAGGAGAAGAAGGATGTGATGGTGTCTCGGCGCGACTAAATAAAATATCTGGGCAACGTCTTTCAGCATATTTAAAAGCGTCGGGATCAGCCCTCTTACCTTCGAATTTCTGGACACCGACTGAGGTGGTCGGCGTCCCAACGATCGTCAACTTTGTTGAAGGGGCTCTCTGCTAGACACGAAAGGTTTCATCTTCTGGGCGTCTTTCTGCGATTATAACAGGAGCAAAGCGTATAACGACCGCTTCGCGTTCCGCTCGAGAATATGGTGGGCATCGCATTGGCCCTCCAATTTTGGCAATTCCTAAGCTGGAGCGAAAGTGGCGCAGTGCTTAGGCCAGGGCCCCGGATCGAATATGGTTTCCCGTTCGACGCATTGACAATCTGGTGAAAGCAATTGGCTAAAGTTTTACGTTGGCCTATAGGCGCTTTTGCGACTTGCATGCCACCGGGGACGACTATGGTCCAAGATAGGTGTTCTGTGCTTTGGGAATGTCGTATGGGACTCAACTTGGAAAGGTTCTGCAAGTTTTGACCAGGTTCCTGGTTTGTGAATCATTTGGTACCCGGGAAGCCCGGATTGCTTTTGAGATTACCGTTCTGTTGACGCTTATTGGGAACATACCAGAACGTACCCCCGCGAGGTTTCTTCCTATCGCGAAAGTCACCTGACAGGCGCGTACCGCGCTTCCTTAAATTCCATCCCCCTTTCGCTTTCTTGCTTCACTTTGACTCTCACATCTTTCCTTGACTTTCTGCCACTTTCTGTGGAACACCTTTCACGTCTTCTCTCCTATAACCTACCACCCTCACGCTACCACCCTCCTTCCTAGGTAACCAATTCACTCGCTTCCGTTAGTCGACCTGCCACCCTAGTTCAAGTCGACTTGCTCACTACTTGCAGACAATGGAATACGAGCTTGCAGCCTACGATCCAGAAAACCAGAATCATCAATACTTGGAAACCAGCTTCGCGGGGGAGGGGCAATATTTCGAGTAAGCACCATTCGCTTGATCATTTACCTCCTTGGCCGTTCACATCCTCTACCCCAGAGAGTATCCCCAAAACTTTTCCGATAACAATCAATCGCAGTGGCCGTGTATGCCACGCCCGTACGAAGCTGAGCCGTATTCATTCACAAATGAGTAAGCGTGTCATTGCCCTCCTTTCCTTCCCTGCTAACCTATGCCACTCAAGCAGCATCGCGGTTGAGGCGGAGGCGTCTATCACTCAGGGTGCCTTCGACGCCCTCCTCTCCGAAGCCCTCCTCCCCGACGCCTTCCTTTCCGATACGCACCCCTCCGACACGCACCGCTCCGACATCCTCTCCTCCGACCCCCACCCCATACCCACGCCGGCGTCGACTGACCCTGTCAATGCATCGGATGGCCCAACACTTCCTCTGTCGCTGGGGCTCCCGACACCAATGCCCAGCCCACCCCACCTACCCACGAACGCGGTCTCTGAAGAGGCGGCCCCTTCTACTTATCCCACCTATGTGTGGCACCAACCACTTCCCAATGTCTACGAAAACGCCGCGTCGTCCAGCAGCGCTCAGCAATATCTTATAAATTTGAACGCGTCGTTCCCGCCTTCCCACCACCCCATCCACCCCCAAGGACAGCCAGTCATGTCCATGGGGAATGCTTATTCCGAAGCTCTCCTCTACCCTGAGCATTACTTCCAGACGGAGGCTACCAGAGCACCATCGTCCGGGCCTAGCCGACAGGGAAGAGCCCGCCAACCTAGCCGACAACTTGCTCAAGAGCGTCCCCCCTATCCCACCCCGCCGCTCGAAGCCGCTGAACTCGCACCCGAGTACGATTTCCCCCAGACCATGGGCCAGACGTCGGGAGTCGAGAAGGTTACCAGCGTCAAACCTCCGCGGACTGCTCCGACCAAGAAGGTGTTCCCACAAAACACGGTGCAGATTCCGTGCCCCGTAGGTGGCTGTCCATTCATCGCAATTGGTCTGGACGGTCTCAAGACACACCTTGCTGGGAATCCCGCCGACTGCGTATATAACCATGGCCTGGGAAGGTCGAAGAGCAGCAAGAAGCGCACGGTCTGCATTGCCTGTCCAACAGAGATGTCGGAGGCATCCCATGTTCAACACCTGTTGAGCAAACATACCTCAGTTTTGCTGCAGTGCCGCGATGGTGCTTGCAATAAGGTCTTCTGCCGGTACGACCTCCTTAAAGTACATTGCGAGGCCGAGCACGAGGGGCGGGCACCATGCTACGATGAGGTTTTGCCACCGCAACCTGCCCCACAGTCATAGCTTATTCGCTTGATTCTACGAGGACATCTTTCCCTCTTCCCTTTTGCATATCGACGGCTTTCCATGGTCGCGAACCAAGATTTCTTCGACGCTTTCTATAATGTTATATCCCTAGATTACTGCAGCTTCTACCTGTTCTTCCTCCCGCTGCGTCCGATGAATGTTTTCATTTCTGTATTCCTAGTTTTTTTTTCCCAATACCCTCCTCACGACCATACCTCTCAACCACGACCTGACGGGGTGTTGACTATTTGCAGTCAGCACCCTTATTTATTTTTACGTGCATCAGTTCCCCTCAATTTTATAATCTCCGTAGACGCGATGGACAATCAAACGTTAGTTAGACTTCAATGAATCATTTGCCGCTGTCCGGATGCCGAGCGGCGAGGGCTACGACTTTGTCTCACGGTAAGCGCCCATCCTGAAATCGGCAAAATCCGGGTTTGACGCGCGTGGAGTGCAGCGGTGCTCACCAGTGCCGAAAATTCGACGTCCGAACAGCCAGGATCACTGTCATAAAAATTAACGCATTGACCGTGTCAGGACTCGGAAATTGAAGTAACACAGCTGGGCCTTGTCGCATTTTGACTCCCCGTCGAATCAATCCGACCCCAGCTGTGTAAGCCGCACCTTAGTTGGGAGGGGGCAAATCTGGGTTTGGAGCGTGCAGGCGCCGGTCAAAGTTACTGAGAGTCGGGACATCTAGGATCATTGTCACATAAATTAAAACTTCCATTCGCCGTGCCAATGGTACTCCGGAATGATACACACGATAAGAAGGAAACTACAGCCAATTCCATAATGATAGGCAGCTATGACATCTGCTTTTTATAAAAAGTATGGCTATTCCAAGGCTTTTTTTCCTCCGGAAGGTGGCCAATGGACGGCAAATTTTTAGGAGCCCTTTTATTAAGCCTAGTCTTCAGATAGCTCCAAACATTGGTATAAACAAGTAGGGTTGAAAAGGCATAACGTTCTGAATTGCTATAGCGCCAATCCTTTCCACTGTCCGAAAGAGTCATCCTCTACAGTTAGATCTCAGCATGTTTTCCCCAAGAGCTCCCTTCAACAATTTGGCGAATGAATTCGACGTCTTTCTCAGTTTCTCATGGAGAGACTGGTCGACAACCCTCATTCCCGGATCTATCTTCGCTATCGGGGCCATGCGCAGCTCGAATGTCAGCCCCGACTCAATAGTCAACAACTACCTCTTTCTCCTTCTCTGGCTCACAACCTTCATCTACTTCTTCAACCTCTCCAACCAAATTACCGGCTTCAAAGAGGATTGCATCAATAAGCCAGATCGACCCATTCCGTCAGGAAAGGTCACGCTTGCAGGCGCGCAAGTACGCTGGGCGCTTGCACTCATAACATTCCTCGGACTCGCATATGCGCAGCCATCGCTCCTATACGAGACGCTCTGCTGGATTGCGATGACTGCCTTCCTCTGCCTCACTGCGGCGGGGAACCATTGGTTCGGGAAGAACTGTGTCGCAATGACCATAGGGACATTAGCGCTGCTGAGCGGGTCCTGGAAGGCAGTTGCGGCGGCGACACCACAGAGCGAGCGCTACACCACTACAATAGCCGTGTGGATAGGACTGCTCATACAGATTCAAGACCTGAGGGACGTTAAGGGAGATGCGGCCGTCGGAAGAAGGACGTTCCCGCTTGTCTTTGGAGATGACAGGAGCAGGTCGATTATCACATTCTTGCTGTTGCCCTTTGCCGTCTTAGTGCTATGGTTGGGAGGAATTGCTGAGATCGCGCCCGTTACGGTGGTGGGTGTGCACATCTATTTAGGGTGGCGTATTATGCAGGTGAAAGGCAGTCAGTATGATCACAAAACTTACATGGTGGGCGGTGTTCAACCTCTATTGCCTAGCAGAATGCTCAACGCGAACTAGATTTTTACATATATCTTTTGCTTGCTGCTTGCACTTGCCTCCGCAACGGCCTCGAGTGCATGATATTTGGAAATTTAAACAGGCCTCTGGCGCTCTCAAGCACTTATAGCAATGGGAACTTTTGCTTGAATAAAGTTATCAATGTCCCTTGATATATACGACAAGGCACATTTCTTTCTCTCTTTCTTCTTTGGATTTTTTTTCCTAGGCCGAAAGTAGGCTTGCCTCATGTTTTTGTAGAGATTCCAAGTAGATTGACACGAGCGCAACTCAGATGGAACCACCACAGACGGATTACTGAGGTGTGCTCTATGTAGCTATATTTATGTATGAACCATGTACTTTAGTTACTAGTAGCTGACTATCTAACGATTTTTTTACTATTCGGCGATCTCCTCAATCGTCATTTGTGCTCGGGGCTGCTCGGGGAGTCCATGTGGTCCGGAGGTGTCGGAATCGGTCCTTCTGCTTGACTTGACGTTTCACTTACTCTAAGTACAAACATCGGCTCTCCAAAGTCCGAGTTGATTGATACATGAGAGGTCCTCGCTACCCCTCAGGCCTCAATGTCCATTGTGACCAATTGTCCAAGCGCGGTAAGCAGCTAGCTATTCACGGCCTGGTTTTTGCCTGTTCCGTTGGGGTAGCAGGCCTACCCTGTCAGCTCGGCTCGGGAAAGGCTCGGAGGCGCGTCCAGGAGGCGCGCGGTCAGGCAAGCAGGCAGTGGTCAGGACCAAGCAAGGATGACGGGTTTGTCCAGGACCGCAGCGTCTACATGCGAACATGTGCTACTGATGAATCTATGTCTATCTAATCTGATCCGACTATGCTCGGGTAACTCAGCCCAGAGCTCACTCCTTCTTCCATGGTTAGGGGCGTTTATATTTATGGACTTCTGCTTTGTCATTCCAATGACGAATCCGAAAAAAATATATAGCTGGTATGCAATAAGAAGGAAGAGCATCCGTAATCCAGAACAGTGACTCTAAACATGAACACCCTCATGTTGGTGCACGAATTCAACGTCTTTCTTGATTTCTCGTGGAGGGACTGGTCAGCAAGTATCATCGCTGGCTCTATCTTCTCTGTCGGGGCTATGCGCAGCTCACTTCTCCAGCCAACCTCCATTTTCACAAATTACCTCTCCCTCCTCATCTGGCTTATACCTTATGTTTACTTCCTCAACCTTTCAAATCAGATTACTGGTGTCGAAGAGGACGTTATCAACAAGCCAGATCGGCCCATTCCATCGGGAAAAGTCACGCTTGCCGGCGCGAAGGTACGGTGGGTGATCACGCTCGCCGCGTTCCTGGCGCTTGCGTTGATGCAACCGTCCCTCCTCCCTGAGACAATTTGCTGGATTTCAACGGTAGCCTTCCTGTGCCTCTCGGCAGCGGGAAATCACTGGTTTGGGAAGAATTGCGTCGGAATGACAGCAGGGACAGTAGCGCTGCTAAACGGGTCCTGGAAGGCTGTCGCACCGCCGACAGCGCAGAGCGAGCGTTACGTCGTTGCGATAGCTATATGGGTTGGGCTACTTGCTCATATTCAAGACCTGCGAGACATCAAGGGCGACGCGGCCGTCGGGAGGAAGACGTTTCCGCTTGTCTTTGGAGATGAGCGGAGTAGGTGGATAATTACATTCTTACTGTTGCCGCTCGCGCTCGTGGTGCTGTGGGTCGGGGGGATACTACAAATTGCGCCACTTACCATGGTCGGTGCTCATATATTTTTGGGGTGGCGCATTATGCAAATGAAGGGTAGTCAGTACGATCACAAGACTTATATGGTGGGTGCGGTTCAAGATCCAATGTCCTGCAGAAAGCTCAACGGTAATTTAGATTTATACATATATTTTTTGTCTACAGCTTGCACTTACCTCCTGTAGGGGTCTCGATGCGAAGACTATACTGGAACCGGTCTTTGGAGCACTCAAGTACATTGGACCGGGTGGTTTCTCTTGCTAACTCCTTGCGTTTGGGCCGCTTATCTCAAATAGATAACTAGAGGGACCATGACAAGTACAGTACGTACGCGGCCGACAGGTTATGGAAAAAAATGGTAGACGCCTAGATTATCTAGATACGATCCTGACTTGATTCATGTAACGCATCAGAATAACGTCAACATTTTATAAGGAGGTAGACGTAGACCCACCCGACGGCATCGAAAATATCTTGAGCAACCCCTGTAAGGCTTATCGTGCTGGATGTCGGAAATGAAACTAGATTAAGTGTGGATGCATACCACGGCGTCAAAACAATATTCGATGTCTTCCGTATTATCTCCAGAAACCACATAGATACAATCCTCTTCAAGGAAACGCCAGCTGGAATGACGAAGGTACCTTCAGAGGTAGATATGAGAAACTATCCTAAGACCGGATACACAAATTTACTCATAATGAGTGAAATTGCAACTGGCAGGCAATCATCTTCGCCAGATCCGCACTGGTAGGAACGCAGATCCCGAGGCTAAAAGTGCCTAAGAAATCTCGTGAGAGCCGGAACGACGACGGAGAACCCAAGTCGGCACCAACATTACTCACATGGAACATCGTTTACAGCACCAACAGGCTGTCGTATGGAGGAAACAGTTTGATAATTCAATAATGTGCTTGTTCTTACAATATTGCATGGACTTGGCAAGATTGAGTCAAGTATTTAGTATTCAAAGGGAATCCACAGTACCAGAGACTAGAGGATTCATGGCGACCATAAAAGCAAAAGAAATTATCGGAATGGCCGGAGAAAAGAAACTGATGAGAAACGTCAAAAGTAATTTCTGGGCAGTTGGAGGACTAGGGCAATTTTGTATCAAGCACCTTGTTCAGTTTTAGACGAGGCTGTCCCAAAGAGTTCCCATGCTATAATTATTTCCCGACTTGTGAAGCGTAGCGTCAGCCTGAGATAAGGGCCTACGAATGGGGCATGCGAATTTTTTGCGACATTGCTTTTTGACAGATTTTACGCTATAGTTGTCGTGACGTAGACAAGGAGTACCCATGCTCGCCGCATGAAGTCCAGGTACGCAGCACCAACTTCATACGTAGGGCTCCGCGAGGTTTTCAGGGGCAATCAATTTTAATTACGAGCCGAAACGCAGCGTGAACTTCTGGCCTAGAAGAGAAAGAAGGGTGTGTTGATTTATAGACGTATCGAGTTAAGGAATGCTGACCAGATGAACACCCGGTTCTTTGAAGCAGAAGAGCATCGAGTCAGGCCGTCCCTGATGTTCATAGGTAGTACATATGCTGGTCACAGAGGTATTTTGACTACTAAAAGGGCGTTGCCTGGCGGATCCGGGCTTGAGTGACGGGCTCCTGCCGTTCGTCAGAGTCGGTTATTCGTTGACTGCACCTTTCGCAGGAGAGCTAATGGTCAGTTCGACCTGAAGTAGTTTTTGGTAAGCAATAAACTGAAAGTCAGAAAAGCTGGTCATTGTTAGTTTAATAATAGTAGGAACTTTGCTTACTTTGTCCGACATCATCCATGAAGCTCATCGCCGGCGCGTAAATCTCAAAATACACGTGTAATACTATTTCGTTCACAACCTCAGACGAAACTTCAAGAAGATCTGATCCGGAAAACAAGCACACACCGCTAAGATCGCCAAACCAGCTTGTATGGGAGGCAAAAACCAGGTCGTGCGCGTGAATCGTTGGGCAAGAAGCAAGTGCAGTGGGACACTGGGACTGATTCGCACCATTGAGTAATACATACAATCACGTGACTCGTATAACATCACGACACGTCGATTTGTCGTAAGACAAAGCGTCCTCCAGACTCCAGACTGCACAGGCCGTTTTGCCTGTTTTCTTCGGATGAAGACGCAACTCGTAGCTTCCCAAAAGGCTGGTACTTTCCGCGATTAACGGCAGGACGCGTCGTTTTTGGATCACCAACGTGTACAGTCAGGTTGATCGTTTCGCCAGTGTATGCAGGGCGGAGAGATGGATCTTGATTCAGGCATTGTAGGATATAGGTTAGTCTCAACATATCTGGAGAGATGAATGCTCATTGACCAAATCTTCGTACATTGTGTTCGCTCTGGTTATATATCGTTGCGGTTTCTTGTTGAAGCTGTTGAAGGACCCTGTCCACTCTTATTTTTTTTTGCGGATTTAAGAGCCAAAATTCGCAAATTCCCTCTCCGTTTATGGCAGACTTGAGAGCTTAGAAGGCGACGCTTGGCCGAGTTCGCGGATTTCAGGCCTCTTCCAGGAATTTTATTCTGGAAGGGCCAACAATTGCTGGCAACAAAATTCGCTATTATTCGCCATAAGAATCGCTGAAATGGGCTATGGGAATACTACCAAAGACGCACCGCGGGTGAAGTAGACTGATCCTCAAGGACTCGCAGTCTGTTTTGGCGGCTCGCAGAGGCCGGGAGGTCTTTTTTTCTTGACGATATCGGGTTTGTTTCAGTGGCATACGTCGTCAAATCTCTCATCTAGGTGATAGCTCTTCTGAGGGAGATGAAGTCGGTGCCCAAAATCGGGTCCATGGACGTGATGCCATCGCGGAACGCGGATAAGCTTGCACAGTCAAAAATAATTCTGCGTTCCGCAAGCAAACCGAATTGGTAGTGGAGAGTTCGAGCGTTTCGTGGCCTTGCTTGGCCGAAGCGCATTGTCCAGGCTAGAGAGCAAGTGTGGATTTAGGACCTGGCGCGACAAGGGCCTTACGAAACTTTGGGCGGTACTGGCACACGAAATACTAGAGTTTGTTTGCCGGTCTCTTGGAGCTACTGAACTTCATTGACAAGAAGAGGTGTCAAATTCCGTAGGAATGCCCCTGATTGTCTCGAGGTCAATACGGGGACGTTCCCGGAGAGTCGCCTGAAAGATTGCTTTTGAGCCAGCGCTTTTCGCGAGCTTTGGTCGCGTTTTGGAGGTGCCATTTTGTTGGTGCCTATTGACCAATTTCTGGCGAGGCTGGATTATCGCGCCGGAGTCACCTGACGAACGCGTCTCGCGTTCCCTTAAATTCCACATTCCTTCCGCTCCCTCTTACCACTTTGACTTCACCATCTTATTACAACTGGCCTTGTGGCAGGGACATATTCCTTATTCCTGTGCCACCGCCCAATCGCGTGCTACTTCTGTAAGTTCCCGCCCTACCTCTCGTGGCTGCTGCTCATCCTTTCCCTCGAACTAGCCCATGGATCCCCTAGATATCGACCTCCTCAACCTTCCGTACGACTCCCAGTACGAAGACCAGGCTGCATTTCAACGCAGTCTCTTTGAAGAAGGACAGGATCAGGGATTTGCACTATCAGGGTAAGCGTGTGTCCTTGACCATTTCATCCTTCTCTGGCTCACGTCTGCCACTCAAGGGGTTCCTCCTCTGATCTAACTTCAGTTCTACCAAGCCCTCCTCTCGAGACGCCCGCCTTGCAAACATCCACACCTCGGAGTGTATTCCAATCGGGTGTGCCACACACATCGGCCTCAGCTCAATATGGATACGGGCCCGCGCACGTCGCGCACCGGTGAGCACTTTTCTCGAGTATCCTTTAACATCATAGCTCACGTTTAGTTCTTAAGGGATGCTCCTAACGTCTACTATTCGCGTTACCAGGCTCCAGGGCCCAGCCAACAACAGCGCTATTTTGGCGCAGGCGGTTCGCAGCACGCACATCCCACTTCATTGCTAGGCCCCGTGCCACAACTCCCAACGCCGACGCCTAGCCCCGTATTTTCATACGGTATTGTTGGCATGGCCGGTCCCTCAGTTGCAGGCATTCCCCAACCTCGCGTGACAGGCCACAGTTATCAGCCACCCCACCACCCCATGGGCCCCACCATGCTCGGCGCAATGCCAACGTCGACGCCTAACCCCAATTCTACATATGACTATGCGTACCTGGCTGGTCCTTCAGGTGCAAGCCTTCAGCGGACTCACGGTGCAGGCCGCAGTTATCGGCTACCCCACCCGCCCACCATGCTCGGCGCAATGCCACAGGGACCGCCAATGTCGATGCCTATTCCCAATTCTGCGGATGGTTATGCTGGCATGGTCGAGCCGCCTCGCATGACTGACTATCCATATGGGAGGACCCTCCCACCTACCAACATGCCATTTACCATGGCCAATCAGGATATTTCCTACTTTGCGCCAGATAGAAATTATCCCGAAACGCGGACGTATCCGCAGGTTGTGGTCAACCACTTCCCAATAGAAATGAGGCATTCCACGTCGTCGAGCTACCAAGGCGGGAAGGTCGGTAGCGCTCCTCGCAAGGCCAAACGGCAGCACCCCTATAGTGTACCTTCAGTCCCCCAATTTCAGGCGATGAACCCTTTAAGTTCTTCGGCAGCCACCACCGCAGCCACCTCCGCTGCTCGAGAATCCCCGACAATTGCTTGTGGGATCGTCGACAAAGGTTTAATCTGCGGTCAGTTGATCAAGGGACGCCACAGCTTTTTGAGGCATGTGGCAAACCCGCATGGCATAACCACGTCAAAGAACCGGACGGAGGCTACCCACCTGTGTACGTGGGTGAATTGTCCACTTGCGACGAAGCTCTTTACTTCGAGCGCTTATGCGGCCCACCTTCTCACCCACACCAAGGTTGTGTTCAAGTGTACATCCTGTGGCAAACGCTATGCGCGTGAAGACCTTATAACAAAACATGTCAAGTCCCACAACGACCCCGACGCTTCATGTATCGAGGTCAGGAAGTGACTGGGTGAATGTCTGGCCCGGAGCCCTGGACTACTCTTCCTTTGTTTCTGGTATTAACCAAGCTCTCCATCATCTCGTTGCGCTCCTTCTATCCTTCACGCGACCATCCACACCCCGCCAAAAAGCCTCGCCCCGATGTTTTTACGCCCAACACTATATCATCGTACTCTATCCAGCTCTTAACTCCCTCATGCATCACGACTATTCACCACAAGCATCAAACTCATATCGACGTTCTATATCCCTATCATCGTCGACTATCACCCCATGTGTCTCATACCCCATCGCCATCATACCTCTTCGACCTCATGTTATTGTTTTCGCAATTACCATTACGACCAAGGCTCTGTTTTCTTTCTTTTATCACTTGTTTTATTCTGACTTCGGGACAATGTTGTTTTCCTTTCTTTGCTTTCGTGTACCTGCTATCTTACTCGGAGTTATCGTCTCGTCGTATCTTTTGCTCCATCTTCTTTGCTGTCGTTATTATCACACTGCTCTCACCATATCCAGAGTAGCACCATCCGCTCTATATTTGTCGGGAGGTTGGATTACATCCATCATATATAGCTCAAGGCTATCGTATCACAAATTCACCATACTCTTGTAATTCTTATGTACATCGAATATATTATCAATATATCATTGGAAAATAACCCACGAGACGAGTGAGATCGTCTACGGAGCCATGGAGGATAGCTACCCAGGAATTTAGTTTCAAGTTATAAGTTTAAGTACTCTTGCCCTGCTGTCAAGTCATCGGCAGGAGTGGAATCTAAAGTTGGAATCTGTTGCCAGCAACTAGCCTGGCCACTTCTCGCGTTGAAATACCATCAAGGGGTAACTTAAGGCTCTACGAGATCAATTTTAGGAAAGATAAATACAAACACCCACAGCTACCTACGAGGACCCTCAAATGTCACATAGAAAATTGCCAAACCTTGCCTAGTAATTTTTCGGCTACACGCACTGTGCTTTGGTCTTTACGACGCCTGGGTAGATTGTTATCAGACAAAGTAATGATCGTGACCCATGTAAAAGGAACTCACCGTCAATCCAGAAGTAGGTCGTAACTTCTTGAGAAAGCTGAGATGGAGTTAAATGCGAGTAGATCAGTTGAAAGTCTTCCAAAGCCTGTCGTGCTGTTGGGCGGTTTTCAGGTATGTCGTCCACCATACGGTCGAAGAAAGGCCCCAATTCTGGAATGATATCCTGGATATGCTATGCAACGAGTCAGATCTATTCGCATCGTAAAAATAAATCGAATTTCAGAAACGCACTCTGACGTGGAGTTGGAGTACAAAACCCAGGCTTATTACATCGACAGGAAACGGGTTGTAAGGTTCCTTCGGTGATGGGATTCGTCGATAGTCAAAGTTGAAGAATTTAGTTTCCCTTATTTCTTCGAGTTTTGCATCGTGAGGATACAACGACGAATTTCCAAAGTCGTACAGTGCGTATCGAGTCACAGATGGCTCGCGTAGTCCCGGTAAATCGAACCGTTGGGCATGTTGGATGATATTCATTCCCGCGTTCTGATCAAGGAAGTCGCCGTGGAAGATGCGGTTCTCGTGCAAGAAGTCAAATCCCTGGGAGGTGTGTAAATTTCTGGTAACTTTGACCAAAATGGCATTTCTACCTCAAGAAAAGCCTCCATGCATTTCATGAGCTCTATCACTGTTCCGAAGTCAGGGTGAAAAGCAGCATCCCACCTATGAGATGGGGAAGGATGAAGGACAAGTAAATCCCAGAGCTCAGGAGTTCGTTTCCAATTTACCTCGGCATGACTGCAAATACGAGACCGTCGAAGGTTAAATATTCGATGATGGGGATGGTGTGATTTCGAGGGTCCGACCGTGCTTTCTCTGTGTTCAGGTATCGTAAGACTTTGAGCTCATTGGACAATGTCGCATCGGAAACAAGTCTGGTTGAAAGAAAAACATCCCTTGAGTACATTTTCAGTAGGTGGAAGTGGAAACGAACTTCATAACAACATCCCTTCCCAAGGAGTCCCTGGCACCCCACACCCGCATGGACTGGGGAGGTTAACGTTAGCATCAGTTCTGGTCATCGTAGGATACGCACGTTGACGTCGAACAATCCATCTTGGTCGTCTTTATAAATGCGGCGACTATAAGGATATGCCTGTTGAGCTGCAGCCTTTGGAAACGGAGCTGGACAGGTCTCTAGCATGTGGGATGGCAAGGTCCGGTAAAGTGTATAACCCCGAGAGGCAAAGTACGGCCTCAAAAAATTCCACGACTTGATGATCTGGATGTAGTGTCTGCCCGTTCCTTCGACATCGACGGGATTTGGCACATTCCAAGATCTGGCCTTGGAAAACAGGGGGAAACCCCAATAGGCAGAGCGAAATGTCCAGATAAGGCTTTCCCATAAAGAATCAAGCTGGACGATTCTACAATGCCGTCGAAGGGCGAAGAAACCAGAAAGGAAGGAAGGGGACGTTTTTATGGGTTCCGTGAGGTCGTCTGGAACTGAAAGTAAATTCATCGAGCAGCGGAAGTCGAGACGTGTCTGTTGAAAGGCTGGGTCGTTCGTCAGAGTTTCGGATATCGCAACCTCTTAAGTGTGTGAGGTGATTGCAGGAACGAGGTGTCATGATGTAATGTGAAGGAGCGTCATTGATCATTACAAGGACCTGACTTTGAAAGCCTTCGAGTCGGCTTCAGGAAAAGACAAATCGCGATTACATATGTACCGTGACCGTCGATTGACATACTAAAGGAGGGTATTCTTATGTCCGTGAGATCCGGGAATAGGTATGTTGTGCTTGAATTGGCTGAATCGTCTCTTGACCATGGCCGATAGGACGATGCAATGCAGGATAGACGATTCAAAAAATCAGAGGAAAGGGAATTCCAGGGAGTGAGTCCCCTATTTATTCGAAAGAGTGGAACTAGGTAAGGGCGTGGCAGGTGTTCAAAAAAAGACAAGGTGGCGTTTGCGCCACGATCGCACGTTGTTCGGAGTTATAAAAAAGCATAAGTAACATCGATGCTCCAGGCGTCTCCAGTCCTGAACTCACTTTTCTACTCTTTCTGCTCTAGCTCGCGGATTTTCTTTGTTTTTCATCCTGTATGAGGCCCAACACATAGAGTGCGACTCTATCCTCCTTTGTATGTTTTTATGAATTGATTAATCTTGCTAACACTCTGGCACTTGTGTTTTCGAGCGAAAAACCTTAAACGGGATTATCAGCGTGGCTCGATTTTCGCCCATCATAGTCTCCAATATATAATAATAGACTTCAAGGGATTCCTGCCATAGATTCTTCACTTTTCAACTCCGCTTTCGTTGTCTGTACGAGGGTAAAAGGGCGGAAATCCGACACGAGAAGTGGTAAACCTTCCTTCCCTCGATTACTCTATCGCACACTCCACTTGTACACTTGGAGCCAAACATCAAAAATATAACTATGCCCCCCTTGGTGAGTGGTCAGGCTCGATCGTCGATCCTTCCATCTTGGCTAACGCGAGGGCCCCTGTATTACATCAGTACATCCTCAAACAAGCAGTGCAGCTCGTCGGGTCGTTCACAGGCCCAGATCAGTACACCACCCCGACCGGCGAAACTGGCAAGGTTTACCTCTTTCTCGAATCCTGGGCGAAGGTAATTATCTTTGTTCAAGCTTTCATCACCAGGTCATTCAATATGTCTGATTAATACTCCCAGCCAGGAACTTACTCCTACACTATTCTATGGGATAATTATGGCAAGAGAACAGGAATTCCGGAGGTATTTCTTGCCCCGGCTGGTCTTATCAAGTTTTGAATGAAATAGGAACCGTCTGCGGCTTGCGTTTGCGTTTTGACTTGGACAATATTTTCATTTTAGGCTTTCTGGCGCTACGAGGTGCATGTATATTCTGTCTCTTCTCAAATCATTTGATACACGGGTTATTTTTCCTGCGACCAGTTTCACTGTCTTTTTTCTTTACCATCGTCCCAACGGCGATCGTACTGAGATTAAAACCCATTGGCACGTACTTGCGCAATTATCTATGGACGTCCGTGGCTGTATGGCTTTATCGGTTAGAGTCGCGAGCTCTTGCCAATATCACCTTCATGGCTGTTATATCCAGCGCAGGCGCCTCTTCTGGACGTTGCTGATTACCGTTCCAGTTCAGCTGCGAGAGTCCATGGCCATTCTGTCCCATTCCTGAGATTATTGAACTTTTCAGCAACAAGAATGTGACTATTACATTTACCTCAAGGCTGCAGATCCCTTATTAAATATCAAGAAAAGCTATTCATCCTTCGAGCTGAAATATCTCCGGAATGGATAACAAAAATTGGCACCTCGTAATATTCACCGGAAATCGGATTCAAAAGCAGGGCAGAAAAACAAACAGTCGCTGCTATTTGAGTACATGCTCAAACCAGATTTCTCCGACCATTTCATTATGTAAAGTGCGATAGGCGAGTGCGAACTTAGGAAATCAAGGAGGGTGGGATAGGCCTATCAGACCTACCAAAGCAGCTCGGGTCTGGTAAGGCTCGTCGAGCAGACACGCAGTATAGCGTTGCGGGCAAGGTGCCAGTGGATTCCTCAACCAGGAAACGCGCTGGCACACAACCGTGCACAGCCGCTGATGTGATCTACTCTATCTAATCTAATCGAAGGCTCGGGCTGCTCGGGCCAGAGACCACTAAGTACTACAAGGGTGCAATATTCAAAGGTTTACGAAGGAGAAGGACTCAAGGAAATTGAGAGCAACGTGTGCAACGTGAGATCATGATGCGAGACAGGAGTGTTTGTCGCCGTGTTGATGGCAGGCGTCGCGATAGATAAAAAAGGACAACTGACAGCCATAACGGGAAATACAATGTCTCCGTACCAGTGAGCCGCATGGTCAACAAAATTACTTGACGTATATTGCAATGGCAAGAATTCCTATTGGGTAATTTGTTGCTCATCTGCTCCACTTGTTTGATGAGGGTTATCAATATTCCAGCCAGGTCTGCCGTCGTTTCATAGGTTTGATTGTCATTGACTTATCCGTCCTATGTCAGCCTCAGCCTCAACCATGGCAAAAATCCCGTTGATCCGTAAGCCAATACGTGTAAAACATGGCCATTCTTCTCATGAGTTGGTTTTGCCGTTCTATAGCATATTCCAACCCTGATCGTTAGGACGGTCGGCAACGCAGGCTTACGGAACGCCGGAAGAACCGCGCATGGTATGTGAGGATTAAGCAGGAGTATGTTTCCACCAGCACTACCTTTTCAAACGACCGAAAGGCGTCAACGCCATGGCTGCAGCGTCTAAAATTTGCAGCACTTCCGCGTTCATAAGAAGTGCACAGCCTACCTTCTTTGAAAATAATTTTGACGCAGATGCTCTCTCGAGAACTGGGGCTCTACTTTTCAGTTCCTCAGCCTGGTGATATCCTTTTCGACTCTTGAGCTGACCTCTTATATATATATTTTGCAGACGGTGGCACAGGTCTCGGATGTCCCAGATGTTTATGGGCCACATAAGTCTCAAGCCATTCCCGAAATTTCGGGACTTTTGATAAATTGATATGGATCTCGTTTGCCCGCCATTGTCCTCCCAGAAAGCAGCGGGAGACGAGGATGACCCATGCTGAATATAGTTTTGGTTACCGCCCGCTGAATTACCGAGCTGGACTAAAATGGAATACAGTCGGCTTTCATTGACAGGGCGGAAGGCAAGATATCGATGCGACTCGCCCCTGTCCCATATTAAAAAGTGATTCAAACTAATGAATTCACTTCAAGGCGAAGAGAGTAACCAAAGGAGCCTGAAGTGCGGTGGATTCTGCCTATGGCTGGCTGGCCGGCAAGTATTGAAGTACATAGCGTCCTCCGCTGCGACTGGTGCATCAAGTCGGGACTCGGCGCCGGCGACCGAAAAATAACATGGGTCGGGGTGCAGGGTCCATTGTCCTATCTACAGTGCAAGAATCAGCCAATACGACACATCCTCACAACTATTAACAGGAAATCATAATTTCTTCTCTGTCCTTCCTCGCCAACAACTGTTCAAGGTAAAAGACCGCGGAGAAAAAAATATCAACCTATGTTGCAGTGCGTCTCGATTGGATTAATAGTATCTCCAGAGCGTTTTGGCGGGTGAAGGCCGTGAGACTGGCGGTCGTTGACCTGAGAGCTGCGCAGACGCACATGTCATACTTCCCAGCAATATAAATAAACTGTTTGCAATCCTGAATCTCTTTTGGAAGTCACAAATACTATTATAGATATTATGAAGAACAGATCCATGTTACTCACATCCGGGCCAAAGCAGATAATGGACTGTATTTTTACCCACTGTAAACATATGACCTAAAGGAAAGAGCGCTGAGTGCCTCTCAACTGCTTTGCTGCGCTTCGCTGTCATTAAAAGTACATCGGCCGATCTCAGGTTTCCCGTGGAGTGTCCAAGGGTATAAAGTGGCAGGAAATATGCGAAAGGTTTGAAACATCAATACACACCGCAATGAAATTCACTCAATTCATAATCTTCTCTGTTGTTAATTTCTTCCCACTGCTGGCTTTCTGCACGCCAAATCCACAGACGCTGCCAGTAAACACTTGCGTAGGAGGTGCTGGCACCCCGGTACGCAGCGGCAAACTTTCCTCGGCATTTGAGTACTTCCCTGCTGATGGCCTATTTTTCAGAATTGCGGTACATTTTGCGCGTCATGCTGTGCCGAGTTTCCCACCGCTCTCGAATGTTTGCCTTCTGTTAAGACTTGTACACGAGACTGCCGTAAGTTCAAGTTTCCTGATAATTGACCTTAGCCTTCGTCTGACTCGGTCTTCTGCACAGTTGAGCTACAAAGAGATCCGTAGGGCGATAGACTTCAGGGAAGAAGTACAAAGTTTAATGCACTGTATATAACTCGTAGCAATACGAAATGTAGATTTGCAACCCAGGACGGAAGGTGTCCCAAAAAGGAATGTATTTGGACAGAAAAGGCAACTCTAACTTCCTTCTCACGAGCAAAGATGGTTGAGAAATTTGAGGACCAGGATGAAAGGTTTCCGTGAAATAAAAACACACGATAACTCCACTCATGATTGACTCTAATTGCAGTTTACCGTCGCCTCTGGCCGGAGTTTAGATACTACATATATGTCATCTTGAACGTTTGGCTCCTGCCGTCGCGTTACCTGACCGCGCGACTCCGAGTCTTGCCAAATCCCAACTGCCTGGGTAATTAATAGGCATGATAGGCCTACTCTAACACAGGATAAAACGTCACCGAGAAAGAAGATATCAGCTCCACACAGCAGTCCGTCTTGCAAGTTGAATTGGCCCTGAAGGTCCCCACGGATCTATCTCACCTAGACAGATGAACTCCTAGCGATCACTTCCGGATTTGTTCTCATCCTAATGTGAAAGTAATAGTAATTGACCTGAGAGATGCGTGAGGCACGTCTGTCGTCTTATCCGATAAAAGAAATAGAAGCGGCTGCCACTTCAAATCCGTTTCCGAAATTCAATATCACTAAGATTTTAAATTGAAGACTACTTGAAGTAGCCATGTAAAATCTAACGTGTTAGAGAGCTACTTAACGCCTCTGATTGCTTATATTTAGGGCCAGAACAATAATTATGGTAGGTTGTGTTTCGACCAAGGGCCAAGGCAGAGTTCACAGTAGTTTTAGTATCAGTGAATAACCGTCAACTAGTCATAAGCAAGCATGACAAGCAACATCTAAGAAGCAGCGGGCCGTATTTTTAACCAGACATGAACATTTTATAGCCTTGAAGTCGGCGCTGAGTAACTTACGGCTATTAAGCGATGATGCGCTCATAGTGGCAGGTCAAGCGGGGAATCATTCAATTTCCGAATTCTCATCGAGCGTCTCGCAAATATAAACGCCATGCAGTACCATCTTCTAGGGACCTGCCAGTGAAAACATTTGGAAATCAGCAATGCAATTCTCTTCTATCATCCTCCTATCTGTCGTGAGCGCCCTCCCAATGCTGACACTTTCGGCGCCTCAAACCGCTCCGGTAAACGCTTGTGTGGCCAACGGAATGTTCACCCCGGTATACATTCTCAGAATTTTGGATTACCTGTTAATTCTAACTATCGGTCCTTTAGGATTGCGCTACATTTTGCAAGACCTGCTGTGCTGAATTCCCCACAGCTGCTGAGTGTTTACCTAGTGTAAAATTTTGTACATTAGACTGCCGTGAGTTCCCAGCGCACCGGATTCTGAGCGTTGTTTTCTGACATCTTTCGTTGCTCAGTTGAGCTCCGCGGAGGAATGTAACTGGCTTGCTACAAGTTATTTATGGGCCATTGCACTGCTGGAATATACGAGTCTAAAGTAAAGAGATGTCCCTTCATGTTTGGTTTCTCGCGGAGTTGATAAGAAATAGCATAGCATGCAGGAAATTACACTTTGTACCCGTAATTTGACGTGGCAAAGATGCTCTCAGATAGACATGAACATGAATGATGATGAGCGGGGATGTGATTATGCAAGGTAAAGTCGGAATTACAATCTACATGGTACAGCTCTCAGTCACCGAGCTGCCAATTGCAATTCCTAGCCTGCTGCATCCCATGCTAAAAATTCCTGGTCGAGACCGCTGTCCGTTCAGCCCGTCACTCAGCCGCCTAGGTTCGTTGATGCAGCCCACGCTTTCTCGTGGCCTTCTGGCTTTGTAAGTCCATGAAAAGTCGAAGACACGAGCGGCACGAGAAAGAGGCGAGCAGATGACTTCCGACAGGGTTTAGAAACATTGACTATTTTCTAAACCTCCCTGACGCGGTGCCAGCATCGGAGGCTGGACGTGGAGATCTGTGTACCTGATCTGTGGCTTACCATCACTTCTTATCCGTTTGGGAAATTTGATGTCGGCAGTCAACCGGCACCCGTGAGGAACCTGGAAAAGGGGTCCCTCTTCCAGGTTCGTTTCAAGCCCGTTTTGTTCATGGACTGGATTGGGGTGACATGACAAGGACAAAGAAATATTCGAGGTAATTCAAGTTGAAATGCCGTTGAAGGCTAGACTCGTTGCCAGTCTCCCTGGGTGGGGAAAAAAAAAATTGTGTGTGGGTCACATACGATTTTTTTTTTCTGCGGCCAGAACGGCTGGTCTCGAGCCTAGTTGAAGGCGATGAAGGAGATTATCTAAAATTAGACTGATTCTGGGAGAGTTGGCGGCTAGAGCTAATTACTTTAACTCCTGCGATAACGAACGCTATAAATAGGACCAGTAAGTGAAGGGGGAATACGCTTGGGTGAATTGTATATACCTCGTAGCAAAAAAAAACTGAGGGATATGCATCTTCTCAACTTAATTCTCCACCCTCCTAGTGGTCACTGGCACTGGGGCAGTTCCAAATTTGTAATCGTCCTAAATTTGAAAGTTGTGAGAGTGATGACTGTCCTGAGAGATGCGTGATGAACGTTGAACGTCTGTCGTCTTACCCGATAATAAAATAGAAGTGGTTGTTCAAATCCGTTTATGAAATGACTGAAATTCAAAATTGGAGACAAGCAACGACATAGAATCTACCGTGTTAGGCCACTCGAGTTTGTCGGCGCTGTGTGTCTTTCGGATGTTAAGCTCTGCCCCTTGACCTGTCACCAAGAGCGCATCAACGTTGGATTATCAGAATTCTCGTCGACTGTTTCGAGAATATAAAAGCCACGCAAAATCATCCTTCAGGGACCTAAAAACATTTGTAGATCAGCAATGCAATTCTCTTCTATTATCGTCCTCTCTGTCGTCAGCGCCTTCCCAATGTTGGTTTTTTCAGCGCCTCAAACTGCTCCGGTCAACGCTTGTGTAGCCAACGGAAAGTTCACCCCGGTATAACTTCTCAGAATTTTTGATTACCTGTTGATTCAAACTACCTGTGCTTTAGGAATGCGCTACATTCTGTAACACCTGCTGTGCTCAATTTCCCACAGCTTTTGAGTGCCTTCCTGATGCCAGAACTTGTACAATTGACTGCCGTGAGTACCCAGCGTACCGGATTGTGAGCGTCGCCTTTCTGACATCTCTTTTTGCTCAGTTGAGCTCCGCGGGAATATGTAACTGAATGGTTTGCCCCTTAAAGTTGCTTTGTGGGTCATTGCGCTGCCTGGAATATACGAGTCTGGAGTGAAGAGATGCCATTTCAATTTTGGTATTGAATATTATTAAAGCATACGGAAAAATACACTTTGTACTGACATTTTGGCGTGGTAAAGACGTTCTATAAACACAAATGATGATGAGTGTGTATCTGATCAGTGATTATGCAAGGTAAGGTTGGAATTACAATATACATGGTACACCTCCCAGTCCCCCAGCTGCCAAATGCAATTCCTAACCTGCTGCATCCCATTCTAAAATTTCCCGGTCGAGACCGCTGTCCTTTCAGCCCGTCACTCAGCCTAGGTTCGTTGATGCGACCCACGCTTTCTAGTCTGACACGAGCGGCACAAGAAAGAGGCAGAGTTTAGAACCGTACATTATTTTCTAAACCTCCCAGATGTGGTGCCAGCGGGTACCCGATCGGTAGCTTACAATCACTTTTTGTTTGACGTAGGCAGGTGACCGGTGACCGGCATCCGCGAAAGTCATTTAGATTCTGGATTCTGAAAGAGGGGGGACCATCTTCTACTTAGGTACCAAGCCCAATCTGCTCAGGGACTGACTTGGGGCGACGTGGCATGGAAAAAGAAATATTCGAGGTGGATGAACAAGATTGTTCTAAAATTAGACTGGGAGAGTTGCCCGCGTAACTGATTCAGAAAAGGGGAATATTGGGTATTGGGGGAATACTCGCTTGGGTGAATTGTCTGTAAATACCTCATAGAAAAAAATTTGAGAGGATATGCATCTTTTGAAGTTAAGCCTCATATGATAGTGGTAAGTTCCAACTTTTGTCATCCTACGATTTTAAAGTTGTGATTTTAAATTTAAAGTTGTAAGAGTGACGATAATTGACCTGAGAGATGCGTGAAGAACGTCTGTCGCCCTGCCCAATAAAAGTGGTTGTCACTTCAAATCCATTTATGAAATCACCAAGATTGAAAATTGGAGACAAGCAACATCCTGGAGGCAACAGGCCGTATTTTTAACCAGACATGAGCATCGTATGACCTTGAAGACGGCGCTGAGTGTCTTTCACTTGTTAAGCTCCACTTGACCTGTCACCAAGAGCGCATCAGCGTTCGATTCAGAAGCTCATCGACCGTCTCGAGAATATAAAAGCCATGAAAACCATCCTCTAGTGACCTGAAAAACATCTGCAAATCAGCAATGCAATTCTCCTCTATCATCTTCCTCTCCGTCGTCAGCGCCCTCCCAATGCTGGCCTTTTCAGCGCCTCAAACCCCTCCACCGAATGCTTGTGTAGCCAATGGAAGTGCCACCCCGGTATGTGTACCTTCTCGTAATTTCAATCGCCTGTCAATTCTAACACTTACCCGGGCTTTAGGATTGCGCTGCATTTTGCAAGTCCTGCTGTGCTGAATTCCCCACAGCTAACGAGTGCGTTACAGTTAAAGTTTGTACATTGGACTGCCGTGAGTTCCTAGCACGTCGGATTCTGTGCGTCGCCTTTCTAATATCCCTTGCTTCTCAGTTGAGCTCCGCAGTAATTTGTAACCGGCTTGCTTAGCGTCGCCTTGATTTCGTAGACCATTGTACTGCCTGTCATATACGAGTCTGAAGTATTAGGTGGAGAAAGAGGGAGAAAATCGAATTAAGAAAACCGGAATCCAGAAGACAGATGTCATATGAGCTATGATAAGTAGCGTTGACGCAAGCCCTGTGACTTAAGGCGTCCAATCGCCACCGGACACACTTGGGCCACGTCTATGTTTCGATGTACGAAGAGAGTCCACGGGCCAGTCCATGAGACAGAGGCGCGGGCCACGAACAGAGAACAATGTCTCTAGGTCAGGATCCTTCCGGTCGAGCTGGAACAATGGTGTCGGTGAGGTTACGACTGTACATGCTGATTCTAATGACCAGCTTTGAGTCTATGAACCATCTCGCATAAGAGGAAACCCGCACCTCGACTCTGCGTCTTCCTGTCTACGCTGACAAATTACCGACAGCTAAACGAGCAGTGTGAGTACATTGAAAGATAGGCGACAAGTATCACCTCACCCTCAAATCTTCTATCAAGAAAACTCGAACCCGCCCTGGTCGTTCGCTCTAACAGCACGCGCTGTTCCTCTAAACGACTCCAATTGCTGTCGAACAAGCTCGCAATCCGGATTGGAACCAAGGATAGCGTACGCTTCTGGGAGGTTTTCTTCAAGGAGCTGAAATGTTACCCATGGTCAACTAATGGTACGTGGAAAGGAAGGGCTGCGACAAACCTTTACACGACTCTCGGATGACGGGTGGGTTTGGAAGAAATCGACGCTGGATTTGCCCATCTTTGCTTCAAGGCGGCCTAATCTGCTGAACATCCTGCAAAGAAATGAGCGCCATCGATGACATCAACGGAAAAGAACTTACTGAGGCGAGGCTTCTGGGTTATAGCAAGCTCTGCTCATCAGGCGCAAGCCGATAAGGTCAGCTGTGTATAACCGCGTCAGCGATAAGTTGAAGGACAACCGCCAAATTTTACCTTCACGTTCCTGGGTTCGCGAGTTTGGCAGTTCCAACAGTATTTTTTGAAAGAAATTTGACAAGCCCAGATCGACTCCTAGTACTGAGAGAAGGGCTATAATACCCCAGGAAATAGTTTGCGAGGCAAGGCGCTCGGCACTATGTCGTGCCACTGGGAAATATGATAAGCGCGAGCAACAAATCCAGCTTCTCGAACCTACCTACGTGCCCGATTTCTGTAAACTCTGTTAGTTGTGGTAGGTGTTCGTGTTGGCGATGACTTACCATGGGACAACACTGCGGCTAAGCCTTCTTCGTCTTGACAGACAGGAAGGATGCCGGTGAACACGACAACAACGCCTGGACTCGCCATGGCATTAATAACCTCCTTAGCGTTCACGACGATGACATCCCATTCCTTGGATGGGCCGTATACAGGACCTGGGTTTTTCGCGGCGCCAAACTCTGCATCGGGGTTCCACGAATGGCCTTCAGCATCAGAGCCCATTCCGAACGGTGAGAGAAAGGTTGGTGGCTCTTCTCCCCTCAGGATGCCTAGATTCGAGGCATGCAAGATACGACTTGCGACCCGTCGAACATGCCGACTGAGTGGATGGTCGGGAGGAAGGGTGGCGTCCTTGAGCTCCTCCCGAGTTTGATTGCGAACTAGTTCGTTGAACTAGAGACAGATTAATCGCAGGTCTTCAGAGTAAAAATGTGCCTACTTTGGCTTCGAAGGTGACTGGTATGTTCATGAACCGCCATCGACCCGTATCAGGAACTTGTTCGAGACTGCAGGACGTCGTTATGGAGGTCAAATAATGAGGGTTAGAACTCACTTTGCGAGATAGTACACGGTCCCTACCCCAGCCGCTATGACCACTCCTCTGACTCTTGGGTCCCAGTTCCTCGGAGATTTCTTTGGTGGTTCGACGTGCCCAAATCGAATGTACGCCTGCCGAGGTGACGATATAGAAAGATTTCTAACCTGCCCAACATTTCTGGGTGGCAGGCGGAGAAGCGAACGCAGAAACATTTTGGTTTGTTCGATGAACAAAGTGGTTTTTAAATTCAGGAATGCCGAACGCCAGCGTCATGGCCTGCCGATAGGTTCGTTCCGGGCCGCCATATTTGTCGACCAAACATAGCCGTACACGGAAATTTGATCCCAGTCCTGGACCACACTAGAGTAGCACTTGGCGAGCAGCATAGCTTATTAGCACCAAGAACGAAATTTTAAACAAACAGCAAGAAATTAATACAGCAACGACTACGCAGAACAAGCAGTAGAAAGCAATAAATATTGGAAGTTGGTATACTGCACGGTTGAACAAAAACGTCGACTCGCCCCGTAGATGGAAACAAGACGCCGACGACGTTGAGAGGATCACTTCTGAGTCAAGTTCTGCCCGGTCGGAAAGTGTCCAGCTTAAGCTTGATCTGCAATAAACGCGCCTGCCGATCTTCCAATTCTTGGCGCCTGCGCAAATCTGCCGGATCCTCGCAAATGAGCTCGCGTAGGTCGAGCTGTCCAGATTCGGAGTCTTTCGCGACGGCGTCAAATAAAGTCGTATGAATAGCGTTGGCAAAGCTCTGATGGAGTTCGTGCTCGATGGCGAGAGGAACCTCGTCAATAATGCGCTAATTATGTCAGTCAATAATTGTTACGAAGTAACAGCAGAGAATACGAACTTTATGAGCCACCTGGAAATACGCTTGTACGTTTGCCATCACTTTCAATTCGTCGTCTTTGGTCGACGCTGATGGACTTTCATCGAGTATATGAGGGAATGACCGGCGAGGGAAATCATGGACACTTGATCTAGTTACTGGATAAGAATGACGCAATTCGGTTGGAAACCTGTCTGCCCGGTACACTGAGAGCCATTTCGTTTCTTCTGCTCGAAGGGTTTCAAAGTTCTGCGTAAACAACGGTTCGCTCTCGAGCCTGAGAAGCTTTTCGAGGACAAGGTGGGTCTCTTCCTGGCGTATATCCAGTTCCTTGAGTGTCAACACCCTTTTGAAGGAGTGTCAGCCGTCGAATATCATAGCAAACGGATCTTGAATAAAACGAACCTCATATATTGCTCTAGATCCTTGTATCTCCCGAAGTGGTCCTCAAGGAGCTTTCCCAAAAATTCGCGTCCGTTCTCGACCACGTCCTGGAAGCAGCGCTTGGAGGGTTCCTTCCACAAACTAGTGTATTGCAGGACCAGGGTCGCCGTCGCTTCAAACGGGATATGACCCGGCAGCTCCCAGGTAATACATCTGAAGAATGGAATATAAAAGGACATAAAATATCGAACCAGGACAAAATCTCACCCTTTAATGACATTTCGCACTTCAGCCAAACCACGAGGCCGGCAGGAACTACGATGCACGAGTTGAGAAGTCGACTCGACCTTTTCAAGTTCGAAAGGTCGAAAATCCGGAGTCGTTGCCTCAATGTCGTCCTTGAACTTCAAATACCGCTCCTTGTTCGCCTGTACAAAGTGTTTATGTTTGACCCCAGAAACCGAGGCCTTGATATCCTGGCAAAAGTCAGAGATGCGGAGAGAGATTGCCGTCGACGGTTCCATGTTTAAGACCGGCGGAAGCTTGCGAATGTCGTCGACGCATTTTACGAGCTCTTTGTCGACAGCTTTCTTCAGCTCAGGGATGCTGGGGGGAGGTGATTCAATTTTAACTCGTGCTGAGATGATAAGAGATCGCGTACTTTTTCTCGATGAGCTCGATGAGGAGCCTGCTGATGTCCTTTACAAAGTTAGGAATCCCCAGCCGACTTCGGTCGGCCATCTCGTCCCATGGAGGGGTCGAATTGAAGTACTCCGCAGCGAGCTTTTCGGCGCCAGCTCTGCCTTTCGTCTGCTCTCGTTCCCTGTCGTCTAGGAGGCGGACGCAGTAGTAGCCGTGTTTCGTGTTGTGTTCGGCTTCATGTCCTTGGAGAATGGATTTCCAGCTTTCTCGACTACCTAACGCTCCTTGCTTGAGGGTATCGGGTTTTGTTAGAACCCCTACAAATGTATTAAGGGCGAGTCACGGCCACTCGACTTTAGAGAGAGTAAAACAAACCTATGGTTCTCTCTCTCCCCGGGTCGGCCAAGCGATCTTTAGCCAACGTAACGGCTTGGATGTTTTGGATATCATCTGGTGATGTTGTCAATAAATTCATGAAATCATAGAGAGATGTCCGACAGACCGGTCATCGGCATGGCTATGACAATCAACGTATTCTTCGCCCTGATATAGTCCTCAGCAAGATCGTGCACGATTTTGATGAGATCCTTGTCCGCGTTTTGAATAAGTCCTTGTTGTGCCATGTAAATAACAGCAGGGAAAAGAACAGGGAAAAGAAGAGAAAGAAACAGAAAATGCTCACCTGGTAGGTCGACAAAGGTAAGGTCTGTTGCGTTGGGGTCTTTGACGCTAACTTGAACAACGTTCTTGGAAAACTGCAGGATATTCTGATCATTTTTGGCGTTGGCGGCCAGTTCAGCCTTGCTCATGCCATGGAAGTCGGAGGCTGGTCGATGTGGGCTGAGTATTGCGGCTTGGGCCCGTCGAATCTGGAGTTCCACCAAGGAGCGATTCTCGATGACTTGACCAAAAACTTCGATTGTCGGGTTAGTAAGCCTATTGCCATCTATACCAAAGTCGTGGCGTAGAGTAATCGTGCAGGACCAGGAATTTGTGTTGCTCGACATGGTACAGTCCATGGGGCACCTAGAAATAAAACATAAGCAATTGTCGTTCACGGCCATGATCAACGCTTACCGGGTGCAAGTACCGCTATCTCTGGGAACATTGATCTGAAAATGGGATGAGAGAAAAGATGGCCTAAAAAGCGAAAGGACGTACGCCACTGACAGCCTCAACCAAAGAGCTCTTCCCACCTGGGATAATAATGTCTTGAGTAAAGTTGTGCGCCCCGAGCTCAAAGGCCAGGGACTCACTAGATTGACTTCCGATTACAACAACCCTCGGTAGGTCAAAGATCGTGGTGACGCTGGGCAAGAGTCATAAAAAGTTTGTCCAATTGATAGACGAGTAAGCTTAGCCCTACTGGAGGTCCCTCAGGGCCCAGTACAATTCCATGATTTGTCTGCACTTGAGAGCATAATCGGAGGTGGAAAGCGACGTTGTCTCTTGGCTGTTAGACTCGTGTAGCACTGGTAGGGATGGGGTGGAGACCGTACGCTGTCGGGCAGTTGTGCCATTGCTGGTAGAAACAGAGCGGTTACGACGGAGGGAGAAAACCATGAGTCAAAGTTTGGCCCTCGAAGGAAAATTTGAGGGGCCATTTAAGAATGTTTGCCTGTGGTGCTAGAGAGGCTTTGATACGACCGAAGGAGAGGTGAATCTCGTTGCGATTCTACCTCGAGGTAACTCGAGGCCACTGAGAGGCATCGTCTAAACCCAAAAACGAATCACCTCGCGCTGGAGAAGTAGAACACGCGAGCGCGATGCACCCATGTGGGTACAGTAGGAAGAGTCGTGTCTCGTTGACAGCATCTCTTTGGCGCTTGTTCAAGCTATTTGCCCCTTCTTGCGCGCTTGAACCAGAAATTAGGAAGGATAACTCTCAAATAGCTCTGGTATCCGGACGGGCATTCTGCAAAGAAGAAAGAGAAGAAACGCTCGCTGATAATCTCCCAAGATGTAGCCCAATAAGATAATGGCGCGACGCGCTAGCTAGCTCCTGCTAGCTCTCTTTGGTGAAACCAGGTTGGAAGGAGGAGACCACGAGGAGACTAAGTATCAGTCGGACTTAGAAACAATAAACTCCGATTGGCGCTGAAAATTCCGAAATCATTTCTGCAACCTTGGAATCTAACCTCCACAAGCAATCCCTCAGGCTTTCACTTCGTTCCCCAACGTCTGCTGAAATCACAGATTAGATGCGATCGTGGCTGTATCACGACCGCTCACTTGAAGATTCGCGGGGAACTTCTTCTCTCGCCCAATGAATCCCATTTGCACCATTTTCTTCTGTTGGCTTCTGCTTTTGGTCTGCATCGTCTTATCGCAGTACAATAATAATTTGGAGGCAGACACCACATCCTGTGTCTTCTTTCAATTTGTCTGATTTACCGAATTTTGCGCTTAGAAATCGTAGTTGCTTTGCGGGCTGACATCTCTATCTGCCACGATCTTTCATTCCAACCTTCAACAACAATTTACTCTGTTTTTCAGTATCATTCCAACATTTTTGAATATGAATTTTCCCGTGAGTTATTTTTTATATTGCAAAGAGAAGTAAAACCCCTCTCACCCGTTTCATTTCAGCTGAGTTGTTGAACCCCCCTCGATCTCACAGAGTCGAACTTCCCGACCATTGCAACAAAAATTTGAGGAGCTCAAATGTGTTGACTGCATAGGACTTCATTTATCCGTCGTTTATACCGAGCTATCAGACGCCAAAGTGTATCAATCAAATCCTTTTGAAGGGGACTTGCAAAAGTATATAACGAGTTCCGGCCAATAATCGAGTCAATGACCGACTCAGAAACTTGCAATGCATGTCATGAAGGAGTTTGACTCATCAATAATGCAGCACTGCCGAGTCATTGCGCCAACATTGCACTGTCTCTGAGATGGTGATGCGGGAATTAATCTCGGAAAGGCAGTGGCCCAAAAGGAGAGCAGCTTACTAAGCTGTTTGGACACCATTAATCCACTGTCTGTTCGTCAGCCGGTTCCATCTTCTTTACCCCCACGAATGGCAGACACCAAGGTCAGTATTGCAATCGTATTCCAGCTATTTCATCTGATAATTTTGTATTCCAGGTACCAAATTCTGCTGCGAGCAAAGCAGCAATGTCTCGCGCCTTAGGCGCCGCTTTCTTGAACCACCAAGTCGAACAGCTAGAGAAAAGTGTCTCTTCCAACGGACCGGCTTCAGGCAATTGGAGAGATAGGAAAAACCCGAATTTTTACGGTGGACCGACGGCAGGGGGTCCCAAGCGAGGTCCGAACACCCCCGGAGCCAAGGTGCCACAGAGGAAGAAGGGTGATCTCCCACAGAAAGAACGCATGCCAGTCAAGGACAAGGATTTCGACAGAAGCACAGTCGGTGTGAAGGGGACGTCTCATGAAGAAGAGAGGGGTAACAAGGACGCCGACGTTGTCGTGGTCGATGCGAGTGTTCTTATCCACGCCTTGTATCAGGTTAAAAAGTGGTGCAGGGATGGACGGGAAGAGGTCATCATAGTTCCTCTCGAAGGTATGATTCAGCATTCCGACTGTTTTTGTTAACTGATCTGGTCACTTCAGCGCTTAACACTCTCGATTTATTGAAGAAAGGCACATCATCCCTCGCCCAGAAGGCCCGCGCAGCCTCTCGGATCCTGGAAGCACAAGTTGGCACCAATCCACGCATCCGTGTTCAGCGAGATGATGCCTTTGTCTTATGGGACAAAATCTCCTTCCAAAACACCGACTCCGACGTCAAGCAAGCCGTCAACTCGTGCCCGGAATGGGTCCGGCGCATCGTCTGTTGCGCACGTTGGGAGACCGAACACCCCGAGGAGGAATTAAAACCCGCCGAGCGGAGCGGGGTTGCCAGTGAGAAGAAACATCCGAAAGTCGTGCTCGCCGTCCTCTCTTCCCCACCCAACATGTCACCCCAATCGGTCTCGCTGAAGCTCGCGGACATGTCTATCTCCACCGAAACGCCACTGACACCGGTGCCGTTGCCCGCGCCTGCCGTCCCGCATGCGAACCGGTACGAAGCACGTTCGACTGGCACCCTGGTCACATCCTGGGCTGTGAGAGCTGGTATCCAGCTGCACGATGTCGAGCCGTCTCTTCCCGGTCGCGGCGGAGAAGACGAAGAGTGTCGAAAGCGCTCCCACGGCCACTCGCAGAGCACAAGGGGAAGGAGACCTTCCACGAGTGAGCATGGGGGAAAATCTGGCCTTGTCGAGCGCCCGCCGGCTGTCATGGCTATGATGGAAATGATCTCTCAGCCAAGCAAAGTTGTCCGAGTTTTGGCTCGCGGGGAGAAACTGGACCCAGATCCGTGATAGCCCAGCGATGCTTCAAGGTCTGTCCCAGAGTTTTGAATCCTAATTGCAAGCTAGCGACTGACGACTGGAGTTAGATAAACCAACCAACCAACTCAACCAACAGACTAAATCTAGAGAAGGACGGGCTCACTTCCTACCAAGTTCAGGTGCCTGTTTGCTTGCGAGGATGGAGCCTTAGAGTCAGTCGTCGCCATGGCCAGACTATTCCTTCTCTGTTGCTTCAAACGCAATGAAAGGGGGCTCCTACTTCGTTTGACGGACCTCATGTCATCGTGATTCGATTCGATTATCATCGTCTATCCAGGACTGATCCGGTTACGGTTATGGTTTTCTATCGGAACTATCTCCCACTAGTTCCTGTCTCCCCTAGCCTCGACCCCCCGTTCCTCCTAGTTTACCTCTTCTGTTGTATTTGTTCAACTCTAGTTACTTGATGGAGAGGTTTGATTGCTGTCGATCTGCAGAACCCTGTTGTAGATATTGCGGCGCCTTCCTTCTTCTCTTTCTTCCTATGCCTACCACATCCAACGTACCATTTCTTATCCTATATGTCGTCTTTTATGATTCTTCTTGGTTATGTTTTCCCCCCTACCTTTCCTATTGCTATACAATCAACTTATGCCTAGTCCATGGATGATCATATACCAACTCTCATGGTCTACTTATGTTCAGACGTAGAATCTCCACTGCTATGTTAGCATCGCATGGTAAGTTCTAAGTTAAACCACCAGCAGTGTTAATTCCTGATACCTGTTGAGAATAGAGCCCACAAATAGCCAAAGATAGGACCTCTCCTCGGATGGGTCACAACCCGTCAATCCGCCAGGAACCCTAAGTAGGCTCTACTCGTGCCAACATTAGATTTTCATAGCCGCAGGTCCTTTTTTAGATTGATTCCAATTTGACAACACCATCCAATGCGTTGGTTTGAATCTGGTGCCTGCAAGTTACCGTGGTAGGCGGAAATTGTGAATACGTCGGAATGCCTGGAACAACTTGAAGTTATGGGCCTGGTTTGAGTCAGGATCTCGGAAAAGAGATTTGGAAATAAATTGGGCGAATGCCGCCTATCTTGTTCGTGCAAGCAGTCTTCTATGCGTTATATATCCAATAAATATAATGAAAGTAGATTGAGAGCAAACTAAATATTAAGTCTGATCTTCTTGGCATGTCTTTTCGTTGGTGTTGATTCCCCTCGCCGTTTACGTTTGCCAGAATGTTGTAGAGGGTCTTCTAGACCTTGAAGGAAGTCAATGGGCGATAGACGTTTCGTGATTTGTTTCAACAAGTTCATGTTCAGGCTGGCGATTGGATGTCCATCTTCATCTGGATCTTCTTCCAGGCACCGCTTGAGATTGGTGGCTGCGGGGAACGACGCGACGACGCGCAGTAGGCTATATTTTCCAGCATCACTGCGTCGATGAGGAAGTGCTAAGAGATGTTCGTTTGTCTCGTCTATGAGAGTAGGATGACTGGCTGGAGAGAAGCTCTTCCCGTCCTACAAAAACCAGATGTCAGTCAGAAGTAAAAGGATGAAATTGAAACCATTGCCTTATCGAGGAAGAAGAACGAAGGCGTCACACTGCGCATTGCACGCCGAAGAAACGATCTTAGTAGCAAACCATTCTTGCCCAAAGAGTATTTCGCCTGCAAGGCGACCCAGATCAAAGAGTCGTCAGAAAGCCTCAGGATAAATAAAAGGTCTGGCCCCATTGAGACATGTGGGAAGCAGATCGGAGTGTAAGAGTCGTGTTTCAACCAGTTGGATATTTCTTCGGGGGATTTGGAATTGGTTCCGAGCACAACGGATGGCCCTGAAAACAGAAAATGGCGAACTGCGCTTTGTTCAACAAGATCAAGGTCTGTGCGATGAACAGCAACAAGTTCGGCTTCCAGCTCACTCCAGGGAGGGGAAGAGCCGCTGAAATGAAAGACTTCGTTCACGCGTCGTCGATGCGAGAATACCATGTCGATGCAAAACGCTAAGTAGTTTTCAAAGCCATTGGAAGACGGGTCGTGTAAATGGATTTGTTTGGCGAAAAATTTGTAGGTTGATCGATGGTTAGCGTTAATCCAGTGTGTGGCGGCGAGGAGGACGAGGGGTTCATCCACGGCCACTGTCTTTGTCTCCGAATCGACAAAACGGGCAAAACCATATTCGACATAAGTCGCTTCGTCCTTTCCCAGAGTGACTGGTAATACAGAACGCATGAGGTAGTGTGTCGTGAGCTGATGGATTGTCGTCAACATATCGCTATCTGCCGGACATTCAGTTGATCTTGAAAGTGTTTCCAGTTAAAGTCTTTTACGCACTTTTCTTGAGTTTTGAGAAATCAAGTCTGTACTGGGAAAGGAGAGGCAACGGATCTACACCTTCTGCTCTGGTGAAAAGCGATGCATCTGTCACGCTGAAGTTCGTGAAATGCTGGACGTATGCATTCAGCAGGCCATGAGGTCGTCTGAATCCGTTTAACAAAAGCTCCGAAATGTAACCCGCTGTGAATCGATATCTGGTATCGATTTAAGTTGACTGATCGGATGAAACCACAAGGTGACGAACCTTCCGTGTAGCCAATACCAAACTCTTTCTACGAGCCTTGTACCACTGTCCGACTCTAGCAAGTTTGGCGGAAGGTACCTCCTCAAATATCGCCGTTGAACATCTTTACTGTCGAAAGCACCTGTATCTGAACACCAACGATACCTGGAATCTTTCATGATCGCCGAAGCCATGGCTTGATCAACGACGTCTTTTGAAATACCGGTTCCCGCAACTATCATGAAAACACCTTGACCGAAAGATTGACCTTCCCAAGCTTTTACGATTTCCCGTAAGATAGGACGATGTGCACCATTTTGGTCTGAGCGAAATGATGAGCAATGCTGAGTTGCTGCATGTTGTGCTTCATCAAGCACGCAGAATATCGGCGTCTGCGCAGTATCTGAAGTTGACATTTGAATTGGTATTGTTGAAACCCCCGTCTTGGCATATGAACATAAGCTCCGCGCGTTTGCCAAAAGAGCTTTAGTTTTTGTGTTAATAAAACTGTCAGTCGCCTTAGATAATTTGGAAGATAGCTCATCGAAGACGTCCCAAACCTGGGGGTGCACAAAAGATGGTTGCAGCTGGAGTAGTAGCCAACGAGCTTTGTAGACATGGGAGTCATCGGCTTCGTTTCTCTTGACAATGTCATTCATAGTTTCGGCGAATAAGTTGAAGATAATCAAGCGAGCAAGGAAGATTTGGCGGAAAAGCCGACCGGCAATCTCACGATTTGTCTTGAGGGCTGCTTGATAGCCTGCAGATCCCGCCGGCGGTAGAACATGCCGGAACCCTGGAGAGTCTGGAACATGTGTTTGGATACTATTCTGAACATCACTCGAACCAAGAAGACTCGAGTCTACGAGGGACGTGAAGTAAAAGCCCCAGTTCTCGCAAAGGCCCTCAAGCAGCAGCCTCGTCTTTCCCGATCCAGATGTATTTACAAGAAATCTGTGAGAATTTTCAGGATAAGCAACCTGGAGATTTGAGCGAAAATGGAACGAACGTATGATTATTGGGCATGAAGATATTGTGCAATCTTCTTTCCAAGATTCTATCACTTGTAAAACTTCCCAGATCGTGGAGTAGAAGGTTCGGTTTTCCTTTTAGGCATGGTATCTTCAGATTAACGAGATGAGCGAGGGTTTCGGGGTCTAAAGAATTGCTGATGGGTGACCACAATGGCAGAACTATATCTCCTACGACAAGCTTCTTCATCGTGGGCTGCAGTTCTGCTAAAAGAGACTGAATATCGGCCTCAATGAATGCGTCTGTATCAGGAGAACCTCCTAAGAGCCTTTCTACTGACGTATATGAACAGGGAAAGAAGGGAAAGAATATATGACACGAACTCGTCCAATTTCGTATAGAACTGTATCGCCTATGAGCGTGTGCGGCTTTCAGGGCTATATAGAGGTCCTCATCCTCCGAAAGGGCACTTATGCATGCCTGTAGGCTTGAGTAATGGGGATATTTCTCCTTCCAGATGCACCACAGTAGATACGAAGCCTCTTCCCGAACCTCTACGTCGAATTTCGAGCATTGTTGATGAATGTCGCGGTCCGTGGGCTCCTTGTTCATGTTACACGCGTAAATATGGCAAAGCAGCAGCTATGTCGAGGCAAGAAGTTGTAAAAATTGCCAGGTGGAAGGCAGACGACATAATCCTTGGTGTGAGCGCGTGGGCATCAGTGTTGAAGAATAATTTAGATATTCCCACGCGGCTCGCTTTCTGTCTTTCTGCCCAATTCTGTCCTCTAGGTTTTCTTAACCTGCCTTACTCGAGTACACTGATGCACAAGGAGTCCGAGCTGGAAGCACGGTTTTTTATCGACATCATATGCTTTATTTTCTGCTCCCTAAATATGTACACAGATGAAAATATCCACTACATCATGATATCGCAAAGAACTTCGATTATTCAAACTGCTTGGCCAACACAAGCAGGACACTTGCCGGTGACACCGAGCCAATCTGGCTGCAACAAGCCATCCTAGATCGATGAGGATATTATAGGAAGCATCTACTGCCTCTGTTAGGTTTGATTTGGGCTGCGGCAAAGCCTTTTGCCTCAAGGACACTGTCGATCTCAGGCTGGGTCGCTTCCCCTGTTATGAGCTACTATTAAGTGCCATCAAAATTCGACCACTGGTGAAAGCTTATCTTTAATAAAGCCCGATAATAAGTAAGCACTGGCTTTTGACTGGAGTCGCCCCTCAGATTTTATTAACTGACTCCTATTTCAGAAAACCTCGACAGACTCCAAGTCTCAATTAAATGGTTCACTGCCTAAATTTACCGTTGGTCCCCCGGAAACCCTACATAAGGCATAAATCTTTCAATTCTCAACTTGCCATCGTCTTTCCTTATAAATTGCGGAACGTTTCCCATCGTCGTAAGCCTATGCTTTCCAAAATCGTTCACATGCCTCATCAACGTAATTCAATGGATTTAAGATTTTCCCCCTTGGCCAAGGTCCAGGACTCTAGCCACGGCCGAATCGTGTACCTCACTGCCCTGCAAGCCGTAGCTACGAGCACTCAGAAAGATGTCAAGGTACTAGAACTGACATTTCCGAGGCGGCTACCTTCCGATTAAGACAGTAGAGGTTGAACCCTCTGGCTCTGGTCCGGCGTTCCTCAGTAGGTCAACTTGGCGCTCAAAATCATGCGGATTCATGCCCTTGTGCAGGCTAAAAGTGACCTACTAATAATTCTTCTGTTGACGTCCAACGCCTCAAGGATTCCTCAAAATCGACGATCAAGTTTTCACCTATGCAGAATGAATGAATCTGTACACGATGACAGCTATAGCCCCACCTAAAGGTATGATCCATTTTGACATTAAGAAGGCCTGTAACTGATCAGTGCATTGAGTGGATGGATAAATGCAAGTGTTGTAGTCTCGTACATGCAACTGCCAGCCCGCTGCAAGAATCTTGCTCACATGGATGAGCTGGTGTTTAATGGGTTTGGGCATTGATGTCAACCAGACAGGGCTAAGATTCGTTTCTCGTGCTTCTGCGGCTTGCCATCGGCGCAAAAGATAATCGATAATCACAGAAGAAGTTCATCGTGTCAAGAGAGTGTCAATAAACATACATGCCTTGAACACGTTGTCCTAGATGTCGTTCAGTGCATCCCCAAAATGTTGAGTAATTCCAACCCTTCACTTCCTCTTGAACTCCGCCTTTTCTCCATGCAGTCATCGGTTCTGTGGATAAGAATTTCGACTTCTTCATCTTTACTCCGAGACCAGAATTATGCAACCTCATGCGCGTCTCGACCAACAACATATTTCAGCCATGGTTCGCTGATATCCGGAAGTCCCTCCATATTAATTTTTGCAGACGGCGACGATGCACCCGTGAATCCGGCCCTCATGACAATTACGCTTTCGTCACGTCTAACGAGGTCTCGAGTGGACCTTGTCATAATATATAGAGACTCACGGGTGGATCGGCGGAATCAACATGCAAGGAGTCCGCATCACGCAGGACGTGATGTGGTGTATTTGAGGATAAGAACACGGAAATGCGAGATGCCAATGTTTCTCCACTTTCACGCTCACGCTTAGGATTTCTGAGACTCTCAACAGTCTTTTCGAATCATGGGCTTTGCGGATACTAACCTTGTTCTTGGGCCCTTGGTAATCAGCACAGTCCTCAACGCATTCGTTTACGGAATATGCATAATGCAGCTTAGCTCTTATTGGGACAATGGATTCAAGGATCCCTATATCATCAAGTACGTTGGTGCTACTTTACCCTGTTAGGGTCCCACTGGATTTTCTTTCTTAATACAGGATGTTAGTCGGTTGGACGGTTCTCCTTGACACTTTCCATACCTGCGCGCTTTTATACATGCTCTGGATCTATGTTGTGGTCAACTTCAGCAATCCCATATACCTTACGACGATATTATGGCCGTTTTCATCCACTCCTATCATCACGACGTTGTATGCGTTCCTATCCACTTGTTTCTAAATTTGTTGATCACGGCAGTTATTTCAGGACCTCATTCCCAATCCAAATATACCTCTCCTGGCGCATCAGGCAGTTTTCTCACTCGACGAAGGTCTTCTTTTATTTGGTTATTCTGTCTGCCGCGCAGGCGTCTCTGGGCTTCACCTGTTCCATTGCAGCTTTTCATGTCCCCGAGTAAGTAAGTGTTGTCATGTTCGAAGTACGATAGCCAACCCAACCTACTCCTTCCAAAGTCTTGCCGCATACCACACATTGATCCCATTCGTGGATGCCTGGCAAGTCCTTGCCGTTGCAGCCGATGGAAGCATAACGTACGCTTATTGCATTGGTCCATTTGAAATTCAACCGACATATTTCTTCTAGAGTGCTTCTCTGGTGGTATCTATCCAAAAGTCGCACTGGTCAAAAGAGTAAGTTATGCAAAATTACGCGCACGGTTCAAATTTCGCAATACAATAACTCAAGGGCGACTGGCTAGGAAGCGACAACGTCATTACCCGGCTAATTCGATCTTCTATCGAAACTGCTGCCTTTGGAGCCTTCTTTTGTGTAAGCTACCCAAGTCCAGCATTTTTCAAACTCTGTTTATTGTGTTTTTTTTTGTGAAACTTTGGCAGATAATGGATTTAGTCACATTTGTGAGCATAAATATAACGTTCATAAGTCGGAGACTAATATCTCTCCAAGACGAGCTTGCTGGACACCAATTTTCATGTCATTTTTGCATTCGTATGTCCTGCCTTCTCTCATAAATGTTTTCTTTCCTCACGACAAGGACACAAAGCCAATGGGAAGGATATACACGTGGGTGGCTCCGTGGACTCCCTCTCAAAAATCGAGTGCTTAAACGCAGTTCACTAGGAATACATTATTAATGGTCCGTAAGACGAATCCATTCAAGTTTTCTGGTTCTAACCTTTTGACAGACCCTTAATTCACGCACATCACTACGGGCAGAATTGGAGAGACCAATTATTCCCGATATTGTACTTGATCAATCGGTAAGAAATCTCACTCTTACCTTTAATTACCAGCTTTCTAAAACTTTGCAGCACCATTTTACCCCTCCTAACTCGATAGCACTCAGTCTGAACTCGTATGATCCTGGAAACATGCAAGTTTCACGGACCCACAGTAGCCATCCGTCTACCCCTTGATAAACCGGGATATCAGGATCCAATAAACTGGATTTTGGATACAAGTAGCTTTCACCTGAGTTGATATTTCTACCTTTACAGTTAGTTTGGTGATGATAATATACTCACTCCATACGATATCCCAGAACATATACGCAATCTGGTATTTACAAAAACATACACCCAAAACTGTAATGACTGTAATTAATTTATTCACCTCACAATTCGTAGGATCGGTACTGATACGGTGGTTTGAGGTTGGTAATACACATGATAAATGCCGGCCCAATTGGTCTACACTACAAATCACCGTGATAAATAAAATAATAAGTTTCTTACTCCCCAAATGTTGAGCATCCTCATCACACATTACTGAAATGGATTCACCTGAAGGGGGCGTTTCCGTCGGTAATGCATTACCAGCTCGGCCCCTTGCTTCCAGACGTACTGCCGCACTGCGGCGAGCGACATTCCGAGAGGTAGCAAGGTGTCGTTGCAGAGGATCTCATATTCATCTTCGGCTCGAGGCCGCGAAGCTCTTGGTGGCTCCTCCCCGTCAATAGACAACCGAATGGAGCCAGATCTTGATCCAGTTCCTTGTGATATCTTGTCGAGCTTATCTTGAACCTAGTTCGTCACATTAGTCTAAACTGAAGTCAGAAGGCAGTCAATGCAAGACGTACATGAGATACAATTTTCCGAACGCGGAGGTAGCGACTAGCAGTGAGTTTGGATTGTGTTCTAACATGACGGATAATAGTAAGCACAGAATCAAAGATCGCTAGAAAGACACACGTGTTCAATAACTCAGGAAGGGGTTCGCCCTCAGGGTCTTTATTCCAGGGCATGAGAACGAAGCTGAGCTTTGTCAAAGGAGCCGAAGGTGGGATCCGATTTAGTAAGAGGTATTCGGCGAGCCATATAGGCATGGCTGTCTCAACGGCTTCGACGTCGTTGTGAATGTTTCCAACATTCCTGCGATAGATTGTAGTATAACTGGGTTGAGCTTCTTCAGAGATAAGAACTGTTGTATTTGGGGCTAGCGGATACAAAGGGGCGTCCACGGAAGAAGGAGGATTAAGAGGACCAGCAAGAATCTTTTGCAAAGGCGTGAGTTCAACTTGTACCTGCGCGGCAGACCCCTAGAAAAAATATAAGCAAACGAAGGCCTTTTAAAAACGAGTAACGCACATCCGATTCGTTCGGCATCTCAGCAGGAGTAGGAAGCGTGGACATATTGGGTATATCGCTAACGGGTCGTTTCGTGCTTTTTCCAAAGCTCTTGAGCCTGCCAATTAGTCCGCTAGGAGTGAGCGGTGTCTGCGGCTCTGCTTTATTTGGGCCTGTCCACCCCGAGAAATCATCGGGCGAGCTAGGAATGCCACCTTGTGTTGGCTGCTGACGAGTTCGGACGGAGAAGTAATCTTCCTTTGAAGTATTCGGACTGACCAGACCGGAGCCGTCAATGGTTCCAGAACGGGTCCGTTGATGGACGCCTGGCATAGGCGTTACATCTGAGGAAGCGGGTGGCGACTGAGGTATGGGTGGGAGGGCCGATGAAGGAGCTCTTTCTCTCGTGTACATATGTAGGGGTATGAGTGGGGCTAGCAGGGGCGACGCGCGTGGAGCATTTGGGACATTGGGAGCAACAGCGGGTACCATTTTGGGCGAACGTAGAACCGTGCTGGTCGATGAGTGTTTAGCCTGCTTGCGGACAGAGTCGAGTGTAGATGACGGGAAGCGAGTCCGAAGATTCTGGTCAAGATTATCCTGACTGGGGTTGCGACTCAATTTATCATCTTGGGTTTCTGGTAGGTGCGACCGCAGTTCCTCTTGGATGAATCCAATGAAAAGATTCCTTAGCACCCATTTGCCAATGTTCACTAGTGATGAACACCATTAGCACATGCTGACGGACGTCAAAAGATAACTCACGCTTGGACTCATCATTAAAATGGTGATTATTGGCAAAACCAACTTCATCCGCATAAACTTCCGCTTCGAAGCATCGCTCAGTGATATGAATCGTCAAAACACCACCCTTGGTATCTGCATTACACCAACTTGATGCGACGCCTTCGCCTTCGATTCGCTCTCGGACGGCCTCCAAGGCTTCACGCGGACTTCTCTCCCTGTCGCCACTCCCACCGGCAATACTTCCACTGTGGCTAGCAGCAGCGACGTCTTCAGGTGGATAACGACCAAGGCATTTCCCTCGAACAATGTCCCATACAGCAACCTGCCCAGCTGTATCAACAGTCAGAGCATTGATCCTGTCGTTCAATATTATGGAGCGAACTAGCCCATGATCTCCAGGAATCACATCATCGGGTTCCGAGCAAAAGGGAAGAGCGTCGGCGGCCAGCTCACGGTCTTCGAAGAGGGCACGAGCGGTGTTGGCGATCATCATGGTTTCCTCCGTCCGAGAGCTCTGCAAAGGGCTTCCGATAGAGGAGGATTGAAATATGTTCTGTGACGATCGCGAGGTTTGTCGGGGGACGGACATGATGGATGCAGCGGAGTATAAGGTTGCTACTTCGGGATCACGGGTGCGAGTTGAGCTGTAGGATACAAATGGATCGTCGGGCGAGACAAGTTTGATAAGGCTGTCGTAGGGTAGTCCATTCATCTTCGTCTCGTTTTCACGATCTTTCCATTGCTCTGAAGCAAGAGAATGTACGGAAGGTGAAGAAGACATTCTTCTTGATTGACCTTGGCCTGTGGAGGGACGCGTGCTTGCTTCCGAAGGAGCCTCTCCTTGGGCTCTCCTTTTGAAAGGTACGTATAGTCGTTCGCCATCAGGATCGGCTGCTGGAGTTATTGAAGAGGGCCGCGACGCTCGTCGCTGTGGTATATTCCAACGTCTGATTGTCGATGTTCCGCTTGCGGTCCAGAGCAGGTTGTCGTCCATAACCACAATTTTGTTGATGCCCTCGGACGAAGAATGGGTATCGGCGGAGTCGTTGCAGAGTAATACACATTCGCCTTCAGAGAGGTCGGGACTATTTTCCACGTCGACCCTGCATACCAGTCCAGATCGGTCGCCGGAGTAGAAAACCTCCAACGACGGATGGTCCGAAAATAACGACCAAACAGAGTCGGTATGATGAGTGAATGTGTGCAAGCATCTTTGTGAAGACAAGGACCACAACTTTATTGTTGCTGCATAACGATGAGTGGAGGTTAACGATCCACGCAGGGGAGTTCGTACCGTCAGCAGATCCTGTCAAAAGCTGAATTGACGACTGTAAGTATTATTTTCATTTGACATTAAATGAAGATTTTCTGACGTATTTGGAATCCTCGGAAATCAAAATCGCTCTGATATTATCCGTGTGTCCGACCAGTTTGCCTGAGGGGTGGCTTTCAGTATTATCCAGCGCAGCATAACAAACATACCTGTGCGTTTGCCTGTGCGAGGATCCCATAATCGAACAACTCTTTCTGGAGAGCCCGACACGACTGTTCGGCCAAATGGATCGGCTGCCAAGGCGTACACGGAAGACTTTGGAGCAGTCGCGTCTGGAGGGGTCATTGTGACAAGGGGCAATGTGGCTGAAGAGCGGCTGAGATCCCATAGTTTGATGCAGCGGTCGAAAGATGCTGACGCGACCCAGCTCTGTTCACGACTGTGAATATATTAAAGCCATTCATGAAAACAGGTCGTCGCAGGCATACCAATATGTGAGGCACCGTACATAGTCACTGTGAGTACCTATTGTGGATGGGTCGGTAGGTGTAGACGAATGTGGGTTCCAAGCTTTGACAGTGCCATCGGAGGATGCAGAAACGACTGGACGCCATGTGAGATTCGAATGAGAATTGGATGTTTAATTTACCTGTTTGGTTGTAATTGCAAAGAAGGATGTCGTTTACCCAGTCAGTATGAGCCTGTGAGCACTGTCTGAATTGTGTCCGCTGAAAGAGGTAGGTCTCAATGATGGAAAAAAATAATCAAAGAGACGGGTTACACACCGTTCCTGGTTCGAATGCAGAGAGATCTGTCTCCCACTGACGTTCGTGAGGTATCTCGCCCGCTAGACTCGCAGCTCGCCGCCTTCTATCCGAATTCATCTTCACTTCTCCCAGGATATCGCCATCGCTAGCTGGTCGTTGATCTCCGTCCTCGTTTTCTTCCTCAATGAAGTCGTCGTCCCAGCCGGTCAAAGCCTCCCATCGTCCTCGTGGTACGGTAATATTCGGGTTGCCTGAGTGTTTCCTCTTTTTCATGGGGATACCTAGATCCCAGGACATAACCAGTCCATCTCTTCCTCCGGAATAGAGGATGCCTTCGGGTGCACCTCGTCCAGTAAGTTGTGTCGACGTATCCAAAGCCAAAGAGGCAACACCAAGGCGATGGCGGGGCTGTTTTTGATGTTCCGGTACACCTTCTAGGCGCCTTTCGTCGTTGTCGTCGCCAAGTGTTAGAAGAGGTCCAGTGGCACCCAATCTAGAGATACCATGAGGAGGTAGCTGAAGCCGAGGCGGCGTCTCTGAGGGCGATGGAATAATATACGAGACTCTTCTTCTAACTTGCGCCATTTTGAAACGGCAGTCGACCAGAGATGGATCGACCGGCGCTGTGGATGATGGTGGACACAACCAAGTTCGGTGCTTACACAGTTACAGCAACACCAAATTATCGTGCCTTGCTAAATATGGAAACAAACCCGAAAATCTTGACCGTTCCTTGAAAGTTGATGGTTTGAAGGACTTCGTCAGATCAGGCTCTAAAAGAATTAGAAAGCTTGTAGAAAGGCGGTAGAGCATTCAAGTATTTTCACAACCTTCTCGCTTAAGAATTCACCAAAGGTCTTTATAGCCTACAGTATTACAATCAAATTACAGACTTTCGCTTGCCTTCAAGGCGTTGATTATTGGTGCATTCTTGCCATAAGTTCGATGAAATAATTCTCGTATTTTGCCATCGGAATAATATGCTCACATCTACATGAACCTTAGGCACCTCATGTATTCCTTCAGTCCGATAGATAGTCTCCAAATCGCTGTGCCAGGAACATCCGCGCATTCGATCTATGTACACAGGCATTCCAAAGGCATTCTGATACGTGTGCTACTGATTTCTTCGTCGTGTGCAATGCGCACTCACTTTTGAAAGCGGCAGGATCTGTGGGTGGAATAAGTTCCGAAGCTTGGTATTGCAGTCATCACTCTCTGAGCAATACAGATTCAATACAGAAGCCTCTTATCGTCGATCGCAGTCCTCATCATGAAATGTCCAAGTAGATTTGGGAGTCTGCCCCGAGGCCAGTGGATGGTAAATGTCGGACATTTGACCGTTAGGAGCAACCGCAGTGAGGCTTGTGTTCGCCTGCCGTTTTTCGGGACGGGAATAACGGAAAAGAGAGCCGGGACATTAACTCTGCATTGACAGTGCCACTCCGACGGATCGATCAAGAAATTCAAAATAGTCTTTTGGAGCAATTTCATTGACCCCGAGTGCTGAAGGGCTTTGAGCTATTATTAATTGAAGGCCTCAAGCAATCTCGACCATTTCACTTGCTCAGCAATCTGTCTATTCTGAGATGCACGACTTATCTGCGGTTCAATGGCCCCGTCAGACTTGGAATAAAATGGGAAGAATGCTATCCTCCACCAGTGGTATTGTTTCAAAGCAGTAGAATCTGGATATATACAAAAATCTGTCGAAGCAAAGCCGTCCAAAGCATATTAAGGATCGAAAAACAAACCAGAATAGTCACCCTCCACCCCAGAGGCGTAGGCATCTAGAACCACAGCGTCTGGCCAATGTCGCAGACGGTAAACGCGCCTTCTTCAATTCCGGCCTTCTTGCACTCCTCCGCAAGGCGTTTCGGCGGTTCGACAACATCTTCTCCCGTTAATATCCACGTCCTGGATGGGCGTAATTATTACATAAAAAGATTAACAAAAAATATACAACACTTACCCCCAATGCATGCCGACTGCCTTTTTCGCCTTGATATCTTTGAATAATCGAACACTGTCTTGAGGTGCGCAATGGATCGGAGACATAAACTGGCGGGGAAGATATGCCCTATAAAGAGGAAGTCAGAGGCCGCACCTACGTGCCAGAACATAAAGAATTCACCCGATAGGAATAAGTGCAACGTCAAACCCGCCGAACTTATTCCCAATTGTCTCAAAGGCAGGACACACTGGTACTTCATCCTCATTCTGCCCGTCCCTGACCGCACGATATCCAGTGTCTCCTGCGAAGTAGACCTTGGTGGGCGTTCGAGATGGCTCAGGTTGCCCATCTTGCACTTCCTCGACAACCCATCCAGCCCAAAGCGACTTGAAAGTATCTGTCAACGACCGTCCAGTGAAATGTTGGCCTGGTGTACATGTAATATCGACAGCAAGGGTCTTCTTATCGTCAGAGTTGCTCAGGACCAATCGTTTAGACTCCCACCAGTCCATGATGTGGGTATGGGAAGTTGGAACGTTTAGAGATTTGAAGTACGCCGCGTTTCCCAGAGGAGCGAAGAAGTGAGGCGTTCGCGACGTCCGTTTGAGCAACGTTTGAATGGTGTGGGTATCTAAACTGTGATTCAGAAAGGAGCGGGCGTCAGCTTTGAGGGTAATAAGGAATATAATACACTTTACGCAACTGGTCGTAATGGTTGTGCTAGCGTGAATAAAAAATGTGCGGTCAGCGACGACGAGGTGATGAAGCACAGCGCTGCTTACAGATATGACAACAGCGTCAATTTCTGGGATCTCCTCGATTTTACAGGGAGGCGCTGCGAAACGGAGGTCAGGCTTCATGGCCACATGTGAAAGAAGAGGATTTCCTTACGTGTATACCGCTTAGGACCCACCCACTGACTTGGGGAACAACGATCGCTGAATACGGGGTCAAAGAGGATTCGGACGCCTCTTCCGTTCTCCGTTGTATTAAGGTGCGACGGAAGCTCGACAAGGAAGCACGCATGTCCAAGCCAGGTGGTCTTAATCTTGCTGTTCGCGTCGCCTTCTGGTTGTGTGCTACTGTCCTCGCCTTTGGGGTCAGTGGGTTTAACAGCACCCCAGGTAGGCTGGCGTATGGGTATGAGCTCTGCGATGTTCTTGGGTGCAGAAGGAAACGACATAGCGCTTGGAAGTAGCTGGAAGGTTGTGAGCATTTTGACTTTTGAGTTGATAGAGGCAGATATTCTTACACTAAGCCTATCGCCCAGTGAGTGAGGACGGAAGCTTTTCCAAGGGTTCTGGAACGCTGTACCGGATTTGTCTATCCAATGAGCTGGTTTAGAGCCTTCAGCGATAGGATTGGGGTCCTTGCTAGGGTTTGAGGATATCTTCATCGAGTATTTGTCTTGTTTAGCCATTGTAGGATTATGATGGATGTGGTTAAGAGTTAAGCACTTCGTTGATCGTTGAAGTACGTTTCTCGTGCCGGTGTGCCGTGGACCACGTACTCGCCCGGCCAATTCTTGTCAAATTTAAACCCTGGCACAAGGGGTTAAACTGTAATTACTGATGACTTTACTTATGGGTAACAAACCCAGTAAAATTGATAAAGGGACGGGAAATAACTCGGGCAAAGTGATTTTGTAATTTGATACACATTCTAACGCGTGTTGAGCCCAACGACGACCGTTTGAGCAGGGAACGATACCTCCCATTGAAGTAGAAGGTTCAACTTCTTCTGAGAGGCGAGTGAGCATATCCACTTCAATTTTCCATCCTTCCCAAGAGCCGAAATATCTCCTGTGTCGCTCGAGTCGTGCCAAACAGCCTTCACCCCGTCTTCCACGGAGACCGAAGGAGGCACTTTTGGCTCGCCAGCCAACGTGCCAAGTTCGGGAAACGTCAGACGAGGGGCTTTCAAAACGACAGATATCTGAGAATCCTCTGAGACTGGAATTTGATCGATGATGATTAGTTCGTTGACCGTCGCCGGTTTGGTGTTGTGTATGGTGATTCGCTGACTGTAGGTCGTGTTAGATGCCTTGCTATAGAATCCCGATTTCGATGCCTTCGACTCGCGAGGTTGGTATACGATCCGAATGGATTGGTCCGTTCTGGTTTTTAGGAAGATTAGGGCAAATACGCAACATTGAAAGTCTTGACGCTTACCCAAGTGGACAGTCGAAGGTTTCACTAGGGCTGACGAGAGGCAAATTGATTGACGAGATAAAGCTTCCATCCACGTATATGTTCGCCTTCCCAGGTATGAGAGTATACTCGGAGTTGTTGCTAATCTTCGCCTTTGCAAGATGTCAGCATGCAATAAGCGACATGAAGGGACGTTTGTACGTACAGTCAGTCGTGTGGTCGTGTCATGCTTGGGAATCGAGATCCATGAAAGTTTCGCTTGAAGGTCAAGGTTTCTGATGGTGAAGGTATGGTTTGCCCCGTCGGATGGAACAGTGACAAGCCCAGGAATAAGGAAAGTTGCGCTGAGATCACCCTTCGAAGTAACCTGGGCGAATGACAGACCGAGGTCGAGGGCAGGGCCATCATCAAAAAGGCCGAATCCCATGTCATCATCGCTTTCTTCCAATTCTTCAGCTGTTTTAGGGGCAGAACTTGGAGCACCTTTTCTGAAGACTTTCATGCTTGATTTCTTCCGGGCTGGGACTGGTGGCTTGTAAACCGAGAGCTTCCATGGGTAGATACTGGGTAGAGCTGATCCAAAGGACGGCGAGGCTGTTTCTAAAGTTAAGGGCACGTCATTCCATATCTAGGGGAAGGAGATCTGTGAGTATTTCTGGACTCCATCGGACAGAATACGGTACCTCTCCAGTCGACTGTGAAATGGCTGCTTTATAGAATATCTGGACAGGCGTTTCTTTCGATTGGGTTGAAACGCGAACATCATAGGTCGCATTCCAGGTAGCAGACCCAACGACTATTGTGAAGGGTCATTCAGGTTTAGGGGGAAAACGCCATAAGAACTTGCCATAAATGAGACGAATTTCAAAGTCGCCAGCTTGATCCGCAAAGAAACCTATGGTTGCAATTTTTCGAAGTTGGGGTTTCAAGGCACCCTGACTTTGGAGGTTTGTTTTTTCCGTCTGGATAGCGGCCTGAACGACGACGAGTTCCTTCTCCAATTGCATAATTCTCGTCTCAAATTTTGCAGTCGTGGTGTCATAGTTGTCAACGACAGCCGACACCTGCGAGACCTCGACGTGGTCGACATTGAGAGTGCCAAGGTATTTTTCGAGACCTTGGAGGCACCTCTTGGAGCGTGCAATGGAATAATCGAGTTCCTCCTTCTTTGAAAGAAGGGACGACAGAGCCTCAGATGTTGTCGGCGGTTTTACGGGTGGTGCAAAGGCGACAGAGACATCGTGAATTATTCCTGCACCCCGTCCTTCAACCCTGTCACCATCGTCAAAACGCCTGTAGCTTCAAGATGGTTGAAGATTTGTACTGACCGAAGTGTATCGTTCTCCAGAACATCTGGTAAACATGTAATCACCAGTTTGTTCGCACCAGTAGCTGCCGCAAACTTGTACAAGCGCGAAATCTCTGCTCGGCCGGAGTACAAGTTGACGTTGGATATTTTGCTGGTCTCGGAGGTGTCAAGGTTGATAATGTTGACGCCGGCCTCGAACGAGGGAGGAGCTGCAGTTGTGGCCATCAGAGTTCAGGGAGGTATTGGTTGAGGAAGAGGTTTGGAATAGCTTACCTCCAAAGGATGGTCAAGTTTTAGGTATCCATGTAAATGACAGTTGCGGTTCCGAAACCGCGGACACTGCCCTGGAAAAAAAGCTGCTCGACGACCAGGGGCTTGTCCAAACCATAAATTCAAGTCATTCGACATGGATTCCAAGCGAGAAGCGCTAAAGCGATACCTCCTTGTTGACTTGTTTCGCTATCATAGATGGTCAGTTCCTCTGGGATGTATGAGCTGGCCTACACGCGATATTTTGATATTTGTATTGGAGTCATCTTGCGACATTTCGGGGAAAAGTCTGCAGTCAACCCGAGTCAACCAGAAGGTACTTGATTTTGTTGCGAAGGAATCACGGATTGTGTAGCAGCGAATGATATAATTGTTACTATTAGAGTAGAAAAAAGTTGGAGGAAAGTTGGCGAAGAGTCGAAGACAATGACCGAAGCTAATTACGTAACAGGATAAATTTAGCACGTGATGGCGACGCGTCTAGAATTTGGCTCGACAGGGGTCGTTATTCCTCAATCCTTCTTGCCTTTACACCACCATCTTGGTTTTTCCCTTCAAAGATTTCCCCTTTTTTGTCATTCATGACCAGCTTGAGAGTGGTGGACTGTCTTTTGAGTTGTCTTCAGCTCATGCTCAGGTTCGAACTGGCCGTATATCTCTCGACTAAGCTGTTGGACTAGCCTGACGCCTATGGTGCTTCACTGGCTTTGGACCTTGCTCTGAATACTGGGGCTATTTTCTTGTAAGATTTGAAGCTTTAATGTGCCTACAACTTGTGCTTCTGGTTGCTCGGAGGGTTGTATCTGTGGTTGTCGGTTTTCAAAGGTGTGAGGATTCGCCTCGGCAGTCTTCAGCGCATATATCCAGCTTGACATCTCTATCGACAAGAGCGTGCTCTATTTCAACTACCACCTCACATTCTATCTGTCTGTCTTCTGCCTGCTTCTGGAGTCTATGTCTTCGGTGCTCACACTGAATATCACCTGCTCACGTTTGCTCTGGCGACCTCTTCCGGGGTCTAGTCTTCCCAATCATGGCTTTCTAGCTCCTGAACATTCATCCAATCCATTTATCCGAAATTCCATTCGCATATACATTGATTAGGGGGCATATATCCACATTCAGCCAGGTAAGCGCGCATATATCCACGTTTTTTCCATCATTTTGGCAAGTCGCCTCCAAGGAACCGCTTGCCGGCTACGTCACTCCCTTCCTAAAATATTGGGGCTTGGAATCTGGTCTCTCTTGTTGCTGTTCTGTCTGTCCACCGTCGGAACTCCATGGAGCTTGGTTCTTTGCTAGCTGCTCGACTGGCTTCCCTTGAGGTTTCCCTCTGATTTGGCTGTTCTCAACAAAAACGGCACTATTGCTCCCTCTAATGGTCGCAGGTTTTCCAACGCTTTGACCGTATTGCTGTGGCGAGCGAATGGCTTGATGATTTGATTGACGGATTTAAGAGCTCGTCAGCTCTATTCCTGCACCTTTGATTGATCGAACCTCCATGGTCTACCTCTAGGAAGCCGCTCGTTCAGTCTAGGAAAGGCTTTACCGTCTCCTCTGAATTTAACGGTCTTCTCAATTGAGCAGACCATGCGTTCAATTTCTTCAGACGTCCTGAACCTCTGTTCCATCCAAAAAGAGACTATCCGTTGCGCACTCACCATTGATTTCTTTACAACTACGCTACAGCTAACGACAAAATTGCAGCGCGTTCCAGAAAAATGATGAAGCTACAATGGGCGAATCACCACCCCACTGGCTTGCACAAGCTCCTACTCCGATCTTGCTCTGATCCAAATAGAGGTCGTCATTTTCCTCGGATGCCCTACCATTTTGTCGTTAGCTGTAACGATTCGAGTATTTCCTTTTTTCCTTGACGAGGTAAGTCAGTCCGCTAATTTTTGGAGGTAAGTTTGAATGCTCTCTGGATCTTCCGGCAAAAGCAAGGCAAGGACAGTACGAAATTCACCTGCGGCTGTGCGGCCCGGCTCAGGAAAAAAGTGAACACCATTTTTGGAAGACCTTGAACTCCCTCCCAACCACCACCTTCACTCCGCCAGAATTTCGTCTTTCCTGTCGCGTCGTTTCCTTGCTGGAAGGGCTTCATCCTTCGTAAATCCAAATATGAGTCCTAGTCGAGGCCCTTGGAGAGATAGGTATGGCTATGGAGAGCCAGAGGCTTACGCTGATTGGGATCGCGGTGAAGCGCCGAGGGGCGAACATGCCATGGGGGACTCGATATCTTTACACCATAGCAATCCAAGGAGTGACCAGCCACATCATCGTGTATATGACGACGAATCAAGATACCCCGGTGAGGCTGTCTTTGGGGGCTCCGAGAGGAAATACGAATCTCGGCGGGAATACGAGTATGAGAGACGAACGCAACAAATGAGGAGAAGAGGATCGCCTGTGTACGACGAATATTCCGGGCGAAACAGCGACCCACATGATCGTTCCACCGCGTCTAGCTCGCGAACAACAGACTACGAGAGTAGAGGCCGCGGACACGGCGAAATCAGCAGCAGGTCGTACAGCACCTACCGACAACAACCAGAAAATGAACGGCGATCTGCGTCGCCAGCAGCGTCTTCGTCCAACGTCTATTTTCTACCTCCAAAATTTGTACCTCGTCCGCCTCCGCCCCGGCCTTCACATATAGATCTACCTCCCCCTCCACCCCCTAGGCGAACAAAGCCAACAAAAGAATATCTTGCCACCTCCCTCCATCCATCGCAGCATCTAGACGACCCCACATCGTCACGCAAACTCATTGTCCTTGATTTAAATGGCACCCTCGTTTTACGAAGTGCCCACCAGAAACGGAATCCATACGCCAACCCGACCCAACAACGCCCGCTGAGGACTGTTCATCCTCGACCGTACCTCTCCTCATTTGTGTCTTACGTTCTTCACCCGGATACCAAGAAATGGCTGGACGTAATGGTATGGAGCTCAGCACAACCGCACAGCGTGGACGACATGGTTCAGAAATCTTTTAAGGAACGAAGAAAGGAGCTCAAGGCAGTCTGGGCGAGAGATACGCTTGGGTTAAGCGGGGATGATTATTGTGAGCTGATTGTGGTTCATACTCCTTTTCCGATTTTGGATCGTTAATTTTTTTCTGTCGCCCAGACCAGAAAACCCAAACCGTCAAAGATCTAGAAAAACCGTGGGCCGAACTCTCTGCTCTTCCTCCTCCTCCTCCGCCACCACCTGGTGCCGTCGATTTGTCCTCCGTTATGCCATTCGACGACGCCGAAATACAGCCTCCCCCAGCAGCCAGCCCTTCACTCACTCGAGAGGAAGATAAACCTCGCCACTCGGCCAAGACCACCCTCCTTGTAGATGACTCCCCACTCAAGGCCATCCTCCAACCGTGGAACCACCTCTGCATACCCGAATACGTACAGGAGATGCGGAGGCTCGATTTGGCGGTTGCTGATTGGGAGTGGGCTGCAGGACGTGCAAAACAGGCGCACGAGAAAAGGAAGGCCCTCGAAAATCAGGGCGACGTCGGCGAGTTTATGCCAGAAGTAGACAAGATAGAGGATGCGGCTGCCGTGATGGAGACGACCACGTTCGACCCAAACGTGAAAAGTGTGACTCGTGAGATCGTCATGGTCGATGGGCAGATGGTCAACACGGAGGAGGTCGTCAAACGCGTTTCGCGTGAGGTCGTGATGATCCAGGGCAAGCTCGTCGACGAGTCGAGTATTCAAGACCCAGCCGGTGACAACTCAGAGAAGACATCGAACTCCCATGCGCGGCGGAAGCTGAGAAGGATGGAGAAAAGGGAAAGGCAGAGGGTGGAAAGGGAGGAGAAGGAGATAGAGGCGTTCATGAGCCTGGCGGCCCAGCAACGGGCATCTGGCTCGAATTCCGCCTCTGCGTCAGCTCCGTCATCGACGTCTGTGTCGGGCAACGAACTCATCCAGGAGAAACCCGACGTTCAACTTCCTGAATCAACTTCGGCAGTGGGTGACAGACGAGCATCCGAGGAGCCTATCCCAGTAGAAGCACCGATACAATACGACCCGACCCTCCTTGCTGTCATTGGTATCCTGGACCATCTCAAACACGAGGAAAACGTCGCAAGCTGGATGCACTCTGGTGGATTGCTACACATCCCTACTGCCGCATCTTCACCTACTTCTACTCCTACTTTAGATGTCGGTGTCCTTCCCGACGATGGGGAGCGAGCGGCGACACAGACAAGGAAGGCGATACACACGCCGCCGATCCGCGATGGGTCGCCCTCGGATGTGCAAGGGCATGCAAAAAGAAGGAAGATTGAGGAGGACCAAGACACAGATTTTGAAATACAGGCACCGCTATCTGCCCGACAAACGTCGTTGCCACCTGCACCATCCTCCCCTGGGTCGCCAGGAATCTTGCCACCATCCTCGCCTGGAGCCTCGATTATACCTCCCTCATCCCAAATTTCCACATCTTCCCTAGAACAAGAAAATGACGAACAAGCATCGACTGGGGTTCCAACTTCGCCAGCTCGTCCGACTATCTCTCCTTCATCGCCGAAAGGCGTCAAAGACACGAACAAGCAGAAATTATGGTTTGAGCATCCCGCCGTCCAGGATTACTGGGCCTCGCGCGGGCGAGAGGCTCTTGAACAGCTGGGATTGGAGGTGACGAGCGGAGTGGAGAGGGCACCGGGCGGTTTGCAGCACAAGTCGCTGTGAATCCTGAGTAGCGGTCACCGTCTTTTCATCCACCAGACAGGTTTTGTTATGCTTGCCCCATTATTTTGCAAGACTCTTTGGAGGGTGCAAGACTGTTGACGCGGCTGGAGGTATAATATTTTGATCCTCGAGTTTGCTATTGTCTCATTGTTCAGTGTTGTAGCGATATTTTTTTTGCAACCCTATTTCTTGGACCGGACGTAGCATCTCGTTTTCTGCGACCACACGACAACTCATAGATGCGACACCCCCCATTTACACTCTATATCAGCAGCCTAGAGTTCCGTTAATCTCACCACCTTGGCCCACTTTCCATAGAATATTTCCAGTCCTGCTAGTCGATATTGATTCATTTGTTGCGACACCACATATCATACATCGAAGTTGGGTACTAGTACAATTGTTCGCCCAAGACGAGACCTTTATTTCTCCGCTGGGGTTTCCGACAAAGCCATAAGGCTGAAATAAACACTCGATGAAGCCGACATGTATCGTGCTTTCACCAAAGTGGCCACATCCTATCATGATATATAAAAAAAGGAGTCACGATGAGTTCCATGGGCCCAACAGCGACAAAGATATGGTAACCCCACCTTCAACAAATCCTTACAATCTCCATGATCCACCGGCCCCGCCCTCCTTCCGTCCAACTCAATAAGTCTCATACCGGTGTTCTTTTTATCATTAATAGCTTCCTCTGACACGTTCTCGCCTTTCGCTGCCTTCCGGAAGTCGGAGTCGGGAGCCTCGACGAAGCAGGTGAAGTGGAGGTCGGTATCCACTTTGGCGGCGGTCTGGTTAACCTCGGAAGAGGCAGATTCAGCGTGGATGTTGGCGAATAAAGGCGTTGTTTCCAGAAGGTGGGCGCGTTCGAGGGGGGTCTTTCCTGGGAAGAGACAGTAATTAGGTTGAGGAAAGGAGGCAAAACGTTGGCATACCTTCGCACTGGAAGATGAATTTCTGAAGAACGCTGGTCGGCGCGAAGGTTACGCCAGACTGGGATATTTCGTCAGTAGACAAGTTCTTAGTCAAGTAGTAACCGGCATACGTTTGCGAGAGCATGGATGAGCCCGATGGTCCCGCATGCATTTGGGATCTAGGACATCGAATAGGATATTAGTTTCACGATCTTCCTAGAAGCAGACATGTTGAACGAAGGAACCTACAGTTTGCTTGACCCAAAAGATTGTATCATCGATCTTGGGCTGGCCCTCTCTCGCGATTCTTTCATCCTCAACCGTCCGCTTCTTATCGCCTTCTGGATCGATGGGGAAGAGCAAGACGACAGCTCGGACAGGTTGAGGGACCATAGCCAGCAACTAGACAAATTTTAGATAGTATGAGTTGGCTAATAATATGGGAGTTGGGGAGAAAAATAAGCACCTCGTCATCTAATCCGTAAACATCCACGAAGTGAGCGCTGTTGGCGAGCAATCCCGCCTTTTTGGACCACTGATCGAGGTAGGGATCTAGTTGGATCCTACAAGAACAAAATTTCGCATGGAACTCACGAGGTTGAACACCTGAGAGTGACAATGAGCACTGAAGCGTAATTTTTGAAATTAGCCTGCCTCAGTCACTCACATCTGGGTTGCTTTCTAGTGGAATCCAACGGCCGCCAGTTTCAGAGCTAGTTGAGCTGGACATTGTGTAAGTATATGAGGTTTCGGTTTACTCAAGGAGATGAAAGTCACGGCAAGAAGGATGAAAGGATTGCTTGGCAGCTTCCGCGGGTAATGGAGTGAGGCTATGATGATGATGATGGATCGTTCAGATCTGATTTTCAGGGGCTTATTATCATCACATGATCTTGTCGCGTCGCGTCCAGTCACCAGTGAATGGACTTGACTCGTAATTTGTTAGAATTACAATAGAAATCAGAGAGCTACACATGTGGAATAATTAATCCATTTGATACTGGTGTGAGCGTCGGATGGGAGGAACGCACAGATAGAAGGGAAAGAAGTAAAGCTATCATATAAGTCCCAAACATCATGGCAGTAGCATAAAAATTATTGGTCCAACGCCTGCGAGACCAGGAAATCAAGAGGAAGAATGCTTGCTGGTGGTGGAACTAACACCGGTGCTGAGATCTTGTATTGGAATAGCGCTGACGTTCGTGCTGGTGTGGGAGTAGTGTAGGTGGAAGTTAAGAGCAAGATAATTTAGAAACTCAAATGCAAGCAAACACAGTGGCGCCGACAAAGTTGGTGTGGCTTGAACCTTGAGAAATTCAATGGCGGTGAATCTAGGGATTTGTCGGCAGTTTCTATTTTTAATCTAAGATTCAGGCTGCGCCTTCTCGTTCATTCTATTGAAGTACATTTAACTCTAGAAAGAAAACATGAGTGACAATCTGAACCATTCAGTGGAAAATGCGATTCGGTACATACAAATCATTATGATGCTTCCGCTACAATATCGCCTTGCTCTCCGGAAGCGTCTTCCTCATAACCTTCAACCTTGATGTCGTTCAATCCCAATTCTTCGTCCTCATCGAAGCTCCGATCGTACAGCTCTATGGTCATGTTCGGATCGGGGTCGGGGGCGTATAAGTTTTGGATGTAGGAATTCGCCAAAGGGTCATCTAGGATGATAGTGAATGGTCGTTCCGCGTTCTTGACCTGTGAACCGAAGATTTCGAGGGTCGGCTTCCAGAAAAATATAGCATGTTGAAATGATCATGTACCTCTTTCAGACCTTTTAAAAAGGCCTCAAATTTCTCTCTGTCCGCAAGCTCCGACGAATCACCGGCGAATGCTTTCTCTGCGAGCTCTTCGTATATTTGCTCCAAAATGCCCTCGACGGTCGTAAAACGTCCACCAAGTGTCCCGTGCGTAAGAACGAGATCGATCTCTGGGATAGTCATGCCCGCAGTTTCGCTCTAGATATTGCAAATCAGTCCAGATGGAAATTAAATGAAAGAAGACCAATATACTTTAAGAATATCACGACTCAGGTCCTCGCGATCTTCACATTTTAATATTATCCGTTTTCCCTGGGCAGATATAGCTGCACCAGATTTGACTTCATTGTCTCGGTATCCGCAGTGTTCGCAGTTCGTCGACATGATCAAGATGTCCTATGGAATGTTGAGATGGCTTGTTTCGGAAAGCTATAAAAGGATGTCGTACCTTGAAATAAGGGATATTGACTTTCTTCATGTGCGTCTGGATCCCATGCCCACAGCTTGAGCAAACCCCAGGAAAGATGAATACCTCGTCATCGGTAATAAGATCTTCGGTGACTGGGTCAAGAGACCCTTCGGCTCCGGCCACCATGACTTGCTTCACGGTTTCCATTCTGTCACTTTCTTCAGGCGCTACCAATCCTAATGCAATGTTCTGGTCTAATGTGCGGTGGTATGTGCGGAGATTCCATTTGGGGTCGGACATGGTACCAACGAACTCGACGAAACTGTTTCCAGCTGGGTCATCGAGCTTGACGGTGAAAGTAGGCATAGGCTTGTCTAGCTCTGCCGCTTTCTTCGGCCGGTCTTGTTGACCCTCCTCTTCGTCTTCTTCATCCCCTAGGATTTCTTTCAATTTATCAACCAAAATTTGAATCTTCTTGTAGTTGTCCTCGTCTTGAATTTTCCGCAATACTTGGTCCATACTTAGATCAGCGACGACATCGCGAATGAGGCCTTCAACTGTGGTCAGTTGGCCGCGGTTTGTGGGAGGAAGGGTGAGGTCGAGTTCTGGAATTATGAGTTCACAAGAAGCCGAGCGCACGATCTGTCGGTCGAGGTCTTTACGATCAAGAATCTTAGCGGTGTAGAGGGTTCCTTCAGCTAAGGAATACCGGTCGAAATCAGTCGAATCATAGCAACCGAATAGATTGGCGCAGACCTCTGATCGCTCCGGCGGATTGAATCTCGTTATTTGACCACCCGCAGTGTTCACACCGGAAGGACATTACAATGACCTCTCGGAAAAACGGGATCGAAGTCAACATAAGCCTGGTGACGCCCTACTAACACTCTCAGCGCTCAGCAACTATAAAATCAAGCTGCTCATGACAAGGAAATGGACCGACCTGTTCCTCGCATCTCATACATAGAGAATCGATCTCTTGCACAACTTTGTCCTCGTTATCGGAAATTTCTAGCCCTGGATCGTCGGGTTTAGCTTCGATCTCGTCGGTTTGAGCAGCGATGTCTCCAATACTTGGAAATAGCTTGTTCTGATTCGCCATATTTCAATAAAAAGTTTGTGGAAAGGCGGCAAGGGATACACGAAAGTACTTGGTGAGAGTTGAATCAATCAAGTCATTTCGAGTCAAGGGAAATCTAATCTTCTTACGTAAAAGATGTCAGTAGTGGCGGACCGACGCTCCGCGATCTTGCTCCGATCACTGAAAGGGAAATCTTGACTTTGATATAAAGTATGATGTTTAACACAACTGATTTCTACTACTGTCAGATGAAGGCCATATGTGAGGCCTAGCGGGAGAATGGCTTGATAGAATATTATCATTAATTTTCTTAATTATATCAAGATTATATCAATTGTCCTTGGCCGACGGCGCAAATTAGGCGCTTAAGGCATATCCTAGGTCTTCAAGTATATCATCTGTTATAGACCAAGACAAGATAAACTTAGGTAGACATTAGAGCAGAAGCAGCCTCCTCAACGTACCGATATGTTCAGTCCCAACGCTCAACCTAATGAGGTCTTGTGTAATCCCGGCCGCAAGCCTATCTTCTTCCGTCCATCGAACGTGCGTCATAGAGGCAGGATGCAAAGCCTTCAGATAGAACAAACTTAGAGGTAAGAGAAATACGTCAATGGTAAGAAACTTACCAAAGAATGAACGCTGCCTGCATTGGGTACGGCTGAATGAAGCTTCAATGCTTTCACTACAAGGTCGCCACTACCGCTACAAACGCCGAAGGATAGTGTCGACCCAAATCCCCTCAAATGGGTTTTTGCGGACTCATGATATTTATGGGAAGCTAGGCCAAGATATGATACCCATGCAACCTTGGGGTGACTTTCTAGATATTTAGCAACTGCCATTGCGTTCTGCTGGTGTCTTTCCATTCTCAGTGAAAGTGTTTCTACTATGATAAAATATTAGGCACGATTACTGACATAACATCGACTTCTTACATCCTTGGATGAGAAGCCATGCGGACATCGGGGCAAGGCAAGCGCCCACATCCCGCAGAAGTTCATAGCGAAGTTTACTTGTAAATGCTTTTTCTCGGAAAACCTGGTTGGCCACGATGAGTAACGGCGTGAAGTTCTAGAAACCAGCTTACATCCCACCACGTATACCCAACTAAATTATTTCCCATCCATCCACCGTCCCCTCGGATAGGTGTCGTGAACTCAGGAAACTTGCCAGATTCACCCCAGTCAAAGCGGCCGGAGTCAACTATAACCCCACCCATTGTAGTACCATGGCCGCATATCCACTTTGGACAAAATGGTATTTGAGGGGATGGTCTGGTAAATTGGCAATGCTCACCTTGCCCGCAGATTCCACCACGATGTCTGCTCCGAGTTCGAGTGGCCTTGCAACATAACCACAAGCGCCGAACGTATTGTCAACGACGAGTGGAATATGGTGTCGGTGTGCAACATCAGCGAGGGCGGCGATATCTGGGACATTTGCACGAGGATTCCCAATTATTTCGCAAAAGATAGCTTTTGTGTCCTCGTTAATCATAGCTTCAATTTCAGTTGCATTATCCCCGTCTGCGAATCTTGTACTTATACCATACCGAGAGAAAAGGACTGACAGCTGGTTATGTGTCCCCCCGTAGATATACGAGGTCGCTGTTGAGAAGGCCGGTAAGGCTGTTTAAGAAAACGAGGTGAAAAAATAATTCACTCACACACAATATTGTCCCCATAGTTTGCGAGGCATGTCAAGGCCATAAACTGAGCCGCCTGGCCAGAGGAGCATGCCACCGCTGCAATCCCGCCTTCAAGTGCGGAAACACGTCTTTCAAAAACATCCACCGTTGGATTTCCGATACGCCTTTTATTAGAATGTTAAGAAGAAGCTGAACTCAAGAGTGGGAGAGCAGGTAGACATACGAATAAATATTTGAGTTCCCGTTTACTGCGGATGACATATCGAATAGCATGTCTCCTTGAGCCTCCACGGAATAAATATACGACGATGTTTGGTAGATAGGAACGACTTTGGAGTTTGTGGAAGGGTCTTTGTAAGGTGCGCCGGCATGTAACTAGTGGACGACGAACTCGTTAAAATATCCGCAGTACCGATTCATAGACTAACCTGCAAAGTTTCGAATTTTAGTTTTCTTTCTTTCAAGGGAAAAAGGGCGTCGTGGGCGGAAGATTTTAGGTTGAAATCCATCGTTGTCGGAGAGCAATGGTTTAAACTGGAGGCTCGGATCGCAATGCGATAAGTGGGATGGATTGAAAGGGCAATTGAAATTCTGTTCTTACATGGCTTCAAGTATTGTAACCAAGTTAGTTGAAGGGAGGTTATTTCCGTTTACCCTGGTTCCATCTTTTTCTTCATATTCATTTCTTCGTAGCCGCCTACATTCTGAAGGCAGTGACCGGCAAACAATGAAACACGATTTTCGGGTATCATGTACCGATATTGTAACTCCGTGAAGTAGAGGTTATGGAACCACCTGGGGAAGGCTTCGAAGAGCATTGATGAGATTGAGTCGGAAAAGTGGGTTTCACGGATTTTTGATAAAGATCGAAGAGGAAGGAAGCTAATTGGCCTCAGTTCGGGGGAACACATTTTAACCCAGGGGGGTATGGGGCTAGGCGACGATTAAACCATTTCGTATATACCCCAGTTTTACAAGTGCCAAGCATGCAAAGGGAATTGAGCGATGGGGTGCCGACAGGAGAGGAGGTCTACTAAGAATGGATTTCAGTCATTGAACACAATTTTTATCGTAGAAAATATTAAAGAAGCAAACAAGTCCAAATCAAAAGAAAAAGTGACCGTGGTATTCGATTTGCCTTCCTTCCTATCCAATGTATTGATCATCCGACCACAGTAGCCTGTTATGAAAGGGCCCGATTAGCGTCGTAAGTAATCCGAGGCTCATATGAAGGCGCTAATCCAAGAAATCAATCAACTCACCTTCTGGAGGGCAACGTTAGTCTGACAAAGCAGCTTCCCATTAATAGAACTTCCCGTCTGCAGGGTACAGCTAGTTTTTCCAAGCACCACACCCTCCAGATGTGATCCCACGCCGAGTGTCACGGCGCCGGAGACAGCCCAGATAATGTTTGACGCAAGGGCTCCGCCGACAAGTGTCGCTCTCACTCCGGCCGCAAGGTTGAAAGTGCCGGCGACTTGGAATATCCAAGCTATGGAGCATGATTAGAGCTTAGGGATCTTCGTCGTGTGTAAAATACCTACTATCCGTTGGAAGTCCAACAAGGGTGAACCCAGTCGCAGCATTGACAGCGGTCGTCCACTTGTAAAGACCAGGTGTGAGGGTAAGCCCACCTATGCTCCCTAAATACCCCCCCAAAAAAAATTGATGATCACAATGAGCACTTAAACCGTCCGTCGATAGTGGTACTGTACTCACCGCTAGCAAGGTTAACGAAATTTGGATTCAGCCTTCCATTTGCATCGTTAAACGCAGCATTCCAATCCGCAACGGCAGTAGTGAGCTGCGAAGGCGTTGGCGCCTTATATGATGCTGCGAACAGCTTTCCTACGACCTGTGGAGACGTGGAGAACGTCCCGGTGCCATCTAGAGTCTGGGAGAAGCCTGTCAACCCGGTAGCCGAGGTTGGGCTGAGACCAATATTTCCAGCTACAGAGGAAGGTAAAAATTCGAGTACAGACCGGTATGATTATCAGTTAATTGCAATACTAGTACAATTGAAATTGAGGACTAGTAATTACCGATGGAGGAAGGTGGGACTGTCGATATACCGGATTCAGCGAGGATAGCGAAATTGCCTGCAGTGCGCAAATTGACTGCAGCGGGGCCAACGGCGAGTGCACAGTCGATGATGCACTGGTAGGAAGTAGGCAAAAACAGATCAGCGTTGAAAATTCGCTGAATGAATTGGGTGTTCATACCGAGAGACCGATGGCGAGTGCGACGATGTTACTGTTGAAGAGCATTGTTCTAAAGGGCTGTTGTAAGCTGACAAGCTGACAAAACTCCACCACCTTTGATGGCGCTTAAATAACTTTTAAATACCTGCAAGAGCAAGTCGAACCACTGTTTATCCTGTCCTTTGGGACTCTGGACACCAATGAACAACGAAATAGAACACGGACGATGTCATGGCAAGGTGCCTAGGGGCGTCAGCGCTCGTCATCCTTGCAACCGAAGATGTCCCATGTCCACTTAGCGTAATGAATTACACTATGTCAAGCGGAAGACTCGCAGTTATGTCTTGCGGAAAGCCGCAAGCTTGGGTTTGTTTGGGTGCCTCCACTTTCGACATGAGAAACGACGCTTTCAGGCCCATCCTTACAGTAGCCATAACTGGAATCCTCCTTCGCGGAATTGGTCTGGGAAGTCATTTGTGGTTAATCAAGAACGACAAAGATACACTTGAAGGCAGCATCAGCAACATCGAGATCAACAGAGCCTGATGGGAAGAAGTTCGACAACGATTGAAGCATCACAGTCTAAGGGACTATAAACGTCCACATGAGTCTTCTTCGCTTCCACTAAGCTCCACGACCGAACTATTTGGAGACGACATGGTCCCAAAACTAGTGAAGGAGGCCAGGGAAATAGACCATGACGTGCGCCATGAGAAAAAGAGAGACCATAGAGTATGGTGAATAATGGCGGCAGATGTCCAAGACCTCGATGCCATTCATACGTTAGCCAGAGTATTTCGAATAGAACGAAGAAACCTGATACAAGTCCAGCAAGTCAACCGACGACGCAAGGTGATTTGTAAGCCATTATCTTAAGGTTCGACCTTTTGGTCTTAATGATGACGAGGAAGGCACTGTACATTAGTAAATGGATCCTCGCTGGCAATTTGATTTGAAACTGATTGAAGTGGCTGCTCGGGACATGTTCCTCGATCTGCTAAAATCGTCACTTAACGCTAATGATAGAGATAACAGAACTCAGAGGACGAACGATGTATATTATGATGATCCGCATTCCACCATTGTTCCAGTGCCATTTGCGATATCTCCACGATTTATTGGAAACATTTTGACCAACACGGGTAAACTTCTGTCTCTCTTCCGGCAAATCAACGTTTTGGAGATCACAATCGGCTCGCAAGTAATGTAGATGTCAAGAGCTGCCAGAGGAAGAGAAATCAGCACTCTATTCGGTGAAAGTAGAGGGGCATGGCAGTGATGTACGTAGATGGAAGGGACCGTGCATAAGATATCAAGGAACCTTGGCGATTAAGCCGGTATTTATTAATGCATATTTGTATGAAAAGCATCAACAACAGGGACAGGGTAAGAATAGGAAACATACAAATTCCACTTTTTTAGCACAACTACTTTGTTTTTTCCCGGAAGCAGAATACCAATCCAGCAGCTGTTGATGATTGTGATGGCGCCTCGTCGACTCCATCTTGTGAACTAACTCGAACCTTCCCGTGTATATTCAGTGTTTGACTGAAGATCATGATCATCATGGGCGGCATCGTGTGTCCATCCCAATCACTGATTCAGATACCTCCTTGAGCTAAACTCCTCCGTTGTTGCAGCGCAGGCCGAGAATATCGTATTAAGGCATTTGGGCCTCGGAGAACGCAATTGAGATACAGGAAGGAGCAGCGCTGGCATTTGATGGCGGAACGGAGTCCGTTGGGATGGTCTTACGGGTGGATACAAGGCGGTTAGAGGGCAGTGGAAACACAATGGTGCGTCATTGGTGCACGTTCAACATTCAACGTTTAGCGCCGTAGTTTGTTGAGCAAATTATAAAGGAAAAGTTGCAGAGACTGCGTCATGCCGTTAGGTTGACTCGGATGCGTTGTGGATGTTTGACGCAAATATGACAATGTGGCAGTGCCGGCTGCCCATGGCATGCCAATTCCCACGACCGCGTGATCATGATGCGATTGAAGGAAAGTGTGGCGCAATTCGGGGATACTTCCTGAAACGAAAATTTAAAGGCATATAAATTAAAGAGTACGAATCGGACACCTGAATTTTGAAGGAATATTCCAAAAGATTTAATTACATATTGAAGCCGTACTGAAAAACACCAATGCCAAAAAATATCCAACCTTCCTTCCTCCAAGTTGTCAATTATCCAACGACAGTAGCCTGCAAAAGGGAAAAAACAATCAGTCTCGGAATCTGTGACTGGCAGACACCAACCCAGAAATCAATCTACTTACCACCTGGAGAGCAACATTAGTTTGACCGAGCAGCCTTCCATTGACAGAAGTTCCTGTTTGTACGGTTATGGCAGTCTTTCCAAGGACCACGCCCTCGAGATGTGACCCTGCACCTAGTGTCACGGAGCTTGAGACAGCCCAGACGATGTTTGAGGCGAGTGCGCCTCCAAGAAGTGTCACCCTCACGCCAGCTGCAAGACCGAACGTGCCGGATATTTGGAATATCCAAGCTTTAAAATATAATTAGTGCGTAGGAGATTCGGCAGTACACGGATTACTTACTGTCTACAGGACTTCCACTAATCGTGAACGAACTCGCAGCATTGACGGAGCTCGTCCACTTGTAAAGTCCAGGTGAGAGGATCAGCCCACCAATGTTGCCTACATAAGAATTAAGCGCTAAGCAATAGGGATCTTGGCGAGCAAAAAATGGGACATTTTCGTAATAACTTCTAACTCACCGTTAGAAAGGTTGGAGAACCCTGGGCTCAACCTGCCATTCGCATCGGTAAACGCAGTGTTCAAATCCGCAACGGCAATAGTAAGCTGTGATGGCGTCGGGGACGTGTATGATGCCGCAAACAGCTTTCCTACGACCTGCGGCGACGTGGAGAATGTTCCGGTACTATCCAGGGTCTGGGAGAAGCCTGTCAATCCGGTGGCAGAGGTCGGGCTGACACCAATATTCCCAGCTGTATGTGAGGAAGAAGCGAATTAATCAAAGGATACAGGCAACGATTAGTTGATGTTAATAAAACCGAATTTTAACAGGACTACTGCTTACTGATAGCGGAAGGTGGAACAGTCGATATACCACTTTCAGCCAGAATGGCGAAATTTCCCGCAGTACGGAGGTTGACTGCAGCGGGGCCAATGGCGAGTGCATCGTCGGCGATGCACTGATTTTGAAAAAGCTCACATGTCAGATTTTAAACATTAAATGGAAGTACATACCAGTAGAGTAATAGCGAGCGCGATGATGTTGTTGTTGAAAAGCATTGTTCGAAGGACTATTTCTTAGCGAGAAGTTGAAGAAAACCAACCATTTTTCGAGGCGCTTAAATACATTTCGAATTTTCGCAGCCGTGAGTCAGACCTCTGTGTGTCATGGCTATCGAGAGTCTGGATTTCAATGGGCACCGGGCTGACAGAACATGGGCGATGTCGTTTTAGGGCGTCAGTGCTCGTCATTTCTGTAACCGAAAGTGTCCCATACGTCGTCACTTAGCATAATTTACGGGCTTCTATTTGTCTTCTTCTGTACCCATGTCACGCGGGAGCTTTGTCAATTACCGTGAGCTAGTTTTGCTGGCCTTTCACACAATACGTGATCAGCCAATGAACCTTTAACGCGTTGTTTCCATCTGTGGTCATAATTCTAGTTTTCCTCTGCAAGATTTGTCGGAGGAGTTATTCATGAACGACGATGATACCCTTGAGCGCAGCAATGTACCGGAAACTGCGCATGCAAAATCATAACATCGAGGTCCTCAGGAACCTGGCCGAGAAAAGATTTGACGATTCTTGAATCTTGACAGCCTGCGGAACTAGTTAAGCTCATATGGACCACTTCTGTGATCGGCATTACTTGCAGTGCACTTTGGTCCAGGCTGTTTGTTGACAGCACAAGATGACGAGGGTGACAGGAAGCACCTTCCCGATTTGGGAGGGTCGGCAGATTAGTATATCATTTTCCCAAATCCGGCATCGCCGGTTGTAAGAGTTAGGGACACGCATGAGAAATTTATCGAAAGGACTTCGGCTTTCATTTAGAATCCAATTGCTGATTGGTGGCTTTGCGTACGTAGTAGACGCGGGCCTGGACTCGTAGTGTGAGGTTGAGTTTGAGTAATAGAGACCGGATTAAATTATGTCCTAGGCTGGCATCAGTATTTGTAGGTGCACACGCGGCGGTCCTGGAACAAGGAAATTCTTGCTTGATCCTTGTCATCGTGTGCTAGCCTGATCGCGTGCTTGCTCGATGCGCCTCCGAGCCTTTTAAAAGCTTAGCTACTAGGTAGGTATGATTGGACAATCCTAACGAAACAGTCTCCCAATGAACTGGATTCAACGATTATAGATTTAGCTCTACCTATTCATACCCGAACACTGTTATGGCATCAAAAATTTACAAAAAAACAGCCAACTCGATAGGAAATAACGTCGTATTCACTTCAATTCCCTCCTATTCAATATGTCGATCATCCAACGACAGTAGCCTGTAGAGGAAGATATTCAATTTGAATTAGCCTCGGTCTTTGCGATTAGTGTCCAATAAAGAGAAAACCAGTGACTTACTAACTGGAGCGCGACATTAGTCTGCGCCAGCACCCTTCCATTAACTGAACTCCCAGTTTGGAGGGTAATGCCAGTCTTCCCAAGGACCACTCCTTCGAGATGTGATCCTGCGCGGAGCGTCACGGCGCCGGATACAACCCAAACGATGTTTGAAGCGAGTGCACCTCCAGCAAGTGTAACCCCTACCCCGGTTCCTAAGTCGAAGGTGCCGGCAATTTGAAATATCCAAGCTATGAAATACAGTTAGCCTCGTGAAACCTCGGCGGTGCTTGGAACTCCTACTATCTGTAGGCCCCCCACTAATGGTTATTGGAGTCGCTGCATTGACAGAGGTCGACCATCTATAAAGTCCAGGTGTGAGGGTTAGTCCACCGATGCTGCCTAAATAAAGAGGGAGTATGTAGACCTCTGTAAGTATAGAAAGGATATCGATCCAAATTATCTACAAACCCACCACCAGCAAGGTTACGGAACCCAGGATTCACTCTCCCACTCGCATCGTTGAAGGCAGTCTTCACATCCGAAATAGCAGTAGTTAGTTGGGAAGGTGTCGGAGACGTATATGATGCCGCGAACAGCTTCCCTACGACCTGTGGAGCTGTGGAGAATGTCCCGGTACTATCCAGAGACTGGGAGAATCCTGTAAACCCGGTGGCAGAAATTGGGCTGACGCCAATATCACCAGCTAGGAGAATGTGTAGTTAGTCAGGCGGATTAATATTGAAAGCTTACTACTTACTAATTGACGATGGTGGGACAGTAGATATACCCGTTTCAGAGAGGATGGCAAAATTGCCTGCAGTTCCTAAGTTGACGGCAGCTGGACCAAGGGCGAGTGCACTGTCCCACTGGTGCTAAATACATGCCCCATGTACTATTAGTAAGCATTGAAACATCATAAAGATGATATCCACCTGCACGTACCAAAAGGAAGAAGGCGAGCACAGCGATGTTGGCGGTGAAGAGCATTAGTCTAGTTCCAGCACCTCCCTTGTGTAAAGAGACGAGCAGATGAGGCCATCTTTCGACGTGGTTAAATAACTTTCGAGAGGCATTTGAGCCACGGAGTGTCCTGACCATCGAGACTCCGGATCTCAGGCTCAAGGTAGTCGACATGAGATACGTCATCGAAAACGTTCGTTGGTCGAACACCGTCATTCGTATAATTGGAAGTGATCAATTTCCTTCAGCGTAAATCCTGTGCTTCTATCAGCCACGACAAGGAGATAAATTTTGAATCAGCGATATATGAGAAAATAAGTTTGAAGAGGAAGACAACACCTTCACAGAAGTTGATTGGGAAAGTATTCGCAATTAATTGAAGAGAGGTTTGAAAATAACAGCAAATTCTGCATGGTTCAACAGTAAATGAGGTTTGACAGCGTGAGCGAATAACCTCCAAGCGGATCACCTTCGCTTCAACTTTCAGGAATAAGTACTGGCAAGTTCCACGACCTTAGCTGTTTGAAGCTGACATAGGGTAAATGGCAATGAAGGAGGCTAGACAAATAGAAGCAGTCGTATGACGGGGATCAAAGTACGACATGTGTACTAGTAGAGTAATCCAAAGGCGAATAATTGGCCGTTGATAAGTTGGATTCGAAATTTGAACTCGACAATTGAGGGAAACTTTTTTAATTCTGGAAGATAAGCGGAGCATTGAGTCTACAATATACACAATGATTGTGGTTTACGAAGGGATATCCACATTGCTGAAAAAACACCATCATATTCTTTCTATCCAAGTTTTGAATTACCCGACGACAGTAGCCTGCAAGGGGAGACCCAATCAGCTTCGTACTTGTCAAGGTGCTCGTGTCTCTCTGACACCAATTCTAAAATAACTCACCTTCTGCAGCGTAACACTAGTCTGGGCAAGAAGCTTACCAGAAACAGAAGCCCCAGTTTGAAGGGTAATTCCTGTTTTTCCAAGAATCACGCCATCAAGATGTGATCCCGCGCCGAGAGTCACGGCGCCAGAAACAACCCAGATGACGTTCGATGCGAGCCCTCCAACAAGTGTTGATCGCACGCTGCTTGCAAGAACGAGGTTTCCAGCGATCTGGAAAATCCAAACTACGACGTTCTGGTATCAGCTCTGAGGAAACTTTAGAGCGCATAAAATACCTACCATCCGTCGGAAGTCCAACAAGGGAGAACGCGGTCGCTGCATTGACAGCAGTTGTCCACTTGTAAAGTCCAGGCGAGAGAGTCAGACCACCTATGCCACCTAAATACACAACAATATAACCCTAGAGTTCAACAAAGGAAACTCATTCACAACAATTACAGACCCACCGCCCGAAAGGTTAATGAATCCCGGGAGCAGCCTTCCATTCGCATCGTTAAACGCGGTGGTCAGATCCGAAAGTGCCGTTGTAAGTTGTGCAGGCGTCGGGGACGTATACGAAGCTGCAAACAGCTTCCCAACGACCTGCGGAGACGTGGAGAACGTCCCCGTGCTGTCCAAAATCTGGGAAAAACCGGTGAAGCCTGTGGCAGAGGTTGGGCTGAGACCAATATTCCCAGCTGTAGACGACCGGGAAGAATAAGAGAGCACAAACGTCAGTCAAACTTGAAGGGGGAAAGACCTAAATATTGAAAGCACGCCACTTACTGATAGAAGAAGGCGGGACAGTTGAGACGCCGGTTTCAGCGAGGACTACAAAATTTCCTGCAGTGCGCAAGTTGACTGCAGCGGGGCTAAGAGCGAGTACACCATTGCCGATGCACTGATGTTAGATAAATAACATAAGTAATTGTTGAAGCATGATAAGAATTGACTGAGTGAAATGTCTTGGCGTACCAAGATACTGGTGGCGACCGCAGCGATGTTGATATTGAAGAACATTGTTCTGAAGGACTTTATTTAGTTGGAAAGAAAAACCCTCAGTCTCGAGGCGCTTAAATACCTTCCAACTGCGAATACACGACTTTTGTCCTGGCCATCGAAGCTCTGGATTTCTATGGGAAATGGAGTAGAACCAAGGCGAGGTCATCGAGAAAGTCCTCAGAGGCGTCAGCGGTCGTCACCGCTATAGTTAAAAGTGTTCTAAGTCCGTCTAGCGCAATTTTCGCGGTTCTATATGTCCGTTAGGCTGCACGAGTGAGCCGTGAACGCCGGACAGCCTGCGGGACTAGAAACGTTCGTGTGGTCTCCTCGGTGTTCAGGATACCAGTGGCAAGTAGCGTGCAGATGACAGCAAATGACGTGGATGGTCAATTGATTGGCGAGGTCTCCATAGACTCAGAGTGACCTTCAGAACCAGACTCTGGTCCTCCTTCCTTAAATCAGGGATAGAAGATCATCGATCATCTTTGTGGTCCCATTCTAGAGCTGGCACTAATGACCTATCAATGTCGGGAAGCCTCACTGAACGGTGATAAGCTTGATAGGACCGTGTTGTATTCGAGAACAGGACAGATACAACCGTTACGGTAGGGAAGACAAAACTTTCTATCTACAGTCAATAGATCTCGAGTCATGTGATATGTATAACGATAAGACAAAAGATACATACTGAAAGTTTGAGCCTGATCATGAGTAAGGCCAGGCTTTACATCGCCCCAGGGTTGGGGATTGGGAATTGCCCAACGCCACTGACTATAGTCTGCGTATCGTGGCATCTATTCTTGATTTGGAAAAATTGTACTGGGCGTGCTTCAATTTGGCTTCAGTCACCTCGATTATCGAGCGCTCCTGCATTGCAGACAATAGACTCTTTCCAATAAAAAGTGCTCTCAAAAAGGTCGATTCCGCCCCTTCTGGACAGGAAGAGTCTTCAGACGATTCGTTACTATTAATCAGAACAGAAACTGGTTTTATTAGCACTCTCTTTTAGGCTTTACCAGGCTTTTCTGAAATATTTGTTCACAAAATGTACGGTAAAGGGCTGCATCCAGTTTAGACATTACAAGTGGTAGATTGAACTTCATGAGGTGAGCCCTTGTTGTGGGAGAACGCATTGTAACTCACGCTCAATATTTCAAACACAGTTTTATAAAATTGAATTTTACCAATAAACACCCAAATCGAAATAGGAAAAAAGAGAATGCCATATTTATTTTTGTTTTCCACCCTATCCTCTGTCCAATGTGTCCATTATGAGACGACAGTAGCCTGTAATGAAGAATACCTTAGCACTTGTAACTCATCGACGCCGATCCAAGAAGTCAATCTACTCACCACTTGCAGCGCAACATTCGTTTGGGCCAGGAGCCTCCCATTGACGGTGGTGCCCGTCTGGACGGTGATGGCTGTCTTTCCAAGAACTACACCTTCGAGATGTGATCCCGTGCGGAGCGTCACACCGCCTGCCACAACCCAAACGATGTTCGACGCGAGTGCGCCACCAGTAAGCGTGACCCTTGCCCCGGTTGCAAGGACGAAAGTGCCGGCAACTTGGAATATCCAGGCTATAGAGTATAATTAGCCACGAGAAGACGTCAGGTGCGTGGAATACCTACTATCCGTGGGGCCACCGCTAATAGTGAACGAAGTTGCTGCACTAACAGAGGTTGTCCACTTGTAAAGTCCAGGTGTAAGAGTTAGTCCACCAAGACCGCCTAAATAATGATTAAAGCAGACGATCCTAGTGAGTATTAAAAAACTTGCGTTTACAATAATTCCAACTCACCGGCACCAAGGTTAAGGAACCCCGGATTCACCCTCCCGTTTGCATCGTTAAACGCAGTCACCAAGTCCCCAATGGCAATAGTGAGCTGCGAAGGCGTGGGCGACACATATGATGCTGCAAACAACTTCCCTACGACCTGCGTGGACGTGGAGAAGGTTCCGCTGCTATCGAGGGTCTGAGAAAAGCCAGTTAAACCACTGGAAGAGATCGGGCTAACGCCAATATTCCCAGCTAGATACAAGCGAATAAAGTAAGGTGCATAAATGGTCAGTCGACGGGAATATAACTGGCTAAGAATAGCAAATACTTACTAATAGAGGAGGGTGGGACGGTTGATATACCCGACTCAGCAAGGATGGCAAAAGTGCCAGCGGTGCGCAGATTGACTGCACTAGGCCCAATGGCGAGTACACTGTCGGCGATGCACTGGTGATATAAATAACGCGAGTAAGTATTGAAACAGCACAAGGATTTTCTGAGTAAAAGGTATGCACATACCAGGAGACTCAAAGCAAGCGCAGCGGCGTTGGTATTGAAGAACATTGTTTTGGTTTAGCGAAAAGTCGGGAGAAGCTGAAGAAAAATTAACCGCTTTCGAAGGCTTTAAATACATTTTGAATCGCGGACCTAGCGAGTCAGAGCAATAGTTGTCCTGGATATCGAGACTCTGGGCCTCAGAGTGTGAGGACGTAGAAAAAGAGCGTCATCGAAAGTGGTTAGGCGCAGTGTCAGCGCTCGTCCTACGCTCGTCATTCCTAGAATCAAATTTCATTTAGCAAAATTTCCGAGCTTCTATGTCTTCTTCGGTGCACATGTCAAGCAGGTCAAGCAGTAGATTTTTCAATTAGAGATGTATGCGGCAGCCCGCAGTCATGAGTATCCCCGAGGATGTGATCAAACAAGGAAAGTCCGAGAAGGGAAAGAACGCCTTCACGTCCGTCCGTGGTCGAAATTTCAATCCTTCTTCGCGTAATAGGTCTAGGAAGTCATTCATGGTTAACCCGGGACGATGAAGAGCATCGAAAGAGCAGCAAGGGCAACATCAAGCCCTCGACATCAACGACACCTTGACAAGGGAAAGGTCCTACGATCCGCTATGTGTGACAGCCTGAGGGACCGGAAACGCTCAAGTGGATTGTCTTCGCTTCGATGTTCAGTGGCAAGTTCCTTGATCCAGGCTATTTGAAGACAACAAGGTGCGAAGACTTCTGAAGTGGGCCAGGCAAATAAAACATGGCAATCAACTTTCGCGAATCGTCATAGAGTAATGCGATGGTGAATAATGGCGTCCAATACATTCGAGCTATGCATATCGAGAAGACCTGATGTGGACCGTAACGCGTGGATTGGGAGTAACTTTGGGCCGAGCTGCCCGCTTAATTAGCCATCAGTGGCTGTGCACGGTCTTGTCAGGTGGCCAGCCCCATTTCTTTTGAGCCATCTGCATCCCCTCTTGCCATCCCCTCTAGTTGGTCTGAGTATTCTACTCCATCGCCATTCGGCTTGCTTGGCATAGATCCCTCAGTATTCGGGACTCTCTCTGACTCACTGGCCAACTTACGTTACTGTGCTGGACTGTTAGGCCCATTCGACGCAGTAACGGAACTTGCTGCACACGTATTGAAGATGCCCCACTTGAACACAGTGGCTTACAGCTAACCGTGTATCAATAGACCAGCTCGTGTACCGTTATGTGTCACATGTGGGACTGCGCATAAATGGTCTCCCCGCTAGGCCTGCACCACTGCCTCCAAAAGTAAAAGAGATCAATTTTTGGAGCATACGCCATTAGCTGTATAATTAGGTTGTCACACTTCATTCACGTCGAACTTCTCCTCAAGACAAGCTGCCATGGCACAGGACTCGATGCTGCTGGTTTCATGATTCTCTTCACGGCTCGTGGTCAACTACCATCCCCTTCCCACTCGGTTTCCTAGAAAAATGGTTGGAATTATGACTATGGAGGGACACGAAGGCGTTGTTTCCCTCATCGGAATTTCGTTGTTCGATCGCGTAATTGGAAGCACTCAATTGCAACCATGTTTTCGGCTACAGCTTTCAACACATGCTATTCCATCTTCCATAAATGAAGAAGCAGGCGCTATTGGCGCATGGAATTTGTGCGGAATGAGCAATGAACATATTTTAGTTGAATGGATGACGAGTGCTGACGCCTTCCCAGAGCACTTTACAATGACATCGCCCATATTCTACTTCGTGGACCATCAAAATCTGAAGTCTCGAGCGTCAGGGCAATAAGAGCTCTAACTGGCGCTTGATTATCCTTGAGAGTTTTTAAAAGGCCTCGAAAGTTGGTCAGTTTTCCCCCAGCTGAGTTACTCTCTTGCAACCCAAAAGTCCCAGAGCCAGAATCATGCTTTTCAACGCTAACATCGCCAGGCTTGCTATCGGTCTCTTGGTATGTGTATATCCGTGATTTGGCTGAGATTTTCAACATTTACTCACATTATCTATCAATAAACAGTGCATCGCCAAGAACGCGCTCGCTGTTGGCCCCACTGCAGTCAATTTGCGTACTGCAGGAAATTTTGTGATCCTTGCTGAAACGGGTGTATCTACTGTCCCGGCATCTGCTATAAGTAAGTATGACGGTTGCAATATCATATTCGCCTTTCGCAGCTAATCAGGGCGCATTTTACTTCAAATTGTCACCTTCATTCGTAGCTGGGAATATTGGCGTCAGCCCCGTCTCTTCTACCGCATTGACTGGGTTTTCCTTGACGCTGGACAGCACCGGGACGTTCTCTACGTCTAAGCAGGTTACCGGAAAGCTATTCGCCGCATCGTATACGTCGCCCACACCTTCCCAGCTCACAACGGCCATTTCGGACATGCTGACCGCTTTTACCGATGCATCTGGAAGAGTGAATCCCGGCTTCCTGAATCTTGGTGCTGGTGAGTTTGAATTCAATGTCAGCGAACGTTTCTCCTCACTCATTATGCTGCTAGGTAACATTGGTGGACAAATCCTCTTACCCGGACTGTACAAGTGGACGAGCGCTGTCAATGCAGCGACTGGGATAACCATCGCCGGTTTCCCTACTGATAGTGTGTATCAAATGCACCGCCAAGTCTTCTCGACGCTAATTACACACCATAGCTTGGATATTCCAAATTGCCGGTACTCTCAGCCTTGCAACTGGAGTGAAGGTGACACTTCTTGGAGGCGCGCGTGCATCCAACATAGTTTGGGTTGTATCTGACGCCGTGACACTCCACACGGGATCACATCTCGAGGGTGTGGTCCTTGGAAAGTCGTCGATTACTGCCCAGACAGGCACCAGCGTTAATGGGAAGCTGCTGGCTCAGACTAATGTTGCGCTGCAAGTGGTAAGCGATAGCTTTTCGGGATTGAGGTCCCAATGTTGCAAATGCCGAAGCTGACTGGGCATTTTTACAGGCCACTGTCGTCGGATAAATGCCGTAATGGGTAGAGAGGAAGGGAGGTTGAATGCGATAAATCAGATCCCTTGGTTTTGCACCTGGTTATTAGAATTTCAGTGCAACAAAATGTATTGGGAGTCCGCAGGCTTTAGTTATCTGCCGGAATAAAACACGATTTCCCAAAAGCTTCCTAACAGAGTCCAACTTTTCGTTTGACGGTTATCGTCTAATAAATCTTTGAGTCGGTGAAAATAAGCAATACGCCACCTTTCCGTGCCATAAGTCGGGCACATTTGCAGTACCGTGCCCGGCCAGGACATCTCTCGGTAGGGAAGTCGTTTTCGCATGAAACGCCTTCACAATCGGATAATACTACTACTACCCCACAGCCACTGGGGTTGAATTAATTCTTGAGTAATTCAGGCTACGGGTTACATTATCGATTATCTCGTCATCCTTGCTTTTTTATCTTCAGATCAGATTTGATTACTTAGGTGTATTTATTTATAACCCTTGGACCAATTTCCCATTGGGAATCGCAAGGCTCAACTGAACTTTTGAGACAGAAACTTGGAAGATGCTGATTTAATTCCGCTTTCCGCTACTAGCGAAACTCTGAATCTTGAATTACAAATCGCAGCAAGCGAAGCGCACTCCAGTGAGTCGGGTTTATCAAAACATTACCCGTAACTGGAAGGAGGAAAGGCAGACTGAAGACATAATCTAAGGCATAGTCGCGACTGCTAAAGCAAACCCATTTAAGGGGGAACATATTTTAATTCGGTGGATAACTGTTGAATGCCGCAAAAAACCGCCGACTACCCCTTAAAATTTTACATCGTACTACAACCCTTCAAAAAAGCACCCAGTTCCAAGAAAAAAAAGCCATCTTCGTATTCATCGTCTTCAACTTACTTACTTCCTATCCAGGGCGATATTTATCCGACGACTGTAGCCTGCGAGGGGGAACATCCAATCAGCCTCAGCATGGGCCACACTTGGACGCAAAGGGAGGTGCTCACCACTTGCAGCGCAACGTTAGTCTGAGCCAGTAGCTTCCCATTAACGGTGGTTCCCGTTTGGACAGTAATTGCAGTCTGTCCAAGAAGCACGCCCTCGAGATGGGATCCTGTGTGGAGCGTCACGGCGCCTGACACCACCCAAACTATATGTGACGCGAGCGCGCCTCCAAGAAGTGTCACTCTGGCTCCCGTTGCCAGCCCTAGGGTTCCAGCGATTTGAAATATCCAAGCTATGTGACTCTAATGAGCTTCGAGTAAATAATGACGATGCAAGAAGTGCCTACTGTCTGTAGAGCTCCCACTGATAGTAAACCCAGTCGCCGCATTGACAGAGGTCGACCATTTATATAGTCCAGGTGCCAGGATTAGTCCGCCGATATTGCCTAAAAAACCGTCTGAGTATAGAAAGAACATCAAGTCACATTAGCCTCCAACTCACCGGTTGCAAGGTTAACAAAATTAGGGTTCACTCTCCCAGTAGCATCGGTAAAGGCGGTCTGCATGTCCGAAATGGCCGTTGTGAGCTGCGAAGGGGTGGGCGACGTATACGACGCAGCAAATAGCTTTCCGGTGACTTGCTTAGATGTGGAGAACGTCCCGCTGCTGTCCAGCGTTAGGGAAAAACCGGTCAAAGCGGTGGAAGAAATTGGGCTGACGCCAATATTCCCCGCTACAGATGAAGGTAGTCATTGAAGTAAAGGGTGCTGCGATCAGCTGCTGGACGTGAACGGAATATTGAAAGTGTTGTACTTACTGACGGAGGAATTTGCAAGGATCGCAAAATTTCCAGCAGTGCCCAGATTGACTGCAATTGGGCCAATGGCGAGTGCGCTGTCGGAGATACACTGCTCGTAATATTGTGTAAGTTTGATAATATTTGAAGAATGGCGGACAGCCGAGCAGATAATCAATCCAAGAAACCGATAACGAGCGCGCCGATGTTGGTATTGAAGAGCATTGTTCTGGTTCAAGGATATTTTTACTTGGGGACAGAAAGTGAGAAGCTGAGGAAAACATTCCAACTCCAGGCGCTTAAATAACCTCGAAGCCCTAGCAAGCGCAAGTCCGACCACTGTTGGTCCTGACCATCTCGACTCTGGATTTCAATGGGAAGAGATGAACGTGATCAATGACATAGAAAAAGTGTTTGGGACAGCGTCAGCATTCGTCATCTTTCAATTTAAAGTGTTCCGAGTGCGTTTAGAACACTTTGCACACACCTGTATCATAGTACATGTCTGCTTCGGTCCCCCCATGACAAGCGGAGGATTCTTCAATGAATCATGTGCGCAGACATGACTGCGCTTCTGTGCTTCCGATTGGGCGATCAAACAACGAAAGTTTGAAGAGGGAAACAAGCCCCTCTGGTCCGTCCATAGTCGCGATTTCAAACTTTCTTCGCGGAAACAGGCTTGGAAGTCATTCATAGCTGACTGGAAACGATGAAGATAGTTTCGGGAGTAGAAAAGCGATATCAAGTCCTCAACGTCAAAAACAAGCAGACTAGGAACCCATTCAACCATGTATGAAGGGTGACAGCTGAGAGACCAGCACCGGGGTAAGTGGATCATCTTCGCTTCAAGTTCAAGATTTCATGCATTTTTCATGTCTGAAGCTGTTTCAAGACGCCAATACTAATGAAGGGGCCAGGCAAATAGGACCTGGAAACCATAGTTCGTCATAGACCTGCCGCTTGGTGAGTACTGGCATTGTATACCGACGAAGCTCGATATGGACACGGCAAGGCGGATGGTCGTGAACCACTTGAGGGTTGGTTCAATAGATGAAAATGGCGGCAATTGCACGGAAGTATGTAATCATTGGCCTCACATGATTTGATTTGATCGTGAAGATCTTAATCTAATCTGATTACTTACAACCCAACTTTCTCAAAACTCTCTCGGGAAATTGAAGCCAACTGGCGCGTAAGGTCCTGTCATCAGTAGTACTACCCATTCTTCCCGCGGCGTAGTAACGGGCTCTGGGGTGGGTAGAGTAGAATACTGAAGTAGTATTTAATACCGATTATAATACCCATCCTGCATTGCCTGATCTATTGCCTGCTCTATCGCTCAAATTTTAACGCGTCTCCGAGCTGCGCACGACTTGCGCTACCTAGTTGTATTGGCAAAGAGTTCAGAAACAGCTGTCGGACGCCGCGTTCTCCTCGTATCCACACCCAATAAATCGGTGCGCGGTTTTTGTGGATACTTGTCATGGGCATCCAGGGTTCGCGACTTCATGGAAGAACCATAAACTCTCGCACCTCACATGCAGGGGATGTCCCAGGCAGCAGGGATTTGCTCGAACAAAGGTAATATTTGGGTGTATTCAAATTTGTTTACATTACTTACTTGATATTGTGGATGAACCGCCGCTGGTACATGTACATAATACATACCGTGTATTGTGTATTTTGTGATGTAATCGGTGGAATGCAGGAGGAAGGTGGGGTAGGAGTAAGAGGAGGCGATTCGAAAAGCAAAGTGGAAGAGGGTATTCCATGGGATGTGGTATGAGGAGGGGGATGAAGCATGAAGTGTGTGTAGGAATTCCTGAGTAAGTAGTTCTTTCGTAATAAAGGATTACGGAGGAAAGAATGTGGAATAAAACACCGACTCCGATAAAGATGATAGTAGGCTCGTCGACAAGTCTCTTCCTGATTGGAATTTTGTCTATACCGGCGACGGGGTGTGCGCAGATGGGTCGGATAAGATCCGCTCGCTGTCGCGAGTGCTAAATAAATTTTGCCCAGACCTGATCACAGACCAAGTTGAGGCTGTTTGAGGCGTTAAAAAAATTTCTCCGCTACGGATTGGAGGACGGATCCAAAAACGGAATCATATCCCGTATGCTGTATTGGTCAAGTCTTCCAGTCAATGTGAGGACATCAAATGGTGCACTAAATAATCAACGATACCGCGTTAGTACCAACAAAATAAGGCCTAACCGCAGTTAAAGGCATGTAGTAGGAAACCCAATGGAGAGGGGGCAGGCTGGGCCAGAGAAAACATGCGTGGCATCATCTCAATCATCATAGGAACTATGAGAGGATGGGGATCTGCTGATCATAATCCACGTTCACGCATGCCGTGAAATTCTTGGGCCGTAAGAACATGTACATAAAACGAAGGATAGACCGAGACGACATTACCTTTACAGATGCCCATTGAGTTAGCACATCCTTTATCCTATCCTTCAACGCCTGGTGACACATTTCGCATTTTAGATGCTCTACGAGCGGGTTTAGAGCGGTCTGCATGGTATGACTTGATAAATCTGCGAAACGAGACTTAAATGAAAGGTGTGGAGGAGAATGAAGCAAGACGCGAACCCGGTCGGGCATCCCAAGCTAGATAAGCACTAACCAGTGCCCAGGCACGTGTTAATTTCTTCTGATCATCGAACCCGCATCTCTTCGTAGGAGGATGTGGGTGCGGAGGAGCCAACAGGATCCTTTTCAACGACGAGAACCGCCCCACATGAAGCAATAATAATTTCTTTAGATAAACCGCTCCAATACGCTCGGACATTTCATCCGAGATACTGGACAGATCGTAAGAGAGAAGGTGGGAAGATACTGTGGTGGCGAGTGAGGTTAGGTCATGGAAGGCAGCCATAGCGTATACCTCAAGGGGTCGCAGTGGGCCATGAGCAAGGAGAAGATCGTACAGCGGAGTTGATGGGCGGATGAGAGACTTTGGAGGCAGAGCATAGGTTGGCATACGATCCACGGCACGCACGAGAGTTTCGATATCTGGTGAATGGGCCGCTGGTGATGTCCCATATAAAGTATGCATTATAACAGTCAGTTCGACACTTGAAGCGTCAAGTTGGATAATCTTGTTTCTGCATTGCTGGTCAGAGAGGGGTGCCGGGAGACATGGCTCAAAGGAAGTCGGACAAGCATTCAAGATAGTTTGTGCGTGGACGTAGAAAATAACGCCGTCTGCGGACAAGAACAGGGTATCGGGTGCTGGATCGGCTCCTGGATGGAAAACTGTGGAGATGGCGACAGTATCTTCCTTATCAAGACTCAACGTTTCCGCTGAGAGGGCCAACTCGTTGGCGAGCGGTGACGATGTAAGAGAGTCCTGCACCGCGAAAATTAGAAACTGTTAGAAACTTTTTGGAACCACTAACAATGGGAGTTGGAGTTTGGAGGTAGGGCTCATAGTTTTGAGCTGGTACGTTTGGGGTAGTAGGAGCGTAGACATATGAGCTGGCATATGACTCGTGTCCGTCAGCATGGGAGAAAGACGAGGGTGGAGTTGGATACTCTGGACGAACGAAAGGTTGTTCGTAGTGAAATATTGATTGGTATTCACCAGTATCCATGGCGGTAAAAGTTAAAACATGACAGGGACCCGCTTTTATAGAATCAACGGAAAGAAGCAGAGGCGACGATCATCTGAAGAGGAAGGAGAAAAATCGACGTCATATAGGGTAAGAAAAATTCCCACTCCGCCTCAGTTCTCAAAATTGAAGTTGAATTGAAGTTGAAGTTGGCGATTTTCCCGTCAAACATTTGCTGGCTTTGCTTACAGTTTTTTACTCGCCGCCTAGTCGGTGATACTTCAGCCGTCCTGAAAAAATATCGAAATAAAAATCGAATCAACGCAAAATCAAAGTTACCTTACCCGTGGAATCAAGAGTAAGGATAGTGACGTCGAAGTGACGTCACATGACGTCACTTCCCCAGTTCCTCCAAAGGGACGAAACCCGCAACGACGAGGGTACGCCAGTGAAACGACCCAGAGAGGTGTAAGAATTTTATATAAGCCCAAGAAATTTAACCCGAAGTTGAATGAACCAAGTTGGATGAACAGAAAAACCATTGGTCAACCATTGGTCAACCATTTGTTAAAGGTTTAGCCAGCATTGACATATTTGACAACACAGCTCCAAGTGGCTTGATATAGTTCTCCTCGTTTAGACAAGAAGATCACAGGAACATGAAGCATACTGAAGTGGCTTGCAAGGCAGTCACACTGAGTAAAAGGCCTCCGTTTCCGAGTTCCAACGCAGAGCTCCTCAGACGAAACCAGAAAGTCTGCGAGAAATGATGGAAAAGATATGAAGAGGGTCGACAGAAGAAATAGAAACGTCGGTTGTACATTTAACCGTGGTTGGTTGTGACATCATAGTCTAGATGTTTACTATCAGTCCGTCGAATAAGCTGAATATTACGACTCCATGAGTGATTTGAGGCGGTGGTGACAGTCGCCCTCGGCGTCCACGGTGAATGTACGTGCACAAGTCTGTCTCTGAGAAAGGAATACCGGAAATATTCTGCTTGGAGTTGGCACCATGCGTACTTACTGGCTGACAATGTCCGCAAAGCTGAGCCGAGTGAGCAGAGTTCAAAACCAGCTGACCAGACATGGCCCTCCAAAAATTGTCAAAAATATCTAACGAGACAACAGACTACAGACACTGTTAAAAGCCAGTGACATATTTATGGATAACCGTCGACAGCACCATACTGGCTTAATATCGGTCAACTTTGATCGAGAGGGACCTTCCTCATTAGCTCAAGTCCGGGAGCCACGGCGTCCACAATGGGGATCGGAAAATGGGGAAAGGGTTATTTATTTCAGAACCAGGACAATCTCTTTCGTCATGTCAGCAATCCCGAGATATACCAATTGTACTTGATGTCCTTAGGTAACCAGTCAGAAATTTTTACGTCGAGTTTATGCAATTCTACCACCACCGGTTGTAAATGCTTCAGAATAAACCCCTCGGAGGCCAGCGGCTCCGTGACTCCGTGGTTGTCGAACTTGGAGAAAATCATACGTCCCTTGAGGTCGTTTCACCCTTCCTTTGTTCCCGGACAAGTATCACACCCTTTCATTTGATGTCCTCAAGGACGACCATTGCTAAAATCCGTTATACCCTCGGAACCCAACGCGGTCAATTATGTGTGCCTCAAGTCCGAGGAGGCGCGGCCCGAGATACTCGCAATTCCGTTAACGTTCAAGGCACAGCGCTTTCATCTCACCGGTCCCCCCCGTCTTCTATGGATGAAATTCAATAGAGCGACGGACTATTGAGGCTTTCTTGATGCTTACCCGGAGAGGGGGAAGGAAATTCAAATGAATCCGCAGGTAGTCAACCGAAGGAGTAGTACCCCGACATGTAATTTACATTAGAAGCCGGTAATTTGTTTACCGACCATGGCTCTCCGGTCTCCTGTGTTATGCGCCACCCTACCATTGCTCCCTGTAGCACCCGGCCCTCGTTAGGGCATAAGAATAAGTCGTCGGATTCGAAGTTTTCCGACCCTTGGTATTTCTAGAATCTGATCCTGATCCTGATCATTCATCTGTTTTTAATATTAGTCGCAGAGAATTATCCAATTGAGTCCTTGGCGTCTAGCAAAGTCCATGTTTTCCTCGGCGCGAGGACCTTGTATTCATCACGTATTTGCTATAACATCGGGGCTGTGTGCTACGGCGCGTGTCTGTGTGGGCTACCCCAACAAAAAAACTGACACGGAACTTGAAGATCCAAGGAGTAGGAGCGCGGTCTATCGGTGCGGTCAAATTTTTCCCTTAACATTGACGATCTTGCCAAAACATTCATATGGATATCGCAATAGGCTTCCTTCCAATTGAATTGGGTCATGCGTGTGGAATATAGCGGACGCCGACGTCGAGATGCGAGGATTACGGATTGGGAAATTTCCAATAACCAAAGAGTCAGCCAAATTCAGACACCTTGAAGTAATTGTACGGTATTACCATGAGGTAAGAGACTATAAAGCTAACTTGTGACGATCATCCGCCGTTCTTCTCCCCTCTTATTGCGGACTCAATTAACATTCAATTAAGGACGCCCCCTTCCTGTACCTTCCTGCGTAAATCTTCGACCCATCACACTACCTAGTACCAATGTTTGTATTAGCCGATTTAAACTTGGGGCCACCCGCGGCTTTCAGCTTTATTCCCAGCCCTTTTTCTACCCTCCCTGGCCCTTGTCTGATTTCCTTCGTCCTCCCAGAAGACGTTCTGCGCCAAATACTCGAATGCGCCGCCTACTCAGACCGCACGACGGCCCTAACGCTTGCTCATCTGTCGCGGACTGTCCAATCCTGGTACGTGATATAGCGGATAATAGCACGCGTACTCAAGACCAACGAACAATATTTATACAGGATTGACGAGATCATATATTCCCAAGTACATCTCTCTTACCCGCGCACCGTCGACCTTTTTCTCAGGACACTCTACCACCGTCCACCATCGACGACCAAACCGGAAAGTTTCTTGGAGAATGCGGTCAAGTCACTTTTTGTGTGCTCGGACGCGGAGCCAGAGAGCGTGCTTGCAATTCTGAGCGTGTGCAGGAGCGTGAATGATTTTTCTTATTGGGCACGACCCAGAGGCCAACCACATACCTTGTCGAGAGAAGCTGTTTCCCAAGCGAATGGCCGTCAATCATCCTTCCCTACCCATACCACCCAGCATCTTCGACCCTTCGATCCATACAAGCCCTTAAACGCCCGCCCCAATAGGATATCATTACTCTTTCACGGCTCCCAGCCACTCTCTACATTCGGGCGACATACCTCTGGCATTCCTCTGTTTTCTGCCGTGACTCATTTGAGTGTCGTTAATAAATGGGAGGAGTGGACATCTTGGGCCGGGAGGGGGATAGGAAGGGAGTCGATGCCATCGCTTACACATCTGAAGTTTGATTTTGCAGTCGGACAAGCACCTTCCAGTAGTACAGGTGAACAAGGGGGCCGCTCGAGGTGGTTGGACACCGTCACAAATATCCGCCCCATATCAAGAGACAAGGATGCCTCTGAGGACGTGGATATGGACAAGGAAAGCCGTAATGAAGACTCGGCGTGGACAACGAAGATGGAGGCGGTGGCCGGCGCCCTCAGTGAAGTGCTCAATAATCACGGGTCCCTCAAAGTATGCGTGCTCATCCTCCGCTTCGACGCCAACCCCGCAGGCACGGCGAAGATTATCTCGCGCCTTGCGTCCCGAAAATTCAAGGCCAGTCCAAGTTCGGGTTCACGGCCATCAGGACCCTTGGTCGAAAAAACGGGCTCTGAAATACCCTCACAGCTAGGCTTTGACCCCAGACTAGTTTTTGCATGGGAGAAAGAGCCGTTCAGATATAGCTACGCACATTCTGTGCATGAAGGAATGATTTGGAAGTCGGCGGAGGCGGTGGCTAAAGCCCAACGCTTTCTCTCAGGTGTGAACCCTCTTTTAATTCGCAAAACTTTGATCTAAGACTCACTGCTTTTTGCTAGGGTATACCATCCTGAATTGCGACTGTTTGATTTAATTCGACAATTGATCTGAAAGGATGTCGGAGATCTTGATTCTTGAGCGATTCGTCTGTCTCTCTGGATCTAAGAGAAAAGGGTGTCGGTAAATATCACCAGGGACTTTGCAAAGGCATCTACCGCGCAATATAGTGTCTGCATAGGCACTTACTTACCTTATTTCCAAGTTTTTGGATCAACCGAATGTTGCTGTACGGGATGAAATTTGGATTCTTATCTAATCTTTTGCGGGCTTGTTTGTCGGAAACGTGACCAACCAAATAAAGAATGACACAAAATGACCTGATTTGGCAGTGATCACCTTTCCTCGAGAAAAACTCTTGCCGCAAGCTTGAGAGAGATATTTTTGACGTGGTCTCTCAACGTCGTATCCCACCAGGACCTTTGAATTCTTTCGGTCCTCATGGAAAAGAAAAGAAACCGGTTTCAATCCACGATGTAGATTGGTGTTGCTCATAGCGACTTTTGCAGTCATCTCGAGTCAATGGTTGACGCAGTGCGGTTGTGCCATTGTGGATCTTCCTCAGAAGAGCAATGTTAAATGTTAGTTCGTTCTTTCACTTCCGCTATCACGGCCCGACTAATTGGCGTAGATATATTAAACCACGTTCCCGACAAACAAGTTCATTTGGTTACCGACCTCGTACCCTATCCCCCACGCAGCCGTTGTATCAGTGCGGTCTTTGTCCATTTTGACCTTTTACGGTCCCCGAAGCACAGTTCGACCTACCCATGGACCCCCATATGAGCAAAACAGTGGTGATTTGGATAGTCCGCTTTGATACGGCCTCCTGCCAGTTGTTCCATCGTTCATGCCCGGGATCATTTCATCACGAATGGCCCACTCTCGTGCTCGTGCTCGTACTCATCCATGCCCGTGCTCGACACGACTCTGTGCGCGTTGGCGCGCATTGTCCCTCCATTTTCTGTTTTGGTTCATTAGGTCAGGATGGTGGCACTCCAAGTCTGCGACTCGATTTAAAAGCCAACTAGAGCTTGGGCAATCTCCTATTACTATAGCCTATCCACGTCCTACCTACTCACAATGGATCCTGCCGCTACTCGTCCCAAACGCCGGTTGTCAGTGGTCTCTCCACCCTCGAGCGAATCCAGCACGGTGACTTTGACGAATTCTCCCAACGGTCCAATATCATGCCACGACCTCCCGACTCACGAGCTTGGCCGCAAGCGACGAAAGTCGGTGACCTTCAGTTCGGTGGCGCAGGTTATAGGGCCTGAGTGCTTCGACAAGGGTATGCGAGACGTCCCGCACGACCTAGACACACCTCATCAAACTCATAAACGTCCACTTTATTGTTCAAATTCGAATTTGAACGCGTCTTTGTCAACCCCTCCCGCCTCCGGAAGGCCTATACCAAATAATTCTATTGAGCAGGTCTCGATACCGTCTATGATCCTTGCTAATGGTTATAGTCCACGCCGACATGGCCAGGTGCTGCATTCTGTGATGGGTCAATCAGGATCGGGTGCGAATAATGTGCATGCCACCTATTCGACGAAAGAAATGGCTTCCTTCCCCGTTATGGACGCCGGTTATCCTCCGGTCAAAGGGTGGCCTCCATCATCCGTTCAACAGCACTCCATATCGACGCCTCCGAAACGTGTATCGTTCACGCCCCAAAGCAGCAACTCATCACATTCCCAGTCCACTGCCCCCTTCCCCTCCTTATCACATCAGTATGCCGATTCCCAGAATCACGACGCATCCAGTCCCCAAAGTCAACGATATCCACCCCAGCCCCAACCTCAGCAAGGTTTGCCTCTGCCTCATGCCCCACTAGTCCAACTCCAACCTTCTCAACGCGTTGAGCCCCGATCTTCAGAGCGCAAACCCCAGCCCCATGCTTACCAACCTCAACCTCCACTCGAACATCCTTTTGTATTATTACCTTCCTCCAAGTTACCGCCAAGAGAGGTTAGCGATGGTATCGATACAGGGATACGTCATTCAGCCACGTTAAACTGCCCGACCTTTGATTTTACGGAGCATGTGCGCAGAAGGCGATATGTTATACGAAAACGGTTACTCAGTGGGCAAGACGGACTTCAAGAATGTATCACGATGCTCGACGCGAGTGTTGACGCACTGTTTCCGTCCTCTTTTCCAGCCCCACCACTGATAGACCGAACGCCGTTCGTCATTCGCCCTGCATTTGCGTCGTTACCCTCAAGCTCCCCCTTATCTCACTCTTCATCCAATTCCACCTCAGTAAATTCTAAATCAATCGCGAAAGGCCTGGGGATGTTCGCTCTCTTCCCAATCGCTTCCAACCAGCTCATCAGCGCCGAACAGCCTATTGTCATCACGCCTTATATCATCGCTCTCTCTAAGCCGGCGGAGGAGATCTATGAGAAGGTTTTTGCCATGTTGGGAGAAGAGACAGACGTGGTCAAGGGTCGAGTTGAGGAGTTAGCTAGGTTCGGCGATAGGCCGAGCCTGGGTGGTGCTGGCGAGGACGAGAAGAAATACGAGTCAATCATGCGAGTCAATGCCCTCGCGATTGAGCTCGCGATCCCAGAAGGTAATGCTCAAAAGGAACATGCCGAGCTGAAGACGCACAAGGGGATGTTCTTGAACACAAGTCGGATCAACCATAGGTTCGTCAATTTTTAACTAACGGCTGCATCTTTTCTCATCCTCGAATGCTTACTGTTGTCCACAGCTGCAGCCCCAATGCCAAATGGGAATGGGACCTAAATACATACTCCCTCGTTGTCACTGCCGTCCGACCCATCGCTGCCGGCGAGGAAATTACCATTGCGTATGTGCCGCCTCTCTCGCCATACCATGTCCGTCGTGACTACCTATATACCATGTATGGGTTTAACTGCGTCTGCCTGACGTGTATCCGCCTAGCAGGCGACTCGAACTCTGAGGAGAAATTCATAGAACGTGTGCGGGAGAGCGACGTTGCAAGGGGAATGCTGACCGACTTTTGGGGCGGAAGTGCTGAAGAGAAGCGTAGAGGCGGCGTGAAGAGCACGACGCGACCGTCGTTCAAGCAGTGGTGCACTGACCCATCGTTGCCCGCTGACGTGCTGATTTCGGCGCATCTTCAGGCACTGGGACTTATTCAACGGGAGAGTCTGGAGATTCTGGATACGCATCCTGGGCCGGGAGTTGAGTCTTTCGTCGAGTCTGCGGCGGCGAGGTCGTCACACATACAAAATGCTGAACCACAATCCGCTCCTGACCCCAATCTTCTTGTTCACCCACTCCGTGATCTAGGGCGTCACATCGACGCTATCGCCATGTGTTACGGAGCGCTAGAGGACGTAGAGAATTTCAAGTTGTGGATCGGAAAGGCAGCGGTTGCAAGAGGTTTCTTGCTCAAGGAGAAAGAAAAGGAGTTGAAAGAAGAGGGTCATGGGAAAGACGGTACAGAGATATCAGAAGAAAAGTTAGCGTTCATGAAGTGGATGGCTAATCCGCTTTCTTTTCCTGTTTGGGGCTGGCGGAACGAGGGCATTCGGTCAGGTGCCCAGAGCCTCGCCGTTGGACCTTGGAGTTTGGACTGCGACAGATATTCACCTACCGGCCTAAGGGACTGTATATAGCGGGGTGTGCCAGAGTCAGCTTGAGTCCAATATAGGCAGAGGACACCTACATTATGCGTAGCTTTCACCCCGGATACTTATCGCAGGCGAACCCCATATTAATTACATAATACATCGCTTCTTAGAAAGGATGGAAACTTGCTATTTTAGGCAAAAGTGACGTCATAAAACACGGCAGAATCCCAAGTTCGAGTAGATACAACTCTGGAATCAATTGTTTACCTTCACTATTGTCCCGTCGTCGTTTGCTTATTACTTGACCTAAGATTAACAATCATTACTTTTTTCGATAGCACCTCTTAGGCTCTCAACGCTCAGGCCAACGTTTGGCTCGAATCAACCCACCTCCGGGCTGACAGGCTTTCCAGAAATCCTTGAAAATTCGTGAATTTTTTTTACATTGTTCAGCTAATGGTGAAGTCGTGTGCATAATGGGAAATATTGCTTTCGCATTTATACTAAATTATATTTGAACCGCAAGTTCCGTATTGAGTGGGGTCGTGACGTCGTAATGACGTCAACATTCAGACAAAAAGGTACTTTTGTCCTTTGACATCGGAGGAATGCGGGACAAAGAATACCGTCTGCTTCAGGTTGGAGTGGAAACCTGTGCCCTGTGCCATCACCGTGCGCGACTTATTATATTAAAAAAAGTGGGTCCTGCTACTTTAGGTGATCTCCCCCCCACAGCATATATATAAGAGGTCACCTACATCATTCAGGTCCTGTTGATGAACCATGGATACTAGCCAAGGTCGTTCAGAGGTTTCCGAAGAAAATCCCGCACGTCCCTGGTACCCTACTCCACCGCCCTCCTTCTCGCATGATCAACTATACGCCGACGACGACGAATACTCTGAATATACCAATTCATACAGCGACTCTCCGCTGAGCCCAAGCCCATTTTCCACGGATAACTCTCAGAGTTATCTCCAGGACACATACCCATTTGTCAGAGGTTTTCACTGACGATCGTGATCCCTATTTTAATTCCTTTTTTTTGCAGAATTTTCCAACTTCACCGCCTCAGACAAGCGAATTGCCTATCGACGACAATGACACGCTCGCAATTTCCACTGTCTTCCACCCTGGAGCCATTCCTGCTCCCAATACCATGTTGTCATCCAGGGACGGGGTGATTTTTTACGTAGATTTCCAAACCATCTTGAAAAGTTGCCCGACTTCATTCAAAGCTTATCTGAACGGTTCACTTTCCGACCCGCAATACAGGACGACACTCATCCAGCTCGATGCACCCAGCACAGAGCTCAATATCATATTGCATACGTTATATGGGAGCTCTCCAGCCGCTCATTCTCCGGATATTGAAACTCTCGTGTGCGCTGTGGATCGCATGGCGAGTTATTCCATTTCTCCTCAATCTCTCATCCGCCCCTCGACTCCACTGCACGACCTCCTCATTGCCTATGCCCCAAGGCATCCTCTTGAGGTGTATGCCCTATCTGCGCACCATGGGCTATCCTCTCTCGCCGTTACCGTATCGTCTTATCTCCTCTCATACGATCTGGCCACTATCACAGACGAGATGGCGGAGCGAATCGGCGCGGTGTCCATGCAGAAGTTATTACGACTCCATGCCGGTCGGTTCGCATCATTGAAAGAAATCCTTATCCAACCTCCACAACCACATCCCGCAACCGAAGAATGTAACTTCGATGATCAGAGGAAATTGACACGCGCTTGGGCTCTTGTTACTGCGTATTTAGCCTGGGATCTAAGGCCTGGTTTGTGTCGTGCCCTGTTCCAATCGTTTTGCTGATTTCTTTATCAGATCCGTCGAGTCATAGTATGCAGTCCGCATTCGATCCGCTCTTGGGGCATCTTACATGTAAATTGTGTCATCAAGCGTTGAAAGATAGGATCAAGGACGTGGTGGTGAGATGGGTCTCCGTAAAGGTAAATCCTTCCCAGTCATTATGTTCCCCATTCGCCTGACACCCTACCCTCGACCCTCCCCACACCTGCTCTTACCAATGGCCACGCCTGGTACTGTCATTACTGACCTTGCCTTATTTTCATTTAGCGCACGATTTGAGTGGAAGCTGCGGTCACATTCTAATGAAGCTATTGTCGCAAGCGAGTTACCTCTTTCAAGTAACATTGGCAGGAGCTGCGCTCCAGCTTCTCCCACGATTCCTCCGGTCGATACCTAGCCGTCCATTCATGGACTCTTTGCGGTTCTGTGGTAGGGTAGGATTATTCATTGCTCGATGTCCTACGATTCGCCAGTCTTTCAGATTTAATTACGCCGGACGTACCCTAACTCTAGCTGGTGTTGCTGGTGTTTTTAGTTGGTTTTTGTTCCGGAGTCTGGCTGCAGGGATAATTGCGGAGACGTTATCTATCGTGGAACTTACTTGATGGGTACTGGGACATCTCAATGACTTCGAATTTGAAGATCGTTAATGTAATATTGGACGCTTACGGGCTTATGTATATACGGTTTTAAGTTGTGCCGATTTGCATTCAAATTATAATTTCTGATTCGATATAAATAGGGTTTCGAATAACAAAAAACTAGTCTGCAGGCTTGAAATAAGAGACATGCTGGAAAAGGTGGTAGCAAACTTGATCAAAAGCGGTTGAAAAGAGTCCGAATCGCGCTCGTCACAACTGTACAGTTCCTCGGCGTTTGCCACGTCACAAAATTATCGAAGACAAAGCGCACCAAGGTCGTCCATCTTGAAATTGAGGATTGTTACACTCTCTGCTTTCGCTCTCTGTTGGTAATTCCTCCCAAGATTATTTGGAAATGTCTTTACCTCTTCAAGGAGAACTTCTGACGCGCTCGTTCAGGAAAACACTAGTCAATGCGCATGTACTAGATGACGCGTCTTTCCAAGCCTCAAGAATGGATCTGCGTTTGTGAAATACAGCCAGAAGCTATATTGTTCCTGGATATACTGTTCTTCAGGAAAAGATATTCGCCTCGGGTAGCTGGCGTGTCTGATCCAATGACGCGTCAATGTCGAGTTTCTCTCAGAACAGACAACTGGTCGTACGGGCACTTTAACGGCCGTTGGACTCCCTTGGACCCTAACGTACGAGAGTGCTATATCATATAGATGAACTTGGGCTTCGGGATGATTCACCGCCTGTTGGTCACTACTGCGATTGGAATCTTCCAGTAAAGCTGCCCGAATCAGGCGGTCTACAGGAACTCCCTATTCTTGGACGGTTTTGCAGAGACATATTTCCGGATGAGTACGCCGTGCAAATATGAGCCCTATTCGCCTCAGGAAACTGATATCTTGTAGGAGCCAGTGAAATTACAATGGCTTTTCATGTCTGTTACATTACCTTGCGTTTATGTATCAGGTCCGACCAAGGATGCAACGAGCAGAAAAATAAGTATGCAACGTCGACTTGTTGTCTGAAGGATCGAAGATGGAAGCCAGCACCACACAAAGTAAGTGCTTATGCTACTACTAGGTGAAAAACAAGAACCTAGCTGTCCCGCTTTACCATATGCTGAAGCGGGTCTGCGACGGCAGCGGACAAACCTACTTGTATGGTAATCTTCCCGACTTCCCCACTGTCGAACGGAAGAAATGCCCAAGCGCCGAAAGGACCAGGCGCTGCCGTGAATTTCGCATTGTTCCACTCTGGCGAAATGGGAAATCGCCTTTTTGCCTGCCGTGACGATATCTCTTTGTCAGTCACGGCTGTGTAGATTGTGACAAGACGCGTCTATAAGTCATGTGCGCACGCTTTACGCGCAACCTCAAATTCGAGTGCGACGCACTCGACGTTCTTCCTATAAAGCGCTTCCTCTATTGGTGCACTTTCTCCTCACTCTTGTGCCCAATTTCAAAGAATAACTTTCACGTCCTTGCTCTTTCATTGATCCCACCTCATGCACCTCCCCGATTTCACCCTTCAGCAAGCCCCATCGACGTACTTCGTCTATGAACCGTACGCACTTCTCTTTCCTCACTCTGTTCCCTTCATTTTCACTTACTCTGTGCACCAGGCTTGTTAACGAACCACTCCCCCACGAGCCCTATCCATCTACTGCAGACCCAGCAACTTTTGACGAGATCACTCTCAACAGAATGAGCGGCGATCAAGCTCAACACACGTCTTCGTCGTGAGCCACAATTTTTCTCAACAAGACATACTTACCGACTTCCATTACCTACTCAGCGAAGGCTACCCTCCTTCAGCGTCATCTACAGGACAATTTCCCTGTTATGACCAGCATCAGTACATCGCCCAGGTTCCTGACACTTTGACCCCATTGCAAGGCCTAGAAAACTCTGGAGAGGGGCCATCTTCTATGGATAGAAACGACTCTCATATACGTTACAATTCCCAAATGCCACTCGCCTGGTCCGGGGAGTATGGTGATTTTACGCTTGATGTATCCACAGGTGAATATGCCACCTACTCCCAGGATCAGGTATTCGCAAGGCAGGACGCACTACCAGTGTCCGTATACCCCATCGAAGAGGCGTCTTTCAGCTCAATTCCCAGGTCTTTCTACCCTCGTCAAGGCGGGGCGAGCAATACGAATACCCTAATCGATTTCCGGTGGCGAAACCCTTTAACAGGGCCAGAGCGTCACTCCCGAACCTGTGAAACCGTCCGACGAGATCGCCAAGAAATGTCCAGTCGATCATCCCCTAGTAGCGAGGACCATATCATGTACGTTGTTTCCAACGATAGTGGCCTCGACGTGTTACTGAGCACATCCCTTGTTCAGGTCTACAAGTCCTCACTCCGGCATCGACAACGCTCTCGTCCCTGCCCCCGATAATATTGTTCCCTCATCTCAGAAATGCGCCTTGGGTTGCGGCGCAATAATCCAGAACGCGCGCGATTATCCTTACCATGCGCAAAAGGACCACGAAATCCCTACTGGGCACCAAGGGAAAGTGGCGAAAATCTGCCCCTGGACAGGCTGTGGAAAGTCTGTCAAAGGCGTGTGGAAACACCTCTCGGTCCATTTTGAGCCCTTCGTCGGCCGAAAATGTTCTGCATGCCCAATGGTCTTTCCTGGAATGAGGTCAGAGAAAGTGCAACAGCACTACAAGGCAAAACATCCCAACACCCCCAAACCACAAAAATATGAGTTTGTTTTTCGACAAGTCGCGCTCCCGTAGGGATTTAGAACAGCACTGGGTCTTACTAGGAGACACGGCCCCATTGCCTGTGGCACCACGCCACGGCGAACACTTTTCTTCATTCACTTGCCCGAGCCCCGTATTCAGCCTGCATCGCTTTGTATTAGTGTCGACCATCGCCGCCTCTCACCGACCCTTTTCGGACCTTCTGTACCATATCTGGGTTTCGTCCTTTCCTCCAATGGCTCTACGACACAACGGCTCAAGCCTCGAGGCCTATTCCAGCGGCTTTTCCATTGCAACTCCTTCAATGCCGCTCTTCGTCTGCCATGTTTTATTGTGTCGCATCGTCGCCTCTAAGCAACTCTTCTATCCCATATCCGGTTTTTTTCAAGAGTCTAATATGACACAACGGCTCCGCCGACATCTGATGCAAGTGGCCTCTCCGTTGGATCTCCTCCAACGCCGCTCCTTGTCTGCTATATTTTTTCTGCAGAATGCCACTTATCTATCTATCTTTAGTCCTATTCGTGGACCTGGAACTCGGGCTAAAGGCCAATCGAGCTTATTCACATTTACAATGTTTATATCCTAGCTTTTGCTTTGTGTTTCTCATGCTTTGGAGTATGTATCCAGCTGTCGTCCCAATCATCGTTCTCGTCCTTCATTTTGTCAGGGTTGTATCGCACTTCCATCGTATTAATATTATCTCGTCGGCATCGTCTATTTTCATGTAGCTCTCAATACCACCCCCCGATACCGTCTGCTTATCTAGAGTTCGTCTTTCTTTGTGTGTACCTGTCCTGTATACTCGGGTACATATCCAACCAAGTTATATCAATGTACCTCCTCAATACGCTGTTCTTAATAGATATTTTGACTGCCTAAAAAATACATTCATTTTTGTAATTCTATATCGAACCAAGGACACTACGCTAAAGGTACGTAGTGGCTAATTTTAGGGAAATAACGTCTACTTCATCGATATCATAGGTACAGACCGCAAGGTCAATATAAGTGATGGGTGTCCAAGTCCGAGGCAAGGGCATAGCACAGAAAAAGGAAGCGCGGAGGAAGAGGCAGTAGACCAAAGCAACTCGAAAAAAGTGGACGTGTAGACGTGTAGAGATGGAGAAGGAAGGGTATGCTGCTAGCTTGGTATTAGGAAAAGGAAAGGTATCATATTGTATCAGGGTAGTGTTCGTGGTTATGGGCAAGAAAGGAGAGCATTTTTAGAGTTCATTCAGACCAAAGCAAAAGAGGAAAAAGGTGAAGAACAACAAACTGCATCTCAATCACTAGAGAACGCTCGTTAAAAAAATTCGGGGAAGGTCTCGCCAGGCACAGAAAAAAAAATACCTGGCGCACCTATAATCACCCCAACTCGAGACAGCTGCATCATAAAGCAACTGCGGTTGATCCACAAAAAGGGGGATCAGGAAAAGGAATCAAAGCAACAAACCGAGCACGCCAGCCCCCAGTGCAACAGAGATCATCACGATGTTCGTGCTACCAGGTCTCTTCATTGAGAGGGCCGCGTTCTGACCCTTTGATCCATTCTCAACCCACTCCCTGTACACCGCATGGAGCTGGACAACGAAAGCCTGACCCTCCGCGCTTTCGTTCCCCTGCACGCCGTATTCGTGCGGGTTCACGACCGGGGTTAGCCAGCCAACTTCTGTAAGGTGCTGGTAGCCCGCTAGAGTTGCAGAGGAATTTGAGCTTATGGCTGTCGATGATGTGGATGAGGTGACGTTGAAGAGCGTCTTGCGCGACCGCTCCGCAAAAGGAAGGTATTTGAACTCGTTGAGAAGTAGTGCCGCCCGGTACACTGTGGCGGCGAGGAGCGTCGTGGAGGCTGCGTCGTAAAAGTTGCCGTCCGCGGTCAGCGGCTGGCCAGCGTAATTGGTGAATATATTGGTACTATCCTGTAATGCGTCCGTAATGAAAAAGAAGGGATTCATTAATTAGGAAAGAAAGGGTCCGAATGACGTCAACGAACTTACGAGGTGAGGGTATATCGCTGCGTGGATTTCCTTCACCCAGCTTGTCAGGTCGTTCTGCTCGTTTTTGAACGTGTTTGCGTATTCAGAGTGCTTGATAGTGGCTATTACACGGAGCATCCCCGCTGCTGCCCATCCGTTCCCTGATTGGAGGATGTAAAAATAAATCTCAGATCCCACGTTGGCATGAAAGCACCGTGAAACACTGACCTGTTGACCAGAAACCCTCATCGTTCTGGCTCGATCCTAGCAGGACGTGTTTCCACAGCCCGGACGTTGGATCGCGCAAGTAATTTCTGTAAAGCTTGATTTGATTGTACGACTCTGCGACGAGTGTACGATTCCGTGAAACCACGCCATAGTAAGCTAGGAAAGGCGGCACCATGTATACGAAATCACTCCTAAACGGAAATCAATCTGGCTGGACAAACGATGAAATCAAGACCAAACCGCACCAAAGTTGGACTTGCGACACCCTATGCGATATCGCTCCGTCTGATGTCCTCGGAACGACCTGCAGGAGGTAATCTAGCTGGTCCTTCGCCGCGCCGGCGTAGTCCAGCTGTCCGCTGTCCTGGCCTGTCCAGTTGGCCAGCAGAACGCACACCCCTATAGAAGCCGGATCCGCAGCACTTCCGTCCGGCAAGAACGCCTGAGGCCCGGAGGTGTTATTGTTGGCTTTCGTGCGATTGGCGACAACGTTGTGGGCGATGGCGAAAAAAGGCGTGAGGGCTCCCGAGTTGGAGAGGGCAGATGGAATGCTGGAAGGCGGGGGTAAGGAGGTGGAAGCAAAGACTGAATATTGCGTTGCGTTGAGCTCAAGAATGGATTGTGCTCGTGTACCTAGCTCCCAACTGAGGTGCAACTGTCAGCATTCGTTCAAACTAAAGAGAAAAAGAGATGTACCTCTGGAGAGCAGCCTCTGCTAGTCGGGCGCTAACGACGTCTATTTGCCCATCGGTAAGATTTTGAGCTCTTGTTCCCGCGAAACTCGACAAGAGAACCAGGCACCATGCAAATGGCGATTTTGAGAGCCTAGCTCGAACAACGTGTATCGACGATAGCAAGCTCATGGAGGTTCTGGGTCAACCTTGACTGGTGTTCCTTGATTCTTGGATGTTTCGACGTGTCTCCGCGATCAGTGCGATGCCGAGAAGAAGGGGCGGCGAGTGTTGAAATTTGTGGGAAGAGGAACGTCTATATTGGTCGCATAAAGATAAGGTTAACGTGGATAGGTCGAGAAGTAGGATAGCAGTCGGATTAGCACCAGGATTAGGTGGTTTTAAGCAAAAGACAGAAAGCGCCAGTGGGGTTATGACATCGTCCGTTGAACCCATATTCCAACGTTCCAGGGAAAAAACTCCGAGACCGCGTGTTTTGACTTTCGGCAAGATTTCGTGGGAGTTCCCTTCTTTTTTAATTCCAAGAGAGATTGCCATTTGAGAAGGATTATGTCACAGTCGGTCCTAGAGGCTAGGAGGTTGTGCGATGACATTGACAGTGAGCTTCGAACTAGAAGGCTGGATGAGTGTTGACAGGTGGGCGGATACAACCTATCAGAGCAGAGGGGGGAATATGTCGCTCCTTTTCATTCGGTTATGAATGACGAACAACGAACGTGAACGTGATTTTTTGAATCCGTATTAATGAGGCCGATCCTTAGGTGAATTTCATGGTAGGTTTAGAGCCTTTAGTACCTTCGAGGTTACAATCTCTCGCCAGGTGCTGTGAAGTTGTAATGTGAAGATTGGAAGGGGTATGTATAATACTAGTGTGAATTATTTATTATACGGAATGCTCATGGTACAAGAACTGGCACTAAGAATCCTATTTTCTGTTTTCTGCTTGTGTTTCCCTCTTCGTCTCACTATTTCTGGTGGACACAGGATTGATATTCAAGTTTTTCTTGTTTTCGTTTGAGACAGCTTGCAAAAAGGACAGACGATATCAAGACAACACCTGTCTGGTTTATGTGAAAATAGACAGCCACCTAATAAAGTTTGGCGTTTGTTGTTGGTAAACTTTGGCGCCGGGCGGGGACCTCCTCCTCCTCCTCTTCCACCACGGCCCGTGGCCCCGTGATCAGATTAGATTAAGTCGGATTCGGATGTCACTTAGATCACAAGCTTTCCCACACATTTCTTTTTCTGTTTGCCACAGCCTTGCGTCTGACCACCTCCGCCACCTGGCTTACAGGTTCGTATCTACTATGATTCTCGGCTTCGGGGCCCTTGAGAAGACCTACTTATGACGGACTTGTGCTATCGCCTGGCCTGCCTCACCAGGATCCGGCCTTGTTGCCACTAAAATAACCCGGGACATGGGACATTGAAGCGAGGATGATCCTCTTGACCGTTCCTAGTCCCCAGGCTGTCGTGCTTCCTTCGTCCTCAAACCATGTCTCCGTCAGGCTGTTATAGTCATTTGAGAATTTGATATTATCATTGCTGTTCTCAGAACCTTCGTCATCGCTCTCGATCAACTATGAATGGCTTCACCTGCCTATTCCGTGAAGAAGGATTGGAATTACGACCTTGAACGGACCCAAGCGCGTTGTTTCCCTTCACGAACGTTCCTTGTCTAACCGCCTGTTTGAAGGACGAGCGCAAACATGCCCGCGGCTTTCCGCATAGATCACCATTGATTGAAAAGTCAATCTCTTGACATGAGCACAAAAGAAGACCGCAGCTGCGCTGAATGAACATCGAACACTTTCAATTATAGGGATGACGAGCGCTGACGATGACATAGTTAGTATTTGCCTCAATGCTCCTTGCAATCCAGAGTCTCGGCACCCAAGCTGGAAAGTAGTTCGACTTTTATCATCATTTGAAAAGTATTTAAACGCTTCGAATGATGATAAGGTTTCTTCATCTCCTCTCCCTTTTAACTTACCAAAAATCGAGTCCTTCAAGTTGAACAATGCTCTCCACCAGCAAAATTATCGCGCTCGCTACCAGTCTCTTCGTATGTGCCCAAGTTTCTCAGTCGATTTTCCAAGACTTACTTCTTTTATTTATTTTCCGCCAGTGCTTCGTTGGCAGTACGACTGCCATCGGCCCAGCTGCAGTCAACTTGCGCACTGCAGGAAATTTTGCCGTCCTCGCTGAGACTGGTATATCCACTGTCCCGCCTTCCTCTATCAGTAAGCATTCAGGTTGTAATTTTCAACACCATCCCATCAACTGACTGTCTTGTCCCTTGCTTGATTTTTACTTTTTTTTCTAGCTGGAAATATCGGTGTCAGTCCAATTGCCGCCATCGGGTTGACTGGTTTCTCCCAGACGCTGGATAGTAGCGGGACATTCTCCACATCTTTGCAGGTCGTTGGGAAGCTTTTTGCTGCATCATATATATCGCCAACGCCTTCCCAGCTCACTACTGCTATTTCCGACATGAGGACTGCATTTACCGATGCGAGTGGGAGAGTGAGTCCAGGATTTATCAACCTTGCTTCCGGTGAGTCGCGAGTTAATTTTAGCCCGACCTCTTTCTTATGCTTACTATAATTCATTATACCAGGTAACATTAGTGGACTGGTACTCGCACCTGGACTGTATAAATGGTCAAGCGGGGTCAACGCTTTAACCGGGTTCACCATAAAAGGAGCTTCTACCGATAGTTAGTATCCCGTGTCTTTCGAAAAACCGCTTAGAGCTGATTATACCCCACAGCGTGGATATTCCAAATTTCTGGCACGCTTGGCCTCGCAAATGGGGTGAGGGCGACACTTCTTGGCGGCGCACTCGCATCGAACATCGTCTGGGTTGTGTCTGGCGCTGTGACTCTCCAGCCAGCATCACATCTCGAAGGTGTGGTCCTCGGGCAGACGGCCGCCACTCTTCAAACTGGGACATCAGTTAATGGGAGAATTCTTGTGCAGACTGGCGCTGTGCTGCAGACGGTGAGTGGAGAGTGCCTTCCTGGATTGGTATACGATAGCTGAACTTCTTTCTACAGGCTACTATCGTGGGATAGGGATGGGAAGGAAAGCAAATCGAATCAGGTGGCCTCTTCTTCTTCTCCGGTTGTAAAAGGTTCAATGCGATAAAACTCATAAAAGGCAGTTCGGTCATGTATACATAAATCATTTATTAGACCTCTGGGATAATTCAATTAAAATTCTTGGTACTATGGTAGCCTTCTTAGGCTTTTCATCTGCTATTCAGTTACGATACGCCTTTTTGAGGCCATTATACCACAATGTAAGCTGTACCTAGGACTGTTAATGAACTCCGAGGTTGGAAGAGAAGAACTTCAACTTCGGCATTTGGCAGGTACATACCAAAGTGGAACAAAATCTATCTTCGATTTTATGGAACAAAAACTTAGGTCCTTGGCCTTTGGGTGAATTTCATGATCACACTTGGGAACCCGATCTCCACCATTTTTGGTTTTTTGATACGTTTCGATCTCAATCCAAAAATCAGTCCCAAAAGTAGTTCCCTCGGGCCACTTACAGTAGTGTATTCGAGGACAACCAACTTGAGTACACAGCCTTTGTCAACCGGGTATGGCTCGCTTGGAAACTATCAACCCCGTCGAACTCCGAAACGCTGTTTCGCAGCATACTTCTGCCATTTTTGAATGTCTTCTCTCTGCAGTAAAAGCTCAACGGTGTAGAAATTTTGAGCCAATTCTTCGCCCCTCGCTACACTATGGACAGCAGAATGACAAGGCCTACAAAGATAGAACAATCATCAAATTGCAGAACCCTTTCACGCACTGAGGACATACCGACAAAGCCAGGCCACGGAGTTTAGCATCGATTTAGGGTGCCAGCCTTTCTTCAGGACTTTCGCGTGCGTCGACCGCGGAATAAGATGGTGATACGTGAGCGGGACCTCACGGAAGCAAATCGCGCATTCATTTGTTCGCGTCGACTTCCAGATGGGAGGAGGCGAGCATGCGTGCTCAATGTAGTCTGTTAGGGCCTTCTTAAGAAACTTCACCGCATCGTCGGCGTCCGGGACGATTTCATAAGATATGAGGCTTTCAACGAAAGCAACGGAGATGGATTCAAGGGAAATAGAGTCGATATCGGGAACAGATTCCCGGTTTTCAAACGTCGCCTCCTTGATAATTGTGGGTATTGTTGGCCACGCCTCCATTGCCAAATATGAAGCGAAGTCGTCCAGGTCATCATTTTCTACAGCGTTCTGAGCTTCTTTCGTCCCAGCTGTGTGATGAAGTAGTTTCTTAGCAATGCAGTCCTTGAATGTCGAGAATTGAGGTTGTTCCATACGTCTCTGGGGTTTCAGAGCTTTGAGTGGGGTTTGAGGGGACACTTGGATTAGAAATATAGCATGCAACACCGGTGCCGCAGTTTATGACTGGTGAGGACAAGCCCTCTTGCCATGCATGGTAGGGCCAATTCAAACGGAACCGCTGTCTGTGAAGGCTGTGATCACGCCAACACTCGTGAGAATATTTGACGGAAGACTGCTCCCGGTTCCCAGAGAATATAAATCCAACGACAAGTCCAACGAACTCTCATTCTGAGGACAAACGTGAAATGGAAAGTATCATGCTACTTTGATACTTCGTGATACTTCATGAGACTTCGTGATACCTCTGAGACGTGAGACCTCGTGATACTTGGTGAGCTTTTTGAAGTCTTCGTGAGACTTCGTGAGTCTTTATGATACCCTTCCTAAATTGGCCTTTTGACGAGGCTATAAGTACTCTGCCCATCGAAGGTAGCTTTTCCCATTCCCCATTCCTGCCCCTCTCATCTACCCGCCCTCAATGGCGCGTTTCGGACTTCCTCGGCTGTCCTGTCAGCGCCAACAATACCCAACGCCATGGGTTATATACCGGTTATATTTCATACCAGTTTAATGGCCTTGCTGTAAAGTAAGGCTCCCCACTGTCTAAATACACTATATATGGAAGGTGGTTTCGCTCCCGTGTGGTGTTGTTTGCTTTACCCCTCTATACCTTTGTGCCACTCTTAACCACACAAGACATTGCTGGTAGGGCTGCGCACCGACGCCGTATTTACGGTTTACGGCGACCGAATGTCGGCTACCGTCACCGTACCGTGAGCCTCAGAGGACATCAAATGTCGGCACGGCTACGGTACGGAAAATCGCCGTCATTACCGTACAAATACGGCAAAAAACGGCCGTTTACGGCGGTACGGCAATAGCCCAGGTAACTCCTTCAAACCTGTTTAAATGGGTTGGATATTTGTATTATATCTGAATGTAGTGCGGCAGCAATAATAATCTTGTGGTAAATGGGTGATGAAACCGTTCCAAAACACCAAAACTTACCATCCACGGGGGCATTAAACAGGTCGTCGTGTGAAATTCAGAGAGCTCGAGCTGATTTCCCTCTAAACTTGAACAATTTAGGGTTTGAACGGCGTAGACTGTGCCCAGGCGATGCATACTGGTCAATAAATTTATCATTATCTTGTTTTCTAAGTTAAAAATGACTTCAAAGAGCTCGGAAGTAATAAACTAGCCGTACCCCCGTAAACGGCCGTTTTTTACCGTTTTCACTGCCGACCGTACCGTCGAGGATCTAGTTTTGTGCTCTACGGCCCGGCTATGGCAGGCCCGTCGCCGTAGAACCACCGTAACCTTACGGCCGTACGCCGTTACGGTACGGCGCGCACCCCTAATTGCTGGGACCTTTCACATCGGGGGCTCCAAGATAAAAGAGCCGTTTTAATTTAATTCCCGTAGCAAGTTGAATATTTTAAATATAAGACTACCCAAAGAAGCCATTAGTATTTAAAATATCGTATAACCTGCAGAAACATTCAATATTTAAAATTTTGAACCCACCGGAAACATGCCCTTCAGGGAAAAGAATATTTTAACTGCAAACGCCTTTTCGAGCAAATTCAGTTGTTAAAATATTCTCCCTCGTACAAAAAACATTTATATTTAGAATGAAAACGCTCCGAAAATGGAATTCGGTATTTAAAATATTGACCTATCTACAAAGGACATTTTTATTTAGAATGCAATCATCTCCCAAAGGGAGTTCAATATTTAAAATACTCAATTTCACTGAGAAATCGATACTATTTTAAATATAAATAAAGCTACAGGACACGTTTTAATGTTGTATGATATTTTAAAGAGAAAAAGTGTTTTCAGACATTACCCGCTCATCGCCCGCTCATCGCCCACTCATCGCCCGCTCATCGGCCATACAGTCGTACATTCTTCGGGCACTCGGTACCGTTGATCGCGGTTCACAAGTACCTCTATCTAATTTTGCATAATGTATTAGTATCACGTAGACGGGTTTATTGCATTCAATTGAGTAAGATAATACACTACTAAATGACAAAAAAGCGGGTAAATATAGGAGGTTCCAAGAAAGGCGGCGGGTGTACGATCGTCGGTGACGCCGGAGTCGGTCAAAAAAGGAAGCCGTCGGCGTGTCGAACAAGGATGGGAGCGTATGCTGGCGAATCGGTCAAGAAAGAGTAAGCCGCGGCGCGGCGTGTCGGCGTGTCGAAGAGGGGTACGGACGGATTCAAAGTGACTCGTAACTGATGTAAGGGCCGGTCAGAGCGTGAAAGGAAGGAGGAGAAGGGGGACGCACGGAATTTGGACCGCGTCGACGATGTCCGCGAACCGCCTGACCCTTCCTGCCGTGTTCAAGATCTCCGTTGGGACGTCGTAGGACGGGGGATAAATACGAGACTTGAAGGCAAGGTCGCCGTCGAGGTCGAAGGCGAGGACGACCAAATAACGGCCAGAATTACGACGATCGCGACTACGGTGAGGAATCAGTACACCGAACTTGAAAATGTGAAAATAACGCACTAAAGAAGGAAGTCATACTCGTTGAACCGACTCTCAGCGCCTAATCTAACCAAAACCTCCTTCAAAGCCGGAACGACGATGAGGCCCAGAATCTTGTACGCTCCATACTCAGAGGGGAAACGGGAGCGCGCATACCAAGTGCGCAGGCTGGTGTAGTCTGAAGTTGCGGACATGATGGTGATTTAGGTGCGTTAGACGACGGCAGGAGTAGCAGTGGTGGTGGTTGGGGAAGGAAGAAAGTTGGGGAAAGAACCAAGATGTTGTGATAAACGATGCCAAACTATGCAGCCACAGTGTGCCAGGCAATGACCAGCAAATCAAACGATGCCAAACGAAATGACTACAATGTTCCAGGCAATGACCACCAGATCAAACGATGCCAAACGTTGTGCACACATCGTGCTTTAACTGACAGAGGCCAGCAACATACAGGCGGATATTTTGTGCAACCGAACGTTGGAACGCGAGAAGGGGTGAGGTATTCCTCGACGGCCGACCTGGAAATGAGATTCAGTGTATCAGATATAACTGAAATTCATACACTGCCGAACTGACACGGCTAGCGAGCGACAAAAGGTGGGCAGATCCAATAGTAATGTGTGTAAATTTCTATGTATTATATACAAAAGAAATCCAGAGCACATTCAGTTTACTGAATAAGATCGAGGCTGATGAGCCCCGATGTAGGAAACAGCGGGCGATGTCGACGGAGACACCGAGACTGATGAGCAGAGGTGGTACCAACATACAACTCCGCCTTCTAAGAAGCATGTATCTGATACAAAGCTTCGTTGAGCGAAACTTCAGAAGTTATATCATCATGCTTAGATGACAGCAAAAGCTATGAGGTGGGGGTGTAAGTTGTTGAGCTGGAGAAGCTTTCTAGGGCCACGATGAAGTTGCTGTCAGTGGTGAAGGTGATTTTCTCGCAGTACGATCGTGTCAGGACTAGGAGCAAGAAATAATTATGAGTAACAAAGTGTTCGAATGAAGGAAAAAACATACGTCGAAGGATCGGGGAATTCCTGTCCGATGAGCATAATGTGTTTAAATAGTTGATCAGACGCTGGGAGGGTTCATCCCTGAGACAAACGGCCACGCCAAGGTTGAATTCGTTTGCACGAGGTAGCACAAAAAGTGAAATTGGTGCAGAGTGGGATATGTGAAGCACGCGGTAACGTCGAATAGGTGAAACAACGAACGGGGCAAAGATTTCTGCGTATCAATACAAAAGAAATCCAGGTCGACGAGTGGTGAGTTCGATGTATCAGATCCTGACATTCAAAAGTGATTTCGCTGTATCAGATACAAACGAAATAGGTGGGCGAAACGACAGCGGGCGCTGGGGGCACAGCAGAAAATAAACGCGTATAATGTAAGTAAGATACGAAACAAAATGATAAAGATACAAATCATCGATGATGCGATGGAGACGGCGCAATTGAGAAGCACCTGGAGCGGTGGTGGGATTCGGTGAAGGCATTGATCAAACTTGACACTCGACGATTGCGTTGGTGCTGGCAGTGTAAGCATTTGCACGTGACACAGAAATTGATTGCTCTAAAAAGGAAATTGCTGGACGTCGTCGCCTCGCAAAAAAAGACACAAATCTCATCACACTCTGAAAGCGCTGTAAAGCCATACTTGAAAATAAGAAGGAACAATTTTTTTATCATTAAGGTCTAATAAGAAGGAACAATTTTTTTTTGTTACTGGATTATAAACGCGAAAAAAAGGAAAGATGGAGCGAATTTTTTTGTTACTTGGATTATAAAGGAATAAGGGTGAGCCGTAATAGGTAACGTGATGCAAACGGTAACGTGATACAAACATACAAATAAAATGACGCAAAATAACGAGACAAATTCATCTATTGAGAAGCTGGACAGGAACGAAGGGGGATGGCAGACGCGTTTGAGTTGATTACTGCTTGTGGATGACGATAACGGGGGGAAGGGATGCAACAGGAACGTTGACGGTAGGGTGCTTTGCAAATCTGAAAGACATACTCATAAATGCAGGTTTCCTTTGATAAATGAGTATAATTACCGGGGAATTAACCAATCAGCTAGCAAATTGTCACGGTGCCCGAAATTGATATACTGCCCCATTGCACCTTTGCGCATAACGACGACATCCGAGCGAAGCTGGGTGGCGTTGGCCGGGCCGAGGCCAAAGAGGAGAACGTTCAAGCAAGCCGAAGTCGGAAGGCGGTGGTCTTGCTTATAGAAGACGGTAAACTTCGTCATCGTTTGGGTCGAGAGTTCAACGATGAGCACGTCGGTGGAATGAACAGTGGGGGAGAGGGGGTCACGCATAACGCTCTCCACCAAAGGATAACGGTGTAGATAACCGGTGGGACCGGCTTCCTGCCGAGTGGGGACGTTAACCTGACGAGGCGCAGCGCCTCGCGTGCTTTGAACAACGGAAGGGTAGATTCGAGCGCGAAGGTCAACGATGGTGGTCTGCACAGTAGTTAGCAAGCATACACAAGATGATGAAAGAGATTCGGACTTACAGTGGGAGAGGGAGCAATGAAGGTGCGAGTATTGACCATGTTGTAAGTGGTTGAGTAAAGGTTGGCAGGTGAGAGAAGTGGGCGGAGAAAGTGGGAGAGAGAAGCGGGCGAAGATGGTGGGCGAAGAAAAGGAGGATGGAGGAAGAATTTACGAAGTCGCCCTCTAATAAATGGCGAGCGACGAATAGGGTCCTGTCCCAGAACGGTTACACCTCGAGGTGTAAAAAGACAAAGGTTTTTGCTCAGCGAGGCTTGCCATTGGACGGCAATGATGACTAAGATTGACAACGTGCCGATAGCAGTGGCTAGTCCTTTCATTCCTCTCGAATCGTGGGGTATATTCATACGCACCCAGTGGTTATCGACGCCACTCAGAACGATAATGACGCCCACCAGTGAAGTCAACTCTGGTCATTCCTCTGGTGCCGAAACGGAGTATTTGGAGTGCGAGACCGACAGCGAAAGCGACAGAGACATGGATGTCACTACCCCTCGTCAAAACTTTGCACAACTTCCTGATCCTGCTGCTTCGTCGCAGAAATCTGTCATGATATCTTCCTCTTCTGGAGCGCCAGGGCAGCTGGATACGACGAACGACACGCCGCCAAATACCGTACCCAGCAGGACTGCGTTTAAATTCCGACTTGATCATGACACTATTCCTGATCCTGACCCGTTGGTTCAAAAGCGGGGCAGCTCCAGTGAAGTGGTAAGCTAGTGGAGAGGCTTCCACTGAACCTTCTAATCTGACCCATCCAAGGAAATCACAAAGCGCATGAGAAGGGATGGTCCACCAAACCACAAATTGCATTCGGCAAATAGGGTCCTCAACCAGCTGACAGTGACTCAAAAGGAGCAACTCCTCCAACAGGAGACGCGGATGCGGGTATTCCAAGAAGAGCTCCAAAAGGAGCAGTCGAAGAAGATCGAAAAATTCCAGGAAGAGCTAGAAATGCAAGCACGTCAATGGGAAGACAAGAGGACACGGGAATTGGACGCTAAGAAAGCGGCGCTTGATGAGATGACAAACGATGCTCAAGCAGTATTGAGGAGTGCTCAAGAAATGGGAAAGCAATGGGAGGCGCGAACAGCAAGCTTGAAGGAGAGTAGTGAGAGGGAAAAGGATTTGGAGTTAAAACTGGACCAGATAAGGGTGTGTTTCATTGAGTTTGATCGGACAATCTCAATTTATCTCCAGCCAGCATGATAAACAACGAGCGGTTGAGGCCGCTGAGCTTGCACGGAAGGAAAAGGAAAAAGAGGCGGCCCTTGCTCGGAAAAGGGAGGCTGAGGCTCTTGAAGCAACTAAGCTAGCTAAGGAAAAGGAAGAACAGGCGGTGCTTGCCCAGAAAAGGGAGGCGGAAGCAGAGGCGAGAATCCAGCAAATTGAAGTGAGTCAAATTAAAGTTCTCGGCTTAGCCTTTACTAACGCCTCGGTAGCGAGAGAAGGCACAGGCTGTGAATGCGGTCGCCATTGCTGAACGACATGAACAGGCCGCAAAGGCAGCAATCGTGTGTATGGAGGTAATTTTAATCATAGTTCCATACTCGGATGGAAATTGACAACCTGGTTAGGAGGAACGGAAAGCGGATGCTGAGAAGCTGAAGAAAGAGTGGGAGGACAGATTTGAGCGTCTTCGGGTGAATACTCTGGCTTGAACCAATCTTGAACATGATAGTTGATGCTTGATGCAGGCAAGTAGCGAGCAACAAATGGCAACATTGATACAAAAAGTCGAGCGACTCCATGGGCAACGAGTAGGTGACTCGAGCATTTGCTTTGACTTGAAATAATTATTTCTCGGAAGGGGCCTGAGAGTACAACTCAAACAGGTCAATCCGCGCAGAACGCACGTCCCGAAGGCCAGCCTGCTGTCCATATCGATCAAGAAGTAGAAAGCGATACGCATATGGGAGACGAAGTCATTGAAGAAGATGCAGGACGAGGACAATCTTCGGCCACATCATCCAAGGCACAGAATCCATCCAAATCGGCCAATAAATTGGCTGGAGCCAACTGGAAGGAGATTAGACGCAAGGAGGGGGCCAAAACATCGACTGTGTTGGTTGAAGCCTCTGTGGGTGTCATCATTCTATTGTCTTATCGTGCGTTGCTGACAGAAAATAGGATGACGATAATGACCACGTCGATGAAGATGTCGAAATGGACGACGTATATGAGAGACGCCGCAAACGGCACGGCAAACGCAGGCAAACGGGCAGAAACGACGGTGGAGAAGGAGATGAGGAAGATAATGGCGACGACGACGACGATGACGACGACGACGATGACGATGATGACAGCAACAAAAAATCGTCACGCATGACAAAGGAAGAATTCCAGGCGATGATTGGCGACGTTATGAACGACCTTGCAAAAAGGTTGACCGGGAAATCGATCCGGAAGGCCAAATTCACCAAAGGTCCCCAGAACTCTAAGAAGCCCACCAGCGCGTCTCGCAAAAAGTCTGCGAAAGACCGACTGGAAGAGGAGAAGGATAACGATGAGACCTTTGAAAGGAAAAATTATCTCGTCAGTGATTTCTCGATTTATCTAGCCAGCGAATTACTTACAAGGAATATAGAACCTCGCCCGACAAGTCAGGGATGACTGCTTCAGCGTCGATGCTCTCGAAGATTTTGCTCTGCACGACCCACCCGAGAAAGATGCTGTTTGTCTCTACAACGACGGAAAAGGTCCAGGGCCAGATGCAGCGGATCTTCGCATCGACATGAGAGGAAAGATTTCGTCTAAATGGAATGTCCAAGTGCTTGACCTCATGGTTGACCTCATGCGCACCAAGTTGCAAACTGAGGCCTGGGAATCGCTTCCCCAACGCTCAGAGGCCTATCTTCGCGACCTTATCTATGACCAAGTGCAACGTGCAAGGACAGTTTGGAAGGATGCCCAACCAAAAGTCAAGGAGGATGGGCAGATCGAAACCGTGAACGAGGTCGAACAGAGAATGGTCGCGAGGAAGAAGGAAGTGGGAAAGCTTGGGCGCGCGACATCGAGGCGGATTAGTGTATGTGCTTCAATACCTCTTCTTCGGTGAAGCTGACGCATTTTTTCAGAGATACGCACGTCGCATCGAAATTATTGGGAAGACCATTGCGAGGAAAAAGGAGCGAGGAGACCCAGATGTCGAACTCTGGGAATATATGGAGAAATATTTCGAGCTGCTTGGAGATGAGGGTATGAGCTCGGACGAGAGCGACGTGGATGACGCCGGAAATGAAGTTTACTACGTCATGGCAATGCCGTGGCGGCGCAACATCGAGGCGGAGCTGGAGATCGTCGACCGACAGCGGCGCAAGGACAAGGAGTTGTTCCCCAACAAGGGAGCAAAACCAGGGAGGAGGATACGGGACGGAAGGAAGAATTCCCGAAGGGGACCGGCCCCAGAGCTCCCTAAGTCCCTCTACGAGAAAACCTGGTTTGCTGCCCTGTCGAATGAGGGAAAGGCCAAACTTCAGATCCGAAAGGATGAGTTCCATGTCAGGAAACTTCGACGCAGAGGCGGATCAGCTGCTTAGGAAGGAGGTGGTACAATAATCGGTATTTAGGCGATACACAGTGAAGAAATTAAACATACCTGTTGTAAAGCTTGACTATGGAATGAATTAACAGTTCGAATCATCACCGGAGAGGGCCAGGTGATAATCGTTTGTCGATGGCACCAGTGGTGCGGAATAAGTATCACCAGAGCTATCCAAGTGATATTTATCAACGTAAAACCCAATCCAGAGCGACCATTGGTTTGGAGGAGGGAAATCCGTTCATCGGACCTGTCCAGATGAACGGTGCTTGGTGGTTTCGGTCAAAGATGCAGCCAGTTCATCAGAGCGATCCAGATGAACTTGGCTTGTAGGAAGGGAAGGCATCGAGGACTTGGCCAAATGTTCACGTCGTTTTGTTTGGCGACACCCTCGTGGCCAAACAATCAACCCGAATCATTTCTATTCTCAGTTCAACTTCCTCCGTCAAATCCACCACCACCAAGTCCAACATCACACCACTGACACTGCTAGGTATGCCTCCATCGCGCCATTGGCGTCGATGTTTTTAGTCTAATTTCTTTGTGTTTTGCCTCTTACTCACGTTGTTTTGCGTTTTCTTTCAGCCGTGCCCGCTTACCGCTGCAGTGCCCGCCGTCGTCGCCCGCTTAGTTCGTTTGTATCCCATACAACGAAATTTGCTCAAGTTGGCTAACGCTTGCAGCATCCGTCGTCGTCGCTTAGCCATTTTGTTGGTATTGCATACAACGAAACGTGCTCAAGTTGGAACCGTTGTATCCATACACAGTTCTCCTTCGCTCAGGCAATTTGCGTCCCATTGGCCAGGACTTTTCTGGTGTAGATAAACTGGTTGTAGCTCCATCTCACAGTACTCAATTATGTGTAAGTACTCACATTGATCTGACTACTTTATCAATTCTAACCTCCTCGATCTCTCCGCCTAGCCCTATCAAATGTCCCAAAACCGGCGTCATACTTTTTTCGCGATCGTTTACCAAACTACCAGATGATGTGTGATGGCCATGTCTTTACCTCCCCAAACCAAGAATCTTTGCCAGATCCGCTTCCCCTTGATACTGAACTTGGCCCAATGCCGTCTCCAGAAGAACTTCGATGTCGCGTTTGGGCAACACCGACTACCCCATATACCGCGTTCATCTTTAAAACGCCCTTATTTGGTCCTATGATGGGTCGCTTTGACAAATACAAGATCGAGCAAGATGCTCATAACTGGCATTTGCCCCGAAACACCTGCAAATCGTGGAAGCGGTTTGAGCACGGCATGCGCGATGCTGCGGCGAAGCTATCGTCCCTTTTCTTTTCTACACACCCTGACTTTCGACCCTTCTGGGATATCCCTCAAAATCCTAGTTCCTACGGCTATTTCGATACCCATGATTCTGAACAAGCGGCTCTTGAAGCCGTCACTTCTTCAATTGACGGTTTTATCGTCTTTTCGGGATATCTATCCTTCCTTATCGCCCTCTGCCGGTTTTGTCCCCCATCCAGGGGCCCTTTACAAACCACAGCAGAGTTGTTTAAGTCTGCTGGCGTCGAAGTACACCCCGAGTGGATACAGGGTCTTCATGATTCGGGTATCGGCAATTTCAGTGTGGACCAACGGTCCCGCATAGGATTAATCGTCAAGATTTCCGATTGCACGTGGATCAACCTGGTACCCATCGTAATCAAGGCCAATGTCTCGGTTTGGCTCTCCTGGGGTAAACCGCCTTTCTCGATACCTCGGCAATCCTGGGTATCAGACTTGGAACCAGCACCTTTTTGGACACCCTTGTCGGCCCCGCCCGAGCATTCTTCCTCATCTGCGCCCAATCAACCCTCCTCGTCAATCCCAGGTGGCTTTCCTCCTGTTATACCTGGAAGCGGTCAGCGACCGGGGGAAACAATACGGGCATTTCTGGCGCGTCATAAAGAGAAAAATGCACGAACCCTTTTAGAGGAAACGAGGCAGGAGAGGCAGATACGATTGAATCGTCAGCTCGCGAATGCGAATCATCACAAACCTGGTAATAATGGTGCCAGAGTGTATCGCTGGGAGGACGTTGACGGATTTCGCATTAGAACCCTTCTTAATCGTGATTTGGTTGAGGAATACTGGTTCGAGTGGGGTAAATCGCAGCGGAGGTACGACGCTTTTTCAAACCAGTGGGACTGTTGCTCAGACCTACCGTCCGATTCCGATGACGAGGACGATTGTGTATCGGATGCTTCTTCCACAATATTGCCCATAAATACAAAACGAAGAGCACCTCAATTGAATCAAAGATCATCTCCCCCTGTTAAGGCTACATCTGATGTGACAGTCAACCCATCGTCTGTCGTTTCGCCGAAGGTTTCACTATCGTCTTCTCAATTTAACCACATTGCCGCTCCGTCTGTCGAGTTCGGTTGCTCTGCAGACCTCCCGACCACCTCTTTCCCGATGCCACCTCCAGCTTCCTCTTCACCTCCCAGAATGGCACCTGATATGTCAGTTGATGCACCACCTGAGGTCTCAGTGGAAGATCCCCGGTACCTTCCCCACCGTGAGGTTCCTGGGCGAGTCTCGCCTTCCAGTGGCTCTTCATCGAGAGTTCTTGTCAGTAATGCACCACACTCGCCAGGTGTGGCACAATGTCCTCCAGCGCCTCCTCCAGTGACATCACACGCTTCTCTTCCACCTCCTCGTACAACGCCTGATGTGGTACTTGAGCCGCTGGCTGAACGGGGGTACAATTCGAATGGTGCTCGTGTTGCGTGTTCAACAAACGACGACGACGACAGCTATGACCCTCTCCGCACCTCAGTGGAGGACGTTATTGCGGTAAATCGCTCCACGCAAACTAAGCTCCCACCGCCGCCGTTTCAGTCTATCGAGGATATTGTCTACTATAGATATGGCTTCGCTTTCAATGAAACTACATATGATGGACTCCCACCATATTTTGATAAAGCCGAAAATCCCTTTAATCACTGGACAACAGTCTGCCATGCTGTTGGTGGATATGGTCTCTCCTCGTCGACTGCCAACCACCGACCTATAACGGATTTCCTGGTGGCTCTGCTCAATTCCAAGCGTCCGTTCCATGATGTTCCTGGGATGTTCTGGGACTTGAGTCCTGCAAATGGCGAGCAGCTGAAGGATTTAGAGCCGAAGTGTCTTACCATTGAAGTCAAGGAGTTCCATACCGGAGTCCTCTGCCTCCTCCACCCTCGTGCCTCAGACTCTGTAGAGAATCCGCGGTGGGTGGTTGCTGTTCCGCCTATAACTGCCTTGGAGTGTATTCGGCGCGACCTTGGACCTTCTTCAATTGACATCGCCGAGTATCTGATGGAGCAAGGGATGCCATTTAATACGTTACTTCCTTTTGAGCGTTGCTCAGGCTCATCTCATCGTCCGCCTCAACCTCTGGAACGCCCACTCCTGGGGGACCGGTCAGCTGGGCACAACTTTGACCGTGCTGATTCCGCGGCATATGCAACACTTCGGGACTCGTTTTTACTTGCTCAACATAACAGTCGTCGGGCCCTTTCCTTTGGTGGTATCATTGCTCGCTTGGCCAGGAATGTCCTGCCAGACTCCGATATTCTTGCCGGTCCCTCCTCGAGTGCACGCAGAGGAGAGCAAATACTTTTTATGAGTGGGCAGGAGACCATGGTTGATGATCAACTCTCGGAGGAGGAACTGGATTTGATATGTGGGACCTACAGAGTAGCAACTGGAAAGGGCGGTAGGTATCTCTATTACTGGCTGTCCTCCCACCTGACTAATCACTGCTGTTTATTAGCCCAGACATCTATGTGCTCTTGGTTTCCTCGGGCTAATGTATGGGCATCCACTGGGTATAATGTCGGTTATTGGAATCGTGAATGCGAGGATTGGTACATCAACCGAGTTGGTTCCATACTGGACGGAACAGCGAAGCCATTGACTACACATCAATGGCGGCAGGAAATTCGAAAGAATAGGCAGGCACCAAAGCTCGTCTTCCAGATGAACAAGGCGGCAGAGGCGTATCTACAATCTTCGCTAGCATCATCGTTTACCATTACCCCTATGTCGCATTAAATCTTGTCGCTTTGGCCGCCTTAATTTGTATCTTATATTGTATAATCTCGTGTTGTTTTTGGGCTCGCTTTAATGACATATAATTCAATTCTAACCCCACCTCCGCCATTGAGATGACCTTGGAAATTAGAATAGTTTAGAATAGAGCAATCAATTTCCGTGTCACGTGCAAATGCTTACACTGCCAGCACCAACGCAATCGTCAATTGTTCCTTCTTATTTTCAAGTATGGCTTTACAGCGCTTTCAGAGTGTGATGAGATTTGTGTCTTTTTTTGCGAGGCGACGACGTCCAGCAATTTCCTTTTTAGATACCCATTTGCTCGTGACACGTGACGTATGTCATTTGGCACGCCGCCCAAAAATTCAACAATCTCATTGTGCTCTGAAAGTGCTGTAATTTGGCTTCAATGCTTAATTTACACGAGCCTGTAGCTCATCCAAGTATAAAATGCAAAAGGAGGAGCTGGTTCTAACAGTTCTAAATACAAGAAACACGCGAGGATGTCTGAGAAAATACAATGGGAAAATCTGATTATAATGAGAAACACGTGAGCAAACCATGGAGTATTGAGTTACTTTCCATGCTTTCTCGAACGTTTCTCGACTTTAGCAACCCCAACATCAGCCTTGCGCGCCTGTCCACGGGAATATTTAAGCCGAATGCGGATGAGGTCCATCACTGGCCAGACGTCCTCATAGTTGTTAAGGGTTGGAAATTTCTCGATTGCCTGAATTGCTGATTATCAGCTATCGTATAGAGGGATGACAACCACATACCATCTTCCGTACAGTGTTGATTGAAGGCTGTGGCTGCATGGAAGGCTTCTTAGAGGTGTCCAGGTGGGTGTCAATGGTGTCGTTCATAAATTTCTACTCAAAAAGTGAATCAATGGACGCAAGACAGATAATAGGACCCAAACCTTGAGTTTCTGAAAATCCTTCTTCGTCCAACCCAGGGCTTCCTCAAAATTGTAACCACCACGGCCGGGTCGACCAGCTTCACCCTCTGGCTTAGGGATCAGGCCTTCATCGTCTGAATCTTCAGTGATCTCAGACGTAGACGACGAGGAACCAGAATCAGAGGGTGTGGCATCGCGCGATTTTCCAGCCTTGTTTGGAGACGGAGTTGCCGAACGACGAGTGGGAGAGGAACGGGCTCCTCGAGCTGGGGAATCCTTGACATAGGGAGTAAAGCGTGCCTGGCTGCGTCCATTGCGGGTGGGTGCTGGTCCGATTTCCTCTTGAGCAAGTAACTTGTTTGGCGTCTGCGTTCGACCGACCTCGGCTTGTGCAATAGGAATAGGTCGGGTGGCGGGTGGAGCACCAGGCTCAAAAATGGCTGGGACGTCGACAAAAGAACATCCAGTAGAAATAATTGGGCGATGGGACATTGGGATTGGGAAGACTGGTGTGTTAAAGGGTTGGAGTAAGTCAAAGGTTGTAGGTGGGTATGGGTGAATGAGGATGGTGGGCGATGGGAGGCGAACCAGTATTATAAGTAGAACGAGACAAAGGAGACAAATCTCCGCGACCACGCCACCGCGGCAATAACTGTTTATGACAAAGAGGCCGAGCGGGCAAAGCCAACGCTCGAAGTATAAAAGAAATAACTTGCATCGTTAGAACTGAACACCACCCCACTTAACCACTACCTGCCAAAGTATTCGAAATGTCCTTGAACTGGCTTAAAGGACTATTTTCACGAAACTCGAGGCTTGTGGCCACCTTCCGCGGGCATAGTGGGCCCGTATTTGGCATGGCCCTCTCTCGGGATGGCAAGCTCCTGGCGAGTGGCGGTAGGTGTTCGTGAATAGTTCATTAACTCGCGCGCTGACACCATGTAGGCATAGAGGGGGTGAAAGTATGGGACGTCAAGACCGGTCGTGAGATCGACACCCCAATGCAATCTTTCTATGAAAGGGGCCAGGTTTCGTCTGTGTGCTGGGTCACACGAAAGAACGAAACGTACGATACATTGTGCTATGGAAATGTCCTTGGATTCTTGGTATTTCTCCAGCATCGCCCAGCAGAGGTACGTTGAATGCGCTTTCGTAGAAAACCAAAACGATTTAACAAATAATGCAGGCCCAGTTTGAGATCATCCATTCCTGCCGCATCGCCCGGGGCGGTGAGATAGTCAGCATCGCAGCCGATACCTCTGTCAATGGTCCCACCCGCATTGCAACCGGAACGCGCGACAAATGCGTTCAGGTCTGGACATTCGATTCGAGCAGCCGAAAACTTGTTCCGATGTATTCCAAGGCTTATGGAGAGGATAAAGAGATCCTACCCAAGACCCTGGCCTTCAACAACAACGTCGATCGTGACCTCTACGTGTTCGGCCTGTATGACGGAGGATTGTGAGTCGATCGCCTGAATAAAAGTGTCGATGTTCTTCATATATTTCAGATACAAGTACGGTGGGAAAGACGCCAAGAGCATCTCAAAGCACCAGCTTGGGTCCCAAATGTGAGTCGCTTCCAGGACTTAATAAAAAATGGGCTAAAGGAAGCGTAGCGGGAATGCGGCCGTCGACACAGAACGCAGGTTGTGTGTTGTAGACAACGTCGGGAACGGTTTCGACATCTACAAGATGGACTCCGGACAATTCATCAGGACATTCGCGACTCGGGAGGCAGATAAGACGCAGCCCAAGGGGGTCGTCTTTGCTGACAATTCATATTTGGTCGTGGGCGGAAGTGATCATGGGCAGGTTTACGTTTTCGAACGGAAGACTGGCAAACTCTTGAAGACCTTAAGACATGCCAAAAAGGGAGGTGCGGAAACCATAGCCGTGAGGATTTTCTCCTGGTCATTTTGAGCTTGAATAATAATGACTGAAATCGATAGGTGCACGACAACGACGACGGCAGCGTCAGCATTGCCTCGGCCTCTTCGACGGCCACCGGACCAAGTCCGATTCGACTCTGGAAGTGGACGACAAACAGAAGGCTAGCGAAGCAGGATAACGGTGACGTCGAATGGACCATGTTCCGTGTTCTCGAGTTGATCGGCAAAGTCATAATGGTGCTCGCGACCGCTGCCTATTTGGTGGAATTTATGAAGTCCCATATACGGCAAGACGTGGTGGTCGAGAATGCCGGAAATACAGGGCCAAAGGTATATGCTCCGGGGTATCTTTTCGCCAGAGGCTTCCGGTTCACTACTTGGAACAAGAAGAGCGGCGACGGAAGTTGGGAAGCATATTGAGACTCTACAGAACGACCACGGCCAAGGAATTAGCATTTTTAGATAATACAGTGTGAATGAACGAACGTACCTGACTCGTAACAGATTGAACACGAAAATGGGGAGGCATAGGTCCGAATCCATCTATGTGATAACCGTTGTCGGCATTGCTGACGATGCAAGACAAATAGGCTAAGAAGAGGGAATAGATTTCAGCACGGACAACGATAAGTCTGGCGGAGAGGTTCAGTACCTTTACTGGACTACGACGACGATTCATTAGAGTTGTCCAAATGAATGCTACATCGTGAAATCGACGAGCGACAGAGACCGACCCCAGTTCCTCGGAGCGGTCCAGAGCAGAGGGATTCGGTTCTTGACTGGGCTAGACGGCCGTAACGACGATGAAACCGTTCATCGGACTTGTCCAGATGAAGGGCGCTTGGTGGTGTCGGCCAGGTCAGTTCATCAGAGCGGTCTAAATGAACGTGGTTTGTGAAGGGAGGTCATGAACGTGGCTTGTAAAGGGAGGTCTGGCAGTGGGAGGGAAGAACTTGAAATCGTGGATTAGAAATGTTCGCGTGATTTTGTTTGGCGACGGGGATGTCACCAAACAAAATGACGCGAACATTTCCAAGTCCAACTTCCTCCATCAAATCCACCATCCATCAATACCAATCCTACGGTACGTCTCCATCGCGCCGTTGGCGTCGATGTTTTTGGTCTTATCTCTTCTTGTTTTGCATTTACTTACATGATTCGCGTTTTCTTGCAGCCGTGCCTCCCTACCGCTGCAGCGCCCGCCGTCGTCGCCCACTCATTTCGTCTGTATCGCATACAACGAAATTCGCTCAACTTGGAACTGTTGTATTCATACACGGTTCTACTTTGCTGAGGCAATTTCTTTGGACGACTTTCATTTCCTTTGTATCGAATACATAGAAATCCTGCTGCGTTGTCGAAGTTGGGCTCGAGTTCTATTGTTTCAGTACATAGAACTCAAAATTCGTACTGCGGTTGACTATTTAACTCGATATGCCTGCTCGAGGCAATGCATTTTTTCAGTGCTTTTGTCAAGAGTGCACAAGTTCCGGCCCTGTTGGACCCGACGGTAGATCTTTAGGCAAAACGCTGAAAGCATCGGAGCGTATCGCTCACCTCAATCGTGTCAAGCTTGAAACTGAGCAGTCTCGCCTCGCGGCCGTTCGTGAAGCCGCGTCGTCTCTTTTCGCCGAAACTTTAGCGGACGGCGGCCTCAGTACCGAGAGACAACCCAGTAAACTATGGGTTTCACAAGATGAATATCAACGATCGTGCCCAGTAGTACCTGCGGCTGCTGAACCCCCTCCCTTCAACGACATTCTTGCCGGCATTCAGAATCTTCAGATATCGGACCCGTCTCCCCAGGCTGGCGATCTCCTGCATCTTGCCCCCGACATTATATCCCAGAACACCGAGAATGATGACCAGCCCCCTCCTCTGATCAAGATGAAGAGTCGTTTAGAAAAACGCGAGGGAAATCGCAAGACCGAGAAAGCACACCTGGCCCTCAAAGCCATCCAGGAGCGCGCTGAAACATGTTCTGCCAAACTTTCGATGTCGCCCTCATCCGAGACTCTGACCCACGTGGAAGCCGAACTGATTCAACTGCAAGTGTCTCTTAAGAGCGTCACGCGCAGTGTCCATTCAGTCATCACGGCGAAAGCCACTGTTACTAAATTTGTCGCCGATCTGCACGACCGCTTCGTCGAAGTTCGGAAGGCAAGACCTGTGGATGAAAGCGGACCACTTCTGTTCAATTCTGGTAAGGTTTTCCTGCAGACATGGTTGGAAATTCTTCTTATTTGTGCTTCCACAGATCACCACTTTAATATGCCAATTGATCGTCATGACCAGGTCGCCCAGATAGCCATGTTCATTTCAGTCGTCTGCGCAGTCATCATGGGCGTCAGTCGGCGCATGGGAGATTTTATCCTGGGTCTGCTCTCAGTAATGCTTCGCTGCGCCTTTCGGGATCCATCAGGAAGTTTTACCGTCAATCAACAGCACATTATCGACCAAATACCCCTTACCCTCGAAACCGCATTGGCAAGATTTAACTTGGAGCCCATGACTGTTGCCAACGCAGTTTGTCCGAGTTGTCACTGCACATACCCCCCCACCTTTGCTCTAGGGTCAACTGTCCCCTCATATCCTCGTGAATGCAGTAATCGCCCCACTCCTGACTCGGATATTTGTAAGACGGCCCTTTCTGAACCTGACGAAGGCGCCAAACCTTTGAAAACTGTTATCTATCATAGTTTCCACGACTATCTCGGGGGACTCATATCGCAGGGAGATCTGGAAAACATGGCGGATCGTACCAATGACGACTTGATGGCGTCGATCAATAGGGGTGAACCGGTTCCGGCCTACGTTACCGATATATCTCAAGCGGAATTCATTCGTACTTTCAAAGGTCCGGATGGGAACCGCCTCTTCGTCGATAGGCCCGGTACTGAAGGCCGTTACCTTTTTGCAATCAATGTTGATTTTTTCAGCGCTGAAGGTTCGACACCCAGAGGAGCCTCTGCATCTTGTGGGATAATATCGGCGGTGTGCCTCAGCCTCCCTTTCAGTGTTCGCTACAAGCCCGAGAATATATATGTCGCGTGTGTTATCCCTGGCCCAAATGAACCACACAATACGGAACTTAACCACTACCTTCGTCCGGTAATTGATGATTTCTTGGTTTCTTGGGAACGCGGTGTACACTTTTCACGCACGGCCAACTACCCCACTGGAAGACTAACTCGCTGTGCGATAGCTTTGTCTGTCAATGACCTTCCAGCTGCACGCAAATTCAACCAATCGGCAAATCACAGCAGTAACCATTACTGCAGCCGCTGCCGCTGCTATCATCAAGATACTCTCGGGAGGACCGATGTTGAAGCCGCTGATTGGAAACCCAAAGACCGGGATGAGCTTCGTCGTCAAGCCGAGGCTTGGAGAGATGCCCCTACTGTCAGAGATCAAGAAAAACTATTTCAAGCGAATGGTATCCGATGGTCGGAAGTATGGCGCCTTCCGTATTGGGATCCACCCCGTATGTTGGTCGTCGACTCAATGCACTGTCTTTTGTTGGGCTTGGCCCAGTTTCATTTTCGGGATGTCCTTTGCCTGAGGGAAGTAACAGAAAAGGCAGAATTTGTCCCTGCCTTCGAACACAAATTCACAGAACCAGGCAAGGATTTCAAGGATCGGAAAGATGTATCAGAGAACGATCTGAAGCACATCCCTCACATCCACAGACGCCTATTGGAACCGATAGAGGGTCAAGATGAGCTGAATACCAAAACCTTAGAAGACAATTTGAAGACCTTGGAACGGCGTCTCTCTTCGAAAAACTCCAAAGCACTCGAATTTGTTTCTAGCAGCCTTGGCCTAAAGCTGCCAACAACCATACGTGCGAGTAAGGCTTCCTATGTAAAGCTCCTGATGGATTGGGTATGTACTCATAAGTTGTGGTCTTGATTCAAGCTAACCCTGTTATCTCTCAGCGGAAGATGCATCCATATACAATGGTCAATGCACCCGTCAAATTCGGGACTCCAGAAGTCATGAACCATATCCGAGCAGTCATTCGTGATATGGCTACTCCGTCTTGGCTTCCCTCTGTCCCACGTAACTTTGGCTTGCCAGCTGCAGGTACGCTAAAGGCGGATGAATGGCGAACCTTGGCCACTGTTTACCTTCCTGTTGCTCTTATTAGCACATGGGGAGAAGGTAGTATTCATTCGTCGCAATCGGTTGCTTTGTCGTTGCGTCAAGCCCTTGACCACACAATGGCACTGGTCTCTGCCATCACATTGGCTTGTATGCGCACGATGACTGAAGCTCGATCGAACGCCTACCTGACACACATGAAATTCTGGCTACACAACCTTACGGTCCTTCATCCTGACACTAAACCCCGTGTCAACTGCCATATGGCGCTCCATATCTTTGACTTCTTACGCCTGTTTGGTCCTGTACGTTCCTGGTGGTGCTTCCCATTTGAACGTCTGATTGGCCAGCTGCAGCGTCTTCCTCATAACCATAAATTTGGTAAGTCTATTTTATCGCAATTAAAAATCAACCTGACTCCTTTTGTAGGTGAATTGGAAGCCACCATGCTCACCTATTATTCGAAGGCTGCGAAGTTGAAGCACTGGCTCGCCCGTCCAAATTGCCCACCGTTTATCAAGGAATGCAAGACTCTATTCGACAAATTTGCTGGTAATGCTATGCGCACATCCGACAACGACGACATTGCCGACTCTGCTTACCTGCCCGTTCCCCCTGCCTTGAAAAACATCTTCCATGATCCTAAAGTAGCGCTACGGGCCCGCCACCAGTCTAATGGCGTCTTCTTTTCCCGTTCAAGCACACATGTCGGCAACAGTCTTATCATGTATCGCCCAGATGGTAAGATGTCAGGCGCCCTTGTTCCTGCTTCCATCAAGTACATTGTCGCACGGCAGAATAGTCAACTTGACTATGTCGTTCGCCAACAACTACCTGCTGCTCCGGGGTCTGTCGACCCATTTCGCCATTATCCTCACTTTCCGGCAATGGTTTATTCCCCAGCCCTATCGCCTGAGCTCTTCCGTATTCGTCCTGAGTGGGTCGTATCACATTATGCTCGGTGGAACTTAGATGATACAAGAACTGTTGTTCTTACTCTTTCCCGTGTATGTTTTTCACTCATTTGCTTTTGGGATATAAACTCATTCTTCTTAGGACTAACGACACTGGTAGTTCTGTGTCATTCTCGCTTTGGTACCCAGCTGTGTGGTTCTATCTAAATGTACTATTACTCTGTATACAATTTCTTTTCTAGTACCGAGGACATTCTATTTGTGTGATTATTAAGTGAATTCTCTGTTCTGACTTGGCAGCTTTGTTATTAACTCCGTAGACTATGTAATGGTATAGATTTTTTTCCCTCCTAGTTGCTATTGAAGTGTGGCTAGTACAATAAGGCGTCTATTAATTATAAATTATCTCGACATGTAAGTGATGCTCGTCAAAGAAGATCGGAATAGTTGGATACTTGGTCAAAAAGGCAGAGTTGCACTCCTCGAGGACTGTGTCGCTATCCCACTTGGCAGGATGATACTTAGCACCTAACCTGGGGATGAGGTAACAGCTGGAAACAATTGAGTCGAGCGGAATAATCTCTGACTGGTCCGTTGTTCCGTGATCATGAAGCGCGAGTAAAAGGATAGAGGACAGAATCGGGATGCGGGGCCGAAAAGGGTGTAAACCATTCGACGTAGGCTAGACGATTGGGTAAACGAGTGTGACGGAGGTGCTCTGGAAGACTTGCTCAAAAATCGAAGTCCTACGGATTGCATTGGAAATTTGAACGAGAGATTCCAGGATGACTAACTGACCTTCCAAGCAGGCCCCTTGGGTATGTTGATTCTCCTTGGCGTCCGCCATGCGTACGAACACAGTATCAGAATATGCGGGTAGTGATTTAGATCGACCTTTGGCTGGAACTAAAGGCGTCGCTCGAAGTCGTTCGACGGATTTCGTAAATCCAGGTGCTGGATTTGAAAGTTGAGAAATTGTGATATGTTGCTCGCTCGGTACAAACTGGGTGCGGGGTGCGAGGGTCGGTGATCATAATGGGAAGCAAAGGAGCCATTCATCGGAGCAGTCCAGATGAAAGCTGTCTGGTAGGATCGGTCAGAGAGGAAGCCACTTCATCGGAGAGGTCCAGATGAACGTGGCTTGTAGCCCACTAAACGGGATTCAAGGGCCCGAGGGACTTGCAATTGGGGGTGTTGGCGTCACTTTGTTTGGCGACAACACTGCGGCCAAACAAGCATGAACTTGGCTCGATTCTTTCCTCAATCAATGAGTACCACCGCCATGTCCCTCCACCAGAGTAGTTCTGTCTCCATCGCGCCGTCGGCGTCGATGGTTTTTGTCTTATTCCGTATCTTTTCAACATATTCGCTCTTTTTTTTGAGCCGCGCCCGCCTACCTCATTCGTCGCCCGCTATCGTCGCCCGCTATCGTCGCCAACGTCTTTCGTTTGTCTCTAATACAACGAAATTACCCCCAATGACCAGCCGGAGAACCCATGTATTGATACTCGGTTTACTTCTGCCTGGCCTACCTATTTGTCGAGTTCGTTTGTATCTGATACATCGAAGGCGCGTCCCAATACACAGCAATCCTTGCCCCACTCGTTGTTCCAGCTATTCGACCATTACCGCCCGGCTGCACCCATCGCACTCTGCACCAATTTAGCTGTTCAGACACCTTACTCTTATTGGCTATCGTCAAGGGCATTATTGACGGCGGTAGCATGGGCAGACTGGCCAATAACATAATGCTGCCAATAGGAATTACGCGATTCTTTGACGTATGTTTTGTCTTCATTCGAACACTTCGTTACTTATAATAATCTCTTGCTCCTAGTTCTCATATGGTCATAAAATTCGATCTTATTCTGTAAATTAAATATACACCGGATTTCTATTGTATATGATACATAGAAATTTGCACGTATTACTGTTGGATCTGGATCTGCCCATCGTTTCAGGCATACGTCGCTCGCTTGCCGTGCCAGACCTTGTCCATTCTTTTTGTTTATTCCCTTAACCCGCTCTGGTCGCCCACTAATTTCATTTCATGCCCACTAAGCCTCCTCCTTAGTGAGAACCATTGTATCTAATACATGATTCTCCTCTCCTGCTGGCTATTTTGGAAGGTAGCTGAATGCGGCGAACTTGCATGTAGCTGACCCCAGCTTCCGCCGTTGGACTACCGTCGAACTGTCCTCGTATGTATTTCGATTGTATCTACTACGTCGAATGCTGGCCAGGCCTTTCCATTAGCCTCGCCGTACCCAACTCATCCGCTGTTATTAATTCTACTTTCAGAGGTCGCACCCCTCGATATGTCACTGAGAAACCAAATGGCCGATCGTCCGAGCCTGTCACAGCCACAGTTTGTTAACGCGATCTAAATTTATATCTTTTCCCTCCATCGACTATTTGACTATGCGTAGAGCGATGGTATAATCGTCTTTCTTGGCGATGCTGGTACTTTGCGACGCTTAATTGAACGTTCGACGATTACCTCATACGCTTTCTCGCGTCCTGATTCTCATTTCTCCCAAACACCGCCGCCGGCTCGCACTTCATTGCTCACCATCTGCTTACATGGACAGCCGTATTGTCGTCCGGCCTCTGGGTACTTCCTATCTTCTCCCTTCACGCGGCTCCACGCTTGACGCACCCCAACCGAGCTCTCAAATGAGCCGACCTCGACGAATCGAATTTTTCGCCTGGGTCCTGGCTGATGCAACCCGACTCGAAAGCTACAACCGTCAAAGCCTGGCGGATGCGCTCATTCTCGCGATGGATACAGAAGCCGTGCAGGCTTCCCTTCGAGGTGTACGTGGAGGAATGGAAGCGGTACATCTGGTGGCAACGAGGTACGCTTGAATATGTCTTGCTCTTCTCCTTCGGCCTATCTCATTAGCTTCCGTTTTGAGGGCTGTCGCGTCGCCTTCCGACACCTGCCCGGAGCCTCATTTCACCCTCCGCGTATTTGTGGGATCGGACGGGCACGGATACCTCGGCGGTATCCATCTGTACCCCGCTCAGTCGTCCACCTCTCCGACTTTCAAGCCGCATTCGCGAAGGAAGGCGAAGAAGTGGAACAAACGAAAATTCAACACCAATTTTTTTACGATTACGGTGATGTAGGAGATGGCTTCAAATCTTGCTATTGCAACTGTAGGTTTACTTCTTCTTTTCGAGTTCAAATCTATGTCTAACGTTTTTCTGTACTCAGATGTAAATATGTATCTATAATGTACTTCAATTGATCCAATCACCGTCGTTTGACCAGCGGTAGATCTTATCTTGTCCTCGTCGAGTATTGCTACTACTGTAAGTTCATCCTCCGTTCTTTGTTCGGCGTATGGCTTATGGTTCATTCAGCCCATGTAAATATTGTATATAATAACATTTAATCCATTCAACTACCATTGTCGTATCCTTATCCTTTCTCAAGTCCTGGTCAAACAAGCTTCTATCTCATCTACGACTACTAACGAGTGCTTGGTTTCTTTTATTTCCGAGCTTCCAGCGGTTTCGTACGAAGATTGAGGTCCAGTGAGTTGACCTTTGAGATGTCATTCAAATTGCTGACCCTCCTGCCCCAGCTTCCCAACTTGTACTCCCTGCGACGTAGCCGTGCCCGACCGTGGGGCGACTGACTGGGCGATGAGCGGGCGACGAGCGGGCGATGAGCGGGTAATGACTGAAAACACTTTTTCTATTTAAAATATCATACAACATTAAAACGTGTCCTGTAGCTTTATTTATATTTAAAATGCAATCGATTTCTCAGTGAAATTGAGTATTTTAAATATTGAACTCCCTTTGGGAGATGATTACATTCTAAATAAAAATGTCTTTTGTAGATATGTCAATATTTTAAATACCGAATTCCATTTTCGGAGCGTTTCTGTTCTAAATATAAATGTTTTTTGTACGAGGGAGAATATTTTAACAACTGAATTCGCTCGAAAAGGCGTTTGCAGTTAAAATATTCTTTTCCCTGGAGGGTATGTTTCCGGTGGGTTCAAAATTTTAAATATTGAATGTTTCTGCAGGTTATACGATATTTTAAATACTAATGGCTTCTTTGGGTAGTCTTATATTTAAAATATTCAACTTGCTACGGGAATTAAATTAAAACGGCTCTTTTATCTTGGAGCCCCCGATGTGTTTCGACTTGAAATCGCTCCCGTATGGTCCTATTTGTTTTACACCCTAGTGCCACTCTTAACCACATAAAACCTTGCTGGGACCTTTCAACTCGAAATCGCTCCCGTATGGTGTTGTTTGGTTTACGTGCTGTCTTTCCCTCCTTTCTTGAATTCATCGCTTCAAGTTCTGGGTCATGTAGAAGTTCAACTACGTTGATTCCGCCTCTGTTACCGTCTCTCCCTTTTCTTCGGGAGTTAATCTTACTATATCCTTGTGTACAACTTGTGTAGATATTTGTCCTTGAAAGTTGAGAACATCTTTGACTGGTATGCAGTATCGTCAATTTCTCATTGCCCATCAGTGCTTTTTGGTGCTAAATTGGTAGGGGTCTTTCCATAGCGTCTTCAGGTTGACAGTGTGCCAAGGTGTATTCCGGATATCGTCAATTTTCCATAACTGCATTGGGGCCCCATTTGCAGCTGTCGAAAATCTCGTTTTATTTAGCGTCTGTAATATTAATCCTTTTTCGCTTTTCGAGTATGACTACTGTCTTGAATTGTTTATGTAACTTTGATATAAGAATCAGCAAGGCCCATTCGACGAAGTCGAAGTTTATTATTAGGACTTTTTTCAAATACACTTGTTTGTCTTGCCATATATGTATGTAAATCTGCGTGATGACTTGATTGAAAAATTGGATGTCTTCCGTGGATGCTTAAGCGCTTAAAGGCGCTTAGCCGATTTTAACTTCAAAAAATAATTATCCAACGTCAATCCGACATAGGCAAATGTCATTTTTAGAATTATTTTATTTTATAACTTAATCCGTGTGCATCAAGCACAGTGACAAATGGGTTCAATGAATAAATAAATAATGTCTAATTACACATCAAGTAGATTTTTAATTACATAGATACTGAAGAGGGCGTGCCGGAGAAGTCGCTGCAGCTGCCCGCGGCGACGCAACGAATAAAGCGTGCGAGGAAGGGCCCGCCTTGAACGGAACGGCTGGTGCATCACATGTCCAGCACCAGTGTACCGAGCGGCGAGGATGGTGAAACAGCGGGCGAAGGCATGTGGCGCGGTTTGTAATAATATCGGGCGCGACGCAGGGAGGCGGGGGTGTGAGGGTTATAGCGCCGGGCGCGTGGAACGGGTGGGCAGACAAGCAGCATGACGGCAGGGGGGGGGAAAGGAAGAATGGCTTGGTGGCAATGCATCCGTCGTTATATACCCCTCAAAGTCTCACCCCTCACGAAGTCTCACGAACCCTTTTGGATCAAAAGTATCACGAAGTATCACAGAGTATCAGAAAGTATCACCAGGTATCACAGTATCACCAAGTATCACCAAGTATCACGGAGGCTCACGGGCTCACGAAGTATCACCAGGTATCATAAGTATCACGAAGTCTCAAAGTTTCATGATACTTTCCAATTCATGTTCTTACTGCTCATTCTTCCACGAAGAAAGATGCAAGCAAGATGCCTTCATCTATTTTAGACGTAGGTTAGATACACAGCGTTACATAATCCCATAACTTCCACATGCGCCGCAGATTTTATGCCCTTGACTAGAACTTAGGGGTGGTTTTGGAGTCCTGGACGTCTTTGAGCAGACGATGCTTAACCAGCCTGGTACCTAATACTAACTTAGGCTGTAAAATAGGCCGTAAAAACTTCATTCTATAAGTCTGTTTGACAGCTCACTTCTGCACTTGCTGACTTTCCTAAATTGTTTCCCCCAACACTCATCTTTTATTCTCGTCGCGCGCTTAGTACAATTAAACTAAGTAGATCTGCAAGGATGAGTTCACTTCACCCACAAAAGTCGACCGTTCCCAAGCCTATCAACCATGTTTTTCTCAAACAGAGGCACAAGACGCTCAGGCGAGGTATGATAAACGCATAACTCTGCTGACTCCTCTTAAGTTGGGTCACAATGATCGCCCCCGCACTACTCCAGACTTCTTACTGCCATGGACCGCCTCGCAAGTAATTTTTCACCGCACAAAATGTAATTTCACATCCCTGTGGAGTCTATGGTTGCCATCCTTGCAAATCCCAGCAAGAGAGGCTAGTGGCAGGGAAACCAATTAGGACACGCGGGAGATAGAGTGAACCGCGGTGCTGATACGTGTGCTTAAGCCTTAAGAGGCAAGGAAAGTACTGACTGTACATTTCGACTTGCCTCATGTCGACCGTCGACCCCGGGCATTGGGTCTTTTAAGGCAGCCGCCCATACAGGGCCTTAAATTAAATACTACTCGTGCTCATCAAAAGTAACGCAACAGCACGTGATCCATTCGTCTCCCGGCCTCCCTCTGCAGAATGAATGCTCGACGCTCTCGACACACAGCAACTATGTAGGAATTTTAAATAGACAATCATAATTCCATGTATCCCAGTAGGACATATCCAAAATTTAAATGAATTTAGATTGTTTCTTAACGCTGTAGGCGAGGCTGATCATTTGGGCCAATTTAAAGTACCAAGCAAGTTGCAGAGCCCCTACAGCTTGTTCCGCAAGAAATCAGCTCACAAGAAAATGTATGGAGATAATAGATAGCTAAAATCAGATGCAGTTGAAGTTTCAGGCCCGCTCCAGACTTCATACGTAGAATATTGCCTGGCCAAGTTAATTCAAAAAAAGTCACAGATCATCATATTTCAAAATTTGTGGATTGAGTTCAATCTCCACTATGAACACGCTTTAAAACCAATAGAATATACTCGATATTGCTCCTAGAGTATTTAAGTGGAATCTTCTATAAGCAACAACCCTGTTTCTGCCGGTAGCATATGTTTCTGTATGAGTATGGTTGTCGCTATAACTCTCATGTAAAAGACAATGCCTCAAATCTTCGGACTCTGTGAATTTTTTGTGGAGAAAAGTTCATCCATTTAAAGCCACTCCTACATAGTTCTATTTTATAAATTTTTGTGTGCCCAAACTTAGCGCAAGACAGCAGGGAGGCTACGCAATTTGCTTGTTCCTTTCTAGGTAACCAAAACATTTCATATCATCTACAGCTTGAAGGAAGCATTCAAACATCTTGAATTTTTGCTTATACATTACGAGGATCCATGCAATTACAATTGTCTATTTATATTGTCTACATAGTTTCTGTGTGTTGAGAGCGTCGAGCATTCGTCCTGCAGAGGGAGGCCGTGAGACGAATAGATCACGTGCTGTTGCGTTACTTTTGACGAGCACGAGTAGAGGACCCGTGGATTTTCTCCAACCCAACAGTTTCCCGTTCAATCCAGAATTTACCAGCCTTTTAATTAATTTAATATGAGCTACGCATCCGTATGCGACGGAATCCCAAACGCTTTCCTTCCTTGTCCCATGAATTGACCTAAAAATAGCCTCTGGTAATTGATCGAGAATAGGATATACACCTTCCTATTATATACAAAGTCCACGTGGCAAACAATAGCGAGTCGAAGGTCCAAAGATAACCAAACACGCAGCGTTTGCTCTTAATCTGATGATCGTCTTTCGTCCTTGTTTCCCACCTTGACGGTCTCAGCCCCATTGCAATGGTCTCGGGTACTCTCAAGTAAGTCAGATTGTCAGGTTACACTCTCTTGACTTTGCAGCCTAACAATTCTACGCAGACATCAGCTTCGGAACTGCGGAGTAAACCTATTCTTGCCTCCTGATACACCAATTTTAAATCATTCTTCAGGGGTGTATGATGCGCGAGAGCTGTTCCGCCGTTCGTTTCCAAGTCTGCGCTAAGTGCAAGACGTGAGTCCGTCCTCAGTGCAATTGATTCGTTCCACTGACTTATAGATCCGTTGTCGGCTAATTTAAGAACATGCTACTGTTCGAGAGACTGTCGTAAGTATCTTATCTTTGGATTATTATTAGGATTGTTGCGACCAATTATTACAGAACGCGCCGACTGGCCCACTCACAAACCACTTTGCAATCAACGGGCTCAGTGGCTTGAGCCAGTTCCTAACAATTGTGTTAATTGTGTGCTCTCAGCCGATACAGTCCACACGATGCTCGTGCGTTTCTTAGCAATCGCCTTTTTTATGCAAATACAGACAAGTTGACGCTATAAACAGCAAGACTGGACAGTGACTTATCGCCCACTTATGGTTATTTCTTTGATCAACGCCATGGGTCGCGCCGATGGTTACCCTACGCTAGCCGCATTCTCCGAGCCTCCCCAGGTCTTTTTCGTCAAATTGGCGCCAGTGCCCAAGCTCACGGCCGACACAAAACCTCGTGCGGCATTCACGATCAAGCACGCTGAGGCGCTGTCCCTGGACGAATTCCGAACAGCCGCCGTGCAGAAATCCCACCGCCTTTATAATGAGTATAACACAGCGATTGTGGAGAACTATGAGAGTCATAGATCAAGGGTATACTCATCGAACCCAAACTGGCGCCTCACAATGGTTGTGCAGAGCGTCTCCTTTTGCCCGCACGCGGTTCCGATGCTGAAGAATTGGTTCTTCGAGGACGATCGAACCCGTGACTGGTCCACACAATGGAAGCCAGATAATTGGCTTGTTTTTTTAAAGGAAACAGTCGCGAAAGGGAAAGGGTGGCATCGAGATGATATTCAAATAATATGATGGACTATGTCTCATTCGCTACATCTTGGTCGTCAGGTCTGGCTTTTTTCGTTACCTTCTGCGTCATACAGAAAATCCATTTCCCTTCTCTAACGCTATGGCACTTGTTAAGTGTTACGAGGCCCGGACGAGACAGCACCTGGGTCAGCCTCAGTCAACGGTCCTGAAGTCTGAGGCTGAAGCTCGAAGCTCCGGGTCTGTAATATATCTGATGACGCGTCCTTACTCATATCGCGTTCTTGTCGTCGTAGCCTCTCGGACTTCCTCCCTTTTGAATGGGCTGTCCTCCAGGCACACCTGGGCTTGGAAGGGGCATGTTCTTTTCCCCCTGATTTTATTTTTACGTCCTTGAAATGGAAACCTGGACCTGTTATTCGTCGATGTTTCCACGGGACCAGAGGATTTTTTACTTCCACCAACAAGTCGCAAAAAGAACCCAAACCAAATCTACTAAGCCACGGCTTTGTCCTCTTTTAAAAAGGCATTAATGTAACTATCCAGTGTTTATCAACCTCCGCCTACTATTTGCAGCACTTACTCGAGTGGATCCCACAACAACGACGATCAGCAAAAATAGCAAGCTTCAACTGGTACCCAGGGCTGTTCCTGAAATAACTAAAATAAATATTCCCATTCGGGGTTCCCCAAAGTATCCCCGTGAATCATAATACTTCGAATTATGCTTCCTTTTGTTATGTGCCCGTATCACAGTCGTATCACCAATGACGAAGCTTCCTTATAAATCCTCGACCCAAGCGTAGCCTTGCCTCTCGACCCATGTTCGTGTGCATGTAACGTTCGCTGATAAATTGGGTGCAAACCTCAAGATATCAGGGTTTTGACGTAAATCTTCCACGGCAAGTATGATGTCATTTTCTACGCCTTTCCAGCATCATAGATTGTGATCAGCGAAAATTATCAAACATAGTTCAATTAATTGACCGGAGCAACCCAGGGGGACTGGCTACATCTTTACCACATCGTTACCTTACTTATACGATCTGCGCTCGGTGTGGAGAAGAGGCGAATTAGTTGCCCAGATTCGGCCGAGGTCAGTGTGTGGATGAGAATAGCTGGAAGGAAGCCCATGCGTTAATAAGGCTCCACGCATCCGTTAGGGTCTGTCATCCATTGCATCATTTAGGGAAGGAAAGATAACCAACAAGTCTTTGACATCCTGTATGTCCGGGGTTGGAACGCCAACAAACGACGACAACAACCATCTACAGCCACGAGAAGGTTCTACGTTGAACTCGCCAGCCAAGATTCTAGCCCCGTTCTTTTCACTCACAAAATTTCACAGGCTCTGTTCTGGAATGGTAGTCGCCCCATTGATATTCGATTCTTGATTCCTGCACCCAAGTATGCTTTACTCAGGCTCTGTGGCTGCGAGCTCGTCCAAGGGCGGTAAAGGTAAGCGTTGATATTTGGGGTATCTCGGCGCGATACCCGCTTTCTGGCGATGGCGTTCGTATTGACGCTAGCTGTCGCGTAGGCTTTCCAGAATCGTTTCAGAGGACCGTGCCCGATGACCATGATGCGCGCGATTCGATGTCTGATATCAGTCAACCATCACCAACGCGTTCTGATGAGGAAGTATTTTATTTTCCGCAACACACTGCCTCAGAAAGGGGCGTAAGTCCAGTTACATCACCACCGCGGCGGGTCTCGCGGAGTAGCGTGATGCGTTTGGAGAATATCCTGAACGACGTTTCGATAAATCCTAGATCCCCTCCTGGTTCACGCTCACGCAGTCTGGGAGGTTCGCCTGTTCAACAAGACTGTGATGTGGGTTTTGCTTTGTGATGGTAGATGAATTGACCTTTGAGCTTTATTTTCTTGCCTCCTACCAGCTGTCCGAGCCTTCGTCTCCGGTCAGCCCGATAGCGAGGAGTCTGTCCCCAGATGAATCCCCGGTCAAGAAGAAGAAAGTCAAAATGCACAGATGTCCTGAATGTCACAAAGACTTTCCGCGGTAAGGTGCTTTCAGAAATCGTTTTGAATTCAACTGAAAAAGGTTATTCCAGCCCAAGTGGCCTGAAAACGCATATGAATATTCATACTAAGGAGAAACGTACGATGTGCTCCCAATCGTCATCCTGTATAGATCCTTATTGCAATCTTCCTACAGCTTATGCCTGTACATACCCAGGCTGCTCGCGGACGTTCTCAGTCGTGTCAAATGCCAAGCGTCACATGCGGACCCACGGGATGGGGGTCTCCGCCGAAGAGGGAGATCAAAGTATGATCCCCTACGTTGTGGGGTTCGAGGTGCCAGTCGTAGCTGAACTACAAGATGTGGAGAGTAGAACGGGAAGGAGTCCACCCGTCAGGTTGAAGTGGATGTCATTGGGCTCTGAGACGAGAGAGCCTGAGGTTTCCAAGTCATCGCAAGGAGGAAGAATTGGAAATGGCGCAGCGAGAACGCGGGGTACAAGAAATCCTTTGTTCACAGATGGTTGAAGTTTTTGTAACGGGCGATCTTGTCCGCGATGTAAGCTATTTATCACTCCGAACCAAAATCTCTGACTTAACCTATTTGCGTTCATAAAGGGGATGAATTATGCCTGGACAAAGTACTTCAGCCATGACTTACACGAAATATAGCATACCTCACCGTCCTTTCCATGCCACATTGGCACGACGCAACCACATACACGTCCTGCGTCGTTGCTGCTTGGATTATTCGTTGAGCAGCACAAAGGCTGAAGTTTAATACTTGAAGGGCTGGCCACAAAGACAGTCTGTTTTCACGTTCTGTATATAATATTTTTTTCTTGAAATAGCCAGGGTTGCCTTTCAAGGCTTAACACCGAGAGGATGACGAGTTATACGGGCCCAGAGATTCTTCGAGCCCCGAAGGCACCGGACAGAATGCGAGATTTTTGTTCGCAACAGGTAACAGTGACACGTTCGATGTTAACACAAATTTCGGCAGTTATTGAAGTTACAACGAATCACCAGAACCCAGCTAGATTGTCGTGGCCAGACAACCAGGCCAATACAGCGCGGCGCTGTGAGTTAGTGGTTGCATTAATATTGAAAATCATGCGCGTGACCAGTGACCCAGTTATCTTTCGCGTTCGTGACATGGGTACGCGATCAGTCACACAAAGGCTCACAACTTCATTTATTACTTTCATTGATGACAACTCGAAACGTTGAGGCAATTTTATAGAAGAAGATACCATATCATTATCTACTCCTAACTGCTGGTGGGCAATATTTGAAACTCGAATCCTAACGTTGACTCAAGCTGCTTGCTATAAACAGGTTTTTAAAATAAAACATGCATCGAGCCATTCCTCCTCCAGAGATCGTCCGTGAAATATGCGAACAAGTCTTCCCAGCACCCAAGTGGGGAAAAGAATCTTTCTGGCTCGTTCCTACACGTTCTATCGAGAGTACTCTCCTCAGCCTCGCCTTGACATGTCAAGCATTCTCCGAACCGGCTCTGGACAGACTGTGGCTGGTACTGGCAGACTTGACACCGTTGTTCCAGCTTTTGCCTGGGTTTCAAGCAAATGGGGGATATGTACGGATTTTCAAAGCATCAGGCCGATTAACCTTCTTGATGAATTTTACAGCTCAACTGTCAGCTGCACCCCGCAACGGACCTTCAGGCCTTCAATCGCTATGCAAAACGCATTCATATTTACTTGTCTCGTCCCACGCAAAAAATTCTCTCTACTACGTATTTTCAAGTTTTTCAAGCACGAAGCTACGAACCTATTTTACCGCGTCTTCGCTATCTTGCCATAGAGGGCAAGGGAAAACCCGAATTTCTGCAATTTGTTTGCCCCTCGCTTATGGCTCTTGACATCAAAGCCGGCTATAAAAATTCAAATTCACCAGAAATCTGGTCGGTAATCCATGCAATTCCCGCAATGACGTCGAACTTTCGATACCTGGACATTGGAACCGACCTTGACCTTCCAGAGGGATGCCTAGATTCGATCTCAAAAATGGAGAATCTCGAAGAGTTGACATTCCGTGCCACGAAATACACCTTCACCGAACTTAACCTTGATAGTGGCTTCCTCAAAAAACTGTCGAATTTGCAAAAACTAACATTTCTGCGGATCGATGGAAATCTCATCGTGCAAGATGATTCTCTAACACAGCCTGGTTCGCTTTTCTTCCCGGAGCTTAGAAAACTCGAGATTTTCGGCTTGATATCCAACGTGACTATGTCCCAAATCAATAATTTTCTCGGTATGGGTACATTCAGCATGCTTCGGCATTTTGGTCTACATCTGGAGCACAAATTAATGAGGCCAAGCTTATTGGAAGAAAACCCTTGGCCGGCCTTCTTTAAATCCTTGCAAGAAAGCACGACTTCCGTATTCTCCTCTCTACTCCTCGACGTCCCACTTTCGTCGAAGGAGACAGTATCAATATCCGATGTCCCGGGTTTATTGCAATTGGGGCTTATTGAGCTCGAAATATCGAAGAACGTTTTCTCCAACCTTTCCCATTCAGACTTTATGTCCATGGTTAATGCGTGGCCGAAACTCAGGAAACTTTCCTTCATGACGGATTCGCCTTGGGTCGACATCTCAACGCTCCTTTACATCGCCCAACAGCTTCCCGACCTTCGTACACTCAACATCGGGGTTGCTGTCACTGGCGGCCCAGCTCTCAATGACGTGCCCATCCTCACACACCAATTGCAAGACCTTTCCCTTAAAATGTCCGGCATGTCTGGAAAGCGGCCTGTAGATTTTGCTCAGCTCGTCGACATCATTTTCCCAAATTTATTTACGTATGATTTTCGAAGTAATGCGTTCTCAGTTCCAAACCGCTTTGAAAATGAGGTTTCTGAAATCCTCAAGGCCTTACGCGAAGCAAGGAGCACTCAGATGGAAAGACTTGTGAGTGTTCATTTATCCGTCTTTATTTCCACCATCTTGACTCCCCCTCCCTCTCTTTTTTGTCTAGGTGTCTGGGATCTCTTCGGATGTGAGTGCTTTTCATTTCGCTCCTGGTCGAGGTGTTGATTCGTCTTCCAATTTGAATCAGCCATTATCGATCAGAGTACGCAGACAAATCTTACAATCTGCTAGATGAAGAACGAACCACTGGGAAAGAACCAGATAACATCTATCATACTATTAATATTATCGTTGACGTAGATCGTAGGATACCAGCTTGAATACAGTGCATCAAACACGTATGGATGAAGGAAGGTATAGAAATCGAACGCACAGCGAATGGGGTAATTAAAAATTGAGAACACTTGTACGAATTGCAATTGCAAAGATACATCAGATCCGCGTCGACTTCTTCTATTTCTTCTTCTTGGACCTGTCTCTCCTCGAGCTCCTCTCTACTGCATCCAATCAACGACTGTCCCAACACTCATAGCTGACCAACAGAGAGTCTCCCTGTTCATCACCTTCCATCCTGTGCCTCCCTCGCACGACTGCTCTTCGTGTCAATACGTACGTATTCACTGTCCTCGCCTTGCCCATTCGCCCCTGTCCCATCCTCCTTCTTCACCGCCATATACGCCTCCCCAAGCATCTGCAGCGCCACCGCCCGTAAGACGGCCTTCTCCCGAGTGATCCCTGCATCGGACAGCACACGCTCGCACACTTCGCGCAGTATCGACTCCACTTCGAGTTTTGTGCCCTGGGATACGTGGATTAGATCGGCTTGCACCTAGGGATGAAAGACGAATGATAACACACCTTGAATAACGCCTGCAGCCCTTTCTCCGCAGCCTGTTCCTCGAGCCGTTTCTTTTCTTCTGGGCTGAGGTTTCCTGCCTTTTCTGCAGCTTGGATCTGGTCGAAGACTGATTTGAGCTCAATAGCAGCGCGGAGGGTGGATACTCTATACATTTCAGAGAAAAAAATTAGTACAAGTAAATGAGAATATTAGGACACAAACGCACGTTTCACTGAAAACATGGTACTTTCCCTGCACGTTGTGCAGCCATCCGCCTACACCAAGGAACGTCTGATTCGTTGCGAGGTGGTGCTTCGCTTTCGACACGTAGGTGAATCCGATAGTATGTAGCAGTTCGATGCCATAAGATTCGCGTTTTAGCTCCCTGTCAACCAAAAAAAAATTAGATGAAGGGTTATGATAAAGGTGTCAATGCGCACTCTGCCTCCAGCTGACATATCGTGCGCCAGCTGTTCGACACGTCAGGATCTTCCGGGCCCGTCGCGGACTCGGTGAATATGCTGAGCTTGCGCTCCATGTTCTCTACGAGTTTTCCCACTCGTTCTGCCCGTGCCGCGGCTTTCTGTTTGAACACAAAGACATTAAAATCATTGCAATAATAAAATGAAGGAGAAAAATAAATGACACACCTCTGCAGCTTTCACCCTGTCCTTCTCCGCCTTGATCCTGTCCTTTTCCTCCTTTTTCGCCTTTTCCTCCGGACTCAAAACGTCCCTCCCTTTCGCATCCTTCACCATCTTCGGTCCCTGACTGTCTTCCTCATCACCCTCCGCGTCTTCTGCCTCCTGCAGCGCCGTCTTCATATCCCGTGCCAGGCTGATATGCCCGATAATAGGCACAAAACGCTCGCCGCCGAAGATCGCCCCGAACACTTCCTCAGGATCGACGTACCCGCCCTCCGGTGCGCTCTCCTTGGGCCCAAACTCATTGTACTTGCGCCGTAGCGTATCGTCCGACAAGGTTTGGTACGCGATGGCAATTTCCTTGAAGCGTTCCTCTGCGTGTGGGTCGTTTGGGTTCTTATCTGGGTGATGTTTTATTGCGAGGCGGCCTGCGGATTGAAAATACAAATTAATGAAGAAAAAAATAAGATAGATCAGATGAACAGAGATGATAACGAAATTCGGATTTATGACTTACGGTATGCTTTCTTGATATCGTCCGTCGTAGCAGTGATAGGAACACCTAGAATATCGTAGTACCCAGTCTCCAGTGGTCGGTCCTGTGTCCCAATCTTCCGCCCTTTCCGCTGCTGCTGTTGTCCAGCAGCGCTAGCTGACGCAGGCCTTTGTCCCGCAGTCGGCGTGCTCGTCGCCGATCTTGATGCGCCTCCATGCACAGCAGAAGCCGACGACGAAGGCACTTGGCCCTGATAAAACGCGTGCGAGACGATGTTTTGGCAGGCAAAGCATCGTATTTGGAGCAAGGTTCCTGGGCGGGGCTGTGGTGACGGTACGGGAAATTCCAGTAGAACATTGCATCTTGTATTGGAGCAGCTTGTGGCGATATGTGGTAGAATTGGCCGTGAAGGTAGAATTGGGTATGTGTTCATGATGGAAGTGGAAGAAAAGGAGAAAGACTGCTTCAATGATGTCCACGTGCGGCTGAATAAAGCCGAGTGCAGCTGAACCTTTCCAAAATGAAGGAATCTACTCTCGAAAAGATTCGGACATCTTGGTTTTTCTAAAATTGCAAATTACTAGTCCACTGGGATGGGTGTTCATTTGAATCTGCGACATAAATTATCTGCAACTGACAGCAGATTGAACTGATGTTTTTAGTGAAGGTCAAGGTGGAGGTTTTCTAATTTAGGGAGGATGTGTTTGTCTTAAGGATTCAATATGTTACCTCCAGGCAGAAAATTGAAACGGATTACCAGGCCCTGGGGCAACTGATTTGGCCTGTCTAGTTGAACTAGTTCCCGGCCATCATATTAGAAAGATTATTGGGCCCATTGTCAAATTTTGAGGGGGAATTTTCTTATTTAAGGGGTGGTTATTACATAGTTGCTATTCCGTTTTTCAGTAAGAAAGGGTTTAAAATATAATTTCTTGTGAAACGAACTAGTTGTCCGAAAGGTTCGAGTTACAAGGTTCGGGAAGAGCCTAGTACCATGAGAGAATAGGTGGGTCCTTTAATCTGGTTGGCTTCAGAGTGAGAAAGGTAAGTCTATGCCTACGAGCCGGCACATCGTCAGCCGGAACAACAGTTGGACAGTCGACAGGCCTTTTTCAAGACATAGACCCGATATTTTGATCACGATGGCTGAGTATTTGAGGCCTAAGTCGGTCAAATTGGGCTATAAAGCTAAGATCATTTTGACATATGCCATAGTGATTTGGAGAGGGAGTGAAATCGAAAAAGATATCATGTTGATTTACCGCAGGTGAGGAAGCTGTCGCACGACCTCCTCAGCGACGGCTCAATCGTCCACAGGTTCGTGAGAGTGGAAGCGTCCTGCCAATCCTAGTTGCCCAGTTCATGAGGAAGGATTGGTATTTCCTACCCTTCAAGTCGGGGAAAGGTTGTGATATGAAGTAGTATTGGAGAGCAACGGACGTCGGAGGCCCAGAGGAAATTTCGAAGACTTTCAGGACTGAATCAGGGAAGTCGCAGAAGCACTCAGGGGGTGTAGACGAACTCAAGGGTACTACACCACACCCGGGGATCCTGAGCCGGGAAACCGAAAGTTTCTCGAGGAATTCATTCGCCAATGATCAGCTTGCTCAGGCTGGTCAAGGGCCAAATACCGAAGATGAGATATTTCGGCAATAATTTCGAGACAACGATTCGAAATATGAAAGCCTAGGTGGTGAAAAATCAGGCGAGGCATCGTCTTGGGGAGCTTTGAGGAAAGGCCAAGCGTTCGAGGGGAAAGGGAAGATCAGGACAACCAGCCTTGGAGAATAGATATCGCAAACAAAACAACGTACAGGATCAACCACTGGCTTGGGAATATGAAACTTGGATCTCTGGATGTCCAGCATCAGAAGACAGAATTTAATTCTGCTGGCATATCCGAAGAAGAGTTGACATTCGATTGGCCAGCACAGCAACATTGCTACCATCGCATGTTACAACGCATATCTTTGTATAAAATGTCAGCTCCCTGCATGAAGAAAAGACCGAGTATCCACGCCACGCACAAGCTTGATACCCGCTCTGAGTTCTCCACTGAGAAGAACAAAACAGGAATCTCAGAGGGTGCTCGACAGTTCTCGGATATCTGGCGTATAATTTCTTCTACTTGAAGTGATCGATGTATGACGAGTAAGCCTATGGTATAAATGAACGAGGGCGATGGTGACTCGGAGATAGGATGCAGATAGGATGCACTGAGCAGTCTGTACAGTTTTAACAAATTGACCAATCGGTTGGGGTCAGTATTCCTTGATCCAGCGCAATTAGGCTTGAGGTTACTTTGTTGGTCGCAGCCAGTGGAAGTACTCTAGAAGACGGATGAGTGGAGTATGGGCAAATTTTGAAAGTTTGAATATTAATGAGCGTTGCGTTCAAGTTGGTTCAACTTCAAGTTGCGTTTCTTTCAAATCTTTGTGACCGGTCGCGTTCGAAGTCATGTGCCGTCACCGTGTCACCCGACAAAAGTTCCAAAAAATTGAAAAATGCCTTGAACCAATATCACCACCATGATAAATTCGAAAAGGCAAGAAAACCATATCCTGCCCAGCTTCCTCCTTCAGAACGTGTAGGAATAAGCTCTAAATCAACAGCAGTGGAACTTCTGTATGGGTTTGTACCCCGAAGAATGAAGGGGAGACCAAGTGCGGCTATGGTGAGTTGTTTAATTTATCTGCGAATCGGAAATGTTTTTGAAGCGTTTTCCTAGCGTAGTGATATTAAACCAGTGACAAAGCTACCGCATTTGCCTTAGTACAAGAAAATTCTACCTGATGATTTCCTGAAAATCGTGAGTTGTGGTTTTCTACGTATTGCGGAGGCTTACAGATTGCTACATTCAGCAATAAATCTCCTCTGTCGTCGCAGCGTTTTATTCGCTGCATTTGGTTGTTCACAGTTCGCTCCTAGCTCGGCGATAACCAAGTTATTGTCGTAGACGACGGGACAGCCTCAGGGAAAATGACACAGTATGAATCTCTTTGAACTTACTTCGGAAATACGTTTTGCTAATGTATTTTACTAAAGTCCGCCTCATATGAAAGGAAGCTCGCGGCACTGCGGCCATCTACACAAGCACGACCAGTGATAGCAATGCCCGTCGCCAAAGTTGTAGCTGATGAAGTGGATGGTGCGTCACCACGACCTCTCATCTTTTTCTTTCATTCAGAGCTCCTATAGTGCAGCTCGGGCGACAAGTCGGTTATTCAATGGGTTTCGAGAACCAGGGACGACATTCCCGAAATACATGACGGACGACGGGCTCCTGCGCGAAACGATGAACGACCCTACCTGGAACGCTATTCAACCATCGTCCTGGACGAAGTGCACGAAAGCGCGCTCGCGACGGACACTCTGATAGGCCTCCTGAATGGCACATCATCATCATGTCGACCACACTCGACGCTCTCAAATTTACATTTCAACCTCCGGCGGATGCCAACGCACCGCTGTTCAGAGTTCCTGGGCGAAGCATCCTGTGGAGATGTTTCACATACAAGAACCAGAGCCGGATTACGTCGACGCGGCTGTCCGTACACTGCACACGATCCATCGTGCGGACGAGTCTGGGGATAGTGACTGGAGAGAAAAGATCGAGGACTCTTGTCGGATAATCAAGTGGAAGCGGATAAGCTGATGAATCAAACCGAAGCTTAGTTGGTCTATAAGTTTGAACACCACTTTACCCCATCCTTCCACTTCAGCGACAGAACCGTATCTTCGATTTGGCTCCTGCACCTGTGATAATAGATGGCCCGCCTGGTCGGAAAGTCGTCGTGTCGACCAACATCGCGGAAATATTGTTGGCAATAGACGGCGTCGTCTACGTCGTGGACACCGGGTTCTCCGAACAAAATGTTTACAATCCTCGTGGGTCTCAAGAGTTACTCATCAGCCACATCTCCAAAGCTTCTGCCCAACAGCGGAGCAGGGCGAACAAGACCTGAAAAAATCGGAGTCAAGGTAAGCATTTCTTTATCTTATCCTATCACCGAGAACTCATTATCTGAGTAAATAGGACCATCTCGCAGCTATCGACGACGACGGTCGGGCCACATCGCTATAGCGAACACTACTCCTGAACGGCTATAACCAAAACGGCTACAACCACAGTACGTTTACTGTAAGCATACCAACTGCTTTTTAAAGTTTTTTTAAAATAATAATACAGGCCACGTGACCACAATCTCATTTCTTGCAATTGCAGATAAACACGACAGGAACTGGGCATGGATGAACTACCTATGCCTGCCTGCGCTGCAATAGGCAGACACCATTCGCGCTCAGCCACATGGAGCGCTTCGACATCGTCCTCGTCTCCTCATCAGACAAGACAAGACGAAGCTTTTCATCAATATCCGCCAGGCTCTCGTCAAGGGATTCTTTATGCCAATTTCCCATAAAGAGGGTGAGAAGGGTAGTTATCTTATTGTGAGTGATAACCAAGTAAGTTCTACCGCGTATCAGCTCGCAAAGTCCCGCATTATTGACCATTCCATCAGGTTGTTGCTCTACATCCATCATGCGGTCTAGGCACGCAGCAGCACGCAGTCCGAATGGGTCCTCTTCAACGAGTTTGTTTTGGCTACCCGTCCTTATATCCGAACAATACCAGAAGCAAAAGCTGAAAGGTGGGCTAGAGAGCGCTTCTCTAGCCCACCTTTTCACCGCCTCCTGGGTTATTGGGTAGAAAAGTAATGGCTTGGTTCTGGGACTACCCCTGGAGGCTCATTGGATTCGCTGCAAACTACTTCGACCTCGCCACGTTCCGAAATGGTGAAACGAAGGCGCCTTACAGCGTGATTGGAACAAATGGTCAGGCAAAATTGGCGAAGGGGAACGGTCCGAGAATATGGAGGACAAGGAAGTTCAACCCAAAGAAATCAAGTGGGAGGGCTTGATGGAACAGAATGTTCGATAGCCAGCGTGTACCCTTGCACGGCATCGGGCTTTCTTCTAGGAGATGGGTAATGTGCGTCACCGAGACCTCGGCTTTGATACATGCTAAGAAAGCTTCTTCCTGATAGACCGGCTACATGAGTAGATTCCATTTTGCAAACTCTGCAGCAGCAGCTTCTGAATTGCACTGTTTCACGCTGGTTTAACTTTGTTGGTAAACGTAGAGTGTATTCTTTGAATCGTTTTTGTTATGGGGATATCTGAATCCAGGCCCTTGTATTCGATGGTGCAGACTTCGATCAACTTGAAGCGTCGCCTTTCTCCCTCTTTCGTCGAAGGCCAGGCCAGATAAACCGGCTCACCTGAGAGTTTCTTCAGCTGGGTCAATTAATGTCGTAGCTGCAACTCGTCCGACAAGATCTCACTACATTCCGCAAAAGCTGAATGACGCAGATGCCGAGGATTCAATGGAACGAAGTAGATCCCCTCTTTTTCCTGACATACCACGCCACAGTTTGCCGTTTCTCTTTATCCGAACTTTAGAAAGAAAATAACAGAACAGAACATGAAACATGATTGCAGATAAAGTCGAGATAAAATCAGCTTTGACATCTATATTTCTTCGAAACGGATGTGGATCAGGTGAAACGAGCAAGAAACGAGGCGAAAAATCCATGCGTTACGGAGGAGCCTGGATGATAGTGGAGTCACTTGGAGTGAAGGATATTTCGGGATGAACCAGGAACCAAAGTTGGTCCAAAACTCCCACATGTGGTTCTCTTCTTTACTTTGAACTACGCGTCGCTACCAGTCGTCTTGGACTGGTTTGTAGCTACGCTTGCTCTTCTCTTCTCTCTTGCTCTCCCTTCATTATTTCAGCAGAGAACGAAGATGAAAAAAATGGCTGGGCCTCACTGGAATATAACCCCTCATTTAGCGAACACTGCGCTGCATTTCCTGGATTCCATCTGGGGCGAGGTTCATCGTTGATGCTCCTTCAGTTTTTTTTTCAAAGCGAAAGGCCCCATTTCAGCTCAGTGGATCTTAGGTTTGATCCATGCGGTTATTCGCCTCCCCAGAAGGTCGGTTCATATCCACTCTGGGCTCTTTCGCGATCTCATCATCAATGGACGTCGAAGGTCTATAAAGAAAGAGTTTCTCAAACAGCAGAACTCCACTTTTGCGTTCAGGTCTCTTCCTTTTCCCACTTCTGCAATGTCGACTGAAGGTAAACGCAGCAGCGCCGTCAGCTACGATGAAGAGAAGACAGCTGTCACTCATATCGACCTGGCCAACAACGTCCAAGCCCGGTATGTCCTTGATCACCTTCTCTTGAAATCTACGCCTGTCTTATACATCTTCCTAGAATCCAAAATCCCCTTCGCGGCATTCCACGGTCAACTTTGTTGAAACAAGTCGAAGTATTCACCAGAGCAAAAGGCCTTGAAGACAAGGTCGATCTTTTCAAGAAGGCGGCATTGCTGGCCCAGAACCCGCAAGACTTCGAGAGCCAACCAGGCCTGGATGAGGGCGATAGGGAAATAATACGACGCGAAACAACCCGTAGGTCGGTTCTTGTACTTTAAGTTGACATCCCCTGATTCGGTGTGCGATGCTCTAGATAGATGGAGTCAACCAAAATCATTGTACCTTACGATCATTATTTGCAGTTTGGCTGCCGCGGTTCAGTAAGCGCCACACATTTCTGAAGCTTGTTTATAGGAGCTAAACCATGTAAACCTCAGAGGATGGGATCAAACCGGATCGAATGGTGCAAACTTGTCTTTCCCCCAAGCGCTCGGTATTTCGTCCGAGCCTGGTAATCCAAATGCACAGAAGAACGAATGGATCGTAGGCGTTATCAATGCCGGGTAAACCTATTGATATATGAAAGCAACCAACACCTAATCGTGCAAACAGACCATATATTGCCACTTGCCTGATAGGAGCTTGGCTCACTGATCCTCTAAATTACTATCTCGGACGTCGTGGTACCCTCTTCTGGTGTGGTATCTTTTGCACCCTCAGTGTCATCGGTCAAGCCTTCTCCCAGACATGGCCACAATTGCTTGTTCGTTGATCATCTACTGTTTAATCTCATCAAGAATCTGATCTAACTTCAAGGTCTGCCGATTGCTTCTCGGACTTGGTATGGGCCCGAAAGCGACAACATCCCCCGTTTTCGCGGCGGAAAATGTCCCAGCTAACATTCGAGGTGGTCTTGTCATGTCATGGCAGATGTGGGTGAGTACTGTGCAGGCCAAGTCGCAATCATCTTCGCTTGCTCACATTTCGGTATTCAGACTGCATTCGGCATCTTCCTTGGATTCTGTGCCAATCTAGCTCTCCAGGGAGCTGGGGACATTGCATGGCGTCTGGAACTTGGCTCCGCCTTCCTTCCTGCCATCCCTTTGACTCTCGGAATCTATTTCTGTCCAGGCAAGCTACGACACCTTCTTGCGTTGATTTTCAACTTAATCTTTATTTCATATAGAATCTCCTCGTTGGTATATGAAGAAAGATCGATACTTGGATGCCTTCAAATCATTCTGTCGGCTCCGAAACAGCGAACTTCAAGCGGCCCGGGATCTCTATTACGTCCATTGCCAACTGGTGGAAGAAACGGCTGTCCTCAAAGGAACAACATATGTTTCCCGCTTCTTCGACCTCTTCATCGTCCCTCGTCTTCGTCGCGCGACTCTTGCCAGTTGGGTGGTGATGATCGCCCAGCAAATGTGTGGTATCAACATCATGGCGTTCTACTCCTCAACAATCTTCGTCACCGCAGGCTACAGCGCTAAGCAGGCCTTGCTTGCTTCTTTGGGATTCGGCCTCGTCAATTTTCTCTTTGCTTTCCCAGCTGTCTGGACAATTGATACTTTTGGAAGACGCAATCTTCTCCTGTTCACATTCCCGAACATGGCATGGACGCTCCTAGCTGCTGGATTCTGCTTTTATATCCCTGCATCCAACGCTGCGAAAGTCCCTCTCATCGCTTTTTTCGTCTTTCTGTTCGCCGGTCCGTCATTTCCATTCTATCAACCCTCGTTTGAGCTGAAAGTCGTTTCCACTAGCCTTCTACTCCCCTGGAGAAGGACCTGTCCCGTTCACATATTCTGCAGAAGTTTTTCCTCTCACGCACCGAGAAATGGGGATGTAAGTGTCGATCCTTAACACGAACTTCACAATTGAACGTTATTTTTAGGTCATGGGCGGTGGCTACCTGCTTCTTCTGGGCTTCAGTCCTGTCGATCACCTTCCCGCGGCTACTTAGCGCCTTTGGAAGTGTAGGCGCCTTCGGCTTTTATGCCGGTTTAAATGTCGTCGCATTTTTCATGATTTTCTTCCTTGTGCCTGGTACGAAATGCTCGTTGGACTAACCGCGTATTTTTTCTTACAATCAACTCCCTCAGAAACAAAACAGAGGACTCTCGAAGAACTCGACTATGTTTTCGCCGTGCCCACTTCCAAGCACGTTTCGTATCAAACCAAGACATTCCTGCCTTACTGGATCCGCCGATATGTGCTTTTGCAAGACGTCCAACTCTCGCCTCTTTACAATTTTGACGGGGACGTATCTCCCACCGCCTTCGAGAATGAGACGGACCACTAGACTCTCGGTAATACGGTTAACCATGCTCTGAGTTTGTTATATAGCCCTACCACAGATCCTCGCCGCTCTGGGATCATTGTATTATAGTGTAACTTTCTTGCTCCCTCAGAATGCCTTTGCTCAAGTCCGACCCACTTGTCCAATCCGATGGTCTGCTGCCTCGAATGCGACCCAAGGTGTATTGTGACTTGTAGAGGAATTCCCATGTCAACTCCTAGCTGGTGACAACAATCTGACTGAGTTGTGTAGGGCGGTTTCATGAAACGAAGGAAAGGTTGAAACCCGAGCAACGCGCGCCACACTCGGTAGCGATAAGTCTGCCACACGGGTACCGAGAAATGACCGGCCCGCAAGTCAGAGCCATGTTGAGAGCTTCGCCACACCTTCCTTGCACCTTCCATGAAAATTAATCGGGAAAGGCTTGGCTAGCCACCTGGCACCACCTCACGACACCTCTCGAGTAATCTCCTATACACCGACGCTCCTATACATTGACCCTTCGACCTCTGGAACCACAGCCACGACGATTTGCTGGAATTTAGCCTCTAGATCTGCAATATGTTGAAGTGCTTAAGCGATGTTCGAATAAGCGACCACTATTGACCAATTCTTGCAAGACTTTTAGGATCCCATTCGGCGTGGAACAAACGATGGCTATCGGCACTGCAATTCAGTTGTGGAGCAACGGCGCTCACTTTATCTCAACACACCGATTTGAATTAGTTTCCAAATGAAGTTCTCATCGATTTTCATCAACGGAGCTAGTACGGCTCAGGACAAACTTTGTACTTTTTGAGGTGGTAGAAATCAAATAACCCTTTCAAAAGACCCATGACACTTTGCGTTCTCGTTTTCGAAATCCCAGCTCCCGCTCTCTGTTGAAGGCCGTTACATGTCAGTCCCCTATTTTTTTTCACCTAAGCCTCAGACACTGAAGCTTTTCTTTTGGTGTAGGATATGCTCGTAATATCCAATAAATTGACCACAGGTCAAATCACTTTCATTTTGCGTGTTGTCATTCAAATCCTTTCGTATGGTGGCCTATTTCTCATCGGCCTCATCATCCTCGGAAACGCTCCTCGTGTCGCTCCTCTTGAGACCCACGACGTCCTCAATCGCGTTGTCGGCAAATCAACAACCACGATAACCTCCCTCAAGTGGATCACTAGGCGGGTTTTTCGAAGGAGCCGAGACCCCATTCCTTCCTCTCGACTGGCCATCGCGCTCGCACTATCACTATGCTACGGGCTCTTCGTGAGTCTAAGCGACATCGGCTTCATTGGATTCCATTCCTGCACCGTCGCCGGTTCAACCTACCAGGACTTCCCGGCATCCGTCAAAACGGATAGCGACGCACTCGCCCTAATCTCAGCGAACATGATCAACGGCACCGATCCGCACTCCATTAAATCGTACAGATGTGAAGCAGCGCAGCCAGTCGTCATCAGCGTGAACGTCACCGAGAGGATCTGCTCTGCGTGGCAAAATTCTACCTATGGGGACCCTTCTGGCTTCCGTGTCCTCAACTCTACCGATAGCGATATCCTCATGGCTAAAAATCTCGCTCACGATAATGACACCACCACCAATCAATTAGACGTCAATTCGTATTTCGTCGGCGCGGATGGTGAACCCGTTACGACTCCGAAGATTCAAGGAGGAATTGCAGTTTTCCCTCATGACACCGGCGTAAGGATGATTACAAACGTCCCTCAGCTAACCAACCAGCAACGGGTGGATATCCCGAAGACTTTAATCTTGGAGGCCGATATGGGGTGTCTCCCTCTAGGCACTCTAGGCGAAATCGATCCCACAAGCCTGTTCGCTGAGGGGAAAGACTTTTTTGCTCCCGACAAGATTTACAACCCGAAGTATACTGGACCCGATATTCTCAAGGCGCCATTAACCAAGACCGCGCACGCTGTCCGAGATATCATGCTCCCAATCTTCAACACCTCCGACCTCGATATCAACGGATACTACCGAAGCATCAATGGTTCATATGGCCAATTTTCATGGCAGACCGTGGTCTCTTCCTTCTTCCCGCCTAGCACTGGCAATAGTACTTTTTCGGCATCCGATCTCACAAGATATATCCTGGGTAATTGCACGCAGGAGATCAACCAGCTGCTGAACGTCAGCTCTCCCACTAACAAACCCCCTGCTCAGTGCGTCATCTATCAACTGCGGGGATCGTTCTTCGCGGGCCAATCTCCCATTCGAGGACATGCAGAAATGGTCTGCGCCACCACAACACAAGTCAATATGGCGTCAGCGAGAATAGAAGCGGATGCGAGTGGTCTCTTAACCCTTAACATCACCCGCCTTCCGAGCGACCTCAATTTTGTCCAGGCCGACTATTTTGAAGTTATCCAAGATAAACCATCACCTGGAGATACTACTTGGGGCAACTACGATCCTATCTATCGATACACGTTGTCGGATAATCCTGCTGGGCCATTGAATCACTACATCTACCAAGAATTCAGCTTCGGTGGGGCATCGTCGGCTTCCTTCTCCCATGGCGCCGGTGTCATAGGCCTGGCTTTTTCTCGCGTTGGAGATAGCATGACCGGCATAAACTCGTTGGGGGACGCAACCCTTGGAATCATCGACCCGAATTATTTCAGTGCCACCAATTTTTCTTCCGCTAAAGTCACGCAGTTGGGAGGCGCAGTCGGGGCGTCATTTCTCCTTGCTAGTGTGGGATACAACGGATGGGCTGCTAGAGGTAGCCAAGCGTTGACAGTCGTTAGCACCGGCGGACAGCTCGCGACATGCTATAACTATCGATATGCGGCAGCATTCCTACCTCTCGTTTTAGCCGCGGTGTTCGTCCTGTGCTGGTTGTTCACCATGCTCGTAACTTCTGGAATTCGCCACATTCGAGAGACCGGGCGCTTGAAAGACATGTATGGAGGCCTTGCCCCGACTATAGTCACTCCTTTTGCCGGGAAGCCGCCTACAGACACTGTTCTCGTCTGGGAGAATGGGCCGGAGCCTCACCTCAAACCTGTCATTAATGGCATGCCCATAGTCGGTACTCAATCTGACATGCTCGTGTCGCGCGTCAACAACGAAATTTATTCAGGATATGGATTGGAAAAATAGATGTTTGCGTACATTATAATAGGTCCTTTTGCTCGTGTATACCCCGATGTGGTCGTGTGCAGATTCAATCGTTGTGTCGTTTCAATACTTAAATAATTGAGTTTTTGGAAGTTTTAAGCTTCCAGTTTGTACATGGCGTTATGTGGCACATGACCTTCGCTCCTTTTCATGATTATGCCGTAAATGATTTTCGAACTTCCTCTGCCGAAAGCACCTGTTAGGTCTTCCATCCACCTCTAAGGAGCTTTGACGAAAAGTAAGCTACAAATATGCTCTGAAAGTTGGATCCTTAGTAGTCCTAAGTTGGATATGTTGATCACTCATTGGTATTCTTTGAAGATACCCTTAGGACAAGTTGGCCTTACATGAAACTCTCAACCCAAGCCCGTTAAAGCTACTTACACCAAAGTGCACTCTTCGTATGTATTCGGTACAATTTTGTGTTGCCAACGACCTACTAAACAAGCCTCAGTCACGCAACCTCAAATCCCATGCCTCGCGTCTTTCTAAACCAAGATATTATTCGGGAGATATGCGAACATCTATTCCCAGTCTTAGGTCATGGATTCCTCAACTGGTGTGTTCCAGAGAGTACCGTGAAGAAAACTTTGGTTAGCCTTGCTTTGACGTGTCGAGCGTTTTCGGATCCGGCTTTGGATAAGTTATGGTGGTCGATGGATAACTTGGTACCTTTGTTTAAACTCCTTCCTGGTTTTAAGATGGCGGATAAAATTGGTTACGTACGTCTTTTTGAAACATTTTTCTTGGATTTTGCCCTCATTTCGGCTTAGTTGGTTTATCAGTCACCTCCTGAAATCGATCTGCTTTCCTTCAATCGTTACGCAAAGCGCGTCCATCTCTACGTGCAAGCCTCTTTGTTCGCTGATGAAATCCTACCTGCCACTTATCTTCAGGTCATGCGAGCGCGAAATTACGAGCCAATGCTACCTCACCTTCGATACCTGTCCTCGGATGGTGGCCATCCCGAACTTTTCCAGTTCCTTCCCCCCTCTCTCATCGCTTTCCGCATTACCCGGGGCGACCCTTCTATAGCTAAGCACAATCCCTGGATCGTTCTCAGTACCATTTCTGGAAATTCACCAAACCTGCAACACCTCGAGGTTGGTGAAAGGCTTGCGCTTCCCAATGACGTTCTACACTGCATCACGGGGATGAAGAATCTCAAATGGCTCTATTTTAGCGGGGCGACTTACTGGGAATCTGACCACATTCTTTCGATGGACTTCCTCATGAAACTTGGAACTTTACAGAAGCTCACACATTTGCTCATCGAAGGGACACTCGTGATCGACTTGCCGAACATGTCCGAGTCTCCAGAAATTTCTGATTTTTCCCCTTCACTCGTGCATCTGGATATTCTTACTCCAAGGTCCACCACCTTTCAAGTGAGCAGCTTCCTCAAGATGGGTAAATTTACCGCACTTCGAAACCTCAGGCTGCGTATCAATGCGAGCATGGCTGGTGGCCCATCAGATTTTTTCGATTGGAAAGGTTTTTTCAAGGCCTTGCAGGAGAATACAACACCAGCCTTTAATTCCCTGTATATTGACGTTCCAGGTTCTTACAAGAGAATATCGACATCGGACGTACCCTCATTGTTCAAGTTACAACTCACAGAACTCCACATATCAGAGGCTCTATTCTTCAAAGTTTCTCAGGAAGATTTTGTGTCTCTGGCCGAAAATTCGCCCCGGCTCAGGGAACTGATCATCCCGGCCAAGAAATGGGATATCGGATTTGACACAGTCGTTCTCATCGCACAGAAGCTTCCTGAACTTCACACTCTCCACATTGGTATACACGTTCGGGATCGAGTTCTTCCTTCAATGGAAGATATTCCTGTCCTGACACATCGACTACAAAATATCTCTCTCTCGACTCTTTCTAGCTCTGGGTCCCAGCCTGCCTACTTCGCACAATTGCTTGATAGAATGTTTCCTTACATATCTAGATGCAAGCTATCAAATTATCTCAATGACCACACAGACGGTTCCGGTCTCGAGAGAATTGTCCCGGCCATTCTCGTGTCTTTACGCACCGCCAGGGAGGATCAAATGAAACGACTCGTGAGTGCTACTGGTCATATTATTACCATTTATTTTCTTGATCACTTGCCCAACGTTGGTTTTACTTTAGTTAACTGGTTACCATTCGGATGTGGGTGACTGTTTAATTTGATTGTTTTGGGAATGATATTTATCCCTTGTTCTTCGTTAAAACAGTCTGCCTTGATAGATGTTCGAAGGCGTATTTCGGAATCCAATCAATAGCAGAATGACGGCACCATCAGGCGCTTCTCTGCAGTATATTATGCCAAGCATTGGACTATAGTGCGTACTGCCAGTGGGTTTTACTTTCTTGGGCTCTATGTTTCAGTGTCGGTCTTTACACTGCAGGATAGACATCATTTGTTGAATACGACTTCATTGGATACATTTTTAAGGTGCTGACTTCCACATCTTTTAAAACTAAAATGCTCCTCATTCTCTTGCTTCAAAGTCCCCTAACTTTTTTGAGATGATGCCATATCTCTTGCGGGATTCGAGTTGCAAAAAATTACATAGTGACGTTGAGTATCTGTCTGAGAAGCATTTGAATATGACCCACCACTACATCCTGGGGATTTAGATGGGTATCTGTGAATTTCCGGGATTCTCTATTCAGAGGTTTTAATAAATTAAAAAGAATATTCGACCACCGTCAACGGTCTCTGCGGCACGTGAGTTCATGTTCATGACAATTTGATCGCATCGTGATCTTGATGCTCAACTTCAAGTCGACCTACAACTTTGAATTCAAAGTCGACGAAAACTGCAGCATAACCGCCGAAGTGTAACGCGAATGCGGACGCGAGTTCAACGTCTCTGTATTTACTTTGTCCTTGATTCTTGTTGAACTTCTCGCAGCCTGAGAGTAAGGATTTCAATTATCAGTCGGCCCATGTTATGTTCGCTAACTCAAACCAGACAGGCTTGTCATGGAGCGCGTGCTTCAGGTAGAAGAGATTCTCCACCAAATTTTTGACAACCTGCTCCCCGAATTCGACATGAAGCGGTCGTTCATCGATTCAATAGACCCAAAACTCCTGCCCATACCAGATAAACCGACCAGAGCGACGTTACTTAGCGCTGCTTTGACATGCCGCTCATTCGTGGGACCCGCTCTCGATGCCCTGTGGTGGGCGATGGACGACTTACGACCCCTCCTTTCTCTGCTTCCAAGCTTTAAGCTAGACGATGACTTGCCTGACGAGGTTTGTCTACATGAAATGCCTCTCGGATGCGACATCTAATACTATCCAGACATACACAATTTCCGGCCAAATCTCTAAGGAAGACTGTTTGAAGTTTGAGGCATATTCCCGGAGAATCAAGTTTTTCCACCTCCCAGATATTAGACGCGTACACGTCGCGCTGTCGGCTTATATTCAACTGTCGCATTCCTTGGGTCGCAACTATATTCTGCCCTCGCTGCGGTATCTTCGTTGCGACCGCGAAACGGAACTCCTTCTATTTTTGATGTGCCCCTGTCTGCGAGCATTTTGCGTAGCCGAACCCTTCGGAAGACATGGACCAACGCTACAGGTTAACGCATTCCTCAATTTAATGGGACAAGCAACGCCCAGCCTCGTTTGTCTTGGGCTATATACTAGCATCCAACGGCAGAACCTGGACGCCATTTGTCGAATGCCGCAGCTCAAGTATCTTGCATTGTTCAACAGGCAGTCGATCGTTACGTCCATCAATCCTGACTTTTTCCAGGCCTTCTCAGCATACAGGACGCTTTCCTGCCTGCATTTATATGGCATCATCAACTTTCCAGTGTCCTCGGAATGGCCTCCCGATGCATTATGCTTCCCAGCTTTGACGAGCATCAAGGTTGGCAGTAGAATATCATTGGCAGAGATCACAAATCTGTTTCGTGTGGCAAAATTTCCGCGCCTCGAAGAACTTGTGATGTCCTCCAACTGGAACGATAAAAAAACAAGTGTAGACGTGTTCCCTGACTTCTCGAAATACCTCGTCCAATCAACTGGTTTTGTCATCCGCTCGCTCGACTTCGGGGCCGGTGTATTATATTCTGGCAACTCAAAACATGGGACTTCGATTTCAACGTTTTCGGGACTGCAACGCCTTCCGTTGACGAAATTTCGGATGGGATATCTGAACACAATCTCCGTGGCGGACGTGAAGATGATAGTTGATTGGTGGCCGAACCTGCAAGTCTTGAAGATCAGTTCGTTGCTCCCCGAGAAGCCCCGATTTGACGCCTTAATCTTACTCGCAAAAGGCTTGCCCCGCCTCATTCGCTTGCACATGGAGTTGGACTGCAGCCATCCCCCTGCTGTTGCAGACGTGCCTCTACTTGCGCATCCATTGAGACGTCTCTGCCTTGATATGAAGACGCAACATTTGCCCAATCCCATCGTCGTCGCGCTCTGCATTGACACGCTCTTTCCAAATGTTCGTAATGTTCGTGAAACCACGGTAAAACCTCGTGACGTTAAGGTGTACTGGGAACAATGTAAAGAATGCCTTTCAGCATTGCAGCAAGCGAGGCAACAGGAATCTTTACGAAAATACCCAGCGACCGCAGATTTTGAGATCGATTCGGACGTTGATCTATAATATCAGCAGTATAAAGTCACATTATCTGAAGGTAGTTGTGTAGTCTCCAACAATATTTTATTCGTAGTTTTTGGACATACTGATGTAGTTAAAATATTATTACTCGCAAATGTACTTGATGGTTGATGATTCTGGACCCTGACCGCCACGAAGCAAACAGAGACAAACAACGTTCCTTTCTCAAACGATTTTGGGTTTGCTTGAATTTTGCTCGTCAACGTCGTCGTTGCTCCCCCTTTCCAGCCTTCATCCAACTCTGCCATGGCTCTCCCTACGCCCTCCTTTGACGGTATCGGCATTGCCAACCTCCCCAACCAGGTCTGTTCAGCGTTGAGCTCGCAATTTCCCAGGTCACTGACGCGTCAAACGATGACAGAGGCATAAGATTGTCGCAAAACGTGGTGCTCACTTCACCATTATGGTTGTTGGTGAGTTTATTAGTGAAATAAGCACAGGCATGGGCGGCTAAATTGTGGGGATAGGTGAATCTGGACTGGGCAAAACCACCTTGATCAACACGCTCTTCTCGACTGAGCTGTCACCCCCTAAAAACTACAACAAGCGTCACTATAAGCAGTTGGACAAGCTCACTGAGGTCGAGATTATCAAGGCCGAGCTTGAGGAGCGTCAGTTCAAGGTCAAGCTCACCGTCATCGATACCCCTGGGTTCGGAGACTACGTTAACAACCGGGACTCATGGCTCCCAATTGTCGAGTTTATTGATGACCAGCACGAAGCGTACATGCGTCAGGAGCAGCAGCCTCAGAGGCACGAAAAGACGGATTTGCGGGTGCACGCTTGCCTTTACTTCATCCGTCCGACAGGGCACACGTTCGTACCTCTTTTTGACCATCGACAATTTGACTGAACACATATCATTAGATTGAAGCCTCTGGATATTGAGATCATGAAGCGTCTGGGTACCCGTGTCAATCTCATCCCAGTCGTCGCCAAGGCCGACACCCTGACACAAAACGACCTTTTCACATTCAAGCAACGGGTACGTGGCATCTCTTATCGGAGTTTAGGGTTTAGCTCAAGCTTTTTTGCTTCCTCCTCCTTTTCGCCTATCTTATAGGTGCGCGAAGTCATTGCTGCGCAGGGAATCCGGATTTACACACCCCCGCTGGACGCGGACGACGAGAACGCGGAACACGCCCGTGTCTTGATCGACGCCATTCCTTTCTCGATCATTGGCTCGACCGAGGACGTCAAGACCCCTGATGGCCGTGTCGTGAAAGGTCGTGAGTATATCTGGGGTGTTGCTGAAGGTATGTTTCCATTTTCCTAGCGCCACTCTCGTCTGATAATTTCTTATCAGTTGAGAATGAGAGCCACTGCGACTTCAAGAAACTTCGCTCGCTGCTCATCCGCACGCACATGCTCGACCTCATCTCAACGTCCGAGGATCTCCACTACGAGAACTACAGGCAGACACAGATGGAGACACGCAAATTCGGCGAGCCCAAGGTCAAGAAGCTGGACAACCCCAAGTTCAAGGAGGAGGAAGAGCAGCTGAGGAAGAAGTTCACCGAGCAGGTCAAGTCGGAGGAGGCGAGGTTCAGGCAGTGGGAACAACATGTGGGATTTTCACCTCTTCTCTACTTTTTGAATTTTTCATTGATGTCGTGATCTCTTCTAGTTGATCGCGGAACGAGACCGTCTGAACAAGGATTTGGAGATGGCCCACAGCGCCATCAAGCAGCTCGAGGCGGAGCTGGAGAACCTCCAAGTTGGCTATGGCCGTGCCGGCACTGGCAGACGATGAGCGGCGTCTCGTTTATCCCTAACGCGTCACTTTGCGTTGGTTACGCGAGTATCGCCAACTTCAGACCAATTTCTTGATCAGCGGTGACCCAAGTCCTGCAGCGGGGTCCATCGCCGGTTTCCAATATCCCATATCCCCACTTTCGCCCCTCTCGTATGATTTAGTATACCCGCTCTCTTTTTTGAACCCTTTATCTGTTCCTTTTTCAGAACTTTTATGTTGTGGAAAATACCTCGCTCGCGCTCCCTCCCCACAAACTTTGTCGTCTGCTGTCGACCTCTCGCTCGTTAGTTCTGCTTTTTGCCTTTTCTTTACTTATCATTTTTCTTGGACCCCACGTCGTGTGATGGAATTGTAGTGACGTTGATGATGTTACTGGATTGGCTTAATACATATTACTCTCGCTTATGAAGGTCTTCAATGCTTTTCGTATTGTCGACACCTATTACATGTCAAGGTATCGTAGTATGGTACATTCGTAGGGCGGAAAAGGAATTAGTTTCCTTATTGGACTTTGGTTTGCTTGGTTGTGTTTGGTTATGATGGCCCGATGAAACTGGGACCTACAAACCTGACCAACTCAGCTTGTCCTGGGACGCGCTTGACGCGTCTCCAAACTGTAACAGCCAATGCTATGCTCTCCATAACACAAATATTCACCCCGACATATAATAGCGGGTATTACTTAACTTGGCAATCCGCCTGCGCATTCTCGATCGTCTTGTTAGAATGTCCGCCTATACATTCTGTGTATCGGAGCCAGTAGGTGATTTACAGTGGAAAATATATGTAATTGGGCTTCTTCACAACGCCGTCGCTATATGCTTCGACATTGGGTGAAGCGCTGGCGAATCATCCCAAGCGCTCACAACCTGAGGCCAGTGGCCAAAGCAACCTTCTTGAATGGTATTGTTGGCCAGACTACAGCGCTTGGGCCCTCGATTGAATTTACATCCGCGTGCCGGAGTCTCCCGCCTCTTTTGTCTTTCTGCATATCTGGCGGATATCCTTAATTGTCTGCAGAAACAGCCTCGTCGGCCTGGCCCAAGCACGCACTGGCCTCCCTTGTATTCGAGTATAAAATCGGGGCGAAATTCAGGTAAGCTTTATCAATTCGATCGCACCTTCGTCCCTGCAACCACCACTCAAACACATCGTATCACCGATGGATTCTTTCACCTACCCTGCACCCGAGCCAGTCCCCACCGAGGAAGAGAACGGTGGCAATATCGGTAATGCCTATTGCGTCGTCGCTTGAGCCTTGAGCGCGCCAAGGCGCATGCCTGTCCCACCTTGTCGTCCCCTGTGGTAAGTTCTTTTTTGGTCTCCTTTCTCGGTGAATACTTACTGGATCGTCTTGATACCTAGGTGACGATGTTTTATCTTCAATGTCTTCGCCCTCGCAATCCAGGCGAATGTGGAGGGAGAGGTGCCAGTGTCAAGGGTTGTATTATTATTGTATACATTATTGTCGAGAGTGGCTTCTGAAAACAAGAAAATCCTTCGAAAACCCTTCTATCGAACTTGACTGGTGTGGGAGTAATCCTTTACTTCCTGTAAAGCATTGATCATTGACAATTTATCCTTGACGGCTTCATTTAGACAATTCAGAGTTGACGGATAATAGCCTTCCCACTAGTATATTTAATATTACGTCACGGTCTATGGTTTATCTGCTGTACCTATGTAATTCTGTAAATTTTCTACCGCAAGCCGTCTCGCCGCTAAGCGCTCTTAGCTCTAAGCTCTCGACCTTTCTTTGAGCTTTGATCACGTAATCATATGCATACTGTAAGCAATTGTATGGTGGCAACGGCCTGGGGGTGCGTTACACCTCCCGAAGGTTTAGGTTGGGCAACGGGGGGTGCGTTACAGGTTACCTTCGTCTAGTTAGGCAACATATCTGCAGATATACTTAGTTGCAGCATAGTTATTTAGCTCTTGGAAAGAATTTACCTCTATAATAACTACAATTCCAATGCTTTCTGCATATTTGTACACGGGAAGGACAGTCTTTTAAATTGCCTCAAAATCACCCTAAAATACCAATATTTTTCTCTGGCAACGAGGCCTGAGTTACGCGTTACCAGAGGGGAAATAGACAACATTTTGGACGGTGCGTTACGCGTTACGTTGCCACCATACAATTGCTTACAGTAGGGGCGGCGCAAATTTTCACACGAGTCCTGTCCTCTCAATCCTCCACGACCTTCCGTCTCACACATATTCTCCTCCCATCAGTGATGTTCGATTACACGACGGAACATAGTAGGTCGGCGCTATCCAAGCACGTTAACACTTATTCAGACTTGGTCAATGCACAGGACGGACGAACATGGATATGTCAGTGTTCGTGGATTTCAAGCAATTGTGACCTCATCATTGCCCTTTTGCCCATTGGGCTATACTGTGCTGTGAAGACGGCCATTTTTTGATTGTGAGTTCTTTAGAATTACGCATCGCCATATCCTCATATCTACAGTATGCTCAAGTTAATGACGCGTTGCACATCCCCACTGGATCGCGAGTCGCTTTGAAAAGGTTGAACACGGACGACCATCCATATGAAGAGGATATTAGGCGTTATCTCTGCTCCGACTCTCTTTCGAAGGATTCCCGCAACCACTGCGCTCCTCTTCTAGAACATCCACCGCGTAAGGATGGTGCTAAAGACATTCGAATCCTCGTTATGCCTTATCTGCGCCATTTTTATTCACCCAATTTTGATACATTCGGTGAAGCAATTGAATTTATTCGCCAAATATTGGAAGTACGGACCTCTTTATCTCTAAAGGTTCGATGCTGGTTCAGGTACAGGGACTACAGTTTATGCATGAGAACCGTGTTGCGCATCTGTATGTCGACGAAGGTCATTATGTGACTTTCACTTACTTATTGTCTTTTTTCAGAGATTTAAAGTACGACAACTTCATGATGACGCCAGATAAAATGTTTCCCGATGGGTATCACCCCCTGAGAATTCACCTTAAACCTGATCTAACTGGGCCAGCGAAATTCTATACCAGAACTCAACGACCAGCAGAATATTTCATCATCGATTTTGGACATTCTTGCCGATACGACGCCAGCAACACTTCTCCTGTTGAGCCCACCTTTCGTATTGGGACCGAGAAAAGGTTGAGCCGGAATTGCAGAACCCATTCGTGACGGACATTTAGTACCTTGGAAATATTTTGCGTCAAGAGGTGAAACCAATTTTATGTTGAATTTCTTCTTATTCTAGGGCCACCCCTTTTTAACAACTATGCAAGGCTACAAGGGATTTGAGTTTCTCAAGCCTCTCATCGACGATATGACGCAAACCGACCCAACTAACTGACCAAATATAGATGCAATTGTTAAAAGTTTCGAAGATGTAGTTAATGGCCTCGGAACTTCCAAATTACGTTCGCGCACATCCTCACGTCGGGCGAATGTCTTTCAAGACTTTGGTCACCTGCTCTCGCACTGGAGGTGGAAGATTGTTTTCAATGATCAAACGCACACTAGCTTTACCTCGAAGGCAAAGCAGCGATTCATAGCCCCTTCCCGCTTTATTCAAAAATTAGTTTAGTTGCACTGTACTTACCCTGACAATAATCTACACAACATGAAACTGAATATCTTCCCTGTGATTCTTGGGCGATACATATAGCCTGAGAGTCTAATCCTGCACGAAGTCCCTCTATCTGGGCTTCTTGGGCTTTTCCTCGTATTTGACCTTCTATTCATTGGTTCGGTGATAAATACACCGTCCTGGAATCCTGGGCAGTGTGCGTCTTAACCCTGGCGGTGTGGTATAGAGACATTTGTATTTCTTCCCATATAAACCCATGCGGCAGCTACTGTCTGGCGGTGGCGTATAAAACAATACCACCCCGGATCCCGATTCAGTGGGAACCCTTGTCATCATCCATCATCCACAATACGAAGCATTGGACGCTCCCTGTCATCGCATTTTTTGCCGAGGTGTGCTTTGATTTCATGCAAAGCAGTTCTGATCGAAAAGTGGACATTGCAAGACGCCGTTTTCAGCATCTGAATCACACACTAGTCTGTGTGCAAAAAGTCTTCGAATACACGCCGCGGAAATACTACCTGCTGCAATGTACTAGCCCAACTGGTTCCCACCCCGCAGGATACTAAGCTATGCAGGGACGAATAGGAAAAGAATCCGAAGATCGTCCAGTTGATGTAAATACCACGGTGATGCGCCCGTTTGCTCATGGAATTCCAGTTATTGTTCTCAAAAGGTGTCCCGGGTAGAAGGAAGCAGAGCTAATATGTGTATGTATGTAGCTTAAATAACGATGCAACGACTCGGGTCTGTCTCGGGTTGTCAGGTGCAACATTGAACACCATAAGCAGAGGCCCATAAAGAAAGGCCGTCCCAAAGCGTCATAATACCAACCTCCTCCACTACGGTACAATTGTTTCTTCCTTCGACGAGAAGCCGAGGAGCCAAAACGTGGTGAAAAAGAAACCAGATTTGAAATACTGAGCGTCCATTCCAAGATCTTTCGACAATAATAGACATACGGCCGTCGGATTCAACTCAAACTTTCGACAAGAGCAATGGGTTATTTCGACATGACTTTCCGCTCGTCATCTGGTCTGCTTTTGGTGAGCGTTGTGCCTACTTAGAGGATTTGCTTCCGCTATTGAAGGCCCGCGAAGCGCCCAGCCGCTCCAAATGCGCTGCCTTTAAATAAATCTCCTCGCGGTCAGATCCCGCTCAGATCCCGCACCCGGCGGCTGATCCGTTAGTTTGTCCAAGGCGCCAACATGCGTCCCATACATTGGTGTGTCCGACGGCTAGACCATTAATGAATTTGAGAAGTTACTTCATGCCATGAAGTCTTTAAATTTTGAGGTGAAAGATTTAGTACAATAGGACAATCACACCAAGTGCTAAACAAACAAACGCAGAAAGCAAATTCAATTATAAAGGTGCTCTAGATGTGATACCCAGTCTCCGGTAAAAACCGAGGTCAGATGCCCTCGATGTCCAAGGGTTATTTTCTCCGGGATATGGCGGCACACTCGCAAGTCCACTTTGCTGTATCCGATGTGTCCGATGGCCGTCCATTACTTCGTTGTCGCTTAAATTGTCCAGATCCGCTACCGAGTATCTATCGCTAATGCTATTGGCATCGGCATCGTGTGTTTCAGAGTCAGATCTCGAGCTGTTTCTAACACTAGTGGAAACGCTGGAATGGGTAACACTTTGTTCGTAAGAAGGAGGAAGTCTGTTTTCGGGCAATTGGTGTTCGTCGGATGCCAAATTCCTTCGTTCTGATGCATGGGACTCTGGGGCTGTCCCCGAAATGCTTGAAGATGTAGCAGATTCTGAATCCCGAAATTGCGGTTCAGAAACAAGAAACGAAAAATTTCGACAAATATTACCAAGCGAGGAAGATGCTGCATTCAAGTCCGGGCGAAGGTTAAGGGATTCTACACATACAGTGCATTCCCCGTTGTCATTTTTTGCTACGCTGTAATGAAGCGCTCGACATTTTGCCCTTCTTTCGGAGCCTCCAGTGGATAAACCCTATTATTTGGTTATTTAGCGAAGGCTGAACTGGGTCAAAGATAATGCTCACAATCCCTTTCTCCCAAGCCTCTCTGGCTGACGCAGCAAAGTGGTTCCCACTGCTACGCACACCCTTTCGCAACAGGGGGAACGAACCTTCGCTGACCTTGTCTTTATATATTTTTTCCGCTATGTGATACCTGTCAGATGCCAGGCGTCAATGGATTCCGCACATGCAATGGTGAACTTTGAATACCGGTTGAGGAGGCCAACAAAGTTAGAGAATTCCTCTGGAGAAATGTACCCTTTTTCGGAGACTACAGTGGCGATATGCTCTACCCGTTGATTCCATTTTTCGAGGTGGGCTCTCGGACGTAAACCTCGAAGAGCGGTATGGACGACCAGGCCGGCTGGCACTCCTCCGAGTATAGTCACGGCTTGAGATACTGGATCCATGGGATGCTGCGGTATTGGGGTATGTGTCCGAGGGGATATTCGAGAGAGAGAATTCGAACAAAACAGTCACGGCAGGATAATAAGTTCTGCGTCCAGATGGGCATGGGTAGTTTTATACCTTCGAACCCTGTGATTGCTTCCAGATTCGGCTACCTATTTTAATCCCAGTCTCGTGTAGTTTTTGTGAGTTAATCTTGACAGGCTTAAGCGTCGAAATGAAGCCGTGGTTGGAAATACAAGAAGAGTACCTTGGCAACCGTGACAGAGTTATCGGTTTGTCTATGTTGAGGCTGGGTATGCCATAACCCATTGCTTGTATTCGCCGACTCGGAAGGACATACATAACTAAGTAGTAAAAAGGCAAGTTACATACCCCGCTGACAGGAGCCTGGGGAATCGGGATGCAACAGACAATAAAAAAACCGGAACAAGAACCAAACACATGCAAGCATTGAGCAGTCCATCCACTGAACGATTTGTCGACGACTTTTGCTTCACCCTTCTGAGTGTTCTTATTCTTTGCGGGAGCTGTATCTATCTTAAATGGCTCTATCTTCGATGGCTGCTGATACTACTGATATATCCGCAACCCTTGACGATTTGCTCGAAGGCGAAGTCTTTTGGAGGGACAACTACGTCTGGCTAAAGGAACAGGGCTATCAATTGCGTCCTCGTTTTTCTCCTGACTGGGTGCCATCGTGGAAAGGAACCCGGAAAGATCGGATGGATTGTGAGGATGGACGAAACCTCGTGGTGAGTGTTCTAGTTATGCAAGCTGTTAAATCCTGAATCATACGTGTTGCCCCCCAGAATACGCAAATTAATGATGCCATTCACGTCCCTACTGGGTCTCTTGTCGCGTTAAAAAAGATAAACACGACAGATCATCCATTCGAAGAGGATATAATGCGCCTACTCTCCTCCGAGCCTCTATCCAAAGATCCACGCAACCATTGCGTACCACTTCTGGATGTCTTACGGCCTCCGCCAAAGGATGCCACCGACCCCGACATCCGAATAATATTTGTTATGCCCTTCCTGCGTGCTTTTGATTCACCTACTTTTGATACCTTTGGTGAAGCGATTGAGTGTATTCGTCAACTTTTGGAGGTTCGGTTCCTGTGCTCTTGTGAGAACCCTCGCTGAGATAACTCTAGGGACTACAGTTTATGCACGAAAACCACGTTGCGCATAGGTGTGTTGAGATATGTCGGATATGTGTCTATTTCTTATTCTCTTTTTCGAGGGATTTGAAGTTCAACAATTACATGATCGCACCGGAGACTATGTTTCCGGATGGGTATCATCCCTTGAGCATCCTTCGTAAACCTGATCTTAGTGGCTCCGCCAAGTTCTACACCAGAACCCAACGCCCCTCGAAATATTTCATTATTGACTTTGGTTTCTCCCGTCTTTACGACGCTGGTAATACCTCACCCCTTGAGATCACCTTCACAATTGGGTCAGATAGCTACGCAACTGAGCTGCAAAACCCTTTCGTAACAGATATATACTACCTTGGTGAGCTGATTTGTCAGGTATTCCTAGACGTGAGTCCAGTTTTGTCTTCCAGAGTCCCTATCATTGAGTACTCTGCGTCTAGGGACATCCTATTTCAACAAGCATCCGGGGATACCGGGGCTTCGAGTTCCTTAGACCTCTGGTCAATGATATGATGCAAACCGATCCTGCAAAGCGGCCAAAAATAGACGAAGTAGTCAAACGTTTTGACGATATAGCTAACGGTCTTACGACGTGGAAGCTTCGGTCACGGACTTCTTCTCGTAGAGCCAACATCTTTCAAGATTTTGGACACTTCGTCTCTCACTGGAGTAGAAAGATCGTTTTTGTGGTCAAAGGCACTCCTGCTGTCCCTCGTTCATAGCATAGCGATTTCCGGGTCCTCTCCATTATGTCGTGCGTATTTACTAGGAATATATTCATGGTCAAAATCTAAGCATGGGTGTTCGATTGAAGAAACACCAGCGAATGCGCTGGGACATCGTTGTGTTACTTAGGAAGTACTGCCACCACGCAACTTTCCTTAGGGAATGGGGTAATTCCGCCGAAATATTCTCGCCAACTGTGGGCTTCTTTCGGGACCCTAGACTGCATTTTACATTGTACGGCACTCATTTCAAGTCGTGGGTTGTCAAAGGTTGTCAGGTGCAACATTGAAACAAAGCCGAAGTGTGTCCCCGGGAGTCTGCGCGTGCCCACAAAGAGGAAACTACATGAGTGGTCACACTGTCAGCTTTCTCCAACTAAGTATATTCAATTGTTCATCGCAGCCGCAAACGCGGCCAATCGGGAAAGGTTTCTCAAGGTAACCTCATTGACAGTGGTTGCGAAATCATGAGGTTCGGTTCTCACATCAAAATATCCGGCGGCCTTGTTCAATTTGGAGGTCCCAACATTAGGGTAGCTCACGGTAGCGTTTTTCGGCTGTTTTTCGACTGTTTTTCGGTTCGTTTTTCGGCCGTTTTTACCGCCAACTTGAAATCTTCGCAGGAAAAATGAACGAAAAATAAACCGAAAAACAGCCGAAAAACGGCTACCGTGAGCTCCTAGCCCCAGGATTTCGCGAAAAACAGCTGAAAAACAGATTTCACGCCCACTCGGCATAGCGGCTTGCCTTCGAGCTCCGCTGCACCACTGGTTTTGTCTTCGTTTTATCTCTAAGTTACTATCCGTTCAGTTCCCATGAGTCTACTGCAGGAGTTCAGGTGAATTTGTTCAAGTTCAGACATCGTACTTTGCGGGAATAGTTGTACAGGTTAAATGTATTCATTACTACATATTACACTCGAAACTACATACATTAGAGACAAAAAAAAAGGTTAGGGCAACGAAATAGCTCGAGCCACACACCACAAGGAAAAGGGAAGAAGCGGGAGCTGGCTGGGCAGTGGGGGCGGTGGAGCTCACTGTGCAAGTAGACGGCAGAGGAGGTGTGTAACACTGACTCGGATGGCGCTGGTTTCGCGCACACACTCACTGCTATGAAAAACGCAGGATGGGCCTTCAGGCGGGTACGTACCTATGTAGCGACCCTTTCTCCACCTCCCCGCTGTTTTGAGGCCCTTCCCTTCGCTTCAGTGTAGCTTGGTCCTCAAGGTTGTCATACTGGGTGAACCTCGCGCCGGTGTTGTCGTTGTCGGCCTTGCTCCATGCGCCGCGTTGGGGCAGGGTTTAATTCCTGGCAGACGTAAAAGGGGAGGTTGCGGCCGGGAAGTCGGTGAAGGCCGTTGAACAATGTGAAGGGACCACGATGGAGCTGGCAACGACGGCGGGTCACATTGTGGGTGGTGGAAGGGTGGTGGTAGGCGTGAGTCAAGAGAGAACAGAAATGTGGTGTGCTTGCAGCATGGTTCGGTCGGAGATCGAATTTCTAGACAAAAAACGAAGTGGAAAAATGAATGAAAAATACGTAGTGGATGAAAAACGACCCTCGGTGTTGTTTTTCTGTTTCGTTTTCTTTTTGAGCTCTTTTCGAAGCCTTTTTTGATGTTGTTTTTTGATCGAAAAACGAACCGAAAAACAAGCCGAAAAACGTTACCGTGAGCTACCCTATTGTCTTCCAAATTTGCCTCCGATGAGAAAATCATCCTTTTGGGGAGCGTTGATCCCAAGATCCATCTTGGACGATTTGCTTCCGCTATTCAAGAACCGCCAAGCGCCCAGAAAGCGACCACAATTGCGCGGACTTTGAATCCGTGCAGGACGCTACGGTCGGCTGCCCCGAACAGCGTTCACCGCCAGCTTAGCTCTCTAGCCTACAGTTTAGTGCCGGATCCGGGAGCTCTCTTGTTTTAAATTGATGGAAGGTTCGTGTCGTCCACCTTTTTGGCATTGGAAAGATTAATTGTTGCACCCTTAGAACTCTGCACCTTAGCTTAAGCCTCAGCTTTGTCGAGGTGTTTCCCCTGAGGTCTTTGGCTGTAGGGACAGTTTTACGAGCCGGAACGTAACCAGAAGGCACAAGTATATTACATACATTGTCATCGATTCGTTCAGAAAAGAATATCGTGTCAATGCGCCGCCTCGCGGACCAGGCGGTGCAGCTTTGCATTGGCAGCATTGCGTTGCCAGTCTGCATGTCGTCTATAAAATTGAGCTATTGTTCCCAAACAAGGCCATATGTAGAAGTAGAAGTAGAATTAAGCACCTAAGGTCGTTGTACTTAACGTCCTCACACGAGGCGAGGACTCAGGACTCGGCGCCCGTTCAGGTAAAACACGGAGGATGTCAGAGGTTGTCAGGTGTGATGTTAAAATAATGGCCAAGGGTGTCCTTACGGCCCTTCCAAAGCGCCGTCTCCTGCTCCCTCGACTGTGGTATAATTTATGAGAAACTCCACGAGAGGCGACTACCAAAAGTGAGCACTTAGCTAAAAGGAAGACTAATACTAATAGTGACTTCCATTTCTGGACCAAAGTATTGAGCAGCCGCGAACGTCCGACTTGAATAATGCGAAAGTATTTCCAACTTTTCTTTCTTTGCTCATTGCAGTCGTTAAAAATTGATCGATTCGGTCCCGAATATCTGAGAAATTGTAAATTTATTTCCGTGATTGAAGGACCGCGAAGCGCCTAGCCGCTGGCTTTAAATTCTGTTCCCGCACTGATCGCCCTGGCTGGCGGGTCTGAATGTTTACTTTGTTCATCGTTGTCACTGGTCAGCGTCGAACAGTGTTCACCTTTAGCTTATGGAACTGCATAGCCGTGCAATTTAGCGCCGGGGTCTGGACGCTCTCTGTGAATTGACCCCAAGTTGATCGAAGGCCGCCTCGTGTCCGGCCTTCTCGGCGCTCCCAAGGACCCTTTGTCCGCCGTCTTGCACTGGGAAGAATAGTTGTTGCACCTAACTCTAGTCTTTTTAGAGGCGTCCTCCAGAATAGCCAGCGTACTTGCTTCAAGGTACTTATCTGTATTCATCTATACGTTCGTTCGCAAGGTTTTGCTCTGCTAACCAGATTTTGGCACCCCAGTCGAGTCGAACTTGAAGATGAGTTTCTGTGGCCTTGGCAGGTATTTTGGTAGGAATGTTAGGCTCGGGACGCCTTCTGCACCATGTGAGCTCATTCACGACTACGTTTACCAGTTTAAGAGCTTTCGATCAGTGTTGATGAAACTCAACAGCAGCAGCGAATGGGACAGGGTGAACTTGTTTCTCTTCTCTTGGTCGTCAGCGATTTGGGCTGAAAACGGTTTTTCTCAGTTCAGCCTCGGATGCGGAATTGATTCTCATTCGCGAAAACGAGGCGCTGAAGGCAAGGCTAGCCGCGCTGGGGGAAGAAATGGCGATGCTACGATCGTCGACGCCCTCAGGCTCCACCAGTCGTTCCAGTCATTTTGATGCAAGCAAAGCGTCCTCGGCCAGAAAGGTTGCAACTCCTGCTTCAGGCCGAGCCAGTAAAGCTGGGAGTAGAGTCGTTTGGACAAAGCTATCAAACCTAGGCCCACTCGTCGAGGATTCAGATTCAGGCTCTTCAGATTTAGACGAAGATAACCTGGACGATGGTTTGAAGAGTCTCTCACTAGACTCAGGTCCTCCAAAAGGGAATGAAGGACAGCCATTAATACCGACTCCCAACAACTCAGTTGTAGCCTCTTGGGATATGACTAACCCGGATGATTTGACTGGTTTAATCATTCGCAATAGCGTTTATCCCGCCCATGGAGGAGGCTATGCCGATGTCTATTCCGGCATTCTGTCGAAGAACGGACTGACCACAAAGGTTTCTTGTATAAATCTCTCATTGTATATCCTGATACTGACGAGAGGTATTGTCTGCAGGTGGCGGTCAAAGTGATTCGGGCTCACACCTACACAGAAGCGAATCAGTGGAAGATCGATAAGGCATGTCTTCGTCGGAAAACCATCAAACACTCAGCTCATCGTGGCTATTAGAGGCTGAGGAGGGAAATCCGGGTGTGGTCGTGCCTACGGCACCCAAATATTGTCCCCTTGCTCGGCACAACGATGAGCTTTGGTCTGTATGTTGCTATGGTCTGTCCTTGGATGAACGAAGGCAACCTGAACCACTATTTAAATGAGAAAAAGGCTGAGCTGAATTTGCGACGGCGGCTACAAATTGTAAACTTCCGTATAAACCTTCATATTTGTATGTGTCTAAATCACACGTTCAGTTAACAGACATTGTGGAGGGTTTGTCGTATCGTAAGTCCCCAAGTCCATCACCAGCGTGTTTGCCTAAGCGCCTTCCTCTCTTCCGTAGTTCATGCCCAACCTGTCGTTCATGGCGACCTTACGACTGTAAGCTATCCTTCTTTTCTTTGTTGGCCCCTTGGACTGACGATTATCAGGGCAACATCTTGATCGACGACGGCAAGGCGCATCTGAGTGACTTCGGGCTGTCCAACGTTATGGCAGAGGTCCGGAGCAATTCTTTGATGAGCTCGACAGTGGGAGGCGCGCCGAGATGGGCTGCACCTGAGCTCTACCATTTCGGCACAGATCTCAAAGCAGTCCCAGAGGTGACGAAATATTGTGATATCTATTCCTTCGGGAGCGTGGCTCTGCAGGTGTGGTTTTTGGAAATGTGTAAACCCCCGTTGTTGACGTGATATTGTAGGTTATTTCAGGGAGGATACCCTATGAGGAGATTACGTCCGACATCCACGTTATGATGGAGATCATGAAAGGCCGTAATCCACCTCGCCCAGCGGAGCCACTCCTTTCTGATGAGTTCTGGAACTTCATCGTCTTTTGCTGGAACCGGGATCCGAGTGTACGACCGGAGATAGACGTGTTGAGGGAGGCGCTGCAGATTCTGCGATATAGTTGTAGTGAGGAGGCTCTGGCGGCGAGAATTGTTGACGCGGATAAGCCACAGGAGCAGGAGCCGTTAAGTGAGGGCGAATGAACATGGATGTTGTAAGAGTTTTCTTGGGATTCGGGTGATGTAATTGTGAATAGGATGTACGCATCTGCAATAAAGGAAACCGCTGACGAAGCAGGTCAACGAATAACACGTCGCTGAGTCAGGAGAATGGTTATTCGATATCCATGTACATGTCTTCCATATCGTCGTCCGGAGGCTGGGGAGGCGGATCTCCGACCACAGGTGTAGGCAGGGTGTAGGCTCCGCTAGTTGAAGTTCGAGGAACTCTTTTTCTTTTCTTTAGTCGAACTCTTGGTACTTTTAGCTTTCCCCTTGTCATTTAGCTTTCCTTTGATCCCTCCGCCTCTGTGGGACCTCCCTCTCTCTCCATTTAGAGGATGGTCCTTGACACATTGGAAAGCAATTCGTTGTTCGATGATGGCCACATGGACGACAGGTCGTTTATTCCAGTCGTGCCTTTCTAAACCATTAACGCATCTACGTCATGATTTTCATGGCAATGTCGCATATTTATTGTCCGTGAATATCAGCTCTATTCCAACCATTAAGTCGTGACGGCCTTTGGATGTAGCGCCTTGTAATTTTGAAAGGGCTGCGAGCGAATCCATGTATACCCCGCACCTAAGTATACTCCATCAGGAATGACCACAATAAACGAGAGTCTAACACTATTAGCCAAAGGCTGCGGACTGAGAGATACAGGCAAGATACAGGCAGCAGCAACAAGTTGAGGCAAAGTTGAGGCCAGAATAAGTCAACATAAAGACTGCCATAAGAAACGGGAAAAAGCACGGCCTAGGCGTTGGGGCAACATGTTAGGCATTGAGGCCTGAGGAGTTTTCTCTCGCCTTCCGGAACTTTGAAGAGCTTCGAAGTTCGTGGTAACGGTCCAGGTTAGGAGGCTGCACAGTCCAAGGCGTGGACGACAATATTCACTGGTCACATGCACATTGCACAAGTCACGCAGTGGGTTATTTCCTGTTTGGGACCTCCTTCATTCCTTCTGCCATGGCAGGCCATTCGGAATCTGTCGCCATTTGACCATTGTCGTTCAACACACCTTGCGTAGTGTTTCAAGAATCGCCTTTGCGTTCAGTATCTAATAATTACACTCAATGGTGACCAACACGGCAACCCGTTAGTATTGCTGAACGTTGGACGCCTACAGGTTTCCGAGTCATCACCCTGCAGCAAGTTCAAATTGAGGGCCTCTGTCTCGTCGCGCGTAGCGTTGACTAGGGCCACCAGCTCCATTGACGTATCGTCCTTTGGATGTCAGGTCGAAACACAAAACCCAGGAGTCGCAGGTTACCTTCAGAGATTATCGTGCTCACCACGAGGATGGTGTTACAGCTCATGGACTACTCCCATTCATCGTAGCTTGCCTTTTGGGCCACCTACTTTGCGCAGGAACTTAGGTATGATGGTTATCAAACCAAATCCAGTTTTTCTACCACTGATATTACTCTGATATCCAGATGAAGCCGATCAGCAATGCCTCAAGTCAAGGCAGACTCGCTTTGAAGAGAAGGAGGCTCCGAATATTCTAAGTAATTCAGACGAGAAACGCATCTTACACGTGCCATCGATGGGAAGATTTCATATTTACAACGAATCGGCGCCGAGTGCTAAATGCCGAGCAGAGATATCTTTCGTAAAAACCATTGAAAAATCATTTGAACTGACTGGTCGGGTAGGTCACCGTCGTGGTCTTTATATCCACTTTTGGTGACAGGAAGCCATTTTAGCCGTTCATTTTCATACTAACCAACCTTGAACAAACCTGGACTTGACTTTGACGTTCTGTCTCGGCTCTTCTAATGTGTTATTGATCAACTTACTTTCTTCACGTTTCCGCAGTGGTCTCCTAAACCTTATTGAAACCATAGACACCTCGCCTTGACCTCGCGTCGTCCAATTTCCAGGACCATTCATGAACACAACTTCGAAAACCGGGTGAACATCACCTAATCACTGGGTAATTCTAAACCATGTCGACTGTAGATATCGCTCATACTGTGGTCCCCTCACCTTCCAGTCGGGCATTCTGTCCACCTTCCAAGGCCGTTGACTTGAAAAAACTCGCCAGCGACACGAGCAAGGCCTTGGAAGCACTGGAGCCATTCTTCACCAAAGGGAACAAGTGGTATATACCGACATCTATTTCGAGTCTTGAGAGCTACCTAACCTTTTTCTAGGTATGTGCTCGTTGGCGAAAATAATCAAATAGCGGCGCAGGTGAAGACATATGCCCGGGCGATCGACAACAGCATTTTGGCATCTGGTCACGGCTATACTATTGCTAAGGAGGTCATAGCTGCTTTTGAGTACATTCTCAGAAAGATCGATGCAAAGGAATTGGACCCCGAAGATCAGACTTTGAATGGATATTTGGAAAGGACTTGTGAACTTGCCGATGCGGGACACAAGCTAGCCAAAACGGCGATGGACGATTTTCGGGATGTCCGCAAGAATCTATCAAAGGCAAGCTCTGCCTTCCACAATTCATCTTATCCGGCTTAATTTTTTTCCAGTTCATGAAGGCGGGCGAACAGAATAAGGAATCTATGGGTAAGTACTATTCCTAACTTTCATACAGTGTACTTTACCAAAATGCGCTCCTCAGACGCGATGCTAACTGCGCTCGAGCAATTCAAGGAGACTCTTTCAGCCTACGTGAACTGGTGGGTCGAAATGGAACTTAAACACCAAACGCAGAAGGACAGGAGCACTATGGATTTCAATGTCATACGTCAACAGGATGTTCTCGCTGAGTGGAAGGACCTTCGAGACAACTATGTTGTATTTCGAAAAGAGGTACATTGGTCTATTCGGTTCTTGGCGATCCCTGCGGTCATTGACAGCTTCTTATAGATAATGGCTGTCCAAGATGACTATGACCACATCCTCAACCCGAAGACGCTCTCGTTACATAGTGATGTGCCCGTGATGGCTGATCCATCTTCCAATGTCATTGACTTGAAGAAACTCGCCAGCGACACAAACAACGCCTTGGAAGCATTGCAGCCATCTTTTGCCGAAGGGAACAAGTGGTATACTCCGACATCTATCTTATTTCTCGACATCTATTTAACCTTTTTCAGGTATGTGGTCGTTGGAAAGAACAGTCAAATAGCGTCGCAGATGAAAATGTATGCCCGGGCGATCGATAACAGCATCCTGGCGTCTGGCCACGGCTATACAATTGCTAAGGGGGCCATTGCCGCTTTCGATTACAACTTCAGAGAGATCGATGTCAAAGAATTGGGCCCTGAAGACCAGACATTGAAAGGGTATCTGAAATGGACCAGGAAGCTTGCTGATGCGGGACAAGAGCTAGCTAACAGGACGATAAACGATTTTCGAGATGTTCGAAAAAATCTGCAAAAGGCAAGCCTTACATTCCATGACTTATCTCATCTGGCTAAGATTCCTTGCAGCTCGTGACGGGTAAACCTAACCAAGAGTCTATGAGTGAGTCCTATTCCCAATCTCCATACAGTGTACTTGTACCGAAGTGCTACCTGCAGCAGGAACAGCAGCTGCTCTCGAACAATTCAAGGAGACCCTTCAAGACTACCTGAACTGGTGGCTCGACATGGAAGTGAAACACAGATTGCAGAAAGAGAGAAGCACTGTAGATTTCGCTATCGCACGTCATCAAGAGGTCCTTGATCAGTGGAAGGATTTCCGAGATACCTATGTTGAATATAAGGAAGAGGTAACGTTTTTACCGTCGACTTTTGGTGATCCGAAAACGATTGACAGCTTGATAGATTATGGCTCTGTCCAAGATAACTACAATCATATCCTCGACGTGAAGTAGTTGTCGTATCTCGAGTCGATCTGTTGCTCGCTGTAATTTGGTTTTGTAACAAATAATGCTGTCTAGACTAGCCGTTCAATCTACAGCTGTACGAACTACACTCCATAGTCCCTGACTTCATTACGGTGGCTCGCCATGGACGATACCTTACTCGTCGATTCATTTGTCACATGAACAATATATAATGAATGCAAGGTGCTTTGTAGTTGCTCAACCAACGTAGTACTACGATTGCCGCGATGGTGCTCATTCAAATTGAAGTCGTGCTATTTAGCTGGAAACGTACAGGAGTTGTCGGGCGGTGAATAATGGCAAGTCTAAGTAAACTAATCTTCGATCTTCAGCATCTTGCCATACATGTCCTGAAGTTGCACAATCTATCAAACCCACAGTTCAGTAAAGGAATTCAGGTTACCCGTCCCGCGTTATACGTTACCTCAATGGTGTATGCAATATAGTCCTTCTTGAGCTTTTCCCATTGGTCAAGAACCGCTCGTTGACGCATAACACTAAAGTGTCGAGCAAGTTGTTCGTCCCGGATTCTCTGAGCCTCATGTCTCATCTTCATTTCATTCCACCAATTCACGTATATTGACAAGCTCTCCGAGAACTTCTCGAGTGAGTCGATACGGGTTTGCATCGTTCTGTCTGTATTCCAGCTGGGTAAGATCATTTTGTGAGAGCTTAAAAATCATTCTCACTTCCAGTGTTTGACGATTGTCCGTATTGCTGAATAACCTACAAATTATGATAACGTGAGTTATGGTTGAGATGATTAATATATCAAGCAGCTTGCATTGTTCAGAGTCTGACGGACATTGCGAAAACCATCGAGTGCCTTCTCTGCAAGATCCTGGCCCTGTTCAATCAATCTGGAAGTCCTTTCCAGGTAATCAGTCAAGTTCTTCAGCTCCTCCCCGATCAGCTCGTCCGCTTTGAGTTGGATTAGGTGGGCCACCACGCCAACTGCCTCGGAAGCGATGGTATAACCATGCCGCGACGCTAGTACACTGTGATCGATTGCTTTGACGTATCGTGCCACTTCGCCTGCGATCTTCTTCCTTGCGCCAAAAAATATATACCTAATGTCCAGAATTGAAACGGAGTCAAATGCAAGACGATGTAGAGATATACCATTTGTTTCCTGCGTTGTAGAACGGCTCCAATGCCTGCAAGGCCTCGCGCGTATCGTTTGCTAGTTTCATTAGGTCGATGCCATTGGAAGGGATTAGGCCAAGAATTTCTGAGGACATGGTGAGAGTGGTTCGTCAGGAGAGAGCCTGGGCGTGTCAGTTTCCAGAACGACGACAAGTGCTGACGATGGTACCTCTGGAGGACGAACCTTCCAGTAAGTTATAGTCTCCGAAGAAAGTTATTTAGAGTATACAGGCCAGATATGCATGTTTCAGGGAACATTAGGTAGCGTGAAGGGGGAAACGAGGAACCCACGAGTTTAATTTTTTGTCTCGTTCGAGTGGAGGCACTGGCTAGACAAGAAATTTAATATGAACATATGGCTCGGCGTAACCAATTGAAGTTGGGAATTAAGTGTGTCGGATTGGAGAAAATCCGGCCGGTCGAGCAAGCTACTGTCAGGTCCTCCACAGTGCCTTCAAACGGTCGACTTTGCAGCCTCATGTCAATCTGCGACCATTGGTTCATGCCCGAGAAACGAGCCAGGAATGAGTCCGGTTAGTACGCCTTAAAAACGCGTTCCAGAACTCGCACGTACGACAAGAATTTGGAAGAGCCGAATATTCGAGTACAAAGGTCAGTTACGAGTATGAATCCTGGATGAATCAGTGTTTATGCTGAGTTAAATCCCCATCTTTCTCCGTTTGATGAACAGCAAGAGTCGACAGATGGAGTCAGAGGAAATAGAGAGTTGAAGCTCCGAAGCCTTTCCAGAGGTAGAATCTGGAAGAGGCCCTCCCCTCTCCAACCCCTCTCATCTAGATAATAAATCTTTCGCTGATGCCGGTTGCCTGCCGACATCAAATGCTTTCTGAAAGGGCCGAAACGTGATGGCGTGCCCCGATTGGGCACACGTTCAAGGTTCAGCCTACTACGCGTCTGGGAGGTCTGGAAGATAACCTACGTTTCTAAATCCTGCGGGAAGTCGTCCATTGTAATATTTTACATTCCATCTCATGCGTTCAAGGTGTATCTTGTGTAGTATATTCTTTGTATATCCTAGGTCTCGTGATTACCCTTCTTCATTTCTTCATGACCTGCGAAAAAAGCTAGTCTTTTACCGTCCTCCTTTCCGCGTCTTGCACAAATAAATAACGGGGTTTCGGACTAGGTGAATGAGACATGGCAAGTGAAGGGCTACCTAATATTTATACTAACTGAGTACCTATGACCGTTGAGTACGAGAGCAACCACAGAAAACTATGAATACTGTAACGTTACGGGTACAGTGGTACAGTAATCTCTATGAGCGAGTACATCCCAGCAGAGGAGAGGTCAGCTTTAGAGCTATCACTTCGAAGGTCCCAAGCAATACGTCACACTTACTCCGACTTCTCGTCGCCCGCTAATCAGCTGAGGGGCACAGCTAGGTTCGGAGCCGGCCCTTGAACCCTAAGTTTACACCAAAACTGCTCCCTCGTGATGTACCCTAACCTGGGGCGTCCACCTAGGGTATGGATTATGAGGGAGTCAACTGTACATCAAAAATCGTGAACCACGATTCAATGTATATACAAATTGACAATTTATGGCAGGTCACAACAATGATATCGTAGATCACTTACTGACTTGTGTCAGATTTTTCTGTGAAACGGTGACTTTGTTGCACAACGGGAATATTATTAGCAACAGAACCACTCGAACTACGAGAACTACTTCACGTTGAGTTTCAGGATATGGCCATAGTTATCTTGGACAGCCGTAATCTATCAAAGGCCGTCAACGATTCTATGCATCGCTAGGGACCTAGTGAAAGAATTTTACCTCTTTGCGATAAACTATATAGTCATCTTGCAGTTTCTTCCATTCATCAAGAACGTCCTGTTGGCGTATGACATTGAAATCCACAGTGTTTCTATCCTTTAGTGTGCTATGTCTCGTTTCCATCTCGAGCCACCAATTCACGTAGTTTGAAAGGGTGTCCTTGAACTTCTCGAGCGCAACTGCTGTCCCATCTAATCACTTTGGTACACTGTACGCATGGAGATTAGGAATAAGACTCACCCATAGATTCCTTAGTGTGGTCACCCATCTTCATAAACTGGAAGAAAGTTGAGCGTGTGAAGAATTGTGGAACGCGAAACTCGCCTGCGATAGATTTTGGCGGACATCCCGAAAATCATCCATCGCCTTCTTAGCTAACTTGTGTCCTTTATCAGCAAGTTCACAAGTCCTTTCCAAATAGTCTTTCAATGCCTGATCTTCAGCGCCCAATTCGTTTGCATCGATCTTTCTGAAGATGTAACCCAAGGCGCCAATGGCTTCCGTAGCAATAGTATAGCCATGACCGGAAGCCAAGATGCTGTTATCGATCGCCCGGGAATACTTCTTCATTTTCGACGCAATTTGACTCCTCTTTCCAATGATCAGGTACCTGGTAAAAAGGTTAAATCGATGTCAAGACACAAGATAGATGTCGGCGTATACCACTTGCCCCCTTTGGTGCAGAATGGCTCCAATACTTCTAAAGCTCTGCTCGTGTCGCTGGCAAGTTTCTTCAAGTCAATGCCATTGGAAGGTGGAGAGAGAACTCCGCCGAAAGATGAGGGGACTGCAGCACGAGAGAGAGTTCCTGTCTCCGATTGGGTATCATCCTCGCTGTGGTCGCTGGTAGCCCCATCGTAGTCAATGCTGGGAGATTGAGAAAAGCCGACACCGCAAGGCAAGGGGACCACAGCAAGAGAGCGATCTGCAGCTGACATAGTTTAGAATTATTCAGTGATGAGGGAAATGTGGTGAGGTCCAGCCGGGTTTTTTCAAGTTCTATTCATGAACGGCCCCGGAAATTCGACGACGCGAGGTCAACGCGAGGTGTCTATGGTTTCAATAAGGTTCCGGAGACCACCGCAAAAGAAGCGGAGAAAGTAAGTTGATTATGAACACAACTGGAAGATCGAATACGAAAGGGAACAGCCAAGATGGCGAATTCGTACCATACGTGTGGAAGACTATTCATATTCGTCCAATTCATTCACTCACGTCACCAGGAGCGGGTATGAAGGCCACGACGGTAACCTGCCCAGCCGCTTAGTACGTCTCATCAAATGATTTCTGAGAGGCGCCTTTGCTTGTTGTTTAGCGCTCGGCGCCAGGTGCTGTAAATCTGATCGTTCAGGTATCTTCCCCAATCGATGACACGTGTAAAAGGCCTTTCTCGTTTGAAGTTCTATGCCGAGCTTCGCCTTCTTTTTGCATCCTTGGTTCTGCCTTGACTTGAGGCCTCCGTGTGTTGGGCATGCGAATTTTCATCTTACGTCCTAAATTTTTGATCGGTTTCATCTGGATCATGAGCGACAGAAAAACTGGAGTTTCAGGCGGAGGCCAGTGCTATAGCATGGCATAAACGAGTCCTTGTTTCTACAATGCATCAACAAATAAAAATTAATAAAAATACTCAACTCGCAAGGTGGGGAACTAACCTTTATCCTACAGCAATTGTACCGTGAAGCCAAGACGGGTGGCACATCTGAAACCTCGCTAGTGCAGAACCTGGGTCGATTGACACATTTTGTGCAACCCCTCAAGACTCGGGGGTAGGGCCGTGTTTCCCAGGAATGTTCAGCGGTGCATGCGATTGACGTCGATCACGATGGCACTGCGGACGCAGCAACTACATGCGCAGGATTCGAAAGCCGCTACAATGAAAAATAGTTAATACACTTTCTATAAACGAGAGGAAATATCGTAGTTGGCCAGAAGCCCGTCAATGACTTTCGGGAGCCACTTTATTTCCCCTCGCTTGCAGAACACTCGCTCATTTTCCTATGAAGAGTTTGTGAAGGTTTCAAAGACGGAGTGGGTGAAAAAACAGGCAAGCGTGGGCATGTCGGTGGATGGTTGATCCACGACGGCGTCGTTCTTCGTCGAGCGAATGCCGTTTCCTGAAAAAGGAGTGAGTAGGGTGCTGGGAGGCGGACAGGTAGGCTTACCTGCATCTGGTCGCGACATCTGACATCACAAAGTAAGGGAGAGAACCGGTGCATACTCTTACTCACCTACCTAATAGAATGGAAGATTAATGTTTGGTTATATTTGGTTACCATTCCATTTCAGGAATTTAACCGTTTTTGGAGTACTTGACGGTCCTGACCTATTCCTTCACGACGACTAAACCCTCCTTTCCTCAAACTTGACCAAAAGATGTTAGATTTTGATGACTATCGATTGGCATGTCAAATTATTGCTACGTGGGTGGTCGAAAATGCAAGCCACGTTGAAGTTGCGCACATCGATGAAATTTAATTTCGTCCTCATGGTGAACACGGTCTCTGAATCTGCGGCTCGCGGGCTTGGTATCATGACCTAACCGCCAAAGGACGGACTACTAGTACAATAAGCGAATCTTCCACAGGAACTTCAACTATCGCCCCGCGAAATGGCAAACACGGTTGTACTCTCTGGACCCACAACTCTTGATCTTCAGGCGCTGGCTAACACTACGCGTGAAAGTTTTTCGCTTTTCAAGTCGTTGTCAGTAACCCCTTGGCAATTTATTCGTTTTATATATATCCTAAACTTATTTATGCCTCGAAATAGACGCAATGGCGCCCTGACGGATCGGGCAGTCAACCGTGACTTTGTAGAAGCAATCAAGTTGACAATTTCTGCCGCCCGAAGTGGGCATACCGCCGCGAACGACGTTCTTGGTCTTGCAAAAGCACTTGAAAGCGGGCTTGAAATTTCCGAAGTAGGGTCTTACGCCTATGGCATGTTGAAGCTGGCCGACAAGTCTCGTGAGGACGCCACCAAGTCAATGGACGTGTTCAGAAGTGTCCGACGGGAAAGCATGAAGGTATGTATGACAGTAAATTGTCGACCATGTTCTCCTTCGACTAATTGATAAATTTGAAGTTGCAAGAAAGCCGCAAGTCGCAATTTAATGGTGCGTTGTCCTGCTTCCCGCCGAATACGACCCACGATGCGCAAACTAATTAGAAAATGAAGACCTCGACCTTAATCTCGAAAAGTTCATCGCCCACATTGGTGCCCTTATTACTTGGTGGGATTGGGTGACCATGCAAACCCCCCATAAAACCATGGATAATCAGCCTCTCGAATTTCAAGTTGACGTGCTACGCGACAGAGCCACTGTTGAACGATGGAATGAACTTCGACGAAATTTTGTACGTTACAACCAGATGGTGAGTTATTGGTGCTCTGCGCTTTGCTAGGCTTACCCTACCTGCCTGTATCAGATTTGCGAAATAGAGGATTCAAACCCTGATTTCTTTCGCCCTATCGAAGAGGGTCGGAAATTTTACTTAGGTGGCATGTGGACACCGCCAACATTCATTGCTGGGGCTCTCTCTCGTGCTGCAACACTCTCACCTCCCGATGGGGACCTCTCTCCACCTTCCAATAGCATTGACTTGAAGAAACTCGCCAGCGACACCGGCAAGGCTTTAGAAGCGCTGGAACCTTTCTTCACCGATGGGAACAAGGGGTATGTATACGCCGGCATCTACATTGTACCCTGACACCTATTCAACCTTTTTCACCAGGCATGCGTCTGGTATCAACAATGGTCAAATAGCGAAGGGATATGCCCGGGCAATTGGAAGGAGCATCCAGGCGTCCGATTACGGCTATACTATTGCCGCGGAAGCCATCGGGAATTTAGAGTTCATCTTCCGAAAAACTAATGAAAAGGAGTTGGAACCTGAGCGGGCATTGAAAGGTCATCTGAAAAAGACCTGCGAACTCGCCAATGCGGGACATACTAAGCTAGCTAAGCCAGCGGTGGTTTATTTTCTGGATGACGGCAACGACCTTTCCAAGGCAAGCTTCGATTTCCCCAATTCTTCACACATGGCTCAAATTCCGTTCAGCCCATGAAGACGACTGAACTGAATGAACAATCCACGGGTGAGTATTATTCTTACCCTCTCGACAGTATAGTAGACCAAAGTGCGATCCTGAACGCGACAACAGTTGCGCTCGAGGGGTTCAAGGAGACCCTTTCAGCCTACGTGAAGTGGTGGGTCGAGATGGAGACCAAACACAAAATCCAGAAGGAGAGGGGCACAGTGGATTTCCCTGCCATCAACCAAAAGGGGGTCCTCGATAAATGGAGGGACCTCCGAGATGACTATGTTGTATATTACAAAGAGGTAATGCTGGTCCATCTAGTTCTTGTAGATTCATTTGACAACATTTGATAGATTCAGACTATCGAAAAAAAGTATCAGCACATCCTCGCGATCAACCCAAAGAATCAACACAGCCTCGCGGTCGACCCAAAGTAGTTCTTGTAATTGGAATTGTTCTATTATTTTGTTGCTCGTTACATTTACAACAAGTAACGCTTGCTCGCTCAAGATTAGCCAGCCAAGTTCGAACAAATGTATTCCAGTTCGTAAATCACAGAAACGACCCGAACCAAGTGCGCCAGTATTTTTTAACTCGCTCGGAAAATATGAGGAGCATAATAAGGAGAGGAAGGCATGTTATGTTCCGCGTCGGAGAGTTTTGACCAACAACGTACTTCAAAGTAAGCGAGGCTAATCTGGTTGCGAGTGCTGCGAGCATTGTTCCTGAAAGCTCCCTTCTCGTCTTGGACGATTAGACCTCCGGGCCTCCAGTGCGAGCCATCGCCGTTATTGGAGATTATGGAGAGATATGCGCCGTGCCACAACGCACTAATATTAACCTCTTGCTGGGTACCACCATGAACTTCTGTTTATATATTACTATGGTTTGCCAATGGTAAATGAAGGGAACCCGAACTTAATCTAAACGATAGGAAGGTCGGACTCAATTTGCGATAGCGTTTAGAAATTGTGAACTTCTGTACAAATTTGTACGTTTCTAAACCATACATTGAGCTGAAGGCATCGTGGAGGGTTGGGTGTATCGTAAGTCCCCAAGTTTACCACAAAACTATCTTCCTCTTCTCCGTAGTCCATGCCCAATCTTTCGTCCATGGCGACCTTACGACTGTAAGGCATCCTTCTTGCCTTTGTCGGCCCCTTGGACTGATGATTATCAGGGCAACATCTTGATCGACGACGGCAAGGCGCATCTGAGTGACTTTGGGCTATCCAACGTCATGGCGGAAGTCCGGAGCAATTCTTTGATGAGCTCGACAGTGGGAGGCGCGCCGAGATGGGCAGCACCTGAGCTCTACCATTTCGGCACAGACCTCAAAGCAGTCCCAGAGGTGACGAAATATTGTGATATCTATTCCTTCGGGAGTGTGGCTCTGCAGGTGTGGCCATCCGAAAGTGAAGATGTGTAAATCCCGTTGCTGACTCGATGTTGTAGGTTATTTCAGGGAGGATACCCTATGAGGAGATTGCGTCCGACATCCACGTTATGATGGAGATCATGAAGGGCCGTAATCCACCTCGTCCAGCGGAGCCACTCCTTTCTGATGAGTTCTGGAACTTCATCGTCTTTTGCTGGAACCGGGATCCGAGTGTACGGCCGGAGATAGACGTGTTGAGAGAGGCGCTGCAGATTCTGCGATATAGCTGTAGTGAGGAGGCTCTGGCGGCGAGAGTTGTTGACGCGGATAAGCCGCAGGAGCAAGAGCCGTTGAGTGAGGGCGAATGAACATGCATGTTGTATGAGCTTTTCTTGGGATTCGGGTGATGTAACTGTGAATAGGATGTACACAACTGCAATAAAGGAGACTGCTGACGAAGCGAGTCAACATATAACACGTCGTTGAGTTATGAGAGGGTTATTCGATATCCATGTACATGTCGTCCATATCATCGTCCGGAGGCGGCTGGGGTGGATCTCCGACCATTAGTGCAGGTTCCTCTGGTTGAGGTTCCAGAACTTCTTTTTCTTTTCCTTTGGCGGAGCCCTTGGTGGTTTTAGCCTTCTCCTTCCCCTTTCCCTTCTTCGTTGTCCTCGGTTTCGGAGTCTTTGGGTTAGAAGAAGTTTTGCCCTTTCTTGAGGTGCGAGGAATTGGGCCAGCGAGACCTGTCATACGGTCGATATATGTGGAGCGGTTCTCAGCTGGAGGAGGTTCAAAGTTGACTTGAATTTCTCCGCCCTCTACCGGATTGCCATCTGTCGCTTTTTCTTTTCCTTTCGAGGACGATGCTTTGGGAATCAATGTGACTTCTTGGAAGGCAATTCGCTGCTCCGTGTTGGCTACATGGATGACAGATCGTTTATTCCAATCGTGGCTTTCTAAATCCGAAATTTTAGGTATATATATTAGGGTGTTCATGGTTAGTCGCGTACCTTTGTCGTCCGTGAAGATCAGCTCAGTTCCTAGCAACAAATCGTGACGACCTTTAAGTACAGTGCCTTGCAATTGTAAAAATGGAGTAGGAGTATCCAGTCCCTAAAAAGTATGAGGGTTTAACACGAAATGGACGCGAATATGAGCTTACAATCAACCTGTAAGTTGTCGAACTGGGCACAAGCGTAGGCTCGACACTTCCCATATCTAGAGTAACATAGCAGACTTCTTCTTCGTCTTCATACTCTTCGTCGGGCCCAAAAGCATCCACTTGACGATAGCCTGGACAAAGAGACGGAGGACGATCCATGATGGGAGCAAGAGTCAAGCCGGAACAAGCGAATTGATCCAGAAACGGATGTTTAAGATTTGCACCTGCTTGGCAGCAGCCTCCGAATCCCTGTTCCCGTCAACCTTCTTGAGCAGAAAATAATTCCAAGGCTCTTTTTCTCTCCACAGATGCCCAGAATCCTCAGCTAGGTTACTTCTCATGGTCTTCCGCCAAACAGCCATTAGGCTCTCCCAGAAATCCAAGTCGAAATCTTCGTCATGGGCAGCCCGACAGAACCGTGATCCGTATGTGAAGATGCGGCTGACCGACCCAGCGGCCTACAGGGCGCGCTCGGCGTTCAAGCTGCTGGAGATTAACGACCAGGCCAATGGGTTCCTGGACTACCCGGACGTTAATGCTGTCGTAGACCTTGGTGCGGCACCCGGAGGATGGAGCCAGGTTGTCGCTGGCACATTTGGCTGGAATAGTCCGCCACCGCGACCCAGTAGTTCTCCGTCGCCTATGGAAAATATATTAACCAACGAGGAGTATGATGATTCTGTCAACTCTTCTTTGGGTCTTGGCTACCCAGATAAAAAGTCGAGACGAAAGAAACCGAGCCGCAAGAAAGTGGTGGAAGAACTCGACCACTTCGACCCTCTAAACATCGATGACATGGACGGAACAGCGAAAACCAAAGGGCGGGGCACCATCCTCGCCGTTGACCTACTGAAAGTCGACCCTATTCCTGGGGTCAAGACCATCCAAGCTGATTTCATGCACGATTCCACCACCGCCCTCCTCAAGGATCTGCTGCGCAGTGCCGACAACCCAGAGGGAAAAGCCGACATTATCCTCTCTGACATGGCCTCAAATGCGTCGGGGAACGGAGTGCACGATATCCAATCCAGCCTCGAAATCTGTGAGGCCGTGTTCGACTTTGCCAGGTCGCATCTCCGCTCGGCCGACAGTATCGGCAGACGGAGGGGCGGGGTGCTTCTGTGAGTCGCTCTCGATGTCGATGGGACTGTATGTTGAATGTGTTTATCTTAGCATGAAGTTCTTCGCCCACCCTCTGCTAGAGGAATTCAGAGACGACATGTTGAAACCCAATTTCAACAACGTCCATTATGTCAAGCCTGATTCTAGCCGATCCACCTCTAGGGAGGGTTATTATTTATGCCAAGGGTGGAAGCCATTCTAGGCTTATTTCTATCTGATCTCGGTACCGCACTACATCTGGGATCAGAGTCACTTAATTTTGGGGGTCAAACGGACTTTGGCAGTCGTCCGAAGCCTTGCCCATTCTTCCCCTCCCCCCGTCCCTTTTATTCTCCCACAGACCTGAGCTTCATGCTTTCGCATCAACCTCGACAATAGTGCATCCTGGACGGCCCTATTGGGTCCAACATGCACCAGCCTCGTAAAGGCGAGAAGTAACTAGACGATCAGATGAGTAGCAGGGTTTTGAATAAATGCCATTGGCCTATGCAGTACATTCACTCAAAGCAACCACATCCCTTTTTCAATCGGTACCGTTGCCTCTGCCTTTTCAGGAATCTGAGTCACTAGATTTTGGGGGTCAAGGGACTTTTACCGTGACTTGCGAACAGACCCATTCTTCCCCTCTCCAGATACCCATTATGCTACCTCTCTGAACGTTTCCCTACCAGTAAACCTCAATGATGAGGACATCCTCGAAAGCATGCTCAAATTGTACTGCCTGTACGACGCTCAGTTGCTGTTCATAGACAAAGACGCCTGACGAGGTCATTAATAAATACTATCACGTTCACCCAAGGTGTATGATGCCTCCTCAGCGGGGCAAAACGAGACCATTTCCTGGTCCCAACCTATCAATTCCCCTGCCATACTAGCAATTCCGTCCTTAACGTGAGCGAGCAGTAAGACAGATGGCAAGATTGTCATAAATATCATTGGACAGTATAATATTTGGCCATAGCATGTCATAGTATACAGGAGGAGAAACATAATAGAACAAAGGTCCTCGGAAAACGTTGACGAGGGCAATATACATAACGTCGAGAAATAGCAGCTATTGTTGCGCTTCAGTGGATATATCACATGAATGTATGACAAAACTAACCAAGTGTGATGGTATTAGAATACAATTGCTTAAGCACCGAAACCGTAGAGGGTGCGACCGGAGCGCTTGAGGGCGTAGACGACGTCGAGAGCGGTGACAGTTTTGCTGGTAATAGTATCAGTATATAGGGTGGTATCTGGATGCGTAGATAACTGCTTACCGCTTTGCGTGCTCGGTGTAGGTGACGGAGTCGCGGATGACGTTCTCGAGGAAGATCTTAAGGACACCGCGGGTCTCCTCGTAGATGAGACCAGAGATACGCTTCACACCACCACGACGAGCGAGACGACGGATAGCTGGCTTGGTAATACCTAAGAATAAGAGATAGCAAGTCAGTACCCATTCCTTAATTCGGCAGCGAGGTCCGTGCATCCACGACGTACCCTGGATGTTGTCACGAAGAATCTTGCGGTGACGCTTGGCTCCACCCTTTCCGAGGCCCTAGAGACGACGAACAGACACATTAAATGTTAACCACCGGCATGAGTGGAATGGACCGTACCTTTCCACCTTTTCCACGTCCAGACATGTCGAATGTGTTGCTGAGGGGTTGTCGGTGCTGGCGGTTTGCTGGAGGCCGGGTGTGGCTTGAGGGAGGGCGACGGTGCTGGAGATGATGGTGGTTGGAAGAGAAAGCAGTTTGTTGATCACGCACGCTTAATTACCTTTGTTTCGCGTCTATTTGGTCCTATTGACGCGATTGACACGCTTATGATCACGTTACCTTCAAGATGTTGGTGCGTAACGATGCTACTCGCGTCGCGACTTGACCTCAGCAATATTGCAAGAGCACGCATTTATGTGCATATGTGGCGAATTTTCTGTTAATTGAAAATTTTATGTCAATTATTCAATCAGAGATTCAGAGTACGTAATGGAAACTTTTCGGAGGTTTCTATAATTTCACCAGGTGTTTATGTGCACACAAGAGCATCAACGCTTTCTCTTCAATTTTTTCATGTGCAATGTGTTGGAGTTCACGATCCCGATTCGGGTATTTACCCGTGTTAACATTAGATTCTTTACCATGGCCATGTCCGTTTCTCCTTCTTTATCTCTTACCACCATGTCGTAGCACCGTTACTTATGCGATACATCGCCCTTTCATACTCCAACACAATGGGTTCGAGCTGTCCAAGGAACTAAAAAACTCCTTCAGTCAAGCTTCAATTGCGTGCTTGGGGTAAAGGGCTGGCAATATTATTATTGAGTTAGAAGCTCGGAATCTGCTTCAACTTAAGCAAGGCTGTTACAAAAAGAGTCATACAAGTAGGACTAGAAGGCTCTTTAACGGTGACTATCCCAGTAGTTTTTTCGAATCCCATACGCTGTCTTGACTCTTGAAATACACTGTCCATGATGATGAATGTTATTTCACATTTACCGGTTGCGGGGCCCGGGCCGTATTCGAAACTCCGCTTTACTCCGATTCCAACCAGAATTGCTCAAGGCTTCCTTCAAATTGAACCTCTTACATACTCGAGTATTCCTTTCTCTTCTTTTCGTGGATTTTCTGAACGTAGATGCATTGAATTCAACATTCAGCAGAATTTGCTTTATCTCTTCCGCACCATTTAAATTTTATGGTTCAGCGCCGAAGGTCTCCGAGCGCCGGTCTCAATTCCGAAGCAAGACCTCGCCTGCAAAATCGCCCACTTCAGAGGATACGCCAAAAGGATACGACAAATGGATTGATCTCATATTTTGTCGCGTAAGCTACCTTCATGCATCTTTTGGTAATCTGAGGCTGAGGATAGTCAACAGGCTCCGAGGTCTCGCAGCAGACGTTCTATTCTGTTCCTCGAAGCCACAATTTGCTTCTCGGGCGCCTCTTCACAACGATAAGAGCCCACGAGGGATAATTTGCCTATAAAGCCTTGCTCTGCGGAAGAACCTCATCGACGCCCAATCTTTCCCACTTCTACCATGGCTGATAGCTTTGGGCAGGCAACCAGCCCTGTCGCTGCCTTGAAATCCATACTCCACAACTATCCGTACTCAGTGGGGTTACTCCGTGAAATAGAGCAGAATTCAGACGACGCAGGTGCATCAAAACAGGTACGTGTTCGACCCTTCAAAAGTTTCAACAACCAGGCTCCTCTTTAACCTGCAATCTGGTCAGATTTTCGTTTTAGACCGACGAGCACATCCCACGACTTGGCTTTACCATCCTCGGCTTGCCACGACGCAAGGACCTGCTCTCTTGGCGTTCAATGATGCAAAATTTGTCGACAGTGACTGGTATGCGTTACAAAACACCTATGAATCGTCTAAAGTGGACGATTCTTCGTACGTACCCCATTCTAGTTCAATGTTCCCTACTAATTTTTGTGCTTTATATATATAGCAAGATAGGCAAATATGGTGTTGGATTTCGGTCTCTTTTCCATGTTTGTCTCCATTCACACAATCTCTATCCTCACTGAGGTCATTAAACTTTGACTAGATCACAGATTGTCCTCAAATCCTCTCTGGAAATTTATTGGCCATGTTTGATCCATTGCGGGCCTTTACTGACTCAACGGGAATCAAAAAGGACCTTTCCCTGATCTCGTCGCAATATCCCGACCAGTTAACGCCTTTCCAGTGGTTTTCGGACAGCATCAAAGCCTCATTTGAAGGAACCGTAGTCCGTTGCCCTCTTCGTACTGCAGGTAGCAAGATCAGCTCTAGAGTTGTTGCTGCCGATGACATATCGCATCTCTTCCGCGAATTCATCAACGAGGAGCTTGGAATATCGCTGCTCTTTCTCCACCACATCCAAAAGTTAGAGATTTATGACATTAACGAGGAGGGCAGGTCAACATGCCTGGCAACGCTATTTATTTCCCGTTCTAATCCAATCTCATGCGGGCAAGGCAACGAGACATCCATAGCCACTGTTACAACCACCATCAACGGTGTTGTTCAAGAGAAGACGTGGCGGGTCTTGCATTGCCCTTTCCATAAGGATTCAGCTGTCGAACTGCTGTCGAACATGTTTCCAGACAGTCTCAATCCAACAGCGATTCTAAAGGAGCATAAACTCCTTGCGAACATTGGAATCGCCACTGCCCTGAATCCAACCTTCGCCGACCGAACTTCTGGTCGACTCTTCACCTACCTACCTCTTCCTCTTCCCACCGGGTTCTGTGCCCACATACATGCCCTGTTTGCGCTTACGCAATCGCGTCAACATCTCCGTAATCCAAGAGAAATAGGCATCGTGCCAGGAAGTAGTGATCAGTGAGTACCTTGTTGAATGTGATTCCACCCATCACTGATCATGTCGATTACCTTCCAGGATCCTGATCGGATGGAATCAACTGCTATTTGAGCATTATATCCCGCTGGCGTGGAATCAGCTTCTCGAAGTCCTTGCTCAATCAAACACTGCCCTGGACATTTTTAACGCATGGCCACCTGAACAACGCTCGCCTGCTACGAGCGGCGAAAATGTATATTGGGAGTTTCTTCCTTTGAATCTCTTCAAATTTATTACCTCGTCAAAATCGTCAGTTTGGCCGGTATACCAAAGGCAACAAAGCACCACTACCGTGGTAGAATATCTCTCGCTGGATCAGGTTATTGTTGCAGAGCCGGGTGTTTCAACGGCCGTGTTAGGAGCTCTGACTTCGATGGGGTTGCAGTTGACCCGCCCGCCTGCTTATATCGTCAAAATCGTAAAAGATGAGGGAAATGAGCAATTTTCAATGCTTACGCCCGAGGTTGCCCATAAGGCTTTATTGGTTCGTGCCACTGACCTACTCATGGAAAAAACCCTGACGAAACATTTTCAATATTCAGAACCATCTTGATCTACTGCAATTGGCTTCTAAAGAAGATTTATTAGTCGTTCTTGGATATCTCCTTTCCTCGTCGAACATCCTCAATATTATTGGACTTCCGCTTGTTCCTATCTCATGCGGTGAAAATGTTGCCCTCCTACCCAAGGACACCTCCCTGAAGACTCATACGATGATGAACCGAGTCGAATTCAACGTCTTTGGAGCATGCGACGATTCCGCAATTGATCTTCATTCCCTTCCCCGTCCGATTGCGGATGTTCTCCGCATCCATGGCCCGAAAGCATTGAACATCGAAACCTTGGCTGCCACTCATATCGTCGACTACCTCACGATTTACCCAAATCGGATGGGCCTGGATTTGTCGCTTAAGAAGACTGACGCTCGTGTCATTATATGGTTGTCTGTGTATTGGGAATGGATGAACACCTATGAGCACAAAGACGAGTTATTCGCGCAGAGCCGACACCTCTTCCTCCTACCGACAACCCGCGGCTTGAGGAAAGCAGAAACTACAATATTCAGATCTCGTGGCGAACATCCGAACTCCATACAACACCTTTCGTCTCTCGGAATTCCTTTCCTTGATGCGGATCTCTCGGTTACTGCACACACAGTCCTTGCGTCTCTCAGATTGTTGAAAAGCATCTCCGACATCCACAGCTTGCTCGACGCGGTTCCGCTTTCACCTTCAGTTGATGCTCAACCTTTATCGCAAGAGACATGTGCCACAATTCTCAAGCACATATCGTCACGCGCTCAAGGGTCTTGCATCCTTCAAGGAGCATTTAGCCGGGAGCAAATTCGCCGCCTAAGGAGCCTGCCCATTTTCCCAATGGTTTCGTACCCAGCTGGCAGTAGTGTCCTCGTCACTGAGTGGACTCACGTCCCAGATGGATTGTCACTCAAATCTGTGGAACATCCGCCATTCTTGCCATCAATACCTAACGTCGGGTTCGTTCAACTTCCGACCATTGCGCGGGGTATCCTTGGATATCTTGAACAAGATTCCTCTTCTCACGGCCATCTATCCGACCTCGACGTATTGTCATTGACGGCGGAGAATTTTACAGTGCAATTGGATTATGTTCATGCTGCTGCATTGAACTACATTGTTCAAAACCGATATAACGTTGCTCCTATAATTCTCAATACGGTACGCGACGCAGAATTTGTAACCGTGAAGGATGGATCCAAGAAAAAGGCCGCCGACATCATCGACCCAGGCTCGAAGCTTGCTCCCTTGTACGAGGAAAACCCAGAACGTCAACCAAACGATACGACAGTGTCTGAAAAGAGTATCATTCGATCTCTGCAGAGCCTACACCTGATGCAGCGGGTTTTGACGACCGATGTTGTTCAGGAGCGAATCAATTTCATCTCATCCAACTCCTCATCCCCAAAGTCAGTAAATTTATCGCGGAGTCTCTTGTCTCTGATTACCATCGAACGTTTCGACTGCTCTCGGCTCAAGGTTTCTCCTGAGCTGAGATGGCTGCCCACGGAACAGGGTCTATGTGGATCAGAAGAATGTCGCGACCCAAGCACATTATCGCGTTACTTCTTCGACAGAGTTCTTTCCGTTCTAGAGCCTTTTAGTATACCATCTTCGCTTAGACATGTTCTAGGATGGGACCAGCCTCTGGCAGCCGATATTTTGATCAAACAACTCGACCGAGTACTTGACAATCCAGAGGACGCCTTTCCCAACGTTCTCGAAATCGTGAGGGAGCTCAGTGCTCGAAATTTGACCGATGGCGATTTTAGCACCTTGCAGGTCGTCACCTCCGATAGACGATGGGTGCCAACGACGGAGATGCGGCTCTCGGAGACGAGAAATGCAGTTTTTGTTGTCTCAGTTGTCGAGTCCGGTTTTCATCAGGTCTTGTTCACCGACTCAAGAATGCAAGATTTCCTACGGCATATGGGTTGCACTGACAGGTATGTATTTTCTTCGACGACTGTTTTAACAATGTCTGACTTTGTCCTTCTCATAGGCCTTCCACTGAGGCGATTATTTTGAAGATGATGGAACTTCGAAGCCAAAGTGCATCCTTGAATAACGTCAATGTATCTCTTAGCCTCTTGCGGTTGGTGCCCACTGAACTGGACGATGCTGAGCGAGCTCAGCTTCTGGTGCCTGATCTGACGGGCGAGTTGCGACCATTCGTCGAGACCTATTTCAATGATATTGGTGAACATGCCCGTCTGATACCTTCAGTCGGCGATTTCATCGTGCACCCGCTTCTGGATGAGCCTTTGGCGAGAAGACTCAAGGTTCGGCGACTAGGCTTAAAATACGCCGATCTTTCGGTACCAAGCGTTGACATGGGGCAGAAACCAATCACAACAGTTCGCAAGATCTTGACACAATATAGCGACAAGCAATTTGCGACTGAATTTCTTGCCAATGCAGCTGACGCAAATGCAACAGAATTTACCCTTCTTCTCAACCGGTTCCATCCTCGCCCTGATGAAGATCTTCGTGCCCTTTCTCCCATCATGGCCAAATTCTGCACGTCACCTTCTCTTGTCGTGTTTAACAATGCGACATTCACAGATGCAGACTTCATAGGCATTCGCCGTACTGGTATTGGTGGAAAGGAAGGAAAGCGTGGTTCCATTGGACAATTCGGGCTGGGTGTTCTCACAATGTTCCATTTCACCGAGGTGGGTTTCCTTGTTCAGAGCTGACTTGCTTGTGCTGATAGAGTGACTCTAGTTGGCAATATTAATATCCAATTCCAATGTCTTGTTTTTGAACCCATCGAAGGAGCATCTCCCGATCTCAGACGTAGCGTCGTTGATGCTACCTTTGAATCATGTTCGACAGTGAGGATCTACTGACGGCCGTTGTGGGATATGTCTAATTCCTCTCTATAGATACTACCCAAGCCACCTTTCCGCTGTTGATGGGCTATTCGGTTTTGATCTCTCCAGTAGAGAAGTTTTCCATGGAGTGAGCAGATATCTACTTATTCTCCAATGCAAAATAGTCAATACTAATCAAAATTCTCTCAAAAGACCATCTTTCTTCTTCCTCTGAGAGAGAACTCGCATTGCGAAGGATTTCCAGAAGCCATCTCTCATCATATGAGGGGATGCGCCGATCTTGAATACGAAATCCTCGACCCATTCCGGGAAGCAGCGTCGAATTGCCTGCTTTTCACCGGAGTCACCAAGATCAACGGTGTGAGACGGGATCCATTTGGTGTCCAAGAAGAATCCTGGTGTTTCGACGCTCATCGGGCCTCAATTCGGACTGACTCCGCTACGGGGTACTCAACTACGGATATCACGATCACGGACTTGTTGGGGTCTACTTCTACTTGGAGAACTGCCAACACGATTGTACCTGAAGAGCAAATACCTCACGAAATATTGTCGCCTCTCGTCCAACATCGACCGCGTTTACCACCTACTGCCGGTCTTGCAGCCCTGCTAGGAGATACGCCGACCAAATTAGGGCCCTTCAAATTTTTCTCGACTCTACCCCTTGGTATCCCCACTTCGCTGCCCGTGCATGTCATGGCGACATTCCTGTTGTCCTCCGACAGGAGAGGTATACGACTGGACGAGTACGGGACCCTCGAATCCAAATTTAATACCTGGATTCTCGCACACGTCATCCCACCTCTCTATTTATTTCTGCTTGAAAGCCTATTGCAGATTGGAAACAACAAGCAGTGGTGGCCAGGCCAACATCGCAGCCAAGAGGATATCTATTCTCGTCTTATCATCAACGCATTCTACTCCGAATATCTCAAATCCTCCACACGTCCGGTTTTCCAAAGCTTGCACAATTCGACCATCTTCTTGTCAGCTCAAGAGGTTGTTCTTTCTGGTGATGAACCGCCAAGTGTCCAGACGGTTCTCTCTATCCTGCAATCACAACGCATAGCCAGGCTCTCAAAAGGCCCAAGTCGACTGGCAACGGAACAGGCTCGCATTGCAGCAGTTAGCCCAACTTTTTTGAAATCTGAGATGCTCCAAGTATCCTCGTCAATGATTTCAGAGCTCGATTCCAAGGTCGTCGAAGATGTCCTCACTTACCTTTTGGGGAAGGAAGAAGATGCAACAAACTTGCTCGGGCTTCCTATCCTACCCCTTGAAAACGGCATGTTTGGGACGTTCCACGACCAATCAGATTCTGTCATGTCTTACTACATATGGCGGCCTCGAAAGAAATCTCTCAGGCACAATTTTCCACCCGACCGCTTCGTTCTTTCGGACCTCAAAACTAGTCAACTTCTAAAGTTGAACCTGAACATCTCACCGCTCGACGCCGAGGCAATCAAATCGTTCATTGAAGCTCGTTTACCACCCGCCACCCCGTACGAGGCCGCCCCAGACCTGACCAATTGGATTTATGACTTCTGGGTTTGCTGGGACGAGTACGCTCACCTCGGCTTAGCTTCCAACGACATAGTCGACTTTCCACTGGTTCCAACCATCCGACCCAATACCTTTGTTTCTTTTGCTAGTTGCAAAGATGCTTCGACTGTGGTTATCGACGGTAGTTCCGCTGAGAGCGAGTTGATTCGCGCATTTTTGGATAATTTGGATGTGAATGTTGTGCGGGCCCATGAAGAGCATACGCCGCCGGCGCTACATCATATCCTCCGATCTGAAGATTTTCCATCATTCAACCTGCAAACTGTTCTAAAGGCTCTCTTACCTCATCAAAATACAGTTGCGGAGACAATCACCAATTTTGATGATGGCCTCAAAACCACGTTCGCAAGTTGGGCACGAAACAACATTCCCCATACCATACCTGATGAGCTCCGGAACATTGCTCAGCAACTTCCGATATGGCCATCGGCTTCAAGTGGATCGACTTTGGACCTTCGTCCAGCCTCAGAGGTCTACATGCTGCCTCCGGCTCTGGCCCTCGACACCGCCGCTCGCTTCATGAACGTACTTGTCGCGGAATATGGCAGTCTACGCCTTCTCAACGGTCACATTCTTCCATTTGTACAGTTTCGGGACAAGCTGGAATTACCTGCAAACCTATCTGCCACGGAGTTGGCTCAGTATAAGGAGTTACTCTCTGTTTGGATTCTTGAACTCCCACCGTCTTACACCGAGCCTCTCCCGGTTCCAAACTGTAATGGTGCCATCACGCTATCCAATGAGCTCTATGCGAGACAACCTCTCTTTGAAGCAGCCTTCGGCGATGATTCGCCATTTTTTGTCCATCCGAATTACCAGGACCTTGAAGATTCTTTGCACCAACATGGCATCCGAACTGAGAATCAACTGGACGTGCCCATGTTTATCGACTGTGTGGTTGCTTTGAATGCGAGAGAAGGAGATGACATAGTCGCTCGGGCAAGTGTTCTCTTCGAAGCCTATGGGTTTTCTCTGCCAATGCGGATCGAGTCGCATCGATTTCGCGAACTCGACGACTTTACGTTCATTCCGCGCGACATGAGCACCAGCCGTCGTCTTGAGGATCAACATGCTACCTTGCCTGGCTTGCATATCCCTTCTAATGTTACCGCTCTCTCCGAAGTTGTAACCCCAACTGATCTCGTCAGGAAAGAGTTTGAGGCTGTCGCATGGACCCAGCGGGCCCTGTTTGCTGATCAACCGAACCAACGAGTGGTCCTGGCATATCCAGAATTAGGGCGACCCTCCATCTCGGAAGTGGTAAGTTTCCTGTTTTGCTCATAATATATCTCCATGACCAACGGAATAATGCTCTTCAGGTCGCTCACCTTCGAGTGCTCGCCTCACTACGAGATTTGTCCTCGTCGCAGCGCCGTATCGTTGCCCACGATGTGGAACAAACATACAGCTTCCTCAATGACAATGTCGCGGCTGCGGAATCAGTCTTAGTCCCACTCGGAGGTGCCGAAATATTCCTCAACGTCGACCATCCTGAAACAGATGTTTGGCGATGGGACAAGGCCGACGAACTCGTCTTTGAAACCCATGATGTGGATGAGAATATCCGTCACGTTCGGGGCTTCTTACTGCCGTTCGGAAAGCTGCTTCGTGCCGCAGGCGTCTTACAGGTTTACCATCCGCAGTATCCAGCCAGTCAGCCTATCGACGACTCCGAGTTGAAACTTGTCTCCATTCGCTCTGGGTTCGAAGAACTTCGGAGAAGAAACGCACTCACCGACGTGGCTTTCATCGCTAGTGATCATGAAGAGAACTCAGAACCTCTTGTTGCCCATCGCAGCTTTTTGGCTGTATCGAGCGAATACTTCGCGGACTCTTTTTGTGCGGGCTTTGCAGAGTCGCGGCCTGCCTCCTCAGACGCGCCAATCATCTTCAATGTCTCTGAGTATTCTACTGCATGCGTTCTAATGGTGTTAGGTAAACCTCTTCGCATCTCTTATTGCCACAACACTCACCTGCTCGTTTTCAGACTATATCTACACGGGAAATAGGCCGTCAGCTGAGATTTCAGATCTAGATTTGCTTCTTCAAGCATTGCAACTCTCCGGCTATTGGCAAGTTTTGGACCTTTTCGAAGACCTTCAGAGAGAAATTGCTGTCAGGATGATCAAACCTCGAACCTTAGACAAAAGTATGCCTTTTTACTACCTCCTAAAGGGCTCTTAGTCTAACTGAATTCTCTTGCTAGTTCGGAATGCCGCAGAGACGTCCAATGCTGAAAAGCTGTTGCAGACCTGCGTCGAATATGAAGACAAGAATCCGGATCTTATTAGCAAGTTTGCGAGCAGGCACTCTGGTGTACCTTTGTAGTTCAGTGCAGCTACTAGTAGATAACACATAGCCCCTTCAGCAAGACGAAGCGATGAATTCCTCCATTTGATTTTCTTAGGACTGCATCATTCCCATGTGACAAGTTTACGTAAGCCAATCTGAATACGCGTCCTGCTTGCGCGTCCAATTCCTGGACTGCACCACCTTTTCCTCTAACTACACTTTTGACAATGGACCATTTCCCAACGAACTGGGGTCGCCCCGTAGGTTATTTGTCGTTGATCAAGGCCTAGCAAGCTAATCAGGCAATGAATGCAGCGTAATGACGCTTTGACTGACCCGTATGCAACATATCCTATTCACCAACGACCACAGAATACCCCAAAGGATGCATTTTCAGCAGGTGTGCAAAGAACACAGTATGTTCTGTTATTTTCAAATTCTTGTGCACCTTATGAAGCCAATGTACCCTCACAGACAACCGATTGTAACGGGAACGAGTGTTTTGGCAATCAAGTACAAGGATGGTATCATGATGGCAGCAGACAACCTCGGTACGATATTTGCAAGTATTTCGATATCGATTTATTAATTATGAACTGTAGCATCCTATGGATCTCTCGCCCGCTTCAAGGACGTCCAGCGACTCCATCCAGTTGGAGCCAACACTGTGATTGGAGCTGGAGGCGACATGTCTGATTTCCAATACATCCAAACTCTCCTCGACGAACTTATGATCGAAGAATTCACTGCCCAAGATGGCCACAATCTTGGCCCTACTGAAATTCATGAATATCTCGCTCAAGTGATGTACGCACGAAGGTCGAAAATGAACCCACTTTGGAACTCCCTTCTCGTTGGCGGTGTTAAAAATGGGAAGAAGTTCGTTTTTGTTTTCAGTTTTACTATAATTGCAATTGACCCATGTCACCAGATTCTTAGCTTATGTTGATCTTTTGGGAACGACCTATTCAGCGTCGACCCTTGCGACAGGTTATGGTGGTCACATTGCCCAGCCTCTCCTGCGTGACGCCGTTGAAGGACGCGAGGACATCTTAACGGAGGAGCAGGCCCTTGCTATTCTCGAGAACAGCATGCGGGTGCTTTTCTATCGTGATGCTAGGAGTTTGAACAAGGTACGGATTATCATCGTCGTCGGTTCTTTGCTCTGTTCTAACACTGCTTTAGTATCAAATCGCCAATGTGACGGAGGCCGGAGTGACTATTACGGAGTCGAAGCATCTTGAAACGTCATGGTCGTTCGCTGAGGGTATCAGAGGTTACGGCGCACAAACACAGTGATCATTGTACAACTTTGTATTTTCCAAACTTTTATTCTTTTCAGTGTAATCATGAACAAGTCCAGCTGAGCTAGCTGTTCGATATTTTCAGTTTCTATTGCCGTTTGACACTGCCTGGGGAAGTCCTCCAGGCTCAAGATGGCCTTGTCGCACTGGCTGATCAAAAGTTTGAATGCCGAATTCACCTAATTCGATCTATGACTCTTGGGGTAGGACACCAGGCTAAAACGAGTAAGATTTCTTAATCTCCCGTAAGATTCGAGGTTGACAGTTTACCAGTTTCCAGGCTGTGGTTCCGAGACCACCTTGCGAAACTAGAAGCCATTGCTTCAGTCATAACTAAACAATTATAGGAATATTTGAGACGCCACGGTGTATATGCAACCTTACAGATGGAAGAAATGTCGTCAACCAATTTATACAACACTCGTAGCGACCTGGCTACATTGAGATGCAAGTACACAGTCCAATAAACTTCCCGACCTATCTGACACCAATTAGGACAATAGAAAACAAAAATACAGCATCAGACATACCCAGCGTCATCGAACTGGGTTCCTTCGCGTCCTCAAACCATCTGTGCCTCAGGAGACGGGGACCTTCGCCTCATGAGTGTCCTGGCGCTCAGCGAGCCAACGCCCTTCATCATCAAAGCGATGCCCTCGATGATCATCCCAGTCGAGTACAGCACCATACCAACAAGCGCGATGGGGGTCGTGACGAGCATGAGGAATCCACGCGTCATGTCCTCCACGACCGTCTGGTTGTCCGCGCGGACAGCTCTGAAGAACCTGGATGTGCCCTGACCTTGGCCCTGGCGCGCTTGGTACTCCTCTGCAGACTCAAGACGGATGGGGCCGCGCGGGTGGGGGCATTCCTCAGGTGCTGCCAAGTGGACTGGGGTGTTGGGCATGGTGGTGCGGGTGGGGGTGGTGTTGGCGACGACGACGATGCGGGGCGGTGGGACGTCGGGGTCCTGCTTGATGTCGGGGGGGAAGTTAGACTCGTGCTCGATCAAGCGCTGGGTCTCGGGATCGACGTCCCTGTACTCCGGGGACTGAGAAACGGGCGATGAGGACTTGACTAAGATTGGGAACGACATGTTGTGAGGTGGATAATCCTGTTAACTTTGAACTGTCGTCAGATGATATTTAACATAAACTTAGGTATCGTTAAGGAGAGGGTATCACTTACCCAAGAGAATAAAACTTGAAGGCGCAAGATTTGGAAGGGGAACTGGGATGTTACTATGCCAGGACGCCGTTTTATATGTTCTACTACTCGGGCACCACCTGTAGGCGTTACTGATCACTTGATTCTTCTTCAGGTTAGCTGTCTGCTCTGCGCAGCAGGCCGGCAGAAAATATTATGTATGCAACTGTGGACCACGGTCTTCTATGACCGTCTTGAGATAACCCGATGTTTTTATAAGCGCTCGGAAGATACGACTGCAATACGACTTTTTCTCATTGCGCCTGGCCCTCTGAGAGGCAATGGAATTTAGTCTGAAGATACACTGCACGTCCTATAGGTCCTGAATGACTGGTTATCGAAAAGAAACAACAGTGAGCAATGAGGTCGGTAGATCATGGACGTGACTGCGGAGGAAGCTTGAGTTGATAAGATATAGAAATTTGAAAGCCTCATAGAGTCTCAGTTACGGAAGTCCACTTGTCGGACATATCATGTAGGATGCGCAGCTTGAATGTCACAATGCGAGGGCAGGCCAAAATCAGCGCGGATGGATAATCAAAGACTGCGGTCTGAAATTTGGCAGCGTCCGCAGTCATCGTCTGTCGTCTAGCCGCTGATGGAGGCATTACACTTTTTCTGGGATGAATACAGCGTTTCCAGTACCTTATTTAAATATATATATATATATATATAAAGGAATAGATATCGAAGAATTCCGTGATCAAAAAATCGATGAAACTTGGCCGAAACTTGAGGGTGACTCTCTCGCAGAAACTTTTCTATGGAAAGGGTGAGGCGCATGTCGAGTAAAGGATTTTATTCCACGTTCACAACTAAAGTAGGAGTTGAAAAATCTCACACAATTTTTGTGCATAGAGCGAGGTCCTCCAATACTACTTTGAGCAGCTCGAGAGGCCTCCCAAGTTGGGCCTCCCTCGACGGCAGATTTGAAAATTCAAGTTGCATTTGCTAGAAAATTTCACGTTCAGTTTGACGTAGCAAGTTCATATTCGATTAGGTTTCTCGAGCGCCTAATTTAAAAAGACAGGACGTTGTGGCGAAGTTGTTGGGTGGATTGAAGATTCATCGCAAACGCTCTGCTCAGTCTAGGTTAAGTTCAAACTCCGCGACACGGTCACATGATAGAGACCCGTCTGCTGTCCGAACTTGAGGGAATCTTATCCTTAGAACCACCACCACTCAAGGATACTCTTCAACCATATAACAACCTATTAGCGCTAGCGCTCAGAACTTGATTCCTGCGCCTCATAAAAGGACTCCAGTGTAGACCTGCTTTGAATTGACTGTTGCATGCGAGATGGTTTCCTTCAAGATCCTTGCAGGAGGCTATGATGTCTTCGTCGCGACCTATTTGTTCAACGCTGCGACGTCGTCTCTTACCTTGCTCAACAAATCGCCCACTGGTAGAAATCCTTCTTGGATCGCACTGCATCCTACGAATCGGAGTCTCTTGTAGTACGCATTTTGACCTAGGCGGGACCGTTTTGAGTACCTGACGCTCTGAGCAGCGCCGTCAATCAAGAATCCGGTGCAGGGGCCATACAGTCTTTCGGTATAAAAACGGACGGCACGCTTTCCGACGCTATCGACACCGTTTCTTCTGGCGGTCGCAGCCCGCCGTTTGTGACGGCGCTCTCGACTGGTTCCGTCGCTGTGGTAAATTATGCCTCTGGAACTGGACGAATCATAGCGACGACGTCGGAGGGGACAAAATTCGATTCATTTGCTCCAATAATCACCTTCCCCGCACCAGAGATCGGAACGTCTCATCCACATATGGTCGTTGAGAACTTTGGCGAAGTTCTCGTTCCTGATCTCGTGCGTTGCGACAGCCTACAGTATTGTCACATACATTCAAATCATAATCTTCTAGGGAGGAGATACCATCTGGCGACTACGAACCAACCCTTCCACCGGCGCGTCTGTTATCGTAGGCTCGATCCCTCAGCCCAAAGGAAGCGGTCCGAGGCACATTGCTATCTTCAGTACGTTTATGGATCGTATCTCATTGGTTATTTTGTGCTTATAGGAGTCATGTTCTAGACAACCATTTATTCACACTTCACGAGCTATCGTCCACTCTTTCCGTTCAAACCCTTCCAGACGCAAACGGAACCTCAAATACGTTGGCGATTGTCTCCATTATTCCTTCAAGCCCACCAGAAGGAGCTAAGTGGGCCGCTGCTGAAATCTTAATCCCTCCTCCCTCTGAGAAGTTCCCTGTTCCCTACATCTACGTCTCCAATCGCAATAAAGGTCCGCAAACACCTGAAGGGGATACCATAGCGATCTTCGAGCATGTTAACCTCGGGCAGCCCGGCGAAGGGCTTGTGTTAGTCAATCAGGTTTACACGGGGTTGGACCAGATCCGCGGTATGGGATTCGGAAACGCTCGGGAAGGCGGCGATGAGTACCTGGCTGCTGCCGGTCATGCTGGTGCGGCGGGAGTAATCGTTCTTCAACGGATAGATGGCGGTCGCGGTTTGCAGATTGTGGCGAGGAATCTGGACATACCTACGCGGACGAGTTTCCTATGGTTGTGAATTGACATTGCTTACATACCCAGCATACACTATGCACGATAGAACATATCATTATTATTATTATTATCATACCACTACATTACCGCTAGCCTATAGCTATTCCACATGTATCTTCCCTATTCTGATATGTTTCTACACCAGGTGGACCCACAACTCACAAATATCGAGGCTTCGACTCCGAAGACCCAACTCTTGCCAATAAATTGGCACGTTTATCGAGAACCTAATTCTAATCTTTCCAAATCGACAACCTGAGGACACACTCGGGTGGAGCGTTTTACGTTTCGCGCTGTTCCAACATCCCGGCTGGAAATTGTTCTGTGTAGACCGTGAAGCATGCTTGCAGCTAGCAAAGTTATGGTGAGATGGCCGAGCGGTCTAAGGCGCCAGACTAAGGACCAGGACATTCGATGTCCAAGTTTATCTGGTCACATTGTGGCGTGGGTTCGAATCCCACTCTCATCACTTTTTTCTTCACCTTGAATTGGTGCCTTCAATTCTTTTTCCTCGAAAAGAAAATGGACTGTGGTGCGGTGGCGATCGCCAAATGTGTATTTTCGATTAGGACTCGCAGTTTCTGTGAGTATTTCAAAAGTTTATTTACGGACTACGCATTTTCAACCATAGCCTGACGTATTTCTACGATTCCTATAGTTCAATGTTTTGTTCGACCACCTTGCGTTGCCTTCGATTTCTCTCCCCTCGGGGTCCTTCGTCCTCAACTGCATATTTCAGAAACCACAGGATGTCTACAGATGCTGGAAGCTCTGGCGCACCCACTAACCAACATTTTTCTGTCGGGCCAGATGGGAAGCCTTGTGTCGACTTGACGTTCATCGAGGAACCCTTGGGCATGCCAGCTTCTGATGGGTATGGTTGGCCGCAATTCGAGTTTGGCGAGGCTATCGGACCCGATAAACGATATATAATTGTCCGGAAGCTTGGCTGGGGGATGAGCTCGAGCACTTGGCTGGCCCGCGATCAAAAGTACTTCCTCTAAGCTTTCTTCTTTTAAGTTATCTCACTTCCTTTATTCAGGGAAAATAAATTTGTTGCCGTCAAAGGACTCACTGGTTATACCACTGGCCTCATCCCCAAAGGTCTGGTTTGGGAGCCTGAAGCTCTCAGCCTTCTCTCTACATCATCCAACACCACACCTCATTGCTTAAAGCTCCTCTCCAGCTTCACCGTGCCCGGGAAAGGCAGTGCCGGTGAACACCTATGCTTGATTACTCAACTCCTTGGTGGAGACGTCAAGTCTCTGCATGAATGCCAAAACGGTGATGTCTTCCCTTTTCAACTTGTCAAGAGGATTCTCCTCCATGTCCTTCGTGGGATAGCCCACGCTCATCGATGTGGTGTTGTCCATACTGATCTTAAATATGACAACATCTTTCTTTGATACTGGGATATCTACCACTGAAATCGAGAAGCTTCTCGCTTCTGAACCCGCTCGTCGTCATCCCCCCGAAATGTCTCAGGATGGTATCGTTCAAGCTGCAGTGTCACAACCACTTCCAGTTCCCACTTTGGCGGAAGCCATGAAGCGCACATATGTTGTCGCTGACTTTGGAAGCGGTAGGCGGTAGTTTTCTGACCAATGCCATGTAAATATCAATAACCTTGTTTGCAGCCCAGCCAATCACCAATCACAAAGTCGACGAAATCACGGCATATCCACTCCGTCCGCCTGAAATTTTCATCGGTGGACCCTGGAACGAGAAGGTGGACATATGGACATTCGGATGCCTGGTAAGCGCTTTTTATCCCTCGGAGCGTTATTGTAATCTTTTATGCGTCTTAGATTTTTGAACTTGTCACCAGCCGAGCGCTTTTCAAATACGAACCCGATCCTAAACTGAAACTTGACCAGACTGAATATATCCTGTACCAAATGATATGCTCTACAGGCGAAGATTTCGGTGAAGAACAACTCTCCGTTAGTCGGTTTGGTGAAAAATACTTTGATACGACCTGTCAGTTATTTTATTTCCTCACCTCAACCACAGGCTGTTGAACACTGTCGTCTCATCCAGGCAACTTAAGGGCTGATCCAGCTCTCATCAACTATCCATTTGAGCTATTTATCAGAGTTTATAAGGTCATCCCAGAACCTGACATTGTATCCACCGCGACCCTCATGAGACGATGTTTGCGCCTTGATCCTGCAGATCGAGCTAGCGCAGAAGAATTGCTTGCAGATCCATGGTTTGCTGGAGTTGATTAGAAGGCTTGACTATGATATGTCGTTTGCTTTGGAGGCAATAAATTGTATCGGCAAAATCGTAATTCATTTCTTATTGTTTTTGGTTTCAGGTGGCAGGCGCATTTGGATTTTATGAAGTGAGTTCAGTCCCAACTCGCATTTAAGAGACTGTTCAAAGTCTTACATAATCCGTGGAACGGCCGCGTTCTCTGTGAACACAAAGTGGATTGAATTAGTGTACTGCCAAGGGGTCGGTCAACACGGAATATTTGTTTAGATTACAACAAGCCCCGCCGGAAACTCGAGGAGGTCGAGCACCTTTTCGACCATAAAACGTCCACGGGTATACCACGGGACCGGGTAGAGTAACCGACGCCATAGTCTTGCTTGTCGAAAAAAGCTTGACAAATAATGAGCGTGAGTTGAGGTTCCTTGGAGTATCATGTCCATTGCCATTGCTGGTATTCCTTGTGTAAAAATGTGTTGTCCTGGACTCCTGGTGGAGGTCTGATGAAAGCAAGGTGGAAGTTTGTCACGCGGCTAGGAACAAACCGAAATGGCGCCTCTCTTCTTCACACCACCACCAACCAACGTCGGCAACGGGAAATGTCCTCTCCCAGAGCCTTGATCTCCCACTCAGTCATCACAGGAGGAACCTTCATACAGCATACGCATGACAACAGACGTATACAGGTACAAGGCGCCAAGAGTGCGATGCCTTTTCCCGCTATATCTCTCGGTCACTTGCGACGCTGATTTCTAAATTTCATCACAGGTGGCTTCGATCGCCTCCAGGATGCAGTCGCACCAGCTGCCTTTCATAACTCTGGGGAGCGATTTGACCCCCCAAAGTGTCACCCGAACACTCGCGTTGCAGTCATGAAGAAGATCATGGACTGGATCCAAGGGCAAGACTCCGAGACAAGAAATGCTTTGATTATGTGGCTCAACGGTGCTGCTGGCGCAGGGAAATCGGCCATTGCACAGAGCATAGCAGAGCTTTGCTGTGCGCAGGAATGCTTACTTGCCAGCTTCTTCTTCGGCAGGTCAGACCCCAACAGAAATCACGCACGGTCACTTTTTCCAACCATCGCATACCAGATGGTGTTGGCCATCCCCCAACTAAGAGAGAAACTTGTTGCCATCATCGAGTTTGACCCGCTCATATTCACGCGGGGCCCCTCGGTTCAATTTCTATCTTTAATCGTAAAGCCCCTCCGAGAGCTCTTGGATTCAGGATTCTTTAATGATCCCAGTTCCCCTCGCCTCGTCATCATTGATGGACTGGATGAATGCCTGGATCGTCGATCTCAATGCGAGATTTTGGACATCATTGTCCGTGGGATACAGCAGGACCGTCTCCCCTTGATCTTTCTCATTGCTAGTCGCCCCGAACACGAAATATCAACCAAATTTAATTCCCCTCGAGTTACCAGTATCTTGACCCGCCTCGTATTGGATGACTCCTACCTCCCGGGCAACGATATTGAATTATTCCTACGTGATAAGTGTAAGGAGATCACAGAGACTCATGCATTTAAGCAGTACATCCCGCCTTCATGGCCAGCAGATGATATTATCTACGACTTGGTTGATAAATCATCCGGCCAATTCATTTACGCCTCAACTGTGGTCAAATACGTGGAATCTAGCCGACATCACCCTCATCATCGTTTAGAAGTCGTGTTAAACCTTCGTCCAGCTCGCCGTGACCTGCCGTTTGCTGACCTGGACGCACTATACACACACATTCTCGCTTCTGTGGATGAAATAGAGGAGGTTCTCGACATTCTAACCTTTCTCATACTTGAAGAAATACCATCGACAACTGGGGATTCATTTGAAAAGCTATTTTCCCTTGACCCTGGGGATATTCAGAGGCTATTTTGTGACCTTGGATCCATTGTCACCGGCACTGCTACAGGTGATCGCATGATTCATATTTTGCATGCTTCGTTGGCAGATTTTCTCCTAGATCAATCACGTTCGCAGCAATTTTCAATCGACGTTGTGTCGAGGCGCACAGACCATCTCCGGAAATGTTTTCAGCTGCTAATAAGTGCATGGTCTTGTTCCTCTTCTCGACACGAGCCTGACATGCTCCTTGCAGATAAACCATTTACCGATCGCTCCATGGGCTTGGCCTGGAATTCAGCGCTAAATTTCATCCACGGTAATCTTCTCAATTGCTCACCGTCTCCTGAATTATGGCGCGATTTTACTCGATTCTCTGTGGTTCGCATTTATGGGCAGGCATTAAGAATTAGAAACGTTCAAGATTATGAAAAGGCCCTGATTGAAGGATTCAATTATTTATTTTTACCGACATTTTTCGAATTTCTCAAAGCTTTGGTATGTGTTGTCTTTATAAATACTTATAATTTCAAGGCTAAAGTTCACGCTTGCAGCGATCTGGACCTGCGGAAGCTTTATACACCTATCATCTACGCTGTTTTGATGAGGTTCTTCGGGGTTATTTGGATGCTTATTACAGAATTGAGTCTCTTGCCTTTCTCATCGCCCTCCTCGACTTTTCCATGACACATCAGCAACACGGACATTACATGTTTATACCAGAATTCAGGTTATACAAGCTGGACCCCGACCTTAACGAGGTTGATGGCCGCTGTCTTGCGCTCCTCACCGATCGTATTTCATACAAGGAGTACCACCAACTCATCTATGACTTCTTGGAAGACCCGGTGCGTTCAAAGCACTATGCATTGAATGGTGAAAGATATGCCAGTGCGGCATTGCGCTGCTTAATTTACCTCTGTGACCATCGGTCGGCTCCACAAAGTTTCCCTCCACAAAGAAAACGCAATATTAGAATACGCAGAAATGCTCCATGGACGTGGCTTGGAAGAATGGGAACGCATGGTGCACTCAGAAAATCAGAAGCTTGGAGAAGGAGAGAAAACGATCACGTTTACAAACACAAGCGCGAAGATCTCTACTTTTTCCCTGAATGGCAAGATATGGAAGATCCCCATTTTATTCAACAACTTTGGGCACAAAAGTACTCCCTTGCCTTGGAATACTTGTTGCACTTCCTTCCTAGGGCTGGAAAGTCAGAAGAACTTCTCAAATTTTGCAGTCGACGCACCTTGGCCCCGCGATCACGAGAATTCAGAAATAAAAGTAAGGAAGTGAGGCGAGCGATGGAGACATACAGACGAAGATGGAGTCCATGTGAGTAAAATGGACTCTGAGTTTCAGGAACCTCTTGTCAATGATACAATGCAATTGAACTTCGGCAAAGAGATCTGGACAACAGGATTGGTACTGGACACCAGGAGCTATTATATGTAATGCAGGTCAAAATGTCATCCATTCCCGGCGCCGTTCTCTAAGTTCATCATTTCACCCTGATCGAATTTCGCGATATATGTGTCGGGCGGCCCTTCGAAGTTCGGGGACAGCACGCAGACTCCCCGCCGTTCAAGGAAGGTTGGCAAATGAGCCAAAACAAAGGTCGGCCGGTCAGTTTTCTGAGGTCGCCACGCAAAATTTGCACGTGAACCCTCACCTGGAGTTGACCTTGGCAGAAGATGTAACTGATTACAGACCCCAAGTTCATTGAAGAGTTGCCCTCTGTTACATGGTCTTAAAGTATGTAACAGTGGCCTTTCAGGTCATATACTTTGGGTAATTAATTACTCAGTAACCCATTATGCTTCTCAGCTGAGCCACACCTATAATCAATTACTCAGTAATCCATTATGCTTCTCACCTTGGCCACACCCATAATTGATTACTCAGTAATTTATTATGGGTCATACCTGAGCCATGCCTGCACCTCTCACCTAGACCACACCCATAATTAATTACTCAGTGACCCATTATGCTTTTTATCTGAGCCATATCTGTAACTAATTACTCAGTAACCCATTATGCTTTGCATCCAAGCCATACCCATAATACATTACTCAGTAACAGATTATGCTTTTCACCTGAGCCATTCCTGCACCTCTCACCTAGGCCACACCCATAATTAATTACTCAGTAACTCATTATGCTTCCCACCAGAGCCATACCTGTAATTAATTACTCAGTAACTCATTATGCTTCCCACCAGAGCCATACCTGTAATTAATTACTCAGTAACCCATTATGCTTCCCACCAGAGCCATACCTGTAATTAATTACTCAGTAACCCATTATGCTTCTCACCTGAGCCATGCCTGTAATTAATTACTCAGTAATTCATTATGCTTTTCACCTGAGCCATACCTGTAATTAATTACTCAGTAACACATTATGCTTCCTGCCAGAGCTATACCTGTAATCAATTACTCAGTAACCCATTATGCAGCTGAATTATGCTTCTCATCTGAGCCATGCCTGTAATTAATTACTCAGTAACTCATTATGCTTCTCACCTTGACCATGCCTGTAATTAATTACTCAGTAACCCATTATGCTTCTCACCCAAGCCATACCCATAATACATTACTCAGTAACCCATTATGCTTCTCACCCAAGCCATACCCATAATACATTACTCAGTAACCCATTATGTTTCTCACCAGAGCCATACCTGTAATTAATTACTCAGTAACCTATTATGCTTCTCATTTAGGCTACATCCATAATTAATTACTCAGTAACCCATACAATATGGTTCCAGGGCACATGAGACAACAAGCTGCACCGTAAACAGTGGGTAGGGCCAACAATGAGCACAAGAAGAGTGGCATAGACGAGCTACAACCACAGCACCACCAGCTGTAGGTAGGGCCAACAATGAATCAACATGCCATCGCCGCGGGTGCCAAGCGGGTGTGGCAACGACGAGAGCTGCACCATCAGCCGCGGGTAGGGCCAATGATGAGTAAAAATACGCCCGCTGTCAGCCGCGTGTAGGACGACAACGAGCTGCACCATCAGCCGTGGCTAGGGCCAACGGTGAGTAAGAAATTATAATACAACGAATCGTCGGCCGCGGGTAGGGCCAATGATAAACGCCAGGGTAAAGCCAATGGTGCAGCACAAAGGACTGCAGGTAGGGGCCAGGCTAAACGCCAAGGTGAGGCTGAAAGAACTGTGCCGGGTACAGCCCACATGAGTGATACACAAGGGCGAATGGATATACAAGTGCATACTAGCTTTGTGGGCCATTGCTGGCATTTACGAGTCCCTTTCTTTTTTAAATTTATGAACAATCTCAATCAATAATAATGCTCAGAATAGGGTCGGACATTACATGGAGTCCATTGAATGTAACGCAATTAAATATCATATAGGACTACAAGACTAACTCAGGAAAACAATGTACTACAGTTTGACACAGGTATTCGGTCAATGAACAGTGAACGAGCTTGGTGGGGTAGTAATTGAGGTCAGGCTCGATGGTGACAGTCTAGACAGACAACTTTGTCACAGAATGTGGGAGATGCGGTTCGCGAGGGATCGCGAGTGCGCGGGGATGTGGCGCGGGATGACGGGGTTCGACAGGTGTGAGTGAGATGGTGTTGGATTGTTTAGGCGGGCTGGAGCTGGCGTGTAGGGCTCATGGGCTTCGTCAACGTCGTCGACAGCGATGGCGGTCAACAAAGAGGTGGATGGGGAGAGGTTTGGGACGGCGTGCTTCCTGGTGATCGTTGTGCTGCCAGTAACGTGGCTCGTGGCCTGCAGGTCTGCGTGGATGACAGGTGGACTGTAACGGGCTCGCAAAAGTTTGTAGATGTCTGTGGACGGCGAATGGTCGCTGAGGCGGTCATGCAACGGTTGTGGGCGTAGGCGGTTTGTGGGCGGGGTACCTAGTTGGATCGCGGGCTGAAGTTGTAGTAGTCTCGGACGGAAACAGCAGAGGACTCAAGCACAAGGGAAGGAGATGATGTCCGATGTCCATGGTCTCTACGACAATATCTTCATCAAGAGGGTGCAATGGCAAATGGAAACAGCGGAGGCACCGAGCCTGAAGGAGGAGACGCAGAACACGACGCCATGACGTGAGCAACGATATTGTCGTCAAAAGGGCACTGGGAATACGAGGAGGGCGGAGTCGTTGAGCTTGAGGTGGGAGACACGGTAAAGGAAGCCGGGCTAGAGTACAACACCCTTGAAGGAGCCGTGACGAAATAACGGTCCGAATCCTAGGAAGTAAAGTAAGTATTTGAGAAAAAATCAGCATAAAAGCAATAAAACATACCAAGAACGCAGAGGAGTCGACTCAGAGTAGAGGAAAAGAAGGAGAGTGAGTAGAAGGCAAACGGTTGAACGTCGAACATTGACTCAGAACCCGAGAAGCACGGCAGAACCAAAAATAGAATCGGCGTTTGCCGGAAACTTAAGCGTTACACCCAGTCAAATTTTTGGCCGGTCCTGGACAATAATAGAACGAGTCCTATAAATAGGACTCGTAACCTGGCCCTGGTAATTATAACCTGCACTCTCCCCCATTACGAAGAAGACAATAACAAGACAATATTGGCAGGTACTCACGAAGGCATAGATTAGGGGTTGGAGGTGAGGAAAGCAGTTGAGGGAGGCAGCGGCTCGTCGTGCAGTTGATATAGGTGCAGGTGGGTTATATGAGACCTATTTTGGACCTATTAATACTGAATTGGCCGTTGACATCAGTGCACTGGCCATTGGAAGATCGAGTGCGCTGCTCACCTTGGCAGTTGGCATCTCTGCGACGGCGTGAACGTAGCGAGCATGGCGTTTGAGCAGAGAGCAAAGGCGCTTCGTATGCTCAACGGCGGTCAGACTGCCGAAAGATGTTGGTGACATGTTGGTGACGAGTTGGTGACGAGTTGGTGATGACCGTCACCAACTCGTCACCAACTCGTCACCAACTCGTCACCAACATGTCACCAACATCTTTCCAGCCGCCGCGATCACAAACCCGTCAACCTCGCCGCTCCGACTTCCAAGTCTCGAAGACTTCAACAATGTTGAGCCTACGCCAGGGCATGGTTCAAGTTGATCAGGATACAAGGAGTGACTTAGGAAGGTCGATGAGGAATCAGAATAGCAAGTCAAGGAAATCCCGGGTACGTACCACTTGCCTCTCCTCCAACCTGACATGTTCTACTGGCACAGGTTACCCGGCTCCCCAACAATGTCAGTACACAAAGACGAGAAAGACGCCGCAGGAGCCAGCACATCGAGATTCGACATGTCCATCCTCAGCTCGCCTGACCTCGCCTGACCGAAACACGAGTGAAGGCAATACCATGGCGTGTACCAGCAATACAAACGGTGCCCACAGCAGTAACAACGACACTGCTACATGTACAACGCCACGGGAGCATCGCAAGTCACTTGAAACCTGCGACTGCGACTCACGGCCAACATGTACGATGCCGCGGCAGCATTGCAAGCCACTTGGAACCTGCGACTGCGACCCGGACAACTTGGAACGACATTAACGTCGCCGCGGGAGCACCTTGGACAGCTTGGAACGACTTGACAGCTTGCTTGAATGACACCACGGGAGCGACTCGGACGACCGCGACTAGACTCGGCCGCCTGCATGAACGATTTGACTGCCGACACAGTGATCAACGCCGACTGCATCTGCGACTCGACCGCCAACATGAACGACGGCACGGGAGCGACTCGGACGACTTGGGACGCCCGCAACTACGATCGCTGACATGAACGACGCCGCGAGGAGCACCACAGTTGAAACCACCGCGCTCAGCTCGCCTGATCAAACAATGCTGCGGGAGCATCGTGATTCGTGCCTACAATGGCAATTTATCATTACATTGCAAAGTTTGTTTATCCTTGAACATTTTGTTATATAGAGGTTGGAATAAATTGAATTTTCTCAATTATATTGGTCTGGTTTCCTCTAAGTCATTCAGATACCATCTCAAAGGTGCCGCTACCCGGCTAACTGGTCAGCAACCATCACCAACACAAATCACTCTGTACCCTGTAGGAAGCTGTCTGCATTGTCCAAAGGATCAGGGGCTAAAAGGCAGCAGCGATATTGACAAAAGTAAGCATCTGGATGTGGTATATCAAGAATAAACTAGCTAATTCTTTGTAGGAATTGTGAAAGGCTCAAGAAGCAGCACCATCTGCATACATGAAATCTGTGTGATCATCAACCAAAGCCATCCAACGCTAAGGCGGATGTAGGGATCGTCATAGGTATGATGAGCTGTGTGGGTTAGGGTGCGTGTTTTGTCAGGGAATGGGTATGGGTAGGCAATTTCGTAACCTACAGAAACTCGTACCCATGACACGGGTCGGCGGGTCATGTGCTGAGGTTGAACTGGGCGCTTAATTGGCGCCAACGTGAGTTCCACACGAAGATTTTCTTACCGGAGGCATTTTAAAAAGTGCCTCTGGTAAGAAAATCTTCGGTGGAAAGGTGGCCTGGAGCTAGATAGATGGGAAAATGGTGGAACTTTAACTTAAAACTGATAAATGAACATATTTCAGACGACATTCTTTTGATTTACAAAATTTTAGATGCACATAATTAAGAAAAATACTATCTAGTGTGTACAGTATGAGAATTACCAATGACCCATCAAGTCTACCTGCCATACCCACCTGAACCCTTATCTGTACCCGCCAAAAACCTGTAGCCTTGACAGTGGGTATGGGTTTGCTGGGGTAGGTAGCCCTGGAATACCCCAGGGTTACCCATGCCAATGGCTAAAAAATGTTACTGAGTAATAAATTATGGGCAAGGCTCTGGTTTAAAGCACATAATAAATTACTGAGTAATTAATTATGGATGTGGCCCAGGTGAGAAGTATAACAGGTTACTGAGTCATTAGTTCTGGGTATGGCCTAGGTAGGAAGCATAATAGGTCACTAAATAATTTATATGGGTATAGCTCTGGTAGGAAGAATAATAGGTTACTGAGTAATTAATTATGGGCATGGCTCAGGTGAAAAGCATAATGGATTACTGGGTAATTAATTACAGGTATGGCTCTGGTGAAAAGCATAATGGATTACTGGGTAATTAATTACAGGTATGGCTCTGGTGGGAAGCATAATGGGTTACTGAGTAATTAATTACAGGTATGGCTCTGGTGGGAAGCATAATAGGTTACTGAGTAATTAATTACAGGTATGGCTCTGGTGAGAAACATAATGGGTTACTGAGTAATGTATTATGGGTATGGCTTGGGTGAGAAGCATAATGGGTTACTGAGTAATGTATTATGGGTATGGCTTGGGTGAGAAGCATAATGGGTTACTGAGTAATTAATTACAGGCATGGTCAAGGTGAGAAGCATAATGAGTTACTGAGTAATTAATTACAGGCATGGCTCAGATGAGAAGCATAATTCAGCTGCATAATGGGTTACTGAGTAATTGATTACAGGTATAGCTCTGGCAGGAAGCATAATGTGTTACTGAGTAATTAATTACAGGTATGGCTCAGGTGAAAAGCATAATGAATTACTGAGTAATTAATTACAGGCATGGCTCAGGTGAGAAGCATAATGGGTTACTGAGTAATTAATTACAGGTATGGCTCTGGTGGGAAGCATAATGGGTTACTGAGTAATTAATTACAGGTATGGCTCTGGTGGGAAGCATAATGAGTTACTGAGTAATTAATTACAGGTATGGCTCTGGTGGGAAGCATAATGAGTTACTGAGTAATTAATTATGGGTGTGGCCTAGGTGAGAGGTGCAGGAATGGCTCAGGTGAAAAGCATAATCTGTTACTGAGTAATGTATTATGGGTATGGCTTGGATGCAAAGCATAATGGGTTACTGAGTAATTAGTTACAGATATGGCTCAGATAAAAAGCATAATGGGTCACTGAGTAATTAATTATGGGTGTGGTCTAGGTGAGAGGTGCAGGCATGGCTCAGGTATGACCCATAATAAATTACTGAGTAATCAATTATGGGTGTGGCCAAGGTGAGAAGCATAATGGATTACTGAGTAATTGATTATAGGTGTGGCTCAGCTGAGAAGCATAATGGGTTACTGAGTAATTAATTACCCAAAGTATATGACCTGAAAGGCCACTGTTACATACTTTAAGACCATGTAACAGAGGGCAACTCTTCAATGAACTTGGGGTCTGTAATCAGTTACATCTTCTGCCAAGGTCAACTCCAGGTGAGGGTTCACGTGCAAATTTTGCGTGGCGACCTCAGAAAACTGACCGGCCGACCTTTGTTTTGGCTCATTTGCCAACCTTCCTTGAACAGCGGGGAGTCCACCAGGTATCCGGAAGTTCGTTTACCGTCGCTGGAAGTTTTACCGCTCCACAACGGACTCGAAGTATAGGCAGGAGGTAGTGGGACACCGCCGACCTGGTCTTGACGTTGACTGATGGGGGAAAGTGGTATCCCACTTTCTAGATCCCTTGCGGTCGTTGTAGATGTATCGACGGGTTGCTTTCTGGTTGGCTCGTCAATAAATGGGTCCGGATATACGTAGGCGTCTGGAATGCGTATCTTGGCAGCTTCGAGCTTTCTACGCCGGTGAAACCAAAGAAGAGCGACAATTAGGCACAATGCCAAAAGCGAACCAATGGAACACCCCACAATGAGACCAATCCTACTGAGGTGATGCGTCGTAGTGGGATTGGATGATGGGTGGGAACTCTGGTCGGGTGTTGTTGGGGTCATGGTAAATGGACTCGTACCGTTCTGAATAATGAGGGAGCTGATAGTTAGGGGAGTCGTTTCAGACGTCCCTTGGTACACCACTTCAAGTACGTGCGATCCGGCTGCGAGTTGGGTGCTGTCAAAGAAGGCCTGGCGAAACTGTCCGTCTGTATTCTGCTCGATGGAACCATTCAGCGTGAAGGGAACCGGGTTCTGTCCGTCGATGGAGTAAGTAGCGGTTGTGGGAGCCATGGGAAAAGTATTGTTATAAAACCCAAGCCAAGCGATAGAGATACCTGGAATCCGAATTTAAATGAATATAAGCGAGAAAAAAAAAGATATAAGGAACTACCTGTAAAGTTGAAAGTAAAGGTCGAACCTCCTTGTGAGGTTGCGTACCCAGGAAATATTTCAAACCATTCGCCAGTGGTAACAAATTGTATCTGAGGGTCTGGCACACTGAAGTTTAACTCGATCATCGCGTCGTCCAGCGGGACATCGTCGGAAGGTACGTATTCGAGATAATCGAATAAAAAGCTGGGTCCTCCAGAAGGGACTGTCACATCCACTTTAATCGAATGTAGCCCATCTGAGAGCCAATCCCCGTTGCAAAGCTGCGCCGCGTTTCCCGCAGAGGTGTAAAGCGCCTGACTTGGAGGAATCGGAGTACCATCGAGTACGCACTGCCAGGTTGGCGTTAGAGGCGCGGTTTCGATCGACCCGAATATAATGAAGTTGGAACCTATTTTCTGTCATTCCTGGTATTTGAAGACACTAAACAAAGGGCTCACCTCGGAAAGTATATGTAAGGCTGGCAGTTTCATCCGCCCTGTGTAAGCTGTTCTGAAAGGGAACACCATTATTGCCTGAATCTTGTCGAGTGTTTGTCTCTTGGGCCCAAGAGCCTGAGTATTGAATTGCTGGGTTGGTATCGTCGATGAGAATCCCGCCGACCATTTGACTGCTGGTGCTATGGAAAAGGATGAGTATTCAAGTACAGCGGGGAGATTGGTTAAATACCAGAATCTGCCAGGCGGTGCAACCAGTATTTTTGGTAGGTAATGTGGTCGCCTTCATGGCAGATACAAGATGATTCCGAAGGAAACCGCACCCATTGATCCGACGGCCTGTTCAAAACATTCCTTTACAGGATAAGCCTTGTCCTTCATATGGAAACTGGTAAAGGCGTAAGCGCTGATACACCTGCATGTAATTTAAATTACGCGATGCCCAAAATTAGCTCTTTATCCATACATCCATTCATCCGAACCCCGATATAGGTAGGCGTTGTCATTGATAGCAATTGAAGCTGGCTCAGGCATTTTAAATTTAGATCCTGTTAATTGACGTGTTCAACAGAATAAACTCCTGTACGAGTCGACATCAGAAGTGGCGCAACAGATATCGTTTAATGGATAGAATGCCTACCACAAATATTCAACAATTCGTTTTTCTTGAAAATAGGAGAGGCTCGTAGCTGCAAGGGACCTACATCAAGGAATGTGTGAACACACTGCCATTTGTCGAACAATGTATCAATTGACATAACTTAGCTTTTGATGGTGATTAGAAGTTCTGATCGACATTTTGAAGATGGAAACACCTGGGACAAACGGCTCGATCTGTTCCATGAGTTCAAGAGCTATAATTGCTTCAATTGTATCGGATACCTTAAAATAGGTTGAACGTAAGAATCTTACCTCTATGTAGATATTCCTAGAAGGATTGATGAGGCAAAGTGGTTCGCGTACGTCCAAACGCATGTACCTCATAATCAAGATGAATAACCACTCGAAGAATGAGATAGAAATACCACCAATGCAAAGATATGAAATGACCAAGCTAAGTCGATGAAGCTTACAGTTCGAACCAGACTTGAATGAACTCGCTGAACGCAAACTTGCTTTCCGACGGAGAATATTTTTAGTCGTGTTATCCACGATCCGGATAGATATGATGCGTCGATAAGTTCATCATAGTATTCTGGGTTTTTCAGCGCACAGTAGCTGGGTGGACTGCAATTATCCTTGACGACGGCCACCCAGAGTCCAAACCTATAACGATATTAAAAGCAATTAGAGCCTGACGATCAGTGATTGGCTCTCCCCCATCAGGCAGTATCCGCCACAATATTAGCATGACGGCTCACCTCTACCGTGACCGCAATCATGATAACCAGCCGCTTGGAAGGTATCCGGCTTCAGTACTGTCCCATGTCCAAAATTACGAGTCCTATTTATAGGACTCGTTCTTTTATCGATCTGAACCCACCAAAAATTTGGCGGGTGTAACGCCTAACTTTCCGGCAAACGCCGAATGCTATTTTTAGTTTTCCCGTGGTTGTCGGTGTTCATACAACCACGCCCATGTCATCTCTATGCTGTCCTCCCTCCCTCGTCTCGTTGTCTGTCTCTCCATCGGAGGCCTCAAATTTGTTTGGTAAGTCTACTTTTACATATACATTCCTATTATATGTAGTTTATTTAACCAAATTCCAACAGGAATAGGCTTGTTTCAATCCCCACACCTTCGGATAAAGGTTGATGATGCCGTGCGCCCCTCCTCTTCAAGTTCCTTTGAGATGTGGGCCGGTAGGGGGATACCTAGGGTGGATAAGAGGGGCCAAAGAGCGCGAGGGGAGGGAAAACGGCAGGTACGAGTCGAATTGAGTCATACGCCTCGATTCGTATCCCCTTATCTCGCATCCAGCTTCCTGCTCATCCAAACCATAGACACAGACAAATTGCAGTGTACGGTCACCCCATGCTTGACCCCTGATCCTGCGACCCATCATACCTGCCGACGAAAAGCAAGGCGACCGCTCGTCCTTGTTTGACAAGTCATCGAGTACTCAGACGCTATGTATCAGCACGTAACCGACCCCGCAACTCATCGCACATGCCGACGAATAGCTAGTCGAATGCTCATACTCATTAGATAAGCCATTCCCGTGTCTCGCCATCCTGTGTCAAGCTCGACGCCCCCGGCCCTTTGGCCTCTCGACGACGAGCTTTCCGTGCAGCCCATGTACACATCCCATCTTTCGCGGACATTCCATGACTTATCCGAGACTTCGAAATCGATTCCTGCCTTCGCTCACAATATTCGATAATGCTAGCAATGATTACACCCAGCTCCCTTGTGTACAACCACTGTGTCCGACTCCTCAAGCTCCCCATTTGCCTCCGATTCCGTTCTTCATTTGCACCCGCCAGTTCTATTGGCCAACTTTGTCCTCCATGGATTTGAGGACATCTTCAGCTGTGGACTCCTCTTTCTTTCTCCCGGTGAATTGCCTTCTTGGCGGTATTGTCTTGATGTTTTAAGCTTCATCTCGCAACTGACCGGCGCCCTGCTTGGTTTGTTAGAGGATGTGATGCCTACATTGGGAGTACAATTGTAGTATTTCTTTGTTCTGTAGCCTTGCAATGTAACCATCTGAATATCTAAATAAATCAGGACACAACTACCTTCAGAATTGCACAGAGTTAGCGGGAGCCGACTCAGCGGAGTTGGCCTTACCGGAGGCGTTTTTGAAAACGCCTCTGGTAACAGCAGCTTCGCTTGTTTGTGTGTGTCACACTTCCTCTCTCTGCCCCCGACTTGTGTTCAACGTTCAATGTCAACCCTTCAACATATATATGTCATTTTAAAGGATCATTACTATTAATAAAAATTTCGGCCACATTTTCTTATTTCTTCATTTCCTCTGTCTCAATTCAGTCGATTTACTCTAATTAAAAATCCAAATTCCATTCCATCGGGCCCAGCATAAAGTTATTATTGAAAGACAGATTTAAAAAGAGAAGGGCTCGTAAATGCCATGCAAAGCAATGGCTTACAAAGCTAGTTCTGAGAAGTTAACAGAGAAGGGAATTCAGTCAACGGGTAGGGGGTAATTTATATCAATAAATCCAGAAAGATGTCATTTATGTTACCCAGTAAGCATTGGTCAAATTTGGGGAGGCCGTGTTAACTGGTGGTGGCATGTACAACAACATCGGTGATCCCTACGTCATCAGGACTGGACGTACAATCGATGGCAGGCCAAAGCGCGATGGAAATTGATGCTAGATGGTCGGAGATTTTCTTCCTAGAATATATGTGCTGTTTCTTCGTCTCTACCGTTGTAGTAGATAGTACGAGTGGGAGAGGTTCGAGGAGTTCGGTGGCGCCACATCTGTCAGACTGTCGAGGACTTGGAGACCATGATAGCTTAATTTTTATAAGCTGGGAGGGGGTTCAACTTCTTGAAGCACTTATGCGACGACAGGTCGGTGAGCACGACGAGGAGGTGGGGTTTCGTACAAATTCAGTAAAAAGAGCGCGAGCGCATCTCGATTCTCGAAAGTGTCTAAAATAGAAACAATTATTTGCGGTTGTTATTTGTAGATGATCTCGATCTGTGATCACCGAATTTTGGTCGCTCTGTGGTAGCTCAGCGTCAAACCCCGATCACGGTTGACCATTCCTTTTTGTTTCCTTTTCATTAAAACTTATGGCGCTAAAACGACGACTTTACAACACTGGCTATTATACAACAGAGATGTCGACAATGTTCAAGGGTAGTGGAAAGTGCCCTTGTTACCTCCAGGCTTTTCCAAAGAGTTCGCGTAGACTCCTCTATAATATTGCAATGTGGCAGTCTCCGCATTGTCGAATTCCTTCTTCGCCCCATACTTTGTCTGGAACTCTTTCTTCTGCTCCTGAGTTCCGTCCTTGGCGAGAATTTCCCAAACACACCGCCATGCCGAATCCAACGCTCCAGCAACCCAGGCATGATGGCAGCTGGCAGCTTCACCTCCGAAATGAAGGTATCCATCTGCAGCCGGCTTGGTAATTTCCAGATAAAGGTCGCTGAACTGCCCAGGTCCGAAAAATGCGTAACCGCCCATGGTATAACGGTTATGGTACCAATCATACGCATAGTAATCAAGTGTCTGCTCCCTGTACCAGCCCGCGGATTGACCATGGATCTCGGCCAGGTCGTCGTATATTTGGTTGAGAAGGAACTCTTCCGAAGCAGTGCGTGTGCGATCAGGATGAAGACTCGCAGAATTGACCTCATGATTCCCGCCCCAGTCTTTAGGATCGACGAGGGATCCGAAGCGGAAGGCGTCTTGGTTCCTTTCGTTGTAAGATGTCAGCGTCATACCACCCTTCGACGGAGAAGTTGAAATACATACCAGGTGTAGGTCGCTATCAACACCCCCGGATATTCGGCGTCGCTATCTATCCCATAGTTTGGATAGACGACAACACGACTTTGCCTATCGGTCTTGCTCGACCCGCCCTGCTTTTTAAACGACTTTCCTTGCCACCAGCGCGTCTTGAACTTGATTCCTACTTTGACACCCGTTCCGTATTTCAAGGACCGAAGGGCGGTTTTCTGATTATAGTCCAATGCGCAACCGGCAAGGTTGATTGTGCGGAGGCAGGACAAGGAAACGGTCGAAACGACATGGGAATATTTGGTGGGCAGCAGTGATGCATGTCCTGGAATGGTGATTTCCATGACGGTCTTGCCATCTAAGCCTATGGTCTTTGAGATTGATGTGACTTGATGGGACATATACACAGGCGGCTCTTCTCCCAAAGATTTGTACATGGCTTTGGTGAGAACTTCGGTACCGCCCTCGATGCACGACCATTCTACGTCCTTGGTTTCGGGGTTACCTGACTCGGCATAGCCCGTTGGATAGTCAAATTCCAAAGAGTCGATAATACTCTGGAGGAATGTCAGCTTAGGCCCACAGCAACTTGAATGATGAGCGGCAGTACTTACTTCGGTGAACGCATCATCGTACGCGTTAGTTCCGCTGTCCCTTGTTTCCATCCATTGTACGACCTCCGCTGGGTACCTCATGATGTCAAGTAGGTGCGCCCTGGTAGAGCGGGAGTCGTGCTGCATAAGGAGTTCCCATCCTAGCTTGTAGTCTCGCGCAAGCAGGAACTTGTAAGGTTCGAAGGTCGCTCCAAGACAAGCATCCACGCCGTAAAGTTTGTCTTTATTGGGTTTCACGTACGTCTTCTTGATGTATTCATCAGGGACCTGTCGTCGCATCATAAGCTTCAGCAGGTGAGATAAAAGTTAAGTCTTCTTACCAGTCCCCCGTTGCTTACTCCATCGTTGAAATGATCCTCCAAAGGCTTATCACTGATTTCGGCCACGGTTTTTTTGATGTCTGTCCGGTGATCGTATTAATTTTTTTCTTCGAAACTTTGAATATCTCTCACCGTTAAAAAGCAGAATATTATCCTTGGTAGACAAGTTATAGGGTAGCAACTTGCCTCCACTCCCCCCCTCTTTCGTTATACCCAGCTCCTTGAATAAGTCGAATGTCCTCGCGTTCGCAGCGTTATCGGGAAATCTCATGGCGCCGACATCGAAATAGTTCTGGGTCGATTCCGGTTCTCTTTCCCCTTTCTTAAAATGGTACGTAAAGATCCGACCACCAAAGCGTTCACTGGCTTCGAAAACGCGGTACGGTATCCCCAAGTGTTTCAGCATCATCGCGATGCGTAATCCGGCGGCTCCAGCACCGATGATGGCCACTGGGTCAGTGATGGGCTTTTTATGGGGAAGCATAGGCGCGGAATCGGAGGGGCGAGACGGGATGCGAGACGGAAGATCATCAGGGAAGAGTGGTACGGAGTGTGAGCCTTGGTTAAGAGTAGGCGCCGACTTTCCACCAGGAGTAAGCATCTCCCAATCGACGCGCTGCTGGGTGTCCGGGTGGGCTCCCAAAGAAGGGTTTCTCTTCGCTAGCTCTGCGAGCTCGAGCTCGACAACATGCTGAGCAATCTTACTGTGAAACGAAGGGGCCATTATGAGGACGCAAAGAAGGAAGGTGACTGAAGATCGTTCTTGATATTATACTGGATTGTCGGGTTGTGAATTCCTCCGGGGTAAGTTTATCGCTCTATCCAAGACTGGTGCTAATTTCCTTTGTCCCATAAGATGGAGCTTGTGCCTGCGACGTGCTGTACACGAAGACATGGTAAGGGCGTCTAACGAGGGTGCTGTCTATAAATAGACGACTGCCGTGCTGGCAAGAAAGACTTTGTGATTCCTTCCATTTGCCCTGTCACAAACCTCTGGCATCGTGCCCTCAAGTTATTGCGCTCCACAGTCATGTTCTCCCCGATGTTCAAGGACGTCAAGACCCCACCTGCCAACTGCCATGTTCATTCAAACCCTCCGTGTTGAGGCATCATTTATGTGATAGGTGATGTATCTGTTTTTAGGTGAAGCGGCATTCTGAGGGTCAGTGCAATGAATTATAGCAGGTCAGTTGACTGTTGGGATATTGATATTAAAGTTAAACCGAAGGCTGAACATTTAACAGGCTGAAGATGGTGCCAGTAATGGTGATCATCGGCTGCGACTTCATAGCAAAGTTCGTGCTTATCGATGGATTCGCTTGAATGCTAAGGCATTGCTTAGCGCCGTTGAACGGGCCATCGATGGGGTCAGCTGTGAACATATCGGCGACATTTTTGGACCGTGTCGAGAATTTGTCTTGTGACCACCTAGGATGTTAACGCCAGGCACTCATGTTTAGAGGTGCAGTCACAGAAAAAGCTCTTACTCGTGGCAACTCGGGCGTTAATTGGTTATTTCTAGCTGTTTCTAGACTCCGGGGCCTTTTTCCAAGGTGTGGTACAATCTGGGTTCCCTATGGGAAGTCCCCTCGGCATATCGGATTCACCGTGTACAAAGGTTAGGACTCCTTCTTTTGTCCTTCAATTAGGCACGTTCACTTTCTCTATTTTGAGTGCCTGTTATTCAGGAGCGGGCATGTCATAAACTTTCATCTGGTCGATCACTGACCGGCGAATGAATCCTCCGCGTAGGACAAGTCACCAGATTCTCAAAGAACAGTAGCGCTTACTTCAACGAATCTTTCCTCGTATAAAATATCAGCATCTACAACCCAGCCTGCTCCCACCGTTTCGTCCTTAGTATTCTCTTTAAAGATGATTACAATTGCTGACTACCTCCTCACGCGGCTCGAACAACTGGGCGTCAAGGTGACATTCGAAAGTATCCTTATCTGAACAACAAGTTAATTAGCTTTTTTTTCTCCGTTAAGCACATGTTTGGAGTTCCCGGAGAACTTAACCTTGCTTTTTGTGTAAGTATCTTTTTATGCCTTACACCGATCTTTTTGTAAAGTACTGAACCCCATATTCCCAGGACGCAATCGAAGACTTCAAGAAGATTGCCTGGGTCGGAGGTTGGTGAGTGTTACCGCTAGCACTTCTCTCCAATAGTGTCATTGACTTCATGATTATGTTTAATAGCAATGAACTGAACTCATCCTATGCGGCAGACGGGTATGCCCGTGCCAAACACTCCCTTGGTGTCAGTCTTACTATGTGCGTTGTCTCTTCCCTTTCTCGAATATTGGCTCAACATATACGTGTACGTAGATTTGGTCCCGGTGAACTCTCTGCGATGAATGGTTTTGCAGGAGGTCAGTCTAACTGCGCACTTTCAAGTCATTAAACGGTACCTTTTATTAAACGCTTCTGCAGCCGTCTCCGAGGATGTTCCAGTTCTCCATATCGTTGGAGTTCCAAGCATCACTCAGCAAAAGGAAAAATCGATAGTGGATCATACACTCGGTGATGGCAGGTATGCGTTGCACTACACACTCACATATGTTTGAGCGAACCATCTGCCCAGGTTCGACGCCTTCAGCAATGCTGCCCAGGAGATCACATATTTGCAGGCGATATTGAGCAAGAAAGAAGAAGCAGCCGCGAAGATCGACAAAATCCTGGTCGACTGTATTTCTTGGGTAAGTAAATGAGGCTCACCGTGACCTTTGGAAAAACGAAAGTGGCTGAATTTGGCATAGTCGCGACCGGCTTACTTGGCACTTCCAACCAACCTTGTAACAGAAAAAATATCTTTCAGAGTCACTGAAGTTCCCGCTCAGTCGTTCTCAAACCCAAAATGACCCAGCAGCGGAAGAATTTGTCGCGGATCGCATTACTTCCCTGTTTGCGCAGGCGGTGGCACCCCAAGCAGACGCCATAGTCCTTGTCGATCTCGGCGCCATTCGCCATAACGTATTGAAGGAAGTCTACGATTTATTGAAAAGGACTGGGTTTCCCGTTTACGCGACTCCAATGGGGAAGACGGCTATTGATGAGACTTACGAACGATACGGAGGAGTAAGTGGTCATGAATTTGTCTTCATTCCTTTTTAACACCAGGCACCTAGATCTACTGGGGATCTGCCTTGAGCACTCCAGAGGTCGTGAAAGCTTTCGCTGAAGCAAAACTCGTTCTGTCAATTGGTTCTTTTCAGGGAGACTTTAATTCAGGCAATTTCAACAACAATATACCTACTGACCGCATGATAGAAGTCAGTCCTCATCTTCTTGTCTCTGCTACCAATGTACTAATGGCATAAATGTAAGCTCCACGCAGACAGAACGAAGATTCAAGATGATATATTCCCTGGGGTTGGGATGAAGAAGCTTATTCCCAAGCTTTCCGCTCGCCTTGAGCACCTCCGCCACATTGCAACCCAGATCCCGATCCCCAAATTCGACAATTTCGTACCTCAAGGTGGTTCCGAGAAAATCACACATGAGTGGTTGTGGCCCCGTGTCGGTCAGTTCTTCAAGCCGAACGACGTCATTGTGGCAGATACTGGTACGTGGCATACCTTCCTCGTTATGTCTTCATTAACCCACTGGTAAAATGATGAATTCCACCTCAGGCACTGCACAATATGCAATAGTCGACGTACGCCTGCCAAAAGGCTCTGACTTGCTTTCCCAGATGCGATGGGCGAGCATCGGATGGTCCATCGGTAAGTAGACCACTGCTTTTCCTGTTGAAAGTTCGTGTCAGAGCCTCATCCTTGTCGATAGGTGCTGCTCTCGGTGCATGTTTGGCAGTTAAGGAATCTGAGCCCCGAAGAACTGTTGTTTTCGTTGGGGACGGAAGCTTGTAAGCTTCATTGTACATAACTGGAGTCGATACTAAAGAAAGCGACAGGCAAATGACGGTCCAGGAGTTATCTTCTTTAATTCGTACAGGCGTCAAACCCATTATTTTCGTCCTCAATAACAGTGGCTACACTACCGAGCGGCTCCTTCACCGAGAAAGCGAACAAAGGTGAGGAGGGTTATTTGAAACCAAATAAAGTTAACTCAGATGATCATGGGAACAGGAAATATCCTGACATCGCACAGTGGGACTACAGTGGATTACTCAGGGTACTTGGCGATTTGGATGGAACAGCTTCACGATCATATCAGGCACGCACTAAGAAGGAGCTCACCGAGCTTCTGGACAATGAAGAGTTCGGAAACACAAAGTTCATTCAGCTCGTAGAAATTTTCATGGACAAATTGGATGCTCCTTGGGCTTTGGAAAATTGGCCACAGAGGTTTGTACCAACAAGGGCCTTGTCGAAGAGAAGAATAGCTTAGTTGCTCGTTTTATTGTTGTTTGAAATTTTGTCAATGAAGTGTATATTATAGTATCGAATCAGCTTCGACGTGAAAGGGACGAGTTGGTTGCCACTTGCAGCAGCCGAGACACGTTGATGCCACCAAAAAGGTGCAAAGCAGGAAATCTATGGCGCTGATTCCTATGCTCTTGCGACGAGTTTTCTGGCCTCACTTCCAAACGGTTTTCTGCGGCACCCATTCGAGGACCGGATCAGTGAAAAAATTATCGGGAAACGGATCGGGAAGAAAGACAGAAATAGACGCTCGGGCTATAATTAGATCTTCACTGAACGTAGAATTACCGACAAGGACGACCCTACAAAGTGTAAACAGGAAGGGACATCGAGAGCGCGAGCCGCATCGGCAAAGTAATCCAATTCACTGCTCAGTCTCCCCCTACTCACCGGGCCCTAGTGGACAGTGGACACAGTGCGCACGATTGGTGTACAAGTCATAGGACACGGCGCATCTGTCGAGGACTTGGAGAGCATAACATACTGATAAACTAAAGTGTTCCCAAAAAGCCCTTACGGTGACAGGTCGATGAGCATGACGAGGAGGTGGAATGAAGGCTTCAAGGTTTGTGAAAGGGTCCGAGCGGAAGTGCCTAAAATAGGAGTAACTATTTACGGTTGTTATGAGTAAACGATCTCGGTCTGCGATCACCGACTTGCACCAGTGCCACCACCTTTGACAAGGACAACAGGAAGCGCTTTATGGTAGCTCGGCGTCAGACCCCTCACGGCTTGTGACTCCTTTTAATCGTCCTTAATACTCTCCGAAATTTATGTGAGAGCTTAGTTCAAAACCATCGTCTCAGGACTCGAGGGGAAGTTGTTCAAGTTGAAGTTTGTCTGGTCGGAGACGATTGCGATATTGCAGCTGTTGCAGGACCAATGTAAGCAGAAAGGCATAACCCGCTATTATTGTGTTGATGACAAAATAGGATCAGGTGAACGAGGCTTAAGATCTGTATGCAGCCGCTATCTCATTCCTGGTGGAATTCGACTCTGGTAGCTCGCTGCCCAATCTGGAAACCGTTTTATTTCTCTTTTGCCAGGTCTTCATGAGTCACCTTGTCAAGTTTGTAATGGATTTGCAGGAATCCTTGTTCTTTCGAAGAGAACCCTTGCAAGGCGTTGTACAACTTATAAGTAAGTGTTTTCAGCCTCACCTCCGTAAAATTTGGCTCATGGAAAGCGAAGACATATACGAAATTAAACCCGGGCAACACTGATACTATTGATGGTTCTGAGCTGATGAGGGACAGCCGTAGAAACCAAAGATTCTGAGAGAAAAACACAGATATATGGTCGGTAATGTTCTCCTACGGAATTAGGATACTGTGCAGTTGAAAACCTATTAGAAGAGCCTGAATTAAAGCTAGGTAAGTGAAGCTCCTTGAACATATTTACGCTGAAACTCACGTCATACGTGTAACATTGAGGATAGTATTTTGATAATCTTCATCGTCATCATCGCCGTCGTCAACCGGTATCTATATCAATTAATCAAAATCATGGACCCAAAGACCACAACTGTCCTACCACCGAAATCGCTGTCTGGAGGTCATTGGTAGAATGCTATTGCGACACGTCATTGAAGCTTCGACAAAAATGACGAGACAGTGCTTGCCTCCTTTATCTTGTCACTTTGGACGGTGCTCGGTTCCCAATCGTCTGTGTCAGAGTCTTGATGGGAAAAGGTTATGTCAACGGTCATTTGCGCATCGTATGGTCCCCAGATTACTGTGTTCTTCGTAGAATCGTCGTCGAGGTAAAGGGACTCCTTTTTCACTCCATCCGAGTCGAACGTGGCAGAATTCTGCACAGTCGAGTTTGCATCTTTGAGCTCAATGTCGACCTTCTGCTTATTTGACGACGTCGCAACCTTGCGGGACGACAATCCATTGCGGTGAGCTTCTCAATTGTAAACACAACTATGCTATACTTACGCCGAAGATGGTAATGAGGGTCTGTGGGTTGACGCTCACGGACACGGTATTACTGTCGCTGTCGGCGACCACTGGCTTGGAGTGAGAGGGCATTGGTAACGATATTAGAGCTGTCCGGGAGAAAATTACTGAGCGATTGAGTTCTCGTTTGTGGTACCTGGGTTTTGGATGTGAGTATCCTTCCCTTCCCTCATTGAAATGTAATCGTTAAGGTTTAGCTTCGTTTTAGATGCTCGATCATGAAAATCCACCGCATGTAATACAATCAGGAGTCGAGCTGAAGGACGTTCTCGTCTCTCCCACATTTCTGATCAGCGCGGCTTCCAGACATTTTTCTTCCATCTTAATTCAGGTATGATGTTCTGATCAGAAGGGTACTGAAGTCATGAGTTAATGCTGTGATTAAAGACAGGTCACCGGTGTTCTGTCAGAGCTACAAGATTGCTCGAATTTGGATGGTCACATTTGCTCAGCCTCGGAATTGGCAATGGTATACTCACGCGTTCGGCTTTGGAGCGCACGTTCTCTTGTACAAACTACCTCGAGGCATGATATCTACTTGGTCGTCTGACGCAAGTTATCACCCCCAACCAAAGTTCTGGGACTCCAGGACTATAGATGGAGGCTGATGGTTATTTTTACTTCGCCTTATCAGGGCGTCTAATTAGAAAGGTGCTAAACGCTGGAATTAGGGACCAGTCATCTGTGAGAGAAAACACGTTATTTGATTCTTGGTGCCCGAAATTTCTGATTCTTAAACGTTCGTATAGAATCATAGATTGCGTTCAAAAGGTCCGGCCACATAAATATCCATCGATCCAAGTTCCTTTCCCTTCTAGGCAACGCCATCGATTATCTACCTTGCATCTACTCGAGGCACGATATGAACTGGGTCGCCTGACGCAAGTAGTCACCCCAAAACGAAGTTCCAACTAGGGAGGGACACCTTGAATACTTCTCTCCATTTTTAAATCCAGCTCGTTTTAGCTTCTGACTTGAATTGCCTTTGCCCTTCTGGGTTATTCAAGCTATCGCTATTTACATTGGTAAGTAGCGCTCGAAATCATCGCTGCACCCATCTGGGTTTGGTCACTGTTGAATAGCTCCCGAACCTAGCCCTCCGTTTTTTTCAAATACTAATCCAGGTGATCAATCTTAAGACATCGAAACTTTGACGGAAGCCAGAGTATTGCAAATGGCGACATTTACTCCCTCTACTGGCCGGAGGATAATCCTTTCTTCTGGCGAAAAAGTTGAATATACCGACCCCATCACAATCTACGAGGTCTTATTATCATTCATCCGATGCCTTTAATTTTACTGATATTTCTTTTCAGACTTTTGGAGATGGGATCGACAGTCCCGGCGACGCCCTCTCCTCCAGTGGTATCGAGCAAGCGGCCGTTTCCTTTGTGGAGGACTATCTAGGAATTTCTTCTCCCATGGGTGTTTCGTACACAAGCGGGTATAGAAACGGTAACCTGACGTACGCTTATGTCCAGCAAACAGACGTGAGTATTTTGATTTGAGGAAGTTTTCGTAGCATACGTGTTTATACTTTAGCTGATGGATCGTTTCCTAGAACGGCGTTTTAATTGCCAATGCGGTTGCCAATGTAGCATGGAGGGGCGATATTGTTGTTGCATTTGGCCACTCATTTGTGACAAAAAGTAGGTTGAGCTACTGCGGTATTTACCCGCCTTGTATCTTACCTACTGCAGAATCGGCTGCAGTTCAATCACCAGGAATTGGAATCCAGGATGCTATTTCAGCTGCAGAGCGCCGTTTGAACGGTACACACAATGGCCATCCCACGAAGACACAGTACTTGGCGACATCTAATGGTCACCTCGCGCTTGTGCACGCCATTCAGATCAAGAACGATAGTTTGGGAACCTTCTATGAGGCATTTGTAGATGCGCATTCTGGACAGCTTTTGTCTTTAACTGACTTTGTTTGTGATGCCTCGGCAAGTGGATCGTGCAATTTACTTGCAGCTGAGCTTACTTTTGTCGACAGTACACGGTCCTTCCTACTCCAGGGGGAGCGGCGCCTCCGGACGGATTTCAAGTATTAACAGACCCTGAAGATAACATAGCCTCTCCTTCGATTATAGATTGGCCAGGCTGGCATTCTATCTCCACGACCAGTACGACCGCTACAGAGTGAGTGATTTCATCATACTTTGCGTGTATATCAAATGATAAAATTATCCGTCTCGTTGAAGCGGTAACAACGTTGTTGCTTACAAGGGTGATACAAGCTCTACAACCTCGCAGAGTTCTGCTACCCTTAATTTCAACTATGCAATGGACGCGACAAAGGATCCGCCTGACAATATCGACGCTGCCCGTGTCAATGCTTTCTATATCGCAAATACTGTCCATGATTTCTTTTACAGATACGGATTTACGGAAGTGGCTTTCAACTTTCAGCAATACAACTTCAATAAAGGCGGCAAGGAAGGCGATAGGGTATTGCTTTCTGTCCAGCACGACGGCCTCAAAAATAATGCCAATTTCAAAACGCCTCCAGAGTAAGTCATTAAAGGCGGATAGATTACTGTGCAGTGTGCTCATAGTTCTACGCAATAACAGCGGTCAGTCAGGAGAATGCCACCTGTAAGTAGATTCACTGAAAATTCGTCCAATTTCGACTCTAAACTTATGTATTCTCAGGGGTGTCTTTGATAAGACGACTGTACGTGTTTTGCTATCTCGAAATCACTGGCTGTTCAGCATCCAGATATCAGCCCAACCGTGATGTGGCGTTTGCCAATGGCCTCATCATCCATGAGCTTACACATGGATTAACCAATCGTATGACTGGCGGTGGGACTGGTGGTTGTTTGCAGTCTTCAGAGGCTAGGGGATTAGGCGAAGGCTGGTCTGACGCCGTGGCCGAGTACATTCCCATTTTGTTCATACTCTGCCTAATCTGACGACAAATCAATCAAGTTGGGCATTCCAGACCTCCGCCCCTTTACAATCCTTTTCTGCTGGTGTGTGGGTAACGGGGGGAAACGGAGGCCGGTGGTATCCGAATTCCACGAAGTACTCAAGTCTCCAAACGCTAACTGAAGTCCACAGTACGCTGTTCTCACTTCCTCGAGCGCCGTCTACAATACTAACAGATGTCGACAGAAATTGGATCAGTGTGGGCTAACATGCTACACCATGTTAACGCAGCCCTGGTTGACAAGTACGGATTTTCCACGACGGCAATGACCAACCCGGATGGTAGTGAGGGTAACATCGTATTTCTTCATCTTTTCATCGACGCGTTGGCGCTGCAGCCTGTCAATCCCACTTGTGAGCCAAATTTCTAATCTGGAAACCAAAATACGACTAACGAACACCTTTTGACCTCTTCATAAAGTCGTATTTGCACGCCAAGCCTGGATCCAAGCCGATGCAAATCGATACAACGGTGCAAATGAAGAAGTTCTGTGGCGGACGTTCGCGAGCTTGGGTCTCGGAGTCGGCGCGGCGGATTACAATGACAGCAACTTACTACCTTCTCATTTTAAACCCGTTGTGATCTTTCGTGGGCAGACCAAGCTTCCTCCTCTCGTTGGTACGACTATTTGTGGGGTTGCGCCGGGACATGTGGTGATAGTTAAAGTTAACCCGCAGACGGTCGTCACCCTCTTTGGAGTACGTTTGTTTCTTCTCTTGTGCTAGGTTTAAACTGGCTGATATTGTTAACCTGATAATAGCTTGTTACTGCCACATGGAGTCAAAAAGCGAAGGCAGAATTAATTGATTCAGACCAGGACTCACAAGCCACGGTCTTCTTTGACGGAGTAGACAAGGAGTCTTTAGTCCTAGATTCTGATTCATCGACCAAGTCCATCACTTGGGGTCCTTTTGATGACCAGATGACTATCGAGCTCACTTTTTATCATAAGGCGCAGGCCGGTGATAGTTGGACTATCAGTGGAATTAAAACTGATAAGATGAAGGAGGTAACGTTTCTTTCTACCTTATTGAGCCAGCGCCAAGTATTAATTTCGTCTTTTTAGTACCTGGACGATGACCTGAAGACAGCGGTCACTTTGGTGTGTACTCATTTTATTTTTAAGATGTCGGGACCAAAGACTAATACATGATTTTAGATACCAATCGATGATGGGGGACACGGCGATCAGGATTATCAAAACACAACCTTCAATGTTACCAGAATGACGTACGTATTTGGAGAGTAGATATTGACAAGGCATGAATATTCACCGCGAGAGGACTTTTTGAGCCCCAATAATGCAATTTATGTATGGCCGGTGGCGAACATGCCTATAGCAGGCGATGTGCCTACGGAGCGCTAGAGCCGTGCAAAATAAAACGAAAGGAGGCACGTTTAGTAATTCTGCCATGCCTTTGCGCCCTCCTGGTTTGGAGGTGAGCCGTCCAACAGAGAGAGCCAACATGAGACGAAATATAAGACGACAAGGATGTCCGATGAGCGAGGAAGCGATAGGCTAAGGTCGAGGGCTGCGGTACGATGTCTGGAATGGGAATGAGGCCGCCAATAACGAAGGACGAAGCGCGAAGAACTTGCCTGGCACAGAAGGCAACCAAGAACGACGTCGCTGAAAGGGTCAAAACGTGAGGGAAAACTACAACCTAGAATGATACAGGAAGACCCAAAAACGGCTGAAAGAATAAATGAGAATAAATGCATATGAGGAATAGTGTTTTTAATAATAATCGGGAAGGATGTGTCAGTACTAGTGCTCTCCAGAGGTAGAAATGACAGTCGTAACTTTGAAAAATACAAATTACTTACGAGAACTGTCGGGAGAGGACTCAGAGCAAATGGGAAGCTTGGGTGGAAGCAAATATCCGATGCAGCGAATGATGAGAAAGCGCGATGAACAATAGGTTGCGGTGCATGCAAGTAAGAGCCCTCGTTACTTACCGGTAAACCACGGTCGAGGGTACCGAGGACCGAGGCTGAGGAACGTTGAGTGTCTGGGTCTGTGTCGGAAAGCTAGATGGGCGCTTATGTTGAAGCCGTGACTAATAGTTGACTGGAGCGCTCAGAAAGCGGAAGTGCTGAATCATCACCGGACGAGCTCCTCATCAACCCTTCCGCACCGTCAATTTGGTTGGAAAGTGGCGATAGGCTGAAAATCTCTTGACCTGCCTAAATCGCCCAATGGTCTCGGCGCCAACACTTTTATATTACTAGGCTTGAGGACTGGGGTCGATTGTTTTCTGTCAGAAAAACTACCACATAATCAAATGTCCTCGTTCAGAATGACATTGGTGGTACAGGTTGAAGAATAACAATACAAAGGCTGCTTGTCTGTCTGCCAACAGACTGGCAGAGTAATAAGAGTCAATGGTGGATGGTATAATACAAAACATGCCGGTAATTAACAAACAGAAGCCGAAGTCCTCACAGCAACACCTCACTCTCCTTCCAACCCTTATCCGAGTCCAAATCGTGCTCAGTTGCAATCAGCGGGCGCATGCCCTCCACAGGCCTCTCGGTCTCCCTGAACCGCAGCTTATCCTCCACAGTCCTCGCCACACCCACGGCCACAGTCTTCTCCTCCGCCCTCAATCCCACATCATCCAGCCCCTCCAAAATTGGGGCGTATATGTCCTTATGCACAGGCCTCACGACCCCGCGGTGCTTCACCTTCCCCTCTGCCACCATAATCGCGGCAATCGCCACCGGGATCCCAACAGTCCTTGCCATAGCAGACGCGGGCCGCTCGCCCTTGTACCCGACATTGTGCGTCGTCGTTCCTTTGGTGATCAGAGTAGAGGTGTGCACCTCCTTCACGTACCCCTCGCTCTCGCGTCCGGGTATCTTGCCCGAGGTGATGATCTCGTGCGAAAGGACAACCATATCCCGCTCGTCCGGCTGGTATTTAAGTTTATGGGAGAGGAGGTACGCGAAGAGGTCGAGCGGGGTTTGTTTGCCTTTGGGAAGGGGCGGCATCGGTCCGGAGTTAACGGGTTGGAGCATCTCGGATTGGGCAAGGCCGAGCCATTCGAGCGCGTTGTGGAGGGGTGCAATGTCTTCTTGCGGGATGATGGAGGTTAGAGCGGGGGCTGGGTGCTTTCCTTGGTTGTATTTGTGCGTCAGGCATTGATACACAAAGGATTCCCAGTTCTCCAGCTGGATACGGGCAGAGGTATTGAGAAGCCCGATGGACGAGAAGGAGTTCATGAGTTGGCTGAACCCTGGGTATCTAAGACACAGATTGAGCAAACAGGCGAAGGTTCACATAAAAAGCTCACCTTAAAGTACCGCGAACGAAAGTCCTCAAATAGTTCCCTGGGTTATACAGATCGGCGTATTCCAAACTATTTCGATTCGGCAGGCCTTCGAGCTTGAAATCCTTCGTAATCGGCACATCAGGGAAATATGATTTCAGCAGCCTTTCTCCAGGAACCTCGACAACCTGCATAACCAGAGCAACACACGTAAGTAAAAACCAAATGAAAGCTAAACAAGGGGAAAAAATGAAGAACACTGACCCGTTTATCTAAAAGATACTTGGCGCCATTCAACGCAGCTGTCAACACGCCCTGCGGCCTCCAACTGAACTTGTACCCGAGCGGCACCCGAGCGTCCTCCGGCACCGGCAAGCCACCACAGAAAGACGTAAATGAAAGAGGGCTCTTGTTCGCCTGCTTCAGCCTAACCAGCAGGTCCAGTGCCGAGCAGTGGTCGATGCCCGGGTCGAGGCCAACTTCATTCAGGAGCAAGATGTCACGCTTTTTGGCGCTGGAGAAATGGAATAGAAAGGAAAGGTTAAATCAGGAAGTGACAACGGACATGTTAGGCTTACATTTTGTCGAGAGCTTCCATTTGTGGGGAGATATACGATGCTGTTACTAGGTGCTTCCTATGGGTCAAACATTGTTTCGCGACGTCGACGTGCATAGTGGCTGGTAGCAGGCTGTTCCATTGCGAAGAACTCAGTAAGACGTTGAGGAATACCACATCATGACGCGACCCACCTGATAACCACATCCGCTTCCTCAACCAGCGAAGCGTACGTGCTATCATTCCCAGCATCCACAACTCGGAATTTGACATTCAAGTGCGGCCCAACCAATCGCTGGAGCTCGACCGACGAGTCGCTGGCTGAACACAAAATGAGCACCAGGAACACCATCAGTATTTAGCAGGCAGACGGAACACACCAATAGTCAAATCAATCTTTGGATGCCTTGCAATCATATCCACCGCCGGGCCAGCAACCATCCCACTGCCCAACATCAACACCCTCTTCCGATTCTTGGCCGACTCGCGATCGAGGAAGCCGAACAACGTCTCCATCGACCCCGCCTCTTCCTCCTGCATCGAAGCCAACCCCGGCACTGCATGCGCAGCCCTCTGATGAAACAAATCCACGCCCGACTGCAACCACCCATGCCGCTCCTTCAATCTCCCACCCGCCGCGATAGTGGCCCTCTCCAGCGCAGCCGGGAACGTAGTCGCCGTGGGCACGGGCGATCCATAGTAGTTGATCAGATCACTGAGGTACGGGTGCAGCGCAGCGGAGAAATGCACCGAAGCGTCCAAGGGGATGGAGGCGGGCAGAATGTCGACTGACATCATCTGCACCGGGGGTAGGTGCGCAGGGAGGGTCTTTGGCCGGACGGTGTAGAACGGTGAGGAAAGTGTTGTGGCTTTCGTCAGGAACTCGAGCCCGCCCTAGATGTGCAGCGTCAGCAGGCCATCGGGCGAAGGAGAAAGAGACAACACGACATACCTCGACATCACAGCTGATATCACCGATATTTGTGCACCTCGCACCACCCAAAGCCTGTGCACGCGTGAGGGCGATAGCCAATTGGTCGTTGGTCATTAATCTCGGGAAGGACGGGGACCATCCGGTCCCGTTGAGGAAGAGTGTGAGATACGGCGCCACCTATACATGATCAGCACGCGAATAAAACAGGATAAGAGTGGCCGTAACAAACCTTGTCGCAAAAGACAGAGTGGTAGGATTGGGGTGACTGGTAATAATGTGCTCTATCATATTGACCGCCGTCTAGGCGGACGAGGTAGTCTTCGGGTTTGGCGTGTACTAGGTAGATCTAAAGACGACGTCGTTTAAAATGCTGGACCGTGTTTGATGACGAGCTACGTGCCTTGCGCAGATCAACGTCTGCGGATTCTGATTGCAGAGAGTTAAAATCGAGAAGAAACTTTCATGGTCAACAAAAAATGCTTACTCCAACGCGAGATAAGAGATTCGAGGTCTGCGACTTCGACTTTCTCAATAGGTAGTTCGGCGAGCATGGAAAGACAACCTTGGGCGACTTGGCCCTTCCTATAATTTATTTCAGTAACAATAATGATCGGATGAAAAACATGTCAACCCACCCGGTTAATCCGAAAATAAATGGGCCCAGCTCAGACGGAGTTCCTTGTGTTGCAATCACTGAACCAATTTGGCGTAAAGCATCGCGAAGTTTCGTTAGAGACGGAAGGGTATGTGGGCGAGGTGTATACTGTAGGATGATGTCATAAATTAAGAATAACACAACGACAAAAAAACAACGTACCAGAAAAGGAGAGGCGATTCCAAGTTCGAGATGCGAATGCGCCATCGCCGAAAGAGACTCCAAAACCCCAGCCACTACATGAAAACCTCAGTTAAAACTCGTACGCAAAGATAACAAGTGGACTAACCTCCAGCGAACCAACCGAACCCAACTGTTCGTTTCCCGTCCGTCTCGTTCGTCAGCAGCTCATAATCGACGAGGCGAGGGTGGGAATAGGATTGCACCAATCTCGTTGAAGGCGCAACAAAGCTAGCCAACAGAGGCGTGTTGTACGGCTGCCCCTTGGCTGTGTGCGAGAACATAAGGTGGGTCTGGTTTCCGACGTTCTTGGCTGCGGCGAGACGGTGCACCTCCGATATGGGTGGCTCCTTGATTCCGAGGATGATATCTGGATCCGTGAGTGACGGTACAACGGAGGCTCCAGCCTGTAAGGAAAGAGGAAGAGGCAAAGTCAGCACGATGGGGTGAGGAAAGAGTTGTTAAGCAAATTAAGCAGTGCCTTGTTCACACTTAGTCCGGCCAATTGTTAACCAGGGTGGGTTGGATCACTAGGCATTGAACAGGTTGGGTGGGGTGGAATGTCTATGTCGACGGGTATGGGATGGAGATAGGACATACCTTCCTGTATTCCATGTCGTTGAAGACCCGTCGAGCGTTGGACACGACTTCGACTGTTGCCTTGCTGGACGAGACGAGGTTGTACACTGCGTCTGGGGTAAGAGGTGCACGGCGTTCCCATATCCTCTTGGCGTCCTCGCCTCTGGAGGTTTGGCCAGGTCAGCGTAAATCAAGAGGTATGTTGGATAACGCACCGCATCCCAACCTTGACCTTCGCCTGACGATAAAGCCCACTTCGTATGGAGCTCATGGTCGGTAAATTGCACTGGTATTGATGTAGAGGTATCGGTTGCCTTTAAATAACGGGGTTCCTTGAGATCCGAGCCGAGTGGGGTCTGCACTACAGGCTTAGCTAAGTCGGCATACGACCGTCACGGACAAGCCAATATAGTTGCCCAAACAAGCGCCCCTTGTCAATTCACGGGTTGTGGGTGATTTTAGGGTATCGGAATGGCAATAGGACGTCTTATAACGCGAGATAACGCGTAGAGAAACGTGTAGAAGAACCAGCGATTTGACTACCGTGAGCCAAGCTGTCAGATATGTGCCAGGGCTTGAATAATCGTTGATTAGCCCACTTTGAATAGATAAAACTCAGAATACTGTACCTTGCCACTGTATTCTATACGAAACAAGAGGAAGAGAGATGATAGCTGGAGACAATCCGTACAGTAAACTTCAGGAGACTTTGCAAATTGAAAATGACCACATTGACAACCACGGGGCCGACGGCGCAAGAATCTAAAAAGGCAACACCGCCGTTGATCCACGCTAGCGCTGCCAATAAGCAGATAATTTTTCAAGCTTCATGCATTTATGATTGATGAAAGCAAGGTGGTGAGTGCCACTGAGTGGCAGCAAGACGACGCCTAGTTCAAGGTTCGCTGAGATAATTCTTAAGATTAGAATTTGTAGTTGAGATACATTTCCATATATACTCTATATAATACGCAAACGGAGACGAACCCCATAATTATATATCATCCTCCGGGCCTTCCTCTATAAGTTTAGCATAGTCTTCATAGCTCGCAAAGGTCGGTAACGATCTGAGTTTCTTCCTCTTCTCGTTCTTCGTCTCCTCGCGCTTGCGTTTTTTGCCAGGAGCCACAGACGTACTGATACCACCCCAAACCTCGTCTCCATCCACATCTTCGTCCTCGTCGCCATCGGCATCAGAACCGTCGTACTCGATCAGTCCGTCAGGCATGTCTTCGTCCAGCTGGATGAGGTCCTCGTTGTCTGATGCCTCGGCGAGGGAAAGAACATCGTCCTCGCCGTCGTCCTCGTCCTCGTCTTCTTCATCGTCCTCGTCTTCGGCTTCATTCAGCTCGCTGTCGTCGTCGAAATCAATAGGAAGGTCGTCGTCATCTTCATCATCGTCTTCGAGCTCACTGCCTTGCATGAGATCATCATCCTCGCCTGTAACTTTCGGCATAGAAGCTTGCATAGCCTAATAACGAACAAGTTAGTCAAGTTAAAACCGGATGAAGTTTAGTAAAAATGGAAACATGCCTTCCAGATTTCTGCCTCTTCCAGGTCACTGTCTTCATCTTCGTCAACTTCGCTGGCTGCTTCAGCTGCGTCAGCACCTTCCGGGAGAGCAATCTCATCCTCATCCTCATCCTTGTCGTCCTCTTCATCCTCATCTTCGTCCTCCTCATCCGACCCTTCCAGACCTTCTTTCCGCTTCTTAACCTTCGCAGCCTTCGCCTTCTCCCTCTCATCCTTCCTCCTAAAATACTGATGAAAGAACAACTAAAAGCACCCAAAAAAAAAAAAATTCAGCAACGCTCACATCCCAAAGAAAAAAGCCCGAAGAAAACCACAAACCTGATCAACAGGCACATCCCCCGCCTTCTTCCTCAAAAACGCCACCTCATTAAGCACCGCCTCCCCAAGCTCGCCTTTCACCAACTTCACCCCCTCCAGCGCACTCGCCGCCGGCTGCATCGCGCTTGCTCCTTTACCCTTCGCCCCCGCCCCTGCCCCCGCCCCTGCTCCTGCATTCTCGCCGTCCTTCGCCTTCTTCGGGTTCTTGTACACGAACCGATCGAGGAAATGCGAAAGCGTGTTCTGCGAGAGGTCCGCGGATGCTGTCAATGGTTGCGAGGCGAGGAGTTGTCGGGCGTGTAGGGCGATGGCGGGGTGGTAGTGGTTTAATAGAGGGGTCTGATTGGCAGAGGAAGGTTGTTAGGGTTGGAGTGAGAGGGTGGATGGAGGGCGGGTACGTACCAGCTCCCATAGAGGAAGAGCAGACGCATGTGCGAACTGCGGTTCCCTCTTCCGCGGGTCGTACGGCTCGGCTGCCTCTTTGGGTTTCTCGTTGATCATGGCACGCAGCCCCGGGATGCTACTAAACAGCTAATCGAAACCAAAGATATGCAATCATCAGCCCTATTGTTCTTTTTGAGAAAAGCGAAACCAAAACCCACCTCTCCCAACAAAAACAGCCCGCCAGCCACAAACTCCGTCGCACCACCCCCACCACTGACCAGCACCTGCACGAACCGCCGCACGAGGGCCTTGACACGCTCGCCGTCTCCGTCCCTGTTGCCCACGGCGGCCTTGACAGATTTGAAGAACAGGTTGAGGTACATCGCCTGCTTCGACGACGTCGCGAGCCGCGTGTCTTGGAGCGAGGCGTATAGGGTGCGGTAGTACCTGTCCACTATGGATTTTGCCGTCGACGTTGAGGAGGTTGAAGCGGGGGTAGGAGAGAGAGAAGCGGTTATTTGCTGGATCAGCACTAAAGCTTGTAAAGAGATATTGAACGTCGAGGTGTGCGTGATGAGGAAGAGCGTGTCGATGTGCTTGTTAATCCTATATAATATACACCCGAATAAGCCTCTCAAAATCTGGGCGAAAGCCAAGGAGAGAAGGAGAGAAGAGCTTACCCAGAATCCCCAGCGTCGATTTTAGCAAACGGCAGCGCCCGATTCACCCCCGTCAGAATCGCAGACACAAGCCTCGAATTCGAGTCTTCGACCTCCGTAAACCCAGCAGCACCTTTCACTTCGCCCTGCTTCCCCTTCCCCTTCCCTTTGTCCTTCCCACCATCCTTAACCCTGCCGCCTTTATCCGTCCGAAACTCCTTCTCCCCTTTCTCCTCCCCCTTCTCCTCCTCCTGCCCGACATCCTCAACGCCCTCCCCCAAAAGCTCTTTAAACATCTCAAAATACACATCGATCAACTGCAGCGCCACTCCACGGTCCGCAGGCTTCAGTACGATCTGGTTGAACGTCACTGTAGCATAATACCGCGCGTGTGCGTTCGTGGTGCTGGGTTTCTTTTCTGCCTGCCCGGCGGTGGGCTTGGGTTTGGTCTTGGAGGGCTCGGCGTCGCCGAAGCGGATGTGTTTGTTCGGAGAGGCACCAGAGGCGGTGGATGTGGATGTGGATGCGGATACGGATGTAGCAGCTGGGGGCCGGAGGATGAGGGCGACGATGTCGCGCACGATGATCCCTTTCATGGCTGGGTGGCTTTGGAGGAGCTGGAGGATGTGGTATGAGGCGCGGGAGGCTAGGGATTTTTCAGTGTCTCCCTATACGTTGAGATATGTATTAATTACGCGAAGAGAGAAAAGTTTAATACTCACAAGTTTGTTGACGAGCAAACGAAGGAGATTCTGTTCTTGCTCGGGCTTGTCGCGGAGCAGGGTGAAGATGAGGTTGATAGTTTGCGTTCGGACGTAAGGAAGAGGGTCTAATGACAGCGTCTACAAAAATGTAAGAATAGTGTTCAACCTTGTTAATGGGCTTGGAACGTACCTCGAGTATTTGCAGCACGGAGAAGAAATACTTCTTTAGCCAATCTTCGAAATGCCAAACAAGCAACCGCTCGTCCGTCACACCGGGGTGAAGAAGGGGCTGGTCCCGAAAATACCTACAGTCAACAATCAGAACCACTCCCACTCAAAAAAAAAAGATCAGAACATACACAAGCTTCCGATCCGGCGCACCACCCCCCACCCACCAATCCACAATACACCTCAACGCCTTCAAACTCTCCTCCCTCCCGCCCTTCCCCTTCCCCCTCTCCGCCATGCCCCTGAGCGTCTCCAGTGCCCTGATATTATGCAAAGGACTACTCTGCACTAGCAAGGTGAGCGCGCTCAGCCTGTCGGAGAGGGTACCGGACTGGATGATCTTGGAGAGGAAGCTCGCTTCTGACGAGGACGAATTGGCGGAAGAGGACGTTTGGAAGGTACGGGTGTCCGCTTCGTGGAGGTTGGTGGCTTTTTCTGAGAGGGTGGAGAGCTGGGTTGGAGAGATGGTTGGAGGGGACGGGGTTGGGGGGAGAGGGGGCAGGGCGATGTACCATTGGGAAGTGGGTTGGAAGATGAAGGTGGACTTTGGGTTTAGAGACACTTTTGTGGGCAGTTGAACTTTCGGACGCTCTTCGTCGCGCTCTGATGGGGCTGGTCCAGTCGTCTGGACAGACGCTTTCTTTTCTTTTTTCTTCGAAGACTTTTCGGGTGCAACCTTCGCAGGAGCTTTCTCCAGAACAGCTTTTTCTTTACCCTTGCCTTTTACCTTTGGAGTATCATCCGGTTGGCCGCCCTTCAGATTCAAATCCTTGAGAAACTTGGAAATATCCTTCTGAAGAGCTGGCTGCGATCGAACAACCTAGTTTGAACAAAATATTCGAAATAAAAAAGAGATATTCACGTCTTTATTCGGAGATCCAGAAACAATATTTTCATCCACATCTTTCAAGAAATCCAGGTCTTCCTCGTTTCCCCCCATTGCGAGAACCTGGTCTCTGGAAATGGACGATTTCTTGCCATTTTTTGTGTTGGTCTTGTGCGAGGGTTTGGAAACGGTACTTTGTTTGTTCAGAACAGAAGATTTTCCTTTCTCCTTGCGTAGCCGGCCCATTACAGAGGTTGAACGCTCGATGAGGGACTCAGAGCGAGCAGAAGTTGTTGGAAAGTTCAAAGCTTGGAATGCTCGCGCACCAAAAATTCTATCAGTGAAGTCACGTGTGTCGTTATTCCCGGACCGAAATTGCCACTGACCTTGACCCCGCACCACCACATCCTTCTTCATCCAGCGACTCGCAGAACCGTAATAAATTGGCTCCTTCTATCAACTCGTCTGTCCTCAAGGCCTCAACTCCAACGTCAAAAGGATAGCGAAATTACCAGACTCCCCCTTCTAACCAACACTTCAAAATTCAAACCATACCTTGCCGCGCAATCAGTGGACGATACCCTGACGATACCGAAGTGTCATGATCAGACTTGGGTCTTAATTGTACTACTACTAATGCTCGTGCGACGGAGAACGCAAAGTAGTAACTCCTGCTACCAGTGGGGGCGATTGGTCGTCGCCCCCGCCCCCACCTGCCCTTTAACACGTCTTCGCTCACGGAAGGAACTGGGCTCTCAAATTCTCAGCTCCAAAGCTACACCTCCGCCGTCTTCGGACCTCTCCCGCTGCCGCACCTTCTTTCCATATGTCTCTCTCAGCCCAGGGCGGGTCGTACGACCGCCGGCCCTGGTGTACGGACATTTCATTGTAAAGTATTTCCTGCGGGAGAGTTTTCGTCACGTTCGCGAGTCGGGTGTATGAGAGAACTGGGACTGGCACAGTGCTGCTGCTGCCGGCGGACTGGCTATAATCTGAGAGGAAGAGTGGCTGACGCTCTGGCTGAGACGCATACAAACACCAAATCGATGCTGGGATAGACGAGTTTAGGAGGACTCGGTATGCGTAGACCTTGATTGTGCCCTTCCTTGGTCTATGATGACGGGAAAAGGCATAGCCTAAAGACAGGATCACTGGCAAAAATTATCATCGCCAAGCTACCACAATGCTTTATGTTTTGGCTTTACCCGCAGGACTCTTGGCAGCGAAGAGCGAACGGGCTTTAGTCGACCCCCCGGAAATGAGACAGCTATACTTCGCGTTGATAATACGCCTCAGCTCCCTACCCAGCCAAGCCAACCACTGTGCCAGTTCCGACGCTTTCCGATCAGACTCTGTCGTGTGTTCGGAGCCTTCAAGAAAAGCCTTGGGTACAGCTTTCGCTTGGCTTTCGCAAGTAACACCGACCGCCTGACAGCATTTTTGACAACAATGATCCGTTGCTCCCCTTCTGGCTCGCAAGATCGACGATGTTAGTCACCTAGAACCGGGTTTTGACCGGTGTGGCCTCATAAAACCAAGCGACGACATCCAACAACCACAAGGTTATTCGAAACATCCACTTAATCATCATGGTCCCCTTCAAACTGACCATTTTCCTGGCCATCTGTTCCGCCGCGACCGTCCTCGCCTCCCCCGCCAATATCGTAAACATTGCAGCCCGCCAGGATGACCCGGGTTCAGGATCAACGACCACTCCTTCCTCAACAACGTCCCCTCCTGCAACGACAACATCAAGCAGCGCCGTGCCTCCGACCTCTAGCATCGCCAGGCACTATGATCTATGCGGCGGCGAGGGATGGACCGGACCTACTGTCTGCGCGACGCCTTACACTTGCGTGGTTTTGAACCGTACGTCTACGGCAGCCTCTGCTTTGATATGTGTGGCTTATCTAAAATATGATTCAGGATTTTGGTCGCAGTGTTTATGAGGGTTGAACTGGGTGATTATAAGAACATGGAATTTACGACAAATATGCTTGAAGTGTACGAATTTGGGACAGGAATATAGGATGAATGGTACTTCTACCGGGCTTCGGTGGACAAGTCAAATTGAGGTGATGCTTGATCATAACAGTGATTACGACACCGCCCGTTGCTTCGCCGATTTTCCTCCCAAGCCTGCTATTGTTCGCTATCCATTCACTTCAACTATAAACGATCCTTGAAGGGAAATCAAGACAGTCACGCAGAGTGTGAAATTAAAACCTTCATGATTCGAAACGGCGGTGTGGCGCACCATCCTATAAATGGAAATATTTCCCTTTCCTTGCGTGAGCGGGTCATGACGGCTGTTGGACGTCAAGCGAGAGAGAAAAGCTACTGGAAAAACTTCAACAAACCGTCGAAATGCGATAGGATAAGGCACGTGAGTCCGTAACTGCATCAGAGAAAAGGTGCGCGGCTTACATGGCGACATAGGAGCTGTAAAAATTACTTATAATGTCCGCAAGTCGGTAAAATGTTAGCAAGTCTCGCAAGCGCATTGTAATCTCCCATATTAGAGACACTATTATTAAAAACTCTGTAAGGTTTCCGATCATTATAAGGGTTTCCATGGTCACAATCCATTATAAGCAGTGCAGGCGCGCCAAATTTGCGAATAGACAAAAGGTTTATTATCCTCTAACGGCAGGAGTAGGATTTATTTTTTACCTTTACCGAGAGTCGAACACGGGAGCCCGACAAGACAAACTTGGAGTGCTTAACCGTTATACCACAGCGACTTGATAACAGGAAGTAAATTTACTCAATAAGTAAGCCGATTTCCCTTTTTGGTTACAGGCGCCCAACAAAAGGCATTACAATGCGCAAAAAGCCTTTTTACCGTATTATTAGGTGTATTGCGATGGGCTCAGAAGTATTTCATGCACACAGGAGGCAAGTAAATTATTCCAAACACTTACGAGGTGGCTAAAAATATTCTATCCTAACTCAAGACGCGTGTAATCAACATGGAATTATTCTCGTGCCGTGTGAACATGGCAAGGCGATCTAAGCGACACGCCTTTTTGCTGATGTGTCGCCGACCAAGTTGCCAGCTCTTACAAGTAAGTTAGGACTTAGGTCCTCTTGTCCCCCTCTACCCCTCGCCCGCCTGATTCACAAAGCATCAAGTCAATTAGGGTCAGCGATTTCCTTTCCTTTGTCGGAAAAATCCATCACTTCATCAAGCTATTTCGCTGTTAGTATTACTCGAGTAGTCATGGCGCCACCGGCTACTTTTTCCCGACCTTGCAATCACCTACCCCGGGCGTCCTCAGTAGCACAAGCGCGGTATATTGTACTAAGGCCATCTATTTCCTGCTGCCGCTCTCTTTGCTTGCTTCTCTCCCTCTTGTCTGGACTTTGCACGGTGCTAAATGTCGTGAACGTCTTACGCCAGCAAAGCGATGACTCATCTTTCCTGCGACAACCAGCTGGCTGTTGACATGGCTTGTGGGGCAAGTACATCGTCATCATCCAGAAACAACACCCCCGGCCACAAACCATGCCGACACAGGATTACGAATGAACGGGACACCGCTTGAAACCGAGTTAGCCGCACATTACTAGGACGATAATTTAAAGGTGGCTACATTCCTGTTTTGTTATAGGAACCCTGATTTATTCTTTTTTTTTGTTGATTATCTAGTCTGCGATATTGTGCAGCCACCGTACACGTACACGTTCATGCGAGGTCATGGAATGGGTTCGGGCACACCTCGGGATCACGAGGATCACCCTTGAATTCGCCTCGGCCGCCTGATATAAGGCTAAATGCATAGCCTAAAGACAGGATAATTAACTTCTCCAATACGGTGTATCGTCCTACCCCACGCGAGGCCACGCGATCGGACGATGACATTAGGATAGCCAGGACACTCTGCTTCGCTTCGGAGACAAGATGTTTTCGCCCGCTCTCAGCCACGCGGCCTCTTGATCCGTTTCGTTTCAGTTTATGAAACGGCTAATTCTCGCACTCAACCTGGGGCTCTCGGCCCGTTTGTTAAGGCCGTCATCCACACGCAACAACTACGAGGGGCCATCGTTGTTCTCTGACAATCTCTACACTGTGCAATTCCGTTCATTCCTTTGTCGGAAAAACGTCGAAAAACCAATCCCAACTTATTAAACATCTTCGAACCTGATTGAAGAATATGGAGGCTGATTCGAGCCAATCTGCGGGAATTGGCTCAAATATGTAAGGTTAATCTCTAGTCAGCTTCGAAGATGTTTAATAACTTTCGATATCTTTTTTGGCGTTTTTCCGACATTGCAAATAACCCTTGAATTTTTCTCTATATTTATGATGTCGGGGATTCAGAGATTTACGGCTCGGAATCGATTTGGAGGCGCCTAATAAACGTGGTCCAACTGACAACCACAAGGCTACCATCCCAGTGATATCAGTTTCTCCAAGAAAAACGTTCTCCTCGCTTTCATGGACGACCTTGTGCTCCAGCATCAGCCAGTGACCGCCACATTCTGAGCCCATGACGACCTCTCTGACAACGGGAAAATGGTTTAAGCTAAAGTTATCCGCTGCCTACTTTCTCGCTCCGCTGGATCATGAGGAATTTTATTCCTGTGTAACCGGATTTTTTCCGCAGGCGTAAATAAAAAGCGACGCGATGGTATCCAATAATCACTAGGTCATTCAAAACTTACACTTGAGCGTCATGGTCTCATTCAAGTTCGCGTCTCTTCTCGCTCTGTGCTCCGCTGCGGCCGTCTTGGCTGTACCGTCTGCAAATCACACTTCGCATGAACTTGATCGTCGCGCGACGATTACTTCAAGCAGCACAGGCACAAGTGGCGGCTACTACTACTCCTTATGGGAGCAGGTCAACAGTGGTGTTTCAATGAACATCGGGACTGGCACATACAGCCTCACTTGGTCCTCGGCCTCGCAAGACGTTGTAGCTGGAATCGGCTGGAACCCAGGAAGTGCTCAGTAAGTGTCAGGATGACTTCCAAATACTTTATCTGACTACGCCGGTTCCAGGGTCATCAATTACAGCGGGACGTTCAGCCCAAGCGGCAACGCCTACCTCGCCGTCTATGGATGGACCACAGGCCCGCTCGTCGAGTACTATATCTGCGACTCCTTCGGCACCTACAACCCCAGCACGGGCCTTACACACAAGGGGACTGTCACTTCAGATGGAGCAACATACGACATCTACATGACCGTCCGCACCAACGCGCCCTCGATTTCAGGAACTGCAACCTTTAATCAGTACTGGTCCGTTCGCCAGTCTCATCGAGTCGGCGGAACCGTTACCACCGCCAACCACTTCAACGCATGGAAGAGTCTTGGAATGACCATGGGCAGCTTTAATTACCAAATTCTTGCTACCGAAGGCTACCAGAGCAGCGGATCTTCCTCTATTTCCCTCTCATCGGGTGGTTCAGGTTCGCCGGGAACGACAGTCCCTGTCACAACGGCTCCCGGCACAACGACAGCTCCAGGCAGCACTCCAACTGGTGGATCCGGTACTGTTGCGCACTGGGGTCAGTGCGGTGGTCAAGGCTGGACGGGCGGCACTGTCTGCGTCGCGCCTTACACCTGCCAGGCGGCGAACGGTACGTTTACGGCCAGTTTTGTTCTATGGCATATTTCTGAAAGATTGTGTAGCTTATTACTCTCAATGCTTGTGAGAGTCGAGTTGAATCACCAACGAAGGCAAAAGAATGTAGTTACAAGCCACTACAATCAGATATGCGTTGAATGTGTACACATCCGAAGAATATATGTTAATGTGCTTTTCTCATATTTAATGTCAGATAACGCCTGATCATGACACATCTTTGGAGCTACTAGACTGCTGTTCTCTCTTGTTCTTCAGTAATATCCTCTCCTGGTCATGACGAATCTGAGGGGTTTACATAAATCACAGTCTTTCACAGTGCGAAGAGAACATTTTCGAGAATGATGCTCTCAAAGCTTATTGCAAAGTCAGGTTTGTAGTGCAGTCACCAATTGAGGGAAACATAACCTCTTCTCGGTTAGGAACGATTGTGTGGCGCACTATCCCATAAATAGGCTACAGCCAAATTACATAACCAGGACCGTTGTCACCTATGTATGTAAGTAGGAAAGTTTGCAGGTCTTTCCAGCACCTGCAGGTCGGTTGTTACCTCTACGGGAACACCGCTAATTAATTAATCATACTTGATTCGTCCATTCAAGTCTAGATTTAACGTGCAGAACCATTCCGTCTATTTCTTTAAAAAGAAACCGGAAATTTTTGGTTGAAATTAACGGTCGAAGCGCCTGCCCAGCGCAAGGTCAGTAGGAGGAAAGCCAGGAAGAGGATTTCTGGTCTCTGTGAGGGATGGGATGCAAACGTGTGGGAGCTACAAGCATTTATAGTCCCATTTATCCACCGGCTTCGAAGGACGACGATAAAGACCCGAGACTCTAATGGAGATTCCACATCAAACGAGGCTCTCTTGGCATGTACGCATCAATCGGAGCATTGGCCATCCTTCCAACCATTCTTTTTTCTATTGGGAACTAGCGGGATTTTTAGGGTATGTTATGATGTGTGATACAAAGGAGCGTTGCCCGTTTCGGGATTGCTCAGCCAACTGCTGTTCAGTTCCGGCTTTGAAATCTAGAGACGTTGAAACTTGACACTATCGAGAAAAAAAAAACAAAAGTTTTCCATCGCCAGTGGATGGCCACTATTTACTGAGCTCACGACGCGCTTTCTGACAACGGGGAAATTGAAGAAGATAACAATTGTCCGCTGACCCTCTTTCTAGCTCAGCGGGACTGTGCATTTACCTGGTGTAACCGGCTTTTTACCGAAAGGCTGCATAAAATCAACGTGATGGCATTCAAAAGCTGCAAATTATTCAGTCGATCATCATGGCCTCCTTCAAGTTCGCCTATCTTTTTGCTCTCTGCTCCGCTGCTATCGTCGTCGCCGCTCCTGCTGACCTTGCAAATGTGGCTCGCCAGGATGCCTCTGTTGCAACATCAACACCGAGTAGCACTCCGGTCGATACAGTTCCGCACTGGGGTCAGTGCACCAGTGAAAATGGTAGTTGGGTTAGTGGCCCTTGCATTGCGCCTTACGCTTGCGTGGTCTTGAACCGTACGTCTACAACCTACTCTGCTCTGCTGTTCATTCTGAAATAAAAGGTAGCATTTTGGTCTCAATGTTTGTGAGGTTGGGTTTGAGTAGTTGGATGGATTTAGCTCGTAAAAAGACGATCGTGAATGTATTGGTCAGATAAGAAAGATTTATGGGGTATGGGAGTCTGCAAAGCGTAGAATTTCCATGATCATAGCTTTAAAATCTCTCGGGTGTGGAAAAGCCGCCAAGTACACGCTAATGGACGTCCTTCATATGCTGCTTCATGAGGTCAATTCCACATGGATTTTTAGCCTGCATGGTGGATCAGAACAGGAGGTATCGTTGCATAGTAAGCCAAAAACTTACTTCGAAATATCACGACATGCTCACATCCGACTCGGCATCAGATTCGGATGTACCATCAACTCGTAATGCTTGGTCGTTTCTAGCACCCTGTAATTGCAAAAGAATTAAACCAATCCGAGTCCACGGTGACGTATCGAAGCCAGTTGGGACTTGGAATTTGCAACTTGGCAATTCCAATTTCGGAAATAGTCTGTCGATGTACCGAGCGAAGACCATTGGGTCATCCAGGCGCGCTGGGTCATCAAAGGACGATTCAACCAGAAACAACCGAAGTATGAGGACCCTCATTTTGTGCCTAAGAACTGGCACCTCGTTGATGGAAAGAAGTCCTCGGAAGCTAAATTCCATTCTAAGTGTTCGAAGGCTGGGTAATCCCTCCGCAATTCTCACTATTTCCTCGAATCCAAGTTTGTTTAGTTGAAGAGACCTGAGTTCCAGGCGTTGCAAATTCGGCCACGAGTTGATCATGAATGTGATGTCCCTAGGGGACACCGAATTTAGGAATGGGATCCGAAGATCAAGAAGTGGGAAGCGGGCTAATATTGGAAGGTCTGCAATGGTAGGGCCAACTTTTGATTTGTAAGCCTTTTGATACTGACCAAAGTCGAGTTCATATATGGAGAAATTTGTTGCTTGACCTAGAGTGTTTAAAAAGTCAGACAGATCGTCTGGCTTCAATGTTTCATTAGTGACGGTTGAAGTGATGTGACATTTGAATTTTGCAAGCCACGGAAGCTTAGTGCAACGAAGGAAACTCGTTACACTTTCAACTGCAAGCAACTCTTCGGATTCCAATTTGATGTCGCATAGATTTGGGAAAGATAACACGGGTGCAGTTGATGGCCAATCGTCGATATGCAATGCTCCGGCTAGTTGAAGGTAGTTAAGAGTCGCCGACGAAGAGAGTGTTTCAAAGACCGTGGTGATTGAAAGCGAATGGACATCTTTATTCTTTAAAGATAGATATTCGAGACTTGGTGCCCGGCTAACGGCTTGGAGGACAGGCTCCGTCTGTCGCATTTTTAAGCGAAGGCAGTTCAGGTTTTTGGCGACTGGGCCTAGTTCGTCTAGAAACGTGTGAATATCACACGGTTCAAGGGAAGGGCCTTCAGCACAGAATGAACGGAGAAGCGGTGAGATAAGAAACAAGAGGAGTGGTGAATCGATCATGCATTGAAGGTAAGTCAAGGACGGAAGGAGACAGCTGCGACTGGTAGCCCGTAAAACCTTGACATATGCGGAAGGGTGAATATTGCTTTGTGTCGTAATGCTATAAAAGCGTATTCGTGTCGCATACTTAAGGAATATGTTGCAGTCGCCTTCCAGGATGGGACCAGAGATAGTGAAGGTCTGAGCATTATGTCAATATTTCCAGTCTTGCAGAAGAGCTGAGAAAAAGGGATTGACCTCTTGTCCTACCCTTATAAACCCTGGGAGAAGTGAGAAGAGAGGTTGCAGGTCATCCAAGGCCCACCAAAGGGCATCAAGAGCAGGTGTGGAGAAAGAGCGACAGGTTAAGGCGGCACATAATAAGGTCAACCTGGTCGCTTTGTCTGGTATTGGAGTCTCCCGAGTAACTAGTATAAATGACAGTATAGGATCGAATTCCGGCAGAAGGTTGTTGAAGATCAGACGTAGGATTTCGTCTATCTGAAAGATCTGATGCATGCCGGGTACTAATACGAGCAAAACCTCATTAGTTTTTTTTGTATTTTAGAAAAAGAGAATTGATGAGATACGTAAGCAACAGTTTGACTTACCGTCTTGGTTCCTTGCAATGACTTTTCACAATCAAAAGATAGGTTGAGAGATGGTAGAGGGGTATATGAACTTGTATATGAACGTTGTAAGTAGTGTTCGGTATCGATCTTCACGTTCAAGTTCAAACAAAGTCGGAAGATTTTCCCAGGCGTTAGTCGGCTTGTCGAAAAGCCGGCATCCCCTACACAAACTCTTTGCATACAACCGAACATCCCAATACCTCATCGACTGTACCCTTTTTGTTCACTAGCCCTAGCCCTAGCCTCGCTCGCAGAGACTGCAGGTAACGACAGAATGTTATCAAATTTATGCAAAAATATTCTTGAAATTTCGGAGCTCGGCTCCTATTCTCTGGGTTACGGACCTGTGGCCAGCCACGGAGCTACCAAAGCACGTTTCGTTGCCTGTGGACCATACGACCGAGTTATTTTGGCTCGATACACCTGGGGACAACCCTCTTGCTGAAGAAGGCGGCCAAGGCGGAGACGCAATGGAGGAGTGAGTGAGTGTGGCATGGCACTCGTCGACGATGCTTGGCCAAAATGGACTAGGTCCGGGAGAAAGAAGTAGTGTGTGGTCATCCTGGAAGCTCGTCAATACTGTGAGTTTTATCTATCTAAGCAAGAACTGGGAACACCATGCGAGTTGGCTTTAGGCTGTATCACTGGTATGAACCAGCCTTACGCATGCAATATCGCTCTATTCCATTACTATAGGGAGAAACGGCGGCAACCTCGCGCCTGTTACGCTTCTTCATTTCTGTCTCGTCAGGCCGCGCGTCCACCAAAACACCGGTCACTATCATTACAGTCCACGCGAAATCTGGCACGGAAGAAATTGGAGAGAAGTTGCCGTCGACTTTCTTGCCTTCCAGCGGCGACAGACAAACTCCTGGCCAGGGACAAATTCAGCGGCCAGAGCCTTCTCCTCAGTCAGCTATGATTCCGCGTGGGGTATTCGGTATCGTGCTCGTTTGTGACGATGTTTCTGCCATGTGCGCGTCAATTATTCTTCTAAACCGGGACACGCTACATTTTTCAGGATCGTAGTTGGAGTCCAAGTTCATTGAAACGCAGTTCTGTCGAGTATTCCAAGAACGGATATACTCGAGTAGCGGCATATGTGTCGTGAACTGTCTATTAATTCCAGGAGGCGTAAAATGGAGCCCTCTCACTCCGGCAATACGGTCTTTTCGACGAATAGGGACAACCGATCAGCAGGACAATGATTGGGTATGGAAGGAGTCCTCGTTGTCTCAGGTGTCCATGCTCTCCACGGTATTCTTGGTGCCATCGATTCGGAATCATTGTTGCAACCGTTCAACCATGATAGGATCGCATACCTGCTGTTGCCCACATACCACAGCACGACTTCGAGGAGTTGTGGGTTTCTTTTCTACCTGTGGCTCTGTGAATTTGCATGGGGAGATACAAATTGGGAGATCCACAAACTCGGACGACCGATATTGCTACTGCTGACAGGCACAAGATTCGGTGAGACCTCGGGATACTTTTAGGTTACCTGTGCACTTCCGTACTTTTGCGCAAACCTCCTGACGATGAGGATAAAGGCATAGCCTAAAACCAGGATCATTCTGCGTTTTTGGCATTGCCAAGCTCGAAAAGATGATGCCTGCTCTACCACGCCGCCACAAGGTTAGTGAGTGTAAAACTAGGTCAGTCAGCCTATTGCTTCATCGATAATCGATATTCGCCGGAGGCGATTGTTATGCGCGTGAACTTGATGCCTTTGATCTTTGCCAATCTGGAGTCTCTAGAATTTTCTCTTGACCTCTAGAAATTGCACGAGTTCAATCAATTCCTTCGATAACCTAGCTAATTTTTTTTTCTTGATTAGAATCATCAGATTTTAAGACTTGCGGACCGCGGTACGTTGGACTGATGCTTCTTTACCAATGCTCAACTGACCACTGTTCCAGTTCTGGCGTTGTCTCCTTGAAAAGGGTGTCCTCGTCAAGTGAATATCTCAAGTATCTCATGAGTCAGCTTTGGTGGATGACCTCTATCTATCGAGCCAAATCGACCTCTTTGACAGACTGGCGGCAGACGAAGGCAACGACTATCTGCCGCTCTCTTGTGGGAAGCATTTTATTCGTATGTAACCGGGCTTTCGCCGCCAGACTTGCATAAAATCAACGAGATGACATCCAATAACAAAAGGTTATCCAGACTTACACCCGATCACCATGGTTCTCTTCAGGTTTACCTTTCTTCTAACTCTCTGCTCCGCTGCAGCTGCCCTGGTTGTCCCCGCTGAACTTTCAAACCTTACTACGTCTGAGGTGCAGCTCGTCAGGCGCCAAACTCTCACAACAAATGGTACAGGCACGATTGGCGGCAACTACTACTCCCTATGGGACCAAGCTAACGCCGGAGTCACAATGAGCATATACTATGGTCAATACCGCCTCACTTGGTCCTCGGTCTCGGAAAGGTTTATTGGTGGAATGGGCTGGGCGACCGGAAGCAATCGGTAAGAGCTACGTCGTTAAGTAGTTGCACTCGGCCTGACAGTTGGGCCCCAGGTTGGCTGTTTTCAGCGGGGAGTTCAACCCAAGCGGCAATTCCTATTTCTCTGTCTACGGTTGGACCACGGATCCCCTCGTCGAGTACTACATTTGCGAAGCTTTCGGGACATACAACCCCGGTACTGGCCTTACACATATGGGTACTTTGTCCTCGGATCAAGGAATATACGACATTTACCAGACGGTTCGCACGAACGCGTCCTCGATCTTAGGAACACAGACCTTTAACCAGTTCTGGTCTGTCCGCCAGTCGACTCGAACATCCGGAGTCGTCACCACAGCTAACCATTTCAACGCGTGGGCGAGCCTCGGAATGGCGATTGGCACATTCAACTACCAGATTCTTGCTACAGAAGGTAACCAGGGTAGCGGATCGTCCTTTGCTGAAATTTATTAGTGGTAGGGTCGCTGCAAGGCTGTAAGGATCAGGCAACCCGGGGTGTATGGTTGAGGAGGGGGGGGAGAAGTAAGGGGTTTATTGCTGCTGCCGCGGTGGCCGATTTTTTACGCACTAACTAATGTTTTTCTATGAAATTGGAAATTTGAAATTGTCTCGTTAATTATTATTATTACTGTGTAGGTATCATCACTATTGGCATTCTTAAAGATATCGTCTGCTCCGCTGCGACCGTCGTCGCCCCTCCTGCTGACCTCGCATATGTGGCTCGCCAGGTTAGCCTTGGTTCGGGGACAACGACTATCCCTGCCACAACAACTGTTCCTGGTACAGCGTCAACACAGAGTAGCACTCCAGTCGGTACGGTTCCACACTGGGGCCAATGCACTAGTGAAATGGTAATTGGATTGGTGGTGCTTGCATTGCGCCTTACACTTGCGTGGTCTTGAACCGTACGTCTACAGCCAGTCCTGCTCTGCTGTTTATTCTGAAATATAAGGCAGCATTTTGGTCTCAGTGTTTATGAGGTTGCGTCGAGTAGTTGGAAGGATTCGGATCGTACACAAATATAGTCATAATGCATTGGACATATAGGAGGGATTTACGGGGTAGAGTCTGCAAAGCGTAGAATTTCCATGGTCATATCATAGCTTTAAAATCTCTCGGGTATGGAAAAGTCGCCAAGTACACGTAGGTGATTTAAGGAGGGAAGCAGGTGGCAGCTGGGACTGGTGGCCGGTAGAACCTTGACATATGCGGAAGTGTGAATGCTTTTGGTCATCATGTTATAGAAGCGTATTCGCATCGCATACTTGAGAAATATGCTGCAGTTGTCTTCCAGGATGGGACCAGATATTGTGAAGGTCTGAGCGTTACGTCAGTATTCCCCGTCCTCAAGAAGAACACAGAACACAAGGCGTGAACAAACGGTCGAAATCATGATGCCGCCAAGGGCCTATAGCTCCCTCAATGCTACTGAAAGTTATCTGGCTCCGCACAACACAGTAGGTAATGCTATTGCTCAATCCCAGTGATATATTCGAGAAGTTGCCTTCATGAATCGAATTTCTGATTATCATTTATCAGTACGACGCTCACACTGTCATCTTCTAGCAATTGATTATTCTAGTTGACCACGACGCATCACGAGATCTGTTTCTCCGGGACAGCGACCAATTGATCGATCCAGGGACATACCGAGTCCCGACCTTCGCAGTGTTCACACCTTCATTTGAACCGCAAGTTCAAAGGATTATGTTAACTGTCAGTCATTCAAAAAAAAGGGTCCTTGGAAGAGCGGGCACATATATATTATAGGGTACAATTGCTCATGGTGGCTTCTCCCCACCCACCTCCCTTTCAAGCCGCGGTTATAAAAACCGTCCGCATATATTGTTATAACTTATCCTACACGCTCTTTTCTGAAGATGTTGGTTCCGACCACCAAGACGCTTAAAAGTACACACCCTTCATTTTGTTCAATTCAAGATCCGCCGCTGACTTTGAAAAAGTTATAGTGATCGTTTGTCACTCTTTCGCTATTCCGACCACCAGCTTCCGCCTTTTCCATCGCTATCGTACGGAGAAACTGTGGTGGGATGACTTCTGGGCCTTGACTGCACTTCTGTCCGACATCGTCCTCTTCGTTGTCTACTTTGCAAAACCTCCTTACAGCAAGCCTGGTAAGTTTCGTTAGTGTCAGGCATTTACTTGGCATAATTAACGCTCTAGAACACAGGGGTCCCGAATGCTGTTCGATATGCCTCAACATGGCTACTCCTTGAGGGCTACACAATAGCTCTCTGGTACAGCGTATTCAGTTATACTTGATGGTATTTACCGTAACCATCTTCTTCATCTGTAGGTCGGCGCGGTTGACTGTAGCCGTGACCATTGTGAGGCTTCTCCCGCAAGGCACACCTCGTCGAATGGCGAAGCTGGCCGCGACTATTTTGGGCGCTTTCGGAATGGTTATGGTGCTTCAAAAAATACTCTTCTGCGGCAAGAAATCAGGTTTTCTTCCGAAGTGTGGGACTATACCAAGGTATACGGGCATAATAGAGCTTATCAGTGAGTGAATTTACGTTTTATTTGGCCATACCGTTAACGACTATTTTAGCCGACGTTCTCGCCGATTTATGGCTTCTCTCTGCGCCAGCATATATGCTGTTTCGCATGAAGCTGCAACGTGCACACCATCGCTTGCTCCTGGCGATTTTTCTATGCGGCATCTTCACGACGTTAGCAAGCATCTCTCACTTTGTCTTTATTCTACTGCAAATTGGGAGTTGGCTAAGCCCCACGGCACACATCGAGGTATGCAGCCTCAGTTACGTAGTTTTCTACATACTGTTTTTACCGTCCTTTTCAGGCCGCAGTCGCTATCGTGGTATCCAACCTACTCGTGCTCGTCACCTATATTTATCAAGTATTCCGGAACGTCTCCACTAACAGGGAGAGGCCGACTCCTGCACGTTCTCCCTCCCCAAGAGCCGCCGACCCTGCCACGCTCGCCACTTCCCAGAGTAACTCCAACCCAGTTGGGACTGCAGTGACCACAATCGAGCTCACAGAATTTTCTGAGTCTTACCTGGACAGCACCTTTGACCGCCCCATGAATTCGGACACCAGAGGATCTAGTGGTGGTACGCGTACGACACCGTTCAGTTCATTTTCGTACCCGTCACATCTTCAATCCATGGCACCGACAGAACCCAGGGTACCGTGACTTTGTTCCCGCTTACGGCGTTATCATTATTCAAACGTCCTACATAATATATCATTCGTGAGTAGAAAATACTATTTGACATCTGGTCAGCACTAAGCCCTATACATATAGTAGCATTTAAACAAGCGCCACATGATAGAAATTAGTAAACTTTATGAATTACGATCGACTGGAAAGACTGGCGACCACTGCAGCCCTAATATTATCCTCTGGTATTGGAACGGCGGCGCCGGAGCATCCAGCCAGCAACAACCAAGGCAAGGGTTGGCCGATATTGAACATGCTTCTCTCGTCATATTCTTCTGATACCTGCACACTCGGGACAAATACCGTGCAATGAACACCGTTGGCATTTGATGCATGTGAGGATGCTTGTTGACTAACACTCCACAGCCTTCAGCTGCGAATACTTAACTCTTTTATTCACTATCCTGTTCTGCTGCCGGACCCCGGTCGCCTCCTGGTTCACCGTTCGACCACTCCAGCCTAGTCACAATTTCTGTGTCAAACAAATCATGATCTCGCCTACTTGCCACATCCAGTCTCAACGGTGGAGTGCGTGGTGCGGCAATGTCCCTTTTCGTGCATTCAGACGCTTTCAATTGCGTTCCTCGAACACGCCCACAGATCATATTTGGTGAATCGATGTAGTGCGGCTCGTACATTGGGGACGCGTTCTTCGGAGACCAGGCTTCGGGTAGACCTCGGGATTGGGAGTTACCTATTCACACCCGCAACTTTGACCAGGCAATCTGATGATGGGGCTAAAGGCATAGGCTAAAGTCAGGATCATTCTGAATTGTTGACACCGCCAAGCCAGAGAAGCTGGTTTGCGAGTTCTTCCACTCGGCTTCAAGAACAGTGTAGGCTAAAACCAGGATAGCCGGGGTCGATCTTCGTCTGCAGGAGAAGATGGTTTTTCGCTTGCTTTGCCCATGGGGCCTCATGCATGGCCTCATGATCCGCACTCGAACCTTTTTCAATAAGAGGTTGCGCCGTTCAGCCTCCTAATTTTTGCCAATGAATTGCAAGTGCGAGTCGCTGGCATTCGTTTGAAAGGCTAGTAATTCTTGCTCAATGTAACTATCGACCGTATCGACCTTTACTCGACTGAATGCCGCTCGAGTTCCAGTGATTTCTGTTTTATCAATAGTGAACGGCCTCTACCGACTGAACTCGTGACGATTTCTTTGACAGACGGGCAAAGCTCTCAATCCTCTCCGTACCTTCATCGCCTTTTAGGACGGGTGTTACCTATGTGTAACCGGTTTTTTACCGGCAGGGCTACATAAAGTCAACACAATATTCAATAGCCATCCTAGTCATACAAGACGTACCATGATCTCCTTCAAGTTCACGTCTCTTCTAGCTCTCTTCTGCTCTTCAGCCGTCCTGGGTGCCCCTCATGCCGCTGAGCTTTCAAATCTTACTACGCATAAAGACCAACTCGTCCGGCGGACGATAATTACATCAAATGGAACAGGCACGGCTACTGGCTACTACTACTCAGTATCGGGCCAAGTTGGCAGTGGACTCTCCATGGACGTAAATTATGGCCAATATCACCTTACTTGGTCCTCCGCCTCTGGAAATTTCATTGCTGGAATGGGCTGGATGCCGGGTAGTGCTCAGTAAGCGCTGTAGCATTTAATTGCAGTTACTGTAATCTGACTGTTCTGGATCCAGGACAATTTATTTCGACACAGAGTTCAAACCGAGTGGCAACGCCTACCTCTCCCTCTACGGCTGGACCACGGATCCACTCGTCGAGTACTACATATGTCAAGCTTATGGGACATACAATCCCGGTACTGGCCTCCCACACATGGGCACTTTATTCTCAGATCATGGGACATACGACATCTACAAAACGGTTCGCGTGAATGCGTCCTCGATCTTAGGAACGCAGACCTTTAACCAATACTGGTCCGTCCGCCAACCCGGGAGCGTAGATGACGAGGTCCTCACCAAGTCTAACCACTTTAATGCGTGGGCGAGCCTCGGAATGGTCTTGGGAACATTTGACTACCAGATTATTGCTACAGAAGGACATCAGAGTAACGGTTCTACTGAAATCGCAGTTTATTAGTGAGGTTTATGAATCGGGAAACCTTTAGAGTTACGCAGGTGAGGATATGAAGGGAATGCGTCTATTGCGGATGATAGAATGTCCAGTTTACCATTATATTGTTTTTTATCTTGCAACATATTCGGAAATTTTACATCGCCCCGTTCTATTATTCTGTTCGCTTTCATTTGGGAATACAAGACAAGGACAACTTGGATAAGTACCGTCTATAATCAATATCGACTGTCTCCAGGATCGTCGTCCCAGTGAAATTTCGGCGGGCAGGTCAGTTCATTCTGGGTACGACAAGTGCATAGAATACGGAATTAACGGTTGGTCAAATGTTGCAGACTATCCTTTAAATACCCCAGACGACGTATTAGACTATCCAGCTGAAATTAACCTTTGTTGGTTGCGTCAGTGACAAAAAAGGGTTATAATTATGGGGCTCAGTGTTTACAGTACTTATATATTACATGAATCGATTTCTATAGCCCAACGAATCGTGTTGGCTATGAGGACATATTCAGACATTATTTGAAGGAGTTAAAGGTGTACCGATCTCAGAAGGCACGCGTCTCTGTATTGCCATATCCACCAATTGCACCAAATCATTTCCCACCCCGTCTATGACCTCCTCAGGAACAAATTGGTCGCCGATGTCTATGGAATCGAGTAGGGATGGTGTGCTGTCAAGTGACGAGCGAGGGACTGAATGCGTATCGTGGTGGATGATCAATGGGACCCGAGACTCGGAAAGGTGTAGTTGGTTTGAAGACGTTGGGTCGACGGGCGATATTCTCGACTGCGATGATTGACCTGCGACCGACTTGCTCACTATTGATTTCATAATGGCAGACCAAATAGCTTAAGATAGATAATATATGAATACGGCGCTGCCAGTGGCGATTCTGAAGGTGAAAACGCATACCGATATTGTACTGTTTGGAAAACTCGCTTCCGTCAAATCTAGGGAATTCGAGTTCAGGAGGAAAGCACGTTGCACATTTCCCCTGTCGATTTTTGGGAAGGTTCTGGTGGTATAGCTGGCACCGCTGTTGCGTTATTGTTGCCTGAGTAGAAACACTCTAAATTTTATTTTAGCACACCATCCAATGAGCTATGTTGAGCGCGCTTACCTTGCCGCCCTCCCATGCATTACGAGCGGCTTTGGCGAAGTATTCAGCATGTTTGTTGCCTCGGCCATACCAGGTACAGGATCCACTTTCAATTTTCCGTTGATATGTATCTTTCTTTTCTAAGTACCTGAAGGTGAACAGGCTGTTTAGTCAGAGTCGATTTTGAGCTATAAGGTTGCGATACGCACTCGTCAATCGCCACAAGAAATGATTCCATCACCTTGGCGGGAACCAAGCTGTGTTTATCAGAGACCAGCGCAATGACTTCATCTATTCTTTGCGACCACTTCTCTACATGAGTCTGTGGGCGAAGTGATTTGAACACGCCTGCGAGGGATGTTCCTGCTGGTACGGCGGCTAATGGCAACCCCACGACTGCAATCGAGGTCGTTACTGGATCCATGTAGTACTTTTGAAAAAGTTCGTTGAATAGCGGGCAGTCTGTTGGGAAAAAAGCAAAAAGAAATCGTGATTTATGCAAGAAAGAGTAACTTACCCCAGGCATTGTTATAGTCATTCCTGCACCAACTTACGGGATTTCTGTGTCATCAAGTCAAATAAGGCATATCGTAATGCCCAATATATCGCCAAGAACGGAACGTCATGGGTGGAAAAGTACAAGGAGGTCTCCAGGTAACGGTCTTTGTCCACTTAGGCGAGGATGCTTGGAGAGTTTGCGCGACGGCGTTCTTTTGTGTACAGTACGTACTCAGCATAGTTGTGTGTTGTTTTCCGGTTTTCAATTTGCTTCCGCGTCATCATACCAACATGTCAACATGTCAACGACAAAAAAGCTTCCGCCGCATGTTCCTACCAATACAAAGCTAGCGGCGCCCGAAAGCCAGGATTGTATTCATCTTCTTCCACACTTGTGTGAGCGCACGATTCCACGTCTACTTGCTCCCCCGCTCCTTACTCAGTTTGGATTTACTCGCCACTGCTAGTTAACCGCGTTTCATCAGTTCATTTCCAACAAGAACACGAAGATGGCAAGAGTTGAACCACCTCCAACGCCGGGACCCTCTGTGACGGGACCACCCACGACGATGGTGCCAGCTCCTCTACGTGGAGCCTTGAATATGACTGAAATCTTCTGGCGAGATCACTACTTGTGGTTGAAAGAACGTGGCTATCAATTGCGGCCTCGCTACTCTCCCGACTGGGTCCCGTCATGGCACGGGACAAAGAAGTACTTCATGGATTGCGAAGACGGTCGGAGTTTGGGGGTAAGGATCTTTAAACATTATCTGGACGGTACTAATCTGTTCTGCTTAGTTCACCCAAGTCAACGATGCAATTCACCTTCCAACCGGCCGTCATGTTGCTCTCAAGAGAGTCTACAAGACGGTCAATCCTTTCGAAGAGGATATAACACGCTTATTCTCAGCTGAGCCTCTTTCGAAGGATCCCCGTAATCATTGTGTTCCACTTCTCGACGTTCTACAACTTCCTTCGAATGAAACTGAAGAAGAAGAGGTTTCTCTCTTTGTTCTACCCTTCCTCCGGGTCTTCAACTCCCCGATATTTGATACTTTTGGCGAGGCTCTCGATTGCATTCGACAGCTTTTTGAGGTGTGTCCATCCTTCGGAATGTAATACGCTGAATAATTGACACCGTCCTATTAGGGACTGCAATTCATGCACGAGAATCACGTCGCACATAGGTACGTCATTTTAAAAGAAATTCGCTGTCGAAATCCTTACTCTCCGCCATTATAAGGGACATAAATTATACGAACTTTATGATGGAACCCGAAACCATGTTTCCCGATGGATACCACCCCAAGGAAATTTCCCGCAGACCTGACCTAAGTGGCAAGGCGAAATTTTATACCCGAACACAAAACCCACCACGGTACCACCTTATTGATTTTGGTCTTTCTCGTCAGTACGACGCCAGTGACGTTTCGCCGCTGGAGCCTGTTATCCTCGGGGGAGATGACACCGTCCCAGAGTTTAAAGATCCGGAAAAACCTCAGAATCCATTCCAGACTGATGTGTATTGCGCAGGAAACCTCGTCCGTACACAATTTATCGAGGTAAGTCGGCTCACGACTCTCCCTTTTTTGCTCGATCTCATCCTCATAGGGGCATCCTGTTCTCACTAGTTTTCGGGGCTACCGTGGTTTCGAATTCCTAAAACCCCTTATCGATGACATGGTTCAAGATGACCCAACAAAGCGACCCAAAATGGATGACGTTTTGAGGCGTTTTGACGACGTAGTCAAGGGACTCAGCGCATGGAAGCTTCGCTCACGGACGTCTTCCCGTCGAGCCAACATTTTTCAAGACATTAATCACAGTTTCTGGCATTGGAAAAGGAAGTTCACGTTCATAATAAAACGCACTCCAGCTATTCCACGTCCATAGATACTATTTGTGACTCGCTATCTCCGAACCATTTAAACTGATTTCCTCCGCGTCACTCGCTTACTTCGTATCTGTCGTTATTTTGTTATTATACCCCAAAGCAGGGAATGCTTCTTTGTTCAGCAACCCAGCTGGGCATGGAGAATTGGACTCATGTCTCCACGACGGGGTTTCATGGCGGCCGAAATAATCCAGATTGAGATGCGATCATAAGCTCGCCCACAACACCAATATTGACACCCGCAACAGGTCCTATGAATACGTGTCAACTCGCCCACATCCCATGAACTTGGAGACCTATTGTTTTGGTTGAACATGCATTCCAGTGCGGCCTTGATGCCACGAACCCTTTTTATTACCGAAAATTAATAATCCCGCGCCTGATGTAGATACAAAGCATATGTATCGTCCGTATTAAAATTTCTACGACGCACGAATTTCTAAACGGGCATCAGAAATTCCTCCACAAGGAATAAATTCAACGAGTTCGCTTGTGTGGCGACTCTCATGTTGATTCCACTGACTCAGATAAGCAACAGTGGTAAAGAAGACATAATGGTCCTGGGACTCAGATAGACCAGTCGCTTTTAAAGTGTGTCGCATAAATTGCCAGGGATATAGACTGAATGGCACAAATGATACAAAAAGAGCATTTATTATTTACAGTTATATCATAGATGAAGAAGTAAGGTCAGGTGGGATTAGGGAGCGTCCAGCGCTTGAGCTAGGGTGTAGACCTCATTGTCTGGGGGTAGTCATCTGTTCGGATTTCTACAGTACAGCCTGAATTAGCCCCCTCAAACTTAGACGAATAAAACATCCATACAGGTTGCACTTACAATGATATCATCCCCGCATTCGCAGAATATACGAGCCAGCGTGATAACACGGTCACCGAGCTCTTTCCCTTTCCCGTACCAGGGACTGCCTCCATCATATAACAAGCCCTCATATTCTCGTTTTGCCTCCCTAAATCTGGAGAAGGATTTTTCAGTAAGTGTCAACACGGAAATAGGACATATATTACTAACCTTTCTACGGCCTCAACGCACCTCACCAGGTCATCGGGCGAAGTATGATGATTCAAGTCCTGACTCGTGCAAGCCACGAGGCTTGATAGAGTTTCCTCTACTCTCGTGATCCATTTTTCCAGGCGTTGTTGTGGGTGCAATTTCTTGAAGGGATTGTCGTTCAGCTGTCGCAGTGAGCTCATGACTGACTCGATGAGTTTGGAGTTAGCCATCTGAGTCGTTGAATCTTGGGAAGGGGGCATGAGGTGAACGGCCATTGTATGGTGTGGTGTTTTCTTTACTTCAACATTTGCGAAATTGATAGCGCATTTATAGTGCTCGAGGATTACTGGTATTGACGTTGGGCTTTGTTGAGCTTCAGGCGGCCGTGCCAGCTACGAAACGCGAAACCCAAGAACAAAAGCATGCCAGGTTTCGACGGTAGCTAGAAGCATTGCTCCAGAACAAGGCAGTTGGAACGGTGGGCTACCTGTCAAAACATAGATGAAGAGATTTCACAAGCAAGGCAGAGGCGTGTTTTCACACAATTGGACCGTCACGTAATTTCGGTCCATTTTACGTACAGCCGAGCAGCCCCTGCAACAATACACAGTACATTCTCTCCTTGTATTTCACTTTTCGTATAGTGCAGTCGACTCGGAGCTGAGCCCACGGCTCTCAAGGATTACAGTTACTACCGAAATTTAAACGCTTCTAACTCTAACTAAAGCGTTTCAGCCTTGTATTTTTGGGCATCTAACGGCGAAGGTTGTTCGCTTTTAGGAAGGAACTACCTAAGGGATACCGTCCTCTGCGTCTTCTAGATAATTTCTTATGTCCCTGGTCGACATGGCTGATTCGTCGCATGGTATTTCCATAATCCAACCACCGTAACGGGGGGCGTAAACCGTAACAATTCGGAGCATGATGGAACGCAGATGACAAAAGCAACAAAACAGGTTTAATTCGGAGGACCAACTCTTGCGAATGGCCCTCATATATAGTAGATTGCGATCATCTTCTGAGTGTGACTGGAGACAATTGCGCGGACTGCGAAATTTGATTCCGTTAAAATGTAGCGAACTTGTGTGGCGCACTGGCCTTAAATAGAGTACAATGGTTTACCGTCATACTTTCAGTGAGGCTTGAATTGTCAGGATGGGTGCGATCCCCATTGCCATATCTCGCCCTTCACCGAATCGTATACCTAATTGTTGGCCCTCTCGTCACATCCAACGTTCATTGTGGAATGAGCAATTCAGCAAGCCACAATGTTTTGGGTCGGCGCTTCTGCCTATTAAACACACAGAACACATCAGCAAGCGGTTAATCACCGTAAAATTTCTGAGACATACATGCCCAGGTCTCGCCACCACTCATGTGCATGTGCCTGTACTGTCTCAATTAGTGGACATTCGAAAACCAGTTGCAAATAAGACGAGGAACTCACCCACTGTTTCCCTTCACGACACGACCAGAAGCATTTTCCGACTTAACTGCTATCCTGAAATGGGCCAGGTTCTCTGGTTTCGAGATATTCCACCCATAGATGCTACTACCCCATCTGCGTCCAAACCCTTGCCTGGAAACAACCTCCTCTCACTTTCAATTTCACACGCAGTTTGAATGCGGCGCCTGGCAGCTCAACCGCACGAAAACTCAAAACAGTATTTTGATATAGTGGTGTAGATAAGAGGGGTATCGGTGAAGATACGGCCAAGATTTGATAGTAAGTAGGCTAGAATCCAGATGGGTGTCAATCAGAAGAAAAAGAGGGGAAAGGACTGAACGTACCCAATCGATCTACATCTCCCGAATTTTGCGAAACGTTCCTCGGCCCATTCGTCACGATTCAAACTGTGCAACAAGAGCCATGCAAAGTCTAATCAAAAAAGTTGGATCAGGGTTACATGGAATAACTTCGAGCGACTCAAAGACGAAAACAAACCACACAGAAGCAATGTGCACATGTCAACCCAAGAGCATCTCTCCAAATCTTCTACAGCGTCGTATCCGCTTTCTCCTTCTTGAGCACAGCCGTGTCGCGGCCTGGCATAGCTGTCGCGAAGGTTTGATCGATAGCAATATGCGGTCAACAAGAGGGAGTACGTGGATGACACAGAGCTGGATTGAACGACAAGCTCAGATGCCTGGAAGGAGGGGCGTACTGTGGGCGAAATTGGTGGACGAAAGTTCTGACGTTTAAATATCGGGTTAGCTACTGTGCAACAAGAGAAGAAAAAGATATTTACTAAAAGAGAGGAGGGTAGGACACTATCCTGGCGCTGTTTCCGACTCGTCCGAGTCCGAGATCAAGACGAATTGATCAACCGTTGGATGCCGTTCCTCACACTACGAAGGGGGCGTGTGGAATGGCATCGCTAGGAAAAAAGAATCCACTGTCAGCACTTTCGGATATTTGCACTATTATTGAGAAAATTGACTGACTCAAATCGGTATTCTGCTTGAGTCATCTGCATACTGGAGAACGTGACAGCCTTCAAAACCATCCATGGCTTTTTTCGAGCTACGACCTGGGAGTGCGTGTGTGCTGCTGGTTGGAGAATTTTCCGAGCCTGAGGCGCGAAGTCGAGTAGGTTGTTAAAAAACAGGAGTCGACGGGCACCTTGAGGGCCTGTTGTGCGGTTTCGAAGCCCGATGGTGTCTATGTATTAATAACAAGGACAAATAACAGTATCAGACATCGATGCATCATCCTCCTAATTTCCTCACCTCACCATCTCACAACGCTTATCTTTGCTGGTCTGTTTTCTCTACCAAGGATGTACGATTTGCCCTCGGAAAACTTTGCTGCGTTTTCAGGATCCCTTAAGGGGCGTACTCAAGGCTCGCGTACTAGAAAGGATCTGTAGGGGTTTACTAATTCACTGGCATCAGGCGGCCTAGGCCTGCCACTTCAAGAAAAGCTGGCACTATGAATACCTCTGATGGTGCTGAGATACCAATACTATTCGTATATCCACTGGTCGTCATGTCACCCCGGAAGATATGCATCAATCACTGCGTCCCTTCCCTCGACGTTCTGGATACCCCACCTGAACTAGTCCGGATCGTGGTCATGCCACTTTTGACCCATTAACTCACCCACTTTTTACCGACCGCGAAAAAGTAATGTGTATGCCCACCGAATTTGTGGTCGAGCCCTTCGATCCTCTGTCTGTATTCTATTCGTTTATCTTTTGGAGACGAGGCTTTACGCATGAACAGTGGAATCCTCGTCGGTATGTTTCTTGATATATCTACTTAGAAAGACTGGCTAATTATGCGAAACCCATTCTGACGATTATAAGGCAGCCGACAGATCATGCATAAGACTCCGGGGATATGGTTACTAGCGCTCTCCGTATGTGAAATCTTCGGTTACGGGTTTGAAATATTTGTCAGCTTTCAAGATGCTATTCATAAGCCTCCGCACTGGAAATGGAAGATTTCGTTTATGATGAGAGGTACTGTGTTCGTCGGGCGTGGGTTGTAAAGCCGTAGGTACGTGTTGGACTTCCTTGGCCCTTGCTACCGTATTGTTTAATTGTGCTTTTTCGATCCGAATCCGCAAGTTTCAAATCCAAATCTTTTACCAGCTCCATCGAATATGATGCCCCTGCTTTTTTTTGCTCTTCTATGACATGTCATTCGTTTTCTAGGCATATTAACATTGCGATCCCCATCCGAGAATGGCGCAAAATCACTCTTGCTCGACATAATTTCTGATTGTCAGAAGTTCTCTGAGTCGGCACTTACTCTGAGTCGCCTTCACGACTCTCCGATTTCTTTGGACAGAGCCTCATTACTCTCGTCGTCCAATAAGGAAATTGTGAACGGGTTACAGAAGAGTGGCGCAGTTTCTATAATTAGAGTGACCGAATCAACGCCAGACCTCGGTATACGTAAAACGAACTGTGCACTACTGAGTAGCTGCCACTAGCTGGTGGTATGTATTGCACTCGGTTTTCGTGTTCGAGAATCTATGTGGGCTGCTACGTCCCACGTTGGTCTATCCGTATCACGTTGTCAAACCACTTCGCGGGGAGCAACGGCGATCAGACATATTCCTTGCCGTTACTCAGCCTCAAGAAGGCTACGGGTAGGAATCTTCTAAAATGATTTCCAGTTGATGACAAAGTCGGTACATAGCATCGCGCATGCCTGCAGTTCTGAGTTGGTTCTGGTTCTGATACAGTGATATATCATACCGGCCCCGAGTCTGCTGATTTGAAAATGTTGCAACCTCCGGGCCTCAGTTTCTCCACAGTAATCGCCTGATAGTCTTGGAGCAACTACCGTCGTACGCGTAGGCAAGGGTGCATGTAATTTTATAATCTGTCTCCAATTAAGTCGCTGAGAAGGACCAACGTGAGTTGAATGCAACCACGACAAATCGACTGTAACAGTGCGAAACCACCCTTGGCATGTCAAGTGAATGGAAAGCTGCAGTGCTCCGCCGTTCCATTCTGTCAGTTTCGGTGAACCTCGGCCAGGTGAATCTAAACTTGGCTGCCATCCGAAAATGCTTCCCCCCGGGTGTAGTTTTAGTCACCAGAATAGAAAAAAACAAGTGTGGTCGAGAAGTTAGAACCCCACTCGTTGATTGACCGTCGACCTCTGTTGACCAATGTGGCAACACGAATCAATTTAGGGGTCCCCTAAAATTAACTTTGCAGTCTATTAATAGAACAGAAGCTCATAGGGGTGAACCTATAGCCGAATTATCAGATTCTAGATACTGCCTCTTCTGCTGGTCGCTGGCCTGCGTTGCGAGGGATAAAGCGTTCGTGATTTTGAAATTAGTATGTTTCCAAGCCGCCACGAGGCGGAGGATGGCGGGGTATAAGAAACCTTCTGTGTCTCCCTCTGTTTTCCATTCCTTTCTTCCTTCCCTTTTCGTTTCGTTTTCCCTTCAGCAGCCATTTCATCTTCATCTTTCAATCGTTGATCGATTTTCTTGACCTCCTCACTTTTCACTTCATCTTCCAACATTTTTCTTTTTGTCCAAACTTCAATATGCAGTTCTCGACACTCTTGGTTTTCGTTCTCTCCGCCGTTTTAGTCCAGGCCGCGCCTGTTAGCAAGGCTCCTGTCACCATTACCGCAACAGGCGCCGCATCTGTGCCTGCGAAGCCCGATGGCTGCGCTCACAGTACGTTCCATGCCCGCGCACCTTTCCTAAAATTTCGGGCTGAAATTAATCCTCAGTCACGCCTGCCGGGCAAAACGCGCAAAATGTTTGTGCCAAAGCAGTAACTGCTAACGGATTCAAGCTCTCCGTGACAGAGTAAGTCATCAACCATTTTCTAGCTGCCCATTTTTCTAATTTTCTTCAAGTCTGACTACTGGGGCCAAATCAAATTGCAAGATCACTGGAACGTCAGGAACTTGCGGAACGACGGGTGCAGGAGCCGCTATCGGCGACGCTGCTGCCGCCGATCCTTCCGCTGCTGCCGATGCTACCGCCACCGATGCTTCCGCTACCGACGTTGCTGCTACCGACGCTGCCGCTGCCGCTGCGACTGATGCTTCTGCTGCCACTGCAACTGATGCTTCTGCTGCCGCTGCCACTGATGCTTCTGCCACCGATGCAGCTGCTGCTTCTGCGACGGATGCGGCTGCTGCTGCGAAGGCTGGCAAAGAAAAGAAGGCTGGCAAAGGAAAGAAAGCTGGCAAAGGCAAGAAGGCTAAGCAGGCGGTCGCCATAACGGCCCCTGGAGCTGCTAATGTGGCGGCGAAGCCAGACGGCTGTGCTCAGAGTAAGTAATATCGCCATTTAAAGCTATCTTGACAATAATTTTTATGATTCAGTCACGCCTGCCGGCGCTAACCCGCAAAATGTCTGTGCGAAGGCGATTACCGCCAAGGGCTTTAACCTGTCTGTCAAGGAGTAAGTCAATCCATGATTCCAGCACAACCATTATCTGACTTTTCTTAACCGTAGTCTCACCACAGGAGCTAAGACGAATTGCAAGGTCACTGGAACGTCGGGAACATGCGGAACAACTGGCGCTGGAGCCACGATTGGCGATGATTCCACAGCAACTGCCACAGCTGCGGCCGCGGATGCTACCGCGACGGATGTTGCATCTGCTACCGATGCGTCTGCCGCCGATGCCGCCTCTGCGACTGATGTTGCTTCAGCCACCGACGACGCATCTGCTGACGCCGCCACCGCGACCGATGTTGCCTCCGCTACCGACGATGCATCCGCTGATTCTGACACCTCGACTGACGCCTCTACTGCGGCCTAACAGCGTTGTTTTGACGATTATAAAATTGAAGATGGAAGGTTGAACCGCGCTGATTTTTTCAAGAGCGCGACATTGATGTCGAAAAGACGAGGAGGTGGTTGAAGTCAATTTATCTTAGGCTACTGGAAGATAGTTGTCTGCCAATCAAATGACTACTTTGGGATTTAACGAACCGCTGGTCGAATTTGTGAGTCCATGAGGGAAACATGAAGTCGCAAGTATTGCCTTCTATCCTAAAAATCTCAAATTCCAATGCGAAGGATGTGACACTATGTATCGCGTTTATATGTATCGACATTTGTGGTATGTATTTTTACTTCATCGGACGGATAGCTCGGATCAACCTAATTTTATTGACCAGATTCTAACTCGAGTGTACATAGGATCCAATTATTCGACGTTGACGGTTACGATGGCACTTCGAGGCCTGCACCAATTTTTAGGTGCCCTGAGCGCCTGAACTACACATTTCAGGCGATATGTGCTCAGGAAGATGAGAACGGCGTTGCGTACTACGACCGTTGGCTGTCATGCGATGTCCATATGTCAGATGATACACTGCCAGCCTGACATCTATGAGAATTATGTCGTCAATAAGTACAGGAACCTATGAAGTTTTCCAGTCGTTGCTGGATGTTGCATTGACGGGTTCAGAAACATCGTGGGATGGCCTGGGATGATAAGAACAGCTTGAGCCTACATCAGTAGTTTCACAATTTACTTTTTTTGGCTTGGGCAAGCGAAAAAAAGCGAAAAAAAGCGCGAAAGCAAAAAGTTAAACAATCCGCGTCCCCTTTCCAGAAAAGCGACCCTGATGGACCCTGGCAACTAACAATTCGATCAGTAATTTCGAGAAGATTCTATTGATTTCCCCAACTTTTTCGCCTTTTTGGCTTACGAAAAGCCCAAAAAGGGAAAAAAGCGCACAAGTAAATTGTGAAGTTGCTGATGTAGGAATGAACTGGTACTCTCAATCAAAAATAATGAATCCTGATGTAACGACGCTGGTCCAAAGCCGACGCCCCTCTCTACCGCAGCTAGTTAAATCAAACGTAACAAACCAAAAACAGAACCAGTATCCCCAATTGTAGATTTTTAAAGGCGCCTATCTGGACCGATGGGAACTTGTGTGGGATTGGCTGGAGTTACAGACTTGAATGACGGTCGCTTCCAGAAGCAGTACTTCCACGTCTAAATATCCAACATGGATACTTCATCACCGAAGTTCATCAGCTGCGCCTGAGTCAGTTAGGTGACTTATCTGATTTGGAGGAAGAGCCCAGAAGAAACCCCATCGAAGTATTTCCTAACGCGTGTTAGGATTTTTGCCTTCGACGAAATACCAGTGGATAGGTGGGAGAAATTCAACAGTACGAATCTGTACCAGTGCGATTACTATATGATCTATTAATGAAGTGCCTGCTACCTTGAGAGATGTTTGAACTTTGGACATTTGGACCAGGACATCATAATGAGTAGCAAAGCAAGTACTGTTATGGGGCAGAAATCGGTAGCCCTGTTAATTACCCACAGTCCATTGAGTTGGCTGACAGTCGATTATCTCGCGTCCGCACAAGGTGCAGAACGCAGAAGCCTCTTATCTTGCACACACTTCGTCGATGTCGAATTCGTAGGTGATGGCTGAAACAGAAAGTGAATGGCGTGACTGATGTGAGTCATGTGACTGGCCGAAGGTGGTTGATGCGTACTCGGGTCGGTGTTAGTATGACTACCTATCACTCGGCTGGAGCGCGCTGCGCTGGAGGTTGCACTGCAGAGTCAAACACCGCTTAAGGTTCGTCCTACCCTTTCAATTTTCCCTGATGACCTCCAACGATTTCAGAGCTTTCGGCTTAGACATACCTAGGACTGACTCGGATACCGTGGAAAATGCCCTCGATATTACAGTTGTTCACGGCCCAAATGTAAGTAAACGACACGATTTATTCTTCTACGAGTCAATGCCGACAATGCCCATCGGGTCAACCAGGTTGAAGAGCTGTATACAGATGCGTCCGAAACTGTCGATCTCGCCGTCTCACTCATGGAAGAAGCCAAAGCGGAGCTCTCCCTGGCCAGTCTTGAAACCGCCGTGTTTCTCTTTCGTCAGGTACTCGATAATCGCCCTGTCAATCACCCACTCCATGTCGAAGCTATGCAAGACCTGGCCAGTGCTTTAGGGATGAATTTCACTTATACGAACCAAGCCTCTGACTTGGAAGAATACCTTATCCTTCGAAGAGAACTTAGAGAAGCGACTGTGGGCTCTTTGTATGATGTAAACGTGAGAGCATTTTTCAACTTTACTGAGGTTGATTTTGGCTTACAGAATAATATAAAGAGAAGCGCCAAAGCTTGCGATGACGACAAGGACATCACTGGCATGTCTGAACTGGCTCGCGACAGTCTGCATGATTTCCAGAAATCAACGTCGGAGGAGACCATGGATACTGTCATCTTCCTTCTCCAAACATCGTTATCTGAACTCCCTGATTTACATCCTAAACAGTTCTCGGCATTGACCACCTTGGCTGATGCGCTTTATACTCGGTTTAATCATTCAGCTGATATTTCCGGGCTGAATGACGCAATCAGCACTCTGCAGCGTGCCAGGGTGTCCGTCCCCGAGACTGTGTGGCAGGAGTCGAGCATGTCGAACCGGTTGTGCATCATGCTGATGTCAAGGTTTGACGTTACTTCCAACGTTTTGGACCTTCAAAATGCATTTTCTCTTGTTTTTGGTGCAGATGTTCAAGAAATTGGAACAGAGACTTCCGAAGATGCCGCCGATGCGGTCAACACTGCCGCTGATCTGTGCACGCAATTCATCACTACGCGGGACCTGGACTATCTGAACATCGCGATTGCACTTGGTCGCGACGCGATCGCAAGGCTCCCTATAAGCAGTGTCAATTATGCTGCTGGTTCGAACAATCTGGCTTCAGCACTTTCCATGAGGTTTGATGAACGGCATGAGCGTGGTGACCTTGACGAAGCGATTGCGCTGGACAGGCAGGTTTTGAAGTTGCGACCTCCCCCCGAGCCTATTGGGTCTATGGCCCTTGGTAACCTTGCTACTGCACTGTTTGCCCGGTTTCGGAAATGGCAGCAATCGGTTGACCTTGATGAAGCCATTTCAGTGATGAGGCAGGTTCTGCAGTTTAACCCCGTTGACTTGCCTAAAATATTAAATGATCTCGGTGACGCTCTTCTTACTCGACTTCGTGGTGGTAGTCCAAATCGCCAGATTGACCTGGATGAGGCCATTTCGCTGTTCAAAGAAGCTCTCGGACTCCTTACCCCCAAACATATTAATCGATCAAATGTCCTCAACAATCTTGCTTGTGCACTGCGCATTCGATTCAACGAAGGTGGTCAGGAAAGAGACCTCAGTGGATGCATTTTATTCCACAGACTAGCTCTCGAGCTCCGCCCTCGACCCCACGCCGGCAGATCCACGACTCTCAATAACCTTGCGAATGCCTTGACGGCCAAAGCGGAGAAAGGAGGCCAGCAGGACGATCTGAACGAAGCCATTTCCTCGTATAAGCAAGCTCTCGAGATTTACCCACTGGCTCATCCTGAGCGAGCCATGGCAATGGGGAACTTAGGACACGCACTCCGTGTTCGAGCCGAGTGGAATGGGGACCAAAACGATCTCGAAGAATCAATTTCCTTTAACAGAGAGGCCTTTAAACTCTGTCCTGCACCCCATCGGTTTGGAATCATGGCTCTTAGCAACCTCGCCGCGGCACTTATGGTTCGTTTTGTGACAGTGGGCCAACAGCGCGACCTTGACGAAGCCATTTCGGTGAACAGACAAACCCTGGAATACCGCCCCCCTTCCCACCCCGACCGTTCCAAGTCGCTGAACAATCTCGCTTCTGTGCTCTATTTCCGATTCGATCAAGCTGGGCAGCAAATTGACCTCGATGAGGCAATTTCACTGCATAGACAGGTTCTGGAGCTCCGGCCTTATCCTCACCCGCATAGATCTAGGTCACTTAGTAATCTCGGTGCGGCGCTTTATAGGCAAGCCCTACTTCGGCAAGACAATCGTCAAACCGACCTGGATGAAATTGTTGCATTATATAGACAGGCGCTTGAGCTACAGTCTCCAACTCATCCAGATCGGTTGAGGTCCCTCAGTAACCTTGGAAATGTGTTGCTAACAGAAGGCAATGAATGTCGGCCAACTGAACTTAATGAAGCAATTTCGTTATTCAGAGACGTACTTACTTTGCAACCTGTAACCCATCTTGATCGACCGACGGCACTCAGTAGTCTGTCCGATGCTCTACGTATCCAGTTCATGCGAGAAGGTCAATCAAGTGATCTTCATGAAGCTATTTCCCTGCTCCGAGAAGCTCTTGATCTTCAACCAGTATCTCATCCCGATCGTGCCGCAGCCTTGTATGACTTAGGAACTCTGCTTTTGCTCATCCACTCACAAACAGATAGTGGTTCGCACCATTTGGACGAAGCCATGTCCTTATTTTCATCAGCCACAAAGTGTCTATTTCAACCTGCGTCCCAACGTCTACATTTTGCAAGAGGATGGGTAATCCACGGTCATGAACATCGACACGCCTCCATAATTGACGCCTACGATGCTGTTATTCAGGCTGTGCCACAGGTCGCCGCCCTCAGCTCTGACATCCAGTCACGGCAAGAAGCGCTGAAGACGATCGGTGAGAACTGGGCAAGCTATGCGTCGAGATGCGCTATCGAAGCCGGTAATTTGGGAAAGGCGATAGAATTTTTGGAGGCAGGGAGAGCCGTTTTCTGGTCGCAGGCCCTGTCGCTGCGCTCTCCCCTTGACCAGCTGCGTGACGTCGACCCTAGACTCGCGGACAAGCTACGAAAATTTGGAATGGCACTCGAAGCAGGATCACATAGGGGTGGTCGCTCTCGCCAGATTTTGGACAATCAGCAGCGCCTGACGGTTGATCAAGAAACCGCCCGACTGAATCGCCTCAACGAGGAGTGGTCAGCGTGCGTTGTAGAAGTGAGGAAATTAGAAGGATTTGAAGAGTTCATGCACCCGCCACGGTTATCGTCACTCAGGCAGGCAGCGTCGGAGTACCCTGTCATCACGCTGGTCGCCAACAGAGATACGAGTCATTGCATCATCATGCAGGCGTCAGACATTCACCATATTGTCCTGCCTCGGCTGCACACTCGTGTGCTGCAAAAACTTGTCAGCCTCGTACAGATTGCCGTCTCACCACTATCGGTATCACGCTCATCAACCGAGCCGATTATAGAAAATCTGGATTCACTTCTTGAAGAAGGCGGCCGTGGGATGAGGGTTGAACGCGGTTCTTTGGGATCGTCGGATAATGTTTTCAAGTATGTACTGAAAATCCTCTGGGACGAAGTCATCAAACCTGTGATCGATTTTCTTAACATTGAGGTGGGACCCTATTCTACCTCTGGAATTTTTATTGACGAAGTAACCCAGAAACGCAAAGAAGAAACCCCCTTGCTACAATGGTGCCCGACTGGGCTTTTCACCTTCCTTCCGATTCATGCTGCTGGGTGTTACGACGCTGATCTCGAATCCGGGAGAGAATGTGCCGCCGATTACTTTATCTCTTCGTTCATCCCAACCATTGGCTCCTTGGTCTCCCAGCGTCAAAGCTCCCAGTCCCAAACCCAGCCCTTCAAGATGATGGTAGTTATTGACCAACAACTTGCATCCACGAAAAGGGAACTACGCAACATCGAACGGCACGTATCCCACGACGTCTTGGTCAAATTTGGAATTAATCATGCACCTGCTGAGATTGAGACTATCGCTTCTCATCTCCCAAGTGTTTCCATCGCCCATTTTGCATGTCATGGAACTCAAGATCATGGCCAACCACTCAATAGCGGTGTCAAACTTAGCGATGGATTACTCAAAGTATCAAAGATTATGACAGGAACAATGCAGAACGGATCCCTGGCGTTCCTCGCTGCTTGTGAGACCGCAATGGGTGATGAGGAGCTTCCGGAAGAAGCGATGAGTATTGGTGCATGTTTTCTATTTTCTGGTTTTAGGCGAGTCATTGCTACAATGTGGTGAGTTGCTTTTTCCTCCGAAGAAAACCTAATGAAGAGGTTGAATTTTTAGGGAGATGAGAGACGAAGATGGACCAACCATTGCCGATGCATTTTACGAGGAACTCTGTCGATGTCCTGATAGTGTTGGCGAAACATCTGTGTCAATAGTGCCCGATATTAGTAGGTCTGCCAGGGCGCTCCACGTCGCTATGCAGAAATTGCGTTCGCGGGAAGTTGAATTCCGCCAGTGGGTCCCTTTCATTCACATGGGCCAATGCTAGGCATGGGCTGGGGCCTGCAGGTGGCTCATGGATGAAATCATAACTACTCGAGCATGATGGCCAGACTTATCCACTCATTTCTACGTAGGTCTTCTGTAAAGTTTTAATATTTGCAGGGTTGATGAAGATTCCCCACCAAATGATATTCCACCGATTTACAGTCCGTTAAATCGTGCACATACGAAACAGCCCAGGCAGTTGTTATCAGCGTGAATGCCATTAGCCTGGTAAGGTTCTACCTATGGGGACCTTCTGACCTCCTCAGCCTCGACTCGATTGAAATTGACGTCCTTGTGGCGAGATTCGCCTATGATAACAAAGCCAGTACCAAACGAATATATATCAATTACGAATCCCGTTTCGTAGGCGCGTTCGGTGAGCCGTTAGGACTCAGAAGATTCAAGGAGGAGTCGCAGTCTTCCGTCACAAGACTGGCGTTTGGGTCATTTTCGGTGTTCCTTGAAAAAAGTCGCGCCAATTTTCTGGTTCTGATGCTATACGGCCTAGTTAGTGTCGTTCTAAAGGATTCAAGACTGGGAAAGATTGCAATACGAAGAAACGACGTGGCGTCTTGATAAAGGAGAATGAAAAAAAAAGAACGACCAGGCCATATCATAGAAATCCTAGTGATCGGAATGGATGAGGAAAAGCCCGCGAATAATTCTACGACGGGAGATATAGAATCAGCACCAGAATGGTTGGCAGTCTTCGGGTAGGAAATATACGGCCTCAAGACGAGCGAGCCTTGGTGCTTTGTGCGGAAGAGGGTCGAAAAACATCCAGAATCAATACAATCTGACTCTTTTCGGAGGCAAAGAATTTTTAGCAGTTGGACTCAAGGATGGGGCGGCGTCTCATCCTCTGCTGGGTGTTGATTCGAGAGGCGATTTGACACCCAGAACAGTCGCCGAATCTCTAGATCTTGGATGAGGAGTGAGCCATGATTTCGGACTTTCAATCGTCGGCCGATCAGGTGATTTGGATTCACTCCGGAGTTGAAAAGTTTTGAAATCCTCGTCCTCATCGTCGTCGTCATTGTGTTCCACCAGGGAACCATCGCGCTCCTTCACCGGCGCTACTGCACTTCCATTCAAGTTCTTTCAGCCTTATTCTTAGCCCGTTTATCCTTGATATACGTACAATTCCCGACGTCGATGGAGCCTGCGGCAGAGCTAGACTTACAAATCCACTACCGGCGTTGGCGTTTTATTCTTCCATCTGGTAAACGGCCAGGGATGTCGATGTCGATGTCGAGCGGCGCTCCTGCCTCGGACTGGGAACTTGAACCGCTTCAAGATGAAGGGTACAGCCTGATTTAGACGATGCACCCGCTACTGCCCGATTCATTGACAATGTGGTATTATCTTATTATGGTCTAGATGCAACCTAGGAAGCGTTTACCCTCTGACGCGATCAATTCGTGTACTACGATTCGTTCTATGATGTTGTATGAACGCTACCCCCACCCGTGTACCACTTCGACTCGGAAGCCCGCGCTCGCGCTCGCACTCAGTACTCAGGCTCGGTCGATTTGACATTTATGATGCAACCTCTTGATCATCGAGTATGGTGGTGTGAAGACTATGGAGTACGACTCGGACGAGTGCTTGAGCTCAGGATGTTGGCAGGATTCCTTCCACCCCAAGGCCGAAGGAAGACTAGGCCGCCATCGATTGGTTTACTGAATGACATCACTGTACCTTAGATCGGGAGGAGCACTGGTGAGACTTGTGAAGGGTTTTAATTGCTTTTTTGTTTTCTTAGACTTCAAATCCTATCTCTCTCTCCTACTCAACCTATCATTGATATTATGAAGACAGCGACTATACTCGCGACGCTGATTTCTCTTGGCGGCCTCGGCGCTTCTGCACCACCACCACCACCAACACCAACGCCGTCAGGCGGGCTGGGCACCAACGGGTCCACACCTGTATATCGCCCTCTCAGCGATTTCGACTTCCAGTCCCTCGTGAGTGAGACAAACTGTCTATCTCCACATCTCATCGCACACTGCAGCCTAACAACCTCATCTTTCCCCAATCAGAACCTAGCCCTAAACCAAGAGCTCATCGAGCTCGACCTATTCCACTACGGACTCGCGCGTTTCTCAGTCGCCGAATTCGAAGCCGCCGGCCTGACCGCCTCAGACCGCTTCCTCATCGAGTTCATGGCCGACCAAGAAGTAGGACACGCCAAAATGATCTCCAACATCCTCGGCCCAACACGCGCAGCCAAGTCATGCACATACACATACGACTTCACCACCGTGCGCGGGTTCGTCGACTTTTCGCAGAAGGTCACGCGGGTGGGGGAGTCGGGCGGGTGGGGGTTTTTGGAGCATCTTGATTCGAGGGATGTGGCGCAGCTTTTGGTGCAGTCGTTGTCGACGGAGGCGAGGCAGCAGATGGTGTTGCGCCAGTTTGAGGGGTTGTTTCCTATGCCTGTGTGGTTTGAGCCGGGGATTACGCAGGCTATGGCTTGGACGTTGTTGGCGCCGCATTTGAAGACTTGTCCGGAGGGGAATCCGCGTATTGCGTGGCAGAATTTTCCGGCGCTTAATATTACGGTGAGGAGTTTCTTGATTTTGTGGCTTTGGGTGGGTTTTTATGTTGATGCGCGGGTTTTTAGAATAACCCGAATGCTACCGCTCTTGTCAACGGCTCTACCAACAGCAACAATGGGAGCGCTACTACGCCTGCTATCACGCATAACCGGAGCGAGCCTCTCTCCCACCCAGGGCGTACAGTTTCACTCAAATGGGAACTGCCCGGCAAAGCTGTTGGCCCGAATAATGGTTACACCACCAGTACTACGGCAGGTCCACCCAAGGTCTGTTTTTTTGTCCCTTTCCTCAGCGGTGCCGAGTATCTGACGCGATCTCTCTTTCACGTTCTCTGATGAAGTTCGTCGCGTGGATCTCGCAGCTGAACACTACGTACACCAAACTTGACAACATCAGCGGGCAATCCGGATCTACCGTCCAACCGGGCGGAACCGTGTTTGGGGGTAACAGCGCGCCGATTGTTAACGGTTCGATGTACGTCTTTCTCTCTCACTCACTTCGTTCGTCCAAACATGAATGGCTCATTTCGTGACTTGCCGTCAGGTTTGTCGTTATTACCGACGCTAAGGTTACAGTCACCCCGGCGAACATCTCTATGATGAACAAGCATGTTGTGGCTGGCCCGGCTGTGTACCAGGCTGGCTAGGTTTATGCTGGCTTTGGCTTGGTCGTGTTTTAGATGACTGCCGATGATTTGATTTGATTTAATTTGACTTGGTGAACCTTGGATGCCTGCGCGTGAATGAGATAGGAATATACACGATAGATGTTCTATGTTATACACGGATAGAAATGTATTAATTCATTCGAATCAGCTTGAGCTTATTTTTTGGTTGAGAATGCACCGCTCGTAGTTTTATTTATCGAAGTTTGTATTTGATCTCCGGGAATAGAATCAATGCGCTGTACATAGTCGACATGCACTCTTCGGGCGTTGTCAACTTACCTCCATGAGGAAAGCTGCCTCTACGTGTATCTTGGACTCGAGAATCGTCAATTGTTCAGATGTATTGTCAAAATGAATGGATTAAAATTGAAGGCCGGTGGTATTATCTGCCTTTGTTTGATATCCCTAGACGCTCGAGGCACGAGATGCTTTTTCTAGAATATAAACCAGGTGTACTCGAGACGCGCCGTAGATGCGCCGACCAGAGGAGAGTCTGAGTGGCGCAAATTCTATATTAGGATGCGACGATCAAATTTAGGGGTGCAGTATTTGTGGATGTTAGAAAAGGACGACGATGCCAGATCAATCGATCATCTCCTCTCTTTGACTCCTGACGCAGCGGCACCATAATCATTGGCAATGCGTCATACATTCCTTCATCGCCCAGAGAGTACAGGCCAGCTAATCCAGCACCAGGAATGACGGACAAGCCGCTTCGAATTCTGTGTGGGGGCAAAAGTCTAACGTCATCGCGTCATCCATGACCGCTCCGCAGTGGGTCTCAAATGCATCCACTCTATAAAGGTCGCTGGCCCCGCCCATGTCTCGTACTCAGAATCTAATCTGTAATAATCATCACATCGAATAACGAAGAATAATGGACAAAACGACATCCATACTCGGTGCATTGGAAGCAGGCAAGCTGCCGACGACCCAGCAGTTTGGACAGTTCATCGACTGGCTGAACGGGACTGTCATCCCGTCCGTCGAGCCTGATTCCAGCTCGGAGCTTAGCGAGCAGGGGCGCGTGTTGGCTGGTGATGTGAGGCGCGTGCTCGAGGCGTACAAGCAGCTCGCGAAGGACAAGAACCGTGCGTCCCCCCCCCCCCTCCTTGTATTGGTTCTGACTAACCCGCCCTGGTAACAGCCGACAACATCCTCCAAGAAACCATCCACACCCTCTCCTACACCGACCCCTCCCTCCCCGCCCCTTCCTCCAAAGCAACCCAAGAAAAAGACAAAGCCCTCGCCGACCTCTCCGCGCTGCACACCTCCCTGCGCCACATCCTCCTCGCGCTCTGGGAGAGCATCTCCCTCGAAGGCACCTCCCTATCCAACGACCTCCTCTCCGCCGTGCGCCTGTCCCTCGCGGACGCCGCTGCGCTCGTCGAGGGCGGGGCGGGGTCGGTCAAGGAGAGCCTGAGGGGCGTTGAGGAGGAGGTAAAGGAGGGGAAGCGGGATGCGCTGGGGAGGGATAAGAAGCGGATGGAGGAGGAGGAGGGGGATGTGAAGGTTAAGTGGGAGCATGGGATGGATAGTGTGAAGGGGGCGGGGAGCACTGTTATTGGCGCTGCGCAGGATACGAAGGAGACTGTTGATGAGAAGATGGATGAGGGGAGTGAGAGGCTGCAAGAGGCTTTCTACAAGGTACTCTATGCCCATCCTATCCTATCCAACCACTTTGTTTATCTCGTCTCTAGATAAGCGACCGCGCGCACTCCAACCCCGAATACCGCCGCTCCCTATCCACCCTCCTCGGGATCCTCCAATCCCGGCTCCACCGCACCCTCGACGCATTCGCCTCCCCAGACGCCACCCTCTCGTCCTTCTTCTCCGACCCCTCCGACAAACCCACCCTCGCCGCCCTCGGGAACCTGCGCGTTCTCCTTGAGCGGCTGGCAAACGACACGCCCCTCCAGCCTTTGCTTGATGCGGCGAAGGCGTGCGTGCGCTCGGTCGCGGCGGACGAGGAGCTGAAGACGTGGTTCGATGATTTGTTTGCGTTTGCGAGGAAGACGCTGGAGGAGCCTGCGAAAGCCGTCGGTGCGCCGAAGGATGAGGAGGAGGGGAGGAAGTTGGGTAGGGAGAGGAAGGAGCTGTATAGGAGGTGGAATGTGATGTTGGAAAAGAAGGAGAACGGGAAATGGAAAACCGCCGTCGAGAACCTCAAATCCGAGCTCGACGCCCTCCAATCCGGCTTGGAACGAGACGCCGACCTGGTCCGCGTACGCGAGGCGCAGGCTCAGCTCGGAGACGACCTCGAGCGGGTGCTCGGGCGTGTATCAGACGAGATTTCCGCCAAGGCTGATACTCTCAAAGGGAAACTGGCGGGTGAGGCCGGGGAGGCGGAGAGCGCGATGGGGAGGGCGATGGATGTGGGGAGACAGATGGGGCAGGAGGTCGTGCAGGGTGCTGTGTGGTTCTGGCATGATATGTTTAAAGTTTATGTGCCGAGGTGGTTGGGCAAGATGCGGGATGTTCCTATTCCGAGGTGGGTCTTATTCTTCCTTTCTCCTTCCTTCTCCTTCCCTCCTTTCTTTTCGTACTTTCGTGCTGACGTGCGTTTTGGTTAACAGAACCGAATACAAAGACGCCCAAATCGAATTCGTACTCGAAAACCTCGACATCTCCTCCTTCAACCTCCTCCCCTCCCACGTCTACATCCGGAACATCACCGACGTCGACATATCCACCTCTCCCACCTCCACCACCACCAAGGTCGGCACCCTAACCCACATCAAAATACAGGCGCTGCAGTTAACCCTCAAAGACGTCTCGTTCTGGTATAAAGACAAAACAGCCACGCTCGGCCCGGCGGAGTATACGGGTCTCCTGGGGATGAGGGTGCCGAGGCGGGGTGTGGAGGTTGATGTGAAAGTGAGATACGTCCCTCCTTCCTCGCAGAATAAGAACAAGGGGAAAGGGGGGAGGGGGGTGAGGAACGAGACGCAGGGGCATTATCATACCATCGAACACCTCTCCGTCTCTCTCGCCCCAGAGTCCTCTTCCACCACCGGGGATGAGGAAGGAGGTGACTTTTCGGTGTCGGTTAAAGAAAGCAACCATCCCCTCCTCGTCACGCTCTTCCGCCCCGCCGTCACCTCCCACCTCAAATCCGCCCTCGAGAAAGCGCTCGAAGCGCAGCTCAGGGCAGGCATCGAGTGGGTGGACGGGGTGGTGTGGGATGTGGGTAGGCGGAGAGAGGTGTTTGAGGACGCTGGGTTCGGGCGGGGGAGGAGTGTGATGCCGGCGATTTGGAGTGAGGTGGGGAGGTGGCGGAGGCGGGCTGCTGAACAAGGGGGGGGTTGGCAATTGACGGGGACGGGGGTTGTTTTGGAGACGGAGAGTACGAAGGAGGGGGAGGGCGGGGAGGAAGGGGAGACTGAGAAGACGCAGTTCGCGATGGGTGCGGAACCGCAGATCTTGAGTGGGGAGAAGAGGGGGCCTTTGGGGACTGGGTCTGAGCCTTTACGCGACGTGGCGCAACGCGTGGCGGAGGATGTTAAAAGCCGGGTTCCTATGGATGTTGATCTGGACATCGACGTCGCAGGCGGCATGGACGTCGACTCCTCTCAAGCATTGGGCACAGCTGCGAGTAAAGCCAAGAGCGCGGTGGACCAAGCGAAGGAACAAGCGAAGGGCGTGGTGGGCCAGGTGAGAGAGGAAGTGGAGGGGCGGGTGAGGGAGGTTAAAGGGGAGGTGGATGGGTTTTGGAGGAGTGTTGAGCGGAAGAGGGGGGAGGAGGAGAGGGCTGTGAAGGGGGAGGGGCAGGGGCAGGGGGGGCAGGGGCAGGGGGGGTGGAAGAGTGCGGCTTTTGATTTCTAGGCGTCCTTCGTCTGCACGCCCTTGCGAAAAACGAAGGGAATATCGATGGGTTTGGACTCGGAGGTTTGGATGGTTGGTGTACTCGAGTATTTCGTGACTTTTGTGTAATTGTAGTTGTAACTGTAACTGTAATTTCGATTTTGCCTCGCTCTTGCTCCAGCGTCAGACGAAAAGGAAGAGGATCGAAACTTGAGCTTGAGCTTGAGCGCTTAGGTAAAGCCTATTATTACGCAGTGGTATACTCTATGTTGCAGAAAGGTTGCAGAAAGGAAATGCATTGTAAAATTTGACAACCACGCCGTACCTTCTGATTGTACAATTCCATCTCTTAGGAGGAGAGGGCTGCGAAGCGGAAGGGCTGCGTTTGGTTTCTAGGAGCTCCAGCGGTTCTTTCTATGCATGCTCTCTCGATCAGTCTCGATATGCGGGGAATGGGCTGGATTTTGGATAGGTTTGGACTTTGAAGGGTTTGTTGTACTCGAGGAGCCTGAGTGGTCCGGCGTATTTCGTGGCTTTTTGTGTAATTGTAAAACTGTACTCGTAATTTTGATTTCAAGTTTTCCCCTGCTCCAGACGAAAAGAAAGAGCACCGAAGCTTCAGCTTATGCGCTTAAATATTACGCAACGGTATAAGTACTCTATGTTACATAAAGGTACTGTGCCTTATCGGGATCCTGACCACCTTAGCTCATCAGCTGCATATGGGAATGAGTTTCCCACCGGTTCGCGATTTTTTGACGCCTTTTGTTAGGTATACTTTTGTTCTTTTTATTCAGCCAGATTTTAGAATTTTCGGAACAGAATTGACTCTGCAATGATTTTTTTGGCGCGAGGCGGTCATAACATGGGCCCTGACTGGGAAGCTGGCCAGGCCCGATTTGTATCCGAAAGCATTCAATCGTCGTCAGGTCATTACGTTTCGCACCATATTTATAAATAGAATATCTCCAGAGTTCCACCTTCGGCAGTGATTCACGTTTATCTCGGGAAATAATCAATTGTAAGAGACAAAATTTGGCAAATCAGCTCTATATAATATATACAGAATTGTAGTGAAGTCTCGTAATTTTTGTGCATTATTTGACCCAGCTTTTCTTTCCGACTTTCCGAGGTAAGATTTTAGGACTTTTGATTATCCAGGTCAATATCTCAATCAGATTGGCAGATAAAGTTCAAGTAAATAGAAAATCATCAAACATGGATGCAAACAAATAATTAAACTCTCATAATATTGGAGATGGCCATGATTATTATCTGATAGTTCAGTAGTTACATCACAAATAGTGTTTGGAAGTCCAGTCTCGAAACCGCAAAAAGACCGGTGACCAGACTGGACCAGACCGCAAAAGACCGGACCACGGTGGTCTGGTCTTTGGTTTTTGAGATGTCGAGACCGCAAAAAGACCAGTCTTCGTTAACCAGTTATGTCGGTTAAGACCGGTCTTTTTTAGTGTTAATTATACCCTTCAAAATGCGTCTAAGACCAAGTAACTTAGTCAAATATTGGCTGAGATATCATTAAAATACTAAAGGTTTCTCAAAAATGGTAGATTCATCGGATTATTTTCATAAATTCATCAATTCTGAGAATATATACACATTTTTGAGCTCGTTTGAAAGCAAATAGGTATGTTAACATTTCTACCAAGCCATATTATTTAAAATGTTACTGAAAAACCGGTTATGAGCTGGTTTTAACCGATGTAGACTGAGACCAGTCTAAAGACTGCAAAAGACCGCGGTTAACAGTCTTTTGCAGTCTCGGTCCAGTCTTTTGACTTTTCAGAATTTTGTAGACCAGTCCCAGTCTACGGTTAAGCCCCTTGAGGTCAAAAAACCAGACCGAACTGGACTTTCAAACACTAATTACAAAGGTAAAATCTGTGACTTGCAAACACACCTGCAAGATCATTCAGAGGTTCAGGACTAATTTCAGCAATAAAATCAAATTTTAAAGCACTCATAACTCACTTATTGCATTCAGATCTTTGAGGTACAAAAATTTCAAGCAGAGGATAAGTAATTTTGACTCTGAGGGGCTGGCCATCTTGGAATGGCCTTGTCCAAACAAGGAAAAAGTACCGTGATGGCCAGCATGCAGTTTTTCATCATCTATAACACTAATTCAAAAAAGAATTTGAATTTTTTATGCTCTCACTCAAGGGAGTCAATCTCAAGCTTTCCAATGATATAAAATTTGTGACATTCCGTTGAGTACATGAGGCTGCAGAAAATCTGCGGCCAGGTTCCCAGGTTGGCCAGGTTCCTGATTATGTACAGTAATGCATTGTAAAATTCAACAACCATGGCCACACTGAACCTTCTGGCTGTGCAATTCCATCTCTTCTCAGAATTTGTTTGAAGTTGAAGTGATAGTCTGATAGAGGGATAGCACAAAGCAAGCACGAAGCCTTGATGCAAAATCTATTCTTGCTCATCTGCAATGAGGCTGGCCTCCTGGAATGCACACATCGATTGCATGCCAATTTTCAAGATTCATGTTAACTGTAGCTAAGGCACTAGTGGCTGCCATATTTATCATAATACTAAGGCAACTGCCTTGAGGCCATTGTGTATACATCCACAGTCTTTATGAAAGGCTCTCATTTAGTTACCAGGCAATATTTTATTACAAAATTTCATTACTATGCTGGAAATTTTCATAACTCTTATAGCAATTTCATAACTTTTATGGCAACTTTTTGAGTCTTTCATTTTACCTTGCAGAGTAACTTTCATAAGAATTTCATAACTACCATCAGGAGATTTCATTGCGAGATTTCATTCTATCAGTGCGAGATTTCATTAACTATACTGGTAAATTTCATAGCTTTTCATAACTATAGGCAACCTTTTCAATGGACCTTTTCATTACATTTCTAGGCTAATTTCATAACTATTTCATTACTCTTACTGTGCAATTTCATTGCGATATTTAATTTAAAGCTGTATTTGTCATTTGATGTGATTATGTAATATGTATGTGTGACTTATAAATGCCTTTTGCTGGATATTTGGCTTATGATAGCCTCATATTCTGGCCTCAAATCCAAACTTTATTAGAAATAGGGCCCTGACCCCCCCACACACAGGCAAACACCAATAAACATATATTTAGTAATTAAAGCAAAATATTGCATATAAATATCATATTAAAAGTTGCCTAGTATTAATGAAAATTAGAATAAGAAATTGCAATGAAATTTCCGAAGGGAAGTTATGAAATATTGAGCAATGATAATGAAAAATATCATGGAAAGTTATGAAATTCTTATGAATTTGTTATGAAAAGTTATAAAATCGTCAGCCACAGAGTTATAAAATCCCTATGAAAAATCTCGCAATGGTAGAATGAAATCTTGCAATGAAATCTCCTGATGGTAGTTATGAAATTCTTATGAAAGTTACTCTGCAAGGTAAAATGAAAGACTCAAAAAGTTGCCATAAAAGTTATGAAATTGCTATAAGAGTTATGAAAATTTCCAGCATAGTAATGAAATTTCATAATGAAATATTGCCTGGTAACTAAATAAGAGCCTTTCATAAAGACTGTGGATGTATACACAATGGCCTCAAGGCAGTTGCCTTAGTATTATGATAAAAGTGGTAGCCACCAGTCGACTCAGACAACGGGCTACTAATTGGCTACTTTCCTCGGCTATCAATATCAGCTTGGTCATTCCGGAGCAAGCTGTCCGTGTCCTCAACCTGGACCCAAGAACTTCATCGTTTTCAGCATTTCCGGCCCTCATTTTCTTGCTATTGACTATTGCCATTGCCACGATGAACCATTATCAACCTGGCAGCAATTACTTCGTGAGGGATGGTTCCCAGCTACCCTATCACAACCTCAAACTGTCTTCACGTTTGACTGCCTCAAGACGTTCCACAAGTTAACTTTGCAAGGGAAGACCAATCTCTATGATTACTACCACACCCTCCTACGATGAGGGGATAATGCAAGTCTCTCAAATCCTATTGTAAGTAAAGCTTCTCTTCTATGTTCAGTCACTAACCTATATCCTCTCAGTACCGATATCCGGAGTTCCATTGTGTATTTTGAATGTGGCATAACCTGATGGCTCTCAAACAAGGTGGCCAAGGCCACAATCCCACCGGCATTGACGCCACGTCGAACGGAGAGCTCCTGATTGAATGTCCAGCTTGCCCACATCCTGGGTGAAATCTTCCTGATGACTGGAAGAAAGTGGGCACTTTGTTGTAAGTCTTTTCTAACTCCTATGTCACTTAAATTTTGAAGTATGCTCATTTTCGTGACAGATTTCTTTATACTCTCTATATTGCCGTCGACAGCAACTTCAAGCTCAAAGGGAAGCAACGATATCTCAAGGATGTGGAGCTCATGCCCAGGTGGGGGGCTTATGTTCCGGAACAGGAATATCAGGATCACATTGCGAATTATGTCAATGAACCCTGTACTTTACCTTGCCCCACCTATTCTGGCCAGAATGGCCAGATTCCGGTGGAATTTGAACAAATAAGCCTGAAAAAGCAGGAAATTCCGGTGGATTCTGGTGGATTCCAGCGGAATGGTAGACCAGAATTCACCGGAATGGACTGGAATAGACCAAAATCACATTTTTACAAATAATAGCAAATTCCAGCAGATTCTGGTGGAGTGAATAGACTCAAATTTGCTCAGGAATGGGGCACAACATAGAGTGCAGCTCATAGGTGTGTTGCGGTTTATTTAACTTTATTATAGTCAGATTGTTCTATTTTTGGTGAGTACAGTTGGTGGATTTATCACTCCCACGCCCAGACTATTTTGCAGGATGCAAAATGTGCCAAGTTATGTGTTCCCACCATAGGATTGGCAAAAGAGTGATTTTCAGGAGTCCTAACACACACAAACAACTATAAATACCATCAAACATGTTTATACCTTCAAAACAAACCTGAGAACTCATTTTGCGGTGAAGAATTGAGTGAGTTAGTCTGAAAATCACTGAAATTGAGACTATCTTGCCTATTCCTCCAGCGTTTTCAAGGTTCTCAGACCCGTTTTGATGGTATCAAACCCTTAGTTATGTCAGATCATTCCGTTCCGGTCCATTCCGGTTTTTTTCCGGAATAAATTCCGGCGGAATAAGCATTTTTGGCAATATTCTGGTGGAATTTGCACTTTTGGCTGGGGCGGAATGGAAATATTCCGCTGGAATGCACTGGAATCCGGCAGAATCCGCCCATTCCAGGTGGGGCACAGTAAAGACCTCATCTATTCTGCCATATTCTGGTGGATTTTGGTCTACCATTCTACCAGAATCCACCAGAATCCACCAGAATTTCCTGCTTTTTTAGGCTTATTTGTCTAAATTCCACTGGAATCCAGCCGGAATAGGTGGGGCAAGGTAAAGTACAGCTGCCCCCTCCTTCATATATGAGAGGCTTTCTGGTTTTAGTAAATTCCGGAGATGAGGTACGTGGTCAAACATATATCTTAGTCAATTATCTGAATTATTGTCTTCTACTTCCTGTAAATTTCTCCAGATACTTGGAGCAGTTGATATCAGGGACATGAACAATAATAGTAACCCTTGTTTATATTCCTCTTGATATTTTAACATGAATCTCTGCGCACTTTCCAGTCGTTTCACAAGAGCTGTCCAAGTGGCATGAATCTGAGCTACTGAATGAGACCCTTGTAAGATCGACAATGTTGTGTTGCCTGGGTCTACTATAAAGTGCGAAGTTCAATCAGGTATCAGAGTAGCCATGTGTTTGATGAAGATTTGTAGCTCTTCCACTGTCTGATTGATTTCATCCAATAATGTTCCTTTCAAGCTAAAATATTTAATGGTCGAAAAGGAGATCAGTCCTAGATCAAGGATCTGATCCCTAGCCAGAGTTGGAGTTGTACAGTACATCAACACTTTCTGAGAGGTTGACCGCAATGTTTCACTTTCAGTAGCATACTCGATCCAAAGATTAGCCATCAGGGAGAGTGCATAGTTATCTTCATTGCTGTAGAACATTAGGTGCTGCATAGAGACAAGACAGCTTGCACTGTCCAACATTTTTGGAGATTCTGTTGCCTCCAAGAGGATGTCAGTAAAAAAAAATCGGATATGGGGTCAGATTTTTTTTTAAGGCCAAAGTCGCTGGACTAACTAACCACTGTGGGAATATATATCTATATATGGTATTATTACATAATTATATTGGTACAACAACTGTCCATTCCGGCTTGCCCAAGCTTTCACAGACCATTTTAATGTTTCTGTGGCCTATTGCCCATTATCTTTTGAGCTCTATAAAATTTAGAATAAACAGGTGAAGAGGTAAATGAAGGGAAAAAAAATATTCTACATTTGTTCATTGCAGTATGGCCAACAATAAGCAACTTGGGCCACTGGGTCATCATTCAGTGCCAGATATAGGTGGCATAGACAAATAATTATAGAAACTGGTTCACTTTTGCACTTATCTACAACTTTGAAGGCCTATTGTTCCTCAGAAGGGTAAATCAAATGAACAGTAAGCTCTTTTGCCTAGTGATGTGCCGGCTCAGGCTCGGCCTGAAAGCCCGGGCTTGGGCTCGGCTTTACTGGGCTTGGGCTTTACAAAACAATGAGCCGGGCCCAAAGCCCAAAAGCAGGCCTGGCCTGGCCTGGCTTGGGCTCAGGCTGGGGCTTTCTGCCTATATACCGTAATTTTGGTGGGGCTTAACGGAGGCATTTTAAGCTCCAACTGTGAATTTACATTTTCAGTCGCATAGGACAAGGAAATCAATAAGGTATACGACTTCTATACTTCTGCAACTGGTAACTATACTGTACTTAAGATAACTAGTTGTCAACATCCGAATTCTCAATATCAATTACCAGCGAGTCCCAACTCTTGGGTTTGTCTGCATCCACCCAATCGGGATCATCGTCATCATCGATAACCTTGAGTTCAAGTTCCAGAACTGAGGTGGGCTGAGGCTCGTGAAAGAGGAGGTCTTTTTGTATCAAGCACTTAAGAAATTGGAGGGCTTCGACAATGTCAGCCTTCAGACAATTTCGTCGCTTACTGATTGTGATTCCTGCCACAGAAAATGCACGCTCACTAGAAACAGACAAGGCCATGATTGCCAGGTAGTCACAAGCAAGTGATGCCCAAACAGGTAAACGAGTTGAATGAATCTAGGAAAAGAACGCTCAGATATGTGTTATAAACCTATTAAGTAAACACTTACCCCCCACCATCGAACGATTGACATATCGTCCAGTACTTCATCCACACCATTGAGGTACTGATCAAATTCACGCTGCCAGGGCTCCGTAACATTGCCAGGGGTGGGACTACTCTCTTCCTCATCCTTGTCATCTGTGTACTCAGCCATGAGCTTGGCAAGCTTCTTGTTCCCCTTTCGCGATGCAGTTTTTGACAGTGTATTGTTTCGGTACAATTCATAATATTGTTCTTTGAACTAACAGCCCAGTTAAGAAATTAGATTATCATGAGCTAACAAAATATGTACAATCTTCTCCGCAGAAGCAAGAATTTCTTTCTCGAGTACGGGACCCCAATGCTTCTTGAAATGTGACATCTTCATGTTGGGATCAAGCACTGTTCATTGATGGGGCTGTTAACATCAAGGAAAAGTAAATGAAAGGACATCAACATACACATAGAAAATGTGTACACGTGGGAGGTAGCGGTCTTGTTATAATAATCCTCAATCTTCGAGATAGCTGCCTTGAGAGCTTTGGCGAATGGAGCGTACTTTGGTCGCGTCGATCGGCTGGACCACGCTTTATGTAAGGCTTCTAAGGCTGGAAGCGCCGTGTGAAGGGTCGGGGTGTTATCGTAGGAAAAGGCTTGTTGTGCACAATCAGCGCACTAAATAGGAAAATCGCTCAGTCAGTTCAATACACCGCGTTTTACAATGTGCCTTACCTCGAGTAAGTCGATGAAACTCTTCAGTCTTGTCCATTCTTCATCCGACAGCTTCAGGGAATCGATTTTGCAACGCTTGTTGAGGTCTGGCTCCTCTCGGCCCATCTCATAGATAAAGTTATCAAGAAACTATTTGAAAATAAGCGGGCAGATGGGGGGAGACAAAAAAATTTACATACACCTTCCAATTGAGTCGCCTGCTTGAGCATTATATATGTTGATGACCAACGAACCTTCATATCGATGAGAAGCGCCAGTGGGAGCTTCTCTGCGCGAATCTGGAGTTGGCGCAGTAATTCCTTCCGTTTTTCAGAAGAACAAGCCTGTGAAGAGTTAGAAACACAGGGAACAAGAGGCTAATAAGTTGGAAAGCTGACCTTGACCGTGATAGATCTGATAAGACCGACTTCGTCTCGCTGCTCTACACCGTCAACTGCTGGTTCATGTGCGTCCGGATCTTTGAGGTCATAGTGTTTTGAGGGGCTGTAAGGGCAACCGCGGTCGGAACGCCGGAGACTGGAAGTCAGGCGACGTAGTGAGACTAGCAGGGGATCCAAAGGTTTAGTTTATTAATAAGTAATTAAACTAACAGCTAACTCACCTAGCAGGGGATCCAAAGAGGAAAGGATGGGGATCCCACTGCAGGTGAGCCGTATAAATACTGTGCTAAGTCCAAATGTGGTACGATGTAAATAATAAAATAATAAATAAAATGGTCTGATGGCAGATAATGCGTTCCGAGGGCCGGGTGCAGTGAGGGAGCTCGGAAAGCGGAAGGTCGCGGACATTATTCCGGCGGAACGTGGAGCGGAAGCGGAATGGTAGGCGGAATGGTGCAAATCCATCTTTTTACCGTATAAGGTAAAAAGATAGATTCATGTGACTTTATGGGCGTCGATGCGGCGGAATGTAGAGTGGGCTCGGAATGGGAGCCGGAGCGGAAGTAAGTGCGGAAGCTCGGAACGAGGTTCCCCTTACAATTACCCCCCCTCCAGAATCGCATCGCCTCGATGCGGAGGTGATAACTGGCATGGGTCGGAATGGAATGGAGCCAAAAGCCAGTGCGCGGATTTGTCGTGGGGCCCCGGGGTTTTGGGCATGGAACTCTGTGACAAGTTCCGGGGCGTTAACATTGTCCTTGTACTCCCAAGAATTGTGTTCTGTTCCGTAGCCTTCCCATTTAATTAGGTACTGGAGTTTCCGTCGGAACATTCGGCTGTTTAAGACTTCTTCAACTTCATAGTGTTCTTCTCCGTCAATGAGTTCCGGGGGTGGAGGAGGGTCGGATTGACGGCCAGGAATGGGGTCTTCCGGAGCGGGAGTTAGTTTGATCACATTAAACACCGGGTGGAGGCGTTTTAGAGAGACAGGAAGTCGGAGTCGGTAGGCGTTGATTCCGATGCGTCTTTCCACTAGATAGGGTCCGAGGCGACGGTGTGCAAACTTCTTGGAGGGCCGGGTGGTCTGAATGTCACTGGCGTCAAGGTACACTTTGTCTCCGGGTTTGTAAACCGGAGCCGGGGTTCTGCGCTGATTGTAGTACCGCGCCATGTCGTCCTTGGCTTTGGAAAGTGCGGACTTGGCTTCTTCAAGTGTGTCCTTCATCCGTTTGGTGAACTCGTTAACCGCTTCTAACTTGGATGGAGGCTGATGTGGCTCAAAACCCATCCGCGGATGTCGTCCGGTGTCCAGCAGGAACGGAGTGTGCTGGGTCGCGGAATGGATGTGGTTATTGTATGCAAATTCCGCGAGCGGGAGGAGTCCCTGCCAGTCGTCTTGCCTTTCACTGACAAATATCCGGATGAACTGTTCCAGTTCTTGGTTGACTCGTTCCGTTTGTCCGTCTGTCTGCGGATGGTATGAAGTGGATGGGGTCGCCTGAATTCCGAGTAGGCGGTACAGCTCCTTCATGAATTCCGCAATGAACTGAGATCCGCGGTCGGAAATGACTTTCCATGGGAGTCCGTGAAGTTTCCACACATGCTTGAGGAAGAGTTGTGCGGCTCCGGCGGCGGTGATTGTGGTAGTGGTCTCAATGAAATGGCCTCGTTTTCCGGTGGAGTCTACCACCACCATAATTGCGTCGTAGCCTGCGGAATCCGGAAGTTCCACAATGAAATCTACGCTGATGGTGTGCCACCGTTCTTCCGGGATTGGGAGCGGAACAAGCTCTCCAGATGGAAGGCGGCGTTGGGCTTTGGTTCGGAGGCACATATCACAAGTAGAGACGTACCGTCCAACATAGCGTGACATATTGGGCCACCAATAATTCCGGGAGACTAGTTCCAAGGTTTTAAACCGTCCTGCATGTCCAGCAATCCGAGTGTCATGGCAGAGTGAAACTATTCTCCGGCGGAGATCGGAAGTCGGGGGTACATAAATCCGTCCTCGGAAATATAAGAGATTGTCACGTTCGGACCACTCTCCAGAACGGAGTGAGCGGTTAGACGATTTCCGAAGTTCTTGGATGGCTTTAGCAACGGGTTCCTCCTGGACTGGGTCTTTAACGCCCTTGCGGATGTCTCGGAGAATGTCGACCTCGGCCCCGACTACTTCCACAACTTCCATTGCACGGACTGCAAAGAACTTCGGAGTCAGGAGCGTGATGTTGGAATTATCTTCGGAACCCGTTCCATGATCGGAACGTCGGGACAGTGCGTCCGGTTTTCCCATTGTCCGTCCGGGTTTATGGCGCATAAGGAAGTCAAACCGGGCAAGTACAAGTGACCATCGTGCTTGCCTCCGGTTGAGCTGCTTGGCTGTCATAAAATATTCCAGGTTCTTGTGATCCGTCCAGACCTCAAATTGGTGTTCCGCACCCTCAAGGAAATGCCTCCACTCCTGCAGGGAGCGGATAATGGCCAACATTTCCTTGTCGTGGATTTCATAATTCCGTTCAACCGAGGACAAGGACTTGGAGTAGAATGCGACAGGATGCCATTTGTCATCTTCCGGGGAGATCTGCGACAATACCGCTCCGGTTGCAAAGTCGGAACTGTCTGCCTCTACTCGGAAAGCGCGGGTGGAATCCGGGGAAAGTAAGACCGGGGCGGAGGTAATAGACTGTTTGAGCTTGTCAAAGGCAGCTTGTTCATCCGAGCCCCAATGCCATTTGGTATCATTCCGGGTAAGGTCAAAGAGCGGTCGCGCATGTTCCGAAAAATCTCGGATGAACCTTCGGTAGAAGTTGGTAAAGCCCAAAAAGGATTGTACTTCCTTTTTATTAGATGGTTCCGGCCATTCCGCAACTCCAGCGATTTTGACCGGGTCCATTCCAACAGTGTTGTGCGAGATGATCACTCCGAGATATTCGACTGTGGTCCGTTCAAATTCGCATTTGTCCGGCCGGAGGTATAACTTATGCTTTTCCAAAAGTTCCAGTACCCTCCGGGTGACATTCCGATGTTCCTCGATGGTTTCCGTGAAGATCAGGATGTTGTCCAAGTAGACCACAACAACTCCTTCCGAGATGAGGTCTTCAAAGATGTCATTCATCATGGTTTGGAAGGTAGCCGGGCTGTTGGTGAGTCCGAAAAACATGACCAGGGGTTCAAATAGTCTGCGGTTGGTCCGGAACGCGGCTTTCCATTCGTCTCCTTCCTTCATCCGGACGTTGTTAAAACCCCAACGGACATCCAATTTAGTGAAGTATTTTGCTCCTCGGAGTTTATTGATTAACTCGGAAATAAGCGGAAGCGGGTACTTGTTCTTCACGGTCATTGCGTTTAGCGCTCGGTAGTCCTGGACCAGTCGGAGAGAACCATCCTTCTTCTTAATGAAGAAAACCGGGGAGGCCATCGGGGATTTGGAAGGGCGGATCCGTCCAGAATCAAGGTTCTCCTTAATGAATGCATCGAGTTCCTTTTGTTCATTGACTGCCAACGGATAGACCTTGCAGCTCCGGGGGTTTGCTTCCGCAACAAGTTCAATTGCATGGTCCCATGGTTTCGGATCCGGTAGGTTGTCAAAGGACTCCTTAGAGAAGACGGAGTGGAAATCCCTGAGATGCTCCGGGACGTGCTGGTCGAAGTCCGAGGGTTCCGAATTGCGTTTGAAAGCTTCCGCTAGACGTTGGGAGATGGTGGAACTAGCACGGATTTCTTCCGCTTCCGGCATGAGTCCGGTTGCGAAAATGCGATCTCCATCTTCCAGACAATCTTCCGTTGGAACTGCGGAAGGCGGCTCGTCTTCATCCTCGTCATCGTCATCATAGTCATCGACAAGATCCGGGAGTTCCCCGGCTCGGCAGGCATGGAGAAGACGGATTTCAGCCTTCCGAATTCGACGTTCCTCGCGGAGTTCGGTCCGACAACCATTGCAACACCGGGGTGAGCACTTTGTCATTTTGACTGTTCCGGTGGTAAAGTCAATATCCGGGTTATGCTTCTTGAACCATGTGTACCCGAGGATCACCTTTTGCTTCCCTAGTTTAGTGACCGCAAGGAGGATGCGTTCCGAGTGGTTTTCGTAGGTCATAATGATGTCCACCACCTTCGAAATTAGACCGGCCTCATTTAGAGTTCCATCTACGTTGAACACCTGAACAGGTTGAGACAGATTCCGGGTCGGAAGTCCCAATTCCTTAACATAGTCCTCGTCAATGAAATCCCCGGTTGCTCCTGTGTCTCCAGGGCATTAGTTCCGGCTTCCACCATTGTGTCCGTGGTCTTCAGACGTATGGGGAGGACAAGCGAAGTTGGTCCCGGGGACATGGAATTTATAACAAGCTTGGGATGCATCTGTTTCTCCCATTTTGGCCTTCGGGGTTTCGAGGAGTTTTTCGGAACATTCTCGGGAACTGTAGCTGAATTTTCCGGAACATCTTCGGAAACTGCGGTTGAATTTTGTACGGCTTCATCGTTTTCGCTTTCTTCAGTGGTGGTTTCTACTTCAAGAGTGGCAAAACGATTTTTATTAGGCAACGGGGGCGTACTAATCACTCGTTGCGGGGTACAAAATCCTCCGTCGGAACGGGGGTAAATTCTTCCGCAGGTTCTTCCGAAACAACATCTAGCCTTGCTAGCATGTCTTCCAGAACACTTTGGACTTCGTCTGTGGACATGTGCCGGACATCGTAGCGGTGAGGGCAGTCATTGGCCCAATGTCCGAGTTCTCCACACCTTCGGCAGTTTTGGGGAAGTGCACCCTTTTTCCGGGCAGCGTCAATGTCCATCGGGATGGGATTCCCGGGTGACGGAGTTGCGTGCGCATACCGGAAAGGTACTGCGGGGGCTTTAGGGACAGGTAACATACTCCCGCGTGTAGTGGATTGAGGCCCGGGAGAAATTGGGGTCGAGGTGGTCCGGTATGAGGAGAGGAACGCCTCATCAGCTGCTCGGTTTTGGTCAATTTGGACAGCCAGAGTGTACCAAGCATCCAAATCTACGTCCGAGGGTCGTCCTTGGGTCATTCCGGCAATTGCTTGGCCAATCCGGCGATCCAGTCCTCGTCGGAACTTGACGATAATGTTCCGGGGATCGGTGTAGCCGGAGTCGGATACTAAGTCTCGGAATTCATCGAGGTAGTCATCCACGGAACGACTACGTTGGAAGTACGATGAGCCTTCAAGTTTGTTAATGGCCACTGCTGCCGCATTAGCCGGGGTGAACAATTTTCGGAACTCCTGTTCAAAGTCAAACCAATCCGAGAATGGGAGTCCTTCCGCATCTTCCATCGCAAACATCCGCTGTGCCCAGCTGGAAGCTCTCCCAGATTTCATGAACGTCATTGCCCAGACTATCTGCTGAGACTCGTCATCGAATGCCTCCGGGACAAGGCGGATGTACGCCCTGCAAGAGGTGAGGAAGGCTTTTCCCTTGGCTCGATCTCCGTTAAAGTCTGGTGGGGGCGAAGGGCGGATAGAAGTTTTTTTCCGGGGACGCTCGGAAACATGTTCGGAGATGATGCGTGAGGGAGCGGGTGAAGGGATATTTCGGATGGGTTGTGCAGGGAGGAGGTTGAGGTGTTGAGCGATTTGTTGTAAGAGGTTGTGATTTTCGGTTCCCTGAATCCGAAGTTCTGCTAATTCCGTTTCGAGGGCGGAAACACGATCCGTGTCGGCCATATCGACATTGAGAAGTTCCGCAGGTTGTTCGGGCATCGGAGAAGAGAGGGGAGTCCGGAAATTAGTGGTCGCAGAGTTAAAGGAGGAATCGTAGTTCGCTCCGTAAGTCGCTATGGTGGGCACTAATTTTCCGGAGACGGCTCTCTAGAGAGATCCTTTCCTACTGTAAGGGCAACCGCGGTCGGAACGCCGGAGACTGGAAGTCAGGCGACGTTAGTGAGACTAGCAGGGGATCCAAAGGTTTAGTTTATTAATAAGTAATTAAACTAACAGCTAACTCACCTAGCAGGGGATCCAAAGAGGAAAGGATGGGGATCCCACTGCAGGTGAGCCGTATAAATACTGTGCTAAGTCCAAATGTGGTACGATGTAAATAATAAAATAATAAATAAAATGGTCTGATGGCAGATAATGCGTTCCGAGGGCCGGGTGCAGTGAGGGAGCTCGGAAAGCGGAAGGTCGCGGACATTATTCCGGCGGAACGTGGAGCGGAAGCGGAATGGTAGGCGGAATGGTGCAAATCCATCTTTTTACCGTATAAGGTAAAAAGATAGATTCATGTGACTTTATGGGCGTCGATGCGGCGGAATGTAGAGTGGGCTCGGAATGGGAGCCGGAGCGGAAGTAAGTGCGGAAGCTCGGAACGAGGTTCCCCTTACAGGGGCTGTACGTTATAAGGAGGGCCTGGGTCGCCAAGTTGATGACATGAGCAAGGCATCTACCATCGAAAAATAAGTATGTATAATATATGGTGGAAGGATCAACCGAGGATCAACTTACCGGATGTGATAGTCATCCCATTCCCACTGTTTAACGCAGTCCTTTCGCATTGATGATTTGTTGACCCTTTGCCCAAAATTTTGGAGCATGGTGAGATTGTTGGTGGCGTTGTTGCAAGTGATCCATCCAACCTAGAAGAATGTACATTCAACGTCAAGCCAAAATTGATTGCAACTGCGTACCTTGTGACCAATATCCAACTGTTTGACAACCTTATACAGGGCTCGTCCAAGTGTAACGCCGTCATGTGAGCAATTGACTTGGGTGAAACCTAAGAGTGCACTCTTTTGTTTCCAGGTGCCATCTGCCTCCGTCTCAATCCAGTGGCCAGTGACCGCGAAATACAAGTCGGTGTGTGACCACGCGTCACACGTCATGCTGATCAACCCAGTTTTGTCACTCTGCGTGTAGCATTAGGTGGTAAACGAACAAAGGATAACTAAGGGAAACTTACCCCCAGCGTGGCTTGAAGCTCCGTCAAATTTTTCTTGAATAAACTGATTATATACTTTTGTGTTGCCTTGCGATCGGGAATAAGAACACCCTCCGTTGCTCGAGACGCAATGCTGATCATCTCCTTAAACTTCGGGTGATCAAGGGCTTGGATGGGCTGATAATCATCCCACAATTAGATAAATAGAAAACAAAATGCGGGAATCGTTTACCTGATCCGTGGCAATAAGCCATTCAATTGTGGCTTGCCAAAAAAGGGCATCTGAATATGCAATGACCCGCTCTCTTTGTGGTCGCTCCTGCAGATGTGGATCGAGCGCCGTCTGTTTTGAACAATCTTCGGCTTTTTGTTGATTTTTTCGAGCCAGGACGGCCTTTGGGAGCTTTGTTTCAAAGTTATTCTTTGAACACCATTCATTGTAAGCTCCCTAATCACCCTTAAAGTCAGGAAACACACTGATAATCTAATCAAGAAGTGACAAACCTTATGGAGTGATTCAATGTGGCAACGGAGTGTGCTGCTTTCACAGACAATGTTGACTATCAGCCGCTTTTTCCTGGTCATATTCCATTAAAAAAATATAGCGACCAAATGGTTTTAACGCGAATCACATACTTGCCAAATTTACACACTCGTTTGGGTTTACTGTTGCCAGGCGCCTTGTGCAGTTTTTCAAAAAACTTGTCGATGTCGCAAGTCCGTTGCTTCAGTGTCAATGTTTCGGGCTCTTTCGAAGGACCAGGGGCATTGTCGTCATCCGAGTCTTCTACACGAGCTCTCTTAGACGACGACCCTTTGAGACATAGATGGTTTAACAAGGAAGGAAGAAAGAAAAACATTAAATGGAAGTACCTTGTTGTGGGGACGGATCCTCCTTGTCAGTGTCGTGAACAGAAAGAGATCGCTTATTGAAATCGGACAGTGGAGGAGAGGCAGGTTGTGTATTTTGCCCAGATTCGGATTCAGCCTCAGACTCAGTCACTGCTGTGGTGCTCTTTGCTGTCGGATTTCCGCGAACAGTGGTGTCAACGGATTGGGCAGAATCTTCACAGGAGAGAGTGAGAAAAGAATTTATGTCATACTTTGAGTTTAATGGCACGTACCTTTGACTTTAGCTGTTGGCACGGGTAGTCGCTTTTTGCGGGCAGGGACAAGCTTATCTGGAATAGGCGAGGAAGGCATATGGGATTTTTTGATAGGAATTTTAGCATCGACTCACACACTTTGTGTTGGCTGGTGAACTCTATTTTTTCAACTGTACAGTTCTTAAATATTTAAACTCAGAAGTCCACCTACAAGCCGGGGCTCAGGCTGATGGCTCAGGCTTTTGAAAACCATAGGCTGGGCCCTAAGCCCCTATGAGCCTGCTGAAAAAGCCCGGCTTGGCCCGGCTTTTTGGGCCCGGCTGGGCTCGGCTTAGGGCCTGAGGCCGGAGTCGGCACATCACTACTTTTGCCTCAAAGTATTGCCTCAAAACTTTTTTTTTTAAGGGCCTCTTGGCCTGGACTAACTAACCGACCCTATGTCATGTATTTTTTTACTGACACCCCCTTGGTTGCCTTGCCCACACTTTGTCCTGATACTAGAATCTCTGTGGGATTACAATTGTTGCTAATGTTCATTTTTGTAGCTTCTCCTCCAGTCTTTGAACCAAAGACTCCATACTTTTGAAAGGGTTCAAAGCAGATTTTCAATAGCAGGAAGGCAGAGGCAGTAGAGGCAGTTTCAACCTAGAACATGGAGTTGTCATTGAAGATCTGTTTGGAGTATCCAGGGATTTCAGAGAACTCAACCTAAATACCCCTGCCTGTCAAGTTTGATTGTCCGGAACAGAATCCAGCTTGATTGAATAAGAGATTGACAAGATCAGTAGGAATTAGAGTTGTCATGAAGCTCAAGGATTGTTGGCCAGCTAAAGAACTTGAGTTTCCCACAGTGTCCACCTTTGTGAGGGCCTGGCTCAAGGGCACCGTCAACTTATAAGGGAGAACTCAAGGAATGAGCTGCAAACTGAGGTGTGAGACCCAAGAGAGTGAAGAGATAACAGAATAGCTCTTTGGTCAGGAAGGTGATTGATTGTGGCTGGTTCAAATCTTGGGAAGCCCAAGATGGAATACTGTAAAGCTACTCTTAGTATGAGAACTCAATAAATCTTACTGAAGATTACAAGTCTGACGAAGGAGGACTCATCTATATAATCTCCAGCCCAAGCCAAATTTTGACAAGAGGAACATTTAAGACGCTGGTAAGTTCTGTGATGGTATTACATAAGCCTTTGGGCTTTGTTCCAACATTGTCAGAAGTTCTTGGTTGATTCTCTACCTAAATATGCACGCCCAGTGATACTGACTCTCACCTGATCTCTGGTAGTGATTGGAAGTCCGGTCCAGTCTGGTCTTTGGGTCTGAAATCCAAAGACCGAGACTGAGACCGGTCTTTTGCAGTTCACAGACTGCAAAAGACTGCACAAGACTGACCAGGACCGGTTTAGAGCAGTCTTGGTCGGTTTTTGGTGGTCTTTTAACTGGTCAGAACCGGTCTTTCAAACCATTGTACTGTTTTCTAGAATTTCAGTCGATAATCAAAGAAACTTAGTATAAACTTTACAATCTCATAATCTGTGAGAGTAATTACATAGAATACCATGTCTATTGACATAACTACAGCTGTGAATTGAATCTGATACATTTTTTCTATTAAAACAGTTCTTACTCTAAAATTATGAATTTTTGATCATTTGAAAGCTCTTAGATGTATGTATTTTTGTGTAAAATTTCGAGAGGAAAGACCAGTTGAGACCAGTTGAAACCGGTTTTTGGTCGGTCTTGAAAATTCTGACTTTGACAAAGACCGAAGACCAGACCGCAGTTGCAGTCTTTGTCAGTCTTGTGAATTTCCGGTCTTTATCAGTCTGGTTCCGGTCCAGTCTTGGTCTTTTTGCAGTCTTGCAACTGGACTTCCAAACACTAATCTCTGGCGCAGTCTTCAAAATTGTGCATATATCAGCTTTGCACTGATGACTTCAACTTCAAATTAGCTTATTCATGCATCTGTCAGGAAGAAAACACCAAGAATGGACGCTTCAACCATTCAACAAGGATGAGGAACTAGGGTGAAGTGATGTGGGTACAGCTACATGGCAAGCCATAAACTCAGTGTGCTACTGAGCTGGTGAAATTCAGGGAAAACAATGCTCGCATGAAGTCTGTTCCCCAAGCTCTCTACAAATGGTAAATATGTCGTTAACTTGTCCCGACACCTCAGTTAATGCTGCTAACCACTGCTCCTCTTTTCACCTAAAAACCGATGCCCCAGGCTCAAGCCTTGTGTCAGCTTGATAGAAATGCTTTGAATCACACTGACTGCATTTTTTGGCAGTTGAAGACACAGGACAACACTGAGAGGACCAGACTATTGCCCCAGAACACAAGCAACAAGGTTGGAAACTGCAATGTGCGTAACATTTGGCTGATGGCATTGCTCATCCCCTTGTTTATATCTTGAAGAAAATTACTGACCCACCAATTCCAACTGTGTCCAACCCAACATTCATTATTCAAACAGCGTCCAGCAGCAACAGCCGGCTGCACTACTCATGATTGCCACCCACAAAGGGTCACAGCCTTGACTGCACATGCTTATTGCACAAAAATACTGACTTCAGCATCCAAACTCTACCAACACAACCAGTTCCCACCTCTTTGTTAATTGCGCAAACCCTGCTTGATGCCATCTGACAAGACAGGTGAAGCCCCTCCTTCCCGACCACATTATCGTTATCAAACCCTGTATTGTGTTCTGTTGTATGTACCATTTAATAAAAAAATTTACAGCTGTGATATGTTTGTTATGTTTGTAGACCTCAATTTGAATAGCATAGTGACATGGACTTATTCATGCCATGTGAATGCACTGGCCCACACTAGCCAAGTTCATTGAGGGGTAAAAAGATATATTGCCTTGAGGCGTGTCATAATAGGTAAGCTGACTAAGCTATCTAATCTTATCAACTAGCCTATGGGTTTTACAAGCAGAAATGAATTGTAAATGTCATTGAAAAAGGAATTGATCAAAGTAAACAAAGATATGGAAAGTTGATGAGACGTGAACAAGTACTGTACTTACAAGCTAAAGGGATCACTACCCGTGGCTGTTACATGTAGATAGTGTCAGAATTGACAGAATTATAAAAATAATATGATAGATCTACCATTTTTTACTAATTTTATTGTATTTTTACAATATCTCAGCCAATATTTGACTAAATTACTTGGTCTTAGATCTGTTTTGAAGGGTATAATTAAGGCTAAAAAAGACCAGTCTTAGCAAATGTAACCAGTTAGCAAAGACTGGTCTTTTTGTGGTCTCAACATCTCAAAAACCAAAGACCAGACCAGGTGGTCTGGTCTTTTGCAGTCTGATCTGGTCTGATCACTGGTCTTTTTGTGGTTTCAAGACCAGACTTCCAAAGACTACTCAGTACTTAAATTTGGGGATTGATTCCGCAGTCAGTAAAAAAGGGTTTAATCAAATACTACAGAGAGTAGAAACACATCTTGCACAAAAAAAATGGTAAAAATATTTGGACTATTTTTACCATATTTAATATTAAAATATTCTGTTGTGCACCCATTGTTTGGGGTATGTGATTGATATAATTAGAAATTGTAGAAATAGACAGAGCAACTATATTAAAGTATCATCAATACATTTCATAAGCTTTGTTGCAAATGTTTCTGCTTCCTTGTGGGAAAACCTCCATGTACCACCTATAGAGTACTTTGTGAGAACATTTCTATGTTTAATCTCTTGTGCAATTTCTGCCATCTGTGAGACGATAGTAGATAGTAGTTTGTGTATGAGGTCCTGTTTGTGTTCAAGAAAAGAGGAAATGGCTATGGTCCATAGTTCAGTGGATTGAAACCTAGATGTCTGCACTTGCATATGAACAGCATGCATCAATATTATCAATACTGCAAATGTAGATAAGTGCATATATGAAGGTAAGGAGCAGAATACATGCAAGCAATAAATGATAAAGCTTCAACATTATTGAGGGCCTTAAAGTGAGTTGTTACATTGAAGGAAATAGTTGAAGTAAAGTATAAATACCATTGGAAACATATGAAAAAGTAAACCAAGACTAGTTTTCAGATGATCCACGTGGGGATCCTACCAAACAATATCAACAATCAAGAAAAGATTAGTAAACAGAAAAATATGTGAACTCACATGCTGTAGAATAACAACCAAGAAAGGATTATAAAATAGACAAGCCAGATAAATAATATGCAGACCCACAAGCTGGAAAAGGTCAGACAAACCAGATAAATAATATGCAGACTTACAAACTGCAAAACAACAACAAAGAAAAGATCAGCAGATAGACAAGCCAGATAAATAATATGCAGACCCACAAGCTGTACAACAGCAACAAAGAAAATGTCAGACAAGCCAGATAAATGATATGCAGACTTACAGACTGCAGAACAACAAGCAAGAAACAATCAGCAGATAGACAAGCCAGATAAATGATATGCAGCCTTACATCCTGCAGAACAACAAGCAAGAAATGATCAGATAGGCAAGGCAGATAAGTAATATACAGACTTACATGCTGCAGAACAACAAGCAAGAAACAATCAGCAGATAGACAAGCCAGATAAATGATATGCAGCCTTACATCCTGCAGAACAACAAGCAAGAAATGATCAGATAGGCAAGGCAGATAAGTAATATACAGACTTACATGCTGCAGAACAACAAGCAAGAAAAGGTCAGCAGATTGGCAAGTCAGATAAATAATATGCAGACTTACAAACTGCAGAACAACAACAAGGAAAAGATCAGCAGATAGACAAGCCAGATAAATAATATGCAGACTTACATGCTGCAGAACAACAAGCAAGAAAAGGTCAGCAGATAGACAAGCCAGGTAAATAATATGCAGACTTACATGCTGCAGAATAACAACCAAGAAATGATCAGATAGGCAAGTCAGATAAATAATATACAGACTTACATGCTGCAGAACAACAAGCAAGAAAAGGTCAGCAAATTGCCAAGCCAGATAAATAATATACAGACTCACAAGCTGCAGAATAACAACCATGAAAAGGTCAGATAGGCAAGGCAGATAAATAATATGCAGACTCACATCCTACAAAACAACAACCAAGAAACAATCAGCAGATAGACAAACCAGATAAATGATATGCAGCCTTACATCCTGCAGAACAACAAGCAAGAAAAGCTCAGCAGATAGACAAGCCAGATAAATATTATACAGACTCACAAGCTGGAGAACAATGACCAAGGAAAGATCAGCAGATAGACAAGCCAGATAAATAATATACAGACTTACATGCTGCAGAACAACAAGCATGAAAAAATCAGCAGATAGACAAGCCAGATAAATAATATGCAGACTTACAAACTGCAGAACAACAACAAAGAAAAGATCAGCAGATAGACAAGCCAGATAAATAATATGCAGACTCACATGCTGCAGAACAACAACCAAGAAAAGATCAGATAGACAAGCCAGATAAATAGAATGCAGACTCACATTCTGCAGAACAACAAGGAAGAAAAGATCAGCAGATAGACAAGCCAGATAAATAATATGCAAACTCACATGCTGCAGAACAACAAGCAAGAAAAGATCAGCAGATAGACAAGCCAGATAAATAATATGCAGACTTACAGACTGCAGAACAACAAGCAAGAAAAGATCAGCAGATAGACAAGCCAGATAAATAATATGCAGACTTACATACTGCAGAACAACAACCAAGAAAAGATCAGATAGACAAGCCAGATAAATAATATGCAGCCTTACATTCTGCAGAATAACAACCAAGAAATGATCAGCAGATAGACAAGCCAGATAAATAATATGCAGACTCACATACTGCAAAACAATAATCAAGAAAAGATCAGATAGACAAGCCAGATAAATAATACACAGACTGACATTCTGCAGAATAACAGGCAAGAAAAGATTAGCAGATAGACAAGCCAGATAAATAATATGCAGACTCACATTCTGTGGAACAACAACCAAGAAGAGATCAGCTGATAGCCTTGAGTGTTAATAAGCTTACCATCTGAAGAAATAAAAGTAATAGTTGTTTTTAGTTTTCTTCACACTCTAGCAATTTTTACTTACCATATAAACAACCACCATTTTGATCATATAATTTACATCAGGTGTGTTTGAGCCCAACTTGCTGCTTTGGTCTAAATATGCTCAAGATCAGTCCTTTTGATACGGTGGCTATTGCAATTGATTACCACTATTCCCTTTTAATATCCTACATAGTGGTTAGAATCTTATTGGGATCCTTTTTTTGATAGAAATTTACTCACCAATAAAAACACCAATATCCAGTACTTGAAATATTACGGCCCCATACAACAGACAGTAATGTTTTGATTCTAGGTCCTGTCAAACTCTTCTCTGTTGCCTTAATCAAGTTCATACATGCTTCTGTTGACTGAGCTGTGGGTTGTTGCATGTCTGAATGTAGTCAAATCAATTCTGAACAGGACTCAGACAGACAATCATACCAGCAGTTGTGAGAAACACCATGCATGAGTTACTCTGGCTCAGCTGTTTTAGCTCTTCCTCATGTTCCTTCACATGTTGTTCAACTTGAATCTCAGCTTTGGCACGTGCATCCTTCTTAATTGATCGGCTGAGAGTGCCACCTGGTAAGCTTAACTGGTCCACAATGGACCGTGTGGCTTTCCCAACTGCTCCATCACGCTTTGTAAAGATGACAACAAGTGGAGCTATGGAACTGTCAAGATTAAGACTAATTATAGTTCATTTGCTTACTGTGTCCCTTCAACAAGCCAAAAAATCCTTTTTCAGTCTCAAGGAGCTCGCGAGGGTCATCAAGCGGGAGGCATATCCTGAAGAATGAATGCATGAGAGATCTAAACTTGGAGAACACAGCAAGCATATCCATACCATATAGCATGAAGCTGCTTCCTAAGACTGCTCACTTCTGATAAATGATCCTCCACAAATTGCTGTACTGTGGAAAGCTCGTCGAAGGAGCCAGCTTCGAAACCGCGCGAATCGTGAAAGACAAATCCAGGTAGGGAGTGGAAGTGGATCTCATCCTTTATATTGTGTAACCCACGCTACCAGTGAAGCAGACAAGTGAGCACCCAGTAAAAACAACGTTGCGAGAAACGCACATCGCTCTGGCCTTCAATCACCTACAGATCAACTCGATCAGACCTAAGAATCGCAAGCATTCAAACATAACGTACATGGCCGGCCAACAACTCGCCTCCCCGTCTGACCTCTGCTTCGTTTATGGAAGCGCCGGCGAGTCTCTCGAGGATCGTTGTCTTTCCTGCATTTGCGCGGCCCAAGATAAGGACCCGGAATTTCAAATCTCGTCTCTTCCAGAACTTCAAGTTGCTCTCGGCCAAGCTCTCGTCCAAGCTCTCATCGCTGAAAGGTGTGTCGGTCTTAGAAGCCATCGACGGTAGAAAAACTGAAGGAGGGTTTTAGTGATCAACGATGGAAACAAGCCTCACTTATTCATGAATGTAGCAGCCCCGATGTCGACGGCGCTTCGTCACGCGTCTCAACACGGACTTATTTTAAGAATGCCCCTGGTTGTTTCCCTTCTTCCAGTCAGCCTCTCCCCCAGTTCCCATGTTCAGCTCATTCTCTGGCAGGTCCCAGGGCTTCCTCGATATTTATATGCGGATGTCTCTGCGTAAGGCTGTCCACATAAAGCCGCCCGCTGTCAACATGTTTTCCATCCTTCTACACGACAGCCATGTCTGGTGAAGACGTACTTGTGCCCTATACCGATATCCTGAGCCAAGAATGCCCCCCGTAAGCTCATATCCACAATTCTCCTCTCCTTTATTTAATCTTTTCACTTTGAAGCCTTCGTATTTTGGTAGTGGGCAAAGTATGTGATGTACATTCGATATTTCCAGGATATCGCTAACCGAAACCACAAGTCTGGGGCAGGAAAGTCTGCATTGATCAACGCCGTGTTTGGCGTGGATGCAACGGTGAGCGCTTTGTCCTCTGACCCCATCTATATTCTTATCTTTCACCAAGCCTGTGTCGCACAGGACTCCTGGAGAACACGACATCGATCAACCGCTCACCTTCCCGGAAAATGATCGTATCGTCATACACGACTCCAGAGGATTCGAGGCAGGGGAGGCAACAAACTTACAGAAGGTTTTCGACTTTATCGAACGTCGATCCAAGATGCCGGCGCTTAGTGACCGATTACACGCGATCTGGTTAGATCAAGCAAAGTGACCTTCGTTTCACTTCTCACTTCTCACATTATTGCATTAGGGTCTGCGCCGAAATACCGTTTGCAGGCGCTCGAGCTTTTGAGAGGGGCGTGGAACGGATTTTGAAAGAATGCCAGGGAACTGGTTCGTCTGCTATCCTTTCTTCTTTCTTATCTGATTTCACGCCTTCAGTTCCGATCATTGTGGTTTTCACTAAAATTGATATACTTCGCGAGACCCAGGAGAAAAAACTTGAGGAGGAACTGGAACGGCAAGATGAGGAGATGGACGACGAGGAATTTGAAGCAAAGGTCGACATTCTCGTTAACGAGGCTGTGCAGAGGCTTTGTATCGAACCCTTACGGGCACTTACGCCTTCTAATTGCCCGGAATATCCATGGATTGCGACCTCAAGTGGGTACGCTCTTTAGCTCTCGAAACTCGAGTTCCGATATACTGTTAATTAGATGCACGCGAGCAACGGTTCAAGAAGACGATCACAGAGTTGGTCGACCTTGCACTTAGATTGGCCGAGATAGAGAAGGTCTGGATCGGAATGGCTATCGCACAACGATCCAACGCCAAAGCATCCATCAAAGCATCCATTCGGTAAAGTGACCCACTCTCTTCTTGCGTTGTAGGTCCTGATGCCTTCTCATTCACGACCAGCATCGGAAGGAAAAGTAGGACTCCAATGGGTCTGATTCGATCGTTATTCTGAGCCTTTCAACAGAGTATTGGCACGGCCTCTTCTCCGACATCTTTCTTGGCTTCACTATGAGAAGATTACTGGACGTTTTGCAAAAAGACATTGTCAATGTGTGGAACATGGACGATCCCAAAGATGTGCGTCACAATTCCTGCCTGGCGCAAAGACTGTTGCTCATTCTTCACCGATCGTTAGCATCTTAAAACTCCAGAGTTTATTGCGTTATTATCGGTGCTGGTGGAGGACCTATCTGACGAGAACAGGTATTCATTGTTTGTTGCCACCCCGTGCTCATTCTGAGCCTGTTCGTTGTCAGAGACAACTATCCTTTGACCCAGGTGGCCGTGAAATCAGTCATTGAGAACCCAGCCTCCATCATCATCACTGGGCCGACTGCAGTAGTCGTTCTGTTTGCGGAATGGGTACGAGGGACGTACAGGAAGACGTCAGTGCTTTCCATTCCTTCGCCATACGCTGCCCGGCTGACAATCACGTTGATACCAGGAAAAGCTCTGTCCGTTGTCTGATGGGGTTCCTCGTCGACCTCACACTCACGATGGACACACTGTTCTATCTCGTTCTAGCTGGTGGTCAGAAACCCATGAAAATCGGGCTCGTTAATCGAGCACTCCGGATATACAAGACTCGAAAGGCGCCTGTCCACGCCAGCATCAGAGCTTGGGCGGACGGCTGGAGCACGTTCGGTCACCTGGGTGCTAACGAGGTCATCAACAAGATTGCCGATATAATCGAGGAGCACAGTGTGAAGCCTGAACAGTGGGAGATGAGGGACGAGGTTGCTGATGAGTCTTGGATGGCTGTGGACGCGCTGAGAGACACGGAGCCGGTGCGAACGTAGTATATGTTTTCTTGTACAACTTGTAATGTAATCACTTCTGAAAATCTCCTGCGATCGAAGCTGGCTCATTTGCAGTGACCGATGGCTCTGCCCTGAAGAACATGAAGTGCAATACCTGCCCACATTAAGGTGGCTAGTGTGATCGTGATATGAAGTTTTTCTTGTGACGATGATACATTTAGGCAACCGTTAAGGAGTACGCCGATTAGGACGTCGAGAGTAATTTCGGATTTGCTATAATGATATATGTACGTGCGATGATATGAGGGCGTGTGTACAAGGTGGAAAGACGAGATGAAGCACCGAAGGAGCATGGTGGAGCTAGATAGGCCGAACAAAAGGCAAAAGTCCAAAGCAGGGAGATAAAGGGAGGGCCAGTCTGTTGAAATCTGCCTACGAAGAACAAAAACGTGGCCTGCCAGCGTTAACGTCTGGAATGAATACTTAAATTACAACAATGGATACGAAGCAGCAGTGATAATCCAAAACAAAGAATAAAAGAGGGGAAGAGACGAACGAAAGCAAAGCTGAAGTCTTTCTCTCGGACCATAAGATCCAACACGAGGAATGTCCGCCACGACTGTCTCTACATGACCACGCATTTCCTCTGCTTGAGGTTGACTGCGCGTCCCCAGCGGCCCCTGAAACTCTCCCGCAGTGCGGTGTCGAACACCTCCTTGACGCCCTTTCCCGTCTTCGCGCTGCATTCTCTGTACCCAGCCCCGATGTCTTTGGCAACAGCAGCACCCTGCTCGGGAGTGACGGGTACCTGACCTTGGGCAGAGAGCATGCGAGTGGTCGTAGAATCGGATCGTAGGTCGGTTTTTGTGCCGATGAGTAGCAAAGGTGTTGATGGGCAGAAGTGTGATACTTCTGGGTACCACTGCGAAATAATCAGACTGATTAAATGGTGATGACGACGACGGACGCCGTACCTTGTCCAGAACGTTGGCTAAACTTGTCGGAAAGTCGACCGAGAAGACGATGAGTATCACGTCGCTTTCTGGGTAACTGAGGGGCCGTAGTCGGTCATATTCTTCCTGTCCAGCGGTGTCCCATAGAGCGACCTCGATGAGTTTGGAATCGTGCTGGACGAGAGTCACGTAGTTTTCGAATACGGTGGGTATATATGCCTAGCAGAGAAGGTAAAAAAACTTCAAATGCATCCCTAGGAAGTATAACACACCTCTGGGAATCGGTTTTCAGCGTACACGATGAGCAGACATGTCTTGCCGCATCCACCTGTAGATAGCCATCATCTACACTGTGACGCATGAGGTTGAGCGAGGACGCGCGGCAGCTCACCATCTCCGACGACGACGAGCTTTCGTTTAGCGTCGGGGCGTCTTGCGGGGGTCGTTGGCTCCATGATGATGAGGTCGTGGTTCAACAAAGCGGGGCGCCGTCATTTCAACTGATCGGTGGTCGTCACGTGGCCGTTTCTCTTCATGACATGCCACCATCGTCGTCGTCGTCGGCGGCGACAACGACCACTGAATGCGAGTCCGTCTTTTGGCCCAAGGGATCGACGAAGAGCGGTATTTGTTACGGATGGTCTAAACCTGCAATATGTGTAGCCGGGGTTCTTGATGTGAGTGCCTGCAACGTGTTTTCGGCAGATCCTCATACTTTTTCGCAGGGCCTTTTGGTAGGGATTCCGAGCGCAGGTTCGGTTCATGAGTGGATTTCGCAGTGGCCGACGTGGCAGGCTGTGAAGGATTCATGTGGAGGGCATCCAATCCTGCTCGGAACATGTACTTTCGATGAGGAAAGTCGGTCTCCAGTGCCGTCTTTCTTGAAATTATGGGACTACGGTGAACGCGAAGTTTCGTTTTCGTTCGTGCTGTACCATCGACATAGCCCACATTCCCTGCGATTTTATGTCATGGATATGCCACAGAGTTTCTCGGCCTCGAAAACGTCAACCCAACGGAATCCATACCAAGAGCTCGCGAATTATGACTTTACGCGTCCTCAAAACAGCAGCGTCGACAAGGGGTTGAACGACATGGTTATTAACCAGGCATGTTTCCATCTCAATTTGACATTCAAAGAAGGCCTTATGAAGTCCATCTAGCTCAACTCAGCTTCTCTGGTTCACTTTATGTTCGAGTGCTCCTCATCCGCTCCCAAATCCCCGAAATTGCTTCCTATAACGGCAACATTCCTACTTACTCTCGCCTCCTACCTTGGTTCATTATCAACGTTTGCCCTCCGTGTCTCGCGCCTCGCTGCAAATATTGCAAACCTACCGCTGCTTCCGAACCTAGCCCATTTTATTGGCACTGCCTCAACAACTGAACCTCGATATACGAGGCTGAAAGAAGTTTCTGCCATAGGTTGCTTTTTTTTATCAAAATTCTTCTGTAGCATGGCTAACGGGAGATCCGACAGTTCAGCAATTCGATGTACGAATCGAACAAGCTGTCTTTTTCATCACCCAAGTTACAACTTTAAGGAGACAAAATACCCACGACATTGCATCCTACTCTCATAGATACACCAAGTAAATGACCAATCCTCCTGATTACCTCCCGATGTTGACATCTCTGTTTTGCAGTTTTTTTAATACTGCGTGGCTAATCATGAACGACATGACTCTTGGTTTCGCGTTCGGGACTTTCTTATCGGAAAATAGTGATTTTTTAGCAGACACTGCGAATCAATACATCCAGGTAGACTTTCTGTCGGACTCAGTTTCTTTTCCAACTGAATATTAATCCCAGGCTCTTCTATTCCACCTACCACGAAACACTTTGTATTGGCTCGACGCCTGGCCAGCAGGTCTAAAACTTAATGCTGAATTAAGCCGATTCTACGTGAACTCATTAACAGGGATAATAGGCACTTGGGACTGTTCGTATTTCTTTCTTGTCCTTCGACCTCTGAACTGGACTTGTGTCTGACGTTGCATGTCTGTGTAGCCTTATTACCACCCCTCACACCCTCACTTTTCGCCACCCTTGGCTTCCTCTCAACATTAGGCGGCCTGACCCTTTTGCTCTCGCTTCTTTCAGACCTTCTGTCGCTTTTCCTCACAGTGCATCTTCGCATAGGATATGAGCTCACGAGACTCGTCTACTGGGCAGCCGGCGTCAAGCTCGGCGGAGGGCTCTTGTGGGGTGTATTCCGAGGTAATTATTTCTCCTACGCCCTCTCGACGCGAGTTATATGGATTCATTTTTTTCTCAGGAAAGAGACGCAACGTTCTGCGCAATCGCACCGACACGTGGTCCTACGACATCGACCAGCTCCTCTTCGGCACAGTCCTCTTCACCCTCCTAGCATTCTTGTTCCCGACGGCGTTGGTTTACTATGTGTTATTCGCTGGAGTGATTCATGCCCTTTGCAGTATACCGCCTTTGCTTATTGTCAACCAATTCTTTCACCAGCTGCGCCTCGCAACTCTGCTTGTCCAAGCTTCGATAGAAACCCTCCTCGCGTTCATGCACCACTTTCCGCTCTTTGCGCTTATGCTCAGAATTAAGGACCCGTGGAGACTGCCAGGTATTTGTCTCCGTTCTGCCGTCATTGCTTGTCTGAATGTTGACGATGTTACACTAGGCGGGGTATATTTCACCCTCAGACTTCCTTCCTTTGGTCGTGGCAATACAAATGCAGTCGTTCTTCCTTATCTCGTTTTGGAGGTACTTCTCTTTTGTTTGATATTTCGCTTCAGCTTCACATCGTTAACCACTCTCTTCAGAACCAACCAATCCCTCTATCGGCAGTTTTTTTCCAATACAGTCTGTTTACTTCTATCTTCGCCTTTTTAAAGCTGATGGACTTTGGTTTGCAGTCGAACTTTGGAATCGGCTCGCAAAGCACTACAACCCGCTGCGTCTTCTATACCAGGTGCTGGCTGGGCAACATCTTGCATCTATACCCCGCTATTCGATACGATATGCTCCTGGACCTGGTCCAGATGGGGCTCAAAAAGAGAAGGAAGACTAAGGTCGAGGACCATTTGGGATGACCCAAATGCGAGCCCGTGGTTGTTGTGGAGGAGATTCGGATTTCGATCAATGCTTGGCACTGGACCGAATCCCGGGCGGCCAGAGCGATTGGCTGCATTGTCGGAAAAAGGATGACTCTCCACCGAGTTGTATGTCAACACCTAATGTTTCAGAAACTTTGCATAAAGCGGGGCTGACGTGTCTTCACCGCTGTTCAACCGACTACGTGCCGCTCCAGTCCTAGCATTGTTGTGCACCACACAATTTCTTCCAATAAACCGTCCAGTCTATCATACAATCACGAAGTCCTGGAGTACAACTAACCGTACACGACGGCCTCACCCCCTTACCCGGGATTCTGCTCGTACCTATGGCTATTTTGATGCGCTGTGGGATTGATACGGGTAGACCTCGGAGTCGGAAGCTAGCTGTGGACTCGCTTGCAGTTACATGGGCCTCCCATAGATTTGGCTAGTAAACACATAGCCTAAACCAAGGATCATCAGCATCGCCAAGCACGAAGGACGGACGCTTGCTCTGCCACACGACCTCAATGCCTGATCCGTCATGGCTGATGTCAACCAGGATTATCGGCGCCATGGTTTACGCATGCTCCACCGAGACCACGGGGTCTTATTGTACCAAGGAGGCGACTTGAAATAATTTCTTGAACTATCCTCCGCACCGACTTTCACGCCAATCCAGCCACCGACGTTGTTCTCAAATGACTTTCACACAACATTGTATGACGTTATTTAACTTTTTGACTCGCGCTAAAATTGTTAAAGACTTAAGAGCATTGAAATCTGAAAATTTGAAAGATGAGATAGGACTACATTGGACAACTGTGTGCTCGACTGAATACTGTTCTGGTGACCTCTTTGACGGACGGGTAAAGAGATCGAGATCACAATCTTTTCACTGCATAAAACCAACGCGACGACACCCAGCCTCCATCACCTCGGTATCAAGGCTACTTCCACATCATGATCTCCTTCAAGTTTACCAGTCTTCTTGCTCTTTACTTCACAGCGGCCATTGGCGTCACCTCCGCGGTGCTTTCAAATGTCGCGACACATGACACTCGTCTTGTCCGTCGCACGACCGTCACTTCAAACGGCATAGGATTTGTTGCCGGCTACTATTACTCTTTATCAGAGCAGGTTAACGGTGGGGCCACGCTGGACATAGGGACTGGCCAATATAACCTATCTTGGACGTCGGCTTCGGAAAGCGTCATTGCTGGAATAGGCTGGGCGCCGGGAGGTATACAGTAGGCGCTAATAAATGCCCAGGTTGTATTTGATCTGACTGCATGAATTCCAGTACAATCGTTTACCAAGGAACCTTCAACCCAAATGGCAATGCCTACCTGTCCGTCTATGGCTGGACAGTGACGCCCCTTGTCGAATACTACATCTGTGAAGCTTTTGGGACGTACAATCCGGGTACGGGCCTTAAGCACATGGGAACAGTTGACTCAGACGGAGGAACATACGATATTTACCAAACCGTGCGCACGAATGCATCTTCGATCGTAGGAGGAGCGCAGACCTTCAACCAATTCTGGTCTGTTCGCCAGTCTCCACGAGTCGGCGGAAACATCACCACTGCAAATCACTTCAACGCGTGGAAGAGCCTTGGAATGACAATCGGATCGTTCAACTATCAGATTCTTGCTACAGAAGCGCATCAGAGTAGCGGGACTTCCTCCATTAGCACCGTGACTCCCACTGTTTCTCACTATGGTCAGTGTGGTGGCATAGGCTTTACTGGCGGTACTTCTTGCATTCCGCCTTATACATGTCAGGTGTCAAACCGTACGTCTAATCAGTTCTGCATCTCAAGTTATTTTAATCATAATCCACTGGCAGCATATTTCTCTTATTGTTTATGAGGATTGGGTCGAGTAATGAGATGTGGTTTAGATTTCGAGAATTGTACGCGATTTATAAGTAAATCCGAGATGATATGAATATGTGGAAAGGATGCCAGAAGGTCAATGTGAACTAATTTTGTGTGGCGCAATATCCTATAAATAGGCAACGGTAATACTACTTCAGGGAAGCCACTAAGTAAACCGGGTGGGCAGGGTTTGACGTTTAGCGCTGCCATTTAAATAAACACAGGCCAAGGTGAGTTTTAGCGCGCCAGGGCCATTGGTATTCAGCGACACCTCTCGGCACTTGAGATGGCCACGAATACCTACGACCAAGCGGTGCATTCAATATAAAAAGCACATTCATGCGCTCGGCAGTGCAACCATTGCCATTACTACGTAAGCGCGTAAGCACTGAAGCTGTCGTTCGGTCCAGCAACACGTTCTTCTGGTCCATCTCCGCAAGTATGCTAAGGGTGTGTTGCCCAAGTCAAATACCATTCTGGGAGCCAACTCGGTTTTGTCCATGGTTCCCCGCTAATCTGGGCACTGATCATACCCGCAACGACTTCAGCACTGGGTTGTGTCGGTTCGTCATGTCAGTTTAATTCCGAATATCAACAAAAGCGTGAAACTTACCAGGCGTACGCCCTAGGCATGCCGTGCCCTGTGTATCCGGCGGCAATGTACTGGCCTTCGTAGTTGCTCTCCTGAGTAGCGTCTCCTTCGAAGATAGAGGGAGGAACAACAGGTCCGACCTAGAAGAAATATAAGAACAATGGCGAGTGTAACGGGGAGCGAGAACGAACGAATGGATCGCCGCCTTTGGTAAAACCCATAATGCCAGTCTATATCTCGACTTAGTTTCTCTTTGAAAATTATGAGGAAATCGAAAGACGTACCCATTCCATCTCCCAGGAATCTTCTGTGGGAAGTGGTTCATCCTTTTTGTTATCAGCAGGGGCAGCGAACTGATCCGGGAAGAAACGCGGCAAAAAAGACCTCAACGCTTTCGACACAAGCGGATTCACAGTCGAGTCATCCGCCACCCCAGCCTCCAGCTTACCGCCCGAAAACTGCCTTCCACCGCCAAGAATAATAAGGGGTTTCTTTTGAGTTGTAGAATTCGTGCTGTTGGCGTTGGTGTCTTGGTATCTGGGAAACCAATACTCCCATCCTCCGTCTCCGCCATCCCAGGAGTTCCGCCATGCGAGTTCGGAGGGCCCCACTGAGGCGCGTACGGCGCCGACCTGGCCACGGGTGGGCACAATGCCGTACATCCCACGTGGCAGCGGAGATGGTTGGGGGTGTGGGTGTGGGTGCGGTGGTAAGGGTTGAGGAGGATGTTCTTCGCCTGGAGGTGGGCGGCCACCACCAGTGTTGGAATGACCGGAAGATGATGGCGTCTCCTCAGAATTCTCCTCGATGCCAGCAAGGAAGGGCAGCAGGTGTGCAGCATAACCATTTGTGGCATGGACGATGTAGGCGCAACGGATGCTTCCTCGTGACGTGTGCAACTTCCATCGACGTCGTTTTGTTGCCGAAAGTATTTGGGTGTTGTCGGAGAGTGGCCAGAAGTCGCGCGTAATGGCAGACACTGGCGTCTTGGTGTGTAAGGAGATATTGACGTTTTTTGCGGTGGATTGGGCCTCTTTGAAGAGATGTGTGACGAGCTTGCATGGCCAGAGGTTGTGGCCTACATAAGACACCCCAGTATAATTCAGTTCGCGATTTAGGCCATATTTCTGAGAATTGTTTGTGTGAACTACACTTGCGGTTAGCGTAGTGAATACTTTCACATACCTCGATGAGTTCATCCTGCCCAATCCACTTAACATCGACGTCTAAACCAGCCGCCTTCGCAGCCTCCCAATCTTCTCTTGCTTCCGTCTCTTCGTCCTTATAACGAAATATCGTGACATGACCTCCTTCTACCAAATCAACCTTTTCTTCTAAATTTCTATCGGCGACAAAGCGCACAAGCGCATCGGAGGTATATTGTTCTAGAACATAAGACTTTGCAGCTTCCGAGGTGTTATGCGCAGCCTGGCGGGCCCAAAACGAGGAGAACACGTTGCGAGTGAGATGTCCGCCATTTCTTCCTGTGGCGGGTGTAAAATGTTGAAGTTGCGAGGTTGAGATAAATTTATACCTGTGGCACCAGAACCTTAGTAAAAAAATGAGTATTGGTATGCCATTTGCTTGCTAGAAAAAGACAATAATTACAGAATTGACGAGCTTCCAGAATGACCACACTGGTGCTTTCTCCTGAGTCCGGTCCTTCATCCTTGCCCAGCATTTTGGACAAGTGCCACGCTGCACTCACTCCAGTAATGCCACTCCCAATAACGCAAACATCAGCGTCCTGCGTAAGTATTCCAGTACTCCCTTCTTCAGCCAGAGGGTTAGCACCATGGGTATCGAGCCAGAACGATTGGGTTGGTTTGTCGACAGGTAACGAAACACGCTTTCGTAACCTCGACGCAGGAATAAAAGGTGGAGCCTGGAGCACAGATTGAACAACAGAATTTCTGGATGGATTCACGTCATCATGGGGAAAGGTGGATATCGGTCGACCGTCTTCTGAAGCTGTCACAAGTGTCCTTGACGCAAGAGAACATAAAACGATGCAGTTGAGGACGATTTGGCATGGATATCGCATGAAAAGATTGAGGTTGGAATGCACGCGGTCGAAGTTCAAGTTGTGTGCAGAAGCGACCACGTGATATAGCGTGCACCAGAAACTGAGAGGAAGGAAGGAAGAGAGGAGTAGCTATTTTCGTGGACCGTTCAACAGCGATCCAAAAAAGAGAAAGTGCCTTCGAATGACAAGATAATTTCACTTCTCGGGGCGTAATATTTTTCCTAGCCTCTGGGCTGTTAGGTTGCTGTTACGGCCTGGTTATTTTATTTCATGTTCTAGTCAGAGGCAATATCTAATCGAACACTTGGTAAAAGTTGCCAGTGGGATGTCCAGAAGACCTCTTTCGTGAGCTATCACTTAATTACAGATAAAACAGAGTTCGAACGTTCATTAGGGTTCCGAGATGTATATTGTTGACTGTCATGATACAAATCAATACTTTTAATGGAAATGCGTCATTAGAAACATACTTACTGTATATTCTGACATGGCCATATCGATGGCGAATTAGGAAGTGAGATTAGCTCTTACTGTTTGGTCGTTCCTAGCGTCTTGCAATTGTGAAAGAAGCAAACCAATTCGCATCCATGGCGACATCTCAAAGCCGCTTGGGACTTTGAAACGTTATTTGTAGGTCCGGAAAGAGTTTGTCAATGCATCGAGCGAAAAGCAAAGGATCGTCCAAGCGTGCTGGGTCGTCTACGGGCGACTCGGCCACATGAAGTCGGAGTCTAAGAGACCTCAGTCCGTGCTTGAGGACCGGTATATCTATAACTGAAAGTGTTTCTTGGCATAGTAATTCCATTCGAAGGAGTCGAAGACCAGGTAAGCCTTCCGCGATATTTACTACTTCTCCAAATGCAAGTTTTTGGGGTTGAAGCGACCTCAGATCCAGGACCTGCAGGTCAGGCCACGAATTGATCACGAAGGTAACGTCTCCGGAGGACAACGAGTTCAGAAAAGGAATCCGAAAGTCGAGGAGCTCGAAGTCGGCTAACGTTGGAAGATCCGCGAGAGTGGGACCAAAATTTGGTGTATAAGATCCTTGGTACGGCCCAAAGTCGAGGGCTTTTAGTTTGAAATCCGTCGATTGACCGAGAGCCTTCAAAAATTCGGAAATTTTTTCTGATTTCGAGATTTCCCTGGTGGCGGGTAAAGTTATCCAGCATTCGAGTTTTGAAAGCGACGGGAATTTGACCCCGCGGAGGAAGTTCGTTATTCGGTCAACTGATGGCAACACTATCGGTTGCAGTTCAACGGTATCAAGTTTCGGGAATAACAATACAGGTGAGGGTGACGGCCAACTGTCGACCTCCATTATTCCAGAAAGATGAAGATAGGAGAGGGTCGCTGACGCAGAAAGCGATTCGAAGAAGCCGTTTGTAATCGAAAACGGATCACCAAGTTCACTCTCCAAAGACAGATACTTGAGATGTTGCATACGCCCAACGGCGATAAGGATGCGGTCCGTCACCATCGTTTTGAGGCTAAGGCAGACCAAGTTGGAAGCGATGGGTGCCAATTCGTCGACGAACGCGTAAAGGTTCCAAGGTTTGAATTGAATGGAGTTACTTTGGGAGAAGAATGCACGGAGATGCGGGGGAATAATGAATAGGAGTGGTGCTATATGGACAATGCACCAAAGATAGGTCAATTCAAGGGCACAAATCTGTGTACAACTTGACCAGGGTGCTGCTCAGTTCGCCCTAACGTGCAATAGCCTGCAAAGTATTTTTACGAGTCGGCCATGGATTACGGGTCTACTGCCCATGTCAAATACCGCTCTGGAAGCCAGCTAGGTTTCGTCCACTTTTCCCCCCTGATGTGGGCATTGATCATACCCGCAACGACTTCGGCACTGAAAGAAGAGTCCAGGACGCGTCAATTTGTATTAGGACCACAAAGTAGATGGGAAGACGGACCAGGCGTATGCCCTGGGCATTCCGTGCCCAGAATATCCTGCCGCAATATATTGGCCCTCAAAACGGTTTTCAAGACGCTTAGTATTTGATCCTGTTTCGAGTTCGAAGGGAGAAACGACAGGCCCGACCTGAATGAGAGATCATTGAATAAAAAGGATAATGCCAAAATCCGCCGACTTACGAAAGGATCGCCGCCCTTAGTGAATCCCATGATGCCAGTCTAGTAGGAAGTTAGCTCGAACAGAGATGTAGAAGGCTAATACCCATTCCATTTCCAGCCTTTCCTCACCAGGCCGAATTTCTTCTTGCCCGTTATTACCAGTGTCAAAAAATTGCCCAGGGAAGAAACTCGGCAAGAACGACGCCAGCGCCTTCAAAACGGACGGATTCAGGCTTGAGTCATCAGCAATGCCCGCCTCATTCCCGCCACCTAAGATGACAACTGGGTTTCTGCGTCTTGCAGACTTCGTGTAATCCAAAGTCCTAGAGGAACGAGTCTCGGCTTCCTGGCGCCTGGGGAACCAATACCCCAATCCGCCGTCACCGTTGACGTCCCAGGAATTCTGCCACCCGAGTTTCGAGGAAGAAATGGAGGCACGTATAGCGCTGACATGATCACGAGTGGGCACGATACCGTAAATCCCCCGCGGCGCTTGGGCTAGTTGAGATTGCTGACGCAAAAGCCGAGAATGCTCGCCGTCGAGAGGCGTTTGACCACCGCCATTGGAAAGCGATGAAGAGGATGATAATTCTTCAGGCTCTACGCCAGCGAGGAACGGCAGGAGATGCGAAGCATATGCATTTGTCGCATGGATGATATATGTGCAGCTAACACCGCCGCGTGGAGTGTGTAATTTCCAGCGACGACGTTGGCTCGCTGGAGACAGCGGAGTCTCGTCCGAACGAGACCAGGTTTCGCGTGTAATGGCAGTAACTGGCGTCTTGGTATGCAACGAGATATCCACGTTACTCGTGCTTGATTGGGTGTCTCGAAAAAGATGGGTGACGAGTTTACAAGGCCAGAGGTTATAGGCTGCAAAGAACACGCCTGAGTAGCTAAGCTCGCGATTGAGGCCGCATTTCTGTGAATACCGTCATGAGATTAGCTGCTTGAAAATCATACGACATACATCTACCTCTGTCATTTCATCCTTCCCGATCCAGGTAACGTTGACATCTAAACCAGCCGCCTTCGCCGCCTCCCAGTTCCTCCTTGCATTCATTTCTTCTTCCTGTGTCTGAATCAGAGTTATGTGGCCTCCTTCAACGAGATCCACCTCGCCTGTGAGATTCTTAGTAGCAATGAAGCGAACTAAAGCGTCAGTGGTGTAATGTTCAAGTTCAGATGACTTGACTGCCTCCGATGTGTTGTACGCAGCCTGGCGGGACAGAAACGAGGAAAACATAAACGGTGTCAGATTGCCGCCGTTTCTTCCTGCAAAAAAGTATGAGGCTTATATGTATCCTCTGACTAAGGTGTGATTCAACCTGTGGCACCAGAACCTGAAAGCAAGTTACTATAACATCAGTAATTGTGCGAATTTGGATGGTTTGAGACTCACAGAACTGACGAGCCTCCAGGATGACCACACTCGTTCTGTCTCGCAATTGTAGCGGCCCACTTTTTTGCAGCATTTTTGAAAAATGCCACGCAGCGCTCACTCCGGTCATGCCACTTCCAATCACACAGACATCCGCTTTCCGGGTAAGCTCCACAGTACTGCCTTCGTCAGCCAGAGGATTAGCATCCTTTGTATCGAGCCAAAAAGACTTAGTCGGCTTGTCCACGGGTAAGGAAACGCGCTTTCGTAGCCTCGAGGTTGGATTACAGCTTTGCGACTCTGAGAATGGGAGCACGAGTTGAAATTTCTCGATTATTGATTTATGGGGATCATTTGTGAAGGAACTTGGTGATATTCCGCTGTCGCGCGAAGCTTTGACAAGCGTAGTAAGGACGACCACTAGTAATAGATGCAATAGGATACAGTTGAGGTAATTTCGGCACGAGTGAGATGTTCGTCGCATGGAAAGAGCAATCAACTTGTCGAGAGTCGGAAAGCAGTTCATTGGGTACCCGGCAGTCACGGGCCGTTGATTACGTAAGCAAATTCAACCACCCACTGCGCTTGCTTGGCTCTTGCCATGTCCGAGCAAAAGTTACGAGCCTCCAAGGATTCTATCCCCCTTATCCTACCTTACAAACCAGTAAGGAACCATGTCTTCCTTATTTCTTGGAATAAGAATAAGTTCCATCTTTATCGTTCCCTCAAGGTACTGCCAGCTCCGAGTCGCCAAACGTACATCGCACTGTCTTTCAGATTGACCAGATCCTGCTGCTGATAGTTTGGAACCCCTTGCCGGATACCCCTGCTGCTGAGTTATTTCTAGTCTCCCCTAAAGGCCATTGTGGTACTCTTACAAAGCGAAGTTTTCGACTTCATTGAACTTGACAGTAACCCACTATTTTGTTGAACTTGCTCTTAATACCCTCTGGGGAGCTACGGACGACTGGAAACCTCTTTTTTCCCTCCTTTTAGGATTTCAATATGAATTAGTAATTGTGCGAAAGGTTTTTTTCCATTCTACACACCTTCCTGGAGACCGTTGATCACATCGCTCAGGCGCTTACAACATCTTTGCCGATTCTTGAAGGCGGCTGCGAGAAATTCTTCCAATACGGGACCTCAAGGCAAGGGGTTCCCTTCGCTCAAGAATTATTCAGAATTGCACTGGTTCCTTTACCCTGCCTGCTGTCCAAATATCAACAGCGGTCCATTTTTGAGTGGCTTTCAAACTATGCGAGCCAATATCGAAGGGTTTACATGCCAAGAATTAGTCTTACCCCAGCAGATCTTCCGATATTTGCACGTTTCCGGTTTGATCTTATTAGGATTTCATTCCTCAATTTATTTTCAGGTATAGACAGCTCTTCCATCAAGTTCCATGGTTATAACGCCTGGCCTCCTACAATTCGTTGGCTTCAGGACTATTATGCCACAAATGCCCCATTTAGAGAATCGGTAAAACTTGCGAAGGGTGAACTTCGCCTTGACTGGCTAACACTGGACTTGGATTTTCGAAAGCTCTTTTCTGATCAAACCGTGCCAGTTTTTTCTTACCGGATGAAAACCTTAGAACTTGACCTATTCGAGCCTATTCGTCGCGAAATCGCACGTGGACAACCCACTAATTATTTGTTCGGCGTTTCGACAGACTGTTTCACGAATCCGGCTGCAGTTTTAAACTTCCCATTTGATCATACAGTGCACGCAAGATGATCCATACCTTTGGCAATTGCAAGATGCTAAAGAAGACCGCTTGTGGTCCAATTATAGTGCTTTTCACTTCACACGTGGTCAACGGTCGACAATTTTAAACTGCAATAAACGAACGTGCACTTTCAATTCCGTGAATAGCTTTGAAAGCAAGACGAGATTGGCTAGGATTGGCTTGCTTCGGCTTTCATCACGAAAAGGCCGAAGGTGATAAATCTAATCACCGTCTTCCAAAATAGCACAACCCACCTTCTTTCCTTCATCGATGTCGCTCATGTTCTTGGCATGGTCAGCGGGTTCGTGAACTCGACATCGACGAAGGCGACTTGTGACCTGGACGACGATACACAGCGGATAGTCTTCATCGTGCCAGTGCGTCCAGTCGGGGTTGAATTAATTTTAGTCCGTCGAAATGGAATATGGTGTAGCTCATGGCAACGTTCAGATAAGGCGAGCATTCCACGCGTGTCTCAACACAGAAGCTGATATCGAACATTCAGCTTGTATTTAGGCAAATATTCCGTTCGTCTTGCACCAAGAACGTGTCGGTGCGAATAAATTGATCTGATTATAGCGATAATGGGGGCATAAGTAAGGGCATATAAACTATTGCAACTTCCCCAAGTTCCAGAACTACTGCAAGACAGCATGCGCTTTTCAATTTTCGTCAGCCTGTCGGTCATCCCTGTCGCTTTGTCGGCGCCACTGGTTCGTCGGGCGCTTCCTACGCCTGTTAGTGGTGCTATGGCTCGGCAATTTCTATCAGAACGTATGTCTCTAGCTTGTGATTCTGGCTATCAAATTTGAATGCTGACAACTGGTTTTCTTTTCTAGTTGTCGTGGCAGTCGATTCTAACTCGCCAGCCTACGCTCGCGATTTGTTCAAGACCTGGGACATCAGTGAGCAATTTCTATCCAAGCATCTTTGCCACCGTGTTGCATCGGATGGCCGTATCCCAGCAGAGCTGATGCCACTTCACAGTTTCCGGGACTTGTGACACTCGAGAGAGTAAGTAACCTGTAATTTTAAAACGGTTTATGGACCCTCATTTCTGCTGATAGCTGTCCTGATGCGCGATGGCACCAACGTCGTAACAAACGCTGCCTGCTCTCCTACATCCGGAAACTGGGTTTCTCCATATGATGGTGTCCCGACAACGCTTGCAAGCGATCTTGATATCGTGCGTGGACATTTCCTCCTATTTCTGGTTCGCGTTCTAATTCTTCAATTCAGGACCATCTCGTCCCATTGAAAGAGGTACAGCCGCTTGAATAATTTTTTTCCTACTTGGCTTCCTTTAATATGATTCAGGCTTGGCTATCCGGGGCTCGCAACTGGACTCCAGCTCAGAGGGAGGCATTCGCAAATGACCTCACTCGACCACAGCTGGTCGCCATTACCGACAAGTGCGTGGATTTCGGCCTGTGAACTTGGTAATACCGTGAGCTAACATGACCTGCGATTTTCAGTCTCAATGATTCGAAAGGTAAGTCTCGGGTCAAATATTTTCGCACTGTTCTCACATTTATTCATAAAACTTTCAGGTGACAAAGGTGCGGTTTCACACCGACCTAGTAATATCTCGTATACTGATATCAATTTCAAGATGTGACGAACTTCCTGCCGCCTCTCGGAAGCTACGTGTGCACGTACGTCCGTGCATGGGTCACAGTTAAGCACTTCTATGCCCTGACAATCGACGCCGCCGAAAAGACGACGCTAACGACACAACTTGCCAATTGCTGAACTACTTATGATATAATGTTTGCATGATGTAACGTTTACCAGATATTAAATTCAACTTGTACAAGGAAGTCAAACTTGATTCCAATTAGCCGAGAGCCAGCATAAGCATTGATAAACACGCCAAACATGTCAATTAGAGGGTTAATACGAGTTGTGAAATTGCAAGGGTATCGTGATAATGCACTAAGTACGACTCGGGGCCTCTGAACTACACAATCTAACTCTCTCCCAATTAAGCGCCAACGAGGAGGGGGGTGCAGTTGATTCCAACACCTTGGTCTACGGAAAGGAGTAAGCATTGTTGCGGTAGGTAAAACGCGAAAAGGAGTAGAAAGGTTCTGCGTACTGAAGAAGTTCTTCTCGCAGCAGACGGCAGTGGATTGGCTGATGAGAAAAAAAAGTTTCATCAAAATGAGGACTGGACAACGAGATGAAGTCGACTTACCAGTTAGCGCCGGTGCCAGCGCCAATGCCGGTGATAGCGTTGCACTGAGCGCCAATTTGTCCTGTGATGTCGCTGAGGACAACATCGACGAGGCCGGCAAGAGCTTGGGTAGCTCCTACGGAGTCCGGGGCGTTGAGAGAGCCGCAGCATGCGAGGTGGCCAGTGTTGCAGGAGCCGTAGACCACCGGGGTAGCAATCGCGGAGGCAGCGAAGGCAGCAGCGACGAAGAGGGCGACTTTGGAGAACATCTTTGGCTGAGAAAAGAGGATGTGTTGAAAGACGAGGTGAGCTGTTCGACTGGGGAATTGGAACGGGGAAGGGTAGAGCCTTTATACCTTTTTTTTTTCGAGGTGCGAGGTCGCGAAACGTGATTCGTTTCGCACACACCGCGCTCATGTTCGCCTGCGGCAACTTGGCGGGAGTTAAAGTCTGTGAAATGAGCATATGATGTTGAACCGAGAAACATTACATTGATGGAAACTGTCTGCCGAATTGCGGCTTGCCTTGATTCAGGTCGACCCTTTGTAGAATTGCCACTGACGTAATATGTCCAATGTTTTTTTCCGGTGCTTCTCGCGCGACAAACGACAGATTAGTGGAGCACAGATGAATATCATAAGATGCGCCGCTCATTTATGGGCACTGTTGTGCGCTGGCAACTTGGATCAAGTGCAATTTCTGAGGAAATGGACGTGAAAATTTGAAAGTTGGCTGCTGAGAATTGCCTTGCAGCTTGGCGGTGATGGAACATAAATCCGGATTTAGATTAGCGCTCTTCCTGATCGGGACAAAGCATTACCAAAAACGACCCGGAACATGACAGGATTGCCTCCGAACTTGAGGAAACTTCTAGCTTCGCCGCTTGAGCCTTGTGCTACTTGCAATATCGGTGGTGCGCGCACTTTTTGACAGACAATGACTTTATTCCAACAAGTCGCCTCGTTGTTTCCGTTGTGGAATCTACGCACGCATGTCGAGTTCAATAGGAAACGCGGCACGCGTTCGTCGCCGCAACGTATTTCTTTCGTCACCAAACGTAAGGAGTCTCTAGGAGCCTAAACTTCAATCAATTACAACAGATGTACTTAATTGTTAATGTAGTTTATATTTGACGACCGTGTGCGAATTCGAGCCGCTCTTCCTTCGCATTGACGAAGGCGCTTAGACGATGGTTTATGACTTCATCAGCCCAGTCATTCCCAGGACACTCCAAACGCTCAGGCCTAAGTTAATGTATTTTAGACGTCCTGAGTCCTACTGTCTGCATTTTTATGCCTGAAGGCAGGTTTTTTCCGAGTTGTGTGCATGTACTAGTAGGCTTCATCAGGCGGTTGTTCGGCTTCTGTGAAGTCAAATTGAAATTGAAATTGAATACTCCACTCAGGGTTCTGTCAAAGGAAGTAAACTTCTAGCTTGTTTTTATTCAAAGAAATGGCCGTTAATTCGCGTCCGAGGTCCCCACTATTTTCCGCATTTTCTGGGAAGTGATCGAGTATTCTGGGATGGCCAATGAATCCCAAATGCACCCCAAAGTTCAAACGCATTGACCTTCCGAAACGTATAAATACCCAGCCAAAAATCTGTTTCTTCAGTTGAACTTACATCGTCGTCTACACCTGCCTACCACACCAACCACACCAAAACTCCAACTCTCAAAATGTTCTCCAAAGTCGCCCTCTTCTTCTTCGCCACTCTGTCCGCCACCTCCGTCCTCGCTGGCGGCATCGAAAACTCCTGCAACACCGGCCCTGTTCAATGCTGCAACTCCCTCAACGCCCCCACCTCTACGGCTGCTACCGACGCCCTCGCCGGCCTCGTCGGCGTAGTTATCCAGGGCCTCACTGGCCAAGTTGGCCTTCAGTGCAACCCCATCACCGTCATTGGCGTTGGTAATGGCGCGAACTGGTAAGATCTTTTTCGCCCGTGAATTTTCTCTGTTCTGATTTGTTTTCTATCAAACAGCCAAACGGCTCCCGTCTGCTGCGACCACGTCTTCTCAAGTATGCTCAAATTCTTTTTGTTGTCTTTTAACTTGTCGACAGGTTTACTGACTTTTGTTCCCTTTTTTCAGACTCGCTCATTGGCATCAACTGCAGCCCTACCATCATCAACGTTTAGATTACTATGTACTTCATTTGTACTTACGCTGTTTTTTGAATCATTCTGTGTACGCTGATTTTCCCACATGAGTTTTTAAATGTTCACTTTATAAGTACGCTGCTGGTATTAAGTACCGTTATTGGTGTTCCCGACGACCTATGAGACCAGATGCGAGTGCTTTGGTGACCACTGACCGGGTGAAGCAATCCCGAAAAGAGCGGGCACCATCGAGTGGAATCGTCAAAGAACACCGTCAACTTGCCGTCAACACGATCGCGACCAGAATGACGCGACGCGTCTTGGCAAATGGGTGTGGGAAATATTTGTCAGCAGGAGGATATTAGACGGCTGTGTTGCGCACGATCCGTCATCACCTCCTTCTTTCGAACGTGAATGGTTCCTGTTCCTATATCTGCCCGCAATTCCCATTCCTCGCGCCTGCTATATATTCTCTTCTCGCTTTCTTCCAACTATGCGCCACGACTCTTCCGCCGCGTCAACGGCCTTCCCGATGACCCTCTGGGCCCAACCCTCGCTCGCCGCGCCAGCGAGTTCAACCCCCACGAACCCAAATCTATCGTTTTCGTCGTCCTTATCCCCATCCTTGTTCTTATGTCGGGTCTGTTTGCCGGTCTGACATTGGGGTATATGAGTCTCGACGAGACTCAGCTCAACGTCCTCAGCATCAGTGGAACTCCGTATGTCTTCTTTTTTCACACGTGGTTTACATCCTTTTACCGTTCTGACGACCTACCCCTCTTTCCGCCTTTGGTAAACAGTGATCAGCGCAAGTACGCGACTAAGATTATGCCGATTCGAAAGAATGGCCACTTGCTCCTTGTAACTCTGCTGTTGGCAAACATGATTGTCAACGAGTCTCTTCCTGTCATTGCAGACCCTATCTTGGGTGGCGGGGTTCAGAGTGTAGTCGTATCTACCGTCCTTATTGTGATGTGAGTACCTATCCGATACGCACGGGCCACACAGGGATAGTCCTGTTTGCTGCGATCCTTGGGAGATTAAGATGAAATTGCCCGATATACCAATCGCATTACTCGGGAGTAAACTGGGTTCAAATCCGTGCAATACGGTTTGCCACCTTGAACCTGGCCAATATGCCTCAGGGTACATGACGTCACGCGACAGCAACCGCGCCTTGACCGAAGTGTCCTGCCACGTTTAATACTCAGCTTTAGATTTTCTCATCGGCGTCCCCTTTTCCCAGAATAAGACTGACGACCTTTGCCCTGTAGTTTCGCCGAAATCATCCCTCAATCCCTCTTCACCCGCCATGGTCTCTATCTGGGTGCGAAAATGGCTGGTTTCACAAAAGTCTTAATATACGCCATGGTGAGTTCTCATGTCGTTTGTCCAGATGAGTAACTGAATGAGATTCAGGGCTTTATCGCGTGGCCTGTGGCTAAACTACTGGAGTGGGTATTAGGGCCCCATCATGGGATCATCTACCGGCGAGCAGGTTCGTCTCCTTTACGAAGACAAAATGTCTATCTAATTCATCATCTCCTATAATAGAACTGAAAGAACTCATTGCTATGCATTCTTCTCATGCAACACACGGAGGCGATCTCAAAAATGACACCGTCGCAATTATTGGCGCTACCCTCGACTTGCAAGAAAAAGTCGTAAGACAGGTTAGACCAACTTTGCTTGTATTTCAAGACAACCGTTAACAATTCTTTTTCCCTAGGCGATGACTCCCATCAGCGACGTTTTTATGCTGTCCATCGACTCCAAGTTGGATTACGCGCTTCTGAAGAAGATATGCCAAACGGGGCACAGTCGTGTGCCGGTATACGAAGAAGTCGAGGTACCCATATCCGTGGTTGCAGCAGCCGATGATGCGCTCCTTCCTGAAGGGGTGCAGAAGCAGCGCACCATGAAAGTCAAGAAGATCATAGGCATCTTGCTTGTTAAACAATGCGTTTTGCTTGACCCGAAGGGTTTGTACCCATTTGAATTCTATTCTTTCTTTAAAACCCAACTCATGGACATACCGTTCATATTTAGATGCGACCCCTCTGCGCAGAATCCCTCTCAACAAGGTTCCTTTCGTCCCGAACAACGAGCCTTTACTCGGTATCCTTGACAAGTTCCAGGAAGGCAGGAGCCATATGGCAATCGTCAGTCGTTTCAGCGTCGAAAGGGTGAGTCTCCCTGCCTCCATTTGTTTTTGATAAGTGAACCTAAAATATTGCCTCTCATAGGCGGCATCGGTGAAACAAGCCGTCAAACGCGGGCTTACTCAGCGTCTTAAGAAGAGAGTCGGGATGGACACCGAGTCTGACACGGAGTCGAGCGACGATGGCGACGATGTGGATAAGGACAAGGAAAAGAACCCTGGAGCTGGCCAAGGCGAGAAGAAGCGCGGTCGGCGCAGGCTTATGGAAGGTCTTATACGGAAGAGCTCTCAGGACACACAGGACACCGCTAGTGACACCGTTAAGGAGGACGCCGTCGGTCCGGACAGCACTATGCAGGCGGACCTGGAGAAAGGCATCAACACAGTTTCCGTCTCCCGAACGCCTGTGGAGGTGGGCACGGGCGGGAAGAACCCAAAGATGAACGAGACTGCGACCATGGTGAAGGCCGAGGAGGCCAGGAGGAGCAGGATCCCCACTCAGTTCGCGGGTCTACAGTTTGGGTTGGCTGGGATGTCGATGTTGGAGCAGAGCATGCCTGCTGATGCTGTTTTGGCCAAGGAAGGTGCTGCGGAGGTATGTTGGACGGCGACGCTTTTACCGGATGGATGATGGTTTTCTGATGGTTTTCTTTGTCTCATAGTTTCTGCAAGGATTCGAACCGGCTGTTATGCCTCTTGGGATCATTACTCTTGAGGACGTTCTGGAAGGTGTGTGGAAATGTTATGGGTTAACATTTTCTTATTTATAATTAACTATTTATTTATTTATTAATTTTAGAACTTATCGGAGAAGAAATATACGACGAGTTCGACACGCAGGGTGCACATGGCGATCCATACGAGGTTCCCCCTGTGCATGTTCAGGACTTCGAAAAAGACTCTAGTACTCCAAATGTTCCCGGGACTACGCCTACCCGCTCTTCGTCTCTCACCCGTGCTGGAGCCGCTCAGATCAACACTGCGCTGAACCGCCTTGGGTTCTTCCGCACGAGGAGCGCGCCGCCTGTTCAGAGAAGGAAACGCAACTCGCTCGATGACCTCGCCCAGGCTCTCGCCGGTCCCACTACCAAGACGGTACGCATCAGCGAAACCCCGCCCAACCCGAACAATTTCTTAAGGCCCGACTGGAGTCCGAACGCTGGCAACAGCAGCTCGAGCACGCCGATCCAGATGCCCAGGCCGGTTAGGAGCCCTGGGCGGCACCCGCCGTCCATTATCCTCGAGCAGCACAGCAGTGTGTCGTCGAACGAGTCGGGCATTGGGCCGTCCTTGAGTGCCTTGCCGGAGCCGATTACTATCTTGGCTCCTGCTCCTATTACCGCTTCGCCTTTGCCTGTGGATATGAGGGGCTGGCCCGGCCAGACGTCAGGTTCTTCCGGGGCTGCATCAAGCAGTAGCCCGCCATCGGGACTGACCACGATGTCGACTTCGCCTATTCCCCTCAGTGTCGCCCCGGCCCCCGCTGTCCTGCCCCACAAGCTGGAGAAAGAAAAGTCCCCTTCGAGAAGTGCGTCTCCTGCTCCTCTCGAGGCGATTTTGTTGGATCGGAAGCGCAGATTGGCCGCGGCGCATGTGCAGACCTCAGGTAGTCTCGCTGGGCCGGGCAGTCCTGCCCTGGCTGGTGCAGCTGCCGGCCTAGGAGGAGGAAGCGTCAACGCAAGCGTCGCGCCTAGCCCGGCGCCGAGCAGTCATGTCAACAGCCCTAGGTCCTCGACGCCTCCTGCCTCGCCTCCTACGGCCGTCGGTGTCGGAGCTGGAGGTGCTGCGACTTCAGCTGCCATTCGTTCCGGGCATGCTACGGTGGCCAAAGGGACGAGATTCAAGAGTAGCCCGTTGGGAGGCGGCGAGCGGGCTGGGGTGGTTGTGGCGGAGCAGGTGAAGGCGGCTTATGCGCCTGGTGTTGGTGTTGGTGCTGGGATAAAGGACGGAGAAAGCGGGGAGCAGCTGGGATTGGAGCGTGCTAATGGAAACATGAAGCCGGAGGAGGGAGATGCTAGGAAGGTGGAGGAAGGCCGGATACCTAGGGAGATGGACAAGGCTGGTCCTGATAAAGCTTGAGCGTTCTATGCTTAAGTGGGACGGGTGGGGAATGTGAATGAAGCTATACTGTGTGCAAGAAAATTAGGTGCAATTTGATTTGGTTTGGAATGCAATGAATGCGGGTTGGAAAAGATGGATGGGTAGATTGATAGATACTATGCCTCTTTGTTCTCTTGATATGGAATTCGTTTGTATTGTGGTGACGTATACTCTATGTGCATGTAACATACCGACAGAAGGCTCCTTGTGAATGGCTCAATTCAATTCGTTGAAAAATGCTCCTGGTCTTTGTAGGTGTTGCGAGGGGGGAAGGACGAAAGTTTGTGGGCTGGAAGTGGCACATAGAGTAAATTGGACATGCGGCGGGCTGGCAGTCAAAAAGTAAGTCTAGAGAGAACTCAAGTGTTCATGATTGGGATCGGGAATATGGGTACTCGAGTATTCAATGGGAACCACGACATGATTCGAATCAGAGGTCCCAACGCCCCGATCCACACTATCATTGGAAGCATGAGGATGGGAAACTTGAAGGTTTTCGGGACTCTGCGACATCCAGCTGTCTGGGCCCAGGTATAGATAGACGTCGACGGAACAGACTCCATGATCCAGGAAAGACCACCATTCTTTGCTGAATCTGACGAATCCGAAATCAATTCCTGTGAATTGGTGCTCGAGGAATTCGTTGACGATGCCGATGTCGATGGTTTGTCTTCTGTAATTCTGTAGTAGTGGAAGAAGCGACCCAATGCTATCCCTGTTCAAGGCATCCCAGTGATATGCTCCTTCCGCCATCAGGTTTCGAACATATATGGCAGAGGTATAGAATATAAATATGCCAGGTTGGGTAGTGTCCTCGTCGTTCGTTGGGATGGATGCTAGTGACAGATTAAGTTGATCCTTTATATATGAAAATACGGCCGAGTACGCATCGGACAACGTAATATCATATTGGGTGGTTGGGAGGCCAGGCAGGGTCATTGCTAGTTCCGTAGTAGAAGCCGCTCCTTCGAGGAAATCAATGACACACGGATGGGCGATCAGACAATTTGGACGAATCTCGTCACCTATGTCCGCTGCGGATTTGAAAAATGCCGTTATAACATGGCTGTATTGCCAAAGAAGCACTGAATGATTAGAATCGTCAGAAATCTGCTTGGTAAATCTAGAACAGACCACCCACTTGAATTCATACATAGCTTCCAATCATACGGCAATATAAGATGGCAAGGAAGTTGGGTTCCAGGTTCCCGTTCTGAAGAATGAACGAACTGCGCGGTTCCCCAACACTTTGCTAATCGGATGTGGAGTTCCGCAGCATGATTTAAAAACACTTGCGAGTTAGCTGCCCAGGCTTGCCATGCAAATAGGTGTAGGTTTTGGTAATGGAAAGTGGTCAAATTCAAGTCCTGGTCCGAATCCCAGCGACGAGTGAGGGGTTCATGGTAATTGAACTTGTATTGAGATTCGTAATCCGCCGCTCCTTCATACCAGAGGGCAAAAAAATACCGATGCTGACGATGAAAAGTGTCTTCGTGGAAGGTGTAGTAGTGCTTCGACCAGGAGTCAGTCAGGAATGTTTTCGACATGTCTGAAAAACAATGATATATCGCCGATCGAAACATGTCTGTTTGATTGAATGTCGAGTCCTGAATAGCTTCTTGAACGGCTCCGACGCTATCAAAAAGGCGAAGAAAATTGGGGTGAAGTTTTTGACAATGGCTGTTTAGTCCAGGTTGTTGATCTTTCAAACCTTGAACGCATATCCCTCTGAGAGATAGCCATGCGGAATCAAAATCTATCCACGTCTTCTTTTGCCAGGTCACTAATAGTTGGGGTAAGATGTAGTGATGTTTAAGATTATCAGCTTCGATCTCGGAACCCAGTGGTAGTCGGAACAGAGAACCAATATGTTGAAACATGGGGCGAAGGGTGAGAAAGGTGTGGTGGGCTATAGTAAAGCTGGAAGAAAGCATGATTCTAAAGGCGTGTGCCTGAGGCGACTTGTAGGGGCATTGGGTTGGTGGCTTTGAAAGGTCACGCAAGAAAAGGAATGGAAGGTAAAGAAAAAGGCCCTGGAGTGTCGGAAGTGCGGTGGTCGCCGCAAGGAATAGTAGAGCTGATCCTATGACGATGGCTACAGGGATTGCGACCTTACTTTCCAGCGCGAGCAGAACATCAGAGAAAAGGCGCACGGCTTACATGGTGAAATACGAGCTGTAAAAATTAATTATAATCCCCACAAATCATTACAATGTTTGCAAGTCTTACAAGCGCGTTGCAACGTCCCGTATTAGCGACACTATTATTAAAAACTCTGCAATGCTTGTGGCCATTATAAGGGCTTTTATCGTCACAATCCATTATAAGCGGTGCAGGCACGCTAAATTTGCGAATACCCAAAAGGTTTTATCACCTCCGACGACACTTATTGGAGTTTGAATTTTTTACCTTGACCGAGAGTCGAACACAGGGTCCCAGTGGGACAAAGACCGAGTGCTTAACCGCTACGCCACGAGAGCTTGATAACTGTAAGTAAATTTACTCAATAAGTAATCCGATTTCCCTTTTTGGTTACAGGTGCCCAACACAAGGCATTGCAATGCGCCGAAAGCTTTCTACCGCATTATAAGGTGTATTACGATGTGCTCAGAAGTATTTCATGTACATACAAGGCAAGTAAATTATTCCGAATACTTACAAGGCAGCTAGAAATATTCTATCCTAATTCAAGGTCTATGTAAGCAACGTGTAATTATTCTTGTGCCGTGTGAGCTTGGCAAGGGCATCTAAGCGGCACGCCTTTTTGCTGATGAAAGTCTATGATCCCACTAAAGAAAAGTATAAGAGCCGCTTGAAGAAGTAGCGGGAGAATCGTAAAAATTCTCCACACATACCACCTTTCCATGCCTTCAGAGCGCATTCGAAATACTGCGCGCGTGTCTCGGGGTGAGAGACCTGGATATGACTGGTATTCCCGTAGCCATTGCAGGGTGACGATTCCAACTAGTACAGTGGTTAGACTCAGAACGAGACTTAAGAACCAAAATGCATTAACTCGTATTGACGAGTGCGTTGGAGTGAAAACCGGATTTGTGAAGGAAAACGGTGCCATGGTTTCATTAACAGGGTTGTCAAGGCGAAAAGCAATACGAGACAAAAGCCCAATCATGGCAACGTTGGGGTCGGACTGAAGCGACTTGTATGATTCAACGACGAATGCTGTCACGACTGCGGAGAAAAGGCCAGCCTGATCACGGTAATTATCAGTCGGAACACAGCTGTAGCATAAAGTTGCTCACGAAAATCAAAAGGTTTTGAACTTCTTCCTTCCATCCATCACACTTGACCTTGTCTTTCTCTAGAAGAGGTTTCAGTAGAACGTTCCACGGATCACCGTCCGGCTTTGGGGGAGCATACTCGAACTCGTCGTCCTCGAAACTCCAGACTTTCTGAGTTTTCTTCAGCTTCAAAGAGAGCTTTAATTATTGGCTGCAAAGATAATGAAAGGGCACGTACGCACCGGCGCTTTCTGAGACGATTGTTCAGACTCAGTCATGCTAGGCTGATGTGAAGGGCATGCCCAAGCTGTGATTGGAAAGAGCGTTCTGCACGTCATCAACAGAGGCTGACCTAAGCTGACCCTACTGTTGTTTAAATTTCCGCAGTGTTGAAAAAAAAGTGATATGCGGCTTTGGTGAGCTTTATTTTTAAGGCTTACTTATAAGTTGTAATAGCAATACTAGTCTATCGAAAGATGGCGATCAGTCGAACCGGAGATGGACTAGATCCTCCGTGAAATTTAAGGTCGAGAGCTTGTAGTAGGTATAGCGAATCCTAGGGAAATCACAGTAAGACTCGGAAGTACTTCCAAGCTCCTGGAGAATAAGACCGTAATACTGAACAACGGGACCAATATGGTACTCGAATCACAGGAATTCTTGAACGTCGATGCCAAGTTTCGAGGGCTGAGTGAAATGGTCGTAATTTTACGCTTGGGATTGTGGACGACCCAAGGTGGTTGCGACGTGACATGAGTCGATTGTTCCCACTGCTTGGGGTGTACAATCAGGGGAGATTTAAAGTTGGACGCTGGAAACTTGAAGGCTGTCTAGTTCCAAAGGTGGCGACTCGCGCGGGTCTGAGGATTCGGGAATGTAAGGGCTGTCATCGTCCAGGAAAGACCACCATTCTTTGCTGAACCTTGAAACGACGAATTGATCGTCCTCTCCTTTGAATCGACGCTCGAGGAAGTCATTGACGAAACCGACATCAATAGTTCGCTCTCTGAATTGGCGCATGATGGGCAGAAGAGATTCTATGCTGGTGCTGATTAGAGGCATTGTCCAGAGCCCTTTGAGAAACAAGATTCGGACGTATATAGTTGAGGTGTAGAACAGGTATAAAAGATTTAGGCGGCCGATGTTTTCAGATTGGATTGGCATAGATATTAGTGACTGGCCTAGTTGGTCGCCTATAAACGAAAAGATGGCTGAGTAGGCGTTAGACAGCTCAATGTCAAACGTAGGTCGTTCAAATGAACCACCGCGAGAGGCTGCTGCTGTGATACTGGCCGCTCGTTGCAAGAATTCAACGATACCAGGATGATTATGAAGTTCGTTTGGATGAATCTTGTTTTTCTCCGCGTGTGCAGCAAATTTAAAAAATAACATTGGAACATGACTGTATTGCCAAAAAAGCACTAAAAACAAAAGTGAGTAAGTATATGGTATGTGCAACTATTTTAAGCTAGACAACGCACTTTGATCCATGTCTCTGCGCCAAGCATATGAAAGCACAAAATGGCGAGGAAGTCGCGCCACAGATTCCGATGTTGGCGAATGAACGACCTGCTCGACGGCCCAACACTTTCCCAATCGGATCTGAATTTCTGCAGCATGATGGAGGAGCTCTCGTCCAGGCTTTTTCCAAGTTTTCCGGATAAATGAATACAGGTTTTGGTGGTGAATCGCGGCCACCTTTAAACCAACCTGCATATCTGAAGTAAACCTATATTGGGAGTCATAATCCTCTCCGACCTCGAATTCGTTCCAGAGGGCATGAAAATAGCGATGCTGACGATGAAACCGGCTGTCGTCGAAGGGAAAAAAGAGATTGTACGGCGCTAACCAAGCACCTGGTGCAAGTACCGTTTGCGAGAGATCGGCGAAGCAGTGATAAATTGCGGAACGAAAAGCATCTGTCTGGTTAAAATCAGTGTTATCAATAGCTTCTTGAATACACGATAAGCTGTCAAAGAGGCGTGAAGCATGAGGAAGAAGATCATCGCGGTGACCTTTTAATCTTAAGCATCGGTCTTTCAGGCCGTGGGCACATGCGTCTCGAAGGGATAGCCAGGCGGCATCAAAATCTATCCACGTCCTTTTTTGCCAGGTGTTTACTAGCTCAGAAAAAACGTGATGATCGTCATGTTCAATATCGTTGACCTCCATTTCTATCTTCGCATTGGGAGACCATCGGAAAATGGAACTCAGGTACTGCAATACAGGACGGAGCGTTGGAAAGAGGCGGTGGGCCAGTGTAAAGCTGAAAGAAAGCATTGTTCGGAAGGCGGCGGACTGAGGGGATTTGTATGGGCATTGAGATGGTAGCTTCCTGAGGTCTCGGACGAACAGAAATGGTAGATAGAGGAAGAGACCTTGAAATGTCGGAAGTACGGTGGTGGCAATGAGAAAAAGCAGAGTGGTGCCAACGACAACTGCTACCGGAGTTGCGACATTGCTTTCCAGCGCAAGCAGGAAGTCAATTATTCCACCCAGAAAAAGGACAAGAGCAGCTTGAAGAAGTAGGGGCAGAGCCACGAAGACATTCCAGACATACCATCTATCCATGCCTTCAGAGCGCATTCTAAAAATTGCATGGGCGTCTTTTGGCGAGAGCCCTGGATAGGACTGGTATTCTCTCAGCCACTGCAGGCTGACGATCCCAACGAGGACAGTTGTTAAGCTCAGGATTAGGCTAAGGAACCAAAAGATATTGACTCGGATTGACGAAGGGGTGGGTGTGAATGACGAACTTGGAAAGGAAAGAGGAGCGGCCGTTTCGTTAAGTTGAAGATTGTCAAGGCGAGAGGCAATATGAAATAGAAGGCCAACGATAGCATCGTTGGGGTCCTGACGAAGTGACTTATATGATTCAACGACAAAAGCCGTCACGACAGCTGAGAAGAGACCAGCCTAACACGGCATTAAAAAATGAACCGAAGTCCACCCATAAAGCCACTCACAAAGATCAAAAGGTTTTGAACCTCCTCCTTCCACCCATTACACTTTATCTTGTCTTTTTCCAAAAGAGGCTTCAGCAACACATTCCACGGGTCACCTTGAGGTTTTGGGGGAGCATATTCGAATTCTTCGTCCTCGAGGTCCCAGATTTTCGGAGCCTTGACGATAGAATTCTTCAATCATGGAAGGATGAATAAAAGACCGGTTCTCACCGCTTTTTGAGTCTGTGGATCAGGTAGTCCGGTTTCTACCATTCTATGTGACGAACAAAAGCGTTTGTTGATCAACTGTTGACGATCATGATCAGTTCCGGTCTGCTGCTGCTGGCTGATCCGGCCCGGATAAACGTGCAAACTTCGCCGAAGCGGTCATCCGACTCGGACGACAACCATGTTGCTCGATAACAGGAACCCACGACAGCGGCATGGGTCGAGATAAACAAAACAACGAAGACGACACGGTTCAATCCCGTTCTGAAGATGCCACTTCGCATTGGAATTGTGTACGCGTCTCTCTTCCAGCTTTCGGTTCAACATTCTCACAGAATGAAACAGAGGCGGTGGTATTGGAGGCTTAACATTGGCTGTGGGCCTGAGCCAGAGGTACCTAAAGACGAACCTAGCAGACCTTATTGAGGTAGATATTTACGAATCCGCACCAGAGTTGACTCAGATAGGCGCTGGTATCACATTCTGGCCCCGGGCGTGGAAGATCTTGGAGAAGCTGGGGCTGGAATCAGAGCTTGTAGCACATCTCTTGCCAGGCCAGCATGTGCCGGATGGGAAGCCTCGTAAGTGGTTGACTTCGTCGTTTTATTGATAAATTATAGCCAAATGTCTTTATTATTTTAGGCCTAGGCTTTCAAATCAGAAAAGCCGACCAGCAAGAGGGCGGTGTTCCTATTCACGACCTTGTCTTTCCTGGTATGTCATCCATTTCATCATGTCATTTTATACTCTGGACTAATGCTCTCATTAATGCGCTGCCTTTCTTTGTAGGTGCAGCTTTGTCTTTTCATCGTGCGGTGGTACAAGAGGCTTTGCTGAAAAAGCTATCGCCTCTAATTAGATGCCATCTCTCAGCTCGGCTTTCGTCTTATCACACCGAGACTCCCTCAGCCGAAATTAAGCTCACATTTGAAGATGGAAAGACGGCGACTTGCGACCTCCTCGTGGGTGCCGACGGCCTAAAGTCTGTCGTCCGGAAACATTTTTTAGCTGACAATGGGCTTCCTGGCCAAGCCGATCCTGTCTGGAGTGGGACGTTTGCTTATCGATGCATGATTGAAAGCAACTTGGTTGCGCAGAGACTGCCAGGGCATCGTGCTTTAAAGACCCCGACAATAGTAAGTTACGTTTTAAACCAATTTTAAAGGGCAAACAATTTTTTTTCGTTATTACCAGTACTGCGGAAAGAACCAGGTTTGCTTTCTACCAACTGTTCGAATGTCTGCCTTGTAAACTCCTTTGCAGCATCTTGTCGCATACCCGATATTACAAGGTCGAATTGTGAACGTTGCCGCCTACGTGAGCGACATGACGAAAGAAGGTACACCCTATGATGGACCGCCCTTTCAAGACGTCACTAAGGAAGAAGTCATGCCCTTCTTCGAGAAATGGGAGGAAGAGGTTCGTCTGTTGGTGGAAGTGAGTTGCATTCCTGTTGTCCTTGGAGTTTTACCGACCTAACTATTTTCCAGCATATGGAGCGGCCATCACGCTGGGCTATCCATGCCATCCAACCCCTGGATAGTTATTCCTCGGATTCCATAATCCTTTTAGGTGACGCAGTAAGTTTATAATATGTCTTGAAAAAGCGCCATTTATCCACCAATTTTCCAGGCACATGCAATGACTCCTCATCAAGGAAACGGCGCAGGCCAGGCCATCGAGGTAATGAAACATCTAAACCTCAGAGTTAAAACTTTGCTAATTGCGGCCAAGGACGCGTACATCCTCGCTCATCTCATCGCCAAAGCTGTACAGACTAGAAAACCCATCTCTGAATTGAACAAGGTATACGATGCCATCCGACGGCCGTTTGCTAATTCTGTGCATGCCGCATCCAGGGCCCATGGTTTACTGTACCAGTTCAATGCTCCAGGATTTGAAGATGTGGCAGTCGGCCAGCAGTTAGGAAAGGAGAGACTAGAGCAGCTTGCAGAGCTCATTGTGGGTGACTGGGAATACGCGTGGATGACAACGGCGGAGGAAGATTTAGTGAAGGGACTTGCTATGCTTTGAACATTGGAAGTCGAATATCAAGCCTGCTTCATCGAACGTCAGACCAGGAATATTTTTTGCGATAGTGAAAAGTTGATGGCACTGACGAAATAACAGTGCATCAATCTCGTGAGAAATTGAGAGCTAAGAGGATTCGACAGCGAATCTTCAATTGTCCACTTGTTTTTATCATAATGTCCTTTGACCAGTTACCCCAAGAATTGCTTTATACTATCCTCAGTCATCTGGACCAAAGATTCGACCACTCGTCACTGAAGGCATGCGCTTTGACTTGCAAAGCCCTCGTTTTCCCCGCTCAGGCTCGCCTTTTTCACGATCTAAACCTATCCTCCGCATTCCCCCATGTTCCAGCCAAATTGAAGTCCACACCTCACATTCAACATTTCATCAAACACCTAGGTTTGCTTGAGATTCAAAGACCCTGGATCCAATCCTCTGAGGATCTCCATCTTACTTTGGACCTATTGTCCTCATATATCACTTCCCTCGAGGTCCATCAGCGGATGCGCACAGTGGGAAAGCCTCGCTTTGACCTTTCCTCTTTGTCGAGATTAGAAAGCATAAAAGAAATTTTCCTGAAGGAGGAGGACGTGTGTGGCCAAGAGGAGGAGCGGTTCAACGACCACGGTCTGGTCGCTTTCTTGAACCACTTTCCGAAGTTGCGAGCCATCACTTTCAACGGATGTTGCGTGCGCAACATAATTACCGACAAGAAAAGCGATCTCCCTGCTCCTTCATTTCAGTTACAGAGGTTGGACGTGCGATGTTGTCTTGATGCTTTTGCCTTGGACTGGCTTACTCCGGCTCTTTCAGCACTCCAAACGCTGCGCATAACATGCCTCAGCATGCATTCCCCATTGCTCAATACCGCGTTTCCCAAGTTCATTATCGCTGCCGGCGGATCGCTGCGACATATAGAGATTAGTTTCTTGAACGACGCGGCCAAAAGAGGTGAGTCCTCTTTTTATCTACATCACAGCGTCGTGGGCTCAATTTATGAGTAGATTTGGAGTCTTTAATGACTGTCGTGGCCAGACATGCTTCATGTCTTTCCTCGCTGACTCTCATGGCCACTGGCTTGACATCCGAAAAGTCACCAGTGAATGTAGCCATTCAATGCCTTTGTTTTTTTGGCAGCCATAAACACCTCCAACAACTTGTCGTCGGGTTTCAGCAAAGAGACAGCGTACTAGAAGGAAGCCGATGGGAAGATTTTGAAGATCTTTTTCTAGGAACCCGTTTCCCAGAATTGAAGACTGTCCAGCTTCGTTTGTTGCAACCTTACACTGATTACATTCCCATTTCGACGGAGTCTATAATCGCAGCCGTCCCTCGACTTGCCCAGAAAAGGATGTTACTTGTTTGTCATGGGTCATGATGTGGGATGATTGAATTCGAGAAGGACGCGAGCCATTAAAAGGAAAACATCCTTCAGCGAGTAAGTTCACATTACGTTCAGGCCATACCAGGCAATGCATCTTTCAAATGCTCCTTCTTCAAACATTTCGTGACGAGTCCACATGTCCTACAGGCTCTCTCTCTAGGCTCCCAAGCGTTCGGGGCATACTTCCTCCCCTCCTCGCTGGACACATCCGGGTGGCGATCACCATGATAGGGTTTTCGGCCATCGCCATCGAGGTAAGAGGGGGCGGACAAGCAGTAAAAAACACCAAAGTTAGATTTGGGGCAGCGGCAGGTTCCGCTTGGGCGGTCGAAGTAAGGTATGCCTGTATCGGAACGAATAAATTAGCCCGCTTGCTTCATTGCCACTGTGGAGAAAAATGAACCTTGGTTCTCGGTGTCGGTGCAGTCCTCGCAGATAGTGTAGTCACAGTCTGCACACCGCTTAAATTGAGCCGGGGTCTCCCTTGGTTCCATGGCCTCGAGTTCCTCGTCGTCTGGTCCAAGGGGTGCCCCAAGGAACCGACGAAAACACCCATCACAATGCGAGACGGGCTGTGGGTTTCTCCTGCGTTCTTCCCAGCACGCTTCTTCGAAAGAATTAAGCATTCCCATAGGGTAATTAGGTCCGCTATATTTCTTTATCATTTTATCCATTTTGTGAAGAACGGCGGGTTTGGTGCAAACGCTACGTTTGTGGACTTTCCAGTCTGCCTTTTGACATGCCCTCCTATAGGATGGTTAATAAGATCACGCCAAAGCCATCCAGTATTATGGCGTACGAGCAGTAACTGGTCGTAGGGGAAAATAAAATGAGTCGAAGATATTGGTTAATAGAAGAAGATACTCGCATTGTCTTCCTACACTGAGAACATTGGAGGGGCTTTTCGGGTTCGATTTTGCAGACACTGCACCTCATGGTGGTACAAGTTGAAAGTTGGTGGATCAGTGCTGTGGCCAATTGACTTCCCGACGCACAGCCAGCACGGACCATCATGCATCATGCATCATGATCCAGGGTCAATCATTACTTAGGGTAAAAATACCACCACACTACTAGTGTATAAGATTACTTGACGTTTTAGGTTAATAGTTTCGTCAATCGTCAACCCCAGTCAATACTCCTCATCCCGAAAGTCAAGTACGGACGGACTTGCCAACGACTCCCGTGCAGCGAAAGTCATGCGTCCAGGCACCAAATCCAGTGTTCTCGTCCTCCACGGTCGTAGATATTCCGCATCTCCATCGACCCAATCTGTTTCTTCCTCTTGCGCCTCGTCATCCCACTGTCCACTAACACCGTCGACGAACACCATTCCGCCCTCGTCTATCCAGGCGTAATTCTCACCGGGCCCGTCGTATGACCCGAGCATCTGCGGGCGTTTCATCGGCAGCCCGAAGTGGAGGTAGTGAACCATGGAAAGGTATATTCTTGTCACCTATTTTTTGTGTGGAAGAGAGAGAGCATGCAATTAGCACATCGCGGCTAAGCGAAAGCGGGCGGAAACATACCAGGACTGGGTATAATGCCATCATCCAGCTGCAAGTGAATCAGCTTTAGTTTATTATGGGATAGGATACGCGAGAAAGGGGCACAAGAGGGGTCAAAAACTCACGGAATTGCAGCAGCTTGCAGTGGACCAGACTGCGTTGTGAGTAACACCGCATTGGCAACTTTTGCCACTGGTTTTTCAATAACGGTCAGAATAAAGCCCTTGAAACCCCCAATTGGGCTGCCAACTAAAGAAAGCTGGTACTCACATATAGCACTAAGAAGCACAGAAGGAAATTAGAATCGAAACAAACAAAACAAGGACGAACTTACAACCCAAAATACAATCCCCCATGGCCGACGAAGACCATCATAGTGGGCACGAGCTGGCGCACCTGCTGCAATGCTTTCCACGAGAATGCCCGGCCGCGCGACTGTAATCTGAGCTTATCCACTTGTGCAGGACTCGTGCTGCTCTGCGGAGCTTTGCCTTTTAATTTTGTCTTCCTCGTGGCGGCGTCGCTGTTGCTATAGTGGTTGTCATCGATGAGAAGAGAAGCGGGAGCGTGAGGGGTAGCAGGGGTGACGGCAGAATTTCTACTGCCATGACCGCCGTTGATGGGCTTTGACCCAGATGCGTCCAGCCCGTACATAAGGTGAGCTAGGGTGTTGAACATGAATAGGAGATACACGAATTGTGCAAGGATGGATGGAATCCTTAACAAAATTTTTGAATAGACGGACAGAGAGAAGCAGGATAGGATCCGTACCATGCAACAAGCGTGAATTGGGCGACCGGACGCCTCATGGACGCTGGACAGCCAGGTATTGATCGTATGGAGGGGTCGATGGGGGAAGAGGTGATCTGTGTGACGGACAGCAGACCTACTACGAGGCTTGTCTGCTCACGGGTTAATTTACTCGTTAATTGCGTAGAATAATAAGTGGACTTACCGTCGTTTGGACTAAAAATTATGTGAAACAAAACAGGTGCTTTAGGTCAGCCATATTCAATAATCCATGCAGAATGGAACAAGATGTCATAGCAAAAAGGAAGAAGCTTACTGATGAATAGAAAAATCGTCAACAACAAAGCTGGGCCATATATGTAAGTAACTCTGAGTGAAGAAAGGCATGGGCTGGCCTGGTACTCACTGCTAATTCTCCAGGCATAAACAGCGTTCAGGCGAATGAGAAGCATCACGTCCGGCAGGAGGGTGATGACCGTTGTATTGCTGAATGAAGAATGCACGACAGATAGATGAGAATGTTATACTAAGTGATGAATAACGATTACCCACACGACGACGATGTAATACCATGCTCGACAGCTAGATTTGATCAAGAAGCAGAATGAATGAAGATAGTTAGAGAGGGATGAAAGGATGTGCCGGTCCTAAGCACTCACAACTAAAGTTGGGTGGAAAAAGGGGATGATGTGTATCAGCTAAAAATACCCCTTTAATAACCCGGAACGAAGAACGAGCTCACGTTAACAGATAACCTGACGCTCGTGTTCACTGGGAATGGGAATTTAATTTAGCGACGTTGTAGTTTGACAATGACAATGGCGAGAAAGTGGACCGTTTCAGACCGGAGTCGTAGAAACTCGTTCTACTCGATACCATTCGGTCGAACATAGGGTTCGGAAGAGGGAATGGGGAAGAATAGAGGGACGAGGTACTCACCGCCAACATACCAGCTGTGAGAAGATCGGTGAGCGCCCATGGGAGAGTGGGAAACAAAATACACACGCGAGGTTCAGGACAGAGAAATAGCGCACGATCACATAGAGTCGTCTCGAGTGGCGTCCTTTGGGCTCGTGCCTAGTTGTCCCCAGTGATCAGCAAGTAACACTGGCAGAGTAGAATGCATAACCATACCAGCGTTTCCAGACGAGAGTAACCTATAATTATAAACCCGAATTAAGTATGCGGACGAAACGTGCAAAATTCTTCCGACGCACCTCTTTACTAAAATTGAGAGCCATATCGTACACCAACCATGTGAGCGCTGCCACTATGCATACCATCCACGATCAATTAGCACCCTCGAGCACCTTTGCAGGGCACATCGAACACGCACGAGAGAAAGCATTGACCAGAAACGTATCGTGAGCGAGGAGCGCGCTAGGGCTCAGTTCGACGGCTTCTAATAGTAGTTCCCGAGGTAAGATATGATTTCCGGTCGAAATCGGGAATAGTGGATGATGTTGCCCCATGTCACCCAGCGTAGACATGGAGTCTGAGGCCCTATATCCGACGGATTTGATAGCCAGCTGGTATTATGAAGAAGTGGGAGGGCAGAACATGCAGAACGACCTTCAAGTTGTTGATGGATAGAGGGGAAGAGGAGAGCTGGATACGCCACTGCCAATACTCGTATTCAAGTCTTACTACGTGTCCGAGTCACTGCGCTCGTGCGTGCGGGTTCTGTCACCGGGCAGCCGTGGTCAAGGTCAAGTCCAAGTTCAATGAAAATGATAGATAGATAGATTTGTAGTAGGCCACGCCCACCTGTCAGGCAAAAGTCACAAAACGGTATGTTTGGAACATCCATCAAGTTTCCGACGCCAAAATAGAGCCGTGGAGGTGTTTTCTGCATGCTGGTCGTGATATACCGTGATATCTCGACTGATGCCTATCCGCTAGCTTGCCTCCGGTTGGACAGCCTGAGACTCTCTGCCGTTGATCAGAGTTCAATTTAGCCCGAATGACTGCACAGCCTGGAATAATGCGTCATTTCATTCAACTGTATGGGCATATGGTTTAAGATTTATCGGGCATTAGTGACCGTTGTTCCACAGTGCCCTTACAGATATGCAGAGCCTTCAGAGTTTCGTTCGTTGGCCAGTTGTGAGAAGCAGTTTGCAAAATAGTGAATTCCCCTTCTTCGTTCCCTTACTTGAAAGGTTTTATGAGGCCCCGGGTCGCAATGAGTCTGGCAAAGACCCCCAGTCAAAAGCAAGAAGAAAGTGAACGAAAGGAGGTGCCCCGATGACTACGTAGTATAGTAGTAGATTAACCGTCGGGATGTCCAATAGCTGAACGCTGGGCTTCCGGGAGTATACGTAAAAGTACGGGATTTCGGAAAAACGATGCCGGACCTGAGAGTCATGCTGTGCCGATCAACAAACTTGCTGTTTCTCCTTGTTTTCTCCAATTCTGTCTCCTACCTCCTACCTCATTTCCTTGATAGGTTGGCGGGGACGCCCATATGCCACCTAGATATAGGTCTTTTCTTTGGAACACCCTTAAGCGGAGCCGACAGTCTGACAAAAATCGATGTTCAAATTCAACTTCAGGTCCTGTACCACGACCACCACGACTCCAAAAGCATGCAAGAAGGACGGGATATCTCCTGGTAGGATTAGGGACGGCGTATGGGGTCGACAAGACGTATAATGCATCATCGATATTTCGGAATCTAAGAACACTGTGGACGGTACGTTACGAACTTATCTGAGTCTTTCTACCTTACAATTCGCCCATTAGTGTGCCATGATAACTCTAGACTACAAATGGAACTTTACGCCTGAAAAGAGTGACCAGATTCCTCAATTACACGAACGTGTAGCTCAGAGGATGTATGACCTGATGACCTCCAACGGTGGACTGTATATCAAAATCGGGTTAGTTATCACTTTTGTTGTTCTCTTTGGGAGTCGCTGAACACATTCAAGCCAAGCTATTGGCGCAAATGCAGCCGTACTTCCTCAACCAATGCAAGTCAAATTCGCGAGCCTCTTCGACGACGCACCGCAAATACCCTATTCGGTCGTATACGACGTGTTCGTCAAAGAGCTTGGTCGGCCACCAAGCGGACCTGGAGGAGTGTTCGAAATATTCGAGGAAGAGGCAGTTGCCAGCGCGAGCATAGCACAGGTTCACAAGGCGAAACTATGGCCACGTATTGGAGCTGACGGCGAACCAGAGACGGAGGAGAGATGGGTGGCGGTCAAGGTGCAGAAACCAGACGTGAGCACGCAAATAGAGTGGGATCTGGGTGCTTATCGTCTGGTTATGTGGATGTTCGAGCATTGGGCTTTTGACTTGCCGGTCTATTTTGTTGTTGGTATGCAATCGAGCATGTTGCTTGTTCGTAATTCGCTTACCACTTTCGCAGATTTTATTTCGGACCATCTACGGCAAGAACTTGATTTCGTTCGGGAAGCCAACAATGCTCAACAGACGGCTGAGTTTGTCGCCAACGAGCCTCGTCTCTGTGATAAAGTCTACATCCCCAAGGTATACCCGGAATACTCTACGAAAAAGGTGATGGTCGCGGAATGGATAGACGGGGTCCGGTTGTCAGACAAAGCCGGGATATTTCGCCTGATGGGCGAAACACCACCAGACGGTACCTTTGCAAACACCCCGACCGACCCATTCTCCGCCACCGCCCTCGTCGCCTCCCCACCACCGACCACATCGTCCATCTCATCCCTACGAATGCCCTCGAAGCCACTGAAAGGCGGTGTCCAATCGATAATGCAGACTATGGTGGAGCTATTCTCGGCGCAGATGTTTGACTGGGGCTGGGTACACTGCGACCCGCACCCCGGCAACGTGCTAGTGCGGCCGTCGCCGTCGGACACACGGCAGCCACAGCTCGTGCTGCTCGACCACGGACTGTATGTACGCGTGCCAGAGGATTTCAAGCGCGAGTGGGTGGGGCTTTGGCGGGCGATGCTCGCTGGCGACTATGCAGGCGTGGAGGAGGTGACGAAGGGGTGGGGCTTTGGGCTGCCGGATTTGATGGCCAGTTTTACGCTCATGCGGCCGACGATTTTGAGGAACGGGCGGAAGCAACAGGGCGACAAGGAAGGCAACAAGAAAGAGAGGAAGCCGTTAACCCAATACGAGATTAGTGTAAAGATGAAGGCCAAGCTGAAGGAATTTCTGATGGATACAGACCGCATGCCCAAGGTGCTCATATTCCTCACACGGAATATGCGAATGGTACAAGGTACATTTTTTTATTATCTTTCTCCGTTCTCTCCTCCAAAACTGATCACCATCCGCACACATTACAGGAAACAACCAATCCTTCGGCTCTCCCGTAAACCGCATCAAAATCACCGGATATTGGGCCTCTCGCTCGCTTACTCGCAACACCTCCCTCTCCTTCTCCGGCCGCTTAAAAGAGTGGTGGCGGCACCTCCTCTTCCGCGCCATCATGCTCTGGCTCGACCTTACTTTCTGGAAGACGCGCTTCATCGCGTGGGCTCGGGCGTGGCGCACACGGCTGCATCTTGGAGGATCGGCGTCTGGGAAGGGTGCTGTTGGCTTTGAGGAGGAGCTGGAGAAGACGATGCGTGGGTTTGCGAAGGATAGTTTGGGGATTGAGGTTGCGGAGGATGCGTTTGCGGGATGATTTTTGGACTGGGCCGACGCTACTTATTATGGGCTGATTGGGGTACTTTGCCTGTGGTCCTTGTAAGCGGTTCAAAATTTAGATGTTTTATGTAACTAACTCAGCACATTTATAGCACGCAATAATGCGTCTCGTCATCTCCGTTTCTCATAGACTGGTATTGTACACATCCTTCGTGGTATATAAGTTTATGACTTGTAAGAAATTAAATTTAGAAATTTGGACGGGACTGCACTGATCGCCTGGTCCAAGATTGAACTAACCAACTTTCTGGACCTCTTCAACGACTCAGCAGCCAGCTTGAACGACAAGCAAAGCTCGTCCAATTTTTACCAATAGACGCTGCCCCAATGCTCAAGAACTTGGGCCAGCAAAAACCCCGGTCTACGCGCGGTACAATTTGTTCCAGCCCCATTCACCGTTCGCAACTTCTTCGTAACGAAGCTTTACTGTAAGTCCGATGCCGTCGCAATAAAGTACGGATACGGGGCGTTAACCTAACAAAGCTTCAACTTTTCATTCTGGACGACCGCCGCTCTACTTTCCACAGCAGCCTGGTGAACTTCCATCGAAGAGTTCCTTTGGATCCTAAATGACCCAGAAGCTCGGCCAACTTCATCAATGGGATGATGCCGAGAAAAATTCACTCGCCTCTTCGCCTGCCTACCGCTTTCGGTTGGTTAATGCCCAACTTTTTTTTTCATAAACTTAGCATCACTCAAATGCAGTGTAATTTGAAAGTTGGGATGAGCAACCTTAGTCTCGATCGTTAGAAACTCTGTCGACCAGTCGTTCACCTACTAGCCAGGAATCGAATGTGCCAGCATTCTGGCATCAACTCGCTATAGGACCAATGCAGGGTGGGCTGAGGCGATTTTGTGCAATGACAGTAGTAGTGGCCCCTGGCCCGACCTCCCCGAGACTGGATGAGATGCCATCAGATCTCATAATCGTGGTTTTGTGACGAACCACGGACTTGCCTCTTGCCATTGCGTGCGACACGATACTGCAATGTTTTCTGTACTCTCGCATCTCAAACCGCGAGGGTTTTGCCTGACTGGGCCACCCCAACGGACGGATATCCCGGTTCAGAGCGGGCGCCTAAACCGGCGCCTAACCGCCGTTATATGCTAAAAACCCTGGGCCATAATCACCGCACCCTAGGATCCTACCCAGAGGTCTGTCGCAAGGAAAATTAGCATGGCATTAGCTGATTTCATTCCAAACAGACTCGCTATAGATTGCAAACGTCCAAAATCGACCATGGCCAAACAGCGGGAGTTCAGTTTAAGTACCATCCCGTTTCAATATTTTGATGAGAAATCAGCTTAATATCTGTCTGTTTTGACTTCACCTTGCTAGAAGCCGTGACTCGCACCTCGTAGAGCTCTCTCTGAAAGCAGAAGCAAGGGTAGGATGTCAGGCCACAATGATCGCCGTTCAGTAGGTAAGAACTAATGGGTCGGTGCTAAACTATGTAGAAAATAGGGTATTTAGATCATGGTGAAGCTGGACACGTTCGTCTGATTTTGGTTCGGTCTTCGGCTATTCTACGAATGAAAAATGAACTAATATATATATTCCTGCCTTCTAGACTCACACAGGTCACTAGCAACAAACAAGTCTTAATACCAACTATAAAAGCAAGTATCTTGTGGGGGAAAAAACCAGCACTCTGCTTCTCCTGAACTTGGTCAGTCCAATTGAAAAAAAACTTGACTCTAAATAATGGGTTCATGTTTTTCTTTTTACTGCAGCAATACCAACATGCGCATTCCACTCGTATATGTCGCTCTAGCTATTTCCAGTCTCAGCTACGGCCCCCTGCGAGTTGCTGCTGCGTATTACTGCTGGGCCCCATCCAGTGGCGTCAGCGCCAATTATGGCCCGTTAAGCGATCTGTAAGTGCCCATGTAGCTGAACTGGCTTGTTAACTTTAATCATCGACCGTCATAGCCGAATCGACGCAACTGCATTTTGTCAAAAGTTCGCCAGCAACACCACTGCAATTGTGTCTGGCTCTGGGAAGTACATTTTTGGCTGGCAGTCTGCCATGTTCGTTGGAAATTTTGCCAGCTCGACTTCTTGCCTGGATACATTCAACACACTCGTCACGGAGTGTTATGGTACCGCATACCCTACCCACCCCCTTACACTCGGAGGTTCAATCGTCGATCCCGGAGGCGCCAATCTCGTCATCTCCTTTGGTGATGGCGCCCAGCTGTAGAGTTAAATAACTCAACTCTTGACAGGAGTCTAAACATTTGCGATAGGCTTTTTGAACTGAAAAACTGTACTTAATAAAAATAGGGTTCACGTCAATACAGATATTGAACATATTCGAAGGTGACCCGAGGTTATTGTAACATATTTGAGCCGATCTCCTACTGATTTCAATGCTTACATAGACTACCTTACCCAGACCTGATTTAAAATTTTTTTGCTATTGAACACAGCTTTTACGGAAAGGAGAAAACTGTGCGCGAGGACGACGAGCACCGCGAACAGCTCACAGCCTGAGCGCTCAAGGTCAAGATGACGGGCCCGGCGCTTCGGTTTATGCGTCGCACGGACAGTCGTATCACTGTCACTATCTTTTGTCTTTGAGCAGGGCTTATTGTTATTTTGAGATGCGATATATTACAGTCATATTATATCCTTAGCACTTTATACTATTTCCGCACGGGTACGTATACACTACTAGTATGTTTAATAACTAACTGATAGCCTTTTGAAGGTTTTTTCGACAACATTCATGTTAAAATTCACTTGAATTACCGAAATGACTGGATCCTCAGTTTCCCGCTTACCGTTTAATACGACTTGCATTGGCTTGACGAGGTGGCCTTAGCCTGAAGGAGAAAAAGACTCAAACAATGTCTTGTTCAAAGAGAGAATATGTAAGTAGGACATTTTATCGACGTGTCGGTGTCGTGTGGCAGTATAAAAGGGGATTGGAGGCGTCATATAGTGAACTAGTACATCGGGCTCGTCCATGCCCAGTTAACTATGCAAAAACGAAAAGGATGTAGAAAAATCGGTGGTGTTACAGATGAAAAAAGTGCGTGTTGACCGTGGCTGGAGCCTGGAGGCAGCGCAAGCCGGCTTGATGAAACCCAAGAAAAGTTTAATCACGAATCCAGCGATAAATATTGCCGGCGGAGTTGACTCCCCAAACTACGCCATCCGCACCCGCGCCAATGTCGACCAGGCCACCAGCAACCTGAACCCATGGCTTACTATCATCTCCGGTGGATGTGTAAATGTTGCCTCCACTGTTGACTCCCCATACATTGGTTTCCCACCCAGCAGAGATTGCAGTGAGGGTACCGGAAATTTGTACCCAGTGGTTGGGATCTCCTTGATCACCAGTATAGCGATAGATGTTGCCAGCGGAGTTGACTCCCCATACTGTGCCATCTGCACCCGCCCCGATGTCACTTAGGCCACCAGGGATCTGGACCCAGGGGTTTGCATCGTCACCGGTGTACCGAAAAATGTTTCCAGCAGCGTTGACTCCCCACACGTTGGTGCGGGAACCAGCGGAGATTCGTTTGAGAGCACCTGGAATTTTGGTCCAGTGACTGGAACCCCCGGAAGATATCGCCGCCACTATTGACTCCCCAGACTGTGCCATCAGCGGCTGCACCAATGTCGGTTAGGGCACCAGGAACCTGGACCCATGGGTTGCTGTCGTCACCGGTGTAACGATAGATGTTGTTAGCAGAGTTAACTCCCCAGACGTTGGTGATCGATCCAGCAGAAATTCGTACGAGACCACCAGAAATTTGTTTCCAAGTCATTGTAAACGGTGATAAAACTGTAGAAAAAGACCTAAGCACCGCGAGAAAGTAACAGTACTCGGTAAAATTTACCTTGTAAAGCACAGGCTACATGGACCGGCGTTAGCATAGGATACTCATGAGTGAAACTGCGTGCGTACCACTGTGATCGATCTCGGGAGATGTGGAGGGAGATATCTGAATATACTGTTTTATATATCGTGCAGGAGGGACGCTATGTCGCTACCTTTAGGTCATTTCCCCTCATTTTCATGTTGCCATAGGTCGCCATTATCGAGTCAGCACACGTGTTTTAATTTACAAGTGAACGTTCATACCTAATACCCCTCGATGGACGGCCTAGACTACGGGTTTTAAGAGGTAATGAGTTATGAGCAGTTAATTTATGACACGTTTGACTGTATATCTTGCGGTCAGACGTTGGAAGAAAGGACCATCGAAGCTGTAGAAGTCAGCTGAGCACCATCAATTTCGAAATTTCCATTCTTGTCATTTTGACTCTCCGCGAGCGCCTCTTTCAGGCAGCGACAAGCCAATCATAGTTGAGGTCACCGAAAGTATCCCATTCGACATCGGGTTATTACATAGTGGCGTTCCTCATTTACAGCCGTTTTAAAGCCATTGTCATTGCAATGCTAAGGCCTTTTTTTCCTACACGCACAGTTGCCTAGCGCGGAGACATAATTTACTTAAATTGGAACTAGGCACCAGATGGTCCGGTAAGGCTGTTAACACATTCCTCCAGCTGACATCATTCCAATCTAGAGCTGCCTGTACGTGTAGCAAATAAATTTAGGCGTACCCATATGAAACAGTTGTAATGATCATTTTCGAAATCTAGCTGTAACGGCCCAAATGAACACGACTCACTGTGTCAGAAACTAACCACGTGCGCAAGGACTCGTGCCTCTGCCTTTCTACCGAGCATGGTCAGGCTGAGAAAACTGGTGGTAACTCAGGGCTGTACTTTCTCCAACCTGAAGGCACGCTTGAATAAATTGTGTCAAATGTTAGCATGTTCCAGCCCGGTTAGGATTCCCACTTCTGATTACTAGCTAGGGAAGACAGCGTTATAAAATAGGGTGTTTCTACATCAGCGGGCCCAATTTACAGTAGGTAAGCCCAGGCCAGCTATGTAATAGACTGAAACACGGTGCTTAGTGCTTATGTTCGTTGGAAAGTCAGAGAAGTGTATGCTCAAGTACTCCCGGCCTCTTGGCAATAACGCCGTCAGCAGCTCGGGTTCAGGTGACTATGCTTCGAAAGCGGCGACCTCAGGAACTTTAATCAAATTTTTATTTCCAAAACGCGGGTCTTATAGTTATTTCTCCGATGCCGACCCAAGCTTCTTGAATCCAATTGAGTAGACGGGTTTGCCAGAGTATTTAGAAATTTTGGTTCCTTTAGGATTGGCAGGAAGCACTCCTCGGGCTGTGATGGCTTTTGATCAAATGCGTTTGGGCTAGCTGACGGTGTAAGTTGCATTTAGGGAGTTGAGATTGGTGGTAAACTGGCTGGTACAGGTCGTATAAGCTTTTGACATGCAAACGGTCGGGGGAGAGACGGAGAATCGATTTGCCAAATGCAGAAGTGACGAGCAAGTAAATTTAGTTAAATGTACAGTAAAACAACATGTGGTATCGACCCCAAGAGGTTGGGATAATCCGGATTGGCAGAGCAGCCCAGAAGCTCTCCTTGATGCGGATACCAACTCACCTTGCATGTAATAACTTAATACATCGCACCGTCTCCCTCAAGCCAAGTAAAACTGAGCGAGACTCAGCGGGTTAGCTATACATAGACACGCGGTGTACCTTGCTCGAAAGCCAGCCGTCACTCATACTGTCAATGTGTAGCCTGATCTCCACTATTGTTCTTCGGAATTTCATCAATTCCTACTGCCCGTTGTGTACGTTTGGTCTCTCCAACTCGGTATTTTTGCGGGTTGGAGTTGTTCTCCGGAACTTCATCAATTCCTGCTGCCCATTGTGTAGGTTTGTTCTCTCCAACTACAAACCTACAACGGGAAGCAGGAATTGATGAAATTCCGGAGAACAACTCCAACCCGCAAAAATACCACGGCACATGGTCCACTCTTCGATTCATCATGTCAAACGTGGGAAATGTGGATTGTAGGACTGTTGGAACTCGTTGAAGGGTTTTCATATTCAGGAACTACAATACGGGCATTCAAGTAAACTGCGCTGGATTCTAAATTTCTAATCAACATTCTCCGCACAATGCATTCCTCAAACCGACTCTTCACGAATTAAGCGCCCGTCGTATCATTCCTGCTTTTCCCATTTGTATAAGCAAAAGTCATAGGTTCTCTCGAGTTTCAGCTCGGATATAAGTATATGGAATTTGGGCCTGGACTGAGTCTCGAGCCTCTTGGCAATAAGACTTTGGAAACTCATCTAACTATAACTTGTAACTAACTTAGGTGACTCTGAGGAACTTTAAATTTGGGACACGGTTGCTTATCTCCCAGCCGTTGGTCTCTTGAATGTTTTCCGGGTGCCGACGCAGGCTGACTCACCTTTTAATGGACGGCTGTGAAAATCGTATTATTAGGCGCTGGCTTCCTTTGTGCCCCAAAAGGACGCCTTCTCTGGTTGTAACTCCTTCCTAAAGATAGGGTCATTTCTGCTGGGGAAGATTCTTCAAATCGTCAGCTGGTCCATTGCAAAATTAAATTAATAGGTGAAACACAGATGAATGTGAGAGAGAACCGATTCAGACATGCCGGTTCTTGAATAACACCTTCTTAGCTGCCGTACGTTGGTATATAAGGACCAACTCTGTATACTCCAACCATCAGTAAATTTGAACTTTCTTCACTCGACGCCCTCTATCAATCTTACAGTCCGTAACCTGCTTGGTTTGTTCCCATCCTTAGAGAGGTCTTTTCGTTTGTTTGACAAATTTTCAGGACCATCGTCATGTCAGATATCGATTCAGGGAAGAGGGCGATCTCAACTTTGCCACTATCCGCTAGAACCAGTTCGAACACTAATTCTCCAAGCTTCCACGTTATAAAAGTACCTGCGGTGAACGGCACTACCGTCGGCAGCGCGGATCAACTCCAACGACTAATTGTCGAGTATTGTATTCAGCCGCTCGGAACAGCGACGCGTCAGGCAGTCTGGTGGACTTCCTACGTCGTGGTTGCTCGCCCTGGTACTCTGACTAGAGCATCTGGTGTTTATACCGAATGGAACGAGTTCGGTACCCTCTCATCTCAAGCGCCTGTGGGAATCATTGCTCCACGCAGCAGTGATATGTCCATTGTTGATATCAACAAGGGGGTTCTGAACGGCAATGAAACAAACGGCACCGTTCTTCAGGTAGTTGATTTGAGCGGAACGTCGACCAAGGCCGATATATTTGCCGTCTTGGTGGCTTCTGGGATGCACGACGGGGCTTATCAAGTGCACGGACAAGCGAGCTTGGAATATAAAGTTTGGTAAATGGTTGCTTGTTCTCCTAAATTCAGGTGAGTTTTTCGGCACCAAATTTTGTTAGCTGAGGTTATATCTGATGTCTTGCCCAAAGTCTGACGTTGAAGATCATATTTCATTGTCCCCGGTCGGCCCGTATGGCCCCCTCAGTTTCCTGTTACTTTCCATTTCATTATCAAAAACGCCAAAACAAAACTTTCCTGTATATTCCGAGTACTTACTAGTAGTATTAGTAGTATTAGCGGACTCTCGAGTTCATGTGAACATATGCGCTGATAGTTAGTGTTTGCAAAGATGCCTGGACCAAAAACGACGGTCTATGAATTTCTTTGCCTCGGAGTGATAAGCAAATACCTGTCGTTAGTGAATGTTTCAGAAATGCACGTACTAGCCTAACTCAATATGTATTAGGATTTTGCATATCCATTTGTAGACACAGTTCAATCAGAAGACACTGGGCGCATCCGTCATATCTGCCAAGCGTTCGCAGACATGAGGGTAGAAATTAATGCATTTATGATTTATGTCTAGAGAAAGGTTCGACAAATGTAAACCGGATATCCAACGTGCGCCCAGGGCTATTGGTTGGCATTCTTCATTGGCATCCATAGGCCGCTAATTCCCCATAATCTGCGACGTGCCTATTCGCATAATCTTGCGTTATAAATGCATTGCCATATTTTCGCGACGGCGGTCGAATAATCTAAGGAAGGGGTTGCGCTTGGACAGACATAGGTGCTGGCTGGCTGCCGCAGTTGGTTCGACGAAGTTGGATATCATCAACGGAATGGAAAAGTGCCAATTACGTAGACCAAGAAACCAATATGCCTCGTTCTGCCATCTATTCGACCGTGGCAAAAATGTGCCTCGAATATGCCGAAGTTTTGCGTCTGATCTTGCTTTACTAGGAATAGCACTGTCAGTGATACCAAGTCGATACGCAGTTAGCGTAGGGATTTGGATAACACAACGCCGGTCGTCCAAACGCCAAAGGATAACGCGGAGGTATCCTCGTTGACCGCCGTTTTACCGCCGTTTCATATGTAGGCAGTTTTTCTCTACACACACAGCTGCCTAGGGTGGAGACGTAAATTAGAACGGAACCAGGCACCAGATGTTACAGTAGCGAGCAAGCAGGAGAGCGGTCAAACGTAGCAACTGTAACTTATTTCAGAACATCGACGTAGCCGTATACTTCCGAGGGTTAGGTTCTACCCACATCCGAAATCAAGGGTACACAACAGGAGCCACATCCCTGCGAAGGAGGCGGAGTGTTGGAGGAATTGCTTCGAGCTTTCTGTGAGCGTTGTGTATACGAAAAGAAGCTGGTAGGAATGGTTGAGGTTGTTATTTGAACTTGTGGGCGGATAACGTTCCAGAAAGAGTGCAGCGGGGCCATTCTGGAGGATGGGAAACGAGGAGTGTGATACAGTGATCCGCCCCAGGAAGCAGTGAGATCCTGGATATGCAAAGCGAACCTAGAGGAAGTGACGCGCAATTAAAGGTTTCTCGTTTGTCGGTCAGGATTGCGGAAAGAGATCAAGTTGGCTTTGAGAGTAGATAAGGTGTGTCGGCTAAAGTTAACCTGAATGAATATCTTTATGCATCGCAATAATCTGAAGACGTACATGAATGCACGGCACGTTAAGCAATGACGCCCTCAGCTTTGGCAGAATTCCTCAGCCCAAGTGCCTTCTGTTCGTTTGAGACTGCAATAATCTGCCGGCCGGGGTAGAACGCTCTGCTCAACGAACGGCGACTTCAAGTTAGCCGTTCGCCAGAGTTTCAATTTAAAATGACACACCTTGAACAAAAACTTCGAATATTGTTCTGGACGAGTGTCACCCTGAGTTTCGTATTTCCTTCCTGGAGGCGGTGAGAGACAGATCCAGGCCAGTTCACGATCAGACGAGACGCCTCTCCACTTCAGAGCCTGTATGGTCCAACCAGCCATAAACGACTTACCCAACGCAACTTCAAAGCGTCGAGTATGGCTTGGCTGCTATATTGAAGGCACCTCTGAACGAACCCGCGACAGTTGACCCAAGGATGGATATGCAGAGTGCGTGGATTAAGACAACGCCCGCAGTTATTTGCATACCGTCTGGGCGAAGATTTACAAGACGTCGTTGAGCGGAGGTATGTAGATGGTCAGGCAGTCTGTTTAGGTATTAGTACTGCCCTGCTACGCATGGGTAAAGTGAGACAGACTTACAAGGGCTCATGAAATGAAATAAAACTCTCCATCCAGCTTACAATGGTGACCCAATTCCAGGCAGAATTGCACCAGGATTACCAACCAGAAGAACTTGGTCTATCCTTCACCGTCGCTGTTTCCGTGCGCGATGTGTTATACCAGTCGAGGCTCGCAGACCGGAATCACGCACTGGATAGCCGCCATTTGATCTATAGTAAGGATGGGATGTGTTGTGGCGGTAAAAAAGAGGGATGTTATGTTTGTTGCCCGAAATGGAACGGACGTTACGGACCCCCGCCATCAACCTTTCTTTTCTCCTTGTTTATGCTCAATCCTGCCCAATCAATCCCCTTCTGCGCCGATAGGTCCCTCATCCCGCAGATTTTCTTGTCGAATAGGAGCGCTAGGATTCACAGGAGAGCCCTGGCTGGACGAGACATTCTGATTCCAGGGAGACGAAACATGCCTGACATACAAGCGGAGCCTGAGGTAGCTGGATAAACTGCTGCCACTACTTTCACCAGTCTCTGACAAGCTTCCGCCGAGCAAAGAGTGCTGGCGGTGTCCCATTCGACGTATTCATTCAGTAGTGGTACGTGCTGTCACCGTTCCAGCCTCACCTTCCACAATTCTTTTTCTAACAACCGAGGTGCTTCCAAGTTCCATCATCAGATTCGTCATTCTCAATGTCTTGTGCAATCATTGCCCGTATCATCTTGACATTAAGACTGCATAGTTTCAAAACAGAATGACCTCAGTCGATTCATCCCACCCAATCCTGTGCAACGAAGCTGCGAAATTGTTTAGGTGACGACAAAGACTCTCCCAAGTACAACATACCTTTTACATTCTGCTCCATAGCAGATGGCCCACATATACACACCAGCTTGTTTCCCCCTGGACTAGGAATATGCGCCTTGAGCATCTCGTCTGTGATCCTTCCCCTCGAGTATTCCCAATCCTCAGGTACTTCTCTACCTGTCAAACTATAATGAAGTTTAACCGTCTTCTCGTTCTCCCTCGCCAAGCGGTCTATCTCTTCCTTACAGAGAATATCCTCGAAATCCCGGTTTACATCCAACACCCATATTTTTGTCACTGAGGACGGATCACTCACTATCGCACGTAAGACTTGAAGGATGGGTGTAATGCCACTGCCGCCGCATACCAGTCCGATTTCCTCGATGTGCCGATCCTGGTTGTGTAATGATGCAAGCCCGTGACCCTTCCAGATGAAGTGCCCGATGGGGCCCTTGAGCTCAACGCTATCGCCGACGACGAGCTCAGCAAAGCCCAGTGTCATTCTTCCGCCGTCAGGAAATTCCAGGGTGGGGATGTAAATTCTAGAAGGTGGACATGATCAAGTCAGCATGGAGTTGTACTTCGCTACTGTTATGGAAACCCGACGTACTTGACCAGCAGGTCCACGAATTCGGCCATACCCTGTTCCGACAGCGGTGTATAAGCCCTCTGCACCCACTCACTCCGACCGTCCTCCACGGCCTTGCCCTTCCTCCTCAGTCGCACGTACACATGCTGACCCGGCAATAACCCGAGCTCTTGCCCTTTATCTTTCAATGCAAACCTAAATATTTTTGTGTTCTTCGACACCTCACGTATATCCACTAGTTCGACCGACTTCCACCTCTTTATGCGGAGGAACGGTTTCATCGGGTCGTCGTCGTCATCGGTAGCGAGATGTTGATTGTGAATAGTGTCGTCGCTTTGGAAAGTCCCAATATGGAATTCAGCCAGCTGCCTTTGCGCATCGGAGCTGTGGATGGCAATGAAGTCCTCTGTGGCATCTTCTCCCGCCACGAGCTCGATCGACTGCGCCCCGCCCGGATGATCCTTGAAGAACATGCTTCCATTGTATACCTATGATTGAGAACCATTTCATCAGTTCAACCTTGCAGGCGATACCAGAGGAGCAACACCTACCTCCCCGCGCACGACAAACCATGCCTCCTCCTTCGCCTCCATGGACGCTAGCTCCGCCGCGCTAATCTTGCGTGCGATGCCTGGTTTTGTCATTGGGGCCTCACTGGACGTTAAAACACGAACAACATCTGGTTTGTCTGAGCCATTCGAGTCGAACGAGAAGTTGGGCTTGGATGGGTCGAGCCCTTCGTCCTTTAGTCGTTGCATCCATCCACCTGGTTGGGTGCCTGCCACTGGATTATGATTTAATCAAGGTGAAGTTAGATGAATTGTAGAAAAAGGAAACGAGGAATGCGAATGGACAACGCACTTGTTGGGTGCTCGAAGCGTAGCTTCCCATCTTCCAAGCGATGGATGCATACTCTAAACCACCTACGTACAATCCCAACGACCCGTCAGTGCTAATTTCCAACGCCCGTGCTATCCACCTGCGATGGATTGAAGCACTCACCAATTATTCATCATCCCCGTCGCGTTCCAATACATATCCCTTGGCTGAACCGCCATCGCCTCATCCATGCCCCTTACCATAATCGCGTTGCTGTCTTTCAACCTCTCCATTGGCATCTCATAAGACCAAAAGCACCAGCAAAAAGACGTGTCAGTTTCCGTCAGATCCAATTCGCCGTATACCGAATCAGAGGTATAGCTGGCTGACCGGAATACGTCTTCAGGGTATATGATGGATGCAAGGTCCCAGGTGTCGCCGTTGTCGGAGGAGAGCTCGACGCGGGTGACACGCCGCCCACCCCCAGCGTAGGCGTAGCCTTTGATCGTGTATGTTGCTGATGCCGATTTGGTATCGAGGATCTCGTCGTGGTCTGGGCAAGCGATAGCGCTATTGACGCTCAACTCGCGGATAATGTATCTATTTGAAAAGTATTTATCAATTCACGTTTCTTCAAGTCCGAAGGCGTTGCTCATTTCTTTCTTAAGGATCTCTTAGAAACATGCATACCTGGGATCATACCACCATTCTTTCTCTTTACGCGCCTGATCTGGGCCGAGCGGCATCGGCAAGACTTTATTGTCGTGGAAGTGGAGGTGGTGTTGGCTTTCAATTGCGGAGATCTCGATTCTGGTCAACCATTTCACGGATCGGCCGCCGATTTGAGAGGGCACGACAAGACGTAAAGGAAAGCCGTGATCGGGCTCCAGGCTGTGAATTGTGAATGATAGAATAAAGGGGGAAGGGGGGAAGACAGGGAACTTACGCGAGGCCGTTCATCCCCCATGCGAGCAGCATTCCTTTTCGTGGATCGCGCGCCCAGCTGAGGAGCTGACTAGAAAGAAAATCATCATCATCGTCAGTCAACTTGGACGCCTTTCTTCCTCGGTCGAATTGGTCAAAAGTGCCACTTTTATAGGTACTTACCTGGTCCCATACGGCCCGTTCGGTAAATCATCACACCCTTCAAACACAACGTGTTTCGCACTTCGCGCAGGCTGGACATGCGCCAACACGTCGGCGAGGTACACCCCCGTAAAGAGGGCTGTTGATACCCCGCCTGCGCCCCATGAGAACCCGAGCGATTTTTGGACGATGTTTTGCTCTTTGCGGCGGTTGCCTGCGCAGACGAGGGTTATTGGGACGGTCACTACTCGGAATTTCGTGCGCAGATCTTCGAGAGTTAGTGTGATAGGATTGGCACATAACCTTTATTACCCGGAGAAAAGGGGGCAAGGTAGGTAGTATTGGTACCTATTTATGTTCACGACAAATCGATTAACGCACCCGTGAATTTTCAGTTCCCAGTCATCTGCTCTTTTTTGATCGATTCTTGGAACGGCACCGTGGTTTCTGACGAAGAAGAGGTTACTGGGCGTAATGAATCCCTGCTCGTAAAGCTCTCTGAGCCTCGCCTCCGAGTTGAAGGGGTGTTTCCCTGTTAGGCGGACGAGGCGCGAGTCTCGTGGGATCCATGCGTCGGGAGTGCCGCTAGTGTTAATGGTAAGGAAAGTAGGGTCAAACGTTTGAGTGGTATGATGTGTGTGACGTACATGTCCTGTGTATCGATGCTAGAGCATGCTTTCTCGGTCGGCATGCTTCCAAACCCGAGATGGGAAGGCAATTCGCGTGGAATGAACGATTGCGTGCCATATTTCGGGTTTTCTTGAGCAAGAGAGGGCGGGAAGAATGGGCTGGGTAGGCGTACACCACCTTGTGCTATTTTTTCAGTATTTTCAGGTTCGATTGACGAGGGGGACGTTGATGTGGACGTCGGTGAACCTTCAGAAGACGACGAAGAAACCTGGGTATCGACGACTGGGATAATGTGAGCAGTCTAGCCAAGATATATGAACAAGGCGCGGTATTACTTACCAGTAGTTCGCATTTTGGGATATAGCCTTTCACAATAGGCTCTCGAGGTGCCTAGATGGCGAATTAACTAGGCCCTTCAGCTCTCAAGCAGTCGAAAGTCTTGACAAAATCAAATTGAGATTGCTGCCCATGAGCTCCTCGGCTAAAGATAAGCTAAAGTCCATCTGTGTGCCAGGTATCACTTCTGGAAGTCTGTCGGGAAATCTGGACTTTGGAGATAGCAAAAATGAACCTGGCGTACTGCTATCTCTTTCACACCGTAAATTTGGAAGGGGTCCAGAGTCTATAATTAAAGTTCATTAACTCCGAGAATCGAGATTTAGATCTCAAGGGACGAATTTGAGGTCGTTGGTTTGATTTATATAAATGCAAGCGACAGCCATCGGTCTTCGTCGAACCGTTGTAGAGCACTGGTCAATCTACTCTTCGGAATTGAATGAAACAGATTTTTGGATTGGAGTTGGTCACACCTGCAGCCCGCAAAAGCAAGTATTACAACTTCGGTACGGGAATGGGGATTAAAAGTATGTTTATGGCAATAGAGATAACGCCCATGATCCAGAATGATTTTCCGACTTGTGGCACAAATCGGAAGACGAGAGCGAAGACGATACCGCCGAGATTTCCAAAGGAACCGACGATTCCAGACATAACACCCTGAGGAAGAAGAATATATTAGAACCAAGATTCACTGAAGAGTATCACAGGGGGTCGGAGAAATAGGACTCGCATTGTTGTACGCATTGCAGTGGGGAACCAAGGAGAAATTCGCGCCGTTGCCGAATTCAGAGAAGATTGCAGAGATGGTGAATACTCCCATGAGTATTGGTACTGCGAGAAACGGATTAATTAGCGGTATAGGCAGCGTACGCCACAAGAGAAAAATGGAATCGTACATTGGGCATCATTTGAAAGTCGGTGGTTTTGGAGGTAAAAGCCCCCAGCGAGTAAGGAGACACCCATGATTAAGCCACACATCAGCGTCCATATCTTCTTTCCCTTGGTGCCGTAATGACGATAGATAACGTCGCCTAGATATCCACCAAAAGGGCGCGTGACAAGGTTGAGGAAACCGCTGTTATATAGGTAAGTATCGACGATAAGATGAATCAAATGCACATGACTTACAAGATCGAAGTGTAGTACCCGGCAGTAGTCTGTGTAAAACCTGGTCGCTTTTTCGTGAATAGCGTAAATAGGACATTAGCCAGCTGGCTGTCAATGGCAAGCTCGACGCCAAATGTGGTAAAATATGCGAAGGCGGGGAGCCATGTTAGAGGATTAGTCAGGATTTTGAGAGCACTCTTCAAGGTGAGTGTTTCGTTGATAGCGAGGTCGACGGTCGACTGGAAGAGGGCGGTGTCTTCTTCTTTGACTTGTTCGATGCTGACGAATGCATTTTCGCTATCCTTTCCCTCTTTTTCCAACGATTTCTCGCTGCGAGAGTTGTGAAATTCGTGCCCTTGCCGAGTAGCGATTGCAGTGGCGGGGGTGTTGTATCGCTCCGACCATTTTCCAGCAGGGTGATCCTGGCCAAGAATGAGAATAAGGCCTGCGACAATGAACAGAATAGGGAGGCTGAAGACAAGTGATATTCACGTAAGGTTATGACCATTGGAAAGAAGTAGGGTAACTTACGGTACGATTGCGAAAGACGCTCGCCATGCGACGTGTGGGGTCAGCCCACTTGCGGTTAGGCCCTGGAAGACAGAACCCATGATTATGAAAGTTGCACCGCCTCTGAGAATGAAAGTTTAGAATATTAATTCACTGTAAGTTTGGTGGATAATTTTATACAAACCCCATGTTACCTGTAAAGTGAGGGGAGTTATAGGATATGGGCATCGTTATTTCTGGAAGGATTATATCACTAACCCCAGCCACCGACGAGCGCATTAGCAGTCCCGACACAGTTTTTGTCAAAGAACGCCGAAGTCCAGGCTTGACATGGAACGAAGGTAGCACCGAGGATGCCAATAAAAAAGCGCAAGACGTAGAGAGTCTGTGGACTGTTCGCCGTTCCTGCAAGCCCGGATGGGATGGCGCCTACGATGAGAAGGTATGCCATGACCTTCCTTGGTCCATACTTATCGACGAGTGGGCCGACAATTATTCGCACAAAGAGGGTGGCTATCAAGGCAATGATGTTGGAGTTTCCGACTTGGGCAGTGGTGAGGTGGAGGTCGGACTTGATGGCATCAGGAATAAGTGGAGGAAACGCGAACCATGAGAGGAAGGCGACGAAGAAACCGACTGTAGGCAAAAGTTATGACTTGCTCACGAATACGGTGCTGACAACGAAAACGCACGCCAACTGAGATGAAATGCTCGTGCATAAGGATCATGAAGATTAAAGAAAGGAATCGTGTAGCTTTTCAGATTGACGGGGTTTACAATCGCAGGTTCCCAAAGGTGAGACCATTTGAAAGGAGGAGCGTCGTTCGAGGTCCTCAATCCCATCGCGTTTTTCACCACCGTAAGCGAAAATTGTGGCTAAGGCGTGCAAAGGCTAGAATCCAGACGAGGCGTGAGCTTGGAACGTGGAACCCAACTTCTATCCCGAACTACGCCGTTTTGAATGAGACGAAACTGCCAGCGTTGGTTTTTGGAAGGTCCAGAGAAAAGAATAAAAGGCCTGAGACCAGAATAATACTCGGTTCGGCCTTGTAGAGGTACCTGACCAGTTAGAAATCTCGCGGTAGATGTGGCAGACTTATTGGCGGGAGTGTCGACCTCACTAGTCCGATGAATTAGATCTTGATCCCTTAGATATGAAGGTCATAACCCACGGAGTGGTCGAGCTTCCCCGCGGACGGTGCTTATCTTGTTATCCGCTAAGAAAGGGGCAGGACGATAAGAAAGAAGATGGAGAACTCGTCGACGATCTATTTTGACGAATGTCTTATCTGACTCACACTGCTTTGAAGGTTTGGCATTTGGAAGCTCGACGATTTGACGCAAATACTCCAAGCGTACACATATGAAGATAAGAAGGGCAGATACGTGGAGGTCAGACGACGACAAGAGTTGCAAGATGCAAAGGCCAAACACCAGCTCCAGGACGAGTCGACGAGAAGGATTTGTCCATCCAGTTGCCCAAGTTCGAAAGTCGTATTAGGTTTCCCTATTATTGGTGTCCCGTAGTATCTATCAGAAACCCAAGAATCGTCGACTGTCAGCCTTAGTGAGTACGTTTCGGCTGGTTCAAGTGTTCTTCCACGATGGCTTGTCATTTTGAAGTGCATCCATGAGACAAGAGGGGCCGAAAAGATAAGGCTTATTATAATCTGCGTGTGAGTTTCATTACACCGTTCAACACGCTTATGTAAACAACCGTCCCTCTACCACGAACAACGAAGATCTGAGGTCGGGCCAAATGCCTGGTATCTCACCGTTCCAGCCTTCCTTTCCAATTTTAATTTCTCTAAATCCAGTCTGCCCCGGTCCATGTCGTGCAAGTGGAGAATTCGCTTCTTGTTTGCTTCCTGTCACTTTTTGGTCTCTCCAACTTTTGGCGACCTCGAGCCATGAATTCATCTGGTCTGTCTGCTGAGAGCTCGCGCTCAAGTCACAGTTCAGAAACAGTCAACAATGAGCAGCTGGCTGTACCAGGACCTGTACCATTTTCGACTGCGGATGCAGATGAGATGGTCGATTACCCACCTGGTCGAGAGATTATATTCGTCTGTGGGTCTCATCTAATTTTCTCTCAAGTAACATTTCTTATCTCTCCATATTACACAGGTGGCTTGGGCATGGTTGGCATTGGTACTAAATACTATTTTCTTCCTTGATCGAATCTGAATCGGCATTTTCGTGAAAGCTTTCATCGAAAAGCTTCTTGATCTGGACCAGCAACAGAAATACTTCATCATCACTTGTGGAGAAGAGATTCACTTTGCCTATAATCGGGTCGGGTTTGTCTGTTCTCTTATCTATGATTTCTCCTTGTCTAATTATCCCCACTTCTCATTGATGCAGTTTGACAGAATACTTCGAGCATCGCAATGTGCATCTTGTTTATTTTTGACGTTGCACGTAGATCTTACCTCAATGTGATCCCTTTCAGGTAGAAAACCTTTATCTAAATCCACCCAGCTGGTACGCCGAACAACAGCCAGACCGCTTCCGTTATTACCTGTCGGAGGCGGTTACCTCTATCTCTCCCAAAGAACATCTTGTGCACACGAGCAAAGGTCGATCCTTCCGATACGATAAATGTGTCCTCTCTACCGGATCAACTGCCAGCCTCCCAAACTACACGTCGCCAGAGAAGGTCGCCAAAACCTGCGGAGTTTTTGTCTATCGTAACATCTCAGACCTCGACGCTATCATATCCTACGCCGCGAAAGACAACATCAAGCATGCCGTAGTCGTTGGCGGTGGTCTTCTCGGGTTAGAAGCGGCTAAGGCCGTGTATGATCTGGCGACGTGAGTAACAGTCCTTGAGTTTCCAAATGAACTAATGGGATTTAACCGTCGACATTCTCGTTTCGTAGGATTTGTCATGTCAGCATCATCAACCGCCAGGCTTATCCCCTCTCCCGGCAACTTGACGCAGACGCCGGGGAAATGGTTCTTCGCAAGATCGAGGCAATGGGCGTACAGGTCCTGACCAACTGCTCTGTCGCCGAACAGTTGACGCGATTAGCGGCGGATGGCTCTGACGACGAAGTCTTCACTGGGTTTAAACTTCAAGATGGATCTATCCACAATGCCGACCTCGTCATATACGCAATCGGCATTCAACCCCGAGACGAACTCCCGAAGACATGTGGTATCGAGTGCCATGTTAAGGGTGGCGTTATTGTGAGCGACGATCTTCAGACTTCTGCGCCGGATGTCTACGCGATTGGCGAATGCGCCAGTTGGCAAGGCAATTATTATGGGCTGATTGCACCTGGAAGTACGTCCTGCATTGTAGTGTCGTTTCATAATCTGATTCTGTCCTAATAACAGTCGAGATGGCGGACATATTATCTTTCAACTTAACTCAAACTGACTCCCACTCGCCGCGAACGATGAATTCCCCCGATTTGAGCACCAAACTCAAGTTCGTGGCTTCATTCTTCTCAACTTCCCATTTTTGTTGATATGTTACGTTTTCCCCAGGTTGATGGGCGTTGACGTCGCGTCCTTTGGCGATTTCTTCGCCGACAAACGCCTCTCTGTCAAAGCTCAGGCAGCATCTCAACTCGCCAACAACCAGATGCCGCCCAAGCAAGCGGAGCTCGCCCAGGTCGCAGTTGAAATAACCGTCAACACAACATCAAATCTCTCAGAAGCACAGCAGACCCCAATGAATGCAGCACCTAAAAAGCGTGGACGAAGCGCTGACGAACCCATCAAATGTCTCGTTTACAACGATCCGTTCAGTTCCACATACAAGAAATACATATTCACCGCTGACGGAAAGTATCTCCTCGGTGGGATGATGATTGGTGATGTGGGCGATTTCGTGAAATTGGTGGCTATGGTGAAGAAAAAGGTTTTGTGTTCGCTTTTCATTTCCTGTCTCTCTTTTCTCTCAAACTGCTTCTATCTTCCTCTCTCTCAGAAAGTCTTGGAGATGCCACCTTCGCAATTGATCATTGGTTCGAAGAAAGAAGGCGGAGATGATGGTGGCGACCTTGACGATGACGCCCAAGTCTGCAGTTGCCACGTAAACCATTGTCTCCTTAATTCTTCGATCGCGATACGATGACTGATTTTTTGACTTTTAGAATGTTTCCAAAGGCGATATTGTTAAGAGCGTTAAAGGTGGCGACTGTACTACTATTCCTGATCTCAAAAGGAAGACGAAAGCGGGAACTGGGTGTGGCGGTTGCATGCCGCTGGTATGTTCGAATAATGCTTGAACATGTCAAAATGGTTGTCTGAGGTGATCTTCTTGTATTCAGGTCACGAATATTTTCAATGCCGAGATGAAGAAAGCTGGCCATACATTGAGCAACAACATTTGTCCTCACTTTGCCATGGCCCGCGTTGACTTGTTCAATGTCATCAAAATCAAGAAGTTGTCCAATTTTACTGAGATCATGGAAACTGTTGGCATCAAGAAGGATGCGCTCGGATGTGAGATATGTAAGCCTGCGATTGGGAGTATTCTATCAAGCCTGTACGTCCTCGTCCTGTTTCTCTCGGTCGTCTCCTTCGCATTTTCAAGCTCCATCATGAAAGCCTTCTCAAACTTTTGGTTTCGCAGATACAATGAACCCATCATGAAACCCGAGCATCATCAGAATCAAGATACCAACGATAAGTTCCTGGCGAACATCCAGCGAAATGGGACGTTCAGTGTCGTTCCTCGTATCGCAGCTGGGGAGATCTCGCCTGATGGGCTTATCGCCATTGGCCAGGTTGCGAAAAAGTACAAGCTGTATACCAAGGTAGTTATAATTTCCATCGAGAATCGATTGTGAATCAACTTAACTCGTTCCTTGATCGAATTTTTTTTTCGTAGATCACTGGAGGTCAGAGAATTGATATGTTTGGTGCTATGAAAGCCGACTTGCCAGCCATTTGGGAGGAACTCAACAATGCTGGGTTCGAGAGCGGGCATGCGTACGGGAAGAGTCTGCGTACCGTTAAATCATGCGTCGGAACGAACTGTATGCTTACTTCCTTTTCTCTTTCTCTTTCGAGAGAGCAGACACATTGCTTATGCTTGCTTTGTAATGCTAGGGTGCCGCTATGGCGTGGGCGATTCTGTTGGTCTCGCCGTACAACTTGAAAAGCGCTATCGGGGTGTTCGCAGTCCTCACAAGTTCAAAGGTGGTGTATCAGGGTGTGTTCGAGAGTGTGCCGAAGCGCAAGGGAAGGACTTTGGTGTGATAGCCACTGATAAAGGGTGGAATAGTATGTTTAATTCGGTCTCTATCTACTTTACATCAGTTGACATCGAACCGATCTTTTCTTACTAGTTTTCGTTGGTGGAAATGGTGGTGCGAATCCAGTAAGTACTTCGCTGAAGGTTAACTTCGTGACTTGGTCAAAACAACTTTTCCAAAATTAGCGCCACGCGGAGTTATTCGTAAAAGACGTCCCGCCGTCAAAGGTCCTCAGGATCATCGATAGATTCCTGGGCTACTATATCATGACAGCGGACAAACTGCAGCGCACCGCCCGCTGGATCGAGAATATGGAAGGTGGAATCGAGGTATGTGATTTATCCCGCTTTCCTTGTTCTGCCGGCCTGAAACAAAATGCTTTTCATTCGGTAGAAGCTGCGCAAAGTCATTATCGATGATGAGCTCGGTATATGCGCCGAGCTGGATGCGCTTATGGATAACCTCGTGGACACATATGAGGACGAATGGGCAAACGTCGTTAAAGGTGAGCTAGTTCTTCTCTTTGCATACTGAGTAATCCAGCCATTCTCTAACAACAACCCCTTCATGCCACAGACCCTGCGAAGCGCTCTCAATTCAAGCAATTTGTCAATACCTCCGAACGCCGGCCCCAAGCTGAGCTTGTCACAGAGCGCGGTCAACTCCGTCCTGCCGACTGGCCTAAACGAAGCGCCCCGCTCAAACTCACCCCCGAGCTGCTGCAGACGCCGAAGAAAGAGTGGAAGTGGGTAACAGTGGCTACGAAGGCCGACATGGTCCTTTCGGAGAACGGGACGACTAGTGTAGCCGTGAAGTATGGGGATACGCAGTTAGCAGTGTATTACGTGCCGAAGAGGGGGTTCTATGCGACACAGCAAATGTTAATATCTTTGCTTATTCTCTGCTATGCTGATGCCTTTGTTAATCTCAATTTGCTAGGTGCCCTCATCGTCGAGCTTTCGTCCTCGATCATGGTATCATCGGTGATACACCCTCCGGCGATCTCGTGCGTCTACATCATTGCTCATATTCTCCATCAATTTATCAATTTATCATTTTGTTTTCTACATCAACCGTGTTAGTACGTATCATGTCCACTGCACAAACGAAACTTCGCCCTCACGGACGGGAAATGCCTGACCGACGCCGACTATGAGATACTCGCATTTGATGTCCGCCTCGCCTCCGAGTCTGGCACTGAGGAAATTCAGGTGTTGTTGCCGCCGGAAGAAGACATCGACGCTGTGCTGGGCACTGAGAAGTGGCTGGTTAGACAAGCGGATTCAGAGGCGCTTGGGTTGAATGCGGCGACGACGGTCCAGTTGGTTGGTATGGACCGGATGAAAGATGTCATGGACGAGGGAGCAGGCGCGGGAACAGGAGCAGGGTGTGGTCCTATCTGTGGAGACAAGAGATTGGAGTGGTAGTCATGAACCTAGGAATGCCCCAGGAATACTTAACCCCAGACAAGGGTATCGTATGTCCAATAATCGTCAAAAGCAACGGGTTGAAAATTAAAACCAAGTGTCAGAGCGATGTAAGTAAGAATGGATGTGGTTGCATTTCCAAATATCAAGCCGACCAGCGTTGAAGCGCTAAGTATAACTCGGCATCCTTTAACGGGGGCGGCTATTAGGAGTTGGTATTAATGCAAGGCACATCCATTCGATTCCAATCCGAACACGGACATCATGCTCGAGGTGCAAGTAGGCGAAGGCTGCCGGTCGTCATTAACAGCGCGTGTAGATGTGCTCGCACTGAGGCTCTTACGCAAGCTGATCACAGGCCGGGCACTGATAAAACACCTCGGCGCCCTGTCAAGAGCTCGGCTTTGAGAAAACTACTGGGCGCATCCAGCTGCATCCAGTTTGAGGCTGAACCAGACTGTCCAACATGAGGTGTTCAGAAGATTGGCAAGAGAGGGGGGGAAAGTGATAGTAATATGGAGACGAGAAGGGAAAGAGATGTTTATGGGATGGCAAGCCAGGAACTAGATCACGACGGATCGAGTTGAGAATGAGCCGCACCTGGACTGCTTCCCGCGTCGAATATATATCTCCGCCAGCCTTAAGGCCAATGAACCTAGGAATGCACCAGAGGTACTTAACGCCAGAAACAAGGGCGTCGGACATCCAATGAAATCGTCAAAAGCAACTGACTGAAAATTAAAATTAAAACCAAGTATCAATGCGATATAAGACTGAGTAAGAATGGATGTAACTGCAAGGGCTCCAAACATCAAGCTGACCAGCATTGAAGCGCTGAGTATGATTCGGTGTCCTTTGAAAGTCGGCTCGGAGTTGGCACCGATGCAAGCCACATCCATTCGATTCTCAACGACCAATGATCACGCAATCACGAAGTCATGCTCGAAGTGCCAGAAGGCAAAGGGTTCCTGTCATTGTGAGCAGCGTATGTCGATGTGCTGAATTTCCAAATGACAAGCCAACCACGAAATGGGCACCGATAAAATATTTCAGCACCCTGTTAAAAGGTCGGCATTGATGGTTAGGACTGGGCACATCCAGTTCGATGCTAATTTAGATGGCCAGAGATGAGGTGTTGAGAGAGTGACGAGACAAGAGGCAAAAGACGATAGGAGACGGGATGAGAAAACGACGTCTAGGGGATGGCTAGTCAGGAAGCAGATTACGTCGTCAAAAGAAACGAAGTGGGAATTAAAACAAAAGAGCAATGTGACGTACGAATGGAAGTAACTGGCGCTTTGAACCACCGAGAGAAGCCGACCAGTGTTGGAGCGTTGAGCATCACTCAATGCTCCTCTGTGAGTCGGCTAAATTGGTCTCAAGGCAAGCCACATCCAATCTGATTAACAATCACACCTTCATGCTCGAAATACAAGAGGGCGGAGGATCCTCTTCGTTGTGAGCAGCATTGTGTGGATGTGTCAGTAGCGATCCGGCGGTCTATAAAGATAAGCCAGCACAAAACTGGGCATATCGATGCGCCGTATGAATGGATGTGACTGCCGATCCAGCAATGCTAAGCTGACCAGTGTTGGAGCGGTGAGTATAACTCAGCGTCCTTGAGAGTCGGCTAGGATTTGGTAGCAGGACAAGCCACATCCAATCGATTAGTGATCGCGGGTTCATGCTCGAAGTACGAGGAGGTGAAGAACTCCCATCGTCGTGAGCAACACGTGTGGATGTGCTAATACCATATCATCTTGTAGCCAATTACATTCTCGTCTTAGCGAGGAATGAGCGTAGATTAGAATACGGACTTTGAGTAAGCGGAAAGCACGTGACAAACAAACCATCATCGTCGCTCTTCCAAACGTTGATGATTCGTCTTTGTCACTGTCTCCGTCACCTCGCGACTTCAGCGAGACGTGCCGTCGCCATTGCGAGTGCCTCAGAGCACTCGTTTCCTTGTTTTCATCTTGCTTACATCTGTACCATATATGCCACGTATCCCCCGCAAATCGATTCAATTTAAATGACAGACCATCCGGAGACCTCATAGCCCAACGGCCTCTTCGACCCTCCAGGACACACAGATACGTTCTCAATCTTACCTCTTATCTCTACCTTCTATTGCACAGCTTTATTCCTCTAGAACCTCAACTTTCTCCAGCTAGGCCATTCCTCATCCGGACACCTCACCCTCAAGACTCGCAGTTGCAGAGCCCAACCTTCATCCACCTGGCAACCTCGTCCCTCGCGTTATATCTGCTGTCTTATTGCCGCTCACCACCTTATACCCATCGACCCGCATCCCTACGTCACATTTCAAGACATACACAAAATGCCGCGGCGGACCAGTGCTTCGTCATCAAGCTCGGCGACGCTATTGCTACTTGCTAATATCGGGCTCGCTACCCCACTTTGGCCTTGGCCATGCTATCGCTACCTGCTACATGCTATACGGTTCGCTACCCCACTCGGAATTTTGGTCGCGCTATTGCTACCTGCTACTTGCTACCTGCTACACGGGCTCGCTACCCCATTTCGGCCATTTGGCCATGCTATTGCTACCCGCTACTTGCTATATGGATCGCAACTCTACTTTGGCCCTTTGGCCGCGCTATTGCTACCTGCTACATGTTGGAATATTCGGTGGCTATGCGAGCATGCGCAATGCGTTGATGGACCCGCCCGCCGCCTTTGTATTATCAGGTGAGTATTTTGTTGTTTACTGTACATAAGCAGCCGTCGTGTACTTTAGCTCCTCCATCCGTTTGCCCTCTTGCCGTCACAGGGGGCAACCAGAAATCTACTTTCTCGCCTCTCTCTTAGCTGATCGTGAAATGATCACGCGTTGGAGATTTGATTTCAACACTACACGGGTTCGCTCCCACAGTTCGGCCATTTGGCCATTCTATTTCTACTCGCTACTCGCTATACGGGCTCGCTACCCCCTTTGCCCTTTGGCCATGCTACTGCTACTTGCTACTTTCTATGCCGTTACGGGTGCACTACCCTACGTCGGCCTTTTGGCCAAGCTACATGCTACACGCTATTTTGTACACGTCAGGCTTCATTGCCGTTGCCGTTAGGCCTCTCGGCAATGGTACCACGTCCTACTGCTATTATGGTCCCCTACCACACCCTAGCCCTAGCCCCCCCCCCTACACGCTACACCCACTCTGCTATATGCTACGTGGTATATTCGCTCATCGAGTGTCATTTTTATATGCACTCGGCTCATTCTTCTGACGTATTGGGTCGTCCTACACATTATACCACGCCATATTGTGTTCAACTGCCGCTAACCTCAAGCCCATCTGTTGCCATACACGCTGTAACATTCTTCTTCGGCATTGCTGCCACGTTTAGCCATAGCATGTCCTTATTATGCATCTACTGCAGGCAATAGATGTTGCGCTTTTCCCTTCCCTAGGCTGACGAAATCATTCTCAAGGTATTGCAGGTGAGTCTCTCTAGAACTAATTGGTCTTGAACAATTCCTCCCGTTTTCTCTTCCTTGTTCCTGCGGTTTTTCATTGCATCTTCTACTGTTCCTCATCTTGCAATTTCTCCTTGTGTAATGTCTGAATCACGCGCCTTTACATTATCCATCTTCCTATTTCCTCTCCGGCCAGTCTATGGCTCGGACATTCCCTTCTTGGATTGATTCCCCATATTTTGCATTCTTAAGCAATGCATTTCGCTTAAAGGATTTATGATGCCTGATTAAAGGTTGAAATGACTTCCGTCATCCGAGCCATGTTATGTTTTTCTCCTGAGACGCCAGTGATATTCATTTTGTTTTTGCTTATTTGATCCGCCTCCATCCTTTATACCATTTACGTTCATGGCCAATTAACTTCTATCACTACTGGGGTGTAACTATTTTGACAAGGGTCAAAATGTGGGATAGACCGCTCATGTTTTGACCTGAAGTAAAATTTGGGTCAAAGTGCCACCTTTTGGTAAAGCAAAATATGGGCAAAATAGTTGATTTAGTATATTTGTCCAAAATAGAATATTCAGCCTTGGGCAAAAGGTGGGTAAAATTGCTAATTTTAGTCATTTGGGAAATTTGGATTTTAGGCCAATCATTAAAATAGAACGTTCTGCCGGACTTTTCCTGTTTGCGTAAATTTCTTATTCACCACTGGGCAAAATGTCTTTGTTTGCGACAACATTTTGCCCCAAGGCAAATGAATGTATTCTCACAGATGTTTTGATTAAATTCAAAATTTCCTATTTCAGCTCAAGCAAAATGTATCGGGCGCTAAGCGTGTCGCACCCTTGTCACTGGGTGTCCCGCGACGCTCCCAGCGAGACCCGGAGCCTGAGCCCAAGCGTGTCCTGTCTCCTTTTGAGTCACATGTCACATGCGTAACGTGAAAGTTTATGTCATTTCACTGCAGCTCCTCCGTCGGCATTGGTCCTGCTCTCATGTTCGACATTCGACACGATGGCTTTTGCCCTCAAGTTTCAAAGTTCCAGGCCTCAACACCGACTTAGGAATGCACTCTCCTGCCTGGACTGGCCCCATCGACGCGATTCCGCGATGCTGTTGCTTCATTGCCACCAGTTTACCCTCTTATCGTGAGTCTCCGTCATGACCCTTATCTCGTCGACATTTCTGCTTACTTCTTGTTGCCTTACTTTCTGTTGACGCGCTCGGCTGCACACCGAATTCGATCCATTTTGGTACATGATAACTCGGGGAGGCAGTAGCGGAAATACATTCGCCGGTTATCGCCCCTTTATATTTTGCCTTCGTACTGCGAAGGTCCGCGAATACCCCGCAGGGAATTCTTTTATAGGACGGACGGTACCCCGCGAGCCTGCGACGCCGAGCCGAATGGACATCCTAAGTGAACGAGTTGGATTGCCCCGAGAACTCCGCCCTGTGCTCGACCTTCGACACATGCGCTCGCTGCGATCGTCAACGGCATCCGGCCTCTCTAACGCTCCAGCGGGTCCTATGGATTGCTCCGAGGATCCGCGCCCGGCGTCGCATCCGCCAACCCCCGAGCCCCACTTCTCTAACTCTCACTCTCCAGAAAGCACAGAGTACGAAATCGGCTCACAATAATCGCAGAGTTCGACACCGTCGAGGAGTTCTGCCGCCACTTCAACTGGCTTAAAGCCACCCTCGAAGCTCGACGCGAACATTCACTGCCATATCTTCAATGTCGGGCATCAAGCCGATGTGGGAGGACCCCGAGCGCGAACGGCGGCAAGTGCTGACGATGAAGAACAACCCGACTGCTGCTGGAGCTGGTTTGCGATGACGCTGATGGGTGAGGAGCTGGAGGAGGGAGATGAAATTTGTGGTGGTGTGCTGTTGTTGGTTTGAGGAGCAAGGTCAACCGGATCCAGTTCTGGACGCGCCATCTCCTACGTGCCCTGGGTGTCCAGAACATGTCACAACCCTTCTTGTCCCGCTGACACGCTTTCAAACCATCTCGGTTTCCCGTCAGTCCTTCAAACACTTCCAGTCGTTGGAACTTTTTGACTGGCGACATAGCTACGGGAAATGCCTACTCGGACATGCGGTTCATGCTCGGCGGATCTGTTGGCTGGGCAATCGAAGTAGCGAACTATAACCTTTGTCGTTAATTGCTGGCAAGTGTTGGCCGGTGAGATGACTGCACTGTGTCCACGACGGTTGACATCGGTTGTGCTGGGGTCAGTGACTGGTCGTGTCGTTGGCTTTGTTTGCTGCGTCATCCAGCTTCGTTTCCTACAATACGACTACCACCGTCGCCTGCGCCCACGCTGCCTCAAATTCTTATAACAACCATGTCTGGCAGCCACAACACCATCCGTGCTGAGGCAAACGAGGTCCGTTATTCCTGCTCTATTAAGCGCCTTGAAAGAGTTAGGACTTCAGGACAGATGAGCAGAGTTCAACTTTTAGTGTGGCGCGTCCTTTCCTTCTTTCGAGGTTCCTCAGGAAATTGATCAATTCCAGCTCGTTCTTTTTTCGACCTCAAGGGCGATTTCAATTTTCAAGTTTGCATGTTGAGTCTGTTCCCCTTCCACCGACCTCGGTTCCGCCTGTTCGCCCGCCACTTTCAAAGGGAATCCTATTGCACGACTTTTGCTCAGTTGTATTTATCTCATTCAATTCAGATACAAGCTTAAGTTGGGCTATTAGCTATTTTATACTTGCACGGAATCACTATGCAAACGTTGGCCAAATAAATTTGGTAAGAGTGGTTGTTTTAAAAAGTCCCTCTGTAGGACCCTTTCATTTTGAGCAGCCTCGCATATAGTCGTGGACTTGCTCTTGATCTCGTACCTGTCAGCCTAGCTCTTTCACATCGCGTTAATACCACTCAACACTTCAGATCCCGACTGCTTCATAAATGTGAGTAACGAAGCCTTAGTTCCGCTACTAGACTAATTTGCAGCTTCAGGCAATAACGCCCGAATTGCATTACGGATCGTTGTCGGCGTCATGAACAGGTTAGCATATTTTAGGTCAACTCACTCACGACGCCAGATCTTGCTAGATAATCCGCCCTCCGATTAATATGTACCCCCTGTCATTCCCAGAAAGCGGCGCCGAATAGCTGCTGAGCCATACCATGGGCGATCTCCTCTCTTCAACCGCAAAAATTGAGTAGTAAATATTTGCCAGTCGAGACTCAAGTACGTACGGAGGGCGTACGGAAACCAATCCTCTGCTGAGCCAACTCCCTACGCCATCCAGCGCCGGTCGCTGCTTCGTCGTCCTCAATTGAACCTCACTATATTTGAAGCCTGCAGAGTCGTCTTTGACCGACTTAACACCCGACGCCGGCCTTGCAAGCCAGATTAATCACTCACCGCCATATGACAAAAAGGATGAACATGCTACTTTCTTGATAATGGGAAACCGCTCCTTGTCTAGAACAGACATTGGGGCGCACTCTGCGAGCAGGGAGAATTGTGTCTAAAGGGATGATCCCCGGTACTGCAGCCCAATTGAATTTTCCCCCGAAACGACACTATTCCAGCTGTCATCTGGGCCTCTACGTGGGGCTGGCACTGCCCAATTTTACCTAGCCAGTTATTGCCGCCAAGAGACTTATGCGCTCTTTGCTCATTTTCTCCGAAACCTTTCTCTTAACTTCAACAAACGCTCTCAAGCACACATTTCGCGGCTTTTCCATGCCTAATAAAATTGGCGGTTACTGGGAAGCCATAGCCGTCTACCCTGCCGGGCAACTCGAAGGACCCTAACGCCAATGTAAAGGTTGGACAATCGTCGAGGGCTTTAAATAAAAAAATAAACGTACCGTCTTAGTGCGTATCGAATAAGCGGTCCGTCCCCAGTGCGCAGATTCACAACTCCGTTACCAGTACTTCCGAACCTCATGATCAAAATGTCGCCATGCCATCGTCGACCAGGAGCCAAGGCAAGTACTGCTGCATTGATTGGAAGGCGTTTGTGATTTTTAACGAAAATCTGAAAGCGATGAACATGTCGTCCTTTGCGAACGCTAACTAGGAAGTCGTGAATTCGGGGCTGAATTGTCCTTCCTGAAAAAGCTTCTTCGACCAAGGGGCTACGTCGGCTGCCGGCAATCCTAGTTTGGATTGGAAGTGATACCGGATTGGCAGACGCTGCTGCGTAGAGAACAGCGCGTATAGAAGAATAGTGGGCCTGTAGAACCGAGAAATCAGTGATCAAAAATGGTGCATGGATTCCTTCCGTTACATTATTACAAGGACGGATACGAATGCGAGAAGTAGGCATACTAGACTGATCGAGCGTCTCTTCTTCTCTACCTATTAAATGCTTTCCTCAAGACCATTGGCAGGGCTGAAACGATTAGGGGAACTCAGGAGACTAAGTAACTGGCTGCCTGACTACACTCGAGAGCCCATCTGCCAAAGCTGCGCCGGAGTAACGTTGACAAACTGCAAGCGAGTGCCATTTGCTCCAGAGTAGCTGGAGTCAGGCGCCTTTTACAGCTCCGCCTTAGAGGGCGCTTGGTAGTGAGTCAGGTTGGAATACTGTCCCTGAATTCAACTGAGCCTGTGAAGCGCTCCGGTGGGTTCCTGGATGCCTCAGGCTAAGGCGCGAGCAGCCAACGGGTCTAATGTCGGTCACTGGGATCTAAAGTTCGAGGAATGTACTTCGGACGACTCATTCCATCTCGGACAGTGCTGCTAGCAGTCAGACGCCGTATGCTAATTATCCGCAATAATCCACGCCTTTCTATGTTTCTCTGAGCTTCGGGCGGTTGCCTCCCGGGCTCTGCAGCGTCCCGGTGCTCCAATCGTTTCTAAGTACTCCAAAACCACGTCAGTGAGGCCTGGGCTCTTGCTAGTAAGAGATAACGAATTCGTTCAACAGCAGTTTGGACGAGCGAGGAGTGCAGTTCTCGGAGCAAACCAGGGACCCGCTGTGATGTTGAAGATCTAAGCGCATGCAGTCGCCGTTGAGGGCCGTGGAGAGGGCGGGGAGCAACCCAGGGACCATGACGCAGTGCACGTAATACTTAATTATGCCTGGCTTTCGCGTACACACGTTGGGCCAGTGACGCGGCGCGTCTGTGTGAAGACGTCGTTGCCAACACAAGCTCTCCTCCTTTTTGATTTCTATTTGTATGGCTACAGAGGGGTAAATATTCGTCCTGCGCCACGGCGCAGTCGCGCCGGTGTGAAGACCTCGCCGCCGAAGTGGAACTAGGCACAGCTTGTGTTTAAAAGTACTCCAACGTGCTCGAAATTCTAACATCTGACTCCGTAGCAAAGGAACCGCTCGGTTTCTCAGTTTCACTCCGCGTCGCACAATTTCAATCAATCAAAGGTTTTTCCTTTGGGGGCCCAGGGCCTCCCGCTCACTGGCAAATGTTTAAATACTTATGCTCCACCAAATAATCTTGTCACCTTTACTACCCATTTTCCCGTTAATCGCTGGCATCTTCGTCATGCCCTTACACCAGGTTTGGAGAGAAAATTCCCTCCCACAAGTGTGTGTTTTTTCGTTGCTATATTCCGCACTTTGAGTGACGAGGTCGTATCCTAAGACAGCGGAGGAAGATTTAGAAGCGCCGTTTCCTTCATCCTTACGCTCTGACGGGCTGACGAAATGTTGGTCGCGAGCGTCCCTGGATTCCAACGAGTCCGATTACCTTCCTACCATGGCCGAGGTGATTGAAGAGTGGAAAAGGGACGGCGTTCTGCCGCCTGACCGTATAGACGATGTTGGAGTCAACCGCCTCAAGGACTGGTCTGCGCAGGACAGAGATGTTGCTGAGGTAAATAATTCGTGTTAAAATGAACTTAGTAAACCTGATATGAATTTGTCATTGTCAGATTATTACCGTCATGCGTACAGAAGGGCTCTGTGGAGTCTGCCTAGATTTGCTGAATTCCCCATATAAGTTTAGTCATTTCTAATTTCTATGCCTTTCCGCCTTCTGATTTTCTGCACATCGCTACAGTCTTGTCTGTGGCCATACTTTCTGCGGCGACTGCCTTGAAAAGCTATTTACTGTTCGCTTGGAGAATGAACTCGCTCAGCTTGCTAAGCAGCAGGAAATATTTCAAGTAATCTCAGTTCCTTCAACCAAAGATGAATTGCACACCTTGGTCGACCTAATCCAAGGTGCAGGCAAAAGTCCAAGCAGCATTTTCCGGTATACGTGCCCAGCGTGCAGAGAGCCAGTCAGGCACCGCCCGACACCTGCCCATCAGCTTAGGTCTCTAGTTTCAAGCCTACGACGATTTGCATTGGAGCATCATTTCGATTTACCGGCGGAGAACCATAGTGCAGGAGATCTAAAACTATTTTTGGGTCTGTTCATTGATTGCCCGTGAGGCTTGCCTTATTGTATGTATGGTACGCATACACCAAATATTCAGAGAAGTAGATCAAATACAATCCTTTGCCATGTCAAAATAGGGTGAAGAAATAATAGGGCAGGGAACTTTCATTAATCGCTAATATTGACTACCTCGCCGTCGTTGTTGTCTACATTCGCAGGGTAAGTTCGTTATATAACAAGTGGGTATGTATTTACTCGTCTGGAATTTATTCTGACGTATTAACCTACCGAAAGAAAAGCTCAGGTCAAGGCCGACTGCTCATGATTCTTCGAGATGCGGAACATCATTGAATTTGCAGAGCGGCCAAATCTAGTTCCAACTGGCATTGGTAACAGTAGCAGCAGCATCGACGCGTCTGTTCTCTCCAAAGTGTGAACGAAGGCGACGAGGTTGCCAACGGAGACGAAGATTTCAGGTCCAAGACTGGTGTAACGTCGGAGCCTGGGCGCTTGGAAGCTGAAGTTGCCGACCAGACCGTGGATACCTCAGACGTCGAAGAAAAGGAAGGCAGTGAGGAGAATTAGGTGGCAATGCGTGGTATCCGGAATGTAAGTATCTCCTATTATTGACAACAAGTGGAAGCTAGCAAATTACTAGCAATGCATAGGTGATTATAAAAAGCCTGGAAGGACGAGAAGCACCGCAGAGTCAATGGTGCCTGCGGCGCAGACAATAAGTGGCGCGTCGGGATTCGGAAAGGCGCAAGGTGCATTGTTTATTTATTATGAAAGGAACTGCATTGTCGTGATGAAGTGCCTTGGTTTACAAGTTCGGGGTTCGAGGTTCGAGGTTCGCGAACCAGTTCGGCGAACTTTGACCCCAGTGGGCGAGATGTCCTCCGAATGCAGCGGCTCTGCGACATGATAAGATGAATTAAACTTTGTTTATTTTTTGATGAGATAAGATAACGTATCCAGCATCCAGCGCAGTAGCCTGTCGGACAGATGATCCACTGCCGCCAAGCAAAGCAATGCCTGAGGAATACCAGATCAAATGCAAGCTCTGAACCCGGGCAATGTTCAGTTGAGAAGATTAGACTGCCTACCATGTTCCAGAAGTTTAGCCAACGACTCTGCAGCTCCTTGTCGGACGTCCTTGTCCTTATCACCAAGGAAGGTGATGACAGTAGTAATGGCACTCTGAATGGCTGCTTGAAACTGGGCTGGAGGGAGGACAGTTTATTAGCAGCATTATAGGAGACGGTCCGCAATTTTACCTTGATGCAGCAGTTTTGATGCTAAGTTTTCGTTCCCCAGATGGACAAACCAAGAGCTGCTGAGCAGGACGACAATCTGGGGCATGGCAGGTTCAATGTATTCTCGGAACTCAGCTGAAATACATATCTGTCATCGGTTCAGACCAGAAAAAGGTCGATATCTTACCAAGTTCTGACAACTGTACCAATGACTCCGCAGCAGCTAGTCGGACACCGGTCTCTGAGTTGTCGGGGAGGTTGATGATTTGAGGAATGGTACTTAGTATGGGCTCCTGAAATTCGGCTAGAACATTGTCAGTAATGTTAAGAACAGGGATGAATTAGATGACTTTACGACTCTTCTGAAATCTTCACTCGTGCAGGTGCTCCAGCCTGACGAACGGACCAAAAAATGTCGCCGAGTAAAGCGGCGATCTGGGGGATGGTAGTCCCAGTGGACCCCTGGAATTTGGCTACAAACCGATGAATGGTGATTAGCGACACTGGACCAAATAACTGGAGCATTTATAATTACCACATTCCGATAGCTTCATTAACAGGTGTGCACCACTCTGACGAAACTCCCTGTCCTTGTCACTGAAGAACGCAACGCACTTGGGAATGGCAGGGTTCATTGATTCCTGCAATTTGACTGCAAAGCTCGTTATAGTCAAACAGGAAGTGTGGGCGAAAATTGAGACATCCGTTGGCTGGACAACTTCGCTAACGATCCAGTACCTGCTTGACGAAGGCTCTTGTTGGTGTCACCGGGGAGGCTAATTATCTTAGAGATGGCATTGACGCTCCCAAATCGAGGCTCGGAGGTCGGCTGAGGTTCCCGTCATCTGAATGACAGATTCACCACTAAACTTGCACCTGCCGAACGAGTGCCTTTGTCACTGCAACTGTGGAGTTCGACTACTGAGGCATGGCACCTTGGATGGGTTCGAAGAATTCGGCTAGATGGGAAACTCTCAAGGCATGTTGAGATGAGAAGCCTAAGCGCCTTACCATATTCCGGTAATTTCACCAACGAACCTGAACTAGCGAAGCTAACCTCCTTGTCCTTGTCGCTGAGGAGGGCGATAATGTGAGGAATGGCAGGCCAAATAGAACATCGAAAATCAGCTCCGATGGCGCTCATCAGCTGCACAATAAGGCCAGAAATTAGATGGCGTACGAACCTTGCTCCGAAAGTTCAAGTGAATCTGCAGCCGCTTTAATGACGTGCAGAGAAGCGGATGACAGTATCTCACCTTGTTTCAATTCGTTTGGACGCCCTATAGCAGCGTTGGTCCAAACTTCAACGCTGGTAGGGGTCGTAAGGGCTGCCAAAATGTTGGGAACGGAGGCCGCTATTTTGGGCTGATGATCGAAGTACCCACGCAAAGCTTAACTTCATCAGTACCGCCAAAGACCTCTTTTGCCCGCTGCTGGTTCCACCGAGCACCCCAACGACGAAAGCTTCCGTAAATGGGACATGGAATAAGTGACCCATCTCCCTTACACCAGAATATCGCCAATCTCATTTAGTACACCTGGCACAGCGGCAGAAGTGTTAACGGCTTCTGCAGGGATTCTAAGGTTGCGTCGGTCTTTGCGCCGATTTTCATTACCAGCTTCTAACGGCATTATTGAAAGCAAGGCCGCCTGGAGCATAGTGATACTCGACGCACTCGTCCCGCCAGCCATGCTTATGCTCAAGCGCTCGCTCGCTTGGGCCAAAACCAGCGGTCGAAGGCCTGCTCGCCGCCGATTCAAGCCAAACCCGCGCTCTCGCTATCTGTGCTTCAGGTTCCCTCCCAATACCCTGCAGAGTGCCGCCGCGTCAATATCGCGCCTCGGGTTTCCTCCTGCCACCGGCCTTTCTCGATTGTCGACGATACGCCTCTCCTCGAGATATTCAACGGCCTCAATCCGCATTGCGTCACCCCAAAACGGCGCAGTGTTTCCTGAGATGTCAAGGAGATTTTCTGCATCTCCCGCAAGGAGTTCGCGGCGCTGCCTAGAGGATGACTTCAGTATGTTTCATAAGCGAAAACTTACCCCGCTTCTTTCAGGAACGATATTTGATTTCATCAAGTAAGTCAAAGGCCTTCTTCAGTACTTTCGAGTCTTTGTGATCTTATCTCTCATTTACTTCCAGGGCGACGAAGGCCCGCACAGGCATTTATCTCGCTGCCCGAGTAGCTGGATGTTTACGAGAATACGGCATCGAAGATAAAGCACATAGTGCTGCAATATTGCCGGTGCGACCAACCGTTTACCCCCTCTAGATCTTGACACTTACGGCCAACAACCAAACAGCGCCGTACTTGTTGAAGAATTGACCAGCGTGATTCCCGGCTTTGGAGGCTAGTAATACCGGGTCCGCCGTTTTGCTCACATTCTCGCGTTCAGGGTTAGTACTGCAATTCCCATCCCGGAAACTTATATCTTAGGCAAGACGATCTCGAAGGCGACGCGGTTGAGTAGGAGGTTCATCTCGCCTGCTTCCAGCTGCCTGCCAAAGAGTGGAAGCTTATCAATGACTTCTCTCTTTTTCTCGATGTAAGTTAACCTGCCTTTTACTATGAGCAGTGAGACCCGTTTGTTGCAGAGATCTTTTTTTTTGCAGCGGAAAAATCTCATCCAGCGCCTCTTATAGCAGCTGCAGCTGCAGACCTGCAAAACTCCCAGCTAGCCTACCAGTTTGCCCTGCTGCGGGAAGGGGTCATTCTTGCCAACCACGAAATGCTACCCCTTTATCTCCTTGCCTACAAAGCCTGGGGTCAGATCTGGCAGCCAGGGAGGCAGTATTGGCTTAGTGGGAGCCCCAACTACTCCTGAGGTGACAGTTAAGGACATTCTATACAGCTGCCCTGGACCTCCTGGCTGTTCTCTTCCCAGGGCAGAGAAACTAGGTGCATCTGCTGCACTCCGGCTTATATCGAGAAGTTTTCAGAGCAAGGTAAGTACCTCCTATTTAAGACTAAATACGTCGCTGAGAAACTTTGCAGCTGTAGCCGAACTTCAAGGGCCTTTTCGAAGCGCCATTCCCCAGATCGTCGCCTTTCTCAGCAGCGCCGCCGACGATGTTCGTCAAGCTGGTGCAGATTCCTTAGCAATTCTGTCGGAGCGTGGTAAACTACCCAGTGGTTTTTTGGCATGGGCGTTGCTAATAAGCACAACAGTGGAGTTCCGACAGCCAGTTGGGCTTGTCATTTTTGAGATTGTCACTCTCCTGAACAACACGGACAGGGATGTTCGTCAATCGGCTGCCGAGTTATTGGCGAGACTATCGGAGCACGGTATGTTCTCCGATTTTCTGATTTGAATTATAGCTCATGATTCTCTTAGCTGAATACCAAGAGCCCATCATGCCTGTCATTCCAAAGGTTATCTCTCTCCTGAGTGACCGAGATTGCACACAATTGTCTCATTTATGCAATGTCGCATTTCTTGCCGCCAAACTACCACCAACTCCCTTGATCGACGTCAGCAATCCCCTTGTCCAGTCAGTGCCGCGAACCACCGACATTACTTTTCCCCGTAAATCTTATTCTCAGCGACTCTTCACTCGCGTGGCTGCCCTTGCTACCGACCGATACGCAACGATTCGTCCGCGCACACCGTATTTCAAGATCACACTGATGCTAAGTCCCCCTCTCGGCTCAGTGAACCTACTAATTTGTCCTCGCGTGCGGCGTCTCCGACTCACCTTGATCCTCGGCGACTTTGTCCTCTCCAAATTCCTCTCCAGCTTCGGACCACTGGCGGACATATATTCGGCACCATTCGCGAGAACAGGGATGACCCTACTTACCATGTACCTTAACCAGACTTGACCTTTCTAAATTCTCGACTGATAGACCCTGTGGCATTTTAAGAAATTTTTGCCGAAGCTTCAAGACCATTTATTGGGATGGCTCATGGGCCGTGAATTCGATGGCGATGTGCACGAAGATTTTACAGACTTGGATCGAAACTCAATCCGCTTTATAGGGAGCAAGATCTACTCTGTCCAGACCTGCCGGTTCTACTACACGAGCCACGACTTACAGCAACAGTGTGATACAGTAAACCCTTGTGCGCACCCGAATATCATGCTCCGATCTCCCATTGCTGAAGAAGGTGCTGAATCTTACTGGTATGCGAGGGTTATTGGAGTTTACCATGCCAATGTTTGGGCCGAGAACCCGGCAATTCCAGGTGGCAGGACTGCCAGACGCATGGATTTCCTTTGGGTTCGCTAGTTTGGCAACGAACCAAGCTATCACTCAGGATTTCGCAGAGCGCGCCTGCCTAAAATCGGCTAGTTTGTTGAATCCCCAGACGACTTTGCCTTCAGTTTCGTTGACCCCGCAAATGTTATCCATAAATCCTCTCGATCACAACTCTGACGAAATGGACGTGGAAGAAGACAAGGAAGATGATATCGGTAGTGATACAAGGCCTGATAGACCACAGGATGTTGTTATGAATGAAAGAGAGCTGGAAGTAACTGAAAACAACGAAGAGGACGGAGCTCCAGACGACGACGACGACGACGACGAAGATGGCAACTATGACTGCGAAGGGATTGACGAGGAAGGTGACGAGGACGAGGACTGATATTTATTAGGCTTACTCGTGAAGGGATCTAATCTATTATGACCTTATATACTTGAGCATTTAGAACACGGTTCAGTCGTTCATTTGACAAACAACTAAAGGGAGATACAAGTATGTGTTTAAGCTAGCTATGAAGTAGAATGAACACAAATGTAACCAGAAAAGGGAAAGAAACAGATCTCGCCCCAATCCCATTTGCAGCAGGAGAACAGGCCGCGAAATGGCTTGTTGACGCCGAATACGGCTAGAGAGGAGGCGGGGCCGGGGGGCGATGACGAGGAAGGTGAGCAAAGGCAGACAGGCCACCATATGGGTTCGGTGAGTGCGTTTCCTGCACCCCCTCCTGATGTTATACACTATGAACGATACATAGCGCGCGAGGATGGTACGGGACATGATGAACTGTCTTCCAGATAACGCCTCGCTGAGCACTTTGATTATAGATCTGGCACCCCGCGTCCCAAGGTGCGTCAACTTCATCAATATTTTCAAAGTAGTCAATCACGAAGGTGGTCAAATGGAGGGATGCCAGGGGAAGGACCTGCCTCGAGAGTGGTCCCGAGGCGAGGTTTGTGAATCGAGCGGGGTCGCTGGGCGAGCCGCGAACTGTGAGACAATCACAACTAAAAATCTTGTCAAGTTAGAGTGAGGTAGCATAATCTGGGCACCCAGATCACTACCAAAAGGAAAGTGGTCGTTCAACTGAGAAGCATGTTTTGGGCACCTAGAACATGCTTTGGCGACAGAGGTAGTGAGTTGAGCAAATGCGAAGTTCATCTGAGTGTGTTTGTTTGGCTTAGAGCCCCTAAGCAAATAGTCGCGCCCGATGATAATCGATAACCGCTTTAGCATCTCTTCCGACCCCCGAGTCAGACTCTTTCAATCTCCTCTCGAGTGTCCCGGGTTTCCAGGACACTCTGCCCTTTTCCAGCACTTCATCTCAAGCACGACCTTCCTTAGAGTGTCCTGGGTGTCCAGGACACGCTGCCTCACTAGATCGTCTATATTGATACACTGACTCGGAGATTGGTTGCTCAACTTTCCTGGTACTATTCGACCTTCCCGTCACTGTCGCATCTCAGAGATTTCGCATACTGTAACAATGCCTACCTGCCGTTGCACTGTCTATCAGTGTGGTAGCAGCCCTACCGGGAAGGAGCTTGAGCAAAGGGCATACAATAAACATGTAATTGCTGACCGCCAACACATAGCCCAAGCTATGCGCATGGAAGAACTCCAAAGATCTGACCGCCTAGTGGAGCAGTTTGTGGCATCAATGTCGCTCGCAGACAAAGCCTCAGGCCCTATGATGAACTCTGGTGGCCGGCTTTGGTCCATGAATCCAGCCCAACAATCTGATATCAACGTTCTGAATGCCCACCTGCGTGAAGTAAATTCAGAAACACCCCCTCCAGAACCTGCCCCTTCGGCACATGCACACCGCAAGCCCCTTCGATCCCCTATCCAGGAGTCATTTAACCGCTTGAAGGAGATTGAGAAAGCATTTGGAGATATCTTGCAAACCACTGACTTGAAGTCCATGGGCACCCCTACCCGCTCCACCCAGCCATTTCCTTTAGAACTGACATTGCAATCAGCGAGGGACCTTCGATCTAGTTTACAGAGTGTCAATGCTCGTTCTTATGAAGTACAGGCTGCCCGAGAATCTATCATGGAACAGATTGACTTTTTCCTTGAAGAAATCCAGGTTGCTCGAAAATTGTGGATATCTGTTCGCGATGATATTATAAACCAGACATCAACAGCTCGATCCAACACAATGGTATATGAGACAGGTAACAATTACCTCAACTTTTCTTTCCTCATGTCACTGATTCCCATCAGGTCATCATCATCGCCCAATCATGCAGGGTGTAAACCCTGTAATCCAGGCTATGATTTTTACCATTGCAACATTACAAATTGTCTCCAAGTCTACCCGTTCTACTTGCCAATTTGTTCTTCAAATGATGGGTTATATCGTTAAACTTGCTATTTTGGGTTCCCAATCAGAAATATCGCCACAAACTCAGAAGCTCCTCCATGATCTTCCTGTTGATCCTGACTCAGCTACCAGACAGTTCAAACTTGATGGAAAGTCAACAATTCTTGCAGTCTGCCCAGACCCAAACTGTCATCGCAATTATGAACCCAAGTTCCTTGAAGGTTGCCCAATAGCTGAGTATCCCAAGTACTGCAATTACAGAAGATTCAAAAGAGGCCCAGCTTGTGGTACTACCCTTACCCGGTCCCGAATTGTGAAGGATGTTGAAATTCATGTTCCTATTAAGACCTTTGTCTCTTTTAGCTACAAGGACTGGCTGGCCAGGATGACCTCAAGGCCTGGGTTTGAGGAGAAAGCACAATGCAGCTGGAAGCGTAAAAGCAACACACAAGAAATGCATGATATTGTTGATGGGGAATATCTTCGCAATTTCAAAGGCTCTGATGGGAAGTTATTTAGTGAAGCCACTGATGGTGAAGGGAGATTTGCCTTTACTCTCTGTATAGATTTTTTCAACCCCTACACAAATAAGCAAGCAGGAAAAAAGGCATCTATTGGAATCATTTCACTGGCCTGTCTAAACCTACCCCCTGACGAACGCTACAAACCAGAGAACATGTTTTTGGCTGGAATAATCCCTGGTCCTAAAGAACCTCCACTGAATGCATTAAATCACTACCTTACTCTTCTTATTGATGACTTTCTTGAATTCTGGACAGGGGTGTGGTTTTCACATACTCATCTTTATCCTTCTGGCTGCCTTATTCAATGTGCCCTTATTGCTCTTGTCTGTGATCTTCCTGGAGCTCGGAAAGCAGCAGGCTTTGCTTCCTTCAAGCACCAGCATTTCTGTTCTGCATGCCATTGTACAAGAGAGAAAGAAGGCTATGGCAGCACAGATTATGATTTATGGCGCAAGAGGAGTAATTTTGAATGCCGCAAATCATCTCAAGCCTTTTTTGATGCCCCAGATGAGAAGACTCAGCAAGAAATCTTTGATTCCACAGGTGTTCGGTACTCAGAGCTATCCCGATTGCCATATTTTGACTTAGTCAAATGTGTTGTTGTTGATGCTATGCACAACCTCTTTCTTGGCCTCATCAAAGAGCATTTTCGGAACATTATTGGTGTTGGCCGCCCCAAGACAAATGAGAATGCAGTTATTTCAGTTGTGATCTCTGATGCCCCTGCTGACTTCACTGATAATGAACGGAAGACCTTAAAGCAGCTTCAAACACTCCTTGAAGGTCCTTTGAATGAGGAAATTCAAGCATCATCTGAGAAAATAGCAAAGAAGCTTCTTCGAATGCATAACAGAGCACTGGCCTTTGCTTGTTCTGAGCTGGAAGTTGATGAAGATGTAACTTTCATCAATGAAGATGGAAGGGCAGTTCAATCAAAAAAAACCTGCATGGAAAAGTTATTATTATGGGTTAGCAAATCTAACAAGTTTAAGAATTCACTAAATTGACACTTGTATAATGACAGCGTTTCAATCAGATGGAGCAGCGGGATGCAGGTGCAGATACATCCACCAGGCTTGGACAAGTTTTGACAGAGGATGAGCTTAGACAGATATGGTCTGATTTATCAGAAATATCAACACCAACCTGGGTTTCTCCAGTTCCATCAACTTTTGGAAGTTCATCACATGGAAAACTTAAAGCAGACCAATGGCGGACACTTGGCATTACTCATCTCCCTCTTTCACTTCTAAAGCTCTGGGGTTTGCATGGATCAGATAATTCTTCTCGGTCACAAAAGTGCAGGGAGATATTAGAAATTACAATCAACCTCACTTCAGCTGTTGTTCTTGCTTCATCCCGGACTACATCCTCTGCCATTGCAACTGCATACCTGCAACACATAAAAGCATATATGGAGGGTGTGAAGAAGGTCTTTCCTCAGTACAGATTTTTGCCCAACCATCACATGTCATTACACCTTTATGACTACCTCCTACTATTTGGCCCAGTACACTCATGGTGGACATTTCCTTTTGAGAGGATTATTGGTATGTTGGAACGCATTCCAACTAACTTCAAAGTTGGTGAGTTGTAGTCAATTGAAACTTGTTTTTGTCACAGTGTTTTTACCATTGTTATCTCAGGTCAGTTGGAAAAGACAATTGCAGAAAGCTTTACCCGCTCTGCAAATTTGCGGGCTATTGTCTACAAGCCAAACCAATGCCCCCAGACTATCATCAATTCCCAGGCTATTTTCAGTCAGCTTGTTGATCCCCGTATCCGCAATACCCTTACCTCCGACATTGCAAACTTCACATCTCTGTTTAGTGACAAAGAGATTGGGCCTCAGTGGATGTGGAACCCCCGTCAAGCTTCCAAATTACCTCACGAGCTCCGGGAGGTGCTTCAACATTATATACCACCTATCAAAGGTGAGAAAGCTCAATTCCTGACCTATGTCATTGTCCAGGGATTGCAATATTCCACTTCTATGGCACATTTTGGAAACTCCTGCATCTTGATTAAAAGTACAACATCACCCAGTTTCCCAGCTTTGATTCAATCCATTTTCAAGATACCAATCCTCAACAGTGACAGTGACAGTGTCCAGACTCTGATAGCAGTTCGCTGCTACAAAAAACTGCCAAAACCTATCAGCCTGCACTATCCATTGCTTGAAATGTCACTCTGGGACTCAGAACTTGGAGATCTTGAAATATTTAGTATCCAGGACATTGACTGTCACTTTGCCTCCCTTGCTTTTAAATATAAAGACCTCCCACTACAAGGCCACCCAGTGATTTCTGTTATATCTCTCTCTAGGGTATGTTTTATACACCTAACTGTACACTTTTGCTAATCATTTTACTACTAGGTGGCCTCTCTTGTTGATCATTTTACTGGGTTTGAATTTGAGAATGTTTATGTAGATGATGACCCTATGGACATTTAGTAACAGTAGCATTGAATGAAGGATTAAGGTGCTCCCTGTCTATTCAAATACATGTAAGAATACTACACAACCAAACCTGCCACTGGAGCTAATTGGGATGATGCTGTCACTGCATTCCAGGTAAAATTGTTTTTTGAGAGAAAGATGAAACATCATGACTTTTTTGCACCATCTTTCTTTGTTTCCACCTGACCTATCTCGGACCTAACTTTTCTGGAACATCCCACACTTTTTCGAGCTTTCTTCAGTAAATAAAGATGAGCTCCCTCCCAAAAGCCAGGTCCAATGCCAGCTTGCCCATCTTTATTCCACAACTTAATGCCATCTTATGCAACAGAAATCTTATTGAAAATCAGTGATACTAGTACTAGTCCAGCCTGAGGTACTACATATATAGCCATCATAGACAGGTGGTAAATAAAAAAATAGAACAAGCACAAGCAATGCCAAAGCGACGGCAGCAAAATGGACAATTCACAGTTCAAAATCGGGCGTCGGATTGTTCATGAATGCACTTAGAGACCTTCCTCCAGACAGCTGAAGCTTTCAGTTTGGACCGCCATTCAGTTGGGTTCAGAGGAACACCAGCCTTTTGATCGCTGTCCTGGATGTTTTTGAGGCGATTTTGATACCAGGTCTCGTCGATTTCTGTCCAATGGCCCCAATTATATGAATTATTTTTGTTGCTCCATTGTGCAGGCAGTGGCCACCATGATAGCATTGCAATTTGATCACCATTCCCTAGCAGAAAAGTAAACAAATCAGTGAGAGTTATATTCCTTACAGACTAGCCATACCTGTAAAACAGTAATGCAGACCACAAATCACTTCAAGCTCTTGTTCGGTTAATGCATCATCCCAGTAAGTAATACCAGAGGTTGCTGTAAATGAGTACCCAAGACGATGGACAGTGACCGCCGAAGAAGGCCCAAAGCCAGCAGACTCGACCCCCATATGCTCCCGAGCAAGCCGACCAACAATTCCACCATGCAGGAGAGCCGCGCGACCACGAGGAGTGGCTAATAAACGTCCTCGGTGTGCAATATATGATGCATAATCCGCAGGTCCAAATTTATGCTCAGCAACACGTCGAGGAATTTTGGTTTCAATTGCATTGAAGGAAATAGTTGAGGGGAGGGCATCAAGTTTCAAAAGTGTGTAGAAAGGAATTCCTTCGTCAGCAAGCAGTTGAGCTAGTATCACAGCAGGCGGAGGCTCTTTGCAACTTGAGATATTCCTCAAAACATAGAGGGCATTAGCCGATGTTGTCACCGCAATATGCCAGGCCGATCTTTCATCTGTCAAGGCATTGTCCAAGAGGAAGAGATTATCGCTGATTTTTGAGAACCCACGAACTTGGCCGGGCGTCAAATAATAATGATTGCCTGGCAAAAGATCGAATTCAGGCATTATTGGTCCGGTCCCTTGCAACCGGCGGATAAAAGATATGATAGAACTGGTAAGACCAGGAACAGGAGGATTGCAGTCACCAGCGCGGAGGCCAACCGACTTCAAGCATTCATCCCAATCCTTAAGTTTGATTGTGGCTGGGTCATCGAGAGGAACTGGAAGAGGTCCGACAAAACCGAATCTATAGACCATGTGCTGGTAGACATCAAGCTCGCCGACAGGAAGGGCCAGATTGACTTCTGAGGCCAGACTAGAAGGACTGCCATCCGTTGCATAAGAAGGAGAGGTTAAATTGTGAGAAACCTGCTCATCGATATACGCCTGGCACTCCTTTTGAGCAGTACCGGGGTCAATGTGGGGTTTGAGGCTGTATTGGTCTTCGTCGTCGTCGTCGTCGTCGTAAAAGCTGGTTTCTTCGTAATCGGCATCCTCAAAATATTGACAAACATCCCAGACATTGCTGAAGGAATCATAGATCCTCTGCGCACCCGTGTAAGATGACAGAATATATCCGCGCTCATTCTTCGCGACACGCCGACGAACAAGCTCCGTTGTCCATCCTTCGCTCCATTCCCAAGTAAAGACATCGGCTGAAGTTGTCGGAGGGTTCATCTCATGACAGAGACGAGTCTGACGCTTTTGTGGAGTTTCGTCAACCAAAAGTTGTGCATTGTGTTGCTCGCGGGCTGTGAAGAAAGCCTCCCAAGGCTTCGACGCAAGGTAGGCACTTTTTGCTTTCTCATAATCTCGAGTAAAATCTTGAGGAGAGTCTTCTCGGTACGGACTGGGTGGTGACGAACCAAGAGTTGACGAATGCAATGTGGGAAGGTCGGTTAGGGATAAGGAGGATGGCGCCTTCAAGGTGAAAGTCGTTGCAGCCTGCAAAATGTGTGCGGGCGGTTGCAAATGCCCTAGCTTGGGATTGGCCAAGCCCCAGTAATACCAGATGGGTATATTCCAAGAGTAGAACCACTCCACTGGCGGTTGGTCGGGCTGGGGATGAAGGACATTCAAAAAGGTACCGACACGGGGACAAAATGAGGAGAAATTACAGACAACGGAGGACTGTAAGGAACTCAACCACCCCTGGGGGAGTTTCTCTTCGGCGAGAATGCTAAACCAATCTTTACAGTTGTTGGCTTCAGTCCTAGTTTCAATATCAGCAATTTTGCTTGAAATTAGTGTCATCCACATTATGAACCAGTCGCGAGAGGCTGCGGCACGAAGACGAGCAGCGCGATGGCTTTTAAAGGACTTCCTAAAACCAAGCAGAGACGGCGGGATTGGATTGAGTGCTGCTCGGGCTCGTAACCCAGATCCGACATGCAACAAGTGTGCGACCATGATAAGGGTACCTTCAAGCTCCAGCCATTGATCGATTTTTCTGGTTGCAAGCGCATATCGGTCATCTTCTACATGACCGATGTGTTCCACGATATCCCGAAGACAGTCGAACACCCCATCGAAAGAGGGTCGGAGAGGTACAAATGAGAGATAGTGATAAGGTTTCGTCCACCATCGAGGTGATAGAAAGGTGTCGAATCGAAGTTTAGGGAGGTGAAAGAGATAATCCTCGGAAACTCCAGGGACCACCGGAACCTCGACTGTGCGAGAGGAGTTTGGCGAATAAAATAAGTCGCCGGCGGCACTGAGGAAGGCATGACCCGAGGAATGATCGAGGCTCTTTGGTGTATAGAAATTCCCAGACATTCTTTGGAATAGATGAGGTTATAAGACAGATGATACTAGATTATATGGGACTTACATATAAGAATCGGATTAGTGGCGAGGGATAGTAGAGGTGGACGTAGACGATCGTCTGAAAAAGGACATCGTAAGAAATTGTTAGTTAGAGTGAATTCTTTGAAACTTACAACGAAAATAATGCGTTTCGCAAAGACACCGTTGAAAAACCAGATCGAACTATGGAACTCGATAGCCAAAGTCCTACGGACTTTGGGCAATTGGATCACAGATACAGCGTGCTTTGGGCAACCAAAACACGCCAAAGGGATCCGAAATTGAATGTAGAATCGCGACGTGTTTAACGCTATTACGTTGAAAATAGCTTCAGTGAGTTGAAAGGAGTCTAAAGACGTGTTCTGGTGGCCCAGAACACGTCGGAAAGGTGGTTGATGTCGATGAGGCCCCAGAAATTTACAGAATCGAATAAAGACGACGGCTTTTCAGAATTTGTTACAACCTTCAAGTCCAAACACTCACGTGCACGTGGGTGAACGGACATTAGCCTCCTGGATCCGGATTCGGAGGAATGCCAAGGTATGTAGAAGTAGTCTCGCCGCCAGCTTTGAGGGGAGTTTACGCGGTAGGGCGTTCTTCAATGCTGACGCACTTCGCATACGACGCAAACAGCCACCCCCAACACGCGTCTGCTTGGACCCTTGGACCGGATAAGGGAGGAGTTTGGGGCTCGAAAAGGATTGGACTTACCAACCCGTCCCGATGCACCCCGCTGTTCCTCTCTCCTCTCTCCTTCTTCCATCACCCTCGCCCCTCGCCCGTTCTCCATCGTTTTGACCGCTCGTGATGCCCAGAGCGACACGGACAACGAGCCTGCACTGTTCGATCCAGCAAACGAACAGCCGCGGAAGCAAGATCAACCAGCACGAGTAAGAACACGAGAAATCCAAGCACGGTCAACGAGGGCTCGCCCATGGATTCCTTGCGCTTCGAGTGCGGGTGCGAGTGCGGGTGCGGGTGCGGGTGCCTGCTTGCAACGGAACGGGCTTACAGACCTGGGCCGAGGGTGAGAGACGGCGGCATGAGGATGGAGAAGGAGGAATGGGAGAACTCACCACCCGAATACGAGCACCGCAAGCCCTCATACTCGCCCTCCGTCTGCTCGTCATCGTGCCCCTTCCGTACCCCGCGCCTTCCTCGTCGTTCTGGCCATCCGCGATCGTATTCGTGAACTGCGGCGTTCGCGTTCGTCAACGTACAGGAGTGAGGCGGTCGTTCTATCGTCAAAACGGAAGCAACTCGCCAGCCGGAGTGGGATGCCCGCAGCAGCAGCGGCAGCACTCATACCAGCTTTCTTTCGACCTCCTCGTCATCCCCCGACCTCCGTCACCCCCCAGCACCGTTTCAACGCGGAACTACGATCTTCAAACCCTTACGATTCAAAGAGAAGAATTAGCCGTGGATGTACTGACTGCTCTATACCGCTCCCACAGATGGTACATAGCAAACCCGACGCCGGTCTATTACTATATTCCATGACGGCGATAGTTGTGCCACGCGTACCTAAAGAGTGTTTGGCAAAGTCATTGATCGAGCGGTACAACTCGCTCCTCGTTCAATATAACCTAGCATAACCCCAGTCCTACTGTGCTTGGTGCTGTTTTCTCGGCGTGGTACTGGGTCGACAACAAGTGCGAACACCTCGGCATCGACATCGCCGTCAACGCGCCGTTCAGCAAGTTGTCCTTTCCCGTAGCCAGTAGCGTTTTGCTACTACTGGAGCCAATCGGCGGCGACAGCGACCGGGGACCGCTGAGAAGCTTGAAAAGCCGACGATGCCTTTGTTCAGGCGCCTTTTACTCAGCCTCCACTTTCGCATTTGCAACCCAGTCTTTCTCCAGGTCTTATGATTCCGCCGTTAATTTCGGCACCTTATTCAATTTTGCCCCCCCTGCCATCACCTCCATGGTCGTTGTTATTCTCAATTGATTCGTCGCCTTCTCTTTGCCTTTGTTAGAGCACTTTTCTCCCCATTTCCCTCTTCAGAACCCGCTATCTCTGCTTCTAACTTCGCTTTCTGAACATTCTCCTAAGACTTTTGGTGCGATAGTCACGCCTGGGAGCAATACTGATACCGATCCGCATAGAACCGGACACAGGCAAATTGCCAGACACAGTTGGCGGCTACTTCAGGTCCCACAACTGTTTCTGCCAAACGCCCAGTTGGATAACCTCAAAAGCCGCATTTGGATTTAAACCTTGTTCCAAAAGGTATCAGCAACCAAATCCAGTTTGGGAGGTTTGTCGGTCATTCTCACGTTACTTGTTCTGTGCTATTCTAAATCTACTGACCCAGATAGTTGCTGGCGTGGGTTGTCAAACGTCGACTTCATCCGCTAGCGGCGGTGACGGGAATAAGGGCGTTGCAGACCCACCGTCTCCTTCTGTCGAACCCATCCAGAATTTCAAGTCGTTTACAGCCCCAATTCCTGCCAACACTTCCAGAATCTTTTTTCCCACTGCCCTTCACCTTGCGAGCTCAGGATCCGCAAATAATTCCAGAGGAGAATGTTCGGGGTATCACGGATCCCCCAACCGTCTGCCATGACGACGACAGATATTTCGGACTAAGGCACGGCGGCGTTGGCGATGATGATGATGACGGAGAAGACGATGAAAAGGGCGTTGACCCAAAGCCCCAAGATCCAGGAGTGCAGGCACGCGGGCATGCAGAAGAAGAAGAAACAACGCCCAAAGCCAGATTGTCTTCTTTCTCAATTTCAAGAAAAACTTGAAAAATGCCGTGACCGTGATTCTCGTGAACTTTCCCCTTTGTACCGCTATTACCGGGCGTTTTAGTTTCTCCAACCATCGACATTCTTTTTGTTGCGGACAGCAAACGTTTGGCCTCAATATCTCTTTGGACCTGAATTTTCTTTTCGGGATCCTAAGCTGCTTTGCGATGACGAAATCCCTGGACCTAATGGCTCAACAAAGTTAATTCGCCATGACCATATTTCTCTTCTGCGTCGGTTTATTAGCTGGGAGGGATCAGTTTATACAATTGGATTTCGGCATCGATGTCAAGAGTGAAGTTTAGGACAGTCGGATACTAATAGCAGATCTTTTGCCAGCTCTTGCAGCTGAGTTCCAAGACGCCATCGCTCCCGCCATTCCTCAGATTGTCGCCTTCCTGGATAACGACGACCTCGACGTTCGTGAAGTTGGGGCAGAGTCATTGGCTAGACTGTCCAACCGTCCTCGTCCAACCTTGGTCCATGGTACAAACATCAACTTTTACGCGCTGAACATGGCTTATGCAATAGCCTACAAAACACGCGCAATGGCGGGTAACGTTTATAAACTTTAGCTAGGTTACACATGATAAACTGAAAAGTAGAAACTATCGCCCACTAGACGCTCTTTGGTGCATAAGCCTTGAAAAACCTACGTAGGGAAACGCTATTAACTCAGCTGACTCAGCCTAGGATTGAGATGAGCATGACTTACTCGATGGTCATTTCTTGAGCCAAGAAGAGGTCAGCCACCGTTTGTATGCTGACAGCCCCGATCACCCCATTGTTTGAGCCAATCTTGCAAATAAAAAATTCCGAGTCGACTGGGACCCGTGAGTCGAACGATTTCCGGGAGTTGTTGTAACCCAGAGAGGGAACATGACAGTGGTAAATGATAAATGCCTCTTGCCCGTGAAAGACTTGTCCGGCGTATATTGGTACTGAGGGAAAGCATTTAAATAATAAATGCACAGCAGGAATGACGGCGCCGTTATGTATGAGTTCAGGAACCGAAGCAATAAAAGGTTCTGTTTGACCAGAAGGAAAATGAAGGCCTGTTATCTGGGCGGATACTGGTCAAGGATGCAAAAATGGCACAATGTGGACAGTTACCATTGAATTCGCGAAGAGGCAAACCAAGTACGTATACCAAACTGTTGGCAAAGGTGCAGAGGACGACTAGTCGACTGGACAGTGGCTATAGATTTAATTCCTCGACTATTTGAGGGTTTCTGGGTCTATCGACTGCGTGACGCAGATTAATGAGATCATCCCAGGGGCAGACCATTGAGCGGGTAACTGCATAAGGTGACTCGTATCATTCCACTAATACATGGGGCAAGTTGTCTAGAAAACTACTCAACTCGAACGAGGAGCAGCGCAGGGAGTCAGGTTTAGGAAAGATGGCTGCGGCGAGAACTCATCCAATACCGACCAATATAACCTCATGCCACCGAGTGCCTAGGCACGAAGTGCTTCGGGGTTCTCGAGTCGCATGCTATAATTATCAATTAGCACTCCAGAGCACTCGTAGCCAGGCACACCCGAGACACGCTCCGTAGCACAGGCGCTTTTATTAAAGTACCTGTGGATCGCCCTGAGATCTGGCAAGCTAGCGCTCCGGCCTGACCTCCTACTCCCACGGCGGACAATCCAAGGCTCGGCCGTGATCGCGTGATACAAGTCATCCTTCGAACTTTCCATCGCTTTTCCCTCCATCGTTCATAGACACCACATTCCCTCCGCGATGGTTGCGCCATCTTGTCGCATACCATACCTTTGGCCATGACACGCGTACCCCGTCCTCAGCGCTCAGCGCTCAACACCTATTTAGTATTCAGTAGTCTTGACTTATACGCGAACTTTCATTCAAATGTCCTCTAGTTCATCGCGTATTTTGCTTCCTTCCTGCCTACCTTTCATGCTCCCCATATTCCATCTTAGATGGCCCCTCATCGCTGTTTCATCCATGCATTGATCTACTCCACTCATGTGCAGCTACTCCTTCAACTTTCCTTTTTTTTCTTCGCGTCCTTCTTACCTACCTCTCAGGGACTCCGTATTTCGAATTTACCACATGCACCAACCACCTCCGCTGTTATCTATTCTCCTGCAGCTGAATCCTTCTACTTTCCTTTTTTTCTTGTCGCGTATTTTGATTCCTTCCTACCTACCTTTCATGGTCTCAATATCTCATCTTAGATGGACGTTTTACCTTTCTTCACCTCACGGTTTTGTACGGTCTTTTTCTGCCGCGCCTCAGTATGCACATCGTTGTAGTATACATGCTTGGCCCCCATAGAGTCGTAGTATATAAACTGCCGGTGTTTTCTTCTAATGAAGTATCCAGCATCTTGCCCCGAAAGCCTAGGTAATTTCTTCTGCATCGTATTTGTTGTCCTGACTAACCATCCTCATTTCTAGAAACTTTAGGTGCACAATGGACGATTTTTCGAACCCCGGATGGAAGGAAGGAAGGAAGTATATTATACTGACGTGGTCCCTCATTGGAACAGTCAGTTCACCGTAGACTAACAGATGGAGAGGCATGGGTTACCAGTTCTCTGAGGTATCCCCAAAAGCCCAAGGTTAGTACTTGCCTCCTAATTAGTCAATCCATGGATGATAACCAAATTTTAAAGGTTATGTGTGCGGTCACCTACGCATTCCGGTGGATGTTTCCACTCCGATTCCCGCTCGAAAACTCTCCGTCTTGGATTTCATATCCGCGAAAATCCCCCCCATTTGTGTGGAGCCCGCTTCCTACAGGGTACCGCCTGGCCACTCTTTCTTCTGTCGGGAGATGCCTTCCTCCAACTTCCTTGAAGTGCTAGACCGTGTCCTTATCCCACCAAAGGCTGTTGTCGCCGAATTGCTCCCAAAGGCCGCGCAACAGTGGATGGATGGCGCCAACTCGATTTCTTATCCACCCTTTCTTGGTCTGCATCTTCTTGAGGCAGAAGTCAAGAAATCTTTTGCCTCTCGAAACATCCACTTTCTTGATACCGTGCTTATTCGGAAGATTACTCAGGCGCATGCGGACGAAATCGAAGGAACGCATAGTTACGATGCAACGGACTCGACGTTTTTGCAGAAATTTGGGGCAAACCTCAATGAAGCAAGCCAACTGGGCGGTATTTTTCACGTCCGCAGGAACCACTGGTTTGCGATTGCAATTGATATCGCCGCTCAGGAACTACTCTATGGCGATCCAGGCGCATCTGCTCCAGAGTCTGCCATTATTCCTCCCCTGCCCGTCGCAGAACTTCCGGAATGATTGGTTCAACTGTGCTTTATTCAGTTACAATGCCCTCCTCCATTACTTCCTTCCCAGTCAACACTGAAGCGGCCCATCACGCCGCCATCTCGAAACACAGGCAATGAGCTTACGAAAGCTATGAAACAGCTCTCAGTGTCACCAAAGAAGCCAAAAGCAAAGAAACGGAAAACAAACCATAATGTTCTTGCACCTGTATTTCAACTGTCGAAGGCAACTGCTTTAGGTCCTAAAGCACTTGAGTACAACGCAAAGCCAGAGAACGAAAAACAGGTAAGATTGTCATTAATCTGCTGTTATTACTTCTGATCCTCCTTCAGCCTTTTGAATCTCGCAAAAGCAGAGGCAATGTTAAGACAGAATCGAGAATGACGCCTGAACAGGTATTACTTTTTCACGATCGGCGGCTCAATGCACATTCTGATATTTCTTTGTAGGACGCGAGTGTTGCCACTGAAGGTTCAGATGACGACGGCTTAAATGTTGTTGACCACGCTAGTCACGGTCGGCCCCGCCTGAATGTCCTCGACCAGGTTACTATAGAAGTGCCGACCGGCGGTTCACCCCCGAAAATACCGTTGTTGCGGTCCTGGGTGCACAAAAACTTAGAAGCCTCGCACTGTGCCCCGTGTATTGGTTCACGCTAAGCTATGTCTCAAGCTTACTGCTGCCCAACGATCTCTCGTCGCTTCAGCCAGTGCTGGTGTGTCTCCTGGCGCACTTGTTCCTGCTTCGAGTGCGTCAAGTGTTACAATCTTTCAAAAGTGGTGACACCGTCTGCTATTCCCACGACATCGCCAGCATTGCCCCGAAATGACTCTTCATTTTTTGGCCCACGCTCGCGGAAGGAGCTTCATCAGAGCTTAGACCTTCGCGGCTTGCACCTTCTCTCGTGGACTACCAGGAATGGAAGGACATATATAAGCTGCAAACGCCAAGCTATGTTCCGGCCTCGCGAACAAAACTTGCAGACAGCCACATTATGTCAGAGCAAGAGAATGTTCGTCAGCTTCAGATCACCGAGCTCAAGAACTTTCGACGGCTCAGCGTCTCCTTTGATGGGGGTTCCATTCGATCAGGGCGAATCCCTGTATACAGTTCATGCAACAACACCTACTCGGAAGGTAATGTTGCTTGAAGGTCAGGAGTGTACCGACGAGTCGCATACTGGCGAGTGGATCGCAAATCTGGTGTTTCGAGTACGTCTTCATGTCTCTATTCTTTTCTTTAATATGATCACTAATGTCAGATCCTAGGTCATAGACTTGATTGGTCTTGATCGCTTCATTGCGGTGTCTGCAGATAACACCGGAAATACACGTGTTGCCCGCGAAATCGTCACCTCTCGTCTTCCCAACATTTTGAACCTACCTGATCCGAATCATCACCTCAATAATGCCTGGAAAGACCTTGCCGCCCTTGCTTATTTTACTCCGGTATGTTGGGTTTGGGAGTCTTCCTTTCTCAATGTCTAACAATATTGGCTGCGCAGACTGTTCAGCGCATTCGAGGTGTTATCAAATTCTTCAAACACCCTAATCATGCAAAGTCACTGCTGAAAGACCTTCGTTAGAGGCTACTGCTCGGGCCTGGTCTTGAAAGCATCGGCAAGACACGATTTGCAACACTGTTGTGTTGTGGGCGGCAATCTCTCTGCAACGCTGCCTTCCTGCTATCCGCCAGTTATGCGTGTCAGGTCAAATCAACATTCCGGTATGTTTTATTTCTTACTTTATTATAATTCTCTACTGACAAACAGGCAGTCATATAACAACCTTTTTACACAGGACATGGCATCCCACCAATTTGAGCTCAGGCTCACACAGTTTGTTGCCGTCGGCGAAAGAATTGCACGCTGCGTCGAATGTCTCTAGGCCACAGCAACCAACCCAGCAGATATCTATCTCTACTTGCTGGCAATGCTTGCTCGTATGAGGCAGACTCCTAAGACCTGTGCATTGCCAGATGATGTCCGTGGACAGATCCGGGGGATAATCAACTCACGGTGGCAGGAGTTTTTTATTAGTGGCCCAACGAATGTCCATCTCTCGGCCTTTTACCTGAATCCTAGTTAGTACTTGTTATCTCAAGGTTTTTGATACTTCGCTAATCACAATCCATGTAAAGCGTACCTCCGATCTTCTATCTTTAAAAACCCCAACCCGCTTTCATTCTCCATTACCCTACCCGCACCGGCACGGATGCCGTCCAAAGTCCCACCTGGTGTGCGCAACCCAAAAACATTCCTTGAAGTTGGTGCATAACTTCATGGTCTTCTTGTTTCGGAAATTAACCATGGGTCTGACGAATTCCTCACCCACTAGTCATTCACGAAGCAGTATCAGTCGCAGTTTACCGCCTACGCTCAAGGTGCTTACCCGTTCAATATCCCGCTTAGTATCAACCAGAGCCCGCTGGACTGGTGGCTTGGGTACGAAGGAAGTGAGAATGAAGGTATACTTGCGGTGTGTAACGTGTCATCTACCATTCTAACTTGAATGCTGATATTTTGTCCAGGCAATTGCTATCAAGCTATACTCTGCAGTACCCCATTCTATGGCTGACAAGCGTACGATGTCTGCAGTCACCATGCTTGATACTGCGCAACGCAACCGACAGACTGTTAGTACAGTTGTTGCAATGGCCCAAGTTGGTGCTTACTACCGAAATGCATGACCGTCGAGGGTAAGTATTCCACCCAATCACAGTGAACAACAAATTAATAATGTACACTAGGTTCGGAAATCAGCTCACCCCAATCCAGTCATTAAGTTCTTTAACATCGAACGGGTGCAGCGGTTAATTGACGACGACGATGCTGCTGCCAAGTTGGATGCAAACTACGACGAATCTGATGACGAAGAAGATGTTGATTTGAGCAACCGTGGCGCACCTCCTGCCCCCTCTGTACCCAGCAACATTCTTCCAGTAGATGGCAGCGACGAAGACATTGACATGGCGTCCATCGAGCTTGAAGAAATCTTGGCAGATGGATCTGTTGCTCGAAAGGCAGCCAAAGGCCCAGCTTTATCGAAGCCTATGGTCGTTTCCAACGAGGATAGGGAAGAGGGAGGCAGCTTTGAATCGGTGTCTTGGGTGTAGTTGCGTTGTTCCAGCAGCGCGCAAAAAAAATGCGGTCACGTGCATATTCAAAAACGTAATTTACACCGGCCGAAAACCGAAAATGTATATTACATAGTTACACGCACCCTCCTGACTTTTATGCAAAACCGGATTTGACCACCTGCAGTCTTTGACGGAGCAAAGAGGCCCGACCGCTGACCAAGCAATTCACAAAGTATGAACCGAGCATCAATTTTGCAAAGTCAGAATCGAGCACTTGCACTGGTACAAATGTAGCACCCCGTCATCCATCCAGGTAGCACCATTTATGTTACTACCTATCTACCCCGACTTTTCAATATAAAAACCAAGCAGATTCTCAACCACAAACCCCACAAAACCGAAGCACGAACCCACCACTTCTTGTGTACTGACAAAGCCCAATTTTTCTCAGACAGAGCATCTTCGGCCTTACAACTGAGCAAATATTTCCAATTGTGTAAGTCATGACCTAGCCCATTTTTCTGTACACATTCAAGTACTAATGTAACCAACAATATGCTTGTCCCAGATGTCTGAACTGAGCCCATAATATGTTGACTTACGAGTCATGACCTCTCTTATTTTGCAGCCGTGACAAGTACTAACCTTGCCATACTTTTATTGTAGAAGAGCCATGCGTTCAACCCATGATGAAGCCTAGCTTTTGCAAGACTGTAAGTACTGACTTAACCCTCCTTTTTGAATTGCTCAGCTTGTGATGGAGTCTTGCATCGGTGGTAAGTAATTTACCCTTGTTTTTGTCAATCTCAACCGGCTTACAATTGTAAATATGGTGCAGATGCTGATCCTTAGTTCATGAGGTCTGCATAGCAGGCATTCAGAAGTGCTTCCGGCGGCTTCCAATGGGCTCCTTGTCTCCAACTTGGAGCTTTCCCGCTTTCGCTCACTGGCATCCTTCGTACTAGTAACTGGCAAACTCGCAGGTGGGTCATGGCCCACAACCAAAGGGAAAGGTTATTCTGCTTTGAGGTTGAATGTTGTGCTGATCAATTATTTTAATCTTGTTGCAGAACTTATATGCTCAGCCAGAGCTCAGTTATGACAATAGTATTGCTTGGTCAGGACTTTTGAGTTGATAGATATTTCAGGTTCGGTCAGTAGTAAGTGCTCATTCTCAAGTCATGCTCGGTCAGAGCTTATTTGTATCAAAAGTGATGCTTGGTCAAGACATTAATGTGTCAGGTATTCTGGGCTCAGTTAGTACTCAATTGAACTCAAAAGTGTTGCTCGGTCAAGACTGTGAAGTGCGGGTTTAATCAGTACTCAAAGCTGGGTCAGTTAGGACTTGGGAATTGGCTAGATTGGGAGTTAATATATTGCTTCGTTCTGGGGTCTCACTTGCTCTCTCCAACATCATTCATGGCTTGACTAGGAGATCAAATGTCAGGTGCTAGGTTAGTGTATGAATTAACAGGGTTAGATTGGGACTACCTAAATTCTAGGTTTGTACTCGAAAAAATGCTACATTCAGACAGGTCCAGACTACGTCATGACTTGACATTGGTCAAAAAAAGGGGTTCGGTCAGGACATCGCCAATTTGCTTCGTTCATAGATGTCGGTCGTGTGCTCGGTCAAAGATAACAGGTGGTAGAATCCTATTTTGGGACTTTTATTCGCAACGCTAGGTTGAACGACTACTGCATGACTATTGTCAGAGTTTCTAGTGAGTCGTTGGTCGAGCTCTTTCCCCATCAGTTGGCTGGATCTCACGCCGCCAAAATAAGTCACGTAGAAGTCAGGTAATAGTCATGTAGAAGTCGGGCAATAGTCATGCAGAAGTCTTGCTGCAGTCGCACATATGATTTTAGGAACACAGGATCATATATTGATTCATGGGAGTTGACCCAGGAAGCCACTGTACTAGCAAGGTATATCAATAGCGCTACAGTTGGACATTAGTAGAGCCTAACTCCCTTCCGATCCTCGATTTCAACTGGTTTGGCCTAAAATCCTCAACTAGGGACGCATGCGAACTGCGAACAGTAGCCTAAGTATAAAATTCACGGATCAGCAGAAAGGAATCAGAATAATATAATAATAGACTCCCACAGAAATATCTCCAGTACGAGGCGAAGCAGGGTTAAGTATTCCTGGATAAAAAACCGAGGCCAATAATTTAGGTAAGCGGGTGGATTCTCGCTCACCTCGTGTCCTAGTGACGGCCTCAGATAAGGGAATCCGTCGAGGTGTAACTGCCACATACGCGCACCGAGCTTGCATGGTGTCAGCCGGTTCTCTTCGTCGGACGCGGGGTCGGAGCCGCCCTCACCATTGCCTATGCCGGGCTCGCTGTGTCCTTCCGCTGTTGGTGCCGCCTATGGGAAGCAAGTGTCAAATTGGGACGGTAAATTATGATGAGGTTGATGACGGGGACCTGGGTGAGGCCGCGAGCGTGCGAGATGGGGAGACAGCCACAAACTGACCCGGATTCGAAATGCCAGCACCCCAGCACACCCCCATTCTGATGTCGGCCAACACCTTCCGTCTGTCCTCGAGCCGTCTACACGGAGCAAGAACACCAAGCATCGTCGCCTATCCAGGGCGAGCCTTTTAGATGGAGAGATGTGATATCATAGGTCTGAGTCACCGTCTGCCTCGTCATTGACATTACTTGTGGCATTCTGCTGAGTATGTTTGTGGAGCCGTGTCCTGTCATAGGCCAAACAAGCCTTCGATAACGCTGGGCAATTTGTTTCCCAGCACAGCGTTCGTTGGTTAACCCATACAGTGACCAGTCGCTTGACAACCATATGAGCGAGTTCACCCTACCAATCACAAGGTATGAATAAACTGAAAATATAAGAACAAACATTGCTTACCACTTGAGTTGAGAACCCATAAGTTCCGCCAAAAAGACGGATAGCACGGACATAATCTCCAAGTGCGTGCCATTTGTACGTGAAGAGGTTCTGTGTTTTAGGTTTTCGCCCTGACATATGGCCTGCACCTGCTTTCTCCTTTCCTTTAGCAGACTTTTGGCGCCTTTGCCTTGACCCTGTCTCCTTCGGAAGCTCAAAGATCGCAAAAGCGGACTGACTAGTGTCCCTAAACTTTCGCACTAACTGCCCGAGCTCTGTTGTAAGCGTTTCAAGGTGCTGTAGAGTACTCTCAGTATGTAGCCGAAGTTTTACGAATGCGTGCCACTCTGCTGTTCGGTACAAGAGTGTCATGAGGGTCGTATTAAATGACACTGGCAGCAGTCCTTCAAACACTGGTATACTGCACTAAAGAAGATGCAGACATTAGTATTTACTTTCTTCTCGCTGCAAATCCTTGATCTTACCTGCAATAGGTCCTCAAAATCACGGGCCGCAAGTTTCTTCATTTCTGAGGCATTTGGCCTCCAAATTTCGGTATGCTCCGGAAGCTGGTTGCCGTGAAGAGATTATTATTTGTGAAGACCTAAAGAAGCCGAAATTTACGTACCGTCGATCCAGTTCTGCGACCAAACTACCACCAGGGGATGCAGCATAAAGCACTCGAATTAAGTGGGTAAAAAGGGCTTTCCAGAACACCCAGTTCAAACTCGTGTAAAAGATCAACAACCATGCGTGGGATATCAAAATCGGGACCAAGTTTATCAACAAATGCATTCTAAAAACAAAACGATGATGTTCGGATGAACGACCATTGACCATCAGAAAGATTGAAGAGATCTTGACTTACCAAGGTCAGAACAGAAGATGTTACTTTGAGGAGCCGGTCAACAACAGCAAGGAAACACCATGCATCAACTCTCACACCATGCATCAACTCTCGTCGACAATGTGTCATGAGGTCCTTTTTCTGTGTACCCCATTTACTGAAGAACGAGGAGGCAAAATCTTGGAATGAATCGGGAAGAGAGGGATGCATGCAACGTGCTGGCAAGCACCTGAGTTCGGTGGACCAGATCATGAGGCTAGCTAAAACTTTCTCTAGCTTGCAATCTGGTTCATCAGGAGGAAGAGGCGCGTGCTGGATATTGTCATGTTCGTCGATGCAAACATCCGAGTTGTAGACCTCGGAAAATACCCGGCATTAGTAGCAGTCCGCAGCCGATTGCGCACGATAAGACGCAAGCTTGGCAACACAGCAATCAGCTCCTCATCTTCCTCCTCAAGTGGTTGCAAAGGCCCAGGAGGTGTTGAGGTGGGCTGAGGAAACAAAGGTAGTGGCGGTTCAGGAACGCCAAAGTCTTGATCCATTACCTGATAACCCAAGTTGTGAGGTACATTGCTTTCGAGGCGACTGGTGCTCGCTCCGGGGTAGTGCCTTCCTGATAGACCAATTAACAATAATATTTATTGATTATCATGAGAAGCTTACTCCTAGAGCTGCAGAGCCCGGACGCACCTTGCGCTCTTTGAGTTTCGTTCGTCTAACTTTCTTTGAAGCGACAGTCGCTTTTCGACGTTCATTTGCCGCTGCTTCGTGTTTTATAAGTGCAGCCGCGTCCATCATCTCCCGCCAATGATCACCCAGCCCAGACAGCGTTGAGGACCAGGCTGACCCAGCTGGTTAGAACGACGATTTCTCGCGCTTCAAAATAGTGTAAATGCTCAAACATCAACTAAAAGAAAGTCTGGGTAAGTAAATGTAATTGATCCTTATAATCCACGTACTGGGTTAACAATTTGGCACTTATCAGGAATAAAACTCAGGAATCAGGTCCACCAGGATTTCGATGTCGCTCCAGCAGCAAGGGTGCGAGGTATTCTGGCTTTGGACAGCAACGGAGCGTGACCAGTTGGGCGAATAAATAGATATCTCCGTCGCTGATGAAGGCCCTGCTTCGAGGATGGCCTGACGCAATTTAGATTGGGCGAGCCACCCAGAATGTGTTTTGACGATGGAAGTAGTGAGTTGAGCAAATGCGGAGTTGAGCAAATGCGAAGTTCATTTGAGCGTGCTTGTTTGGCTTAGAACCCCTAACCAAATAGTCACGCGCTCGATGATAACCGCTTTGGCATCTCGCCGAGTGGGTAGGGTTAGTCAGACTCCCTCAATCTCCTCTCAAGTGTCCCGGGTTTCCAGGACACTTCCCCTTCTCCAGCCCTTCGACTCTGAGACGCTGCCTTAGATTATCTATCAGGACTGCAGTACGAAATGGCTGTATCGCACACAGAACGCAAACCAGGAAATTTCTTATGTACCTGAGGCTCAGTTTGTAAGTCTTGGTACTCACCCTGCTTCAAATCTGACAGCATCTTTAGCACGGCGTTTTTGCTCCAGGAATATCAAGGTCCTCGTTCGACATGCAGCCCGAGGTAATTCGCCAACGTCTTACCCCTCCGCAGCCTCTTGCCAGCTGGAACCTATCAATAATTCAGCACATACCAGGTGTGCGCTGCATCAGCAGTTCAACTCGAGCACTACTTTCCTTAGGGTGTCCTGGGTGTCCAGAACACGCTGCCTTAGATCATCTATGCGCTCTTTCCTCGACCTATTGATTCCATTGGATCGTATTTACAGTCGCTTTGTAGGCGCCTCTACTTAAGCACCCATCGTCACGGCTTCCCTGGTACCCCATGCTTTGCAGTGACTTACGAAACAAGTAATAAGTGGGCGACCAAACACTACAGATGATTCACAAGAACTTCAAATGGTGAGTCCTCCCCTAATGACTGCATTGTTGTTCCTGTTGGAAACAGAGCCGCCTCCCCGACGATGCACTTCTGACGTGGTCTTGAGATGCATCTTGAGCATACCGCGAATGGGCCAAAAGTCGTCATACTTCTGAATAATGTCGTAATGGCGTGCAACCTACACAGGAAAATAAGAATTTTAAAGAAGAGGGTCGACAAGCATCACCTCGTCGCATATTTCGCTAACTCTCTTGCCATTCTGCTTGCTATATGATTTGGTTTTATCTAATTTAAGATCCGCAAGCTTCTTCACAAGCTTCTGGAAAAGAAAAAAGGGTAATTTTAATTAGCAAGGTACTTACAGTACTAGTGGAATTCTGGATTCTCTTACGTTCACCTTCAACACCTCCTCCTTGCCCCAAGAAGCAAGGGCGTCGTCAATGCTATAACCACCTGATCCAGGTCGACCTGGTTCCCCAGCAGGTTTAGGGATCTTCTTGGACGAAGTAGATTTCGCCGCTTCCTCTTCGCTGTCAGTCAGATCTGACAAATCTGATTCAAGGTCCTTGTCTTTGTTTTCGTCCCCTTCAGAACCGTAGTCCGAAGGCGTAAGCTGCCGCTGTTCGAGCTCAGGTTTCTTGGCAGCTGGCTTCCAATCTGGCTGTCTGTCGAATTCCAGGCGATGTGTAACTAATGGAGTTGTCGATGAGACTTTGGAAGAGAACTGAATTCGGTGGGTGATCAAAGGCAGATGGCGGGAGATCATAGTTCAAGAGCAAGACTTAGCCTGGGTTAACTTTGAGATGGGGCATTAAAACGAGCAGCCTCCATTATATAGACATTTTCATTTCCAAAGGCGCGACTTAAATGACTCGACCATCCACATATATAGAAGATGTTCAAATCAATTGACAACATATCGTCCATTGTCATGCGTGAGTCGTAATGCGAGTCACCAGCAGCAACTCGGCTAACTTTCGGGCCAGGACTAGAATTATTTATGTATGTGAAATCATTGTTCTGAAATGGCTCTGAGAGCTCAAGCGCTCACGCGCCCGCAATCCTACGGAGGTCTGTGGATGTCAATTCACGGGAGCGGGTCTTCAAAGTGGAATCACGGTTTCTGTGGGAGCACAATTGATTGTCGGCCACGGAGACGCAGTCCTGGGAGCAGTGCAGAGGACCACACAGCTCTCTGCGGCTGTAACGAGAATCATTTTGATTGAGTCATGTCGCAGGGTCAACGCGCTGAGCACTGCTTTGCTACCTCTCCGACCCTTGGCTTTACTCCTTGAACAATGAAGCTTGCTCTCCGACGTCCTCCGTAACGACACGCGTGCTCGTTGGCCTGCCCCTGAATCGAACCCCCTCACAATCGCCCATTAGTTTCCCACTGCAATAATTTTATCAATTTGCCTCGGACGGTCGACAGCATGAGAAGCCATTAAATAGTTGAACTGCTAAACTCCTTTCCATTTAACTGTTCGCGTCGCCCTCTGCTTCCCAGCTACCTGAAATAATGTGCTTACAACATGTCTTAAGCCTAATCCGCCCGGGGAATGTATGTTCCAACTGTACCATCTCTTTACAGCGTCGATTGACACTTGTTCGGTAGCGTTACTTCCTGAAGGCAAGACTTAGCGGACATCTCGGGCCTATCAACTGTTTTGCTGTCATTGGTGAATTTGAGCTTTTGGCTAGTGGAGGTCAGCGAACGCCCTCGTTATTTTATTCTTCATCTGACTATCTGAATGGTAGGAGACGACGAATGCGTCAACATATTGGACTTGAAAACCTTTCAGCGGACCGAGACTCTTACCGACTCTGGGGGTCGATGGGGCCAAATTACATGCATGATTTGGACTGGTGCAACCAACGGAAGCTTACTTTGCCTAGGGACTGGGAGAGGCAGACTGGTTGCTTATCGACGCAAGCGAGTATGTTGCTATCTATCTCCTATCTCTTACGAGCTTGTGCGCTGACTTTGTGATGCAGACACAAAGTCACTTTGTTGAAATCGCTGACACCCAGATCTTTGACGCTGGTGTTAGTGTTGAAGCCATCGCATTTGACCCGAACCATCAACGCCTTGCCACAGCTGGCCATAATGGAAGTGTGAAAATGTTTCGCTTTAATAAAGAAGGTGCACTGAAGATCAATCTGAATTTAAAACACAACCTGACGCCATCCAAATTCCAGGGAACCTCCCAATTCCGCTGGTTGCATTGTGGAATGTCGATCCCAGCCAAGCGATCCCGCGCTCTCTCCATTTCTTAAACAAAGGGGAAGACCTCATGATCTTTCACCTCGAGTCTGGAGAATTGTGAGAGCTACGCAATTTTGACGCCACTTCATTGGCTAACAAGACCAGAATTTGTATTGACCCTCAGACGGCCACTATAAAGCATTCCAAGGCTGTCAAAACCGCAATGTGCATATTTCTTCCGCTTTATGGGCTCATTATTGACAATACGTTGCAGCGGTAACGCCGACCTTGATGAAATGGAAAAGAACGTCGTGATAGACAACATTGGCGCTGGCTATGACATATATCCTGCCGGTCGTTCTATCCCGACGCACTCCCTCGAGGTACCAACCACTCGCAAACATATCAGGGCGGTGGTGTTTTGCGAGAATGGGCAGTCTGTTGTCGGGGGCAGCGATCATGGGAAGATCTATCTTTTTAACCTCAAGTCTCCCCAATCAAACCAGGTGATGACCCATGGTGGTCAGTCGACCTTGATCCAGGCGATAGCGGTAAGCCAGATTACAAGTCGGAATTGTTCATTTTAATTATTAGAATCTTGTAAGTCTGCAAGCACAGAAAAACGTCACCTAATTGTTGCTGGTTCTTCTGAGAACAAATCTCAGATTTGCATTTGGGAAAAGCCCGTGAGTTCCCACTAAAAAAGAACCTGGCTGTGCACTGGCTGACCGTGCATTGGAAGACGAAACGCGCACTGCAGCAAAGAAGGTCCGAAGATGAGCGGAGAGGAGAGCTGATCCTTTTGTTCACCCTCCTCATCCTCAATCTCGCTTTGGCAATCACATGGAAGGCCTGGTTTCCTGCCTTTAAATCGGTTTGCCTCTGCCTTTCTTCCTTTACTTTTGTCTTGTTCTGGCTGATACTTCTGCAGGAGTTCATGAACTTGCCACGGCAATTCCAGAACAGCGTGAGGCACATGATCCCTGGCACTGGACGGGATGCTGTCGTGGAGCAGGAGAACGGCCAGCCCAGCATAAGCGATATCCTGGAGTTGGAGGACCGCATTCTGCGCAAGATTCTCCGAATGCCTCCCCAGCTAATTGAGAAAGACGGGAAGTTGCAGATCAGCGAACTTCAACTTGATGGTAGCCAGGACGTGGTTGATGGCAAGGTCGTCGACAAGTTGATTTCTGGCCTTCTAACTGCTGAAGATTAGCTATCTGATATTGAATTTTCGCCCGGTATCACATTCAATTTCGGCCACATTCTCTGGATCTTGGGGGCTACTTATGAAAAACAAACGAATATTTCGATCACAGACTATGGCCAGGTGAATTACTAGTTCTCAGAATTATCTCACCTTACTTTCGGATTGCACGCGATTACGTTCCTAATGAAGTAGAACTTGGAAGGAATGAATGAAGGAAGGAGTGTGTATTTGAATTCCTTAACAATATTATGTTTGTAATGTTTCGCTCTGGTCAACCCATGTACGCGCGAATTCCGAGAACGCGACGCTAGGTTTAATTTATTCTTTCACTCTGACCTCCGTCAACCCCGAACCACCACAACCTAGTCTCCCCAATACGGATCACGATATATCCACAAGGAGGTTGGGTCGCACCCGGACTCTATATACGGTCTGGAGAAGACAGAAGGAGTGGATGAGTTGATCCAAACCGACTGAATGCTAGAATTGCTGCAAATGGGCGGCCCTAGGCTAGGGCTATCGACACCGAGATGTGTTCTGTCAGCTCAGTTTTGTGGGCACAACCTATCAACAAAGTCTCAGCTGCTTTAGAACCAACAGGCTGGCAGAGAAACCTTACGAACCTGAAGGAGGCAGCCATTTTAGCTCGAGCGGGGTCTCGACGCAAAAGGCAATGCTTGGACGATAACAAGTGCGACACAGCACTATGGGCAGCTGGTATAGGGTAATGTTACTCACCTCTGCGTAGAACTTGTTGAGCTCTTTCAGGCGTCCCGTCATCGATTGTCTTCCGGAAGCTGGGGATGAGGCAGTTTAGTTCTTGGACCGCTTTGCGGCTGCGTTCCCAACTTAGCAGTCATGTGTCAGCCAGCCAAACAAGACAAACACAACTACGCGGATAACACACTCACGTTAGCGTTTCAAGCGCAATGTTTGTGTATGCAGACCATATAACAGATGACAGTCGGTCTCTGTAATATCAGCCTGCCAGTGTTTGTCGTGGTAAAGCTCAACCACTTGACAGTATAATTTGACAAGCTGCTTTCAAGGTAAGCCTGATCTTAAGTGTAGATAAGTTACTCACCTTTAATGATCGCCATAACAGGTCGCGCTCTTCCAGCCTGACAATGATGGGCAGGACAGTGCTCGCCCCGACTTCGACAGTGATTTTAATGCAAAAGAGAATGTCGATAACGACAACAACAGTGATCTGGACGGGGATGATACTGCCCGCCTGGAGCACATGCTTCCCACTGGCAGAAACGACAGTATGAAGACGAAGAGCTCGAGCGAGAGTGTGTTGGCACTGCGGAGAGTGAATAGCCTCACTCAGAGGAACCGATTGGTATGCACTTCTGAATTTGTGTGTGACACTGTCTAACATTACGCTATTCCTTCTTCCTTTCATCTGTTCCATGGTCTCGCTGGTGTCCGCCTTGCTTGAATTCTGGTCCTCGTCATTATCGCCTCACAAGGCTCTGGACAAACTCGAAAAACTGTGCACGCCGTCGCCCTTGCGCCCGAGGACGCCCGCCAAACGTTCATACATCCTCATCTACATCCTCATCCTACGCGAAATCGACCACAAACCCGCTCAGACCCTCTCTCGCCCACGTCCACGACCTCGAGCCCGCCTTGCCAGGCTCACAGAAACAACAGCCTTGTAAGCTATATTCATTAATGAAATCATGGTAGTTACCAGTTGAGCTGAATAAGTCAGGCATGGTAGGTACCAACTCTGGTAGTTGCCAGTTTCATCTATTTACACTAAATAATGCTGCTCATGGCGGGTGGCAGCGAGCTCGACGTTGGGGGCGGGGTTTTTGATGCGGAAAAAGCGCCATCCTATGGGGCCCCATGCAAAAAGCCCATCTGGGATGTTGGTCACCCCGTAGGGAGGGCGGGATGGGGCGTAAAAAAAATGTAACGGATGCCAGAAGTCCCGCCGGGGTCCTAATTCCATTTTCGGAAGCGTCCCGCGCTTTTTCGGTTCCTTTTGGTGAGCGATAAAAATAGATTTGGTCAGTTTTCGTCTTATATTCCCTTCATTTTTTCCCTCCCTCCAGTTCTTAGTACATATTCGTAATGTCCTTGTAAATACGAACAAAATGGTATAATTTTTATTACCAAATGTGCCCTGGAAGGGGTCAAACGAATGAATGATATTTACGGGCACCATAGGATGAGTGTTATAAATAGATTTCTGCAAAATGCCCACCGTTTTTGCCCTACACGGGGCTCAGCTTGGTGCTCCCTTCACTTTTGTAGACACAGCTGTAATCAAGATGAAAATGCGAACCTATCAGTACCAATTTTGTAGGTAAACACCCAGTGCAAGGCCCAGTTTTCCCCCTCTCATGTATGGTTGCAGCGAAAATATCAATATATTAGTGGGTTTGCTACGACATTAAATCTATGTATATTAAAGTAAGGAGAACGGCGGCGGCAGCAACCCACCGTCCGTTCACCTTGTCCAGCCCGCCCAGCCCTTTGCACCGTCTCCTTGTGCCCTCATTCACCCCAGCTCCTGTGCCGTCTCTTTGCGCCTTCGCACTCACGCCACGGGTTACGAGCGGTTCTACTTTGCTTTGGGATTGCGCCGTTGGGTTGACACACCCCCTCACGTCAGCCTCCAGGGCAAAGGGCGGGGAGTGGGAGTTCAAAGGGGAGCTGGGCTGTCCAATGAACGCGAACGCGACAGCATTCGCGTCGGCAGCATTGGCGTTCATTTCCTCGGTCCGTGCTTCGGCTCTGCCTTTGCCTTTGCAACCTGGACGAATCGCGAGTGCGGTGCAGTGAGGAAGTGCAGGTCGGAGTCGAGCGACTCCCGCGACTGCGATGCGAAGACGGCAGAGGGGGGTATGGGTAGCAAAGGGGCGAGCGGCGACTGGAAGGCAGCAAGAGGGTCAAACAACGCCATGGTTGCACCTCCATGGCTACCCAGTCATCGTCGTTGTATCCCAGCACACTGTGGTGCTGCTGCTTCCCCTAACCGCCCCCCGCCGTTCCTATCGCCGACACCCACTCCTTCACCCACCACGCCCTCGTTGTCGCCGCCCTCTTTTCGACCTCGAACCATTCGTCGCCCACGCCGTCGCCCGCGTCCTGTTGGCGTTCGTTTTCGCCTCCGTTTTGGCGATCGTCGAGGTACACATACGAAGATCGAGGGTGGCAGCCAGTGCCTGCACGTGGGGTTGGTATTGGAAGTGGGAGTGGGTTGGTGCAGGCGTCTGGCGGAATTCCCGGGCTCGAGTATTCAACGCCGGTCGCTATGCACTTGGACAGTGGAGGGGGTGTCGTAGTGCTTGGCGCATGGATCGAAGGCGGCGTTGGCGCTGGAGTCAGTGGATGTGTGTCGTAGGGAGTCGCGGGTGATGGTGCCATACTGCGACAGCGCCGGCCCACATGCGGAGGCGAGGGGCACGCGACGCAGGCTCTTGTGGCCTTGAGGGAGTGAGGAAGAGAGAGGAAGAGATGGTGGTGGTGGTGGCGGTGAGAAGTAGAAATCAACATTGGCGTTTGTTGATCGACTTTCGGCAAGGCGTGCGATTGGCTGACGCAGTCGGGCCGGAACGACTCCGATCTTTCATCAACGTCTCGCACATCGTCGCGGCCATCCCAAAGAATAGTTTAGGTTCCGGATATCATCAGTATACAGTATATGTAGTTTAGAAAAGATATCTAGCCTTAAATAAATGAATAATAAGGAGTATCAGTAACTAAAATGAGTGTCCATCGAATGTTTGAATATGACTGAGTAATTTCTTTGTTCATTTGTGCTTAAAAGCTATAAACTGGAGGTTTGGTAAGTTCACAATGTACTTTAGCCATTTAAAGTATCTAGAAGCTTTTTAAAAAGTGCATATTCTATCTTCAAGGCATTTCCTTGAGGTCAGTGATGCCTCAAGCACCTGAATACCATACTGCTAAACCTGCTGTTTGACCGAAAATCACCTCGCTTCGAAGTACATGTGCCTATCATACCGTTAAGAAACAAAATTGACCACCGGACAAACAAAAATATGTCTTTAAGTTAACTTAAAATACATTCCGTTACTAATTTCTACAGGTTGGATTTGTGTTATCGTCGTCCGAGACGTCTTCGACGATAGCCAGCCTCGACGGATGGCTCGGTCCGTTCGAGTGAGCCAATCAAATCGATTGCCGAAAACGCCGAACAGCAGATCAACCGCCATCAACAATGGTTGATCTTGCTTTCCACCACCACCACCGACCTCTCTTCTCTCCCTCTTGGCCCCTCCCGCCACTCAACACCTCAAGAACATGCTAAGTACGTGTTTTTATGTCATTTACTTGTCATATCACTCATTTTTTCTATCTTAACAGGTACTCAAGCACGAACAACGTCGTGCCCCACGTCGCGAGCCCCCCCTCATGTCGAGGGCTGTGGGCCGACGTTCCAACGAAATCAGGTGGGGAATCGGGCGGAGGATAACGAAGGGAGTAGAGGATAACGAGGGAGGATAACGAGGGGAGGATAACGAGGGGAGGATAACGTGGGGAGACCCTAGGGAGGGAGACCCGCCCGGTGCGTCGCGAGACGAGTCGAAATACGACTCGTCTCGCCTTTCTGCATACCCCGCCCGCCCACACCTCATTCACGCCGTGATAGATCGGTTCCGAACCCCGCTCGGTACCTACGGCGATGTCCACCCCTCCTACGCCACCATCTCTCAAGTCACCCTCGCCTTTCGCCCCCACAAAGAACCCTTGGCCGGCAGAGCAGCAGCACCACCGCTGCTGCTCCTACGACACGACTGCTCGAGGGGTCAGTAGCTGCGGGAGCACCGCTGCTCTTTTGCTGAGTGACGAGGAGGGGATGGTGAGGAGGCAGCGACATTCCTTGCCTCCTCTCTCTCGACCCGCCCCACACCGCTCCCTCGCGTTCACCCGTTGGCCGACGCCGTCACCCGTCCATTACGCCCTCGCCCTCCTCGTACCGCGACGTCGCAGCCGCTCGATATTCGCCATTCAGCCCACCTACGACGGCCAAAGGCAAACACGGATCGCGAAGTGGAACGCGAACACGACCGCATTCGTGTTCGTTCGCCCTTTGCCCCTCACCCTCTCCCACCACCCACTACCCAACCCGACGACGTCTCCCAGCCCGCGATCCACGTCACACGTGAGTTGCTATGCGAGGGGGACGACACGACACCGAACGTCCAATGTGACCACCCTGCGAGGCTACGGCAGGACACGACCACGGAGGGTGACGATGGAGAAGCTTGGTGGGAGTTGAGGGATGTAGGCGGACACCCACAAGCAGGAGAAGCGGGGTGAATGGGCAGGAAAGCTCCTGCCCATTCTACCCGCGTTAGCGAATAAGTAACGCGAGGAGACGACGACTGTGCCTCCTCGCGATACATAGTCGTTAATGCTCGTAGGTGATATTCAAGACCAGCTTTCGGATCGCTTCCGTGCCCTATGGAAGGCCCCGCTGCAAGAAATGGCTGCAACCGAGGAGCTGGATGGCAACGTGGACGGCGAGGACGATGAGGATGACGGCGACGGCGACGAGGGGGCTGAAGGCGACGAGGAGGCAGGAGGGGAGGAGGTGGGCGGTGTTGAACCAGAAGGGGGTGCAGCGTATGACCCCGACACTGACGACGACGGCGAGTAGGGCTGCCCAAGCTGTGGGAGGCGTATGTAGATTTATTAATAAAATTTTCATTGGAACATCTAAAGATAGACTAAGGAATGGATGACGTAGAAGGTTTAAAAATATCGCGAGGAACTGATGAAGCGCGGGGCAACCGTTTCTGACGTGTCTATTTTTAGTTTATATTCCAAAACGGGAAACCTGGGAGTGGACGGACTCCCGGAACCCGTAACTCTTTTTTTGCGACCCATCCCGCCCTCCCTACGGGGTGACCGACATCCCAGATGGGTTCTACGTATGGGGCCCCATAGGTTGCCGCCTTTTCCGCATCAAAAACCCCGCCCTCAACATCGAGCTCACCACTGCCCCCATGAGCACTATTATATAGTACAAGTAGATGACACTGGTAACTACCAGAATTGGTAGCTACCATCCTGGACTTATTCACCTCTACTGGTAATTACCAGTGTTGAATACTTCAGTCAGTTTATACAGGTGGAAACAAAACCCATCGATCCACCATTTCACCTCCAACGGCACCGATTCCCAGCCCCATTCATCCCACTCGTCATCATACATCCGCCTGTCACATTATCACCCACCTTCGCCATCAACGTCATACCGCTCTACGACGCCTCCGCTGCCCGCGACACCACACCACCACCGCATCCGCAAGTATCAGCACCAGACTCGCCCAGCCAGGGCCAGGCCCGCCTCATCGCAGCAGCTTTGTCTTCCGCTTCGAGCTTGAGCTCAAACCCAACTCCTAACCCGTCCAACCGACGCCTGAATCGGGCAACGCTGGCAACCCAGGTGCAGCTCACGGATTTCGAGGAGGAAGGCGACTGTATCAACCTTAACGACGATGCCGCGTAGAAGACCGTCACTGGAACTGGCAACGTCACTGGCAGGCACTGCAAGAGGACATACACGGGACCGCACGCTCAAAGAAAGGGATTTAATTATACAGGGCGCTCTGGCGGCGGCTGCATTGTCACGCTGGAGCCCGCTGGTTAATAGACGATGCAGTGCGCTCCCAAAGAGTCCAGGCCAGATGTCGGATGAAGCCACGGGTGCGAGGCCTAACCCAAGTTCAAAACTTGAAAAGAATGAAAGGAGGAAAAGATCTTTACGCGCTTACGAATATTACATCCCGCTTTCCAACGAGGGCGGTTGTCCTCCGGGGCATCGTGCATCGCCGATGCAAAGAGCAGTCCACGTCCAGATATTGGATAATGCCGTGACACTCATGTTACCGTAGCTGGACAGAGGTCAGTGCGTGGCGTTTCTCGTGAGTCTTCGGTCTTAAATTTTCCGATGAATGTCTGCAAAAACTCCAATTTACAGTACTCTAACAGCAAGACGGATGCATGATGGACATCTGGTCCAAGTCGCTCGACTGCATTATCCCAGGACTTTGAAGAATGGATCATTAAGCTCCTCTGATGCTCTCACAACAGGGAGCAGTTCGCGCCGCACTTGTCCTTCAACTCTGCTGCAAGCGCGCATGGGCTCGGCGCTGCGGCTAGTGCTGATGTGAATGCTGGGAAGACCCACAGGTCTTGCCGCTGAACAAAGCGGGGGGCATTGGTGGAAGGAATGGTGCAATTGGGCATGAAAGTATATCAGGTTTGTTTGCGAGCATTTAGCCAATTTCTCTCCCATTCTCCCCCGAAATATAGCTGATAAATACACTGTGCTGCAGATATGGCCCCCCTGTTTCCGGCTACGGAACTGTACAGCCAGTTAACTAGGACTTTTCGTCGGGCGATTGTTGCTGCCATTTTCCATTCTGCGGGCTTTATAAAAGGTGTCTCTGCTTTCCTCTTCACCCTCGATGTCCTCCCACACTTCTATGCCCTTTTGCGGACCACAGATCATCCAGGTCGCACTCAAAAAGCACCTCGCATAGAGAGAATCAATCCATTCAATGCCTGTTGACCCAGATGGCATCGATTCCAATCACACACTATCTGTTCGTCCTCTCTACACTCTGTGAACAAACCATGGTACCAGTTTCCGCTTACCCGACATGCCTCTCTGAACAACTGGGCACCTCCACGAGCGATCTCTGCCATCTGAACAGCTATGAAGGTATGTGTTTACTTTTCATGCAGACCTGTACTTACCTGCCGTTTCCGACTGCAGATCCTGTTCTTTTGGGCAGTTTCCCCAGTCTTTTACCACATTAGTTCCTGGATCAATTGCCCAGCCTGTCATTCCTGATTAAATTAATATACATTAATGTCTAGCCTGAAAGCAGGGTGGTGGATTGATATTTGACCTTGTAGTGGTGCAGTCAAATACTATACCAAGTTTGCATAGAACAGAAAAAAAGCATGATAAAACCAGACACTGGAACTTACTTACTGCAGTGCTGGATATAGATACCACTGGTAGGTGCAGGCAGCAGGCTGGGTATGGAATTTCCTGCACACCCTGGGGATCGAACATCTTACCTTATAGCTATCATAGAATCAGTTCACCAGCGTTATTCACAGCCATGCACCGTTAGACCACTCTACTATGGGGTTCATCTGGGTACACTGTTAATCTGTATTCAAAAGCCTTTTCTGTCAGCAGCCCAGGCTGCAGTGTCAGGCAGGGGGCTGCCCCAGCTACCTGCAATCTGCCCTGTAACTTACCATCCTGGATAACATAATGCACTGTTAATTAGTGTCCCTGTTTTCTAGAACCAATGCCTACTAGCAGCTGGCTTTCTTGTATTATAAATAGTGTCTGAAAGTCCTGTCTGGTCTAGTTTTTTGGCCCCAGGAGCCTAACCCCAGACAAGGACCAGCCTATTAAAATGTGGAAAGTGCAACAAACTGGGCTGAACCACAGCAGACCAGTTAAGTGCAGTGTGTATTTGAATCCAGTTAATTTCCCAGATTTGGCTGCAGCTGTACCAGTTTTTTGTTTAAAATTATGACTTTAGAGCTGCCAGAAAGGTATTTAGTGGCAGGACTTTCAAAACACTAGTTATTTTACTGCATACTTGGGCTAAAAACCAGGCCTGGGGGCAAGAAATAATAAAAGTACAGGAATGGCACAAAACTAAAAATTCTGTCCAGTATTTCTTTCTACTCTTGTGCATTTTCATGCTGATCTGTTTCAACTGAATATGCAATTTTAGCTCCTGACTTTTCCATATCCATGTATCCATCAAGAACTCGGCGGGTAGAGGTGAGTGCAAGAATATAATTCATTACACCCCTTTTTTCAGTAGTGCCATGGAGGCACCCTGGCTGGAATGCTGTTAGGGTGCCAACAGAGTTTTCAACAACCACCTTGAGTCAAAGATGAACAAAATTAGCTTTTTTTTCCTGATAGAAGGAATTTAAACAGCCACCTTGAGTCCAAGGTCAACAAAATTAGCCCCTTTATTGGCTGGAAGTATCTGGGCTGTGTCAATGCGCCCAACTGTCCACCCAAATGCCCACTCCACACTGCATGCATCTGTATGAGAACAGCTAGAAATATGTTGAGATATAATAATATAAAGAATAAAAAAACATACGCCTGATAGCCTGCTGTTGCAATTCCTTCTGGTGGAGCCCGGTTACTTTCATTGAAAGTATAATCAATACCATCAATGGCTATAGAAAAGCCACAGCCTGGAATTCATAAATCAGTCCAGAATGCTATTTCTATTACAGTGCCCTGCAAACCTTCAGGAATATTCCGGGTGGCCATAGTTGGAAAACCCTGATCAAGTAGTCCTTGCACTGGCTGGGTAACATCACCAGGCAGATATGACTTTACCAAAGCCCAGAGTAGACTCATAGCTCCAAGAAGATTGGTATCTTCTTCTATCATCTGCTGCCCAGTTAGTTTGCGGTTAAATGATTTTGCCCAGCCAAGAATTTGAAGATGGCGGGCTCCCATGTTTAATCCAATTTGGGTCATGGATCCAGGATGAGTAGGCTGGGTATATTGTCAGGTAAAATAGTAAAATATAAGACACATAAGTTGATTCATACCCGGACATTCCGGCGGTTATAACATGCCCAGTGAACAACATTGCACAGCCATGCAAATAATGCTGCTGCATAGTCTGAGGACTTGGGAACATCCCGCATTACGATTAATTCAATTTTGAAGGCTAAAAAAGTATCAGCAAATAATAATACTAAAAAGAAGAAAAAAGAAAACCTTGTGGGTGTCCAGACACAATGATAACAGAACAGTTAGGTTCAATGACCAAGAAACCCTCACTTGGGCTACATAAAATAGCACTTTCTGGTGTATCAGGCTGGATAACCTCAACAAGCAGGCAGCCCCGTTTAAAGGTGTAATAAGACTCCCCTGGAAACTCTTTTTTTTTTGATAGAGGATATGACCGCTGCTTTAAAATAAGATCAACCCCAAACTGGGACAGACTTTCGGCAGCTTCTTCAAATGTTTCAGCAGCATTAATTGAGGCAAGAATAAAGCCAAGGCTGTGGTTGATTCCAAGGGCATTTACCTAAAATACCATCAGTAAAAAGTGCTGGAAATTGCTACAAAGTATACCAATTTCCGTTTTTCTTGATGGCCTGCCCGGGCATCCAGATTTTGCTGCTGGAGTGCAGAAAATATGGCCTTTAAAACTGGAACATGCTGAATAACAGCAAGTCCTGCTTCAACAAATGCTGGCCACTGTCACAGAAAAAATATCACTAAAATTGCACACTAAAGCCTTATGTATGCAAATCTGACATTACTGTGATCCTGGAATACACCAAAAAATGGTGCATTGCTGATTATAGATGCTTGTAGTTCTGGTGATGCCCCTGTGTCTGCACATTGTTGGAGTAGGCTCCTGATACTGTCCTGAAAAATATATTCCCGGACTGCCAGATTAAGGGTGTAAATAAACAAGTAGCCAGAAGACAGAAAGTACAGACAGGAATCCAAGGAGGAAGTGGGCTTTTTTCTTGGCATTTTGTAGTCTGATTACCTTTGGCCTAGCTTGTTCAATAAGCTCTTGGCAGGTTGAAGATGACTTGAACCCAGGTAATCTGATTGAGCAGGATAAGAGCAATCAGAGCTGATTACCCTGATAAGAAGCATAAAATCCAACCCACTTTCAGTGTACCTGCTGCTACAGCTGACTTGTCTAGCTGGATTCAGCTGGAATGCTTAGGAATGTTACAAGGAATGTGGTAAATGATAGAAAGGCTGCGGAGAGCCAATGCGGCTTAATTCTCAGTCACATGTCACAACTAGCCCCGTTGGAGACAGGATTGCATTTTTGATTCCAATAAGTTACCTTGTAACAAACTAGATCAATTTCTTATTGCCAGAAAGAAAGATAACCAGAAGTAAAAAGTTAAAAAGCTGGAAGAGTAGACAGAGATCAGAGAGGAAACCTTGAGAAGCCTGCTGCTGCTTCATGATCAGAACTCTTTGGGTGCATCACTACTACCGCAATAGCAAGCTGATCTGATTAACAGCCTCTGAATCAGTGCAGGTTGCTGCTAACATGATAGCTGGTGACCAGGTCAGCCCTCTTGAGCTGGTTGAATAATGAACCATAATTACCAGTACAGATGGGGCACTCTTGACTTGGTCGAATAACAACACAATGAACTTTAATCACCTGCGAAGAGCCGGCAAACTTCATGATCATGATCGGTACTCTTGAGTCAGTCAAATAATGTACCATAATTGCAGAAGAGTCGGTGAACTACATGATTCACACCTGGGTTAGATCCAGCTCAGTGGGCAGAGATCAAATAATCACCTGCGAAAGAGTTGGTAACCTTCATGATCGGCGCCCGGAAGAGTTGGCGAACTACATGATTAAAAACCCTGGCTTAGATTCAGCATGCAAGGCCGAAGATCGAATAATTACCGGTACAAAGCCGGTGAACTTCATAACCAGCACTCTTTGTCGGTCGAATAATGTACCAGGTGAACTACATGATTAACACCTTAAATTAGATTCAGCACACTAGGTGAAGATAAAGTAATCACCTGCGAAGAGTCGGTAACCTTCATGATCGGCACCTGGATTCAGCATGTAAGGCGGAGATCAAATAATCACCTGCGGAGGGTCAGTAAACTTCATGAATCATGAGCGGCACGCTTGAGTCGGTCGAATAGTGTACCAGGCAAACTACATGATGAATGCCCTGGGTTAGATTCAGCCCGGTAGGCAAGGATCAAATAATGACCTGCAGAGAGTCGGTAAACTTCATGATCGGCACTCTTGAGTCGATCGAATAATGTACCAGCAGGAGAGCAAGCAAACTACATGATGAATGCCCTGAGTTAGACTCAGCTCAGTGGGCGAAGATCAAATAATCACCTGCGAGGAGCTGGTAACCTACACGATCGGCACTTGGAGAGTTGGCAGACTACATGCGGTGAACTTCATGAGTGGCACTCTTGAGTCGATCAAATGATGTACCACCAGCAGAGAGCTGGCGCACTAATGGTTAATGCCCTGGGTTAGATTCAGCATGCAGGGCAAAGATAAATAATCACCTACGCAGAGTTTGTGAACTGCACAACCGGCACTCTTGACCCAGTCGAATAATGAACCACCAGTGGTATTTAATCGGAGTTCAAAGACATAGCTTCTAGAGTGGGATTTTGCTGGAGGCTGGTAGAAGGGCGCAAGGGTATATAACTCAGATGAACCACGACAGACAGCCTGAGGCTCTGAAGTGGAATCCTGCCGACAAATAGACTGACTGAGATCTGGAGCCTGTGATTGATGTCACATAATCGATTTTGAAGCACAGAAACTCGGATCTGCAACTGCAGCCCAGAATAAGTATGTAATTGCCTGCAACGTCTGCCATCTGCTACGAACATGTTTTGATCAACGGTAGCACAAGTGACTCCACTCCCAAGGTGTGCCTTAGATTCTGTCAAGACTCAAGTCATTCCAACATTTCGATGATTTCCTCTGCTCCAACTCACCTCGACCGCGACCATACAACACAAACCGACATCGTCTCGCGTCCCACGTCACGGCAGGCATAGGAAGTGGGGACAAAGGCAGCAGGGGATAAGGAGGATGCACGGCAGGAGACGGTAGAGGGGTCAGAAAGTCGGTGGGCACATCCGAGAAATGACGGAAATCCGTAGTGGGCCGCTGCAGGGTGTAGGGCGGACCTCGAAAATTTCGATAGTCAGTATTTCAACTTATCAATAATATAGATAGATGATCTAAGGCAGCGTGTCCTGGACACCCGGGACACTCTGAGGAAGGTAGTGCTTGAGTTGAAGTGTTCCATTCTCGTCGTTCTCGTCGTCGTCGTCGTCTCCATCTCCATCATCATCTTCTTCATCCTCTTCGTCGTCGTCAATATCCTCCTCTTCGCTATCTCCTTCTAAATCCACACCAAGACCCTCGCCATGTTGTCCCTCTTGAGGCATCTCAAACCCTTGGTCTTCATCGCCATCATCGTGGTCAAGAAGGGGGTCATCCGGGTCGAGGTCGTCACCACAATCCATTTCGTCTTCCTCGTTGCCACTGTGTTGGTTGGTTTGGTCTTTATGACCGATGCCAGTTCCGAGGAAACGTGATAACATGTCGCGGTCAACAAATCTGCAATTAAGGTCAGTGTATGAACAGTAATGTCAAGCATTTCACTCACATTCCAACATAGTAATTGGCCCAGTCGTCAGTCAGCGCCTCGGGCCGTGCCTCAGTCCTGCCCTTGGTTGCCAAAAGGTCATTTGTGCGACCATCAACAAAAGAAGGAATGAGATGGCAGCCGCGGAGCACCAGCGACGGGTCCAGGAATCCAAATGCGTAGTCATCTGACTCCTTGACGAACCCAAGCTGAGGCAAACGCGCTTGCTTCCGGCCAAACGAACGGTTGGGAACAACTCCCAGCCATCGCACCCAAAGAAATTCCATTCGTTTTGGTCGGAAGTCGCGAGAATGCCGACCCGTGTGTTGGACGTCAGCATGGAAAATGCCCAGTACTGCAGCATACCAAAAGGGATGGGCATTTGGGCCAGTTTCAGGAGAGGAGACCATAACGAAGGGGTGCGTGCGGGGGTTGATTGTATCATAGGCTCGTCGCATATCGTAGGTTGTGTAATTGATACGGGCTGTGCGCAATCGGAATATAGCGGAATTCACGAGATGAACCGTGTTACGTTCATCATTCGAAAATGCATTTTCGCCGTCAAAGTTGCGTTCAAGTAGACGGCCAAGAAGGTGGTCCTGGAGCTTGGGAATGAAACTCTGAGCAAATAATCAACATGGAAACCAGATAGGAGTAGATAAGAAAGTGCAAACCTTTTTGGCCGGGTCACCAGCATTTTCCTGAACAAAAGAAAAGATGTTCAATGGTGAATTGCGTGAGCTGGAAATGATATGGTGGTCTTCTAGGCGTGCACTTTTTGGTTGCCTCAAGTTCTTCGAGGTGTTCGGCTGGATGAAGGGCACGAAGTCTAGTGTACTTCTTGCTAATCTGTTTCATTGCTTCTTTCTTGTTCGTAAGGCCATAAAATCGTTTGACGAGGCGGTGAGCCAATTCACCCTAGTAACCAAATGTCAGAAGACGAGCTTCAAAGGGTTGTAAAAGCACTGCAACTCACGAGTTGCGTAGAATAAGAGTCCGTCGTACCAAACAGACGTATATGACGAACATAATCCCCCAGGAAATGTAACTTCACTGTCAGTAGATTCAACAGCTTAGGCTTGCGTCTACTGGATGATGAAGGAGCAGCTTCTGTCATATTAAATGGTTTAGAAAAAAAGAAAAAAAAGTGAAGCTGAAGCACGTACGTGTAGGCAATGGAGGACTTGTTTGAGAGCTGTCTGGAACATTTTGCGTTGTCGGAGTGACATGTGGTGTTGGCGCTGATGGTGCAGTGCTGGTGCCCGATGACGAGGCAGATGGGACAGCCCTTGCTGAGCTAGACTGCCGGAGTTGAGCATCCCTTCGGTTCCGAGCCGCCGTTTCCCGTGGAAGTTCAAATGTAGCAAATTGCGAGCAGGTCAAGTCACGAAATTGCCGCATTAACTGACCAAACTCTGTTGTGAGCTCTTCAAGAAGGAGAAGAGAACTGTCAGTATGGATGCGCATCTTGGCGAGGCCATGCCATTCTGCAGTTCGGTAGAGCAACTTCATGAGACGTCTATTATGAGGGCCGTCGAGCAATCCCTCAAATGCAGGGATGGCACACTGACGAAGCCAACTAAGAAAGGAAACAACTTGAACTTGAATATCTTGTACGTACCTGAAGGAGGTCCTCAAAGTCACGCGCAGCTAGCTTTTTCATTTCGGAAGAGTTTGCCGAGAATGTTCGAATCGTTCCATTGCCAAACGTCGAGATCTGGCGATATCTGACGGAGTTTGGAATACATGTCAATGTAAAGCTTGCCAGGATTCAGAATTGGACAGACCGTCGATCAAGTTCAATCACCAGCTCATCAGATCCACGGCCGGCGGCGTAAAGCACTCGAATAAGATGAGTGAACAGGGTTTTCCATACACCAAGTTCGAATTCATGCAGGAGATCAACCACGAGCATGTTGGACGGGTTGAATTCTTCTCCAAGTTTTTTGACAGATGCATTCTACAGGCAAGTAAAGTGAAGTATTAGCTATCAGTAAGCAATGGAGAGACATGGCTTACTTGGGTTAGTACAGCAGAAAAGCCTTTAAGGAGTCTTTCAACAATAACACCATTGATAGTCCGCCCAAGCTCATAGATAGCCTTGCGAGCTAGGGCAACCTGGTCAGCCATAAATTTCCGGAAGCCATTCACACGAATGGACATGTCACGACGAAGGCCTAGTTTATCAAGATTTCCCTTTGAAACAAGGCATCAGGGACACGGGCAGAGACCCTTGTCACGAATGGTAGCAAGGAGAACCCTAGGGTGGAGAGTGAGATCAACAAGGCAAAAGAAGCGAGATTATGTGCTTACTTCTCGGGATAATCAGCCGAGTAGGTAAAAAGCCTCGGATATACTCGCCATTCTATTCCATCGATGCACTTGATTACAATGCCATATTTGTAAGCATGAATGAAATCGTCATCGAGAATCTTCTCCCAGACGCGGTGCATAAGTTCTCGTCGACAGTGGGTCAGAATATGTTTCTTCTGCGATCGCCACTTCGTGTGAAGTGCGGATGCAAAATCATGAAAAGAGTCAGGTAACTATACAAGAAAAAAAATTAGTTTACCGCTAAAAGAGCCAGGTCATTGACTTACCGAAGGAATATATGCAAGATGATGCATCGCCCCCGAGTTTGGCTGCGATCGGAAATACTTTGAAAGATTTCCAAGCATTAGATAAATGGGCCAAGCCTTTGCGTTCCCGAATGAAGTTAAATGGGTCGCATCGGATGAGAACATAATCGCGACAAGAACCTTCTCCAGCATGCACCCAAGGTTGTCTGGTGGAAGTTTTCCATGTCGCTGGATCTTCTCATGCTCAGCCAGGTATGAATCTGATGTGTAAACTTCCCCGTAGATTCGTTCCTCCTCTTTTGTAATAGGTGACCGGTGAAAGAGCTTGAAAGGAGAGAAATGGTACAAATGCGAGAGTGGACTGTTGAACGCCTCAAGAATTACAGATGTGATTTTACGGTGTAGCAGGCCAGGAACAGAAAATGATTTTGGCGGAACGTGGCGATCTCCAGACGGAACAAGAATATCCAGGCTGCTCTCCGTAAAAAGACTGCGAAGCTTGGATTTTGGGAGTTCCTTATCGAGGCGCTGGTTTTCACGATGGGCTTTGAAGCCAATCAGGTCCTCTTGCTTGAAGTCTGGTGAAAGAATGACTTTGTCGATGAACCCGTCAAGTTGCTCCTCTGATTTAGTGGTTACGCCATTATTTAGCCACTGCATCGCGCGATGAATAGTCGCATTGGCGAATGTTGACTGCATTGACTCTTCAGAACCAGCAGATGGTGTGGCGGAGGGCTGAGGTGGTGAATTAGCAAGGTCATCAAGTGAGAGGGAAGAGCCAGGGTCTCGCGTGGGCCGGCGTGGATAATCTCGCCAAATACCAAATGAATTAGCAGCAGTGACAAGCGGGTCGCGAACAATAAGGAGAACGCGGCGTAGCATTGATGGTTCAGCTGGTTGTGGGGTATCGGTAACTGCCAGAGGAGCAGCAGGCTCAGGAAGGATGTCTCGAAAGCGACGTGGCATCTGATATCTTCGGCGCGGTCGTCCAGATTGAGTGAGAAGGGGTGGCGCGGGTATGACTGGCTCTGACCGACGCGACTCTGAGCCCAAAGAAAAATCAGAGTTAGGCTCGGCCATGCAATCGAAGTCTTGATGGGCTGCTTGTGGTGGCAAACAAGGGGGTTCTACATCAATTTCCATCGCAGTAACCTCTGGTTCAAAGAGATTTGGCCCTCGCAATGCAGTAGCAAGGGCGGCAGCTACATAAATTAAGAGTCATAAAATTAACTTCTGAAAAACATAGGCTAAACTCACCTGGAGCCGCTGCTTGCGGTCTGGCAGACTGGATGTTTCCTTCGTCGTCCCAGCATATCCTCGGTCCTTTCGAACATCCCGGGATTTGTTTCGTTGCTCCTTGACATGCAAACACGTCTTCTTGTGCTTTGTGAGACTGGAATTCTCGGAAAAGGTCTTCTTACAACCAGCCACGCATGCGAGCATGACAATAAGTAAGATAATAAAGAGATATCTCAAAAATTTGAGTCTTCGGCGCCGTTCAGCGCATCGGCGCCCCATGAGACGAGTAGGCAGGATTTTGTGGGACTAACTTGACGTTGGACTTTGTTTTCTTGACCTTGAGACGGCGTAATTTCGCCGATCGAACTTGGCAAACAGGGGGTGGCAAGAAAATCTGCATTGAAATACCAGATGATATGCGCCAGCGGCGCACATACCCTGAGCGACTGGAAGCAAAACATGCGCGGAGTGGAAATGGAGGCTCACAATCAAATCGGACTTCAAGAAATCCGCATGAAATGGTTGATCACATGACACAAGACGGAACACAACCACCACCATGCATCCCCACCACTCTACGTATTTCTGAACTGCTCTCCACATCTCAAACCTTCCCAACTCCTAGTATTGCGCCATATGAAGCCCACAGCGAAATCCGACGAAGGTATGGTCTCTGCTTGATCATTTTGATTTCACCGATTATAACACACTGCGGCGGCCCGACTATTTTGACGGGGGTGCAAAATCCGAAGGCAGGTTGTTTGAATTTTGCCTACCTCGATTTTGCCAATCCGATGGGTGGGGACACATGACTTGGCAAAATCCAAACTACCTGCCTCGTATTTTGCATCCCCCCCAAAATAGTCCGGCCGCAGCAGTGACATCCATTGCAGCAATTGAAAAGTAGGGTCTGGGATTGCAACTTCACAGTTTGAGCGCTCCTCGCTTATTATTGTCCATATGGTTTTCTTAGGGTCGTTAATGGCCCGTGCACTTGTTTTTAGGTATATAAACTACGGTGAGTCTCAGAAAATCATCATTACTTTCAACGTACTTTAACATGCCTACTCAGCCAAGCTCATCCCCGGAACCTGTTCCAAGCAGTGATAGTGACGCTGCGGAGATTTCGCGCCTCAAGCGTCGCCTTCAAGCCAAGCAGCAAGAACTTGACGAAGTCTCAGGCGTCAAGGCCAAAAAATCACCGTATGTATCTCGTTTTGTTACGTTATAGTTCTCCATTGACCGGTTTTGTAGGAATGCTGTCACTATGGGGCGTGGTATTCGCCGACTCATCACCCTTTTTGAGTCGATTGACGACCTCATAAATGAAACGGATCGCCGGTTTCAGGCAGAAGTCGAAGGAGAAGACACCGCGTTTGAGTGTGATGAGGATCTGCGAGTGTGAGTTTACTTTCCGAATGTCTGTGTGGTTGAGATTCATTGATATTTTTTTGTAGCGCGGATAGGAAGTTTGCCTTGTACAAGGCTCTCCTGTGCCTTGTTCCACGTCTCAAGGTGGTTATAGAGGACCCTAACATTAATGGAGCTACTATGGATCAATTTATAACCCAGGTATGTTATACTCAGCACATGTGCTTTGCTCATCATTATTTTACCCCCAGCTTCAAAAAGGAGCCAACGACGCTCGAAGTGATGACGTCCGTCGCGTCAAAGAAGAGTTGGCATGTTGGCTGAATCAGGACTACTCCCCGACAGTCAACCTTACCGTCAAATCACGGAACGACCGTGGGCTTCAACAACCTCATTGGTCGCTTGCTAACGTCGATTGAACATGACTGGGATGATGAGCGGTAAGCCTCGTCCCTGACCTTTGAAATATTTATTATTAATATGTGACAGTGTTCGGGCTGACATTCGTGGAGGCGTACTCGATGTAAGCGACGATTATTTCCTTGCTTGTCTTTACCCAAAAGGGCAAGGAGATCCGGGGAATCTAGAGAAGAATTTCCTGCGTAGCTCTCTTCTTGTAAAGGTACTATTTTGTCAGCAGTATGATGTGGTTACTGAACAACTTTTCAGACCTACTCTGCCATTTTTACATCGCCGTCGTCTTCCGAGGCATTCGAGAAGGAGAATGAAGATGGCCCGGCCCGTAAGGTCCAAAAGACAAGCTCGCAACAAAAGGCCACTAAGAGCAATGTGGCGTCCCTTTTGCGCATGGATGGCCAGGTCACCCCACACTCCATTGCATATGCAGCTGTTTTGGTGAGTTTATCGCCACTCTTCTCTGTAATTTGCTTAGTCTCGTGTTTCAGCCCGTCTTCAACCTCACCGACGCTTCGCAATCGGTCGAGGTATACAATGGGTTCAGCTTCCGTGCTTTCTACAATTTTGTCATCGACTTCTTTGAGGACGCTGGCAGTCCTCTTGCCCAGAAGCGGGCTGATAACTTGCTGAAGTGGTAGAATAAGTAAGCCCTTCTTTGCTCCGGGAATAACACCTACTAAACCTCTATTCCTTGCAGACAAATATTTCCTCACCATGTTGTTGTCAAGTCAACGATGAACAAGTCTCGAAACAAGCTTGCGGCGCAGAGGGCTGCTCTGGAGCAAAACTACAACTAGCCTGTATCTATAATCATTTAGAGTAATATGTGCTTCCAGTCTTTTCCTGTTACTTAAATTACGAAAATCAATCTCATCTTAATATCAGATTCCTTCTGCTTGTGATGGAATTGTCGTTGCGTTCTAAGCCTATGATTGGAAATATCTATGACACCTACCTATCATCTGTATGAAATGATTATTGTAGTCTTGCCATTCCACGGAAATGTTATATTGAGCTCATGAGGGTTTAGCCGACTTGGAAATATGTATCGCACTGTGAAACTATGATGCAGAAAGTATGAGCTGTTGCAACCAGGTACCAGAATTGCCGGCCTGATAATCTCGAGTAAAGGTTACACCAATCTGACAGCACGTATATTAAGGAGGGGAAGCGGCATAAGGTACTTATAAGGGTAGCTGTAATCTTACCGCAAGTTATACCGCTGACTGCACCTTCCAACGGTTTCGTGGACCTTGTAAAACCTTACCACTCCCTCCACAATTTACTGATGCCATCCGAGAACACTCGAGAAGACTCAGAAGAGATAAAGAGGAGATAAAGCACGCGCGTGACTATTTTGTTAGAGACTCTAAGCCAAACAAATACTCTTAAATGGACTTCGCATTTGCTCAACTCATATGCCTGCTCATACTCATATGTACCTCCATCGTCGTAGCATGTTCTGGGTGCCCGGAACACGCTATCTCAGTTGAACGGCCACTCTCCTTTTGGACGTGATCTGGGTTCCCAGATCACGCTACTTACCTCACCCTCACTTGACAGCATTTCTTTGGCTGTGATTTGTCTCTCAGTTCGTGACTCGCCCGGCGGCGCTCGATTTAACATTGCGACAGGCTTTGAGGCTACCTGCCATTAACCTTGTGAGTAATTTTGAAACGTGCTCCCTATGCATCGAATTCCAAGCCTGAGTTTGAATATCAAAGACCATATGTTTCAGCAAACTACCATTCTTGAGGCAGGGCCTCTTTCAACGACTATTATTCGCCCAACTGCTCATGCTCCGGATCCGTCGCTGTCTCAAACTGGAATATCTCGCCGAAAGGGAGGACATCTCGCCCTTTGGGGTTAGATTCCGGCGAACCTCGGACGCCGAACCTCGAACCTAGTTACTTAGGCCCCCTCATGCAAAACCTCCCTCTACCGACACGCAATACGTTTAAGCAGCAGTATGGGCGTCGGGAGCCCACCTAGCTTTTCCCAGAAGGTGCTATATATGTGGGCCGACTCGAAGACCACGCGCATCCCAAAGCTAACACCTTGCCGTGTAGTACTAAATTGCGGCCTCTGGCCACCACCCGCCATCCGACTTGGCCGCCCCTTTCTCTTCGTGACGATCCCTGGCATTCCTTCATTTGACCATCTTCGCGTTTGACTACCTTGAAAATAGACGCCCCTTGGGACGCGGGGTACCAGATCTAAAATTCGAAGTGCTCAGCATGGCGTTATCTGGAAGATGTCTTAATCGTTATCCTCCGCCTCTCCCACTATTACAGCGCCAGTCCTCAGAAGCAATTCTGAGGACTGCCTCGGCGACGATACTTCTCGATTCAACGAGACGTTACATCAAATCAGGAAGCCTCCGCATGGATTGTGGAATTAGACGCCTCTGGAATCTCACTCTGACAAGAAATCGGGTTGGAAAAAACTATTAGTATCTCGCACTAAATCGTGTTTGTACTGTTTCAACTTAATGAAATTTCATACCCTACACTGATCAGAACTCGAGGAATTCGGCAGTCAGTGTTTCAATTTATCAATAATGTAGATAGGACTCTACAACTAGCGCTTTGTCGGTATCGTTGTCGGCTCCAATCGATCAACACCTCTAAATCATTGCAGCCCATAAACCATCCCTGCCTTAATGCATTTGAATCTCCTGCGTTCTCACTGACCGACTTCACAATACGAGGCATGGGATTGGTCAGCTCTCAACCTCTTCGTCGATGACCGCTCCGGTACCTGCCCTTCACCCGAGATTTTTAGGGTTTTTCGTGCCGTCCTTTATTATTGATTGTAAATATGTTACACGTTGCAATAAACCCTCATCTTGGTATATTCTTGTTTGGGTGTTGCCCGTATATCTCAGCTATCTACTCCTCTACTCTCTGGAACTCAATGAGATCCAAGGCGGCTTTGGCGCCTAGGAGTTTCTTCTGTACTTCATCCAAACGACTATACCAGATGTCGTCGTAAAAGTTGAGAGGCAGTCCAGGAATGGGTCGTCTCGATGTTTCTGTTGCGTTGACCCGTCGCTTTCGTGGCTTGGGTGCATTTCCGGTGATGTTCTCGTAGCAATTCTTGAAGTTTCGGTCGCGATCAATTGTAATCATCCTTGCAACCAGACCCACCCTTCTCCAGCTCATTTTCTTCACAAAATAGGTCTTCTGTCCATCGTCGTCAAAATCACTTTCATCAGAACTCATCCCTCCTGCTCCTAGAGTTGACAAAACGTCATCAAGATGTTCCCAGATAACCCGACCGTCTCCGCTTTTTTGTGATGCAGCGTTCTGTACCGTTATGCGACTTCTTACCGAAAATCTCTGTTTCCTCTTACTTTTAGAAAGCCCGACCGGAAGGATGTCTGAACGCTTACCTCGTTCCGCCTTGAATTCCGCCTCTGGTTCAGTAGGACACGTCGATGCTTGGTTAATAACCTTTGATTCATTTGCACATTTGTTTCCCCGACTCGTTGCGTAGCTTGTTTCACCTTCTTTTTGAGCCTTCGGAGTCGGTCCATGAACATCTTACAGACATCCTCTTGCTGTTCTGCGTCTCTGACAATATATGTAGCGGTATAGGCTTCCATGAAAATTTCCAACAAGGCGTAGTTCCAAGGGCCTTCAATATTCGCCCAATCTGGGGCGTACGGTGGCGTCGGTCCAGGTCCGCGCTCTTCCTCATAAGCCGCGATCACATCATCATCAGTCCGATTTACTTGGACGATGTCAGCGTCGCGTTTGATGTCCAGTAATGTGTTCATGGTTTCCCGAACAGCTCTCTGGAAGAAATGAAGTTATTATATTAAACCTTAGCAAAATGACAGACGCACAAGTTGGTCGTTTCTTTGAGGAGTGGTGTGTCTCTGCGGAGGTAATTTGAAAAGTGTTGTGCGCGTCGCGCCGTACTTCTTCTTACGCTGAGCCTGATCAATACCGGAACCAGAACCAGACAGATGCGACATCTGTTCTGTCAACTTGGCAACGCATCCGGTGAGGACAACCACAGCGTGTTCGAGAGATGAACCAGGCGCCTGGAGATGCGGTGTTATCCACGCTATTCACAAAAGAAAAGCTAGGAAGGCGTACCCGAGAACTGGTCATGTTGACTGGAACAGAAGGAAAGTCCTTGAAGCAACCTGTCAGTAACGGTCTCAACTTCAATTAATCCATTCTCACCCCCAAAACTGATCCGAAGCCTGAGGGTGCATTGGATGATGGGCGCCCATCGTTCTCTTGCCCCTTTGCTGCTTTCAACTTCAATGATGGACCTGCGCCAATAATCGACCGGGGGAAATTCATTGTAGCAAAATAAACTGCCTTTGACGAGGGTTGAAGTTGGTCCATCACCTTCCCAACTGGTTAGCAGCGTATCAGATCAAACGAAAGAGATACCTACAGCATCCCTGTCTTCTTCGTCAGTGTCTTCATCATCGGCGTCTTGGTCTTGGTCGTCTATCCCGCCCGGAAACCTTTCCCTCTCCTTTCCCTTCCATGGCGGGATAATTTCTTGAACTGAACCTGGAAATATGGACATAAGATCATTTGAAATCAAGATAGGGTCTCCACTTTACTTTCGGGTTCGGGTTCGTGTCTCATGCTTGAATCAGCATCTGGAGCAAACACGTCGGGCAGTGCAGTGAACGGGGAATTCCTATTTGACTCAAGAGGATGCGCCTGCTGCTCGTGCTGAGAAATATAAGTTTCTGCTGTTAGTACGCGTTCCTCCGCGCTGGCGAGTTGCTGGGTGAGGCGTCTCGCTTGTTCTTCAGCTCTTTCTGCCCGCGATCTCAGGTTTTCTGTATTGGCCTCCCAATTCTGGATCTTTGCCCACATTTCGGATATTCTGCGTTCCCTTGCTTCTAATTCTTGAAACTGGTGAGAATACAGTATTCGTCATTCTCCTCAGATAGCATGGAACTGGATTGACCAACCTTCGCCACTAATGAGGTTGGAGCTTGAGATATCTCTTCAGGAAGAATTTCATCCTACAGAGGCACCCGTCAGGACCGCGGATAATAAGTAATGTGAACATACGGTGGCCATGCCTGGTAGGGCAGAGGCATATGCAAAATGACTGTCGGGGTTCATCGTTGCTGTGATGTTAATGTTGCAGCGTCATGCATATTGGATGTCGATAGAACTCGTACTTATAATCTGGCGTGTAGATGATCAACGATCCGAGAGTGGTTGGGACAATTTTTTAATTTTCGCACTCTCCAGAAACACTGTTCCTGACTTAAGCGTCATTGGTGTTCTCCAGAGCTCTCATGTTGCTGAATGAACCATAAGTGCTGATTGTTTGCCCGGGAGAGTCGCCAATCACTAGGGAGAGTACAAGGGCCTCCCGTGCCATAATAACTCATTTGTTCGGGTGCCTGACGACTCACTGGCAGTGCTCGGATTTACGGAAGGCCAGTTGCTAGCCGGCTAGGTTTGTCTATCAATGGCGAAGAGCCTGGCCATGGAGAATGTAACAGAGCTTAAGAAATTTCAAAGCAAAGGTTCAGATTGCAGATTGCGAAAAAGGCAAGACGAAGGGGACGAAAATCGCCGGTCACATCCTTATGCGGTCATCGGCGCGGTCACGCGGTCACGCTTCTCCGCGCCCGAACAGACCGTACCCCACTCCCGCATCCTCCCATTCGGTGCCACAAACTCGCTTGGAAAAAGAAATGCCAGATATGCCAGATCAAAGATCTCGTCACGGAAAAACAAAGAAGGAAGAAGGAGCGGCTAGCGGACTCCATAACTTACTCCCGAGGGCTCTCTGGAGCATTTTGGTGATTACTCCGACCGCGGCGCCTCTCCCCCGCTGCTTGGTACATCCCTGAAATACGAACCTTTGACTCACCTCCTCCTGTAGCGACTCTCTTGCTCTTCTCCAAGATCGGTTTGAATGCTTTAAATCGCGGCGTTGACCTCCTACTCGCCCAATCCCTCACATCACCCCCAGCTTCAATATGTGTTTACAGCAATTCTTTACGCGCCTAGAGCAATTCTTTTCTGCCCTGAAACCCAACGTGTTCAAAGCTGCAGAAAGCACTAGCTCTACTTCCCACCCTAACCCAACACTTCCCAGTGCAGACGACGAGGTACAGCGCTTTCTCCAAGCAGTGCTCTCTCTCCCAGTTGGTCAGCGTTTGGACCCCTTCTTACAGCGCGCGGTCAACCGCGAAGAATACCTCAGGAAGCTTTTTGCTACTGACCGAGGACATTGCGACCTTGAAGATCCTTTTGTCGGGCTCTTCGACGCTTTTGCCCAGAAGCCAGCCGTCTGGAAGGCAATCGGAAGGCCGTCGGACGAACTTCATGACGAGCACTTCATTTTCCCACTGCCACCCCGTTTACGGAAGAAACCAGGAACTCTTGCTATTGTTCCAACCATATGCGAGTTTGAGCGCAACTGGAATCTCTTCACTCACGGTATTCTCTCAAACATATCCTGGAACAATATCGTCGCTGCTGGCGGCTCGGTACTAGCGTCCTTAGAACCCTTCGAAGGAAATCCCACCAACGAACAAAGAAGGGAACATTATCAATCCGCCTTTGCGGCGTCAGACATTGACCTTTTCATATGGGGCCTTGACGCCAATCAGGTGAAATTTATCTGTACCAATTTTTTTTGGCTCCACTGATATTGTCGTTTCTTAGGCGAAGGCAAAAATGGTTGAAATATATCAAACTATTTGCAAAACTGCTCCGTTGCAAGTGATCTGCGTCCGTAAACCGAATGTAGTTTCTATTCACAGTTCGTTCCTCATTCATAATATTTTTCTTCTGTCATCTCAACTATTAGCAGCGCTCTTCCCAACGAGACATGTACAAATTATTTTGAGACTATACCGCTCCCCTGCAGAGGTCTTAGCCGGTTTCGATATCGACTCATGCTGTTTTGCCTACGACGGTAAGACCCTTTTTCTGACATTCAAATGCAACTCCAAACTATCTCTATCGTGCTATATTCAGGTCGCCGTCTGTGGACTTGTCCGAGGGCTCTTGCATCTTGCATACGACAGTCTAATACTGTAGACCTTACAAGAAGGTCCCCGTCTTATGAAATACGCCTCGCGAAATACGCTCAACGCGGCCACGAAGTCTACCTGCCGTCTTTCTCACGCGAAAAAATTGACCCTTCAGTATGTTGAAAAGGCTTCTGTTCAGACTATTAACCCAACTTAAACCTTGCATAGATTTTTCGCCATCCCTCTCCCAAGCGCCCAAGCGGCCTTGCTCGGTTACTAATTCTTGAGCGGTTATATTTCGGTGACCCTATTTTGGGCACCGCCTTGCAGTATCCCTGGAGACACGTCCTTGCCCGAGGCGCTATTTGTGCTGGTCCAGGACGCCTCCGCAATATTGACGCTCAATCCAGTGACTATGACATTGCATGGGTTATCCCATATGGTCCGAGTTGGACCCCTCAAAGGATTGCGAAATCAGTCAAAACGATTGTAAATTCCTCTCTGTTATCTGTATTCTGGGTTGCTTAACAACTGCCTTTAGAACAACCGTTTGAATGGTGAGTGTATTTCCAACACGATTTGCATTATTCGCAAATGTATCTGCGACTCCAGGACCATGGCCCTTGAGCGAGGCTGGCCGTCGGCTCCACCGCCACCCTCTCTTCGCTGGTTCTATGAGCGACTGCTTGGAAGATTTCTGCCCAGTACGTCCATACCCCTGTGCTTGGCACTGTTGAATTTCCTCTTATGTTCTTTTATGAAGGGGTGCCCTTTTCCATACGGCGAGGATGAAAGGCAGCTCGTGGCCTCTGAGTCCAACAAATACATTCGAGGTCCCATCAAGTAAGAGCCACCACATTCCCGATACTCATAACTTCCTGACTGGAATTAGATTTCTGGAAGCAAACCCTGGGCAGCAACTACTCACGGGCAGCTTTCAACCACTTGACATGAACGGGTGGGAAGATGACGCATATGGAACAGATGGTTCAAACGACAGAGGTGGCGTTTCTGACGGAGACGCTAATTCTGATGGAGAGGGCGATTCTGACACTTCAACTTAACTTGCTCGCCTGGACTACACTATGCACCCGCTACACTTCTACAAGTAATTCGCAGAATTAGTTCCACCTTCATCATCTCTGTCAAGTTTCTTTCATCGTGCTCGTCGTGTACCCTCTTTGCTATCATATCACTTGTCATTCCAGGTCTTCATTTTCTACTATTAGTTTTCGTCCTCCTTCGCGAGCTCCGTCTTTAAAGCTCGTTAGCTGAGGCTCATTTACATTGTCACTAATCGGTCAATCGCTGAAAGGGTCCATTGGGGTAATATGCATCAAATACAAGATTGCTTCTGTAATGTGAAATAATTCAAATATGGTGACGAGATTGTAACTACACTATGAAGTGGCAGCATGGTCCGTAAGGGATCACACTATCAACATCGGGTCTTGGATGCCCTCGATGTGAGAGGGGCCTCGCGACGTGTGGCACGACGTTGTTCATGCTTAGAATACCTGTTAAGATAGAAAAATAAAGTAACACAATGTTCTTGAGGTCTTGAGTAGCGGTAGAGGCCAGGAGGGAGAGAAGGGAAGTCGGTGGTGATGGTGGAAGGCAAGATCAACCAGTGCTGAAGCGTGATGGCGGTTCGGCGGCCAATTTAATTGGCTAGTCAACGCGCTGGCCCAGCATCGCCCGTGAAGCTGAGGTTGCGGTTGCAGGCGGTAGTAGGGCCGCACGTCACCGCACACCTATGTTGCTTGAGGTGGTGATGGTGGTGAGGCTACTTCGGCGTTGTTGATCTGCCCAATGTGATGGATGATGATGTAGTGGGGCTGATTCCACGTCAATGAGGGCGGGCGGGGTCGATGATATGTCTGGTTGTTGAGCCGGATGCGAATTTTTCGCCAACATGAAGTCACCTGGCGCGAGTTTCAACACGACGGACATCGCAGATGGGTTTCTGTGAGGGCAAACGTGAGGTATGATAGTTACGGGTAACGTCCAGGGGGAGGTAATAACGGCAAATAAAGGTCTCCGGAAGGCCGTCCGAATGAAGCGTAAAATCATCAAGCGAAGTAGGTAAGAAGGCGCCATCGCGATCGCGAAGTTGGGAAACCTCTTCCTGGATGATGGCCCCGAAAGCGTGAAGACAACAATCAATTTTGCGTATTCGATCTTGTGTTGGGAACGGAGTAGAATGAACGGTGATCAAGGCATCGGCGTGAGTAGACCAGCTCCGGATCTCCTGGACATTACGGAAGGAAGGGCCAAATTGAACGCTCTTAAAGCATTCATACATCTCGGCCTTCGTCATTCTTCGCTCAGGAGGCCGACCATTTTCAACAATCTTCGTTGAAAGCATCGTGTGGGTAGCCAGGGTGCCGGAACACACTTGGTTAGTCTTGGAGTAGCCATCATCTAGGGAAAATCGTCCCTCTGCATCGATTTGACCAGTAACTTCGACATGGGGCGATTCTAATACCAGAGGAGAGTGGAAAGTAATCGATTTTATTGACTTGAACGTAGACTGTTTGGCGAAGAAATCGACCAAGGAGGCTCCAGGTGCGACTCTGCGACCCTCGATTCGATGGTCGAACAGTAGATCATACAAGGCTTGATTCACTTCGAATTGTACAAGGCGATTGGGGATGGGTAGAGATGAATTCAAAATGAGAGGTGCTGAAGGTTGTCTGTGCGTGAGGGGATAGAATCTGGATAGTGACGTTGTCTTTGGAAGGGGTAAGTTGGTATCGCAATTTTGCTGAACCGTAAAGGACTTCGTGAAAATAGTCTCTCGAAGTCAGGAGTGATACCAGATTCGAAGAGCAGTGCGATTCCTCTCAAAAAGGCTCCGTTCTGATCGTTTGATGGTTTTGTGCACAGACTAATCGACGTTTTTCTGTGAGGCAAAGCTTGCAACGCCGTCCAGATAAAAGGTTGTGGTCCAAGATCCAATATAATGTCTATTGCCTGGTTGACGGCAAGTGCTCCAGCAGCACGAGAAAATTTGACGGGATCCCACGCGTGCTCGACCAGGACGTAAATCAGATTCAGACTATAAGCTCGAATGAAATAGAAAAGAGCTTGCCCAATATGAAGGACCTAGTCGATATCAGGTAGAGGTAGGGACGTGCTGACCGGCGCTAGGGGGTAGTGAAATGTGGGTTAGCTGCACAGTGAAAGTCGATTATAACTTACCTTGAGACTCATCCCGCCGCTATTACTTCCTAGGGCATCTAGGCTATGCTCCTACTGAATTTGGAGAACAAGGTTTTCGACCCGGTTAGACTTGGGTTGCGCTCAAGAGGTTCACAGACACATCATTGAAAGAGTTGGATCTGCAGCAAGGTGACAAGGACCCAGGAATTTCCTCTCGCCGTTGCGGACAGGCGGGGTGGTTGATGTCCAACCGCAAGCCACAGCCACCGATCAAATCCACGCTGTTAAATTACTGCAATGCAATCGATCTGTGGCTGTGATTCTGAGGAGATCAAGGAATTCCGAGTCAAGTTGCCATTTTGAACCGCAACTACATACAAGCAACTCTTACGCGCCGTCCACAGGATCCTCTCGTATCGGACAGAGCTCAGCAACAGGTGAGTAAACTATTCAGAAAGCAGCCTTTGTATCAATCTGATCAATTTTGAAGTTTCCAGCAGCGCGATTCGACCTGAACAAAGGTATGACAAGTTGAACAAATAGCACTTACGACATTGCGCTTGGAATCCGAGTGGTGCCTCCTACTTTTTCCTTGGAAACCGCTCCATTAATTCGAAGAGGTTCGTCATGCTCCATTCCTGAACCGGCTACAGAGACTCCCCCCAAATATCTCTGCGTCAGGAGAGCTCTGGAGTGCTCCAGCGCTAAGCTTGACCGATCAGGAACAGCGCCCCGGCTCTAACTAATTACTCAGTGCTTTTGTGCTCTCCGTGTCCCTGGCTGACAAATGTGATGCCCATAACAACCCTGCAGTCGACTATAAGTACGAGCATTTTGATGCTATGGGTCTTGCGCCCATGCAACTACGCCTCTTCCAACAAACCCCTTCGTAACTGCGCCGTTCATAATTGCGTCAGTCACTGTTAACTGCGCTCCTGACGATTCTCTCTATCTCAAGCTCAAGCATCTTCAACAATCTATCTCAAGCTCAAGCATCTTCAACAAAGGTTGGTTAATCCTAAATCCATGTTCTGTCCGAGCAGAACGATGACTGCATGCGCCCCACCAGTTCCAAAAATCGGAAGGAAGGAACACAGGACTTCTGAATTGTGGTCGAAACTCCAGGACTGGGATTCGCATACCGAAGTCGCCAGACTGCCATCTTCATTCATATTGGTCGCAAGACTTGGGATGGAAGTAAAACACACACTGCTCATGCTTTTCCCTTGGGGATTTTTTGGGTGTAGCCTGAAGGTAAAATGCGCTCAGGTTACCTCTTAGACTTTCCTTCCGTTCAAGTGAAGCTGGGTGGTTTTCAGGTATGTTTCCTTTTATTCATCTTTACGCAATAGGCGTCGTCAAGTTTATCGTCCAAAGAAGCCATCAATTTCATCTCTGGGTGTTGACGGAACAGACATCGCGTCTGCCCGGTTCTGGTACCTGTATAGACCAAACCACCATAGGTGCAGCCCGCCAGGAACAAAGCTCTTCGAACGTCACCTGCAAATGTCGGAAAAGTCGAAATCAGCATGTTTGAAATTATAAACGTTGACGGAATCTGACACAACATTAACCAACCTTCACGCTCACAAAGGTTTCCGTCGACGTTTATAATTTCAAATATTGCCAAATACTTTGATTTCAATTTTTCAGACAAAGACATACCGCCCACAAGGAAATTTGCGACCAACTTGTAAGTCCTGTTATCCTGGTTAGATTTATCTGATGGCCTCATTCAGAGAGCTGTTCGAGAAACCATGGAGGACACTTAGCACGTGGGGAAATTCAAACAAAGGCCCTTCGAACTATACCCAACGGACAGTCTTCGTCACACACTTTATGGTCAGAGAGTCAGAGCGGAACAACGGCTTACTTCATAGGTGAGGTAAGCACTCTTTACATAAGAACAATCATGATCAACTGACGCAAGCGGCGGCACCTAGCTCTCATCTAGAGATAGATTGGTAGTTGCCAAACAGTCGGGCTTGCGATGAGTGGGCGGTGCTCGACTTGGAGAATTTAGACTACCAATGACTTATTCCGTGTATGATTGTTCACTTTGTTGCGGAATGTCACTGGAATGGATAGAATACTGAACGGGCAGCCGAAAAGCACATACCGTGAGGCCTGTGAAATATGTCCGAAAAATCGAAATTAAAGTATTCGGCGATATTTGAAATTGAAGGAAACCTTGTGGCATTTTGGGAACATTTGTGGGGCTACGGTATCATACGTGGGGCTGAATGGAGCGCGAAGCTTGGTTGATGTGGGTCAGATCTGTCAACATTTATATTCTCAAACATGCTAATTTCGATTTTTCCGACAAATTGAGCCAGAGGTGCGATGGGACAACCGCTATTTCTTGACTTGAAAACAAGTGGCAGAATAACCAAGGTTATGTCTCCGCGGCGGGCGCAAGATCTACATACTTATATAGTATTATTTATACAGGATTTCTTGGACGATGCGTACAAACTCCGCACAATTTTTAAAGGTTGAGGTTTATTAATATTCATAATAGGTGACAAGGCGACTGATCATCCTAACGCCGGCTTTCATTCTCAACCACCCTCCGTCATGTCGTCCTATTCGTCGCTGCTATCCAGTCGAAGTTCGTCCAATCACCCTGCGACGCCTCCTCACAGTCCTCGATCTAGGCTGCCTCATATAAGCTCCGAGACCAAGTCGGGAGAACGCTTTGGCGAAACTAGCACTACATTCAGTATTCAACCATCCGCGGCCATGAAATTAGCCATTTACCAACGTGCTGATGCATTTTACCATGTAATGTCCAGCATATTTACTTCAATTCTTTGTGGTCTCACTCTTCTTCGGTTGCTTGCTGCCCCATTTTGAACCTAGGCCAACCGACTAGATGTCGAAGAATACAAGGCAACCCGATGGCTAAAGTTGGCGGAGGCCCAACGCTTTGAAGTGGCCGCGAAGGAGAGTGTTACTAGAAAAGCTTTACAGGAAGCCCGGCTCCTACAGAAAGCCGCACGTGAAGGACGGAATCATACCTCCCTCCCTCCCCAAGATGCCATGAATTTGGCGTGTGCAGCGAGAGATACACTCTCTGAAGAGGAGAGACTGCTGAAATTGCAGCAGAGGCATCTTCAGATGCATCTGTCCCTCATGGGCGATCTCATGGAGGAGGCACACACCCGGGTCAAGGAAGCGAACGCCCAAGTGGGCGCAGTTATGTCCCGCCTCTTCGATCAACAAATACACGTCGAACTCCCACCTGACCTTCTCACTGATTATGGTGATAGTGCTGTAAATACGAGAATTCCCATGTTCCTCCCCCCCCCCCCCCATTTTCCAAGACGTCGCTGGGAATGGCTCGGATCCAGAAGGCAGTGTGGGAGATGAGCGAGAGGAAGATAACGAAGGAGGTGATGAACAAATGATAAATTGATGACGGGCTTCGTATGTATGTAACACAGAGCCAATCAGCAATGTACACGTTTGCTGATACTCCCTTTATTTGTAACCTCAGCCTTGTAAACGTTTCTGATTTGACCTTTGAATAATCTATGCCAGTTTATTAACAGCCATAATCAGTCAGCTAGACACTGAATTTAGCAACATGCTGACTGTTTCGATGTAATTTTATGACTGCAATCCCACAGCCTTCCCACAGACGCCTTAACCTTTAGCCCACGAACATGTTAAAAGCTTCGCCTGCCTCGAGCAACTGCAGCAAATTCAAAGTCGAAATCACTTCTGCGACACCCCACCCTGTCTTATGGAGCCCAGTGCGTTGGAACTCGGAGAACATTGCCTCTTATTTTCTGTTCTGATTATATTTCTTCGCAGACGACAAATATCCTTTGACAGGGAATAACCCCGAGTTCATCTCGCCCACCGGTAAGATTCTCGAAATACATAGACCACGCTTGGCTCTGAGCCGGCCGCTCTCCTCCTTTTTCTTTATAGATACCGGGCGCCGGCCCGCTGATTTTTGGCTCCAGACACAAAACCCCCCGCCGTCTTTTCCTGACGACACCAGCAGGCCCACTGGTGTCTTCTACTACGGCAGGAACAATGACGACTCCGCCCCGTACACCGGTAAGATTCTCGAAATACATGGACCAAGCTAGGCTCTGAGTTGGCTGTCTCCTCCTTTTCTTTCTAGACAGCGGCCACGCATCCCAGACTCAAGACCTTGTGCCCGGTTCTTCATTTCCAGATGGCACTGGCAGGCCCGCTGCCATCTCCCACTATGGCAGGATCAATGACAACCGTGACTATGCCCTGTACACCGGTAAGATTCTCGAAATACATGGACCAAGCTAGGCTCTGAGTTGGCTGCTCTCCTCCTTTTCTTTCTAGACAGTGGCCACGCATCCCAGACTCAAGATCTTGTGCCCGGTTCTTCATTTCCAGATGGCACTGGCAGGCCCGCTGCCATCTCCCACTATGGCAGGATCAATGACAACCGTGACTTTACCCTGTACACCGGTAAGATTCTCGAAATACATGGACCAAGCTGGGCTCTGAGTTGGCTGCTCTCCTCCTTTTCTTTCTAGACATTGGCCACGCATCCCAGACTCAAGACCTTGTGCCCGGTTCTTCATTTCCAGATGGCACTGGCAGGCCTGCTGCCATCTCCCACTATGGCAGGATCAATGACAACCGTGACTTTGCCCTGTACACCGGTAAGATTCTCGAAATACATGGACCAAGCTAGGCTCTGAGTTGGCTGCTCTCCTCCTTTTTCTTTCTAGACAGCGGTCCTGCTGATTTCCCGCCCCAGAATCAAAACACTGTTGCTGGCCCCTCGTTAAACCCGTTCTTTTCTTCGTCGTCGTCGAGTCGGCATTCCTCCGACGGCGCCAGCAGGCCAGCTTTCCATATACAAAATCCAGTTTTCTCGTCGTCCAGTCCACACTTTATCGGCACTACCAGTGGTAAGACCTAGAAACACACATACCCTCCCAGGCTCTCATTGATTCTCTGATAGGCCTTAATAAGTCACAGTCATTTGGTTATACACCTTGGCAGGATATGCCAGTCTTCCGCCCTGCTGTCTACTCTTCATACGATGCCCATTCCCAACTATGGGCTGCCGGTCTTCGGGTGAGCCTTTTCATAACTTATTATACTATCTCAACCAGGTTTACTTACCAGAACCTGGGCCATCCCCACAATATTGACCTGGTGACGCCCAATATGTATCGTTCGATTGATCAAGTTACCGTCACAGATGTCAGCAGCCGGAGCGCGACGGAAACGCCATCAACCTCGTCTCGCCTTTCTAGCTCCCACGACCCGTCTCTCCGAACTGGCTCCCAGGCCGGAGGTGTTAAGAGAACGAAGAAGTCGAGAGCATTCGCTAAAGTTGGACCAGTGCCGTCACGCAACCTACAGGATGTTGCCACCACTACCAAGCCCCCACGCCCTGCCCTTGGGCATTACACCTCTGCTGAACAGGTCGTCATCAAACATGCTAAACGCCTATTTTTTTATTACACTCTGTGCCTGGGCTTGGTCTTCTATTATAAGGATTCGCCCTGGATTGAATATTTCCGGTTTGTAGCCGAAAACTCGCTGGCGCAGGCGAACAACGTTCACGAGTGTAAGTCCCTCTTGATCTTCACTCCATGGGCGGTCTTTCCTGATTTTACTGGTAGCCAACCTGGATACGGATAGCGATATCCTTTATCTGGTAAGTCTATTACTGCCCGGATTCTGAACTGCTAAACTAACCTATTTGAAATGCTTGAAAGATTTATGCCTCATCTGCGCATCAGCGAGGCGATCTCAAGGACTCCACTGCGCAAAGGGTCAACATCGCCGATATCTATTTAACACAACTAGTGGAGGAACATATGGCTAATGGGCTGTCTCAGGAAGATGCGTACAAATCAGCTGTCAACTCCATCACCCTGCCACCCGGGAACCGAAAGCCAGGTGAAACTGTTATGAAGTTCGCCCACGATCCTATCTCTGGAGTAAGTGCAATTCAACCTTTTCGTAGTCACTGCCAATCCACTGAACACTCTGCTGGGCGGACAGCTCAAATGGGCCCACGACTCTGTGGGCGATGTCTCGGCCGAGTTGTTGTTCTCGAAACCAACCTCGCCTGGCAGGGCGTACCCACAGGGCTTCAGTCAGATGGTGCCGGCCTTTGCTGTGGCTCTAAGCCTCACAGTAGTGAGTTCACCGATTGTTGGACAGCTTGATGGTCCCTCTGACATTATAGCTACAGATGTTGTGTCGATTGCATCATTACAAAGATGGCTGGCCTCCTGTCGCTCTCATAAAAATGACGCATGGCATTTATGAACCTCATTTCCTTTTCTTCCTTAGGGCGGTTAATGAGGCTCTCGACGCTGAGGGGCACAATGGCCCTCTGCACAAAAAGTACCAAAAGTGGTGGGTTTATGGACTGTATGTTACTCCCATCTTTAGTGTGATTTCAATATTGATTACTCATAAGGATGAAATTCGGGCTTCCATTAACACTGGGCCTGCCGCCGCCGTCGCTTCAAACAGGTAGCCAGTCCTCCTCCCCTTCCTTCACCAGTAAGCCTGCGAGTTAATATCACAATGCTCTGAATAACTGACACTAAGACAAATTTATTACTTTCAAATTGACAGGCCCTCAGCCCACTGCCACAAACGACCAAGACGAGGAAATTGACCGTGCTTTTTCCGAGGCCTTTGGCTCATCTTTGGCTCTGGGAACAACATCTCTACCTACTGGTGATGAAGATGCTCTATGGTAGATTGACAGCCACATCTATGGTCGTGCAACTTGTGAATGACATTCAAATCTATGCTGCTATCACTTATTTCTCTCAACTGACATCTTCACATGTAATCTTTTTTGTTGATAATTAAAGTAATGTGTGTTACACTATGGCTCAGACTCGGAGCATAAAAGACTTTGCTTTGTTTGACAGAGGAGCTGACCCGATTGATCTGCGTGGCTATATCTAAATAGGATAGGCGGCCCCACTCGTCGAGACTGTTTTTGATCTGACATATCAATGGTCGATCACTTTAATTTTGTAAATAAACTGCCCTCCTTCCAATAGTTAATCAACATTATCCCAGTTGCGCGCTTCAAGCTGTGGTGGTCAATCTTGTGAAGTATGGCTTGCACATCGATTTGGCGCATGTTATTGCCTGGGAAGCGCGACAGACGATCTGCAAGAAATAATTGTCGTAATAGTGAAACTTGAAAAAGAAAATTGACTTACCAACTTTAAGATATCCTCCTTGAGCTCAACTAGGGTTCGACACCGCCAATCTGAGCACGATAAATCGAGATCACCTGGCTCCAAAGCCTGGCTATACTTGGAATAGGACAGTGACCGGTCGATTGAAGGAGCACGGGTGGAATTATAATACCTCCATCAGGACCTCCGCCCTCTGAAATGGCCGATAATTAGGCAGCGAATGAAGCCTGGAGAACGAGAGATAAATACCTCATTTCCGCGTTCTCCGCAACCGGCGTAAATAATGATATCGCTGTTGGAGAACTTCTAAAGGGCTTGCGAGATAACGATCTCTCCGCAGCCGAAAGCTCCCGGAATAACTGTTGGACCGCCTTGTACACACCTACGGTGAAAATCTGGTCAGTGAGTAAGACACGTATAGAGTTTCAGAACTCACAGAAAGAGGGCGTCGAGAATGCGCTGGCCAGTCAGGAGGGGATAATCGGCGGTTTGTTCTCGGCGACTGAACAAGGAGCGTAGACAGGCCAGGGTTGCATGGTTGGTGTTTTGTAGGTTTCCCTTCAAACTCTGTCTTCAGGATGATATCCTGTGCTGAGCGGTTGGAACACATTAAAGTAAAGGAACGACCTGAACTTTGGCGTTAAATCCCGCTGAATGGTTCGATCAGGGGCTTTGGCATTGAAACCACGGGGAAAGTAAATGGACTTCGAAAGGTCTTGGATAGCCTGCTCAAGTATACGACGTCTCCCATAAGACCTTGTGCGTGGATATAGGGATTCCCATTTGAAAAGACTATACACCCGGACCAAGCTCAACACTGAGGGTTTTCCCGTACGAAAGACGGGCCCCTTACGGTTACCCCTGCCGTTTCTTCATAAACATGGACCGTAGCCTTGTATGCCTCAATTCTGATGACTTCTGGAGGGGTTCACGTTAATCAACCAGATAAACTAAAGCGGGTAATTTGACGGACCTCTGACGAGTTCATCATGTCCTACACGGACAAGCTCGTATATTGCAGCGCCGATCATGTTCTCTGCGATGACGACAGGCCCTGATGCAAAATTGAAACCCAATACCGTCCTGCCCGCTGAAGGTTAATTCGCCCCTCCGATAGCTGCCTTGCCTTGCTGCTCCCGACCTGCAGGTGGGAATATTAACAATTGAAAAAGAGTTGAAAGGGAATATCTTACTTCTTCGCATTACATTCACTCTTAAGACCTCCTCTTTGCCCCAAGACGCAAGAGCATCGTCAATGCTGTAGCCGCCAGATCCAGGTCGGCCTGGCTCCCCAGCGGGTTTTGGTGCCTTTTTGAATGTAGGCAATTTCACAACTCCCTCACTGTCGGAGAGGTCGGACACCGTTGTCCAAAATAGAGCCTTCAGAGCTCAGTTCAGAGGGCATAAGTTCGCGTTCAAGATGGTTTTGTCCGTGTTCACCTGGATAGTCATAAAAACAATTAGAATAGTAAATAGATTCGCGAAGAGACGACCTACCAGGGGTTTGTGAGGTGTGGACTGACAGAGAAACCGGGGATCGACTGAGGCGTTGTTGAATTATGGAGCTGAGGAGTCGAGGACCTACTTTGCCTCAGCCTGAAAGACATCATACCAAAGCCGTTACTGACTTTGGCCGTCATATGACATATTCAAGCGTATTGCAGCAAATGGAATCCGATGCCGTGTTGGCGTCGGTAAGCGAGCACGAGAGACGTGTTGAAATGCATGGCTAAGTCAATATGGTGCGCTTTGAGCAAACTGAACAATGGAAGAGGAATGTAATGAATCAGACCATTTGACTCGAATCCTCACACACCAGGCATAACCTAGAGCGAATTAATGATTAGAAAAGCAAAAAAAACTGATAACAAACTGAAGGTTGTCGCACAAAGGGTGATGGACGAGGAGCAAAAGGGAGCGGCGCAACGTGGAACAAGAAGCCGACAACAACGGTATCGGTGCCTGGCGGTGGTGATTAAACTGGTGGGACGTTCGCAAAACCGACCTCGCCAATGCACCCAGGACGTCAGCGACAAAGATGACGGGATGGGTTGGTGATAGTGCAAACTGTGAAAGGTGTTGCCATCGGTCTTGCAGGACCTGCGTCGCCATGGCGGGGTCAGCCTCGCGGTGTCTGTATAGTGATGGTTCTGGATAATATAATGAGACAATGATGACTAATGCTGACAAATAGTGACTAAGCAAACCCTCCCCTCTTTCTGTTGTCGGTAATATCGGTAACTGTGAATTCCGGTTATCCGACGACCTTCCAACCACGCCGCATCGGGTAATTTCTTTCATCTCAACCACCACCACCACTCCTCTCCACACATCCCTCCGCCCATTTTCCTTAGCCAACATCGCCAAACGAAGCCCGACACCGTTCCGAGAGCCCCTCCCTCCAATAAGGATGTGGGCCGGAAATAGGGTGAAATGAAGGGGTGGGGAAATCACCAGGTACGCAACGAAAACGACCGCCGCGGTGTGGCTAACCCACACCTAACCAGGTGAGCCACAAAAACGAACGCCACCACCCACCTCGCAGCACCGTATCCGCGCCCTGGCGCTCCGCATTGCCCCTGCTCTGGCGCCACATCACGACAGCCTCACCAGGTACGTAAAAAAAAAAAACCAGCTGTGTAACTAATCCTCACTACAGCGTCGTCAGCGTCGAAGCATTCCGCCGCGCCTCGCTCTGACGCCAGGTCACGACAACCACACCCAGGTATGTCGCCAATACATCGCCCGCCGTGCAACTAACTAACACCCCCCCCCCCCCCCAATTACAGCGCCGGCCAGGCCCTTACGACCCACATTCGCCGCCACCTGACAATCGATGGATTTCGGGAGAGGGGGAGGAAGGGGGATCACCAGGTGAGTAACAAAACCAACCGCCATACTAACCCACACCGCAGCACCTTGCAGCGCCGTTCAGCGACTCCAGACCCCACAGCGCCCCGCTTTGACACCACGTCACGTCAATCCCACCCACCACCTGCGACGGCTGTCGTGCCCAGTACCCCACGTCAACGAGGAGCCCACCATGTTGGCGCGGGGGTATGAGGGGGCGAGTACAACACGAGCCCAACGCCAGATGACGAGAGGAACCTCCACATCGGTGGGAAAAGCAACCGTGCCAGTGTTGGGCAATTGCGACACCACGACATCGTTGAGGCGGCCACTGCCACCACCGCAACGTTGTCTGCATCGCCGCTGCGGCTCCATTACCACCACCGGTGTAGGAAATGATACTGAGCTTTGGGATGGTGTTGCCCCTGCTCTGTCCTACCACAACCACTGCTCGCCCCATCCCACTTTATTTTTATATTAATGTATTAGATCAATGTTTATAAGTAAAATGATATAGATTTTTTAAAAGCATGCACATGTTCAAATGAGTGAACTGAAAATATAATGGTGTAGATCCAAATTATGGGACTAAGAGTACACAAAAGATACTTCTGAATACAAAATTTGATTCTGTGTTTCCACCTAAGTATAAGAAATAGAAAAAATGCAAGGCAGAAGCAAGTAGGCGAGAGAAGCGAGACTGCCTGCTTCTGTGTTGCATTTTTTCGTCTACGCATTCAACATATTGAATTTTTAACTTCACTATGGAGGCGTGAAGTGCCAACTTAATCACCCCAGTATTAAAAAATAAATTCACTGTGGAGGCGCGAAGCGCCAACAGAGCAGCCGGCAAGCTGGAGACCTGTCGCGCGTAGCGACGGGGCGCTTGTCCATTCGTAAATGCCATGCCAAGCAATGGCTTACAAAGCAAGTGCAAGTAGGACCGAGCCCTCAAGCCTCAGGTGTTGAACGTTGAACTTGCTACCTGGTCCAAATCCTTCAACAAGATCTCCTTACTCTCAGGATTGTTCCATTGAGGTCTGACATCGTGCTATACTACTTATTGCCGTTTCACCAGCACTGTTCCCCTTTTTGAACGGAAGGTCCCATATTTCTATGTTTTGATGCTTTTACTTTACTTCCTCATGCTTACATTCATGTCGCTGTCTCGATCTCTCGACCTTGAAGAAGATCTCACTCATCCGCTGTGGTCCTCCTTCCTGGTGCGGCATTGTAAATCTTATGACAGAAAAGGAGGGTACTGAAGCAAGACATTCCCAACACGAATGCTTTGGCAGGCAAAAGGGACACTGTCGAACTTGTGGCGGGAACGAGGAGCTACCAGACCATGGGAGTCCAGGCCAGAACCAACACTTCAAGTCCGCCATGGCCAGGGACAATCCGAGAGGCATGAGTTTGTTGAAAAGGTAAGCTTAAATAAACTCTGTTGAATGTTCAACGTTCGAAAGTGATCTGACGCGTGGTTGGAAGCAGTGACAACAACAAACAACAGATATATATATAAGCCATATTTCGTTGCTTGACCAGCTACCCATTGCAATGCCTAGGACTCACAATATAAAACAACGCAGAGAATCCCGCCCCGAAGGCGTCCTACCTTTGCAAGAAACCGCTTATCTTCGCCAACTACGATCAGCGTGGAGGCTGGGTAACAATGGAGAGGTGTGGTTGGAAGTGAAGGTAAGAACGGCTTGTGTTTCTTATAATTAGCTATTTGTCACTGAATTGTGTCGTAGAGCTTCTTAAAATCACTGGCTCTCCAACACTTCAGTTTGAGGCATACTGCATCGGCCCAGCGATCAGCTGTAGCTGTTGTTGAAGACAAGGTATTTCTTGTACTTCAATGAGGCGTACAAGATACCCATACAACAACAGCTTTTGCAGAAATATCCGGACTCTTTTGAACCATATAAGCAGACTATGTATCTCGCTCTCCGGAGCATTTACTCGTACCATAACACGCGAAGATCTTGGTGGTTCAAAGTAGGTTTCAACAATGATTTTAGCACCTCAATCTGATGCTTCTCCTGGTTTCAGGCTAAAATCCATGGTTATATCCTCGACGGGGACGCGGCTGCGACGAAACCGACAGCCCCCCCACCCAAACAATCACAATCGGGGGCACACAAAAGCCATGCCCGACCTTCATCTCAGCCTGTAGTCCCCGCAAGGGTAAATACCCATCCATCGGCGATTCAATCGAAACAACCGGCAGAGTCATCAAATATTAGACTGGTGGGCTCCGCGCTTACCAAGGCCGGCGACAATCAAGGGAATCAGTCAGGCCTGCCAGAAAGGCCCAATGACCTTTCTTTTGTAAAAATGTTCTTGTCTTCTTGCATTCCCGACATGTCTCGTCTAACTCAAGATTTCGTCGATTTCGGCATCACCAACCAGTTTTGGCTTGATCTTATATCCAGCTATTCTGAGAAGCGTACGATCGATCTCCTTCAACGGGTTTCGACTTCCGCTAGGACTCCTCTAACCCAGATGGAACAGCACGCGCTTTTTCACCACTTCCATGCCAGTTGAGGGGTTCGGTAATATTTCGTTGGACTTCTTTTCAACAACTTGTGGATGTAGATAGATATCAAATCTTAACAATCTTAACAACATTTCTTGCACCACCATTTTTTGCTGTTTAATTAACATAGACAGTCGCATATTGTCAAAATTTTTGATCTCATTGCACGGTTTCTTGTGATCCCGATATGTTGACCAGGGCTTCTATCTTAAAGTTTGTTTTTATAGCACTCTTTACGTGCCGTAGCAATCAGGGATGCCCCCACCCGTTTCCTCACACTTTCCCTCACACCTGGTGCATCGTTTCGACCAACCTCCTAGATCACTTTGCTTGTCCTAAACAGTTGCCGTATAGTTCAACTTTCCAAAAGGGTAATGTCTCAACTTCTCAGAGTCTCACCTCCGCCACCATCTTTCACCTGCTGTGCGCCCCTCCACTTTGGCAATTTGGCATTTCTCAATATTTCATAGCTTTGATGCTCGGATCCCTTCTTCATTTCGCAAAGGGTATAGCAGAGAATTCTGCTGCAAATCTCTGGAGGACCTGTAAGCTGCAAATTAGTCTAGTAGCGGAACTAAGGCTTCGTTACTCACATTTATGAAGCAGTCGGGATCTGAAGTGTTGAGTGGTATTAACGCGATGTGAAAGAGCTAGGCTGACAGGTACGAGATCTAGAGCAAGTCCACGACTATATGCGAGGCTGCTCAAAATGAAAGGGTCCTACAGAGGGACTTTTTAAAACAACCACTCTTACCAAATTTATTTGGCCAACGTTTGCATAGTGATTCCGTGCAAGTATAAAATAGCTAATAGCCCAACTTAAGCTTGTATCTGAATTGAATGAGATAAATACAACTGAGCAAAAGTCGTGCAATAGGATTCCCTTTGAAAGTGGCGGGCGAACAGGCGGAACCGAGGTCGGTGGAAGGGGAACAGACTCAACATGCAAACTTGAAAATTGAAATCGCCCTTGAGGTCGAAAAAAGAACGAGCTGGAATTGATCAATTTCCTGAGGAACCTCGAAAGAAGGAAAGGACGCGCCACACTAAAAGTTGAACTCTGCTCATCTGTCCTGAAGTCCTAACTCTTTCAAGGCGCTTAATAGAGCAGGAATAACGGACCTCGTTTGCCTCAGCACGGATGGTGTTGTGGCTGCCAGACATGGTTGTTATAAGAATTTGAGGCAGCGTGGGCGCAGGCGACGGTGGTAGTCGTATTGTAGGAAACGAAGCTGGATGACGCAGCAAACAAAGCCAACGACACGACCAGTCACTGACCCCAGCACAACCGATGTCAACCGTCGTGGACACAGTGCAGTCATCTCACCGGCCAACACTTGCCAGCAATTAACGACAAAGGTTATAGTTCGCTACTTCGATTGCCCAGCCAACAGATCTGCCGAGCATGAACCGCATGTCCGAGTAGGCATTTCCCGTAGCTATGTCGCCAGTCAAAAAGTTCCAACGACTGGAAGTGTTTGAAGGACTGACGGGAAACCGAGATGGTTTGAAAGCGTGTCAGCGGGACAAGAAGGGTTGTGACATGTTCTGGACACCCAGGGCACGTAGGAGATGGCGCGTCCAGAACTGGATCCGGTTGACCTTGCTCCTCAAACCAACAACAGCACACCACCACAAATTTCATCTCCCTCCTCCAGCTCCTCACCCATCAGCGTCATCGCAAACCAGCTCCAGCAGCAGTCGGGTTGTTCTTCATCGTCAGCACTTGCCGCCGTTCGCGCTCGGGGTCCTCCCACATCGGCTTGATGCCCGACATTGAAGATATGGCAGTGAATGTTCGCGTCGAGCTTCGAGGGTGGCTTTAAGCCAGTTGAAGTGGCGGCAGAACTCCTCGACGGTGTCGAACTCTGCGATTATTGTGAGCCGATTTCGTACTCTGTGCTTTCTGGAGAGTGAGAGTTAGAGAAGTGGGGCTCGGGGGTTGGCGGATGCGACGCCGGGCGCGGATCCTCGGAGCAATCCATAGGACCCGCTGGAGCGTTAGAGAGGCCGGATGCCGTTGACGATCGCAGCGAGCGCATGTGTCGAAGGTCGAGCACAGGGCGGAGTTCTCGGGGCAATCCAACTCGTTCACTTAGGATGTCCATTCGGCTCGGCGTCGCAGGCTCGCGGGGTACCGTCCGTCCTATAAAAGAATTCCCTGCGGGGTATTCGCGGACCTTCGCAGTACGAAGGCAAAATATAAAGGGGCGATAACCGGCGAATGTATTTCCGCTACTGCCTCCCCGAGTTATCATGTACCAAAATGGATCGAATTCGGTGTGCAGCCGAGCGCGTCAACAGAAAGTAAGGCAACGAGAAGTAAGCAGAAATGTCGACGAGATAAGGGTCATGACGGAGACTCACGATAAGAGGGTAAACTGGTGGCAATGAAGCAACAGCATCGCGGAATCGCGTCGATGGGGCCAGTCCAGGCAGGAGAGTGCATTCCTAAGTCGGTGTTGAGGCCTGGAACTTTGAAACTTGAGGGCAAAAGCCATCGTGTCGAATGTCGAACATGAGAGCAGGACCAATGCCGACGGAGGAGCTGCAGTGAAATGACATAAACTTTCACGTTACGCATGTGACATGTGACTCAAAAGGAGACAGGACACGCTTGGGCTCAGGCTCCGGGTCTCGCTGGGAGCGTCGCGGGACACCCAGTGACAAGGGTGCGACACGCTTAGCGCCCGATACATTTTGCTTGAGCTGAAATAGGAAATTTTGAATTTAATCAAAACATCTGTGAGAATACATTCATTTGCCTTGGGGCAAAATGTTGTCGCAAACAAAGACATTTTGCCCAGTGGTGAATAAGAAATTTACGCAAACAGGAAAAGTCCGGCAGAACGTTCTATTTTAATGATTGGCCTAAAATCCAAATTTCCCAAATGACTAAAATTAGCAATTTTACCCACCTTTTGCCCAAGGCTGAATATTCTATTTTGGACAAATATACTAAATCAACTATTTTGCCCATATTTTGCTTTACCAAAAGGTGGCACTTTGACCCAAATTTTACTTCAGGTCAAAACATGAGCGGTCTATCCCACATTTTGACCCTTGTCAAAATAGTTACACCCCAGTAGTGTATCATTGTTTTCCCCTTTTTCTTTGCTTCTTTTTCTGGATTTGTTATTCATTCCATATGCTAAAGCCACGTGATTTTCCTTTCGCCTTCGATGCTATAAACCCGGAAATTTATTAATGGAAAATATCTTACCATGTTCATTCTCATTCAAGTGAACTGTTTTCCTGCCAATTTCTCCCTGAAATCTAACCTCCCTTTTCTCTCGATATATATCTCAATGCCCATGCTCCAAGACACTGCAGTCGGTCTTCAATTCTCCTTTAACGGTAAGTGTTGCATGACAAACTAATTTTATGCACAGCGCTATCTGCAATGCCTAGCGTCGCATTTCTCGGCTGAGCTTTTTATTTCATACCACAGACGCAACCCATTGCCAACCTCCTAACATCTGTATCTAAGACCTGGACAGCCCATGTTGATTTTCATAATGGGCATTCCTGTCATTGGCTCTTCGCATAACAGAGGCCTTGATTAACCGTGCATACGCAGGGTTTTATTTGTACCATGCTTACATTTCTCCACGTTTATGTTTGCAGCCTGCATCGTGAAACACTCACCACTCCTCCGTTCTGCAGTAATTTTACCATCACTAGCCAATCAGATGCCTGTTCAAACACAAGGCATTGCATGCTACTCATACCTGGCTCAGATTCGTACCATGATACACTCAAGATGCACATGGCTTTGAAAATTCTCGACACATTAGGCGACTACGATCCCTATTATCCTGCTCTTCTTCGCAGCTATCTCAGTTTTCTTCCCAATCCACCCATCCCCACTAGTGAACATCACAGGCCCGCAAACACGCACAGGCATGGGCACAGGCTCGAGCTCCTGGTACCCGCTGCTGCCAGTGCCTTTGAACTGATCCTAATTCTCTTATTATCCCATTGTACATGCCGCATGCCTCCCTCTTCATGATTCTGCACCCCTTGGTGGCGGCAGCAACAGCAGAGCACTAGAATTCGGTAACCACCAGGTCTTTTCAGCCTTACCTGTACCCTTATTTATAGAAACCCTGCGATCCACACTCGGTAAACTTTGAAAACCAAAACATCCTCACCGGTTTTCCATTTATATGAAGCTCCAAATGCTAGCAAAATTTATTGCTTCTGTACTTTCTCTCTATTGATCGCTCTTAACACTTGGAAGTTGGGATCAGTCCGATCAGATGCTCTTTCCTGCACAACCTCTAATCCAACTTGAAGGCATTCTTGATGTGCACTTTCTTCGGTTAAAACTGGTTCCATGCTCTGTGATTCACATATTCAATCTGGATTTTTCTGCAGGCGCTGGTGTACTCAATATTCCTGTCGGAATATCTGTTCCTTTCCTACCAAATCAACACTGCCCCATTTCCCCCTCACTCATCCTTCACCTCCAAAACTCAGTTTCTCTCTCAAATGATATTTCTCCTGTGCTTGCAGATTTATCCGTATTCCAGCCTCTTGAATATTTTTCCTTCCTTCCCTTCTATGCCCAGACCCCTTCCTTACCTCGCTACCGGCGAAATGATGCTTCTTGTCTCTTAACTTGGCATGGAGAATAACCACCTGTCTCCACGCAAATACCGCAAAGCTCTGGTCTTCGCGTCAGGCGCAAAGGATTACCGCTCGAAATTCTTGTCAACTGTTTACACCCATTGAAATTCATTCTTGGGTCACTGCCTTCCCTAAAACGGCAACATTGAATGCTACAGCATCACAGTCTTTATGACAGCCTAACAAATTACATATCCCGGCTTCCAATATCATTTCCCCTTAAGTTTATTTGGCGCCCGCAACTATCTTGACACTTGTGTGCTTGATTCTGTGGCCAATTATCTCAGGACTGTCCATATCTCAGGCTCACCATCAAGTTGGTGATACTTTGCCCTCTTCGGAAATTGGAATTTTCCTTGAGCAACACACACCAAGAGTTCATGCACGTTCATGCTTCATTTTGACTTGAAGCCTGTCTCCTAAAATTTGGGTATCCTCGCACGCTCCAATGCGTCACCAGGCTCCTAATAAGTGGGTATCGCAGCGTTTGTTCGGATACCCTGTTTGGGTCAGGATCCGAGAGCGTATGTCGGGAAGTGCTCCGCACTTTCACCCACCTTGCTTCTCTATCTAATTCAAGCTTAGCATCAAACATCCAAATAAAATAAATCCTTGTAAGGATTTATTTCTCCCTCCAACGCGGTAGCTGAGAGCGCAACCAAAGTTTACATTCTCGTCTTAGCGAGGAATGAGCGTAGATTAGAATACGGACTTTGAGTAAGCGGAAAGCACGTGACAAACAAACCATCATCGTCGCTCTTCCAAACGTTGATGATTCGTCTTTGTCACTGTCTCCGTCACCTCGCGACTTCAGCGAGACGTGCCGTCGCCATTGCGAGTGCCTCAGAGCACTCGTTTCCTTGTTTTCACCCACCCACCACTCCCTTTTCACCGACGTGAATTTTGAATTCACGTCACTCCATGCTATACGCTATGCTCGCAAATACTTCTTACCCGCTCGGCATACGGTTTCGTGTTCTGATTACACATAACAAAAGTACTAGTTAGATCTGTTCACGCTGCATGGAGTGGTTCAGCCCTCCCACCCTCGCAGCGTTTGTTCGGATACCCTGTTTGGGTCAGGATCCGAGAGCGTATGTCGGGAAGTGCTCCGCACTTTCACCCACCTTGCTTCTCTATCTAATTCAAGCTTAGCATCAAACATCCAAATAAAATAAATCCTTGTAAGGATTTATTTCTCCCTCCAACGCGGTAGCTGAGAGCGCAACCAAAGTCCACAAACCGGGCACTGAGAGAATACTTCGGCACCCTGTTAAGAGCTCGGCTTGGAAGACTAAGGGAGGACACATCCAGTATTCGCTGGATCAACCACCCCGGGGGTGTTGAGATAATTGAAAAGTGATGGGGTAAAAGGGCGAGACAGGAAGGGCAAAACCCGTGGATCTACTCGTTTACGGGGAGGGAAGTCAAAGGATCCGGAAGTTGCGACAAGATGTAGATGAGCCGCACCAGTTCCTATCATTGTCGTTGTCATTGTCAGTACTATCTTCCGATCTGAACTATCGACTTTCCTCGGGAATCTACCAAGCAGAAGGCTGAGCCCAGATGTACTCTAGAGTCTAGACGGAGGAGGTGAGATTTCGATGTCGGATGAACAAAGCATAAGCGTAGCACAACCACGTCTGATCGATATTTTCTATGAGGTGCAAATCAAGTGGACGATGCTGAGCGTATCATGGTGGTGAAGACGGAAGCTTGATCCCGAGCCGCTGTCAAACGACAACGATCAAAACCACGTGAGTCTCTCGGCTCACACCAGGCCATACTATTACCCAAATCCCTGCTCCTGTTCCTCCTCCTTGCCGCTCCTCTTGCCTTCTCAGCAGCCCTAACGCCACTATCCCTCAATAATATTACCGCCCTCAACACCCTCCACCACCTTAACCAGCCCCCTTCTCAAATCCCGCTGCAAAAAGATGGCACGGTGACGCAGGTCATAATCAGTTTCGGCACTGTGCAACGACGCCTTTGTCCACTCGACTACTTTTACCTGCCTAACGCGTCCTTTAATTCCTTGGCTTTCTTATATCAGAAGCTCCTTCGCTGACTTGTGTAGTAAATCAATCCATTGCGCACAACCAGTGGAAGAAACAACCTTCTTTTCACATTTAAATACATCGAATTTTAAACAAGTAAAATGGTGATATTGTCCACATATCCTCTACTTAAACTCAGAGAACTGAATTGCCCCCACCGGCGATTTCTATATTACAAAATCAAATCAATGACCAATTTGTACATTGGTGTTTTCAGACTGGTGAATACCGGCAGTCCTGCCCACTGGTATGCAGGATGAAGAATCCGAGGCCCGAGCAATCGCAATAAGGTGTGCATAGCAACAGTGTCACGAATCGAGGAGTGCAAAATGAATAGAAGTGGTTCGCCAATTCATGATCACAGCCAGCCAGCGCCGGAACCCCAAAGACTCATAACCAAAAGTGGAGGAGTTGGTAACGAGATGGCTGAGAAGACGATGCCACTTTCATCCAATTTTACTCCAAGAGTGAGTGATGCAGCATTTGAGCGGCCTGAAAGTCCTCTACAGATAGATAATTCCAAAAACAAAAAAAACAAGAGGCCGAGGTAGAAGAAAGGGGAGGATTCAAACCAAATTAGCAGCTTATTAGACTAGAATGACATGTCAGCGTGATGGGAGCATGTCGACTGTCACCCACATATCGTATAATCCAGGAGCAAAAAATCAGATCGAGACCGGCTGAAAAGACAATAGGGCATCAATATCATTGCGCAAAGCAAATTTGAGAGCACAAACCACCAAGTATATATGGCTGTTGCCGGCCATTTCTTTCATATAAAGCAGAGAAGCGAGTAAAGGAACACTCCGAGCACCTAGAACCGCCCGGAATAGACATACTTAACACCAGCAATATCCAAATTTCCCAAGTTGAAGTGCGTCCCATGCAATTGTGAACGGACTGCAGATTTGGAGAAAATAGCTATGCGACGTGAAACCGAGTACGAATGGATGTAACTAGCCTCCTTGAACCAAACGAACTTAGCCGACCAGCCTTGAAGCGCTGAGTACGACTCGGCATTCTTTATATGTCGGCGAGGATTGGTACCGAGGCAGCCCCATCCAATCAATTAACGATCGCGGGTTCACGCTTGAAATACGTCGAAGTGGAGGACTCGTGTCGTCGTGAGCAGCGTGTCTGGATGTGCCAGTATTTTCTACTCGTCGATCCAGAGCCAACCACGAACCGGGCACCGGAAAAATATTACAGCACCCTGTTAAAAGCTCGGCTTTGGAGGTAGCAGTGGGCACATCCAGTTTGACGCTCAATCAGACAGCCTGAGATGTGGTGTCGAGAGACTTGGGAAGAGAAGGGAGAAAGGGCGATAGGAGAAAGGGCGATAGGAGACAGGAGACAGGAAGCGAAAATGCTGTGTGAGCATCTACATGTCTATGGGATGGTAAGTCAAGAAGCAGGTTAAGACAAATCAAGTTGCAGATTAGCCATACCTGGACCCCTTGGTTATCAGTATCGAATATCTCTTCAGCTAACCCTAATGCCAACAGAGTGCTGAAGCGAGCCTACGAATGGATGTGGTTTGACCGATACGACGGGAAGCCGACCTGCGTTCGACCGCTGAGTACGACTCGGCGTCCTTTGAGAGTCGGCTACGAATTGGTACCAGTGCAAGCCGCATCCATTCAATTCTAGTCGATCAATGATCACCATGACGCGATTGTGAGTTCATGCTCGAAGTGAAAGTAGGCGAAGGGTTCCGGTTGTCATTAGCAGTGTGTGTAGATGTACCAGCAAATGACTGCTCAGGCAACTGACCGCAGACTGGGCACCAATAAAATACTTCGGCGCCCTGTCAAGAGCTCGGCTTTGAGAGAACCACTGGGAGCATCCAGTTTGAGGCTGAACCAGACAGCTCGACATGAGGTGTCGAGAAAGTGGCAAGAGAAGAGGCAAAGGACGATAGGAGACGGGACGAGAAAACGACGTCTACCTACGGGATGGCTAGTCAGGAAGCAGATTACGGCGGAAGAATGAGCCGCACCTGAACCATTTTCGTTTCAGTGTGCAGTTGTAAGAAGCAACGGACTGTGAATTGGAGCAAAATAACGATGTGACGTACTAATGGATGTAGCTCCCCGAACAAAAGAAAACATAGCCGACAAGTGTTGGAGCGCTGAGCAAAACTCGGCATCTTTCAACGGGGCGGCTTGGAATTGGTACCAAGGGAAGCCACATCCAATCGATTAACGATCGCGCCTTCATGCTTGCAGTGCGAGTAAAAGGGCACCTGTCGTCGTGAGCAGCACAAAACTGGGCATATCGATGCGCCGTATGAATGGATGCGCCTACTGATCCCAAAATGCTAAGCTGACCAGTGTTGGAGCGCTGAGTACGACTCGGCGTCCATGGAGAGTCGGCTGGGAGTTGGTATCAAAGCAAGGCACATCCAATTGATTAGTGATCGCGCCTTCAAGCTCGAAGTACGAGGAGGTGAAGATTCAGAACTCCTGTCGTCGTGGGCAGCGTGTGTGGATGTGCCAGTATTTCATAGCATTGGTAGCCAACACAAACCGGGCACTGAGAGAATATCTCAGCACCCTGTTAAAAGCTCGGCTTGGAAGACTAAGAGAGGACACATCCAGTAATCGCTAGAACAAACTGCCCTGGGGTTTCGAGAGAATTGAAAGTGATGGGGTAAAAAAGGATGAGACAGGAAGGGCAAAACCCCTTGATCCACACGTTTACGGGGTCAGGAAGGAGGTTGCGACAAGATGTAGATGAGCCTCATGCGCACCAGTTCCTATCATTGTCGTTGTCAGTACTATCTTCCGATCTGAACTATCGACTTTCCTCGGAAATCTAGCGAGGTCTATCTGAAAAGGCCGAGCCCGAACGTAGGCTCAGGTGGCGAGAGTTAAAACATTAACGTTCAACGTTCAACGTCGGATGAACAAAACATACTATAGTCGTAACACGCATCACCTCCAATCGATATCTTTCTCTGAGATGCAGATCAAGTTCACGATGCTGAGTGTGTCATGGTGGTAAAGACGGAAGCTCGATCCTGAGCCGCCGTTGAAACGACAACTATCAAAAGCACGTGAACCTCTCTTCCTCCCTGCTGCTGCTGACGCTCCTCGTCCTCCTCTTCCCACTTCATACCTCTGGACGAAGTCTTACTCTAGATGTAGCGTCACTTCTAGATTCGTAGGGTAGAGTATGAGGTATGAGTAGATGGGACACCCAATAGGCATGTGGTAGTATAGTTAGCATTACTATTATATTACAACAAAGAACGAGATCTATCCAAATCCCACAAATCCCCTGTTTTCTTCTTCCAAAAAAAAGAGAAACTCCAGAAAGCCAAAGCCCTCCTCCCGCCGCTCACCACCCACACCCACTTCAAGCAGGATCACCATAGTGATGCTACGAAATGGTCTCAAGGCCAGTTACATCCAATCCGATTAATAATCGCAGCTTCATGTTCCAGCTTCATGTTCAAAGTACGAGGAGGTGGAAGGTTCCCGTCCTCGAGAACAGCATCAGTTGACGTGCTTACAATGCACCAACGATCAACCAGGCACGAACCAGGCACCTATAAAATAGGTCAGCGCCCTGTTAAGAGCTCAGCTTTTCGAAGGCAACACCGGCACATCCAGTTTAGCGCTGAACCGGACAGCGAGAGATAAGGTGTCGAAAGGATTGGGAAAGGCAGATACGAGGCTGGAGAAAGGAAGGGAAAAAGCTGTAGATCTACATGTCTATGAGATGGCAGTCAGGGAGCGGGTAAAGATTAAAAAAAGTTGTAGATTAGCAGCACCTGGACCAATTCCCTATCAGTGTCAACACTATCCTTTTAGCCGCATCGAATATCTCTTCAGCTAACCCTAACGCCAACAGAGTGTTGATGCGACCTACGAATGGATGTAGCTGGAGGTCTATGACGAGAAGCCAACCTGCACATGCGTTGGACCGCTGAGTACGACTCGGTGTCCATTGGAGTCGGCTGAATTGGTCTGAAGGCAGCCACATCCAACCCGCTAAACGATCGCAGCTTCATGTTTGAAGTACAAGGAGGTGAAGGCTTACCATCGTCATGAGCAGTGTCTGTGGATGTCGCAGTCCCCTGTTGGAAATAGTGAGCCAACCACAAACTGGGCACCAATAGAATACTTCAGCGCCCAATTAAGAGCTCGGCTTTGACAGGTAAGTCTGGGCACATCCAGTTAATGCTAATTCAGATGGCCAGAAATGAGGTGTCGAGAGAGTGACGAGAGAAGAGAGAAAGGAAGATAGGAGACGGGACGAGAAAACGACATCTACGGAAGGTATTTCAGGAAGCAGATTACAGCGAAGCAAGTCGTAAACGAACAGCACCTGGACCGTTTTCCCATCAGTGGCAATGCTCTTCCTGTAGCCGCATAATTGGATATAGTACATCTAAGCTAACCGAAGGCCTAAGTACCCAGGACCGCCCGGAGAGGTACTTAATGCCAGCGACAAGGGCGTCGGACGTCCAACGCGCGCACAATCGTCAAAAGCAACAGACTGCAAATCAAAACAAAGAGCCGATGCGACGTAGGTACGAATGGATACAACCGGCCATGGGAGCCAACCAGGCTAGCCGACCAGGGTTGGAGTGCTGAGCATAATTTGGCATTCTTTAAGGGTCGGCGAGGGATTGGTACCAAGGCCTGGCCACATCCAATTTGATTAACGATCGCAGCTTCATTGAAATACAAGGAAGTAAAGGGTTCCCGTCATCATGAGCACCTTGTGTGGATGTGCCAGGACTTTACGCTACTGCCAAGCCAACCACAAACCGGGCACCGATAGAATACTTCAGCACCCGGTTCAAAGGCTGGCTTTGAAGTGACCACTAAGGACATCCAGTTTAACCCTAATTCAGATGACCAGAAATGATGGGTTGAGGAAGTGGCGAGAGAAGAGGGAAAGGAAGATAGGAGAAAACGACGTCTAGATCTATGGGATGGCAAGTCAGGAAGCAGGCTACGACCGAACAAGCTGTAAATGAACCGCACCTGGACCGTTTTCCTCCTATCAGTATCGATGCTATGCTATCCTGTAGCCACGTCGAATATATATCCCTAAGGCTTAAGTACCCAGGACTGCCCGGAGAGGCACTTGCGCCAGTCTGATCATAGCAACAAGGCTGTCGGACCTCCAATGCAGTCGTTAAAAACAACAGACTGCAAATTTGATTAAACAAAATAGCGATGCGACGCACGAATGGATGTGACTACTGATCCAACAATGTTAAGCTGACCAGTGTTGGAGCGCTGAGTACGACTCGGCGTCCTTGGAGAGTCGGCTAGGAATTGGTATCAATGAAAGCCACATCCAATCGATTGGTAATCGCGCCTTCAAGCTCGAAGTACGAGGAGGTGAAGATTCAGAACTCCCGTCGTCGTGAACAGCGTGTGTGGCTGTGTCAGTTCCTCTCACATGTAGCCAACCACAAACCGGGGACTGAGAGAATCCTTTAGCACCCTGTTCAGAGCTCGGCTTTGAAGAGTAAGACTGGAAACATCCAGTAGTGTAATCGCTAGACCAAACTGCCCGGGGGGAGGTGGCGAGAGAATTGAAAAGCGATCAAAACATATGCAACTGATTCAGATCGCAAGTGGGCCCCGACAAAATTCACGTTCGAGGAAAATGAGCGAGAATCGGTGTAGGATGAACAAAGCATGGGCTTAGTTCTAGGACGACCAGGTTTCATCGATATCTTCAAGTTCTATGAGGCGCAGAGTGTATCGTGGTGGAAAAGACGGAAGCTCGATCCCGGACGCGAGCCGCCGTCAAACGACAACCATCAAAACCACGTGAACCTCTCTCTTCATAACCTCCATGCCATAGTGATGCTGCCCAAATCCCTGCTCCTCCTCCTCTTCGCTCCTCCAGCCCTCTCAGCGTCTCTAACCCCACTAACGCTCAACAACATCACAGCCCTCAACACTCTCCGCCTCCCCAACCCGCCCGCCTTCTCCATCCCGCCTCCAAAAGACAACTCCCCGCTCTTCATCAGCGTCGCGCTCTGCAGCGATGCCTCCCCCGCTCCGCGCTTCACCATAGCGGAGGTCGACCCCTCGGCCTCGGTAGATGACAATAGCCCACCAAAGACCTTTGCTGGATTCGAGATCTTCTTTCATGATGGGGAGGGATCGTATGTCGGCTCCTTCCCCAACGGCGCCGTCCTAACCGTCGACACGAACGGCGCCACCCCCGGAGTCCCCTTCGAAGTCGGTGTATCCGATACTGGTACTTATCCCTCCCCTTCTCTCTTCCCTCCCACTCCCAATCTAACCGAACCCACAGAAAACCTCCACGCACCCCCCGCCGACCTCCCCCTCTTCGGCGACACGACCTCCAACCAAGCCCTCCTCTTCTCCGCGCCTTTCCTGCCCTTACCAGACACCCCGACACCGCAATACCCGAACTACACTCTCCCAGCCGCCAACATGTCCCAGCCCCCTCTCCCATCCTCCAGCGCAGCAGGAAACCTCACGCTCATCCTCACACCCACCTCCGCCGGGCTCGGGCTCGCTTCCTCGAACCGCCCGCGCACGGGGTGCTTTCTCTCCGCACAGCAAACGACAGGCACGATCGTCTCGCAAAAGCCATGGGCCCGTGACGCGTTCGGGTGGCGCATGCAGTGGCTTGTGGAGGGGTTGATCCCGCAGACGAATTATACGGCTTATGTCGTGCATGATTCGAGTAAAGTCAGCGGGCCTATTTTTTTTGCTACTAAATCAGCCGCGTTCCCCTGCCCACTCGTACACTCCCTCCCATACTGTCCCTCCATCGCCTACGCCGTGCCCCTCCCGCCGCCCCCTTCAAACTCAAATGGCGCCACTGGAACAACGCCAGGGACAGGGACAGGGACATACGACGCCTCCTCCCTCTCGGAGGCGGTATCAACCCCCCTCCTCTCCTACCTCTCCAATTTCACCACCGTCCTAACCACCTTCGCGTGCGGGCGGGACTGGTACTCCCCCCTCATGGGGTGCGACGACTGTCAGCGCGAATACCGCGCGTGGCTCTGCTCCGTTTCCTTCACGCGCTGTTCTGAGCCGAGCCCTGCGAACCCGAATGGGTTCACGGCTACACCCGCCGCGCCGGGGGAGACGGGGGGAGCAGCATCCGCCTTCCTCGACCCGAACTCTGGCGGGACCCAACAAATACTCTCCGCGCTCCTCCCAATCCCAACACGCACCCCGCTCCCCCCTCGGAACCCCTTCCTCCCCCCCCTCTCCCCCCCAACGCCCTACACCGCCCTTCTCCCTTGTTTAGAGCAGTGCCATGCGGTCGACCGCGCGTGTCCGCCTTTTATCGGGTTTAAATGCCCGAGTGCGGGGTTTAACGCTGGTGCGAGCTATGGAGTGGGTTATGTGGATGCGAGGGAGGGGGATAAGGGGAGTAAAGGACGGGGTGTTACGGGGGTGGCGCAGGATCGGTGGGGGAATGTGTGGTGTGGGATGGTGTAGGGTGGGGAGGGGTGGTTGGGGGGTGGAGGTGGCAGGAGGGAGGAGGGTTTTTGGGGAAAGAAAAAGGGGGTTTGTGGGATTTGGATAGATATCGTTTTTTGTTGTAATATAATATAATACTAACTACTCTATGCTACTCTACCGGGTGCCTATTGGGCTAGTCATATTTTCCATTCGATTGCACACCGTCGGCGGCGTACATCATCAGTTGAGCTCAGAGCCATCGTGAACGCCGCTGGACCCGGGACCGTCGCCCTCCTTACTGTCCTGAATTCTCATATATAATATGTACCTCATACCGTGAATATCTAGAAGTGGCGTTAGGAGTGCAACGTCTCTCCAGGATCATGATATTATATTATATTGCTCTTACAGTCGAGATTAATATAATTAACAACCCTACTAGGAACTAATTGAGTATATCGACGGGAAGCAAGAGCTTCGTCCAGCGGTATGAAATGGGCTAGAGGAGGAGGAGCAGGGATCTGGGCAACGTTGCTTGGACTTGGAGGTCATGGAGGTCCTGGATCGGAGGAAGAGGGATTCACGTGGTTTTAATCGTTGTTTTACAACGGCTCGGGATCGAGCTTCCTCTTAACCACCACGATACAGTCGACACCATCTGCAGAAAGATATCGGTTGAACCTGGTCCTCCTAGAACTGAGCTCATGCTTGCTCATCTGGATCGATGGATCGATTCTCATTCAATCATCTCAGCGACTCGGATTTCCTAGACATCCGTTTTGTCGCCCGCGTCATATGTACTCGCAGCCCTGCAGCCCGATCCGTGGTGTTCTAACACTGGTTGGGCCACTCAACTTCAAGTTCCAGATATCCGACGCGTCCACCAAGATGGCACTGGCATTGATGGGAAGGTGGTGCGGCTCATGATCATTGCTACTGGCTTTGTCTTTGTCTTTACCTGCTTGCTGACCGCCATCCCGTAGACGTGTAGTCTAGCTCTTACCCATCCTTAGATTACCCCCTATCGCCCTTGCCTACTTCTCTTACCAATCCTCTCGACACATAGGCCTCATCTCTCGCGGTCCGATTGAGCATTATTTAAACTGGATGTGCTGGCGTTGCCCTCTGAAGCCGAGCTCTTAACTGGGCGCTGACCTATGGGCACCTATGTGCTTGGCTCATCCATTGTGCGTCATGTGGCACATCCACACAAGGTGCTCATGACGACGGGAACCTTCCACCTCTTCGCACTAATCTTGAAGCGAAGGCGCGATCGTTAATCAGATTGGATGTGGCTGGCTTGGTACCAATCGCTCGCCTACTCTTAAAGGACGCTGAGTCATACTCAGCGGTCCAACACTGGTCGGCTTTGGGTTGTATAGTTTGCTACATTCATTCGTACGTCGCATCGCTGTTTTGTTTAATTCAAATGTGCAGTCTGTTGCTTTTGACGATTGCACTAGTCGTCCGACAGCCTCCTATACGCCTTCGCCGCTTCTCTCGCTCTCTGATCCAGCCTCAAACTGGATGTGCTCAGTTTTACCTGTCAAAGCCGACCTCTTAACAGGGTGCTGAAGTATTCTATCGGTGCCTGATTTGTGGTTGGCTGGTCTAAGAATTCTTGGCACATCCATACACGCTGCTCACGGCAGTCGGGAACCCTCCACCTCCTCGTACTTCAAGCATGAAGCTGCGATCGTCAATCAGATTAGATGTGGCCGGCCTTGGTACCAATCCCGCCGACCTTTAATGAATGCCAAATTATCTTGAGCACTCCAACATTGGTCGGCTTCTGATGGGAGACATATTGGCTGGTCACATCCATTCATACCTACATCGCATCGGCACTTTGTTTTAATTCGCAGTTCGTTGCTTTAGACGATTGCATTCGACGTCTGACGCCCTTGTCGCTGGCGTTAAGTGCCTCTCTGGGCGGTACACGATCCAGGTGCAGTTCGTTTACTACTTTTATCGCCGTAACCTTCTTCCTGACTTGCCATCCCGTAGATGTCGTTTTCTCGTCCCGTTGTAGTAGTGAGCTCTGGGCCGAGCTGCCCGAGCCTGGATTAGATTAGATAGAAATTGATCAGTAGCACAGCCCGTCCGCATGTAGACGCCGCGCGGTCCTGTGACGAACACATCCTGGCTTGGTCCTGACCACCACTGCGTGCTGCCTGACCGCGCGCCTGCTCGACGCGTCCCCGAGCCTTGCCAGACCCGAGCTGCTAGGGTAGGTCTGATTGGCCTATCCCACCGTCTTTTATCGCCCTTTCCCCCTTCTCTTCCTGGGTCTCTCGATGCCTCGGGTTGAGCTGTCTGATCTAGCGTTATATTGGATGTGGACAGCGGTTCGCATCAAAGCCGGCCGTTGAGCTAGGTGCTGAAGATTTTCCCAGTGCTCAGTTTGTGGTTGGCTTGACATCCGATACTGGCACATCCACACCCGCTGCTCATGATAACGAGAACCTTTTGTCTCCTCGAACTTCAAGCTTCAAGCATGAAGACGTGATCGTCAATCGGATTGGATGTGACTGCCTAAGGACCAATTCAGCCAACTTCAAAGGACGCCGAGTCGTACTCAGCGCTCCAACATTAGTTGGCTTGGCATTGTGGTCCACTTTTGACGGCCAGTTACATCCATTCATACTGGATTTCTCGTCGCATCGCCATTTTCTGTGTTCTGATTTGCGGTCTTTTACTTTTGACGATTGCGTTTGGTCGACACATTGCAATATGGAAGTTCATGGCGTCAAGTCCTCCGTTGCTGGAAGTCCTAAGAACTTTTTCTTACCCACTAGCCAGCCCTCTGGAATGTCCGCTCACATTTTGTGAGATGTGGACTCGTTGATTTACTTTGCGCAATAGAATTGACGCCCTCTTGTCTTTTCAGCCCGCCCCTGATCTGATTTTTGCTCATGATACGGTATGTAGGCAGTAATATTTGATATCCTCCCATGACGCTGACGTTGTCGTTTTTAGTTGGCCATCAGCCCTAGTTGGGTTCGAAGCTTCCTTTTTCTGCCACCTTGGCTTCTTATTTCATTCATTTCTGGAGTTATCTTCACTTCGGGCTGCATGAATTTACTGTTGTTCAGTCATGGAGTAAAATTGGATGAAGGTGACATCAGGTTCTCAGCCATCTTCGACGCCAACCCTATCTCTTAGCTCTGAGTCATTGGGGTTCCGGTGCTGGCTGGCTCTGATTCGATCTCGGCGATCGTTTCACTTTCATCCATTTGCTCTCCTTGAACATGAATGACGCTCTTGCGATGCACATCTTCTTGCGATTCCCTGCGCCTCCGCCTATTTTATTCTGCATACCAGCTGGCACCTGCATTTCTGCGGTTCAAATCCAGAAGCCGCAAATTTACTCATTTAGTTCTGTAATTTTGGAGAGAATGATACACTCTGCGCCGTTTACTTATAATTACTCGACCTGCATCGGCCCTCTCAAATAGACCTCGCTAAATGGCCGAGGAAGGTCGATAGCCCAGAAATGCTGTGGCTCATTTGCAGATTGTTTGGTCGTATCTGCTTCTTTCTTGTACAAAGTATAAATGTGTGGGTTCTTTCCCTTCCTGTCACCTGTGCCCTATCGCCCTTTCTCCCTTGTCTCACCAATCCTCTCAACACCTCATCTCTTGGTGTTTGATTCAGCGTTGAACTGGATGTGCTCAGTGCTACCCTTCAAACCGAACTCTTTACAGGGTCCCTCTCGGTGCCCTGTTCGTGGTTGGTTTTCCCCGGGGACATTAAATATGCTGGCACATCCACGCACGTACGCTGCTCACAACGACGAGTGTCCTCCAATGCCTTGTATCTCTAGCATAAAGCTGCGATCGCCAAAAAGATAGGATGTGGCTGCCTTGGACTAATTAGTCGACTCTTAATGGACGCCGAGTGGTACTCATGCTCCAATAGTGGTCAGCTTATCTGTCACCATCCAACCACCAGTTACATCCATTCGTAGCCTTGTCGGATGTCCAGTGCAATCGTCAAAAGCAAAAAAACTGCGAATTAAAACAGAATGCCAATGCGACCTTGTCAGTGGCGTTGAGTACCTCTCTGGGCAGTCCCGGGTCCTTAGGGTTGGCTACAGCGACAGTATTAACACTGATAGGAAAACGGTGTGGCTCATTTACAACTTGTTTTGTCTTTACCTACTTCCTGCCATACCATTCCATAGACGTGTATTCTATGGCATTTTCCCTTTCTGTCTCCAGCCTCCAATCGCCCATTCCCACCGCTCCCACCAAGCCTTCTCTGAGAAGTTCTCGCGACACCTCACGTAGAGCTGTTTGATCTAGCGTTAAACTGGATGCGCCCAGGGTTACCTTCCAAAGCCGACCTTTGAACTGGGTGCTGAGATAATTGTCAGTGCCTGGTTTGTGGTTGGATGGCTTGGTTCACGAGAGTGCTACTGGCACATCTACACATGCTGCTCACGGCAACGGGAAGCCTTCACCTCCTTGTACTTCGAGCATGAAGCTGCGAGCGTTGGATGCGACTGCCTTGGTACCAATTCGTAATCGACTCTTAAAAGACCTGAGGCATACTCAGCCGTTCAACGTTCAACACTCGTCGGTTTGGCAAGAACTGTGAGTCCCGATGGCCTGTTACATCCATTCGTACTCAATTTTAGGTCGCGTTGCTCTTGCTTTATTTCGCAGTCTGTTTTTTTCGACAAATGCACCGGATATCTGATGCTTCATGTTCACTGGTGTTGATAATAAGTCCCTCTGTTCCTGGCAGTCCTAGGTACTCGGAGTGTACCTTCTTACCCACTAGCCGCCCTCTGGAATGTCCGCTCGCATGTTGTGGTATGTGGACTCGTTGATTTACTTTGCGCGATGACACTGACGCCCTCTTAGCTTTTCAGCCAGCCCCTAATCTGATTTTTGCTCATGAATGATACGGTATGTAGGCAGTAATATTGGACATCCTCTTATGACGCTGACTTTGTCGTATTTAGTTGGCCATCAGCCTTATTTATTTAATCCGGTTTCAAACTTCCTCTTTCTTTCACCCTGGCTTCACATTTTTGTTTTGTTTTGGAGTGGGCTATCACTTCTGACCGCATGAACTCTGCGATGTTCACTCTTGAAGTAGAATTGGATGATAGTGGCATTGTCTTCTCAGCCATCCTTGTTACCAACCCAATCTCTTAGCTCTGAGGGGTTCCGGTGCTGGCTGGCTCCAGTTTGGCAGCTGATTTCCTTTCATCCATTTGCTCTCCTTGAACGTGAAGGCCACGGTTATGATGCACACCTCAGTGCGCTTTCCTGCGCCCGCTTCTCTAATAATAATCTCTATCCTGCATACTAACTGGCATCTGCCTTTCGGCGGTTCAAAACGTGAATGAGCAAATTTACTCGTATAATTCTGTAATTTTGTAGAGATGGCCAGTGAAAGCCGCTCAGGTCCCTTGACCTGGTTGAAGGACATGTGGACACTGGCAGATATTGCCATTTCATTTATTCAATACTCGATGTATCTGAACGGGAAAGGAGGTTGTCGTTTCTGCCGATAGGCATATTGCGTCCAAATATTAATTAAATAATTACACGAGTCGGGGAAAGACGCTCCTGATAAAAGACTGGGGCACTGAAGGACGCGTTACGCAGATGAAAGAGGTCCAGTGGCCGGAGGCGTCAAAGAGTTGCGTGCTGTCTATTTGCGGCGGGATTGAGAAGGGGTTGGGTTTAGGAGGGAGTGGTGAGGTGATGTTAGGAGCACGTGCGGTTAACGTTTTGATCGTTGTTGCACGGCGGCTCGGGATCGGGCTTTTGTCCTTACCACCATGATACACTCAGCATCGTTCACTTGACCTGTACTTCATAGAAAGATATCCATCAGACTTGGTCGTGCTACGACTATACTTTGAATCCTCACCGGCCTCACCGCCTGTGCCTGCTTCCGGCTCAGCCTTCTCAGAATGGACTTCCCGAGGAATGTTGACAGGGCAGATCGAATAAAACGGTGCGTCTCATCTGCAACTTGCTTTGTTTTTACCTACTTCCTGACTGCCATCCCATAAACGTGTAGATCTACCGTTTTTTCCCTTCCTGTCTCACCATTCTACCTCATCGCTTTTCAATTCTCTCGACACCCCCGGGCTGTTTGATCTAGCGATTACTGGTTGTGCCCAGTGCTACCCTTCAAGCCGAGTTCTTCATTGGGTCTTGACATATTTTATAGGTGCCCGGTTCGTGCTTGGTTGGGTTGGACGGAGTGACTGGCACATCCATGCACACTGCTCATGACGACGGCAACGCTTTACCTCCCTGTACTTCGAGCGTGAAGCTGCGATCATTATTCGGATTGGATGAAGCTGCTTTGAGACCAATTCATCCGACTCTCAGAAGACGTTGAGTTCCGCTCAGCGCTCTAACATCGGCCAGCTTAGTTCGTTAATAAAAGTGGCCAGTTACATCCATTCGTACGTCGCATCGCTGTTGTTTCAATTCGCAGTTCGTTGCTTTTGACGCACTCAGGCTGACCCTTCGAACTGAGATGTATATCCGATGCGGCTACAGGAAGAGCATTGACGCTGATAGGGAATTGGTGCAGGTGCGGCTCATTTACAAATTTTATCGCCGTAATCTGCCTCCTTACTAGCCATCCCGTAGGTGTCGTTTTCCCCTTCCCGTCTCCTATTGCCCTTTCCGAGTTCTCTGGCCGCTTTTTCGACACCTCATCCCCGCTTGAAGCATCCCCTTTCTTTCACCTTGGCTTCTTGTTTCTTTTGGTTTTGGCTGTAGAGCCCACTTGATTTCTGCGTCGTTCGCTCTTGGAGTCAAATTGGATGAATGTGGTATCTTCTTCTCAGCCATCCTCGTTATCGACATTACCTCTGAGGCTTTGGAGTTCCGGTGCTGGCTTGCGTAGAGTAACTCTTGATACTCTTTCATCCATTTGTTCTCCTTGAACATGAATGCCTCTCGTGCGATGCACATCTTCTTGCCATTGCCTGCGGCTCTGCCTATTTTATTCTGCATAAGCTCCCTTTCGGCGGTTCAAACCCTGAATATTGAATGCGCAAATTTACTGATTAAATTCTAGAGTATAATTTTGTAGAGATGGCCAGGAGAGGCTGTTCCTGATCAGTTCCCTGAATCTAGGAGAGGAATGAAGTTTGTACTTAAAAAATTCATTGTTATACCTCCCACGATCTAGATTTTTTCGAACCAGCGACCCGGCTGTGTACTAACAGAAAATATTCTAAGTTAAGACTACTTCAAAGATACAGAGAACGGGATAGTGTCATCGCGTCAACTGAAGTGGAGGACGCGCAGCCATCACTATCACATGGAGATTCACGTGATTTCTATCGTTGCCGTTGCCGGCTCCGGTTTGAGTGCTTTGGGCTTTCATCTTACCGCCATGGTAATCAACTGCAATTCTCACTCGCTTTCCTCGACCAATACTCGACATCGGTTTTGTCGCCCGCGTTACTCATCCAATTTGGTCTCCTCGTTCAATAATCTTCAATGGATTTGCTGATAATTCTTTCTGCGCCGATCGCGATTGCTTTCCAGCTCTAGTCGGCCCACTCAAGTCCCAGATGTTCGACGTGCCTAAGTACAAAGATGACACTGGCGTTGATAGGAAAACGGTTCGGCCTATTACAACTTGCTTCGTTTCTAACCCACTTCCTGACTTGCCATGTCGTAGACATGTGTGTAATCCATAGCGTTTTCCTTCTTGTCTCTCGCCCTTTCCCACTCATGTCGCCATTGTCTCGACACCTCATCTCTCGCTGTCCGTTTAAGCGTTAAATTGGATGTGCCCAGGGCTACCTTCCAAAGCCGAGCTCTTAACTGACCATGGGTGCTGAAGTATTCTATTGGTGCCCGGTTTATGATTGGCTCTATGATGTGAAACAGATCCTGGCACATTCACACATGTTGCTCACGACGACAGAAACACCTCACCTCCTTGCACTTCGAGCGTGAACCCGCGATCACTAATCGATTGGATGTGACTGCCTTGAGACCAATCCTAGTCGACTCTTAATGGACGTTGAGTTGCTCTCAGCACTTGTCAGCTTAGCACTGCTGCGTAAGCAGTCACATCCATTTATAAGTCGCATCGCTATGCCCAATTTTGTGGTTGGTTTATCTGTATGAACCGGCGGACCGTTACTGGCACATCCACACAACGCTGCTCACAAAGAGGGAGTCCTTCGCCCCCTTGTATTTCGAGCATGAAGCCGTGATTGCCAGTGTTAATCAGATTGGATGTGGCTGCCTTGGGACCAATTCAGCCGACTGTCAAAGGACGTTGAGTCGTACTCGGCGCTCCAGCACTGGTCGGGTTGGCTTGCCCATATCCACAGTTATATCCATTCGTACTCGGTCTCCCATCGCATCGGTACTTTGCTTTGATTTTACAGTTCGTTACTTGTCACTCTTGCATTGGACCGTGGACGTCCGACACCCTTGTAGCTCAGGCTGGCGTCAAGTACCTCTCCAGGCGGTCCTAGGCGCTTAGGCCCTCGGTTAGCTGGGATGGATACAGGAAGAGCATTGCAACTGATGGGAAAACGATCCAGGTGCAGTTCGTTTATGACTTGTTTCGCTGTAATCAGCTTCCTGATTTGCCATCCCGATACCGTAGATATCATCTTCTCGTCTCGTCTCTTATCGCCCTTTCCCACTTTTCTCGCCGCTCTTTCGACACCTCATCTCGGACTGCCTGATTGTGCGTCAAACTGGATGTGCTCAGTGCTGCCTTTAAAGCCGACCTTTAAACTGGGCGCTGAAGTGTTCTATCGGTGCCCGGTTTGTGGTCGGCTTTGCATTGGACAATGTATCCCGGCACATCCACACATGCTGCTCAGGAGGATAGCAGGCCTTCACTTCCATGTATTACTATTCCAAGCGTGAACCCGTGATCGTTAATCAGATTGGATGTGGCTAGACTTGGTACCAATTCAGCCGACTCTTAATGGACGCCGAGTTATACTTCGCGCTCCAACACTGGCCGGCTTGGTGTCTTGTAATCCATGTGGCCAGTTACATCCACTTATACTCGGTTTCACATCGCATCGCTATTTTCTCCAAATCTGTAGTCCGTTGACAATTGCATGGTACGCACTTCAACTTGGGAAATTTGGATATTGCTGGCGTTCAGTATGTCTGTTCTGGGCGGTTCTAGGTGCTCGGAGTGTACCTCTACCCGCATATCAGCTTTATATGAAAGAAATCGCCCGCAACAGCTATATATACTTGGTGGTTTGTGCTCTCAATTTTGCTTTGCGCGATGACATTGATGCCCTCTTGTCTTTTCAGCCGTTCCGGATCTGATTTTTTGCTCCATGTGGTGTGGGTGACAGTTGACATCCTCCTATCAAGCTGATTTGTCATTCTAGCTGCTAATTTGGCTTGGAACTTCCCCTTTCTCTTCTACCTTGGCTTCTTGTTTCTTTCGCTTTTGAAATTATCTATCTTTAGAGGACTTTCAGGCCGCTCGAATTCTGCGTCGTTCGTTCTTGGCGTAAAATTGGATGAAAGTGGGATCGTCTTTTCAGCCATCCTCGTTACCAGCCTCTCCCCTCTTGCTCTTTTGGCTCTGAGTCCTTGGGGTTCCGGTTCCGGCTGGCTGGGACAGCTGAACGTTGGACTTTCATCCATTTGCTCTCCTTGAACACGAATGGCGGTCTTGCGATGCGCACCTCTTCTGATTGCCTGCGGCTCGGTATTCTACATGCCAACGCGCAAGCCAGCTGCTATTCACGGTTGGAAACCCGAACACGTTCCCTAATTCTGTCCAAAAAAGAAAGTTGTTTAAGTTTCCGTTCAAGTTGGTGGTTGTATCAGGAATCATATTTTGCGCAATGATTAATTAATTACATGAGTCGGCAAAGGCGCTCCTGATACAAAGGGTGGGCGGGCAGGTAGATCGCGCGTCCACGAGAGAATCTATCCAAGCGCCGCTTCTCCGCATTCACCACCCGATTCAACCCTGGAAGTCAAACTCAGAAGTATTGTGCGCAATCCTCATTACTGGTTTCGGCCGTTGTTATTGGTACACGTCTATTTGAAGCCCGCATGGACATGCAATGGCGCTAGAGTTGGTGCGCTTCCCTTCTCCCGTACATAGGAATTTTTTTTGGCCACTTGGTCGATGCTTTGTATGTATTATAATATTAAGAAATTTTCCTCCTTGTTCTGAGAACCGACTAAGAATGCATGCTTTTCTCTCCCTATCCTCCATTACGAGGGTATCCATTCGGGTATAATCAAGCCTTAAATACGTTCCGGATTAAATAACTATACATTGTAACGAGTGTGTTTCAACGCGCGTGCGACACGGCCTTCAAGCGTATGTGGACGCCGGACTCCTCTTCTTGCTTGTTCGCATCGCGGAGGTTGAGGATCATACGATTACCCAGAGTGCATGAAATCGCCAGGGAAAAGCCGTTCGGTGCTTCGACGAGAATGTTCTAGGATTTTTATGAGATGGAATTTTAAGAGCAAATGTCGAGATCCTCACCTGTTCCAACCGCCAAACCAAAAAACAGGTCAAATACGTGGCTCCAATTCTATGTTATCAATTGAACGCCAGTTAGATATAGGTTTAGAGAGGGTAACAAAATGGTTTCGAAACTTACGCCAAGAAATACAGCAGAGAATCGCGAATAAGGATGTCGAAGAGACCCTGGCCAGTAAACCTCGCCCCACTGGAAGAGTATGAGCGATACGCTCGCGTCACCGCAAGGACACACAAGAGGGACTCAAAAGCCAGCATTGGCAACCAAACCAGGTAGTAGTGGGGTGGAACAAGTGGTGTTAAGCAAAACTTGGTGCCGTCGAGGATGTCAACCGCAGTGGCTATATTTCCATACGTTAGCCCGTGAAAAGAGAGTCAATTCACGCCTCTTACCGACTAGGCCCCTCGTACTGTAGGTCATCACCGCTATGGAAGCAGCGACACAGAGGAAGAAGGAACCCCCGATTAAACCGGTGACAGGCTTGTTCTTCGAATAAAGAGCGTAGATTCGCATTTGAAGGATGACTGCCAGAGTAAGTCAGCGTATTTCCATCTGATTCGAAAGGATTGACATACTGTCCGCGAGAATGCAACCGATTAGATTTGTCCACCCCTCCCAGTTGTAGTATCCACTGCCTGGAGAAATTTTGGTGAGGGACAGGGGAAATCGGGCGACTAAAATGGGGCTTACAACTATTGCGACGAGGATCAAATTCAACTTGGTTAGGCCAGGCGAACAAGGGTAATTATCCAAAATGGTGAAAAACTCACAGCTACAAACGGAATGGTTTAATGTCTAGTTCGGAACATTGGGGATTACACTCACACTGTTGGTAAGATTAGGGTGGAAGAACGCTGCAGAACTGGTCAACTCATAGTCCGGGCTATGAGCAAAAAGGTGTTACCGTAGGTATTGAACCTAAAGCTACTGTCAGCCGGATAACGTCGAGTGGGACTGTGGATACTCACATCGCAGAGGCCAATCCATAGTAGCGATTCTGATTACGAAGTCAAGGAACAGTGGTGGATGATGGAAGGCATAGCTGCGACATACCACGAGAAACAGGCATTTGGCGAACGTCCATCTGCTTTTCTACCTCGGCCGTGAGTTCAAGTAGATGGGACAAAAAATAACTACACTCACCCAAATCGAATTTACCTGATGACGGTGATCGGTCCGTCAATCAAGGCCTTCGAAAGAGCCCGAGGCATCATTTGACGACTCACCTCGCGGTCAAAGGTAATAACTGGGTAAACGACCTCGGTTCAGACACATTGGAAAGGTGGTGAAGAAGCAAAGTATCTCACGCTGGTCGTAGAAGATGACAATGTTCGACGACACTAAGTCCACAACGTCAGTTGTGTAGTGGTATCCAAAGAAGATGATACGCACGTCGAACGTAGCGGGTAGTTTTGATGCCTGCCAAAATCACGAGGAATCCCTCTGCAGAGAATTGAGGGGCCATTGGAGGTGGTTCAGAACGACCGTGGTGGCTTTGAAAGGGTGGGGATCGCAAAACCAATCGTCGAGGTGGAATATTTATCGGACTATTAATAGGGCATGCGTTTGAATTTCACCAACGCTGATCGATCAGGACCCAAGGCCACGCCCTCTATAATTGAGCTCGACTGAAATATGTACGGCAACTGCGCTACCGGATGAGTGGATTTTTACATATCGGCTAGGCACCACTGCCACTGATTCAGATGCGACAAGAAAGCACGCAAAGCAGGGATGTTTCCTTCCCTCGCTGTGGATTTCCAGTACGCACGCATAGGCATCGTCAAAGACCTTCGACGTGATGCACCAGGACTCAAAGCCTAAAGAGGAGCCGTACTCGGGTATAATTACTGAAGGGCATAATTTTCGGTCGCCATAACAAATAGGTACCGAAAAACCCAAAAAGTAGGCACGCCTCTTAAAAACTTCAATCAAATTTGATCCGGCTCCCCATATTACTTGGAGTCACGAGGATACATTTTATCCTTGGTCAAATTCGACCGTACATTGTGTAGCCTATGTAGCGATTTTCATATCCTCTTCAGTGCTACTTGCAACGCTGACATGATCAACCTCTCAGCAGCAGCCAGTGCATAAATCGAATAAGTCATCAATTTTTTGTCACTTGTTGGCTTCCATGACACAGGGCGTCTGCAGTCGTCCATTTTGTCGTCCATTCGCGTGGAAGGTAGGTCATTAGAAGACGTAAGATCACGGCGCCCGAACTCCTTCCTTTCAAAATCATCGATAGGAGGTACTAAGGGAATTGACTGCAGAAGGGGGATATAACCAAAAAAAATGATACGCAAGCCACAATCGGGAGGATTAATCCGACTTTGAAACACCCCGGACCTCCCTGTCGGGTCGGCTTGATAAGAAAATCTTGTCGAAAAAAATTCATTCACTTAGTGATAACATCAACTGGACAAGAACTCCTACTAACTAGCTTAATGCACACTCACGTACTATATTAAACTGTATCATTCAACCTGGAAATACAGAAATCGCCTGGACCGGCACACAAAAAAGCGGGAGGCACTAAAATTTACGTAACCTTGATGAAGAAGGCTTGATCCGGCGTATTGGAATGACCAAATTGGGCGGACCCCTGAATCTGATCCGTCAGTGGGCACCTGCACTCCTTATTACAACCTTACATATTGCTTACAGATCCTCTGGAGGAGTGCAACCTAGCGCAGGTAGGACCGCTAGTTGTACTTTCTTCATGTCCGTCCGGTGTAGCCATGGGTACTTTCGTTGCTTTTCTTTTCCGTTGGAATACCTAAGTTAACAGGTCTCATGATGTGTGCTTTTGGGCCGGCTGTTCACTATATTGGGACCCCGCCGGTTACTACAACCAACCAACCAACCTATTTTGGGCAGTGCGAAGATTCGGTACCAAGAGATAGCGTCTATCACCACTGTACGATCGACTGTGTGCTTAGGAGTCCCGGCTGCAGGCACTCACCTATCCCGCTGCTTTATTGTTTGCTTGATATAACTAAGATCTCATAAAAAAATGTTGACCAGACATGATCATTGCTACAAATTAAATCGATGGCCCCTGTGTTATCCGTTCATACCCATCACCCTCCCATCTTGCTGGCATTCAATAAACCGTTGAAGTCTTTTTTCAAGTCGACGGGTAGTCCTATCCTTTCGGCTCGGCCTTTTAATGCCTTGGTTGACATTCATCGCTTTTGGCACTCGGCTTAATGGTCAGTGAGTACTGATCCACCTGCTTGTGAAACAAGGCGTTCCCGCTCGAGCCAGTTCTCGCCCTTCTCGCCAGTCGAATACGGTGGCCTTCCCAGACGTAGCTATTTTTGGTTTGCAGTCTTCTGGCGGTGGCGTTTCAAGCCGTTCACTCTGCAGTAGTTACTGGCGTTGTTCTTATCTGTCTTCATGCCCTGGAAATGAGCTGATATCCTCGGTTTTCCGGGACTGAATGACTACAGAGGCGCTTTGAGACTGCGCCGGAATGTACATGTATATTATGTAGACTTGCATGCTTGACCCGGTCCTCTTTCTTCTGCTACTGCGTCTTGCATATGCCATATACTGGTGTCTTCTGTAATAATAGCGGCGCATTATTTTCTTATGGATTTTTTAAGTAGACGCTCTAATTCTCGCTTTCTGGTTGAATGTGATATCGTGTGTCCCACTCGACAATTGCTGGATGTCCCAATAAACTCTTTAGTGTTTTTGTAGTCGCCAGCACAAAATATGACGACGTGTTATCAAGTACGGTACATAGCCCATACCTTCTGTCTTCGTCTTCCCCTCTTCCTTGCTTACTTTCTCCCATTCTGAGTCGTTGTCGATATACACCTCATCTACCCTTCGGATTGACATCTTGGAAGCTATACCTATTGGTCTTGGATTAATGGCGTCGAGCTCGTCTTAGTCTATGGTGGTCGTTCTAAAATCTAGATAATGAGACGTTTAATGTACAGGAAACTGGCCAACCTACTTATTTACTTATTTTTATACCGCATATATTCGAATGAGAGTTGACCGACCAAAAAAGTGGTCCATTTCACTGGTAGCCGCGCCGAGACTCAGAGTTTGACCGAGGTTGGCCGTATCACAAATCAAGGAAATTTTACTCATTTGGTTGGAGTATTTCCAGAGCAAGTACGTTATCTATAGAGGTGCCGTTGAGAAGACGGCAACATGTGTGAAAGCCACGAACGGATGCGCATGGGCGGGGCATGATGGAGGAACGGACCGAGAGGGCTTGGCTTTGATCGGAAATCGTTTCCTCTTTTGGACACTTCTAATGGTTCATCTCTCTGGACCACCACCACGTCATTGACTATGCAGGCACTCATCCACCTTCCACCTTTACTGCACCAAAGTGTACGAATGTTGGCCGGCTAACTGTGATCCTTGCTACGCTCATCTCGTGATCGACTTAGATTGCCTCGTCTACCCACCGCAGATTCCTCTCTCGCTGGCAGTATAGCCTTCTATCAGCAACATGGATGCGGCAGCGTTCTTTCTTCCGCCGACCTCATTATAATATTACCAGGGCGCTCTCAGTACCTCAGTAATGGTCGACTTCCATATGAAGAACTCGGAAAATCTATCACAGATTTCTGCGTACGATGGTGGAAATGGACTGCTTTATTCCCACTGAAGCGTTTGATTGAATGCCTAGTTATTCTTTCACATTTTGTTCGATGCTTCGTTTCATCTATCCAGTCTTTCTTATTGTCTACATATGCTATCTGAGGTTTGACAAAGGACCTTGAACCACAAATTTCGATTTGCCATGCCTCTAGAAACAGAACAGCTGTTGACGATTAAGAGCAGAATACTGGTGTGATACTTTTTTCCTTACCTCCCATTTATACTCACTCACTAACAATAAGCCATTTCGTAGGACACATTTGGTTACTACATTTTGTTTATGGGCCTCCTATCTTTACTGTGTTGGTTCCGGCGGTTGGATTCTGCAGTAAACTGGATGTAACTGAGACGTCTTTCAGTGCCGTTCTCGAGGGTCTTACTGTTATCGGACACTGAACCCTCCTACTCCTGCGTTGCAGTACTGTAGGCTCTCTATAGCTCCAGGTACGTCTGAGTGTATCCATTTTGTTGGCTTCGCGATCGTCAGTTACTTATTTTTTGACCATTTCGTTGGCAGATACTTTCAAGTTACCCACTCAGCAGTAACCTAGTTGTTGTCGGAATTGTCTTCGCCCTCAGTCCGCCGAACTGGGCCGTCCTCAATGATGAATTTGGTACTGGATGTCTATCAGATGAGCTGTCGTTCTTGCACGCCCATTTATACATGACGGTCATGATATACTATTTCCTTTCAATTGCCGTGTCCCCTTCCTCCCTGTTCTTCTCCAGCGCCCACCGAAATCTGCCCCGAGTGGCCCGGACCTTATAGGGCCCCTTCTTTGAAATGGTATATCCCACTTCGACCGCCTCTTGTCTTGCTGATGTTTCTATTGTATGCCACCAGCGCCAACAAATGCAAAAAAAGTGCTTAGTCCGAACCCGTACCCCGAAATGTGCCTTGTGGAACGCGGACAAGATCGGGCAGGAATTCGGGTACAAAAAATGTGCCTACTTATGCTTCAGATATTTCAATTGACATTTCAAAGAAAGGATCTACCCGCCGATGAACTACGATGAATGACTTCACAAGACAGTGTCGGTAAGTAACTCTTCTTGGCAATGTCCGTATGTCTAGTCTTTTCCATCCGTCTTGTTCATCGGTCGTTGCCCCTTCTTCCCAGTTCAGTCATCACTTGGATATCATCGGCGTCGCAAACTGAATGTGCCAGCGCTGCCTCCCACAGCGGACCACGACAAAGCGACAAGTTTCCCCTTGGCTCCTATCCGAGTCTGTTTGCACTTTAGTGGATTGGTATATCCAACTGTACGCGATGATCACGATGGTGGAATTGCTTCACTTCCTTCCCCCTTCACCGCCTTATAATTTGCAGTATTCGTCGGATCGTCGTTCTGTGGTTTATTCTCAGATTCGACTTTCGAGTTGGCCGCTAAGCAATAGAATTTAGTGTGGCCGGCATCATCTCTACTCGGCCCACATCTCTTCCCGGGCACCCCGGTGCATTGGCTAGTGCAAACCAAATCGACGCTTATTCCAGCTTTTGAGCATCCGCACTTTCTAGGATCCTAGCCCGGACGACTGACGACAAATATGAGGTTTCATAGCCGACGTGGATAAACATAAGCCTCTAGCATTTGTCGTTATCTAGTTCCTCCAAAAGCCTGGTAGAAGATCGTAGCAGCGGGCAATTCCACGCAGAAAGAAGATGATTCAAGGCAGCAACCAGGCAGGCTAAAGAACTCCGCATTCCTATTGCAGGGACTATCATCAAACTTCGAAGGGTCTGTTACTATTGTTATCTCAAACGCTGATTGAACAATATTCAGGCTCGTAAAAACCTTCATTCGGAACGATCAATGGCTCATGCACAGGCACTATGTGACTCGGGCAGACGAGGAGGAAATCTCCGCTGTTTCTGTCCCTGCCGATGATATTTCACGTTGGCAGCTTGCTGAGGTGTCTTTCAACCGACCAACGGAACCACTACCCGGGAAACTCGCTGAAGAAGGCACGATAGGATTTACGATGCGGTATGACCACCGCTTATGGCTTCTTAGCCTGGCTATCTGGAACCTCTCTGTAGGAATGTCTTGCCAGTGACTATCCACCGTTGTAAATTGTCCAAGGCGCCTGTTAGTGGACCTTACCGCTGCTTTTCCTCATCGTTGTAAACCATCATCCACAGTCATTCACTGTTCTTGATATTGCGTCGCATGCTAGGAAACAGGACTTAGCCGTGTCGATTCGTTTGAACTTCTTCTATAGGCACTGAGCAAAGGGCTATCTTCGCTGGTCAGCTGTGGTGATTGCTGATGCAAGCAACTCTTTCCCGTCTCAGGTCAAACAGGAAACATGGTCCCGAATATCTGAGCTGTATTGCAGGAGTTTAGACATCTTCGGCGCACGAGGATCTGTATCGCAATTTTTTTGTGAGTTTGACACCAGTAATCGCCGGGTTTTGCACTTGTATCTCCACAATAAAGGAATCGAAGACAGGAATCTTGGTTTGTGAGTTATTTTATCTTGACCTTCTTATTCAAATGATCACCTTGGTTGCAGCACCTCAGAATCCGAATTTTACGGCAACATCCCGCGTCCGAGTCCGTCGGAGTATAATCTGCATGTATGTTCTAAAAACCGACCGACCGCCAAATTTAGCACTCATTTAGTTTCAGTGTGGGGGATATATAGGCTATCGTGCATTCAAGAGCCGTCAGTAAGCTGATGCCCCAGAGAAGTACAACACAACAACCAGGGCTAGCCGTTTTCCCAACATTGAAGTCTTGTGGGCTCGAATGGAGTCGTTTTTCTGAAGCACGGTAAGATACGCGAAAATGGCGTACGCGAAGTGGGTGCTAATTTCACTGCACCCTCAAAAAATTCCACAAAGGCCGGCCTTTTTCAAATTCAAAGCCTAGGGATGGTGATCGTTGATCAGCGGTACTTATATCCAACCGAGGCGCCCACAACTTCAAAGGCTGGTTGTTAACCATCATGGATATACTTGTTCACGTAAACTCTGAATGCCCAACACCGTTTTCAATTCGCTCGCCGCTCAACTTTTAAGTCGTTTTGTCTGAATATCTATTTTATGTGATGTGGCTACTGACATCATCGCCAGGCTGGCGAAGAGCGAGCCCGATGACTCAATAACAATAGGAAATCAAGAAAGGTTAACTGAAAAGCCGGCTAACATTGCGGTCAGCATACGAATTGCCGATGTGTATGCATCCAAAGCAATCCACAAAAGCTCCCTGGATCGGCCTCGGCAATGTATCGCATCTTTGGCCGCTATTGCTCGTTCTTGTATGAATGGATTCACGCCAAATCAGGCAAGGACCCTTCTGTGGCTGTTGAAAGTAGGTCCTTAGAAACCTTAATCAAGTTCAACGAGGCCCCCGCCGCCTGCATCTAGCCTGGATTTCGCTTAATTTCTTCAGGGAAGGTAAACGCGCTGAACAGAGAGCATGCTCCACTTCGAAAGCTTGAATAGGCATGTGGGCACTAAGGCAACGATTGTTGAATAAAAGAGACATCTTCGTGTAGAAAAAGTCCCCAAGGTCTCTCTCCTGAGCTCTCTTCGTCAGACTCTTCGTCCAAATTTTCAGTCTAGTCAACCAGGATCACTCTCTGTGTTCAATTTTCTCGTAGTCAATGTCTTCTTTCTCCTCTTCTGAGCTTGGGCGAATGTGAGTCGTGTATTATAGACTCAAACCCAATGACAACGACATACTGATGGCGGTTCCCTATAGCGCAGGTCCACTGGTATGCTCTAGCGCCCACGCCTACTTCGCGTTCTACAGTCAACACTAACTCTTGTCCATAAATAGCTCATCGGGTACCTCATCAACTGGACACTTTTTGGTGTCCTATCGGTTCAAGTGTGTAAGTAGAAATCCCAGGAAGTAACATTGTGATGAAAGCTAACTTCCTATTTTTGCAGACCTGTTCCACCTTGCTTTCCCCAACGATCGACTTGAATACAAGGCGCTAGTATACGGCAGTTATGTTCTAGAAACCATGCAAACATTGTTCTTCGGGTACAGCGCCTTCCGGACGTTTGTCACGGGTTTTGGTGACCTTGAGGTTATGGATCGAATCGACGTTTTATGGTTCTCCGTTCCCGTCCTTTCTGGATTAGGTTCGTAACAATTTATTTTGGAATATATATTGATCCGAGCTAAATTATCGTGCAGTTGCCTTTCTTACGCAGGCATTCTACGCATATCGTGTTACCGTGCTCGCTCAGACGAAGTATCTAGGCGGAGTAATAATGTTGGTGGGTGTAACTCATCTTCTGGACCAAATTGCCGAGCTCATTGGACAAGATACACTTCTTTTCTGAATGTCATTCGATATACCGTAGCTTGCATTGGTTCAACTTGCCGGAGCAATTGCAACTGGAGCGCAAGCGAAGAACGCGCATTTCTGGAGTAATTTTATAACGACTGAAGTGTACGTCACTGCGGCAGTGAGTTCATTCCTTTCTGCGGTTGAAATTAGCGTTACTAATGTACAACGCAGCTTTGGGAAGCAGGGAGTGCGGTTTGCGACGTCGTTATTGCAGTTTCGATGATTTATTATGTACGCGGCTTTCTTGTCAACTTGCAAATACGCGGTCATATAACAAACTGACGGTCAACTACACAGCTAAAGCGCCGCGACACCGGAATGAAACAAACTCGGATTCTCCTGGCACGGCTTATCCGCTTGACCATTGAAACTGGTACAATGTCCGGTGAGTTCTAGTCTGGTGTTTGTGCGTATGCTGCGATTTAATAGCTTCTACTACTCTGAGCAGCTGCAGTCGCGGTCCTCTCCCTGATCCTCGTTTTCTTACCTGGTCATCCGACCTACTACCAAGCAAGCTGTAGTGCGCTTGCAAAAATGTATTCGAACTCGATGATGGTCGCCTTCAACAGTCGCATGACAATTTCACCTTCCAATGCAAGTTTGAGCACTGCGATATCGATCCCGTTATCCCAGGTTTCTAGGATGCGGAACATGGAAATTGGCCCAATGGGTACGGATGTGGACTTTGATGTTGATTTTAGTCGAAGCAACCACCATGGTGGAGTTTCAGTGGTGATTACCCGAGAAGAGACCACCTTCCCTCCTATGTCGAGGAGCGATATTACTATGTTAGAGGTGCGTGCCAGGGATTCTACGTTTCTATGATGATTATAATATTGACGTAAAGCAGGAGAACCTGGATGATGAGAAGGAAGGATCGAAGCTTCCGCTCTGACAATATAGTGGTTCAGGTCTAAAATGTATGATGAATCTATTGACCATTTCCATCCTTTCGTTTCTAGAAATCCCTACCAATTCCTTATTGCTCCGTCCTGCTGAGTCTATTGGGAGGCCGTTAGCCTTGGGTAATTTACGCATACTCACCGCTTACCATACTCCCTGTGTGACTCGAAGGGGCCCTCCTCTAAAATATAAGGTGACAAGCCATTGGATATACAACCTTTTGTGAAACCCTTGATACTGTCATGGGCTGGACCTATAATCAACACGAACAACCTCTTCTACGGTTCAGCAGGCACTATTGCAGACTGTTGCATTGATGGAGTGTGATCTATATTTAGCTCACGGCGCTAATCATTGGCCGACATTCGGGTCCGCATGGCTGTCACTGCTGCGGCCCAACTATTTTGACGGGTAGGCAAAATCCGACGGTACGTTGTTTGAATTTTGCCAATGCCAGTCCCAATTTTGCCTATTCTATGGTGGGGACACGTGACTTGGCAAAATCCAAACAACTTGCTTTGCATTTTGCATCCTGGCAAAATAGTCCGGGCGCAGGAGTGTGTGCATTTACAGAGCCTCAAGTTACCAACGTCCGAAACACATGAGGTGACGGAAATGATCCGCAACGCTAGACCAAATGTCAAAAAGACAGTATACTCGGGTCTTCAATTCAGAGTTATTACATCCTGGTCAGAATGAAAACTTGAACATCGTGGCGCACCTACTCGAAACGTGATTCAAGCAATAGCTATATGATTCGCGGTCGATTAAAACGACCTATCACTGGCCCGCATAGCACTCAATTTCAACATGTACGCATTGCATCTATCGAGGTTTCTTTTAAAACAGAAGTCGGAAGGAGTTTGTCGTCCTTTGAAGCAGGCCCTTCTTCACCCCCAATCCACGCACGACGGTAATGTCTCCTATGTTACGAGCTGGCCTCGTTTATCTCTTCCTCTGCTCCATTTGCATCAGGTCGGCCGCTTCCGCGCCTCTCGCCGAACGTCTTTCGAGGTAGGTCACAATCCAAAGAGTCTGATGCACCATACAACTGCTTGAATACCTGCCCATAGTTCGGCAGCACGGGAAGATGGTGATGATTCCGTACTCTTTATCCCTGCCAGAGAGTTCGACATAACGGACCTTGGATTTATTATGGTGTGTACCAGTACTGGGAATTAGATAACAGTCAATTTACAATTGGACGTATTCAGCGCGGCTATCCTTCCATGTTCAATTCCCGCGGGTTTAGGGACATCGAAAATGACCAGTACAGCAAGGTACAAATTTCCTAAGTGTTTCCCTTCAGCTCTAAATCGACTTGAACCAACTGAAAATAACTGCAGCGTCAGGATTTATCCATCCTTGAGGACAGGGAGTCTGACGAATTAGATCATGTGTATACTAGGGTGAGGGGGACTGGCGTTTTATATTTAGAAAAACCTAACACCGGCGGATACGCAGTGCGATAACTTTGAGCCCGAATTCCCTGTGCTGTACCGTCGCAACATCTTCAGTAAGATGAGAGACGGGTTCAGGGTGGGTGATTCCTTTATACGAGCCTATGAAGAAGAATTGAGTCCTTTTTTTCAGAACTTGAGGAAGAAAGTGAGCAGTAGTTTCCATTCATTCGGGAGCAAAGTACACGGCGGTTTCCAGTCGTTCGGAAGAAAGACCCAAGCCGGTTTCGGGACATTGGGCAGAAAAGTCGGCTCTCCTTTTCAGAAGCTCGGTGGGACGGTCAAATCTGGCTTCCGAAGCTTCGGCGGAAAAGTCAATGGAGGTTTCCGAAAAATCAGTGGAAAGGTGACCAACGGTCTCCGAACTGTCAAAGCAGGATTCAATCAAACAACCAGAGTGCTTAACACGGGCTTCAAGACCGCAGGTCAATTCATGAAGAAAAATGGTGCAAAAATCGCGAAAGTGGGCCTCAAACTTTACGCTGCATACGCCTCTACCGCTGCCAAAATCGTCAAGTATATCCCGGGTGTCGGGCAGCCTTTGTCAATGGCGCTCAAGGGCGTAGCAATGGGTGCCAAGATTGGTTCGAGCCAGATCCATGCGGATATGAGTGGCAAATTTGGAGAAGTTAGCAATGGCATAGACTATGTCCTTGACCCTGTTGGTGAGTACTGTCATCCTGCTCGGACATCTATGAGGCGACGATGAGTTCTGATTTTGCTCTGTTTAGGCTCCATTAGCAAGCTCGCAGTAAAAGGCATGGCGAAGCAAGACGGTGGGATTGGGAAAGCTGGTACCATCATATCTTCGATCATGCTCTAATGTCGAGAGATAATATACCAGTGCTTACTATCTGATCATCGGATACAAATGCCCAGTGCGATATCTGGTGTTAGATAACGACCGGCTGTCATATGGCCACGTTGGTGCTGCGTCATTGTGCTGCTATAGTGCCAGAACCGTTCATCGCTTTTCCCCAAGTTGGCGGTGACCCATCGAGGTACCTCAGCCTATTTTCCTATCGCCCTTCTACACGTGTATGAAATCGGCTTGAAAAAAGAATTTAGAGCTGTGAAAGTTTCAATGTGGGAAAGGTGCCAGTGGAGAATGCCACAGGAAACATGGTTATCTTGCACAAGCACAGCTTGTCAAGCGGAGGGCTATTGACTTTTGAAAGCGGCGTTGTTGAGGAAGATAGCTCATTGCTGACCTTCTTGGCGATTTCCGAGTCTCAGTTGTGTTAGGCAGTGCAATGCTCCCTTCAGACGAGGGTGCAGCTGTTGTTATCAAGCGGTTTCAGGTGGACAAAGATTGATTCTGACACTAAGGGCCTCTTCGTCATAAACGCAGGGGAGGAAATTTTCGACAGGTCGGGTAGTACTGGCTATCATTTATATAGCTCTGGGGAGCGCCAACGTCGGTACAGGCAGAAGGAGGAGGAAACACTGGTTCGACTCGAAAGGCTTTGGTTCTACACGACATGCTCCTTGTTTAGTGCTCCTTTTTAATAGCCGACCTTCGTACATTTGAACATTAGAAACCTGTCTCAGCAACATTTTTGTACAAGGTAGAAAAACAAAATCACCGGCATGTGGCAGTTGTGCGGGTCATGCATGAGAGGTTCAGTGCATTTTGGGATCATCTAGACAGTTAAATTTTGCTGTAATGGATCAGACATGTCTTGCAGAAGAGTTGTTCGTGAAAGTCGCAAAGAGCACGGGCGCCTAATGACTAAATTTGGGGTGTAGGAAGTTCCCACGCCATTTTTTGGGTTTGTCAACCTCCAAGGACCAACCAAACGCCAACAGGCTCTCCAACCATTCCTCGTTTCTCAATCGGACGATATTGTATATTATGTGCCCGCCTAAAAAATATTTACATTTGCAATTGATTTGTACCTTAGCTGAGCCAAGAGTTGCTCTGAGCACAAACAATTCTGCATACATACATTATTCCGAAATGAACGCTTTGCTTCCTCTTCATGTAGCACCTTAACCTCTTTGCCTGAGCCAAAAAAAATTACCACTCAATAAGAGAAATACTTATGCACCACCACTATAAGCGGCCTCCTAAAAATGCTTCATTTCCGAGTCAAAAAACCATTGCCTTGTCAGTGACTTGAACCAGCGCTTCCCGGGCTCGTATCCCCTCCGAGTCACGCGTTGTTGATCCAAGGGCTCCCCGGTGGCCTTCGTTACCCGAGTCGCCAACTGCGCTATATAGGCATATAAATTGTCAGCCCGGGTTCGTCTATAGACCGCCTTTCCGGCATGGTTCGGCACATCAGCATAAAACTCCCACGGACAAACCGCCAAGAGCTCGCCACTCTTTTTGCGAATAACTTGACTTGCTACATCGTCAGTTCGAAATGAGAGCCATCAAAGGTATGTTTCTTAGATTATCTTCAGTCTACTTCTCGTGTTTACGCGTTCTAGGGGTTCTCATGACCTGGTCAGCACGTCCCATTTCCCTTGTCGCCATTGCTTGGAAGACCTGAAAATAAATCATTCCCGTCAACCCTCCAGTGACCCAGCAGTGAAGCAGATCCTCCTACTCATGAATGAAAAAGAGAGCTTCATCATCGAGGACCTCGACGATTACCACCTGGTTATCAAGGCCGAGCAGGAGTACCGCGTTAGGAGAGAATTAGAGGCTGAGGTGAGTGTTTCGTGTCTTCCCTTTGGAGAGCCTTCGACTCATACGCGCTCTGACAGTTGGAGAAAAATACGTATAGCTTAGAATCATGACCAATACCTTCCTTCTATTATGCGATGTATCCGGTACACGGTCTACAAAATCTAGACTCACGTTGACTACTTCCTAAGACGACCAAGGTCCTATCAAAAGTCGGAAGCTTCGAAACGATTTCAATTGGATTGCCATTCTCCCTAGAGTTGAGGTGGTTCTGGGTCTCTTTTTGACGGCATGGGAATACTCATGGCTGGTAATGCCAGGTTCACTGTTGAGTACCTCAAATATCGTCGACATTGGGCGTAACTGCTACCTGGTGGCGCAAACCTTTGGAATGGCAATTTCCAGCGCGCATTCAAGTGATCGTGACCTAAATTCTTCGTCTTTGCGGTCCCCCGAGCGACTTGGATTGTTACTTTTCTTGCTCCTATTGACAGAGGTAGAAACGCCACTTGCATAATGTTTCTGTTCTGACAAATCGGCTTCAACTTTCAGGTGCTCCTTTCTGGAGCAAGATTCCCGCTTTTGCCATTTGTAGACGAAGTTACAGAAGCTCAACGAGTTGCCGCCATTGATGAATATACCCGTTCGTTTTCGTTCTCCATACAAAATTGGCTTTTACATTACTGATTAACGTAACTTTAGATTGAACTCAAAGCGTGCTCATGTTCTAAACCTGTTCAATGTTTCGTTTTCTGCCATCTCCACCTGGAATTTCCGGTACCATGTCGATCTGACAGTCAAGTATCGCAGCCGATTAAGGTGGTTATTCTTCCCCTTTCGATTTCCTTCTGCCTTACTGATCTCTTATCGTATATCCAGTAGTACTACCAGCACACAGATCCAGCAGATTGGATGCCTCGGCTCGCTAGGCGTGGATACGTTTGCGTCGTGGATTTGTGCCAGTCGGCTATTGTTCTAATTGGCACCGCGTTGGGGGGATCCTTGAAACACGGTCAAAGAGCAAATCAGCTGGAAGAGAAGCTGGACCACTTGTACGACGACAAACTGGAGTCAACGACATTCGGTACGTATATTCCAAGCGACCGTGTTTACTTTCACTAATTACCTAGATGTTTTTTCATATCAGAAGGCTGGCTTGATCACACGAAGGTATCCTGACGAGCTCCTGAACCTTTCAGGAATCCCAACACGATTCAAGCGTTCATTGTTAGGGCTGCCCGATTTCTGAACCATCCATCCAATTTCATCTCTCGCAACCACGGTCCTTTCAGACGTTCAATGGGCACTCGACGCTTGACTTAAGTCTGGCACCCTGTACAATGGCACCCCAATATTCATGATTCTTACTCTTAACAATCTATGCCGAACGACTGCGTAAGTTACTATCCAATGGTTATCAATTAGTTTGTTGACCGCAATATAGAGCGCGATACTGTTCACCTCCTAGCGGGCTAATCTAGTCATGGTGTTTGCTGAGGACTGGCAAAACGTGGATCGTCGCAACCATCGTTCGAAAGCCACAGAGGATAACCCCACTCGACAACGCCAGTGATCATGATGTTGCCGTCTTTTGTTTACGAAAATGTTCATGTCGTTGAGGTCTCTGAGGACAAGAACACAACGAAACAGCAGAGTTGGACGGCCTAGATTCTAGCTCAACCAGGACGCCGTCTAGGGGTCCCTTTAACTCATCGAAACGACCATGGTCATCCCTGCCAATAAGCAGAGAACTCGGTCAAGGACTTTCGTCTAACTAAAAGTACATACTAACAAAAGGGAAACATTATGCCAGTAATAATAGATTATACTGTACAACATAGGCGTCAAGTACATTTCAAGTACAAATTTACTAGTAATACATGTCGTATTCGTATTCACCATCGAGGAGGTCATTCATACACACGAGCTCTTGCTCAATGTCATCGTCTCTAGGATTAAGTTCAGCGCGGTCAAAATCGATAATGAACACCTTATTATCGGAGTTGATAAGTAGGTTTTCAGCCCGGATGTCATGATGCCAAACATAGGCGTCATGTAAGCTATTCAAAATCCGGAGGAAGGCTTCCCTAGAAAGAGTAGAGCAAAAACAAAATTGGTGAGCGAAAAAATTGTAGAAAAACAGGGAGTTGACATACCTCTCTTCGTCACTAGTCGTCACCTGTTCAGTGTCCCCACTGCGCTCTTTTTCACGCCGACGAAGAGATTGCCCGCCGTCGGACATAAGCATGGCCATAGCTGAGGATTCGGGATCCTGAAACAGACCATGGACGGTTAGAATACCCTCAACGACCCCATGTTCCGATAGATAGCGGTACATCTCAAATTCGCGTTGCAGCCCCTCTACTTGTTTTTCTGAAAATGCCAGCTTGAGAATCAAGTTCTCTGTCAGGACATCGCCATTTTCCAAAGTCATCTCCAGGATAGCAGGATGAACGACGCCGACAGCGCCTTCTCCTCGCGGTGCCTTCAACGTAAGCAGGAAATATTCAGCCTGATTATAGCTAGATTTAGTCTTGTCCTTACGACCATGTGAAGGGGCAGGGTTAGCTAGACCAGGACAACAAGATGGCCCAACGCGAAAGAACGACGATGGTGAAGTCGAGCAAAATGCACCATAGTCGAGATTAACAACGGCCAGTTTTCGCTTAGCCAGCTCTTCAGAGAGCTAAGTGATTGCGACCTTGAGTACGACGAATACATAAAGTATATTACATACCTTTGAGTCCGTTAATTCGGACGGGTTACTTTTCCGTCGCTTGGAACCGGAGATTTCTTCCTCTTCGAGGTGTTCTGCAGAACGTTTCTGGCCAGATTTTTTGAGTAGAGCATCACTCAGTTCTTGCCGTTCAATTGCGTCCTTGACAATGGCGATGTGAAGGCCAACATGCAATTTCCGGTAACGAGGATCACGGATGTTAATGGTGTCTATGACGCCGGACAGGTACAGAGTTTGCGACGCTCGGTGACGGATGCCAATGCGTTCGTAACGTCCACAGTTCAGAATAATGAAAGTCGAGTCGTACGTAGAGGCCTTTGTCCAGGCCTGTTATACCTATGAGCTTTCGGTCATGCAGAAGGCAGCTGATATACGTACACGTTGAAGAAAGTGCCGAAAATCCGGTCGATAATTTGTCTTTTTCACTGGAGCCTTCGGGGGACGGATAGTTTTTGATGTTCTTATTACACGCTTTTCATCCCGACGCGCTTGTCGGACATTCGATCTTTTGGATGACCTTGACGATATATACGAGAAGCTTCTGGGCGCATCGGGAGGAGGATGTCTGTACGACGCCGTTTTTAACCCCGTGGTATGAGGAAATTCCCATTCGAAAGTTATGTTCTGCTTCACGGTTTGCAACATCGCAAGAGCTGGATCTGTCATAGCAAACATGTGCCAAGTGGCTAACCGAGGGAACTTTTTCCAGAGGTCCAACATTTTGTCCTTGGTTACATCAGAGAGAGAATCCTCGAGTTCTTCGTCAAGATGAAGACACTCTGTGGCGCTATCCACCTTCATTTCAAGCCAGGATTCGGTCATGAAGTCGAATTGATTACCTGTTGTTCTTTCCGTGAACCAGAAGGCTGATTGCCAGGTGTCGCATTCCGGCTGTAGGCAGAATCTGAACGCAAAACGATGGCAGAGGTGGCTTATGTGATCATCGTAGTAGGCACTGACTGCATGGGCATCCCTGAACGACCCGTAACCAATTTCCGGGCCGAATGTGTAGCCATTGCTTGTGAACTTGTGTCCGGCTTTGACGAAATCCTGAATCGTAGCGTCGAATGCCTTGGAAAGTGCGTGGGTAATTGAGGGAGTGTATATGACCTTTTTCAAAACGAGAGAGGGCATGAGGTGTCGATCGTAGAAGGTGTATGGTGGCTGTGGCGAAGTTGGCACACCGACCAGCCTTGCCTTGTCCAAGTGGATTCCAGGATTGTAGTTCGCGTCCAATATGCTCTTGAGCAAAGAGTGAAACGGGTCGCTTATCGGTAACATCTGAGCCCCTACCACTGATCCACGGGTGGCCTGGAAGTTTACTGCAAGCTGAAGGAAGGTGGATACGCATTGAACCACAATGATATACACCAATTTAAGAACGTCAAAGGGATTCTCACGGATGCAGTAAACAAACGGTCAATCAATCAAAAATTTCAACACACGACTGTATTACATAAAGAGGTGATATTATTAGTCTCGACCCCGGAGGACTTCCAAAATATTCGTCAGAAAGTCGACTTCGTTGGAACATGCGTTTGCAAGGTCATCAGCAGGTTTTATACAACCAGATAAGCTGATTAAATTAGCCGCTGTACATGTGCCGGTATTGTCAGCGCCCATTAGGATGTGGTCGCTGCTGAGATTTTCGTGAACAAAACCTTTCCGGTGGAAGGCACTTAAAGCAGTCTTGTATGCGTCACTGCAATGTGTTGACGTCAACGTGTTGAACAGTAGACCTCAAGAAGAAAAGGGAAGTACCTATGCCCTTCAAGGTGCCGACCCAATTGGTTACTGGCCCGGCTCATGAGGGATGGTCCACCATCTTCCAAGAGAAGGAAGTGATAGTCAACGCCATTCTTAACTTCGCAGGAGTAGTATCCATATTGTTGAACGACAGACGTGACTGTCTCAGCGCGTAGGAGTTGATAATTTGTGGATTCACGGGCTAAGCGCCGCTTCTCTTGAGGAGAGATGGCTATTTTCAAAACCAAGGGTTTCGAATAATAGTAAGGAACACTCGAAGTGTTATTTAGGAGGCCCAAAAAAACCCGGGAAACTCTGCTACTGTTCGGGAGGAGGCCCTCGAGATCAAGGAATAGTGTCGTTGTTGGAACATCTGTATCGTTTGTGGATATTGTTACGCGGTTCAAAGTCCACGTTTTGAGCAATGGCTTCGGAACGATTTCTGGTTTTCTTCCGTGGAGGCGAAGAGAAATTGCAGAGTAATTTGACGTCAACCTTGCCAAGATGGTCTGATTCGCCAACCAGGGAGAATTTCAATTTCACATGGAATAAAGTGTTATAATTGCAACTCACTTCGTCGTTCCATTCTGACGACGGCGTGTCGGCCGGTTTTGAGTCCTTTGGCACGAAGTCCTCAAGGGTCTTCGATGATTCAGGTACTTCGTCCAGGTGCAATAGAAAGAGGCGCGGAAGCTGTAATAGAGTCCCTGTAGCGAGGAGGGTTTGCAATTGCCTAGCGCGATCTAGGGCATCATCGAAGGCCGCAATAAAAGTAGCAACCTGGATTTTGGAATGGGCTGGTGAAGTGTCTGCGCTCGGCTTGATCAATGGCGACAAATATAAGGTCTGCGTCTCTCTGATGCGAACGCCAAGGTACTCATAATTGCCGGCGCCAATGATAACGAAGGTGGCGTCCTCGCTAACTGCCTCAGTCCACGTCTATGGAAAAAATATAAAAAGTGAGTAAATCAAACGGAAAAAACGCCGAAGAAAACTTGCTTGTTGAAGAAGCAGGGCTTTCTTATGCACTCCCGCGCCTTTGGTAGTTTTCCCTGATACTCGACGGCGTTTTGGCAATGGTCCAGATTCGTTGACATCCACGGGTCGTTTTGAACCTCGCGCTGGTTTCTGTCCTGTTGGCGGCCGCGGATCTGTGACTGGACCTGCTGGTGGTTGCGAGTCTGTGGGTGGTTGCGGATGCAAGTGTCTCGATTGTAGGAATCGCTGTATTATCCTTGAATCAAGTCCTGTTCGCCTCCCAGTAACCCTTAGCCTCCCCTGCGTCCTATGTTGCTCTGCATTATAGTTGCAACTCGTGGACACTTCGTTTTCGTTCGACCTCTCCTGACAGGTTATCCAGGTGAATTCGCCTTCCAGTTCGCGTAAGTCTTCGAACGTTTTGAGCCCGTAACCAAGGTTCTTATATTCCCATATAACGAAATGTGCTAAGCCATATGCTTCAAGAAGCTTGAATTCAGCCCGTTGACCTTCTGACAAGAACTCCTGTTCGGGATCAGGAAAGAGGTATCCGTCGGCTGCTGCAAATTTTCGGCGAAAGTCGGCTGGAGATTCCCCTATTATCAAGGCGGGTTCATCCCAGGACGTCTTGAAGCGAAGACCGGTCGCTACCTGCAGATAACGAGAACTGATTCTTGTGCAATGCGCCTGAAGACTTTGTTCGTCGATTATGGGACGGGGCGCCGGAAATTTGCATTGGAAGGATTCACCTGTGATGGGTGGAAATTCGGGAGAGTTTAGAATAAGTTCGTCACAGAAATCAGACAAATTGTCGAGGAGATCGTCGCAGAACACAACTTGTTTTAGGCGTAAATCTTTGTGGAGGTGCATATCGAAGTAAGTCGTATCCCTAGTACTAGTAGACGTTGTATGGCCTTTGGCCATCTCCAAGGCACGGGGTCGGTTTTGGAAAAAGTCGTGCAAACGGGCACGGGTTTGTAACACGGAAACAGGGATATCAGTCGACTGGAGGGATGCGGACGACTGATCTCCACTCAAATCGTTCGGCGTTCGGGGAGTCTGAGCTGTTATCGGTATTGCCTGTGATGGATCATTCTGAGGCAGAAATGGATTCATCGCGAAGAGGATACGATAAAGTCGAGGGTCGAGGCCCGAAGGAGTGTGGCTGTTAGATTGGCTCCTCAATAACGAAGGATGGCTTTATATCACAGCGATTCATCGGTCTTGATTGAACACAAAAAAGGTCAACTATGCCACAATGCCCAAGGACGTTGTGAAACCGTAGTTACCTCGTTTCGACTGGCAAAAATGCCTTTACAATAAGCTCCAATAGAACGGCGCGCTGCTCAATCTGGGAAGGACATCTGGGTTGTTGTCCTCTTGTCACAGCCTTGTTCCTCTGCCATAAGATATGTCGACCAAGTACGCACACACCGAACTGTCGAAAAGTAACACGTCTTCTGTCATAAAGCCACATTCTCATGGCCGTGTATTGTTTGTGTGGCAAGATAAGAGATCTTGTTGTGCATCAAGAGACAAATGTGAAGGTGAGGACACATGGGCGATGCCTGGATGAACATCGGTATAGGATAAGATGGCAACCGATGACAATTGAAATATCAAACGCCCACAAACCAACCCCCATGCATCGCCGATTCCCACAGTCAGCTTCTTTTAAGTTACTCGTAGTCGCCCACAACCTGGTCTATTATTGTCAGAATAACAAAATTCTAAGCCTTTCCCTTGCATCAATCACCCACAGACCCACAAACTATAATTAATCAAGGAGTCACTACGCTACAAAGTACATGAACTTCGTTTCTTGTTCTCTTGGCCGGCACACGTCAAACTTTTCACTGTATATTATTTACCTGTTGTCAGTCTATCTTTGGCGCCTATGTACATAAGTTACCATTCAAACTTTTCACTGTATATTATTTACCTGTTGTCAGTCTATCTTTGGCGCCTATGTACATAAGTTACCATTGCCGAAGGTTCCTTGAATCTGGTGCGTTTGAGCTCGAAGTGGGACAAGGACAGTGATCGCGGCATAATACTCGGTGTTGGACTAAATGAATGAGGTTGGCGAAGACCTCTCCTTAAGGAGTTCTTTGCATAGAGTTGAAAGAGAATAGACGGGCAAGGATGAGTACACGAGTAAACAGGGAGTCAGATGTCACGTCTTCTCTGGAATACGGAGCATTAGTTAGCTTGAACAGAAATAGAAAGATGGGACAGGTCACCTGTAACGTATTTTTCACTACAATTTTCGCCATCATGGGATAGAGACCCCATTAGACGATTATCTGTTGAAGCAAATCCTTTGGAGTATCCAGATCCAGTCATGGGGTTTTCCATCCATGGAGATATAGCGGGGGTAGGAGAGATTTCGCATATGACAGAAGTAAGGCGATATTGGATGTTCGCCGCTCTGGCGTGCTTGAAAAGGTTTGCTAATGAATCTGTAACCCCTGACGCACATTCTTGACACCATCACCGAGTAGAACTCTAGCAAGGGATTTTTCAGAACTCGGTTCCCCGTTCAGAACGGGAAAAAGGAAAGCAGATATCATACCACATTCCCAGACGGGCGATGAACCTTGGAATGACAAGCCCAATAGGCCGTTGAAACTCAGCTAAAATATTTATCGGATGAGATTTAGGATAAGGGAAGAAGAGAATTTCCTTACCGTGTTCCAATAGTCCTGTTAATAGTCCTGTACCGCATCTGGCAAACGTCAGTCCCCGTCGCTCAGGAACGTGACGATCTGAGGCACAGTAGGCCCGTAATTATTGTCAGAACTTGGCTACAAAGCTATCAGCGACGCTCAGAGACAGAAAATCGACTTCAACTTGTGAGTTTAGTAATGAATCTGCAGTATCTTGACGAACGCCGATATTGAGAAGTGCAACGACGTAGGGGATGGCACTCTGGATAGGCTACAAAATTTTTGCTATACGTACGAAAGTCATCAGGGTGTATATACAAACAAGGCAGCCAATCACCTTGCTTTAACGCACCTGCAGCCGTTTGACGAACAGACGAAACACCATTACGGAGCAAAGCAACAATCGAGGGATGGCTGGAAGAATGGACGCCCGGAACGCGGCTAAAATACAACGTCGGTCAGTCATATTTGTTAAGAAAATCAAAAAGCACACTATGCTCAGATTATTTCGCCGCCGACTCTGTGACCACTTGACGAACATTCTCGCCGTTAATGGTCAGGGGGACCTGGGTTTAAGACCTGGCGCTCCAATTAAATACATGGAAATCAGCTAAAACATACATTCGTCAGTGATGTTCAGAATAAAAGTCAAGTAGGCTAAAGACGTTGTACCTTGCTGCAACAGCTTCGCTGCAGATTTTGCAGTCGGCGTTCAATGCGAGAGCTGCGATCATAAAGGACATTTGACGAAAGAGTGCTGAATGCGCTGGCAAGGCAGTCTCTACACGGACGAAATGAATGGAGGTCGAACCTCCTAACTTCCATTACGATGACCGTTCAACGTGGTCCCGGGGTCCATGAGCCAAATCCTGAAGACTTCGCAGATTCTTTTTTGGAAAGTCATGGCGATCAACGTGGAACACCCATAATGACAAATGGGAGACACAGAGGAACAGCAGAACGGAGTCGACACAATTAGGTAGGAGAGTCGTTCTCAAATAAAGGATGGACTCCGATGGAGGGTATTCAGAGTTCTCGCGCTGCGGCGTTGATCATTGTGGGGAGGATTTTTAAGCCAAGAAAAAGCAATGAACCCATCATGATGAGCGTGTTGAAGGATACAAATCAAAAGCCATGGGCCCTGCGCGTGTAAAAAAAGGATGGTCTAAGTACACACCAACAAATAACAAACACTAACAAAAATGCAAAACCGGATTTGACCACCTGCAGTCTTTGACGGAGCACGTTGGGCCGGCCGCTGACCAAGCATTTCGCAGAGTACAAACCGAGCATCAACGATGCAAAGTCAGAATCGAGCACTTGCCCTTGTACAAACGTAGCACCTTGTCATCCATCCAGGTGGCACCAGTTTTGTTATTACCTATCTACCCCAACTTTTCAATATAAAGACCAAGCATATTCTCAACCACAAACGACCCAAAACTGAACCACAAATCTACCCCATCTTATGTACTGACCTAGCCCAACCTTTCTCAAACAAAGCATCTTTGGCCCTACAAACGGAGCACAGATTTCTATTTTGTGTAAGTCTTGATCTAGCCCAAATTTTCTGTATACATTCAAGTGCTAATGTAACCACTGTTACAGATGTCTGAAGTTTGAACTGAGCCCTTGATGTTTTGGTTTATGAGTCCTGACCACCCCTCAGTTTTGCGGTCATAACAAGTACTAACCTCGCCATAATTTTGTATGTTTCTCAACTCATGACGGAGCCTAAGTTTGTCAAGACTGTAAGTACTGATCTGACCCTTCTTTTTGAATTGCTTAGCTCGTGACGGAGCCTTCATTTTTGCGGCCAGTACGAACCTCGCCATACTTTTGTCCGTTTCTCAACTCATGACAGAGCCTGACTTTGTCAAGACTTTGACCCTTCTTTTTGAATTGGCTAGCTTGTGATGAAGTCTGAGTTTTGCATCGGTAAGTACTAATATAACCTTCATTATCATCACTCTCAACCAGCGGCTTACTGTCGCAAATATTGTGCAGGTGTGACCGATGGTTCATGTGGTCTGCTTGGCGGGATTTCGGAAGTGGTTCGGGTTGCTTCCGATGGCCTCCTATCACAGGTTCTCTAACTTGGAGCTTTCCCTTTTTCGCCCATCTTTTTTTACCCGCGCCTCGCTCATCTTCATAACCCACAAACACACTGATGGCCCCAAACCAAAAGAAAAGGCATACCAGGGTCAGTCTGTCAAGAACTTAAATGAATGTACTGTCTTAATCTTGTTGCAGAACCACTCGACTATCTCCAATGCCTCAAATTCAGACCGCAGAGAGAGAAAGAAACACAAAGTAAGGCCATGATTTGCCCATTTAATTAACCTTTCAAATGACAAACTGGGCTTTAGAAAAGTTTATCAATGCATGACTCCAAGTTGGACGTGGATGCAATGGATGTGGATTCCGAAGCTGATGGCCCACAGCCTCAGCCGCCTAAGCCAGTACGTCCATATCATCTCGTTTGATTTCTAAGTGTCTCATTTTGTCCTTTAGCCTGTTCAAGGAAAGGCGGGGCGTCAACCACACTCATCACGAAGCAAACAACGAAAATCACCTCCTCTAACCCCCACCTCATCGCAGCGTCTCGTTCAAACGACCCCCCCAGTCAAGGCCAAGGCAAATGACGATCAAGCCGCGTTAGAATACACTCCGCGTACTTCTCGTGCCATTCAGTTTAGTCTGCAAGCTCCAGTCTGGCAAATGTCAGACTCCTCTCCAGAGCTGGGCGGTCGTCGTGCGAAGCAAGTCAAGAAAAAATCTGATGGTGAAGATGTTGAGCGGCCCCTCAACAAAATCAAGCATAAAGCGAATGATGGATGGAAATGCTTGGGAGAGTGCAATACGAGTGAGTTATTCAAGGAGTTTGAGCTCTGGGTACGCACATCATTTTGTTTTCGAAATTATAAGCTAACTAGCTCTTTGTCTCAGGAAAATGATTATTCGCCGCATAAATATGACATTGCAGATTCGCTCGTTGACATTCAGTATTTTGGCCATCCTTGTGACCGACCTAAAGACATCCGCGCCCGTCCTTTTATCCTTCAATGGATTACTCCGAACCGTAAGGCGCCAAAGAAATTCAAAGACAAACCTGTACCTGTTTATAGGGCGACGTTTTTCTGTCTCGGGAGCTGCGAATACGGGGAGGGTACTGATGAACACAATACTTCCAGTCATTCCGAGTCTTCAGAAAGTAGTGACCTGGAAAGTGATGTACCAGAAGATCATGGAATTGACAAGACACTTGATTCAGTAGCGATCCCCAAGAGTCGTCCACGACATAAGAAGAATAAGTGCCCAAACGGAGTCAAAATTCATGTAAGTGATCAAAACCTCCACCTGACCGAAACTGAGGTTTATTATATTCACTTTTAGGTTGAAGTTTTCTCCGACAATCTTTCCAAGGCCATAGTTTATCAACAGCACCGGCATCGCAAAACTCAACCATGTTATTTGGACATGTCTCCGTTTATTCGGCAAAATATCCTGGAACTTGCCACTATTGCGGATATGACTCCGTCGAGGATCAAAAGACGTAAGGTTTCAAATTTAATGTCATATCCTCCGTTAACGCATAGCAATCCTAGGTCTCCTCAAACTCTATGAGGCATACGAAACTCCCAAGCATCGCTGTCCTACATCTGCACAGGTCAACAACATAGTCCAAAATGTCCGTCGTAAAGAGCGGCTTCTTGGTGATCCATTACGAGCTATAGAAGTATTTGCAGAAGAGAATCCTGAGAAAATTTTCTAGTAAGTCTCACTCTCGTATTCTCAGTCTCAAATATTAATATGCCATCTTTCAGCTACTCACCGCCAGATTACTCCACTGATCCCCCCAGCAACTTTGCTACTGGCATCAAGCATCCATTCGCCTTACAATCCATATTGCTATGGGCAAGCACGCATGGTTTAGGTCTTGATTCTTCATATAGGAATAAGAATGAAAACCGGGCACCACTGACTTTCCTAACAACAATTGATGAAAATCATCGCATGGTCCCAGGTATTTCAGCTGGCTGCCCATATTATCTCAGAACTAACCTGTATACAGGGCCGGTTTTTCTTTCTGGCAACGTCAGCGCTGATACGATTGGAATTTTTTTGCAAGAGGTCAAAGAATTGGTTGAAGAGGTGGCTTGTGGGCTAATTAATGGTCTTGTTCAATCCTTTTCTGTACTTTGTGATTTCTCAATGTTTTCCAGGTGATGTACACACAGAAGCTGGCCTTGAATCATATGAAGAGGAGCTGCTTGTGCAGGCCCGTGCTGTTTGCCAGTCTAATGTTGGATGGCAACCTTTGTTTTTCATGATTGACAAATCTCGGGCATCGAAAACGGCAATACGCAGAGGTATGAACTTTACCTTTGGGAATATCCAGTCAAATCTAAAATACTCGTACAGTTTTTCCAGGTATCACGATTCGTATATGTCAGTTTCATGTAATTCAGGTGTGTAGCATCTTGCAAGTGATTGCCCCCAGTCCGTCATTTCGTTTTGAAGGCAATACTGCGATGGGACAAAGACAATGGAAACGACACTTTCGAGCCTCAAAAGCGACCGCGTCTTAGCTTATCTCGAAAGCACCGGCTTCTTCATGCTGTCCGAGCTGTGCAGCTTTGTCGATTTGCCAACCGGTGGGATTTATATGTGGCCGAGTTTCGAACACAGGTAGAAGCCATTTGCGAAGGTGCACCTGTTGATGCTCAAGACATCATGCGCTACTTTGAAGCAAATTGGTTCAGCGATGAATGGAGAGGTATGTATGCTTCAGCTGAACATTATGACCGACTCATAGTGTGGTATGAAGATCTATGGACAGATATTGGTCTTCCAGCTGGCCAAACTCGTGATGCGATGCTTTCTACCAACAACTGGACAGAGCGGGCATTCAAGACCTTTGATCAGGTATTTTTGGGAAGCAGAGCGAATAAATCGTCAGTAATATCTATTTCAATATCTGAGAATTATCTGACCTTTCCCAACAGTGCGTATCGCTTGGTGCTTATTATAGCAAATGAATGGTTTCAGTACTATCAAGAGTGGAGATCAACGAGCAAAAAGATTGATAAAGACGCCTTCTTGCGCGCCCGGCTTGCACATCAGGTTTGGAGCAGCGGAAATGGGATTGAGGAGGTGGATTACGGTGATGGTAGACGGGCATGGCATGTTGCAAACATACCGACTTGATTTTTCACGGAATGTAGTGTATATGTCTCAATGCATTACTACTTAATTACACATGCAGTGCCTGCCTGGAAGTCATCCGACGTAGTGTTGATATTGTTGAGTAGCAAGTGATTGACTGGGCCTTTGGCGCCAGCCAGTGATATTGCACGCCGAAATGGCCGAACCATTTTTATTTTTATGGCCTTTGGGCCTCTGCAGGCCGAGGGCTCAACCACTAAGAAAAACTAAGTATCTAGATGGATTCAGTTGTAATTTTGGGACATTGTCATGCAAAAAAATTGAGCACTACGTGTCTGTATGAATTGTTGCTGAAAGAATAGTCTGTTTGCTGATGAGAAAAAGGAGAGATCATGTGACAAGCTGTTCCGAGATCAACCACTGCAGCCATCAACACCGACTTGATCTCGCTTCTGACCACTACCATCCACCTTCCTCTCATTCTCCTTGCCCATTCTGTCCCTCATGACCTCAAGAAACTTTCTAGTAAGTGTTTTATTGTGATGAAATGTGGGTATATCACTAATATTCCACCTTAGACCATCACAAAACAAGTCATATTTTGACTGGTTTTGTTCCTTTTGTATCCCCTCGGAACCCCTCCTCTGACCACGTTTCGTCACAGGACTTCGTCGCTTCGATGAATCCGACTCTCTCTACTTCGTGATGTGGAAATGGAACTCAAAGCTCGTCAGGAGGTAAGAGTCATTTCCTTTCCATTTGTTCATTAAATTAATGTTTTCTTCTTTACAATAGGCGATTGGAAACTACATCCGTGAACTCGAAGCCTCTGAGGCCCTTGAAGTCGCTCGCAATCTATCCGATGACGCTGAGCTAGAGGCCCGTGGCCGTGGTGGTTTTGGCGGTCGTCACGGTGGTGGCCGATGCAGTGGTCGTGGTGGAAGGAAACATCGCAAACATCGCCACGCCAAGCACGCCGCTGCCAGTGGTGCCGATGCTGCTGCTGCTGCACCCGCCGAGGCTGCACCCGCTAGCCCCCGCTGCTCGTGAATTTGACGACGGATTTGAACTCGAAGCCCGTGGTCATGGTGACTTCGGTGGCTGTCACAGTGGTGGCTGACGCAGTGGACGTGGCAGAAGGAAGCACCACAAACACGGTCACGCAAAGGCTGCTACTGGTGGCGCTGAAGCTGCTCCATCTGAGGCCTGGCATGAACGACCTCACGTCGTGGGCCTGTTGAGGGCGGTGAGCTAAGATAACGAGAAGAAGACCCGGAGAGGAAGACCTGCATGGTACGTTGCTCCAGTCCTGAATGAGTTCATGTATTCCAGTCATTTCATATCCCTACACCACGGTTGGCTGACTATGTCCTTTACCAGCACCGTGACTTGCTTGGATGGACCTGTACCCGACGGTCTTTGTTTTCTGCCAATGCGACATCAAGGAGAGTAGAAGTACTTCTCGGGATACAGCCCCAGACAGGTACAGCAGGCAGGCAAGGTGGACAGGCAGGCAGGCACCCCACCACCGCTGCCGTGGACTTGCCCTTCAGTTTTTAGATAATATATGAGATTCTGATTGATCAGTCAATGTTTGAACACACCTTTAGCAATGGGAATGGTGGTGGTGATGTTGGTACTTTTTCGTTTGTTTATCACCCTTTCAGCTCAGTCGGCTTGGCAACTCTAATTTGAAATTCAACTTGGTCGCTCTCCTGAGTCCTTATCCCTCTACAATCTAAGCCCAGGAGACAATACAGGTTTTCCATGCCTTCCAAGCGCACCTACAATATAGTTATCGAGGAAGAAGATGGATCTCTGGTGTGCAACTGCAAGTTCTTTGCGGAAACTGGCAAGGCTTGTATGCACATTCTTGCTGGGCGGATGCAGCGAGACTTTGGCCCTGTGGAGAAATACTTAGGTCAGTACTTCCTTGAATAATATTCTGCAAATGTGAACTCAAATACTGGTAACAGAACTTGAAACAGTGCGGAACATTCGAGGCAAAGGAGCGAAGGGTGTCAAGCTCAACCCAAAAAAGGAGCAAGGGGTTGGAAGACGACAGCAGGCACGCTCAGACACTGCTGTTGACATGGAGCTGGAGGGATTTTTCCAAGACCTTGACACGTCGAAAGAAGCAGGGGAGTCGGAAGAGGAGAGTTTGCAAAGTACCAAGGCTGTGAAGGCAATCCATGCAAATACCAAGGATAGTTTGGATGCAAAATTGCAGCATCAGAATAATCCTAACGCAAATTGTGAGCTTAAATCTTGATTCTTCCAGTCTAATGGGCATCCTGACTTTTACAATTTAGTTAGCAGCAGTGGACGGCCACCAAAGACTGTCCCACTGCAGCCTGGACGATCAGCAACTCAGCCAGTCTTATTTAAGCGTAAGACAGGACCAAAACCGAAACCGCATTTGTCTTTGCTCCCATCTCTTAAAATATCAAGTGCCATAAAAACACCTTCTAAGAAGCCTATCAACTTTTCTCCACAGAAAGTTGACCCACATCACGGCTTTGCTCCTCCAAATGCTTTTGAAGACTTGGTAAAGTTTCATGGCATAAATTTTAACTTTCACTAATCTAGTTCAATTGCAGAAAAAAACCTTATTTTCCAATATTAATTCGACTGTGCAGTCTGCTGTTGCTGACTCCAATCAGAATGAGGAAATTGAGATGGCGTCTTTGGGCTTTGATCGTTGGGAAGGATCACATATGCTTCGTCAAGATGAGATACTTGGAGTTGTCGAACTTCTCAGCAGCCTTAACACCACCATTGGTGGCCACACTTTGGTGATTCCAGACACATATTCCAAACCTGCATCATTGCTGAGAGATGTCGACTGGGCGCTATCTGACATGCCACCGACTGACCACACTGGAAAGGTAAATTTGTTTTGTTTGTCTCAAACCTAATTATTGACATTGTCATTTTCAACAGCCTGTTTTTGCCAAAGATTCACTGGTTGGCAGGCTGTGGACTTATAGTCGAAAACGGTCAATGAAGCGTTGCATTATTTTTCATCATGATTCCTCCGCAAATCATTGGCTTCTATTTTGTAAACACTATCGACAAGTGTCTAATGGCAAGGACCTAACTGTGTATGAATCACTTGGGAAGCATGGTCGCAGGTTCAATGCCCAAGATATGTTCTTTATTGCCGAGTTTTTCAATCCATTTCGCGGTGATACTATGGTATGAATTGAAGTTTTCTGCTTGCCTATTGAGTTAACTTTTTCATCAATAGCCCAGCACTGGTCAGATCAAGGACTATGATGTGCGCAATATAAATATTCAAAAAGATGGCCACTCATGTGGCTTTTGGGCGATGACATTTGCTCTTCTCCTTGTTTGTGGTTTGGAATTAGAGGGCAATACCCTTAAAGAGCTGAAAGCCATCAGTCTACCTGCCATTAAAGATCACTGGAAGAACATCTTTATTTCTTTTCAGTCGGACCCAGAAGGCCTTCATGAAGATGTTTTACAGCCGTTTCTTTCTAATTTTTCTGCCTGGAATGGCTTTAGAAACTTGACTGGAACTGGATCAGTAAGTTAATAGATACCATTTCTTACTTTCCCATTTATCCACCTACCCTTTCAGATTGTTGCTCGTCGGCCTGACTGGATATCAAGACATGTTTCCTTGCATTTAGATAGGGAACCTGTCCAAACTTCTGCACCAACTCAAAAGGTACACCCTGGTACTGCAGTTGAGAATGCAGCTCAGTCCAAGTCCAAGTCAGCTGTCCAGAAAGCTCACCTTTTTGACATTGTAAGTAACATGCCAGACTTGGACTGTGTTTTTTACTCATTAATTCATAGCCCGAGTTCAATCTCTTAACTGATGGATCTCATTGTCTGTCACTTGGACCTGAGCAACTATTTGCGAGCGACTTGCTCCGTATGCTTCCAGGTCGTTTTGTGAATGATGAACTCATAAATATGTGGAGGCAAGTTTTGTTCAAGGCCTACAAGATTGATGCACACAAGGGTGGATTTTTTTATATTGCGACCACTTTCTTTTGGCACCAATTAATCACATGGTGGTCATCTCAGACGGACAATAACCTCTGGGCTGCTGTGAAAAGATCTCTGGCAAAAGTGTGTGCATTATTCACCAAGCAACAATTACGATGCTCACCTTTTTGAAATTTAAGGTGGATATTTTGAAATTTAGCCTATTCTTTGTCCCAGTCAACTTGCCTGATGAATCACATTGGCTTCTTGCAGTGGTGGATTTTTCAGAATGCACTATCAAGTTGTATGATAGCTGGCTGCCTACCCAAGAAAGTAATTCATCTGCTCAGCGGTGGAATAAATGTATTGGAGCAGATATCATCCAGGCAAGTTGTCATTGCTCTCAAGTCTCCAAGTTGATTTAATCTTAGCTGTTAACTTGTGTTTTTACTTTTTGTAGGTGCTTATAGCATGGCTGCAAAAGGAAGCTGCGATTCGGCGGGGTACTTTTAATTTTTCAAAATGGGATGTTATTCCAGCTGGATATTCCAAGGTCAGTCAGCAGTGATGAGCTAGCCTGGAAGTGGTCTGCTGATAATCGTTGAAAACAGCATGTTATGCCAACTCAGGACAACGGAACAGATTGCGGTGTTTTTGTTATGCTTTACACCTACCACATCGTGCACTATGGGGGTGTAAACAAGTTTCAGACCAGTGATGCGGATAAGAAACTTGTGTGCCATTCATCAAACATGCCAAATATTCGGCGATACCTCACACGAAAATTCTTTTTTGAATGTACTGTTGCAATCAAACAGACAGTGCAGGGTGCAGATAACTCTTTGGAGTCAGTAGGCAAGTTAACTTAAAGCCTGATTTCTCTGAAGTCTGTTCTCAATTTTATTTACAGACACCAAGCTTGATGCAGCAGAGAAGACTGTAAATGCGGAGGAATCTAAGTCGGGTCAAGGACCCTCTAAATCAACTGCTTTATTGCCTATCCCAACAACAGTGGATCACCCAGAGGATGTACCAGATATTGAGGTCACAGTGAGCCCAATCAAATCTGAAGTGTCCATTAGCCTGCTCATATATTGTACTAGGCCAACTTACAGATGCCATCTTCCCCACTGACACCTATTTCTGACTCTGATGGAAGTGTTATACCAGATAGTGAGCATGGAATGGAGGAACTTGTCTTGCCTCCAGACTCAAAGGCTGCCACAGTGCAGGAGAAACCCACCCTCAGACGAAGTGCTCGCCATCTAAAGTAAATTTAAGTACCTTACTAGTACCATATTCAACACATTTCAATTTGGCTACATATCATCTCAGCAAACCTTGGGGCTGTGGCAAGGCTGTGAGCCAAGTTGGAGCTCAGTTAAACTATTAAACTTGCTTGGTACTCATTCCAAAGTCATGCTCGGTCAGAACTTATTTGTATCAAAAGTGATGCTTGGTCAGGACTTTGAGTTGATAGATATTTTTGGTTTGGTCAGTAGTAAGTATTTATTCTTCCCAGAATCCAAAGTCATGCTAGATCAGAGCTATTTTGTATTGAAAGTGATGCTTGGTTAAGACTGTGAGTTGATAGATATTTTGGGTTCAGTCAGTAGTAAGTTCTCATTTCAAAGTCATGCTCGGTCAGAGCTAGTTTGTATCAAAATGGATGCTTAGTCAATGATAACTGTCGCGTTTTGGACAGAGTAAAGAATACAAGAAATTCGTGGTCACGAATAACTTGGGTGTGCCTAGGGCTTGCCCGGGCTCCTCTGAGTCCTCAAATTTAGATCTCAAAGTGTGATCTAAAGATGTTCGGAAATTTGATCTGAGGAGGAAGCCCGAGCAAGTCCTGAGCGTCTGGTGAGCTCGATTGTGGCGAAGAGGTGCCGGAAAGCAACCAGCTGTACCAGACACTAACGGGATGGTGGGTGGGTCGAAAAAACTCAATGACGACCAGGAAAAGACTTTTTCCGCGTCAGAATCAGATCCAATGCGATGGGGGAGAGTCCTCCCATTGCCTGAGCATATATTCATATTTGTAGTTGTAATTTATGCATCAAAGATAACGGAGCCTCTGCTTCTGACGCTGGGCGTTATCGTATCCTTAGATGCGCTAACCTCGTGCCTTGGTATGCACATCGCGGAATATGATAACTGTCGCGTTTTGGACAGAGTAAAGAATACAAGAAATTCGTGGTCACGAATAACTTGGGTGTGCCTAGGGCTTGCCCGGGCTCCTCTGAGTCCTCAAATTTAGATCTCAAAGTGTGATCTAAAGATGTTCGGAAATTTGATCTGAGGAGGAAGCCCGAGCAAGTCCTGAGCGTCTGGTGAGCTCGATTGTGGCGAAGAGGTGCCGGAAAGCAACCAGCTGTACCAACCAGAGTGTAAGCTCCAGCCAGCGGGTTGGTGAGGCGCAGTAAGCCAAGCTGGTTTCCCAATCGAGTGTCACTCTGGGTCAAGAAAAATAGATAGCCATTTCTAGTAAAAACAAGTTCAAGAAGTAAGGAGTAATAAGGTACGATAAATGGCTATAAGTATCTAGTGTTACGTATGTGAATTATGAGAGGTAGTAGGCAATACAACGTTACAAACGGAGGGTGCCATCTGAGGCAGTGATCAAATTAGCAGGGATCTTGCTACGTATACGAAATTCTTCAAAAATAATGGCAAGGCGGTCAAAGTCACTTTTCTGGTAAGCTCTTGAGGTGGACATTGGAAGGATCTCCTCCATGCGACGCCAGTAGATAAGAAAACATAGGGAGGTCCAGCCTCCTGTGGCTGCGACAATCTCGGGAGGAACTCCCGCCAATAGGAGTTCAACCGCGCCACCAATGCGAAAGCTGTGTCCGAGGACGTGAGCAAGTAGAGCAGAAGACCAGATTTCGGTGACAAAATTGAGGAATTCATGTTTCAAAAGGTTTTTGGGATTGCCGGCGGGGGTTGTGTATGCAAAGAGGGCAAAGGAGGGTGGGATCGAGGAGTTGACGTTGAGGTGGTTTTTGAGGGCAGTAACAGGGCAAAGGGGGTCGCCAATAGCACGCGCGGTGAGGATTATGTTGCCTCCAAGCTCCTTGGTAGGCTTCGTCCAAGGTATAGGGATATTCGCAGATCGTGTACTGTCACGGAGTGTACGAAATGTCACCCTAAGAAATGTGAGAATGCGGTCAAATAATAGTAATGAGGGGTAACGTACAGTGCCGATCGCAACACATTGTACTTTGCGTCAAAGGCAGCAGCTACAGCCACTGTTGCTTCACCGAGACGGCGGCAGCCCCAGAATACCACGAGTGCGACAGCCCAAATCGCGGCATGAAAAGGGTTTGAAAGATCAAGGTTGCGGTAAAGGCAAAGGAGGTGCTCGACGGAGACAGGAGCACGCAGCTCTTGCTTGTGAATTGTGCCTTCCTTGTTTGCAGAGATTCGGGCAAGCTGCACCCAATCGTCGTCACCATACCATGGTGCGTGATTCATGATGTGCCAGCTGCGCAAACCTGACATCCACGATCGGATCGTGTTGCCTGACTGCAGCCCTTTGTGTTCGCCGATAAATGCGCATAGCAGTGCGTAGTCAGCAGGCATGCGAGCTTCCTCGCAAATCTGCCACTTGTCACAGAACTGGGTGAAGCGGAGTGGACCTGCGCCATATGTTGATTTAGTGTTCGGTGCCAGCGCTCCTCGGATTGCCATCATTGCTGACTCGACGAGAGGGGGAGGGAGACGTTGTGCTAGGGCCACGCGGTGACGAACACCAAAAGGTGTATTCCATGAGAATATCCGATCGGCGGCGGCAACATGTGGACGGAGTTCATTGCTTGCAATCGAACGACCCTTCTGAGGTTTTCGTGGACGTATTGTGCGAAAAGATCCATTGGGCGGAGGATGAAGAGATGGCGTAGAGGATGCGGAGTTTGTGTGGAACACAGGTACAGAGTCATATGGCTGAGAGGGAGGAGAAGGTGGTGTAGGAGGAAGGGCAGTAAGTGAATGAGGAAGTGATGCTGTAGGAAGAGGACGTTGAAAAGGATGGAAAGAATTTCGAGGACGAGTGGGGCGCGGTGAGGTAGAATCTGACAGATGTTCCTCACCCACTGACCTCTCGACGACACGTGTCGACGAGATGAGTTTTCGGTTGAGGTTAAACATTAACGAAGCAGTTGATGAGCTCATCTGGGAGCTTGAATGCAGGGAACATGCGCTTTCCAAGTGGCCCCAATTCTCCGCGCGAGATGGGGTCAGCTGGGTTAGCTTCAGACTTGACGTACACAATTTCGGGTGTAATGAATAAGTCCATGAAGACCAGATAGGTCCGACGGACTGAGAGGTTGATGTGAGTATTGGAGCTGCGGCCTTTTTCTAAAGCCCCAATTGTTCCTTGGTTGTCTGAATGTATGAGCAGGCGGCAGTCACGCAAGCCCATTTCCTCCAGAAAGTAGACAAGGAGTTCTACTGCGACTGTTTCCAGCCAACAGATGTCCCTCCCTGAGACTTTCCAGGAAGGAGAGAGGCGGAATGGGGCCCAGCAGTCCCCGATGACTACCCCGATGCCCCATGATGTTGAGGCGTCCACGTAAAGGTGCAAGTCCTGAAGAGGGCCACAAGGGCGCAGGGCTCGAGTGACACCGACCTTCTCGAGCTTCTCGAGCCACCACAGAAGGTCCGTGATCATGGAATGGGGGGGATGCTTTGTCAACATTTCATTGTTGTGGAAGGATGATGCAAAGTTTGATAGGGAAGGGAGGCGAGAGCGACCGTCGGCATAGACAAAGGCAACATGGCAAAGAGAGCCATGGATTTTTTCGACATCGAGGAGGTGGCAAGGACGGCCTTTGAAGTCATTGATGAAGCGCCGGACACGTTCGTGAAACTTCAATCGCTTCTCTTCAGGTAGACCAACTAATTTTTGCGGGATGTCCCAGCGAAATCCAATGAAGTTTGTAACAAACAAGAAATGCTCGTCGCCTTTTTCTTCGTGCCAAGGGACGCCAAGAGGACTAATGCGTCGTAGCATCTCTGTGCGGTCGTAGTCATAAAGAAAGCCGCCGTCATGGAAGGTGCCCGTCTTCGAAGGTATGCGAAACACCTTGAGGTCGTCCTCATATTTCGGGACAGGAAAAACGCCTTCATGCTCCCATATGTCAACCACGGCATTGGCAATCATCCCTGAGTTGCTACTAGCACAGGCGGCACCGAAAGGATGGTTGTGTTCGACGAAAAATTGCCCTGGTGTGCCTTGAACAACCAGCCAAGGTTTATGTGATGGTAAGACGGGGCAGGTGCGATGGAATTTCTCAATATCCAGTGTGCAAGCCTGGGTCCCAGGAGGTGCGAGAGCGACCTGGGTAAAAATATATGAGGATAGTTCAAGTTAAAGGGTGCATGACAATGAGGCTAGCAAAACAGTAGTACAAATGGTCACATCAGGTATGCTCGTTTGTGGTGTATGAGTACCAGCGGTACTCCAAAAAGGGTGACTCGGAAGCACCCTTAATGAGAGTGAGCATCAGAGATGCTCCAAAACGAACAAGATGTCCGTGATGAGTGAGGACAAACACAAGAGTGTTTGTCAGTGGGCACAAGATGTGACGTCCACGCGCAAGTTGCGAAAAGAGGTAGGGACAAGATGTCCGAGATAACGCATCCAAGATGCAAATATCCCAATCCGCAGATTGCAGCAAAGACGAAAACATCCCCACGCACGAAACGCAAAAGGGTGCATAATATAAAGCGAGAAGGTGGGGGGGAATAGATGAAAATGGAGACTCACGATGTCGGCCACCTTTGACGCCATGTCAAATCGCGTTGGAAAATCTTCTTTCCGTATGTGAGAGTTCACCGAAGGATGAATTTTTGAAGACTTTGAAAGGTGGCGGCAGATCCTGATTTTGTCGGGTGCACCACGTTGCTGAGGCTGGACCGAGACGATAAGTGGAGAGGATTGAAAAGGCCCACGAAGGATGAGCTCCACTTCTTGACGAGAGAATGGGCCTGACATCCTTTGCGCCGTGAGTTCCTTTTGCAAGTAGTCTTCGATCTCGTCCATATAGGGATCTGAGGAAGGGTTATTAGGAAGAATGACAGTTTCTGCAAGAGCTGGCATGTTTCCGAGTGGAAAACCATGCTTGAGGTTGGAGACAAGAAGGGGGTAGTCGTCAGAAAGACCGTGCTTGGCAAGAAAGAACTCGAAGGCGTCCGCGCTGTAGGGGTGAATGACGCGTTCAAAAATTGAAGAATGCATAAAGGACGAGGAAGTGTGCGGAAGACGATGAATAACCGAGGACGAGAAATCGACGTAAGAAAGACGGGGAGGACGTGCCACGGAAATAAAGTCTTCATGTGCTTCTATTGCGGCAGGTCCAGGAGAGGGCGTGATGGCTCTTGCTTCCGCAGAAGGAGCAAACATGAGCTCGCTCTTCCTTGCTGTGAAGGGTCGCACATTGAGAGGCAGCTTCGGCGCCTCGGACGTTCCAGTTGATACATATGGCCCGATTGTCGGGGGTGACGAGGCCAAAGGAGACGCTGCATTTCGCCCATGCTGGCTTGCCGTCCACGAATTTTGCTTCGATGGTTGATTTAAGGTGGAAGAAGATGTTGTGGCCTTTCTCCGCACAGATAAGGCAGCAGGCGTTGGGAGAGGAAGACTTGCCGCTGCCCGATGGAAAGGACGGTGAAGGAGGCTGGAACCGAGACGGTGTCCGTTGAAAGCTCTTGTTGAAGGGATTTCCACGACTGGCCGGTGGGAATCTCGGACCCTGAGCCACGCCCTGAGAGGATGCGAAGAGTTCATGGAACTCCTTCCGAAGCTTGTGACTCTCGCAAACTAAGTCATAGGCTTTGTCGTAGTCTTCCCCTTTGAACCTTAGCTTGCGACTTCGATGGTTCTGTCGGAACTCCAGCTCCATGACTTTCCATGCATCATACTGTTCGTCTCGCTCTCCCAATCTGTTGAAAAAATTGAAATGTTTTTCGAACCAGATGGAGTGCCCACCCTCTATTCCAAGCTTGTCTCGGGAAACCTGGAAATCCCACATGTTGCCAGCAGCTTCGGTCCACTGACTGCAGGTGAGTGAGAGTTCCTTGCCAAACCGTGCCGAGAGTTTATCAACATCAAGAATATAGATGCCTTTGACTTCCCCAGGCAGCGGATTGGATTTGATGGTTGGGAGGGTTGCACCTTCGTCAATTAGGGTACGTAAATTCTTTGACAGGAAGAAGGGGAGAGGAACCGCGACACATTTTTCTGTGTCATACAAGGTTTGGGCGAATTCGATGGGAAGTGGTTCCCCAACGATGCGCTCAACAAGGTTGGAGCCGTCCATACAACGTCTCTTTGACATCCTAAGCTCGTCTTCTGACAAGTTGACCTTGTCGTCTGTCTTTCTCTTCTTTTCCTCTTTTTCGAGCAATTCGAGATCTGCTAAATATGTCGCAAGACTGTTATAGATATGATCCCGGACGGAAATGAAGAATGAAGGGACCCTTAATCGGGCGAGATTTGCGGCGTCAATGGTAATCAAGGACGCGGCCTCCGATCCAACATCGGGGTAGGCTACTGGGTCTTCAATGTGGTTTAAGGTTTTGATGGACCTAGCCTCGTTCTCGGCCTCGATTTGCTTGTTCTTTTTCAAAATAGCTGGCAATGGGAGTGATTTGAGGAGTTTTATAACAGCAGGTGATGTGTGAGTTCTGCGGGCAGGGGGATCTGGAGGAGGAGGCCCTGCATCGATATTGTTGGTGTCGGTCATTTGTCAGGAAATTTTGAGAGAATGTGTGTGTGATAGAGGCTTCGAAATGGTTCACAGAGGTTTCAAGCTCGAAAAAACTCAATGACGACCAGGAAAAGACTTTTTCCGCGTCAGAATCAGATCCAATGCGATGGGGGAGAGTCCTCCCATTGCCTGAGCATATATTCATATTTGTAGTTGTAATTTATGCATCAAAGATAACGGAGCCTCTGCTTCTGACGCTGGGCGTTATCGTATCCTTAGATGCGCTAACCTCGTGCCTTGGTATGCACATCGCGGAACTTTAATATATCAGGTCTTCAGGTTCAGTCAGTACTCAGTCAAACTCAAAAGTATTGCACAGTCATGACTCACGACCAGTGAAGTGCTGGTTCAATCAGTACTCAAAGCTAGGGTTAGTCAGGACTCAGAGATTAGCTAGGTTGGGAGTTAATCTATTGCTTTGTTCTGAGATACTATATGCTTTCTCCAAGGTTGTGCAGGGCTTGACTAAGAGATCAAATGCCGGTGCTAAGTTGGGTGTATGAAATAACAGGGTTAGATTAGGACTATCTAAATGCCAAGTTTGTTCTCGAAAAATGCTACATTCACAAAGGTCCAGGCTACGTCATGACTTGACAATGGTCAAAAAAATGGGTTCGGTCAGGACATCGCCAATTTGCTTAGTTCATAGATATCAGTCGTGTGCTCGGTCAAAGATAGCAGGTGGTGGAATCCTATTTTGGAACAAAAATACCGGGCCTGCCACCTTGTCAATCGTACGCGTATCCTACTAAGCTTTTATATGAAACTGCAGGCTTCATCGACCAAGAGAGCAAAAGAACTCTCACTCCCTAGCATCGAGTTGACGTAGGCAGCAGCCTTCTGCCAAAGCCCAATCCACACCTCTTTGTCGTCAGCCAGGCAGACTTTCATATAAGCAGCAGCAAGGACCGTCGCCCAGACCTTTTCCGCCTCTCGCGCACCTTGGATCCTCGGGGGCATGATGGACTTGAGTCGGACCGGCGAAAGCTGCTTGCCAAGGAGGGAACTGAGTTTGTCGTCCAATTTAAAGGAGCCATCGAAATCTTGCAATCGAGCGGCGGCGACGATGGGAGCTCCCGCCTTCCAAGTGGTAGGTGCAGTAGCTTTTTTCTTCGTTCGAACACTTGCAGGTGCCCATATGACGTTTGCAGGTGGTGGAGTGGACTGTCCGATGCTTTCCCTCTTCCTCAAATCAACGATCACGTTGGAATAGTCCTTCAAAACTGAACCGGAAGCAGTCTTCATGGCATCCGATACCAGCAATGAAAGCGGCCTAGATGCCATTTTGTTGGACATCCTCGAAGCGGGAGTAGTAGGTTCATTCGCGTGTCTGAGAGCAGGAGCCGAGGGCACGACTGCACTGTAGGCCGAAGAGGGAGCAGAAGGGATGAAGGCACTCTTGGAGATTGATGTACTTTCTCGCCTCGACGCCCATTCCAAGCCACCGCCCCTAACCTCCATTGTGGACTCGGTCAACAAGGATTCCCGAATCAGTCCTTGGTCCTGATGGGGTGATTTTTCCACAGGAGTGAAAGGCCCAAGATCATCGTCGAGATCACTGACTGTGTCGTCCCAGTCATCATCTGAGTTGTCTTTCAAACCATCCTGCAATTCGTCATGGGGTTCAAGGCGCGAGTTACTGATGGAAATTCCGTTCTGCCGATTGTTCCTGCCGTCATCGACAGCAATGAAAGAGGCAAACTGACTTGCAAGCTGGTATGTCTCGCTGAACGGACAATCGCCGCCTTGATCACGGCGTCGCGCAATTTTTCGTTTGTCCTATCAAAGGACCCTTGGGATGATGTGTCGCCGTCTTCCAGTTCCAGAATAAGGCGATGGGCAGCGAGAGTGTGGATCAGAGGTGGGTAACCGTGGTCGCCTTCTGTCGCTTGATGTACCTTGATTGGCGGGAGGCTGAGCTCAGAGCCGTCCGGCAACGTCCCATGAAGAGTGATCGACTTGGGTACCTCAGTGGTGTCCGAGAGTATAACAAAGACGGTAAACCTGTTCGCTGGATATAAATCCGGTACTTGGGTCGGCGCTTGCTGCACCTTTGGTGGATCGGGTAAGCTGATTTGAACTCGCGCCATCATATCTCCAAGAGGGTCGCAGTCCTCGTCGAATAATGAAGTGACTTTTCCTTTGTCGTAGGCGGCTTTCTTGGCCATACCGCCACCGCGGGCTGGTTTATAGCCCCAGTCGATCTCGATGTTCCCCATGTTACCGAGGGGTGGAATCGTACTCGCCAAAAGAAGTCGCGATACCTTTTGAGAGATGTCTGCGCTGTGCGATGTCATAAGGCAGAGTCCGTTACCCCTGCGCGCAACCCCCTCGCAAAGAGCGGTCGATGCGGCATTTCCAATTCCTAGGGTAAATATGCGAAGATAGGACCCGCTCGCGGCGTTACCACCTCTGACGATTTCCCTGTCCACCAGTGAGAATATGTCGTCGAGATTCCAAGCCTAACAAAGTTGCATCAATACAACGGAAGCCCAAGAAAAAGATGCCAGTGTACAGACCTGGCCATCTGTTAACAGAAATAGAGATGTTGGAATCGAAGGATTTCGAGATCTGAGAGCATTTTCGAGGCCGATTTTTACTTCTGTACCCGGACCCATATCCGCGCTTATGGAATTAACATGATTGAGCTACGGAAACAGTCAGCGACGTATCAAATGAGACGCGGATTTACATACCGCAGTTTTAACTGTAGACGCATCATATTGTCGACTAGATCGCCAAAGCGATGAATAAGATGCACCATAGCTGTAAACGTTGAAAAAGGTCCCTTCGGAGGGCAAACTCTTCAAGAATAGCGTTAACGCCTCCTTGGCATAACCTATCCTGTCATGATGTTTCATGCTGCTGCTTCTGTCGATGAGGAAAATGTAATCCTGGGTAGGCAACGGATCAAGGCGAAAACGAGGGACGAATGTCAGGGACATTGCGATAGTCCGGTCGGCAGAGCGTCTCTCGGCGACACATCGCGGTTGTCCTAGTTTCGACGCATGAATAGCGAGAATGAAGTCACTATCTAACCTCGACGGGCGGGCTTTAGAGTCGAGCTTTACCAAGGAGGTGTACTCCGAAGTTTTGGAGCCCTTCCAATTTGCAACGTCCACTCTTATGGCGTGGGATGGAGAGGAAACAGATAGAATTTCCGATGTCACCTGAATGTCGACCACGATGTCAAATATTGTGCCTTTGGATGATGATAATGGTGCTGTCAACTCTGCGGGTGCCGTGCCATATCGATTTGCAATCTGAGTTGGGAGATTGAATTCGACTGGATCATACCCTGGAAGGTCTCCATCAGAGAGCTCGACAACATACTGCGAGGGCTCGTTCAGCGACATGAAGGCAGCTTCAGGCTAAACGAGCTTACGATGATTGTAACCTCGATGTCTTGGCCTCGAGGAATTGCGCCAATCGAGATGACAAAAACTGCGTGAAGATGGTCAGTGGGGTACAACGTGCGACAGAGCACGATGACGAGACTCACTATCCGGAGTGGCCTCGTACAATAATCCCGCCCATTGGTTATTGGATATCGCAATCTCGTATTCGTTCATCGCCTTTGATCGCTCTTTGACAACCCCTGTAACGACCTGGCCACCGCTGGCTTGCATCTTGAACACGCAGACCGCGCCGTTCGCAGGAACGGGAAAGGCGTATTGTGAACTTGAAGACCGGTCGTTATCACGGCCATTGAGGTACAACTGCTTGAGTACAACACGTGCAGATACTAGGTCAATTAATTTTTGAGTAAAAAATTAATTGAACACGAAGGATAGGAGTTTACCGTCGAGGATGTACACTTTAGCGGATACCGACACCAGGGGAAGATATGTCGGCGACCCATCCGTCCCGTAGGAGATAAAACCGTACCCAGGAAGGTTTTGCATGTTAAGAGTCGAGGGCTTGAATAAAGGACGCTTAAAGTGGCGCAATCTCAGCCCACGACCTTTTATAAGCACCTGCTATCGATAAGCGCCCATCCAAGTAGACTTGCCCTTGAACGCGAGGTGGCTTAAATGGGGCACAAGCGGACGATGACTACAGCCACGTACCAATCTAACCTTCTATTGCTTAGACCCGCGGCGTCGCAAACAGCTGACCGAGTCATGTACTAGTGCTGAGCGACGGGCGAGAACTTGGTGAGTCGAAGCAAGAAACAGAGAGTTGAAAATCGATGCACTTCGGCATTCAGATGACCTTCCATGGAGTAGGTTCTGTAGGGACGTGTTTCTAGCCACCTTCGTCTGAGGAGAACCACGTAGGTTGTCGATATTGCCCGCATTGTTGCCAAAAGGAAAGTAATTCCAAAGGTGTTGCAATCGAAAAGAGAGAATATGGTGTTTCACATTCCGAAGGTCAGCGTCCAGTGTTTCGTGTGAAAATCAGAAAATCAGTGCTGCCCCGACCCCCCGCAAGTGGGCCGCAACCTTGGTTCACGCATAGTAATTATATTTATTGCTAAAAGCCACTTTTCTACTAGCTTTGGCAAAGGCTTGAATCGTCGATACATTATTTTTGGATGTACTCTGTGCGCTAAGTACCATGTAGCTGACCGGCTGGAACTTAATAGAGACTGTACTTGGTTTCTGACCAATTCACTGCGGTTACAAATTTCGCGGGACTGGCATTTTGCTGGGGCGGCATTGGATGTGTCCTCAGCAGCATCTGGTAGGAAGCCACGTCATTAAGCGAAATCCTTTGGTTCGTGAGCTCAATCCGCATTCCTCTCCCATCCATTTCCACCTCTGCTGGAAAGTCTGCGGGAAATCGGTACCGCTTGCTTGTCCCCAAATCTGCAGGGTTAGTTTTGTTTACATATGACCTCATTACTCTGGACAGACCGTAACCCGACTCCTGCGCCAAACCTGGTGGATCCTTGGCGAGCTCGAGGACAATGGCGGAATCCACGACCTCAAACTTGAACAAGGGATACGCCAGCTTTCCCTGGATGAAGATTGCCAGAGCTACCGTCTCCTCCTGCTCAGTTGGTGTCCAAATCACTTTTGGCATTGCTCCTTCTCCACTAGTATCACGGACCCACGGGGATTCGTGTTCCTCGTCTGACACGAGTAAAAGCCGATCCAAAAAAACATCAACGTAAATAGTCAACTCGGGGAGAGGAGCAACAGGGCGAAGGTAAACAGTACGCGGATTGACGGGACTTCGTAATAAGAGGTTGGGTGGAGTGAATGTGATTGCGACGCTGTAGTTATGGGTCATCAAATTTGTCAACTGCCAAAAACCCGGCTCAGTAATTGCATTTTGTGGGCCTGGATGGATAGCAATGGAAATAGTATGGCCACTGGGCATCTGCCTGCTGACGCGGTCGGGTTCTAAACCTTTAGAAACCAATGATGAATTCTCCGCTTCACGAAGTAGACGGTTCGCGGCCGCGTTGAAATCAGACTCCAGGTCGCCATCGCCAAGTTTGACTTTCCAGGCTCCGTCAATTTCCGATAGCGGAGAAACGATGCAGTAAAATTTAGGCTTGTCTATACCAACGGCGAAGGCGTGGACATTAACCAGTATCACCAAAGCGCGGACTCTGGGGTGAGTATTGGGGCTCACAACAAAATACGACCACCTGCGCTTGGGAGTCCCATCTACGACCAGTTCGAGAGTACGTGTCTCCTGGTCCCATGGTTCATCGGGGTCACATTCCAACAATGTATAGCCTTCTTCAAAGGAGGGATTATTGACAAGATGAAAAAAAAATCGGGATTTCGGGTATTCTCTCTCCTTTGAACTCCAACGGATGTCTTTGACGTATAACTCAACAGGCTCTGGGTCATACTCCACATCGTGCGCAGTGAGGACGGCGCTGGTGAGAATGCGACAGTACTGTCCAAATTCTTTCCGAATCAAGTAGATGCTTAGCGGACCCGTCCCGCCTAAGATTTCGCAGTTAAGTATGGCCTGATATATCTCCACAGAGCCCTTTGTATATGGGACCCGAACGACAGGTAGCCATATGTGTATCCCAGTATTGGTCAATGCATGAGGATGTTTCGAGCTGGCCACCTCGAGCCGTCGAACCCCCTGCGCATATTGAAACTGCCTTGGCGAACTGGCAAGCAGGCCGGTTTCGGGATAGTGGAAGAAGTCTATGAACTCACTTGTCGGGAAGGTGTGGCCATCTGCGTTGATCACCCATCTAGAGCGAAACTGGTCCGTAGTAGGATTCGGAGTCGCCCACACGAAAAGGCTATGGTCATCCGAGCTCTTCATGATTTCCTGTTGCAGACGGAAGAATGCCTGTTGGCCCTCTCCGTACAGTGTCGGCATATTCACATCGAAAATCCCCATCAGACAGTAAGCTATATCTTCCACCCTCGTCGTCTCGCGCATCGCGGCCCATGACATGCGCTGCGCAATGCTAAATTCGCTCATGGGTTTGAACGCTAGTGCTTCACGTGGAATACCAGTGATGTTTGAGATGTCCTCCTGCAGACTGAACTTCGTCCCAATTTCTTTCCACATGCTGTCGTAAAAGATGAGGGTATTCGGGGCAATGAGCTCCTGCAATGTCCAACCGCGCGTAAACCAGCGGCTCTTGGAAAATGGTGACTCTTGGTCGCCCCGGGCCTGGACGTCGGACAAATAGGCATAGCAAACAATTGCCGACTTGTACCACTGGTACATGGAGTTGATTGCCTCAGAAAGCTCGGAACTGCTTGTCTTATCGATGCAGCAGGTGTCGATCCAAACGTACTTGAAGCCATCTTGAATAGCCCGTTCGCAACATTTCTTGATCTTGGCATAGCCCGCCATAGATGTCGCAGCGGGTGTCTCAAAGTCCTGGAGGGTCACTTCGTCGTCACCCCATGTGTGTGAAAGGATAGCGTAGGGAGGTCGCTTTGTTTCGTCAAAGAAGTATCTGAATTTCAACTGGTGCACATCAAGAAGACGCATCGGGCGGAGGGAGATTTAGCTGTTGAGAATGCAGTAGTGTATGTAGTGTCCGTCTTTTTCGACAGCTCTGTCTTCAATCCATCGACGGCAGGCGGTTTAAAATGGCACCCTGACGCAAAGAAGGGAATATAAAAGTGGACAGCCTTTTCGTGCTCCACCAGCGACCACTGATTTGCCTCATGCCCAAGTTTTGACAAGTGACTAGTGACTGGTAAATATTCTCCGAAACCGGTGGGATCGTTATAACTTATCAAACCAGTGCTAATTACCGCTAGCAGACTTCGGATAATTATTGACGATAAGATGAATGAAATGAACCTTCCTTACAAGATCTTGTATAGTACTTGGTACACCGGTTCGCGTGTACTAATTGCTAAAAACCATTTTTTCTTGGGCAAAGACTCGAAGAGTCAATACACTGTTTTTGGATGTATTCTGTACCATGTACCATGCAGCTGAGCGGCTGGAACATTTTAAGAGATACTGTACTTGGTTTCTGACCAGTTCACCGCTGTTAGAAATTTCACGGGACTGGGATTCAACTGGGATTTTGCTGCGGTGGCATTGGATGTGTCCTCAGCAGCATCTGGTATGAAGCGACGTCATTAAGCGAGATCCTTTGGTTCGTCAGCTCAATCCGCATTGTTCTCCCATCCATTTCCACCTCTGCTGGAAAATCTGTGGGAAATCGGTACTGCTCACAAGTCCCCAAATCCGTGGGGTTAATTTCGTCCAAGTACGACATCATTTTTCTGTAAGTACCGTCGTAACCTGACCACCGCCCCAATCCTGGTGGATCGTTGGCAAGCTCGAGGACAATGTCGGAACCCACGACATTAAACTTGAATAAGGGATACGCCAGCTTTCCCTGGAAGAAGATCGCCAGAGCTGCTGTCTTGTTCCGCTTAGTTGGTGTCCAAATCAGTTTTGGCATCGCTCCGTCTCCATTTTGGACCCACGTCGATCTGTGTTGCTCGAATGGTACATGCCTAATCTGATCATAAAGAACATCAATGTAAATAGTCAACTCGGGGAGAGGAGCACCAGGGAGAGGGTAAACAGTACGCGGATCGACGGGACTTCGTAATAAGAGGTTGGGTGGAGTGAATGTGATCGCGACGCTGTACTCATGGGTCATCAAATTTGTCAGCCAAAAACCCGGCTTAGTAATTGCATTTTGTGGGCCTGGATGGATAGAAATGGAAATAGTATGGCCACTGGGCATCTGCTTGCTGACGCGATCGGGTTCTAAACCTTCATAAACCTCCTCCGCTTCACGATATAGACGGCTCGTGGCCGCAATGAAATCAGACTCCAGGTGGTCGCCATCGCCAAGTCTGACCTTCCAGGCTCCGTCAATTTCCGATAGCGGAGCAACGATGCAGTAAAATTTAGGCCTGTGTATACCATCGCGAAAGGCGTGGACATTAACCAGTACCACCAAAGCGCGGACTCTGGGGTGAGTATTGGAGCTCACAACGAAATACGACGTCCTGCTCATGGGAGTCCCCTCTGCGACCAATTCGAGAGTACGTGTCTCCCGGTCCCATGGTTCATTGGGGTCGCATTCCAACAATGTGTAGCCTTCTTCAAAGGAGGGATTATTGACAAGATGAAAGATAAGTCGGGATCTCGGGTATTCTCTCTCCTTCGAACTCCAACGGATGTCTTTGACATATAACTCAACAGGCTCTGGGTCATACTCCACATCGTGCGCAGTGAGAACGGCGCAGGTGAGAATGCGACAATATTGTCCAAATTCTTTCCGCCTCAAGTAGATGCTTAGCGGACCCGTCCCGCCTAAGATTTCGCAGTTAAGTATGGCTTGATATATCTCCAGAGAGCCTTTTGGATCAGGGACCCGAACGACAGGTAGCCATATGTGTACCCCAGTATTGGTCAACGAATGAGGATGTTTCGAGCTGGCCACCTCGAGTCGTCGAACCCCCTGTGCATATTGAAACTGCCTTGGCGAACTGGCCAGCAGGCCGGTCTCAGGGTAGTGGAAGAACTGTATGAATTCACTGGTTGGGACGGTGTGGCCATCTGCATTGATCACCCATCTAGAGCGGAACTGCTTCGAAACCGGATTCGGAGTCGCCCACACGAAAAGGCTATGGTCATCCGAGCTCTTCATGATTTCCTGTTGCAGACGGAAGAATGCCTGTTGGCCCTCTCCGTACAGTGTCGGCATATTCACATCGAAAATCCCCATCAGACAGTAAGCTACATCTTCCACCCTCGTCGTCTCGCGCATCGCGGCCCATGACATGCGCTGCGCAATGCTAAAATTACTCATGGGTTTGAACGCTAGTGCTTCACGTGGAATACTAGTGATCTTTGAAATGTCCTCCTGCAGGCTGAACTTCGTTCCAATCTCTGTCCACATGCTGTCGTAAAAGATGAGGGTACTCGGGGCAATGAGCTCCTGCAACGTCCAACCGCGCGTAAACCAGCGGCTCTGGGAAAACGGTGATTCTTGGTTACCCCCGGCTTGGACGTCGGACAAATAGGCATAGCAAACAACTGCCGACTTGTACCACTGGTACATGGAGTTGATTGCCTCAGAAAGTTCGGAACTGCTTGTCTTATCGATGCAGCAGGTGTCGATCCAAACGTACTTGAGGCCATCTTGAATAGCCAGCTCGCAACATTTCTTGATCTTGGCATAGCCCGCCATAGATGTCGCAGCGGGGGTCTCAAAGTCCTGGAGGGTCACTTCGTCGTCACCCCATGTGTGTGAAAGGATGGCGTAGGGAGGTCGCTTTGTATCGTCGAAGAAGTATTTGAATTTCAACTGGTGCACATCAAGAAGTCGCATCGTGCGGAGGGAGATTTAGCTGTTGAGAATGCAGTAGTGTATGTGTTCGTCTTTTTCGACAACTCTGTCTTCAGCCCATCGATGGCGGGCGGTTTAAAATGGCACCCTGACGTAAAGAAGGGAATACAAAAGTGGACAGCTTTTTCGTTTTCCAATAGTGACCACTAATTTGCCTCATCCCAAGTTTTGACAAGTGACTGGTAAATGTTCTCCAAAACCGGTGGGATCGTTATCAAACCAGTGCTAATCACCGTTAGCAGACTTCGGATAAATCATACTGCCAGCTGTGAACATGTTATCTCCTATCGATGGGCCTAAAATGAATGTTACAGTGAAAGACCATTATAACAATAACTTGGAAGCCTCATCGATCAGAGAACATCACTTCCAAGCATAGACTTGACGTAGTCCGCGGCCTTCTGCAAGACCAATCCATACATCTTTAGCGTCCGCCAACAGACTTGGTGATAGGTGCCGTTGGTGTCTCAGCATAAACTTCCACAACACGCACTAGATTGGACGGTAGCATTTCCTCTTGAGCAGATTTTCTTCCGAATCGACGAGAGACGACCTTTCGACTGGGTTGTCGCCGACCACCCCCACATGCTGCTCGTCAAGATAGTGGGCCGGACCCGCGATCGTCTCCGGCTGATCGAGTTCTTCTCCCTTGCAAGTCTCCGATAGTTGGTCAACCGTTGTCGTGTAATCGAGGAACGTTCGGAATTTAGACCACTTGAGCTGACGGGCAGCAGATGTCGTTGAATGAGCCAAGCCCGTCCCCCATCCTGCAAGGACTTGTGCGAGGTAATGCTGCGGCCCAACTTGGAAATCGTCGTTGGAATCTCTGTTCAAGTCATCATCCGTCAGTCCGTTCTGTTGGCCATCCCTTCACTCGTCGACAGCAATAAAGGAGGCAAACTGGCTTGCCAGCTGATAGGTCTCGCTAAAACGGACAACGGCCGCCTCGATCACTGCATCGCGCAGCTTTTCGTCTGTCGTGTCGAAGGACCCTTGGGAGGAAATGTCGCCATCTTCCAACTCCAGGATAAGGCGATCGCGATGAGCGGCGAGGGTATGAATGAGGGGCGGAAGACCTGCGTCTCTGTCAGCCGCTTCGTGTACGTTTATTGGCGGAAGCGTGAGCTGAGAACCATCGGGAAGCTTTCCTCGAAGAGTAACCGTCTTAGGCAATTCAACAGTGTCTGAGAGAATGACGAAGACAGTAAAACGGTTTGTTGGGTAGAGAGCTGGTACTCGAGTGGGCACTTGCTGGAACTTTGGCGGGTCAGGTAGGTTGATCTGGAACCGTGAGGTTGTTGGGTCGTAATCCACATTGAACGAAGCTGTGATTTTGCCTGGTCGTCGCCTATCTTCAGCGCGGAAAATGTGTGAACCCAGTCGATGTCTATATCCCCCATGCTACCGAGAGGCGGAACTGTACTCGCCATGAGAACACGGGCGACCTTTTGGGCGATGTCTGCGTTTTGGGATGTCATGAAACAAAGTCCGTTGCCTCTGCGTGCGACCCCCTCACATAGAGCCGTCGAGGCAGCATTTCCAATGCCCAGTGTAAATATGCGGAGCTGGGTACCGGTGGCGGCATTGCCGCCTCTGATTACCTCGCTGTCAACCAAGGCAAATATGTCCTTGTGCCCCCAAACCTGATAAAATCGCTATGATTAAATGAATAAAGGAAATGGCCATTGCACTGACCTCGCCATCTATCAGCCTAAGGGACTGAACAATTTCGAGATTTAAGAGCACCTTCTAGACTACACTTTATTTCAGTGCTGCACATATCTGCACTCGTTGAATTGACGTGTCGACGCTGCAAATAAATTACAAGTCAATATTTGGATTGCAATAAAAAGGAACGAACGCACAGCAATATCGAGCGTAGAAGGTGTATACGGTTGCCTAGATGGCCAGAGCGACGAATACTCCAAGCCGAAGCTGAAGATGTTGAAAGGTGTTCCGTGGGGAGGGAGGCTTTGCAAGAAAATGACTAATGCTTCATTTGCACGCGTCATCTGGCTTCCTGCAATACTTCCACTGCGACCAGCAAGGAAAACAAATTCCCGAGTGGGAAGGCGGTCGAGTTTGAACCGAGGAACGAGTGTCACGATATAGCAATGGTCCGATCTGCCATTCGTCTCTCGGCAACACAGTGGGGTTGGCCCAGCATCGAGGATTGAGGAGCGAGAGCGAAGTCTCTTCCCAACCTCAACGTGAGTGCACTGGGGTCAAGCTTTAGGGAAGCTGCGTCCTTTGACGTCTATTCCTTCTAATTCCTGGTGTTCACTTGGCTTGCATGAGACTGAGACGAAACTGATAAGATCTCAGTAGTCATCTGGATTTCGACTGCAATGTTGAGAATTGTGCCTTTCGATGAGGAGGACGCTGGATGACGGCGCCGCCGGTTCGGTGAGTTGAGTTCCATGCCATATCTGGGTCCAATATACGTTGGGAGGCAATGCTCGACTTGGTCGTACCCAGGAGGTCATTGTCAGACAGCTGCACAACATGCTGAGAGCATTGAATCAGCACCATGAAAAAAATGGCAGATTGAGTGCTTACCATAATAGTAACCTCAACGTCCTGACCCCAAGGAATCGCGCCAATTGAGATTACACAAGGCTCCTTGATTGCCCTTCTGACTTGTTTTATGGGTGCCCATTTCGTTGACCGGAGCCCTCTCGCAGCCGGATCCCCGTCTACCAATCTACGCCCGTCACTCTTCCCAACTTCAACGGTTCAGAACCTTGCCTGAGATGGTGTGTGAATCGAAAACCACGAGGTGTAGAACGTCGTCTCCCTGCAGGCTGCGAGGCGATCAAGTACTAAAGGCGTTATCCGGTCTGAGTCGCGGCCTGAATGTGTCTGCCATTACCGGATGGCTCGAAGGTGCACTATAAAGCTGATATGATTGAATAATGTAGCGCAAGAAGTAAGTGGTCGTTGAGGAAGAGTTGCGAAGTTGTCACGCCGAACGTTACAGACGCGTTATGAATGTTCGCAGTGACTCTTTCAACCCGTGCAACAACGATCTTCAAAAACTCGCCACACATGTACAGGACCATTGAGCTCAGCATCGCAGATTCGTTTGAACGTCGGTATTACGTAGTGGTAGACTGGCAGGTGTAGCGATCAACAAGGTCGCGCACTCGAGTACAAAGTTTGCAATTGTAATTCTTGATTCGACAAACGGTTGATCTCAATTATTTCACGAAGCGCCAAACCCTTTCCGATATCTTTCGACCTCCTCCCGATAAGCATCCGCTTTCTCGTTTAACCCTCGCTTGGAATAGAACTGCATGATCCTTATCGTTAAGTCGCGATAGTTACCACTGGCATTCAAGCCTTCTTTGATCAATGCTTCGCGGAACTTCAAGATAGGGTCAATGGCGCTCTCGGATCTTTTGAGGGTCGAAGAGTTCCAGCGGGCGAGCGTCTGGCAGTACTGCTTGGCTTGTTGGGCGTACTCTTCGCGCAATTTGTCACTTTCGGGAGTCGCATTGGCGCAGGCCGGGCAAGTGCAGACAAATCCGTAGCCCGAGAGTTGGTTCTGGCGGTCGGCCACTGACTGATTTTCCGCGCAATAAGAATAGAAAAATTGGTCGCCTTTCTTTATATCCACCTCTGCGTAGAACTGGAGAGAAAACGATGCCAAGGAAAACTTGTGAAGGATATTGGGCCTGCAACTGGTACAGCGGGTTAGAACAAGATTAGATGGGCAAACCATGAACTTCAACATACCTGTGGTTGATACGCGAGCCGATCTTGGTCACGACAGCGTAGACGTTTTCGCTGGAAGGGAGTAACTCTGGGCCGTCGAAAAGCTCGTCGACGCCATAAGAATTCGTCTGTATCACTCCCAAAAGCGGCCCACACCCTTCTTTCGGATGGACCAAGAGCGATTTGTAGGCAGTCCGGTTCTCCGGGCTCATCCTCGCCATCGCCATCTCGAGCTGCCTTTCAAACTCGAGCGAAACTACCGCCGTAGCGGTGTTAACGTCGCAATCCGCAGGCAAATTGGCTAGGCATGGGAGCCTCTGAGCGATGTTGCGGGGGCTTACAAGGAGGGGACGTTCCGCAAGGATGAGCTCGCCACATTTGATGTCCTTCGTCGCGAAAAGACCGGTGCCCATGTTCGGAGCAGAGCGAATAGCATATGCTGGGGGACCAGCTGGTTTTGGTACGCGTTGTGGGTATCCAGGCGCCTCGAGAACTTTGTGTTTTGTCGGTGAGAGTACAATCCACTCGGTGTATCCATCCGGGTCAGCCGGGGAACCGAGCGGCCTGTGCGGAACGGTGGTGAAAATTATACCCTGTACGTCGTATCTAGCTTTCATTGGATCCGATGGCAAGAGAGGATAGTTCCCGGGTTTGTAGTCTTTCGGAAGCGCTGTGGAAAGGTTGACAATCAGATGGTTAATGTGCGATACTAACGAAACTTAGAAGGACGATTATCACCGGCTTTAACATTTTCAAAGAATAAAGGCACCCCTTCAAGTTGGTGCAAGGCATTAGGACGTTGAAGACTCCATTTTAGAGTGGTACACACCTGCATTCGGTTTTGGCATCTGGTTGCTATTAGATGCAGTCGATTCAGTCGGGCCGGGATACAAAGGCTCTGCCTTGATCTTCGCGTTTTTGAGGAAACCTCGCTTCATTGCTTGCGATTTGAGAGCAGAGGCGAAAGGATGGGAAGGAAAGAAAAACTCACCGAACCTGGCTGATATTTATGGGTATGAGTAGAGAAGTGCTCTGGCGTCCATCAATCTTCGATGCTGGTTTGACACCAGCTGTGTGCGGAATCCCTTCTCGCAATGCTTGAAGGAAGTGGCCTTTCCCTATCGACGAGAGAATTGCCACGTTTAAGAGAATCCTTCGATGGGAGGATATTTTTGAACCTCAAAGTCCTTAGCGTCCATTCATGGAAGTTTGAGACGAAAGAGAAGTAATATAATTCTATGTAAGAGTACTGGAAAAATTTGCGTCAATCGTGAGGCAATTGCTGCCAGTGAGTGGTGGTAGTACGTACATGATACATTGTTTTATAAAAGCCCACAATACGGGTGAGAGCGTAGCATAATACAAACTGGGTTGGCTCGGTCTAGAACTTGTAGGCTGGAACGGCAGAAACGAGATATTGCTGGAGAGAGAGGTCGGAGTGGACTCCATCCAGTCTACACTTCGAAACACGTTGCGTATCAGACGAGGTTGTGGTGGTGTCGTTAGCCTTGAATGCCCTGGAGCCTGGAGGGTTGAACGTTGAACGTTGAACGTTGAAAGACTGTTGAAGGTCGAGGAAAGAGTACAGGAAGTCCTTGCCACACACAGCCACACAATGATGAAATAACATGTCCACTTTCAGAGAAATTCAGACTCGACCACGAAACCAACCAACAATATTTTACGCCTAGGAAGGAGCCAACTGCTAAGTTGCTGGATCTCGCCCACCCCAGGTGAAATCACCAGGCCAGTGTTTTCGAGAAACCATGTATGTTTTTATCTTCTCTGCGGGCAGATCGTTTCCTCATTTATCGTCCAATAGCATAAGTACTTTACAGTTATGTCGAAGAACCCATAACATTCGTCCAATTCGTGGCGGACCTCATTGGAACTGATGTTGACAATTATATCCTTATGTTTACCTTGTCGTTGCACCCAAGGTTATTCGAGGTTCGATCTATTGTGGTTTCCTGTCTCCACTGGCAATTTTTCTCGCAACCACTGGAGATCCTTGACTAGCTGAAATATTTATGAAGTTTGTCGAGGTTGATGTTATTCCTGGTTCAGACATCAGCCTTGAAGCCTCCTTGAGGCATGCCACGCGATGTCGACACATACACTATATTAACAACCTCTTGGGCCTTTCTTTTCGTCCGTCACTCTCGCCATGCCCTGGTTTCGCCTGCCATCTTTTTTCGGAGGCTCGAAAGTCGCTTCCCATTCGAACAACCCATCCGTGAGCATTGCTTTCTGAATATAGGAAAAGGAAATACTACTAATTGTGCTATTTCTTCCTTAGGTTTCTTCCACCACTTTTGTCAACCAAGCAAAAGACGACAGCAGCCTCTCTGCGAAACCGACGTCGACAGAGTATGCCGGCGAGGCGGCAAAAGAGTTTCTTGACGCCCTGGAGGCTGTCGCCGACCAAATCCCTCTACCTGGAGTCGCCACCATTGTAAAGGTCGCGAAAAACATCATACACGCATGCGATGTGAGTAGACGCCTTGATTGTGGCCGGCTGTTGCTGACTTTGTCTGTTACAGGACAGTCACGCCACCTTGGAACGTGCAGAGGAACTGAAGCAGCGTATAAGGACGCTTATGACCGTTTTGGTCAACGAATTGAAGGAGAAGAAGAAGGGTGAAAGGATCCAGGCAGAGCTCGAGGCCGATATCCAATCGTTGTCAAAGTACTACCTCTGTCTCTGCCGGGAAAAGTTTCTGATGTTAAGTCTATTCTCCAGCGATCTGGAATATATCCAGGGGAAAATCAACGAGATTTCCTCTCAAAATGCGCTTCTCTTAATTCTCTTCAAAGGCCTTAATGAAGAAAAGGTCAAGAAGTGCATGGGACGCCTAGACAATTCGTTGACGAACTTCGGTGTAATGTCTTGTTGCTAAAGATGAGTTGAACGTGAGCTAACCTCAGAGTTCTGCAGCTCGCTCGTCAGATCAACGACGCAAAATTTCTGCACGTATTGGAACAAGAAATATTGGCATTTCATAATAGCCATCAGAAGTCATTGGATGACATGAGTCGAAAGGTCGACCACCTCCAAACGACTATGGATGATCTCAAAATTATACTGGACGAAAACCATGAGCATGAGCAGCTGTCGAGGTCCGCCACTTGCCGTCGACGTCCACGTGCTAAAATTCCTGCCAAGGGGGCGATCTTGCGTGGTCGTGACGCCCTTGTAGCCCAACTTGTCCAGATTCTAACTGCAAATCTAGATGGCCAGAAGCGGTCTCACATCTGTCTACTCGGGCCAGGCGGGATGGGCAAGACCTCCACTGCGCTGGCAGTCATGGCAGATCCAAACTTGAAGAACCACTTTGCCGAGCAAAACCGTATCTGGGTTCCATGTGTCAAAGCGACATCATATTCACTTCTACTCGACACTCTTTATAACTCATTAGGGACGACTCAGAATACTGGCGACACCCTCCAAGACATCCTTTCTGGAATTCATTCATCGAAGAAACCTGTCATTCTGTTGCTCGACAATTTCGAGACTCCATGGAACTTGGCGGAATCCAGATCAGATACGGAGCAACTTCTGAATGAACTCGATCAAATTCCCCACGTCAGTCTCTTTATCACGATGAGGTCGTCCATTCCTCCCTGCAACGGAAAGCAGTGGTCACCCTTTGAAATCGAAGCAGTGGATGATGTTGCCGCCCGTCAAATCTACCTCGATATCTACCCTGCGAGTAAGGATGATCCCAAACTTTCGGCGCTTCTTCAAATCCTTGGATATATGCCTCTTGCCATAACCTTGACGGCGAAAAGGGCTGCGACAACCAAGTTGGGAGCGGAGGAGCTCTTGGAGGAGTATCAACGTGTTGGGACGACGATGCTCGGACGAGGAGGGGATGCGAAGCATAGCATCGACGTTAGCATCAGGCTTTCTATAGACAGTCCACCCATGAAAGCTCACAAAGAAGCGTTCGAGCTTCTCGCAATCCTCTCCATGTTGCCTGTTGGCACCACGTACGATGGCCTCAAGAAGTGGTGGGCGAGCAATTTGGGTGATCTTACTGGCGCTTTGGAGGTTCTTTGCGAAACCGCCCTCGTACAGCTGCGTGGGGACCACTACTCTGTTCTTCCGGTTATCCAATCGTACACCCTCGATAATTCTCGATTCCCTGACCATGTTCGCACCGAAATGATCACGTCCGCATGCACATTCCTAGGAAAACACAAGTCTTCGCCTGGAGATGTTTCTTTCAAAGAACATTCCGATGCGCTTTCTGACGGGGAAGTGAATCTACAGGCTGTCCTTCTCAAGGCTCAAGTTCCCGACCCGAAATTAATTGAAGCTTTCCTCATTTTGGCGGCATATCAGCTTTCAACGCGACCGCGACTCGAGCTCATTCGATATGCCTTGAAACTTGCACGCGAGTTAGAAGGCCACCAGTCACTCCTCGGCGAGGTCTTGACCTGTTATGGCAAGATCCTTATATACCTTGACCGCTATGAACCTGCCGAGAAGTATTTCAAAGAAGCAGAACAAAAATTCCTGTCGGTCCCCGATGAGAAACGTGCCGCTCGCAGCTGGCTGAATCTTGTCGAGTTATACAGGGCAAAGAGTGACCGCGATTTCGAGAAGGAGTTCCCATTAGTAAAGGATGCTAGCGCTGTCTTTGAGAGGCTCAACGACACTGAGGGCGTGGCTCTCAGTTTGTATTACCGCGGAGTCATTTATGGACAGAAAGGAGATCCACTGGGCATTCAATGCCTTATTGACGCACGGGAGAGGTTTCGAAAACTTGGAGATCGGCTGAATCAGGCTAAATGCACTTACGAGCTCCAGTGGGCTCATTACTGGACCATGAACTTCCACAAAGCTGTAGAATTCGGCGAGGCTGCGATCAAAGAATATCAAGATATTTTGCAATATTCCGGCCTTGCCATCCAGCTTCTTGGCAGAACACTTTTCATGATAGGCGACTATCCTCTCGCTCTCCAGAAACTGGTTGATGCTCTTCCGATTTGCAAGTCATACGGCCGTCCTACGGACATCGCTCAAACCCTAGAAATGATAGGACGAGCCTGGGCGAAAATGGGCCAAATCGCAGATGCCCAAGGTGTTTATCTCGAGGCAATGCGATATTACAGCGCCATCTCAGGGCCTATTGGGAAATGGGGTATGACCCGTTGTCAGTTCCTCACTCACAAGGCGGAGGACCCATTTCTGGTTCCAAACTCGGAGGAAACAAGTGCTTTAGTCTACCTGTACAAAGACTTTCTTTAGCTTCAACCTGTAAAGAATTCGCAGGACGTGAATTGTGTTCTATATTACTTATTTCGACGATAGAGGATGAAAATCACTGCTACTTAGTTATATACTCCTAAATAACGCCCGGATGGGGTTGAGCAGTGCGCGCTAGTGGACATGCTAACTTTCCGCCCTACTGAATAATTGTCCGCCATCCGTCAAAGACTAGATTTACAAAAACAAAACTATTGGAACGGAAACATATCAAAGACATAACCTACAGGTGGAGTCGAGAACGAAAGGCCTTGAAGGAACGTCGATGTCAGGTTTATGTGGTTAAGCAGAAAAGCACTCATCCTGTGAGCATCGCATACAACTGTAGACTAAATTAAACAATAAAGAGCAACAAATATAAGGAGAGTCTGGAAGATATCATGACCAGTAATTGTTGAAGTTGAAAAGAATGGCGCTGGTATCGATGATTATCTACATGTCACCCATTTGAGCACACGAGCAAATAGGGAGTCGGGTATCACGTCTTCTCGGGAATCTGAAAGAGTACAGTGCAGTAGTTAGCTTGAGCAAAGATTAAAGTAAGGAACAGCTCACCTGTAACGTATTTTTCACTGTAAGCATCGCCAACATGGGATATAGATGCGCTTTTTACAGATTTATCGGTATTATGATTATCGGGGTATCCAGATCCAACCATGGGGTATTCCATCTTGGGAGACGTAGCAGGTGTTGGCGGGGTTTCATATTTGACATGCGGGAGATGACCTGAGGAAGTCGAACGTGACGGTTGGAGTGCTGGCGAAGGTTGTGAAGGCTTTTTCGTCGCTAGACTGAAATCCGTTCCAGCGAAGTAATCCGTCTCCGTGTCCTCGACAGTCGGTGATGGAGATGGCTGCGGCAATATCTGGAGACTCCTTGCCCCATTGCTTCCCGCCTTTTTCGCCTTCGCCGTCACAGGCACTTGTAGTGTTTCTTCTTTCGCTGGTGATTCCTGGACCACTTCCTCCTCCACTGCTGTCCTCTCATCCTCTTCTTTTTCAACATTGGTCTGCGTCCGCAGATTTACAAAGGAGTTTGCAGTCGTCATTGGCAATTCCTTCTCCTGTTCCTGGTGCTTGACAGGTTGACCATTGTTCGCGGCTTGTCTTTCCTGGTTCGGCGGCCCATCACTTGCCATTCCTGTTGTGGACTGGTCACCCCTTTTCAACGCCAGAGTGCTACCGCGAGCTTCCGGACGATCAGCAACGTTGACCGATAATTTAGGTAAGTCAGTCTTTGTTTCTTTCGGAGCAGGAGCCTGGACTTTGGAGGTTAAAGTGTCGTGGCCATTCTGAACCTTAACCGGAGCTTCATATCTAAACAAGACGAGAAAGTCAGGTTTGCTCAAGGGATGACAATGTTAAGACTAAGTTAACTACAACGTACAACGGTTGTTCATGGCCTCTGCTTTCGTCAACGAGAGGATTGCGTTCCTCAACCATATGTGGGCTGTTTATAGCGAGCTCTGGTTCGTTGACGAAGAACTGGCCCCATGAGATGCTGCCAGTGGGCGAGGTAGGCGATGCGACGAAAGGGAATTCGTCACTGACGGCGCTGAGAGGGCTGAGCTCGCCGCTGGTCGCAATACCAAGGGGTTTAGGGCTATCAGTGAGAATAGGGGCGACTCCAGCTAGGAATATTATAAGCCATGGCCAAGGTGGAAAAGTTGATCTCGTACCATGCTTTGAAAGTCTAGCCAATGAATCGGCCACAGCTTCACGAACATCGGGGTCGCCGTTATCCAGCAAGGCGACAATCTGAGGGATGGCAGGTGCGATGGAGTCTCGGAAGTCAGCTGCAGGGGTCATGAGCGGTACTCAAATGAGAAATATGATTTTACTTACCGTACTCTGACAACCTTGCCAACGAGTTCGCTCCGAGCTTACGAGCATGCTTGTCGTCTTGACTGAGGAGCGCAATGATAGCAGGGATCGCAGTCCCAATGGGTTCTCGGAACTCGACTGGAAGGCACTCGTTAGCAACCCTTGAGCTCAAAAAATCAAAATCGTACCATGGTTTGAGAGTATCAACAGGGAATCTGCACCCGTCTGGCGAATACTGTTGTCCTTGTCACTGAGAAGGGCGATGACCTCAGGAATAACGCTGAGAATGGGTTCTCGAAGCTCCGCTAAAAAGTTTGTCAGAGACATTCAGATGAGCACGAGAAGTAATATTTACGTTGCGCCGATAACTTCACTAACGAGTCTGTACCGGACTGACGAACATCTTTGTCTTTGGCGTCTAGGAGAGCGACGATGTGAGGAATAGGCCCTCGAAGCACTTCTAAAATAGTCATCAGTCAAGTTGAGGCCACACAATCAACCGACTTACCTTGCTCTGATAATTTCGCCACCAAATCTGCAACAATCTTACGAACACCGTTGCTCCAGTTGCTGAGCAAGGCCACAATCTGGGGAGTAAAACTCTCAATCGAATCTCGAACTTCAACTAGAAGAAGATCTGATTAACGAGGTTCAAGCGAGAAAACAAAATGTTTCACCTTGCTCTGAGAGTTTCAACAAAGAATCTCTAGCCGCCTTACGAACTTCGTCCTCGTCGTTCTGGAGGAGTCCGACGATTTGAGGAACGGAAGACGCAATAGAGTCTCGAAACACAGCTAGAACAATAATTAGCCGTGTTCAAAACGAAAGGCAGAGGTCGTACCATTCTCGGAAAGTTTCACCAGTGAATGTACGCCGGCCTCCCGAACAGCGCAGGTACCGTCGCCGAGCAAAACTATGATTTGAGGAATGGCAAGCCTGATGGAATCCTGGAACTCGGCTATGATGCTCGTCAGCAGTACTCAACCCATCAAATGAAATAGAGCGTACCACGCGCCGAGAGATTCAACAACGAAACTATTCCCGCCTGACGAACATCACTATCCTTGTCACTGAGAAGCACGACGATTTGAGGGACGGCAATCCGCAAGGAGTTTCGAAGTCCAGCTAGAGAACTCATCAACGCCGTTCGATCCAAAAACTAAATAATATACCTTGTTCGGATAACTTCAATAACGAGTTGACACAAGTGCTACGAATGTCTTTATCGTTGTTTCCAAGGAGGGGGATAATTTGAGGAATGGCGTTTTGAATGGATACTCGGAATTCAGCTAAAGCAACAATCAGCTACGAATTTTAACACCAGGTAGGTAAATATCTTACCATGCTCGGAAATCTTTCCTAATGCATCTGCACCAGCTTGACGAACATCTTTGACACTGTCCTTGAGGAGGGCGACGACACCAGGGACGGAGAGCGCGATGGTTTTCCGGAACTCAGCTACAACACATGCACATCAGCGAAATCCAAACCCGAAAGCTAGGTGGCTTACCATGCTCCGACAGCTTTGTGACCGAATCTACACCCGCCTTACGGAGAATGCTGGTGTTACTGGAGAGCAGGACCACGATCTGAGGAACGGCTTGGCTGACGAGTCCACGAAATTCGGCTGCAAATTGATTCACATCAGTGACGTTCAGACGAGAGAAGTTGAAAAGGAGTATGTTACATTGTTCTGCAAGTTTTGCCAGTGAAGCTGCACCCGTCTTAGAAACAAACCAATCTCGGTCACTCAAGAGAGAAATAAGCCTTGGTATGGCAAGCTTGATGGGGTCTCGGTATTCGGCTGAAAGAATCATGAGCTATAATTCAGACTGGAAGATTAGAGAACATACCGTGCACCGATAGCCTCGCCAACAACTCGGCAGCTGTTTGACGAACGTCCTTGTCCTTGTAGCTCAGGAGAGTGGTGATCTCAGAAATGACAAGCCCGATTGATTGTCGGAACTCTCCTATGGTGCATATTAGCGACACCCACACCAGAAAACCACTGGCTAGCTTACCATGCTCCGACAGCTTTGCTAAGCAATCTGCACCAGCTTGACGAACATCGACGCCGGCGTTGCTGAGGAAGCCGACGATCTGGGGAATGGTGCTTCGGATAGACTCTTGAAGCTCGGCTACAAAGATGGGGTTCCTCAGCGGCGTAATTAGACTAAAAGCATAAGGTACTTACCTTGCTCTGAAAATTTCTCGAGAGCATGGGCACTAACTTGACGAACAGATGACACGAGGTCACCAAGCAAAGCAACCACCTGAGGAATGCCAGGCCCAATGGAGGCTCGGAACACGACTACAATAGAACGCTGATCAGCGATGTTAAGATGAGAAGATCAAACAGCCTACCATGGTCTGAAAGTTTCGCCAACGACTCTGCAGCCCCTTGACGAACACCCTTGTCCTTATCGCCAAGGAGGGTGACAATATCAGGAATGGCAATCTGAATGGCCTCTTGAAATTGGGCTGGAGGGCGGACAGCCTATTAGCGATGTCCATAGTAAAGCTTCGAAATTTTACCTTGATGCAAGAGTCTTGATATCGAGCTTTCGTTTCCTAGACGGACAAACCAAGAGCTGCTGCTAAGCAGGACAACAATCTGGGGCATGGCGGGTTCCACGGATTCTCGGAACTCGGCTAAAATGCGTATTTATCTTCAAGGTTCAGACTCGAAGATGGTCGGAAATCTTACCAAGTTCTGACAGTTGTACTAATGATTCCGCAGCTGCTAGGCGAACACCGTTTTCCGAGTTGTCGAGGAGGTTAATGATTTGAGGAATGGTAGTTCGAATATGCTCTTGAAATTCAGCTGAAATACTGTTAGTGACGTTAAGTGCAGAGAAGGATTAGATAGTTTACGTCTCTCTGACAACTTCACCAACGCAAGCGCTCCGACCTGACGAACGGACCAGGAAATGTCGCTGAGCAAAGCAGCGATCTGAGGAATGGTGGTAGCAATGGGATCTTGGAATTTGGCTACAAACCGGCGAGTGATGATTAGCGAGATTCGACCAAGAATCGAAGCCTTTATAATTACCGCATCCCGACAGCTTCATTAACAGATGTGCACCAAGCTGACGAAACTCCTTGTCTTTGTCACTGAGGAACGCAACGCACTTGGGAACAGCGGGGCCCATTGATTCCTGCAACTCGACTGCAAAGCTCGTTAGCGTGCTACGGATACGAATATTAAGTATCTTACCTTCTTCCGCCAATTGTATTAACATTTTAGCCACTGTCTTGCGAACGTCAATGTCCATGTCGTCGAGGAGGGCGATAATTTGAGGCATGGAGGCTTGAATGGAGGTTTGGATCGCGACTACAGTCCTTCGATCAGCGACTACCAGATGGAAGACAGAGAAAGAGAATCGCATACCCAGCTCGGAGAGTGTTGCCAATAAATCTGCAGCTGTCTGCGAAACCCCATTGGTCCTGGAGTTGAGGAGGACAATCATCTGGGGAACGGCATTCCCAATAGACCCTTCCAAGTCGACTAGCATCCTCATTGTCAACGGCATCTAGACTCAGAGAACTAAGTGAATATTTTACCTTGCTTCGAGAGGTTGGTTAGTGAATGTGCACCCGCAATCCGAATATCCTTGTTGCTATGGCTGAGGAGCTCAACGATTTGAGGAATAGCATTCTGAATGCGATCTCGAAGCTCCGCTAGAATATTTTAATAGTCAGGCAGGAAGTGTGGACGACAATAAGACATACGTTGGCCGGACAACTTCGCTAACGATTCGGCACCTGCTTGACGGAGGCTCTTGTTGGTGTCGCCGAGGAGGGCGACAATCTTAGAAATGGCATTTGCGCTTCCAATCGAGGCTCGGAGGTCGGCTGAGATTCTCGTCAGTGGTGCTCGCATAGAACTAGAGAATTTATCACTTTACCTTGCTTCGACAGATTCACCACTAAACTTGCACCCGCCGTACGAATGCTTTTATCACTACTGCTGAGGAGCTCGACGATCTGAGGCATGGTACCCTGAATGGGTTCGAAGAATTCGGCTGGATGGGAAACTCTTAAGATACGTTGAGATGAGAAAACTAAGCGCCTTACCATGTTTCGACAGCTTTACCAACGATCGTGAACCAGCGTGTTGAACCTCCTTGTCCTTGTCGCTGAGGAGGGCGATAATCTGAGGAATGGCAAGTCGAATAGAGCGTCGAAAATCAACTGCGATGGGGTTCATCAACTAGACTATAGAAGCAAGAAATCTGATGTTGTACATACCTTGCTCCGAAAGTTGGGCCAATGAATCCGCTGCTGCCTTACGAACCAAAGGGCTACTGTCACCGAGGAGCGCGATTATCTGAGGGATGCCACTTCCAATGGGATCTTGAAACTCGGCTGCTGATTACGATGCCCGTCAACGATGTGCAGACAAGCAGATTAGAGTAGCTTACCTTGTTTCAATTCGTCTACACGGCCTCCCCGTTTGCTGTCATTCCTCTGGAACTGGGATTTGACTGCGCTAAGACCCGGGACAGCTGAATGGGCCATAGATAGCGGCAGTCCGTCGGTCCAAACTTCAACGCTGGTGGAGAACCAGCTGGTGCTGAGCGTTGAGCAACAAGGGTCGAAAGGGTTGCCATTGAAAAAATGTTGGGAACGGAGGCCGCTATTTTTGGGCTGATGATCAAAGTACCCACGACGCGACTTTTGACGCGACTTTTCTTTGCCGATTTTCTGATTTCATTCTTTCATGAAAGAACGTTCGCGTTAGTTAGCTATTCTTCCTCCGTCAAGCGCCAACACATATGTACAACAAATCTGCCCATCTTTGTCTATGGGGTTATTCGCCGTTACACTGCTTGACTTCGTCATCCCGCCAGTCATGATCATGCTCAAGTGCACGTTCACAAGTTGAAGAGGCCAAAATCAAAAAATCCATTGGATGAATCAATAATACAGCTGATCGTGAACTGTACGAACCGCCACCGGTGACGGTTCACCAGCCGCACCCGTACCCTCCTCACACTCCAAAACCCCAGCCCCCGCCCTCCGTCATCCGCCATCCAACCTTTCTTAATCACCCCTTCGCCTGCGACTGCCCCTGCGACGCCGGCTTCCGACCCCGCCTCTTCCTCCCATCGTCATCCCGATCCAGCAGCGCATTGAGCAGACTCTCCCGGTGAGCCCGCTGGAGGAACTCCCGGGACCCGGATGAACAGGTCGTAGTCGAAGGTGCGCTTTACGTGGTCCGTCTGCACAGATCTTTAACAATAAATGAGTGCGACCAGAAACCCCTACAGCAACAAGAAGCAAAGAGTAAGGAACAAGACCAAGAAGAAGAAGAAGAAAAGAAAAGCAAACGCACATTCGCCCTTACTCCCTTGCGCAACTCCTCCTTCAGTCCGACCTTCGCGCGCACCGCCTCTGTACACACGCCTCCCACGCGCGCGCGGCCTCGCTCGGGTGCGTAATGCGCAGGATCTCCGTGTCTTTTGCCATCCTGTACGCGCCGAAGTCGGGGCGTACGTCCGGCCTGGTGCGTCCGAGGTGTCTAGCCATGCAAATGCGTGTGCGGCTGTCTACAGCAGTGCAGGGTCGACAAGCTTCACCCACTTATAACCTGCACCCTCCTCTCCAGCACCGCCCGTTCCCGCTTCAAAAACTTGAGCTCATCACTCGCGGCGCGGAACAGGTTGTCGATGATGGCGAGGAGGCTGAAGCAGATGTTGGATCCCGCGGAGCCGGAGCTGTCTTATTTTTCCATCTTCATGTGGAGCGCGGGGCCGGATGACGTCCATCCAGCCTTTGTTTGGGTTTTTGAGGGTGTTTTGGGGTGCAGGTGGGGGTTGAGCTGATGTTGGCCATATGTGGGGATATATCTTGTTCCTGCTCCCCTCCTCCCACTCATTGTCATTGCTTTTCTTCCACTTCTCTCCCTTTCCTCTTGCCTTATCCTTACCTTTCACTTTGGGACTTTTGGTGATCTTGGTGTGCTTTGCTGGGAATGGTTTGGCATCTGTCTTTCCCAAAGAATCTGCTGTTTTGGACAAGTGATGTGATTCAATGTGATATAATATTTATCATAGAAAGAGATAAACATAGCAACTATATTAAATTATCATTGACACATTGGACAAGCTTTTCTGCAAATATTCCTGCTTTCTTGTCAGAAAATCTCCATATGGGGGTTATGACCTTGCTGAGAAATGTTCTGTTTTCACAAATGTCTTGTACAATGTTGGCCACCTGTGGGATAAGAGTAGATATTTTTGCTTCTACAGGGTTCTGGTGATGTTCAAGAAATGAGGAAATGAGTGTACTCCATGTTGTAGCAGTTGGAAAGGATGCAATAGCTTGTTTTTGCACAGCATGCATTAATATCATCAATGCTGCAGATATGGATTAGCAGAAGTAAAGAGTTAAAAAGCAAAAATACATGCAAATAATAAATGATAAAGCTTCAACATCATTCAGGGCCTTTAAAAATGGTTAGAATGGGGGATTACAATTACTTTGAATGAAAAGTATAAATACCTTTGAATACATATTAAAAAGTGGACCAAGACAAGCTTTTAGATATCTGAAGTTGGCAAACTACCAAACAATATCAAAACCCAAAAAATAGTTGGAAGATAGAGAGAGCAGATAAACAATATGCAGACTCACATCCTGCAGAAAAACAACCAAAATGTCAGCAAATAAACAAGGCAGATAAATAATATGCAGACTCACTTGTTGCAGAACAACAATCAAAAAAATCAGCAAATAGACAAGGCAGATAAACAATATGCAGACTCACTCGCTGCAGAACAACAACCAAAAAAATCAGCAAATAGACAAGGCAGATAAATAATATGCAGACTCACAATCTGCAGAACAACAACCAAAAAAATCAGCAAATAGACAAGGCAGATAAATAATATGCAGACTCACAACCTGCAGAACAACAATCAAAAAAATCAGCAAATAAACAAGGCAGATAAATAATATGCAGACTTACTGGCTGCAAAACAACAACCAAAAAAATCAGCAAATAGACAAGGCAGAAAAATAATATGCAGACTCACAATCTGCAGAACAACAACCAAAAAAATCAGCAAATATACAAGGCAGATAAATAATATGCAGACTCACTGGCTGCAAAACAACAACCAAAAAAATCAGCAAATACACAAGTTGGATAAATAATATGCAGACTCACATACTGCAAAACAACAACCAAAAAAATCAGCAAATAGACAAGGCAGATAAATAATATGCAAACTCACTCGCTGCAGAACAACAACCACAAAAATCAGCAAATAAACAAGGCAGATAAATAATATGCAGACTCACAATCTGCAGAACAACAACCAAAAAAATCAGCAAATAGACAAGGCAGATAAATAATATGCAAGCTCACATCCTGCAGAACAACAACCAAAAAAGTCAGCAAATAGACAAGGCAGATAAATAATATGCAGACTCACATCCTGCAGAACAACAACCAAAATGTGAGTAAATAGACAAGGCAGATAAATAATATGCAGACTCACATACTGCAGAACAACAACCAAAAAATCAGCAAATAGACAAGGCAGATAAATAATATGCAGGCTCACATCCTGCAGAACAACAACCAAAAAAGTCAGCAAATGGACAAGGCAGATAAATAATATGCAGACTCACATCCTGCAGAACAATAACCAAAATGTCAGCAAATAAACAAGGCAGATAAATAATATGCAGGCTCACATCCTGCAGAACAACAACCAAAAAAGTCAGCAAATAGACAAGGCAGATAAATAATATGCAGACTCACTGGCTGCAAAACAACAACCAAAAAACTCAGCAAATAAACAAGGCAGATAAATAATATGCAGACTCACATCCTGCAGAACAACAACCAAAAAAATCAGCAAATACACAAGGCAGATAAATAATATGCAGACTCACTGGCTGCAAAACAACAACCAAAAAAGTCAGCAAATGGACAAGGCAGATAAATAATATGCAGACTCACATCCTGCAGAACAACAACCAAAATGTCAGTAAATAGACAAGGCAGATAAATAATATACAGGCTCACATACTGCAGAACAACAACCAAAAAATCAGCAAATAGACAAGGCAGATAAATAATATGCAGGCTCACATCCTGCAGAACAACAACCAAAATGTCAGTAAATACACAAGGCAGATACATAATATGCAGACTCACTTCCTGCAGAACAACAACCAAAATGTCAGCAAATAGACAAGGCAGATAAATAATATGCAAACTCACTCCCTGCAGAACAACAACCAAAAATTTAGCAGATAGCCTTCAGTGTAAATAAGCTCACTGGTGCTTACTATCTGAAAAAGTAACAGTGTTTTTTCAGTTTGGTTCACACTCTAACAATTTCTATTTACCATATAAAGGACCACCATTTTTATCATATAGTTTATGTTGGGTGCATTTGAACCTAACTGGCTTGATTGGCCTGAATATGCCTGAAATCAGTTCTTTTGATACAATGCCTATTGCTCTTGATTTACTGTTATTTCCTTTCAACATCCTATACAGTGATTAAAATGTTATTCAGGTTTTTTTTTTTTGAATAGAACTTTACTCACCAATAAAAACACCAATATCCAGCCCTTGAAAGATTACGGCCCCATACAACAGCCAGCAATGTTTTGAGTTTTGGTCCTGTCAAACTCTTCTCTGTTGCCTCAATCAAATTCTTGCATGCTTCTGTTGACTGAGCTGTGGGTTGATGCATGTCTGAATGTGGCAAAATCAATTGTGAACAGAGCTCAGACAGACAGAGTCCAGACATACCACCAGTTGTGAGAAACACAATGCAAGAGTTGCTCCTGCTCAGCTGTTGTAGCTCCTCCTCACATTGCTTCACATGTTGTCCAACTTGAATCTCTGCCTTGCTACGTGCATCTTTCTTTGCTGTTCGGCTGACAGTGCCACCTGTTGAACTCAACTTGTCTAGAATTGATCGTGTGGCCTTCCCAATAGCTCCATCCTGTTTTGTAAAGATGACAACCAGTGGAGCTATGCAACTGTCAAAACCAAGACTAATTACTGTGCTTTTGCTTACCATCTCCCTTCAATGAGCCAAAAAAATCCTTTTCAGTCTCAAGGAGCTCACGGGAGTCATCAAGTGGGAGGCAGATCCTAAGCCATACCTCAGTTAGCTAGACTTAGACATGGAAAGCAATATCCACACCATATAGCATGGAGTTGTTTCCAAAGGTGATCCACTTTAGATGAGTGATCCTCCACAAATTGGTGTACAGTGGAAAGCTCCTCCAAGGACCCAGCTTCGAAACCGCATGAGTCGTGAAAGACAAAGCCAGGCAGGGAGTGAAAGCGGATCTCATCATCTATGTTGTGCATACCGCACTACCAGTTATGCAGACACTGAGTGAGCAGCCAGCAACAAAAGGACCTTGTGAGAAACGCACATCGCTCTGGCCTTTGATCATCTACAGATGATCGACTCGATCAGAGCTAAGGATCCGGGAAATATTCAAACACGACCTACATGGTTAGCCAATAACTCGCCCCACTTGCCCCCCTGCCTGACCTCAGCTTCATTTATGGAAGCGCCGGCAAGTCTCTCGAGAATTGTTGTCTTTCCTGCATTTGCGCGGCCCAAGATAAGGATCCGAAATTCCAAATTTCGTATCTTCCAGAACTCTAAGTCACTCTTGTCCGAGGGCTCGTCGCTGACAGGTATGTCGATCTCATTCTCAGAAGGCATCGAGGGCAGAAAAACCGAAGGAGGGGTTTAGTGATCAACGATGAAGACAAGTCTCCTCATTCATGAATGCGCCGCAGTCCCGATGTCGACGGCGCTTTGTCATGCGTCGTCCTCGTTGAACGTAGGTATTTTAAGACATCACTGTCCCATCTGCAGTCTTCCCGGGCCAGGACGCTCCATATACTAGTAGAGGGATTCGAGAAAGAGGACAGCTGTGCGTGTGTGTAGGTAAGGGAACTACAGTACACGGCATGCCTGCATTCAAAACAACTGCGCTTCGGTAGTGTTCCGCCGAGGCGAGGCGAGGTCAGACCAGGCGGAGTGGACAGCTCGAATCAACTCGAACTTGAAGTTTCTCGGATTGGACATGCAGGATGACGATCATGCTGGATGAAACGCGAAACCGCGCCCAGCTGATCACGAATCCTGGGCCTCCATGGTCACTGGCGTGCCCGGCCTGTACATCGCTATCGTTTGATCACTCAGTGATCATGAATTTGCATTACACATATGAATGCCCACTGCCCACTGCTTGCTCGAACTCAAACTCAAACCGCTGCATTGCATTCGACTTGCATTACTTTTCATTAATCACATCGACATCCTTGATCTCGGTACCGAAAGTCCATCAGATCCACCAGCAAGCCTCCCAGCAAGCCTTCTTAAGACCTGCCTCCCCAGGCGAGAGCGAGATTTCGGGATTGATAAAGATGTTATATGTAGTCCTAGAGTAGGCGTCGACGTGAAATTCATGTTGTGAATTACACTTGGCATAGGCCCCGGCAACTGGAATGACAACTTGAAGCTTGAAGCTTGACGTTCATTCACTGTTGCAGATCGAATAAATATCATATCCGTTTCCGTGACGTTACATGCACATACATACGTATTTGCAGCTTGAGGCTTAAGTTTAGTTTACGTGGTTTTCTGGTGTCGGTGTCGGTGTCGAGTGCTGGAGCTGGAGCTGGAGCTGGAGCTGGAGCTGGGGGAGATTGGCCGGTGCGCAGTCCGTTGGTTGAATTCGTGAAGGAACCTGGGAGCGAAGAGAAAGGAGCGTGCAAGAGAATGAAGTCGAGGGCGTTCGCCCCGTGTCCTGGTTATGACAGAATACGGGGAAAGTCAGCCCTCTTCACACACTCCGCAAACCGAAAGCTCTCCGCGAGCCCGTCGAGCCCGTTTTCCCCCAGCCCGACGAACAGCTCCGCCCACTCTTTGACTAGGTACTCCGCGACAAGGATGGCGACGAGGCTGGGGTGGGTCCATTCCGGGTGCGGGTACAAGTTTTGAAACGTTCGGGTATTTCTTTTTGGATATGTTCGATGAGGGGGTCGTAGATTTGAGAGGGGGAGGGGGAGAGGGAGGAGCCACAGGCGTCGATTGCGAGGCGGTGGTTCTTTGCGAGGAACAGGGCGAAGTAGGTCATGTAGGGTGTTGAGGGGGAGAGGTGGACCATGGCTTGGAAGCCGAAGTCTTTGTATAGCCAGATGGACCAGCTGAAGCGGTCCTGCGACGGTCGGCAAGTGTGAGTGGGGTAGAAATAGATAATGCTATGGATGAATGTACCGTTTTGTGATGTCCAATTGGTCTTTGAGTACTTTATACCGCGGCTTGGTCACGTACTCCTGTACGCCTGGAAACCCAAAGGACGAACGCGGTGTTGTCCCACTCCTTGTGTGCGTCCCCGAAGTGCGAAAAGTCGGAGGCGAAGGCGTTACCGTCGAAGAAGACCGCGTGGTCCGGCTCGACAGCGCTGATGGGGGTGTGCACGGCGTCGTAGAAGGCGATGACGCGGGTGTGTTTGGCGTCGGTGGGCTCGGGTTGTATCCTGCAATGTGTTTGTGGTTTTTGTAGTGCCTCGCGAGCTCGCCCCAGAGCCAGACGACGCGATTTTGGAAGTCTTCGTGGTTCCAGACTATAATAAGAGAAGAAAGAGAAGATTATAACGATAATAAACACAAGGTCGGAGAAGGACGTACAGTTGGCGATGTGCCTTCCGTGGTCGGAGGATGGCGTAAATGCCGTGCTGGGCTCAGATGTCGGCTGGGACTCTCGTCAGTGACACTCGCATAAAACTAGAAAACTTGTCACTTTTACCTTGCTTCAACGGTTCACCACTAAACTTGCACCGGCCGTACGAGTGCTTTTATCACTGCTGTTGAGGATCTCGACGATCCGAGGCACGGCATCCCGAATGGGTTCGAAGAAGTCGGCTGGATGGGAAACTCGTAAGCTAGGTTGAAATGAGAAAGCAAGTCCTTTACCATGTTTCGACATTTCATCAACGGATCGTGAACCAGCGTGTCGAATCTCCTCGTCCTTATCGTTGAGGAGGGCGATAATATGAAGAAAATGCAAGCCGAATAGACCGTCGAAATCAGCTACGATGATTCTATGTTCATCAGCAACGCCATGAGCCCAGATATTAGATGTCTTACATACCTTGCTCCGAAAGATAAGCAACTGATTCTGCAGCCGCCTTACAAACCGAAGGCTGCTATCACTGAGGAGTGCGATGATCTGCGCCACTGGCAATAGAATCTCGAAATTCGGCTGCTGATTACTATGCCAGTCAACGAACGTACAGACAAGCAAATCAGAATATCTTACCTTGCTTCAATTCCGAGTCATATGCACGGCCTGCCCATTCCTCTGGAACTGGGATTTGACTGCGCTGAGACCCAGGACGGGTGAATGTGCCATAGATAGCAATCCGTTGGTCGTGATGGAACCAGGACCGCTATTTTAGGCAGATGATCGAAGTGAGGGAAATACCCACGACGCGACTTTTGACGCGACTGTTCACCATCTTCTCTCATGATAAACCATACGGCTGAAACTGGTTGAAATAACGTTCGCGTTAGTTATTGTCCTACATTCTCCCTTCGGTCAAGCGCTGCCACACATAGCTAATCTGTCCCTCTTCGTCTGCGAGGCTATTCGCTATTACTTTGCTCGACTTGTCAACGAATTGAGGAGAAGACCCAACCACTAGGCTCTCACGACAGACTCAACACCGCCGCAAACCTTTCTCTACTCTCGCCGCTGGTTCCGCTGAGCACTTCGACGTCGAAGGTGTCGTAATTGGGACCTGGATCTAAGAGACTATCGGGCAGAGGCTCCGATACACCAGAATATGACCAATCTCACTTAATGCACCCAGCAACAATTTCTGCGAGGTTCCGTGAGTTGGTCTTCGCGCCGATTTCCATTTCCGACTTATAACTGACATTATTGTAAGCAAGCTGCCCATATTGATTGTGGAGAAGCAGATGCACCATACATGGCCGTCGACCCCATCGAATCTCACCCTTGCACCGAATCTTACATCAGGCTTTTCTCATTCTTGCTACCTTCGAGAAGCTTCCTTTGAGCTCGCCTTCATCCAGCCTCATTATGCTTGAGACTAAAGCTCCAAAGGTATGGACCTACAATCTGTCCTCGACTTCCTAAATGTTTACTGTGATTGCCTTACACCTCAGCTCCTTGACGCTCACCTTGCGATCTCGTCATGTATTGACCCGGTTTCTTTGAGAGATGCTCTTGGGTGTTTAGAAGGAATTGCTGGTCACAGGGAACTATGGGTACGTTCATTCGACTTTGTCTCAAATTTATTTCTGACATATTTTCGCAGCGGGGCATTTCTTTGGCAAGCAGATTAAGGGAACGAGGATCGTAAAACCGAGGCACTATTCAAGAGTTCAAGGACAGAGAAAAAATGAACGGTTCAATCATGTATCTTGACTGAAAAGTTGTGTATTTTGGAAACTCGATTGGATTTTCGTATCGATCATGATCAACCTCAACTTATTGTTGGTTGTAGATGTATCGTACGGTCGGGGAGAATCGAGGACACGGCCTCGTCTTCTGCTTCATGTGGCGCAGAGACGCACACCGCCCCCGCGGACTTTGACGGCCCCGCTGCTGAGCGACGACGCGTGTGCGACGCATGTGATTTGAATGTCTTGCTTAACTCTCCGGGCATTGATCTTGGCGATGAGCTGCGTGGGTTTAGAAGGGAGACGGATAAAATGTCGCCTGTGGTATGCTCTTTCTGTATTTTTTATGTTTGGGCCAACTAAGCCTCGTCTTCTTAGATGCGCGGGTTGGCAGTAAACAACTCCCCAATCTTACGAACAGCGCAGAACTCTCTAGCTCGGTACGCTCCTTCTCTTCCCTCTTCTTGCCCGTCTGAGCCATCTCCCTCGTCAGGCCCTCCGACATCCGCACTTCCCTAAACAACATCACAATCACCACCTCCGACGCCGAGAAGCAGAAAGAAAAGCAGACGCCAAACCGTCCCCTGCAAAACATGGAAATACGGTGGCTCCGGCTCAGACGGGATCAACATCCGCTTCAGCCTCCTCGCTATCGTGAACGCCCTCTACCGCACCGCGAGCGACGAGCTCGAATTTCTTAAACGCGACCGGGTGGAGTTGGACTGGAGGCCCAGAGGGTGCATGTTCTGTTGATGGAGGAGAAGGTGGTGCCGGAGAAGAGTCAAGTTGGTGGGTGTTGCTGTTGTTTAATGCTGGTCGCGATCGTGACGGCTTGCTTATTTGAATCAGTACTACAGGTCGACCCCGCCCTCTTGCAAACAGCCACGCACGCGTTTACGTGGCCCAACCGATCGGACGCGAAGGTCGGGCTGGAGGATGAGTTTGGGAAGGGGGTCAGGGCGAATGTAAGTTTTTGTTGCTTTTTTCGTTGCTTTTTCTCTTTTCCGTTGTTGAATCTAATTTGATTTAAATTTTTGAAATTTTGATGTAGACGGATCATGTAAAGCGCAGATTCGACGACGAGCCTTTTATCCGGGAGTATCTCCAGCGGGCACACCGGGAGGTGCTGCTCAATGCGCTGCTGGACCGGGATGATGGTGGGAGGAAGATGAAGGGGCGGGGGCGGAAGCAGCAGTCGCAGTCGCGGGGGTCAAAGGAGTGATCACGACTGATGGGCTGTCAGATTGTCGCTCCGCGTGGCGCTAACACCATTGCCTTCGAATATCAAAGAGCCTCCTCCAGCACCATCAAACGCTGTACCAGAAATTTCGGACGACAAATTGACAGTGAAGTATCAGCGCATTGTTGGCTGTTTACTTTACCCTGCTGTGGCTACTCGTCCAGACATCGCTTTATCATGCTGTGTAGCTTGGCAATTCGATGCAAAACCAATACGTCCACCGATTGGTACGTTCATTCGACTTTGTCTTAACTTTATATTCCTGATATATTTTCGCAGCGGGGCATTTCTTTGGCAAGCAGATTAAGGGAACTAGGATCGTAAAAAAACTCGGCAACCATTCAATAGTTCAAGGACAGAGAAAATTAACGGTTCAATCATGTATCCTGACTGAAAAGTTGTGTATTTTGGAAACTAACGATCAACCTCGATTTATGGTTAATTTATTGTTGGTTGGAGGAGTATCGTGTGGTTCGTCGGCGTGCTTCCGACCTTGAAAATGACCATTTGATGGTTGATGTTTTAATTCATGAATGCCCGGTAAACGTCAAACGACGACGCGAGTTGCTGGATCTCGAAGTTAGAGGCGCTCACTCTTGGATGACGAGGTACCAGCGACATTGACGATATGCTGGATATCCTCTTGCGTTCCGAAGGAGTCCAACGACAGAAAAGATGAACAGTTCAGTCTTGTATCTCCGTGAACACTGACCGTCAAGTGTAGTAAAATTCATCACAAAACCTCAAGAAAAGCAGTGGACTTCAATTGCAACCGGCTGGTTATCCGAATCCTAGGAAATTCGATTAAATTGTCGTATCGATCAACCTCAATTTATTGACGGTTGGAGGCGCCCGATCCTTCGTCATGAGCCTGCTTTGAATACTATTTGAATGTAAATATACAAATCTACAACAAAAATTGGGTATATCCGGGATATATATAGAGATACTGAAGAGAGAAACGATTACTAGTAGACATATGTAGGTTCAGGGATAATAGTTTTTCTCTTGATATCGCCCTTCAAGAACAGCATTCATGCAAACAATCTCCTGCTCCACCTTGTCGTCATATACATTATTATCAGCACAATCAAAGTCAATAATGAACACCTGGCCATCAGAGTTGACGAGAAGGTTATCAGCGCGAATATCGTGGTGCCTGATACCGGCGCGGTGTATGCTATTCAAAGCCCTTAAAAAGGAGTCCCTGAAAAGAGAGAAGGTGCTTCAGAAACAGCAAATGGGAGTAGATAAAAATAATAACTGTACTTCTCTTCACTGCTAGTCACCACCTGCACAGCATCTCCGCTGCGCTCCATCTCGCGACGGCGAAGCGACACACCCCCATCGGACATAAGCATAGCCAAAGTTCTGGATTCCTGGTCTTTGAAGAGGCCATGCACGGTTACGATGCCCTCGACGTCTTCCTGCTTTGAGAGTTGCTGATATATCTGGAATTCATGGTACAACTTTTCCATTTGTTCAGCAGAAAACGCGAGCTTGAAAGTAAGGTCCTGCGTCATGATTTCACCCGATTCCAGAACCAGCTCCAACGTAGCAGGATGGACGACGCCAACAGCACCGCGACCCAGCGGTTCTTTTAGGGTGAGGGAGATATATTCGTGGGCGCAATACTTGGCTTTCATCTTGGGATTATCCACTTCATCTGATAGACCAGGAGCACATGACGGCGCAACGCGGCTGAACGATGAGGGAACATACGAGCAAAACGCGCCGTAATCCAAACTAACCAACGCCAGCTGGCGTCTCGCTAGCTCTTCAGAGATCTTCAGAACCCACAACTTGAGAATGGCGCAGAGGCAAGATGAAGTTACATACTCGGTGGTGCTCATGTAGTTCAGATTGTGGGCTTTTCTTCCGGTGCTTAGAATCTGAAATTTCCGTTTCCTCGAGCTGTTCTGAGAAACATTTCTGACCGATATTTCTTGCATTGACGCGCTCTTGTCGTTCCAGTGCGTCCTTGACAATCGCGATGTGGAGACCAAGGTGAAGCTTCCGATAGCGAGGGTCTTGGATGTTGACTGTGTCGATTAGTCCGGAAAGATATAGGGTTTGTGATTCTCGGTGGCGAATACCGATCCGCTCATAGCGTCCGCAATTCAGGACAATGAATGTGGAATCATAAATAGCAGCATTTGCCCATGCCTGCGGCAGTGTCAGCAGCGACCGATAATATTATTGGGTGCACACACCGATTGGAGGAAGTGTCGAAAATCCGGTCGATATCGATTCCTCTTCACAGCAAATTTCGTGGGCGTAACCGACTTTGACTTCACAGTTCGCTTTGCAGGTGGCAACGGTTGGCGTGGTTTTGCTTTTGTCGGGGCCTTCAGTGATAGAAAGGACAGCGCGTGTTTGGAATCTGGAGGAGGCTGCTTGTGCGACATGCTTTCGGCTCCCATCGTATGAGAATATTGCCATACGAAAGCCGCGTCCTCTTTCATCGTTTGAAACATGCTCATAGCGGCGTCGGTCATTGCGAACATATGCCAGGTCGCCAGTCTAGGAAATTTTCTTGACAAGTCCAGGATCTTAGTCTTGGTTGCGTCGGGCAGACAATTTTGAAGGTCCTCGTGAAGTAAAAGGGACCCGTCCAGTCGTCTTGTCGTCACTTCAAGCCAAGATTGGGTCGTAAAATCGAAAGGATTGCCTGTGGGTCTCTCAGTGAACTTGAAAACCGACTTCCATGTATCGCATTGAGGGTGAAGGCAGACCTTGGATGCGAAAGCATGGCAAATACGTGCTATGTATTCACCATAATAAAAACTGACTGAATGGGCGTCTCGAAACTCCTTTGATCTCGTGTTGCGGGAAAAAATATAACCATCGCTAGAGAACCTGTGACCATCGTGGAGGAAGCCCTGGATCGCGTTGTCGCATGCCTTGGAAAGTGACTGCGTAATCGACGGCAGATACACCACAGTCTGTAGAACAAGGCTGGGCATGATATGCCGGTCATAGAACATTTGGGGAGACCTGGGGGATGTTGACACCCCTTCTAGACGCTCCAAGTCCAGAACGATCCCAGCATCGTAGTTTGCTTCAAGAATCTCCTTTAGACGAGGGTAGAACGGGTCGGATGTAGGTAGCATCCAGGTACAGACCAGAGAAACAAAGAAAGGGTGATGTTCAAAGTGTCTTCATATTATGCTCTCACGATCAGCGTTTCGGCCCGGCATATTGGTGGAAATTCGAATTCTACTATGTTACGCGTAACGAAACTTTACATGCTTTTATGATCTAGAGGAAGTCTTTCGCGCCTAAAATTTGACTCATAAGTGGATTCAGGACTGCTTGTTGTACCGCTTGAGAGGATCGACCTAATGCGTCGTTCAGAGAATGAATGTCGTCCCGTTTATCTGTTGCAGAATCTGATTTCTCGCATCCTGCCAGGCTAATGAACTTTGGCACTTTCTTGGTCGCGCCGAGGTCTAACAAGACGTGAGTGTTGTTGATATTTTTGTGGACAAAGCCCTCTTCGTGAAGGGTGGTTATGGCTTCTGTGTATTTCGGCCTTGTATTGCCGACGAATAGTCAGCCACTGCTTTAGTCGAATGGGCGGGTACAGGAAAGCTCACCCGTAACGATTAACATGTCCCTGTATTTGTGCTGCTGGTCGCTCCTTGATGCATTTCCCACCGTCTTCCATAAGAATGAAGGCGTGTTCCTGACCATCAGCTATGGGATAGCAGGAGAAGAGGCCATACGCTTTGACGACAGGCGCCGTTTCATTATCGGAAAGTAGGTTGTACATTTCGTATTCTTTCTGCAACCGAGTCTTCTCATGTAAGTTGCATGCCATCTTCATGACCAGGCGCTTGGTGTAGTATCGAGGACGGTTCAGTTTGCTGTCGAGGAGGCCGACATAAACTTGATGCACTTTGGTACCTAAGGCGAACTCATCCTCGTAATCGAGGAATAGAGTAAAGTCGGATGCATAGGTGGACGTCGTTGCGGTCGCTGACAGACGGTTTAAGATCCATGTATGAGGATTGGAGGGATTTGTTACAGGCGTCCTGTGTCCCTTTGGCCGTGTGTGGAAACGAATTGAAACGGTAGGCGAATTTGTTATGTGCTCCAGGAAGGTCTGGTGGGAAACCAATTAGGACAAGTGCATAGGGAATAATATGCACTGCACTCACCATCTGGTCCAATTGCTCTGGTAGTGTTTTGAAGTCCGGTTGCAAGACTGGAAAAAGACCGGGACCAGACCGGACCAAAACCGATCAGGACTGCAAATTATTAGGACCGGTCAAGACCGCAACTGCAGTCCGGTCCTTGGTCCTCCGTGATCCCAAAAATCTTCAGACCGATAAAAGACCGGTTGCAACCGGTTGCAACCGGTCTTTTCCAGCCCACAAGACCAAGGCGCTGAGCTCAAACTCGGCGCTTAATCAACGCCAACGTGAGTTCCAAACGAAAGTTTTCTTACCGGAGGCATTTTTTAAAACACCTCTGGTAAGAAAACCTTCGTTTGCAAAGGTTGGATGGAGCTTGATGGATCGGGAAATGGCATAACTTAGTGTAAAAATAATAGATGAACAAATATCAGACTATATTCTTTTGATTTACGAAATCTTAGACACATATAACGAAAAAAAAGTACTGCCCAGTGCATAAAATACGAGAATCACCTACAAAGACCGGTCTTGGACCGGTCGCCAACTGGTTGCAACCGCAACCGGTTCAGACCGGTCGCGCAACCGCAAAAGACTGCACAAGACCGCTCAGGACCGGTCCTGGTCGGTCCAGTCCGGTTTTTTGCAGAATTTGAGGGAGGAGGGACCGGTCCCGGTCCCGGTCCTGAGCTCGGAAGGTCAAAAAACCGGACCTGACCGGACTTCAAAACACTATGCTCTGGAGCATCGTCAATAGGAATCTTGTTCTTTGATAACAACTTCTCCATTACCTCCGAGGGAGGAGGACCTCTGTCGATGTGTACCAAGAAGCGAGATGGGAATCCCTGTGGGACCTTCATGGATGTGATCACTTCCAGTTGTCTCGCTCGGTTTACAGCATCCTGAAAGGCAGCAATGAAGACGCCAACCTGGAGCTTGGCATGGGCAGGAGCAGTATCTTTGCTTGGCCTTATCAGACGAGAGATGTATAATGTCTGAGTGCCTCGGTGTCGAATGCAGATGTACTCTTCGTTTCCCGCGCTGATGATGAAAAACGTCGCGTCCTCGACGACAGCTTCTGACCATGTCTATTGGAACAATCGAATCAGTGAACCATCTGACAAACATTAACCGACGGTAATTACCTGCTGGATCACTCTCAGAGCATCTTGTCGGTCGAAGGCTTTTTGGTCAGCGTACACGGTAGCCTTGTTTGTGATATCCGCTGATACTTTCTGGCGTTTGTGGCATTCGGTATCGTGAGCATCGGATAAGGGCCGTTTTTGACCGGCATGCACCCGCTGTGCGTCTGAGTCGACAGGTGGTTGAATAAAGTCGCCTATGGCGGTAGAATCGGGACCCGTTCGTCTGCCCGTGACGGAAAGTCTTCCTCCAACCCTGTGGGCTTGGCCACAACCGACAGAAGGCTCGTTGTTGACAGATCGTTCTTGGCAACCTGTCCAGGTGAAATCCTCATCGACGAGTTCACGCAAGTTCTGGAGAATGTGTGGCCCAGAAGCAAGGCTTTTAAACTCCCAGATGAGGAAATTTGATAAGCCATGCTTTTTGAGGAGGTCCAAGTCCTTTCGCTGCTCCTTCGATAGCGATTCTGGATCGCGCGGGGAGAGATATCCGTCTGCGACCCCGAAATCTTTGCGAGGACCAGCTGCAACAACGTTGATCTGGAAATGAGGTTCCCAAGAGTCTTTAAAGCATAACCCCGAAGCCACTGGACAATAACATTTACTGACAGTCAACCAATGGTCTTGTAGTGTCTTCTCGTCGATGATGCCCTCGTTCATCGGATAATCAACATCGAATGTACCGGGCGCGGCGTGAGGCAGCTCGGAAGGGTTCTGGGAAAGCCTATCACAGAAGTTGGACAAGGTTTCTGGGAGGTCGTCGAGAAAGACGACGCGTTTGAGACGTAAGTCTGGGTGAAGATGCATGTCGAAGAAGTTTGTCTCCCGCGTAACAGTAGACATGTTATGTCCAAGTGCCTTTTCCACCTGGGGAGGCTTGCTTTGAAAAAACGTCTGCATGCCATCCGGTGGACCGGCGGTCATTGGGCGAGGATCAGTTAAATTAGCACATGGGAGGGGTGGCACAGCTGATCGCCTGTTCGAACGTCGGGCGGTTTGTGGGCGGGTAACTGGATCGAGGGTTGGCACACGGTGACGTCGAGAACTACCCGACGCTCTTGGTACCGTAGGCATTGTGGAGATGGTATAACGCAGCCTTTGACGAAAGTCAGAGGGCGTTGAGGTTTATAGCAGGCCTCCAATATCGAAGGCGGGTTTTATACCGATATACATTGCTAGAACAAAAAGAAACTAAGCGAGAATGCTGAAGAACATCTTGAACCGTCGTATTTACCGTCTATGCACACTGCATTCCCCTGAAAATGATTCGTAGGTGTTAAGCATATCAGTACAATGAGCTTGAATAAAATACGCACTGCTCAGTCTCGTAAGGCATCCTGGCAGATTTTGTTGTCTGCATGTCAAATCCTTGTTCCTTGTTCCGCCGTCCATTTCTCGACGAAGTGTACGGACGGATTCCTCTGCCGTTATAACGTATTCATAGCTTCTGTATTGTTGATGTGGGAAGTAAGGACAGTCGTTCTTATTGTCCGTTGAGAACACATGAGAGGCCCAGGGAGAGAAAGATCTTATTCGAGTCAGAATCAACTTGAAGAATTCAAACGCCCAAACAAAATCCCACGCTATTTTCCACGATCACACTTCGACCCCTATCAATAAATAGGCGCGTGTGGGATGCGCCATCGACTTGACCTGGTGCGCGATGCGGGAAGCTTTACTTGGAAGTTGAGAGTCAGGAAAAACCTGAGAAAACCAACAGAAAACAAGGAAAAATTGTACGTCGCTCTGAGTCAATTTTCCGACACTGGCAAAGTACGTCCCGCTCTTCTAGATCTGCACCTTTAAGTCCTCAGGCGCCTCAGGCCTCAGGCCTCCGCACTTTACTACTTCGACGCCTGCTTCTGGAATAAATTTAAAGGAAACGATTAGAGTAAAACCTACGCTCTCAGGCTTCGTCGAGTCTTCGAGAGCGCCTAATAGCAACCTGATAGCTTCAAATGCAAGAAAACGAGATTGACGGTCGTCGGTTTTCGAGTTATCTGAAGACCTGAGATCGACTGAAGACTTGTTAGACCTAGACTGCTCACTGTGCCGGCACTAATGAATCAAAAACTGCATCGTCTTGACTCTCAACCGTTCCTACGAGAAAATCGGGCTGTTATTCCAGATCTTCAAGTCGCATTCTTTCGGCACGGTAAATACCCATTTCAGTATCTCTCATAAATCATTTCCACTGACACTGGCAGAGCTGCCAATTATTATATGGCAACGTTGGGCGCTCAGGCTGAAAGGTTCGAGCTGTTTAAAGGCTATCTGCCATAAACAAAACTTGAATCAGACTCTCTGGATTTGCATTCATCTAGATTCAGAGGTTTTCCGTACTTCGCACTTGGCCTTTAGCCTGAAAACGCAAACGGAAACGCGCGATCTACCGGCTGCAGCAAATGCACCAGATCTAGAACCTTTCGGAGGATGAAGGATGAGCGCAGATCCCAGGCCTCCAGGACTCGATAAAGGAATTCGGAAAAGAGGACAGCTGTGTAGCAGTACATCGACACAGCGTGAGTTCAAAACAATTGCGACAGAGTGGAATTTTAAATTGGGCATGCAGGATGAATGAGAAGGACAGATGAAACGCGAAACCACCCTCCCAGCCTCCTCCGAGTCTCCTAGGCATTTGAATCAACTGGCATGAGAATTCATATGCGTAAGTACTCAATGCAAATTCATGATCAGTGATCGAACCGTAGGCGTAGGCGTAGCAATGCACAGCCCGGTCGCGGCGTATCCCACTGTCAATGCTTGCTCGAACTCGAGCTTGAGGTCGATCCGCTGCATTGCATTGCATTGCCTTTTCATTTCGTTCATCGCATCTATAGTATGATCTCGGTACCGAAAGTCCATCCAGATCTAAGTAGCAGTACTGGCAGCCAGCCTCCCAGCAAGCCTTTTTTAGAGCTGCCATTCCTTTCTGGGAGAGAGCGAGATTTCGGGGTTGATAGATGCAAATTTATGTAAAGCAGACGTTGATGTGAATGAAATGTACAGTTGACAATGTCAATGACAAGCTTGACGTTCATTGGGTGACTTCCCGCCGCCTTTAGAAACGCAGATTATTTTCTAAACATCATTTTCAGACAGATGCCGGGAAGCCGAGTGACAGATCTTCCGATCTACGCTCCGCTGATGGTGGCGGCGTCGTTTTCAAACTTTCGTTTGAACGAGGCCTCCGCACCCCCTCTCCACCTCAAATCCTAGTTGTAGACGCTCCCAGAACCGTTTTAGGGATTCCCATCATTATTGGTCAGCATTGCCGAGAGTTCCGTCCCTCTATTTGCCTTCTCCCTCTTCCTGAGTGTCCCGTAGTATTACTCTTGTATCACCCATAAACTAATGAGAAAGTGCTTACAAGCCGTTTGAGTAAACAAAAAGGAGGAGCCCCTCCTGGTTGTCAGTATGAGGGTGAAATATTTATTTTCTTGTGCTCTGCCGGCACTGAATACCCTTCATTTGTCGAAGCAGCTCCGTCTCGAGGGTATTCTAGTAAACAGATTGGACTTTACAGAGATTTATCCAATTATCTAAGGGGAATTAACCGTGAAGGATCCGATTTGTCGAGGAGGGTAGGACTAAAATTAAATAAATCCTTAGATCCTAAAAGTGTCCACGGTTCAGAATATTATACCCAAATAAATCCGAGCTCCGCTAGGAACAGCTTAGAAACTAGGTTCTAGGATTTAGGACCCACGGGAAGTCGCCCATTCACTGTTCAGCATAGAATCCATATCATATCATATAACGTTACATACATACATACATCCGGACTTATTTGCAGTCTTGTGCTTTTCTGGCCTTGGCTTGAACGAGGAGATTGGCCGGCGCAAATCTGTGGGACTTGAAGGAACTGGGGAGTGAAGAAGAAGAAAGGAAAAAAGGAAATTGAAATGTACAACAGATCGGTCCTTGAGCTGAGGCCAGGGGACATTCGCCTCGTGTCTCGTGTCCTGGTTATTACGGAATGCGGGGAAAGGCAGGTGAAGGGACCAAGATCGAGCAAGCGATCGAGGCGTGCCTCATTAGCAGCGCCCATGCAGGTCGCCGCCTCAGGTCGCCTCACACCAAGCCCACCGCGTTCTCCGTTAAAATCGCATTCAGCTCTTCCCGCTTCACACCCACTAAACTTGAAGCTCGCCGCGAGCCGGTCGAGCTCATCTTCCCCCAGTCCGACGAATCCGCCCACTCTTTGAATAGGTAATCCGCCACCAGAATATTTCTTGATAATCTCGCGTCCACACAGGATGCGGATAAAGGTTCTGGAACCGTTCCGGTATCTCAGCCTCGATATGGGCGATGAGGGGGTCGTAGATGTGGGATACGGCAGAGGAGTCAGCGCCCCACGCGTCGATCGCGAGGCGGTGCTTTTTGGAGAGGAAGGTGGAGAAGTGGGTCATGTAGGGTGTTGAGGGGGAGAGGTGCACCATTTTTTGGAAGCCGATGTGTTTGTAGAGCCAGATGGACCAGCTGAGGCGGTCCTGGAGTGTGCAATGGCGCACGGGGTGAGTGGGGTGGAGGTGGATGGTGGATAGTGGATATGGATAGATGTACCTTTTTGTAGATATCCAATTGATATTTGAGTACCCTATACCGCGTCTTGTTAATATCGTCCGTCGCGTCACCATCGGATTGCTGGCGGGCATACGCAGTCCCCCACTCGCCATTCCACACACACAGCCCCCTCTCATCTATCCACATCCTCTTCTTCTCATAGGGGTCCTCGTCTTGGGAGAAGTATTCGAGAAACTGAGGAAAGTGGTTAGGGAACGATGGGTTTGAATAGGGGAAGAAGGTACCTTGTCGAAGAAGAAATCAGACTTTTCCTGGTCGATGGCTTCAGCTAGGGCTTCGCGGATTTGGAACTCGCATCCAGGAAAGCCTGCGGGGTGCTTCAGCGGTATCTTCAACGGCTGGTCAGCGGTCTGGCTGACCCGAGATAACGCTCTCCATGCTGAATTCGAAGGCCGATCAGCTCAGCCTGACAAGACAAAAGAGAGAACGGACTTCATCCATCCTCCGAGGCCGGCGCCGCGAAGGATGACTACATTGCCCTGCTCGTCGACGAGTCGATGCGCTATTATGAGCCATGGGTAGCGACCGAGGATTCGCCGTTGGGAGAATGGTTGACGCGAAAACGAGGAGAGTCGCGGAAAACGACCGCATTTGCGGTGAGACGATGGAAGTCAATCCACAGCCGCCAATCGACCTGGTAGGCGGGCCTTCCAATCATATGCACGCTCGGGACGCTCGTTCTCCTCCTTCCTCTCGCCCATCCAACTCCTCTCCTCATTTAGCCATCCGACGTCTGCGCCTCGCTAAACAATTACCACCTCCGACGGCGAGAAGCGCAGGGAGAAGGAGGGAAAGGCAGACGCCAAACCGCCCTCCCGCGATGCATGCCAAGATCACCAAAGGCCACAAGGGGAAAGGCAAGAGGAAACCGAAAGAAAGCGAAGGAATGCGATGACGACGAAGGTGGCGCGAATGAAAATGGAAATGACGAAGAGAAGTATCACTTCATCGACTACATCCTCGCGTAGGGCAAAGTCTGGGAGCTCGACGGGCTCAAACGCTGGAAGTCAGCGAGCTGCCTATGGAAGGCCGTAACACGACAACAATAGAACGCTGATCAGCAATGTTCAGATGAGAAGATCAGACAACCTAGCGTGTTCTGAAAGTTTCGCCAAGGATTCTGCACCTCCTTGACAAACATCCTCGTCCTTATCGCGAAGGAGGGTGACGATACTCGGATACCCCTCTGAATTGGCTCTTGAAATTGAGCTGGAGGGAGGGCAGTTCGTTAGCGATGTTCGTGGCAAAAGCTTCGTAAATTTACCTTGATGCAACAGCTGCGATACCGAGCTTTCGTTCCCCAGACGGACAAACACTACTGGCACTGGAATATTTTCCCTTCCGCGAAATTCATTCGAAACTTACTTGGTATTGTTTTCGATTTCCAGAATCCAAAACGTTACGAAAATTCTAAATTTAGTACAAATTCAACGAAATGGAATGAAAACAATAGCAAGTCAATTTCGCACGGATTTCGCAGTCTCCGCAATTGTTGGCACCCGGGGGGGTCTTCTTCGTCACTGAGATTTGGCCCTAGAAAACAGCCCTAGCTGGGTCTGGCACTAGGCGCATAAAGGTCTGTCGGAGAGTGGGAAAAGTATGGGATAAGCATTCCAAAGTACAGCCTTGATGGATGGGCAACAATTGTCAGAGAAAGCGTCATATAAGCTTAAATTTAGTAATTCTTTTCAGTGGGTGAAACATGCTAAAGCTGATTTTAAATTATATGACTGCAACAAGACGAAATGGGACACAAGTTTTTGGAACAGGGGAAATTCAATTCTTCTGAGACTAACGAATTTAAACTTCAAAAGTGTCTGGCATTTTCTCGACAAAGTATAATAAGATGAAAAATAATTTGATCCTCTTTCGACGGCAGAAAAACATTTCTATCGGCCTAATTTGTTGGAAATTCTAAATAATTTCGGTCATTCGACATTTCAAGCAGAAGGAATTTGAATAAAAGATGTCAATTTTTGACCGTTGGGACTTTTCTTTTGTGATTAATTTTGTCACCAGGTCGAAAAGACAAAAGGCGAGTCGGAATGAACGAATGCCTATTTGATCACTCGAAAAACAATAAGATAATAGAAATTTCTCCAATTCAGAAAATTGTTAACTAGTACTTGCCATGTACCGCATTGTAACCCCCGTCTGTCTGACGACTTTTGCCAGCATCGTATGTGCAGGAGATCTCCGAGGAGATTTTCGGAGGATTATTGTTGTGTGCACGTGACTATTGATCCAAACAATCTCCGACTCAATTGATAAATCATCGATTATAAACCATAACGCTTCCGGAGCTGTTCAAGTTATAAGCACTACTTCCACGCTGTGGTGGAGCATTAAGGTTAATTGAAAAATCGGACGTGAGTCTTTTTAAATGGCAAGGTATAAAATATTGTTCTACCTGACTATTGTCGGGCTTTCTATTCGTCTGGGCTCAGTCTGACTGTCTGACTCCACAGGGCCTAAAATCTTCAAATGGAGAAGCATGCGAACGGCAAATTATGAAATTCTTGGATCAGCAGGAAAAATTAGGTTATCATTACGGAACCCTCACAAAAACATTCTAGGTGCGAGGTGAGGGTCTGTCTCGAACGAAGCGCCTGCTTGTGACACAACGGGCTCAAGGAATTTGGTATCGAGTTTTTCTACACTTACGATAAGCTCATTCCGTGCTATTTAAACTATTTTTGGCGCTAGAATCCAGATTTTCGCTTGTGATCGATGTGATCTGTTGCGATCGCCCCCGGTGACCGGTGACCCCCCGTTCGTCCGATTCCAACACGTGCCCTAATTTTCCGTGAATGGGGATCTATGCGACGGCTCCTCGGCTCGCCTGGTGACGATTGTGTCTGCGCACTGCCGAATATGAACAAGCCGGTTCGTTCTTCTCATCGTCCTAGGGGAAAAACTTCGAAGACGTTGCAGCTTGATTGAGTGTGAGGCTTGCGAAGACCTTGCATCGAGGGCTGGCCGACGTCGATTTTTGCCACACGTGACCTGATGGCAAAAGTCAGCCTTGGCCAACTCCTCTGAGTCCTCAGGCCTCAGGCTTCAAGCTTCAAGGCTCAGCGCTCAAGCCTCTCAACCACAACTCTCCCTCGTGTTCGCCGCCAATTCAACCCATTCATAGTGGCCCAAACAAAGCCCGGCGATCCCAGTGTCCCTCCCTTGAAGGACGTGAGCCGGACATGGCAAAACGACGATTGGGATTTCGGCCTTTGGCGCATTGGGTAACTCGAAATGGGTTAGAGGACGGTTTAATAGCAGTATAACATATTTGACATACCAGCCAACCTTGCACCGTACATACAACCAAGATGTACACTGAACATTTAACACTACCTAAATCAGGAAGTCGCGACCCATATTTTCACGCTTTCTGCAAGGCAGAAATCACGAATGTCCTCAGAGTTAGGGACGGCAAAGAGCTCAAGGTACGCAAGACGAGCATCATGGCTATTGTCGGTGTAAAATGACGGAAAGGCGGGGATCTTGTTGCGTTCTAGGCTCAGCTCAGCTTTGGTCAAGGCTTTGCGTTTATAAGCTTGCAAAGCAAGGATTGCATGGTCGGCGAGAGTTTCAGAAATGCAGCCACCTATTCCTGGCATGGTGGTTGTCAAGGAGAAAGCGCCGAGAGGATGGTTCCAACCAGACCAGGGCTAATATTTTGTGGCTACTGAAAGAGAATTTACAATTCCAGAATATCGAATCCATACACTTGAAAGCTGGCGTACAGGATTAGAAGCCCTCAGAGTCGAGATCAAAATGCATTTAGAAGGTCGCCACCGTCCAGTGTTTAGACCAAGATCTCTCAAGATAGAAGAAATCAATGAGAGTTTTACGGCGCTTCAGAATTCGAGATCTACATGATGATCCCTTATTTCCCTGCGTAGGTGAATCAGCATGCAAAGAATCGGACCGGCCTTGACAGATTGTGTAGATCGGAAGTTAGTGGCAGTGCTGATCGTAACTGTTCCAAAATAAGACCTGATGCCCTTGGCGCTGGACTCGATGTTTTGGCGTGGACGGGTCAAATTTATATTTGGAAAAATAAAAAGCTTGGGTTGATTACTCATCATAAAATGGCTGTATTCAGAAGGTACAACAGTATAACTACTGCACCACCAGATTGTTGCTGTGAACATGATGAATTGCCGAAATGATAAGGTGGTCATCAGGTGCAGGTCCACGAGGTCGAGTATAGTCAAAGGAAGTAATTATCCCATCGTCGTCGAAATTGATCTTCTCCTTGGTCGGTATCTGCCATGCCCCACGCAGTCGAAATATTGCCTCAACTCGTTCATCCTGGCTGAACTTCTCGTCTCTGGCAATAAGCCTCAACCTAGCCCATTTCCCATTCCTCTCAAACGATGCGACAAAAGCTTTAGTCGAGTCAAGCAAAGATTGGTAGTCGTCTTTCACGTCCTGGGGAACATGCATTGCATTTCAAATCTCATTTTAACTCCTGCAAGTGGTAAATCGGAATACACTTGATTTCATTTCTGTAGACTTGGTAATACTGGCATAGGATTCCGAGTCTAATGCCGCCAGAAATTTAACGGCTTCATTTTCAATTCTTGGGAGTTAGTAAACCCAACTACTAAGAATTTGATTTCTGCAGACTTGGTAACTGTTAGTATTATATTCCAAGTCTGACACCGCCAGAAATTCAACGGCTTCATTTTCGATTCTTGTGAGTCAGTAAACCCGACTACTGAAGATTTTATTTCTGCAGACTTGGTATTACTGGTAGTATTATATTCCGTATCTGACGCCGCCAGGAATTCAATGGCTTCATTTTTATTCATTTTTGATTCTCTTGAATTAGTAAACTCGACTACTGAGGATTTGATTTCTGCAAACTTGGTAATACTGTTAGTATTATATTCCAAGTCTGACGCTGCCAGGAATTCAACGGCTTCATTTTCAATTCTCCCGAGTGAGTAAACCCGACTACTGAGAATTTGATTCTGCAGACCTGGCATTCGCATCTTGGCGAAGTTTTGATCTTTTTTAATCCTTCAATTCTTTCAGTTAACAATACTCGATTAGAGGAGGCACCAAATCCTCAATTACATCAACGTAGATAGAGCACAAGATATACAACTATAATTCGCCCAAGAACTACACATTCAATCGCCCAAATCCCTCAACACCGCTAAAGGTTCTCTTTGCCGCACTGGGTGCAGGATTTGCTAAACGATATCGGTGAGTATTGAGCATTAAGTTAACAGATGAAGACTCACTGGAGAGGGGTTGTGTTCCCAATGCCGACGTGTACCACAACGTCACCTACAAGGACTGTGTGCCCAACAACAGTCTAGAGTCCGAGATATTCGTCAAATATCAAAATCATACAGGCAAAAACTCACTGGCCGCCCATTGATTATATCCCATGCGACATCCTTGTATCGCGCAAAGCTCCCCACATACATGCCGTTGACTGCGTAGTATACGACCCAGCAGGGAGAGAAACGGCAGAGTCGCGGGAAGTTCGCGACACGGTTGGCGAGGGCTGGGGTGATTTTGGGGTTCCCGGACATTCTAGTAGTCGATGTTCAAGGTAAACGAAGGTATTACACAAGAATAGAGATGTCAACTTACTTTGAAGGGTTTGAGCTTTCGAAGGATTAGAGCAAGCGCGATGGGTGGTGGTGGTGAAGTGCAATGTGTGAGTGAGAAGAGCGTTACGATGAGGTCGCGATTATAAGTCACGAATCAGCGTCGATAGTCGCGGGAGTGGGTGGGTTATTTTTAGAATGAAGTCATTGGCGATAGACGCTGGTTGTAGGTGGCTGTGCACAAATTAATGCTATAAACGCTCGGCAATTTGAGTGTACGGACAATATAGAATGCCGGCAATTGATTTCAAAGTCTCATTTTTTAATTCTTGTGAGCTGGTAAATTGAACTACCCGGAATTTCACTTCAGTAGACTTGAATATGCTGGCAGCATTAAATTCCGAGTCTGATGCCCCTAGGAAATCAGCGCCTTCATTTTCGATTCTCGTGAGTTGGTAAACCCAACTACTACAGATTTTACTTCCGCGGACTTGAAGTTGTCAGCATTGAACAATTTCGATTCTTATGCTACTGAAAACTCAGCCTCGTGTTTTTGCATTCTCTCGAGGCGTTAAAAATGACTGCGGCGAATCTCAATTCGCCAGACTTCGAATCATTGGCAATTTGAACCCCATGGTTATTTCAAATCCTGTGACTTAAAGGTAATATATAATAATCTTTCCAAGTCTCATGAAGTGGAATATGGTCTTAAAATATTTCAAGGCTATCGACCACGGACTACGCGACTGTCGCTTTTGAATCCAATGACTTGAATCTATCAAAGGTTTTCCATTTTGGGATCTAGGCTGTCACACATTCTCCCCAACTTCATGAACGGGGTTCTACCATTGTGTATGATGTACAAAGCAGATAGTGCATTATAATGTCTAAATACGTACTCTAGGACAAAGTATAAGATGCTGGCACTGTAATCACCAAGTAGGACCTCTCCGGCCGACGTGTCCCATTTGCGCTTGAAATCAACCCTTCCCTTGTTCAGCTGATATGATAGGACCGATCACAGGTCTAGTTTGCTTGCTCGTAGCATCAAAGACACCACCCTCCGTCCTCACCGTCGTTGACGCCTGCTAATGCAGAACGGTCCCCGCCCGAACCTACCTCATCTCTGATGTTTGTTCCATACCACCATCTACAACACACAACGTGGCGCCATCGCGCTCGCTGGTGGCTCTTTTTCAAGCCCAGCTCGACAGTCTTGAGACAATTTTGTCGTAAATCCGGACCCAGAACCATTGTCCCAAAGGTATTGCTCCGCACTACAAGGCCAGTTCTCAGCGCACTCAGCTCACTCGCCGAATTCCTCAGTCCGGAAATCACCAAACGCCCTCTGAACCTTCCCACCAACGGTCTGAACCCAACGTCAACACCGTGCTCTGACACCGCCAAGGCCACCCTACTGACTCCCACTCACGGGAAAACATTGAAAACCACACACCGAACCTGTTCTTTCCACTTACCGCAGCCACCCGTCAAAAGCGACATTCGATCTTCATCCAGATAAACCAACCCAAAAAAAAAAAAGAAACTCCACTCTCCCTCCCCCCACATCCCGCGAGCATAGTTGCCCAGTCCGTTATGAAGGATGGAAGCTGTCAAGACAACAAGAGCATCGAGCCCTCTAGTGTCGTCGTCAGCTACATCAAGCTCAGTACCGCTCGGCCTAGCCCAGCGAGGTTTTATCCAAACACCAATTTTCAACACCACAAACATTTTTCATCAATATCAACCATGTCCAACATCCCGCCTTTCAAACCTCGCTCCCCCATGGTCATTCCAAAGGGTTTCTTCAAATCCATCCGTCGATTCAAAATATTCCCAAACCATGTCAAACTACCCACCACCCCCGCTGCCTGCGCTCGCCTTCGCTTGAAACGAAAACAATTAGCGGAGACAAAACGCCAAAACAACCTGATCACAATCTTAAAAAGACGATTAGAAACATTTTCACAACGATTATCATCACTCCAAGACCTCCATTGCGCCCAGCTGTTATTTCTTCAAAATTTAGCAGACTGTACCACGTTCAAAAACAAGATCTCCGACGAACATCCCCATCACTCCTCTAGCCTACTTGAACCCCAGACTACATTTTCATTACCAACCTTTCACTTCCCCAGCTCATATTCGTCCACACCCTTGCCGCAGGCTCTTCCCGAACCCATTCATCTTCACACTTATCAACCTGCAGTCCGGTAGCTTTTTCCCTAAATGGTTTTTGATGCACCCGGTACTAGCACTTTCTCACCGACTGATCTATCGAGGTTATCTACTTTTGGGTAACCTTAGCTTCCTGTAAGCGTATTGTAACAATTGTAACAAGGTAAGTAGCAGTTTCTTTTATCATCAAATGCATGCTTACCTCGTTCTAGTACCCATGCACCTGGATTCCAACTTCAACCTCAAAGGTTTCCCTCCGCACCCGCCGTCACATCCTACCCCTCCACCTTCTTTGACCCCATGCCCTCCTCTTCGTCTTCCGCGCTCCCGCCCCACCTGACGCATCATACTCAGGTGGCCACGCGCATTCCCGCAGCACGATTCACACAGCATCAAGGGACACGAACGAGTGCAGCAGCACCCGTTTTGTGTTGGAAATCGGCGTCGTGCACCCACATCCCCAAGCTGCGGCGTATGTCCTCGCTGCACGATGTCGAGTCAAACACCCGCAGGAAGAAACGCAACGAAGAATTCACCGAGGAGCTCGCAGCCCACCGGCGCCACAAACAATACATTTCACCCGTTTTCTCTGCCTCCTGTGCCTGTGCCTACACCTCAAAATCCGATTCTGAATCATCGAGACACACCACCAGCACCACCCACGTCGACGCCGTACGGACGGCGGTCTCTACTATTTTCAGTAGTTGTCACCGTTTCCGTCGCTTGTCGTTCCTCGTCGATCGCCTTCTCATTCGTTTGTTTGGCAGCTGGGGCTGGAGCTGGAGGTGCGGAAGATTGGGGGTGAGGCTTGAAGAGGATGGCTGCCTCCCGTCATTCGTAGCGTTCATTTTTGCTGCCCTGCTGCCTCCCTCGTGGCATAGGGTTTCTCGGAGCGTTCTTCGCTGCTGCTGCTGCTGCCTGCCTCCCATAGCCTTTGGTGCCGCCGCCGCCGGTAGCCCTTTGCTGCTGCCCCCCTTTCGTCTTTTGTAGCCGCCGCTGCGGCTGCCTCCCTTTTGTTGTAGGGTTTCTTGTAGCTTTCGCTTCTGCTGCTGCTGCTGACTCCTGTCTCTCTTTATACCTTGTGTATATGCGCTTTTTTCGGCGCTAAGATTTAGCGCGAACCTGAAATTTATCTATTTCATAGCAAGTAGCCCGCCCTAGAACACTTTAGGAATATGTATATGGGATCCAGGATCTTGGTATATGGGATCCAGGATCTTGTCTTGATTACATAATAATTAAGTAAGATGAACCAAAGTTCGCGTGGAGGTTCGGCGATCAATGAACTCGACGGTTCTTTTTCTGCGCAAACCTTGATCTGCTGCCATATGTCGCAGCCAACTGCGTTCTGGTTCTCACCAAAGCATAAGGTTCCACCATGTCTAGATGAAGTAATTTATGCTGTGTGCATCTCTTCCGACGGGCGGCAGGTTTTGACTGGAGGTATGCTTTGCTTTTCGCTCGTGTTAACTGTAATTTATTTAAACCACAAACGAACCAAGGTAGCTCTGGCGTGGTCAAAATATGGGATCTGCTATCTGGGCTTCTCAAGCAGTCGGTTAACATTGGCGGAGAAGTTACCGCTATCTCATGGGCCAACATGAGTTGCAGGCGGGATACCTTCTGGGTTGGCTCCACCGACGGCTCCGTTATGCTATATTGTCGTGCTGCCCCGTCTTACCTCGTGAATGGGTGTACTTCGATCTGCTCCTGGATCTCTCTGCCACAGATATCAGTAGGTCTTGCATTTGGACCTTGCTGAGTGTATCTTTAATCTGCGGGCGTAGTGCCGACTACACTCGCCATTTTCTCTTGGCTTGAAAACCTCTATCAAAGGTCCAGTAGAGAGCATCGCTACTTATCAGAAATTGATTGCTGCAGCGGGTGACCAAGACTTGCAGCTGTGGGTGGTTGGAGTGCATACCACTGGTCTCAAGTCAACTTCAGTGGTGTTTTCTCTGTCGACGATGTCACAATCACCATCTGGTCCAAGAAAAGCAGACCATACCCTGCTTGATATTCCTCTCACACTTCCACGTTCAGTGCTTGACGGTAAATGCCTACATACAATACATTTCCTTCCCAACCAGGACCAGGTTGTGCTGTCTTTCGTTGATTCCAATCCCGCCGGACAATGTAGCATTCTGTAAGTTGTCAGCTGACTATTTTTGCCTAGAGTTGACCGTAACGCAGGGCCTTGTACTCTTTTAAGCCTTGGAGGCTGATTCGGTCTGTCGCAATTAACAGGAGAATGTATGTCAATTCATTTATGCATTCACGACTTATTTATCCATACTGCCTTTGCAGTGGTTTGGCAGCTATTAGTGAAGACAGCCATACCTTCGCATTTACCAATCTTTTCGATGGCATCGAGATCTTCTCGTTACCAAGGCTCATTCATTGCGGCTCAATACCGCAGAATATCCGTCAGCAATCTAACGTTACTCTCGGCATTTTTTTCGTAGGGAACGATCATGTCCTAGCCGGGGAGTCTGGTGGTATCGGTATGTACCATACAACCACGCGTACCTTGGTATGTCGTCTTCAAGGCCCTACTTATGCTGGTATGTGCTTCATAACTGAAATTTTCAAGAAAATAATTGAACTTTTCCCAAGACACATACCGCTCTGTTAATGTAGGAAGATTTTTTCTTAGTTTCTACCTCCCGCGCTGATTTGGTATGGTCTATAGGCCTTGTCTTATCACAAAGTGCTTGTCGCCGGCTCAGGAGAAGGGAATCTCATAATTTGGGGTTGGAAAGAGGTGATAGATAAATGTCGCTATGTCTCATTCGTTAACTCACATGCTCCAAAAGTTAAAGGTGTCTCGGCGTTGCTGTACCATAGCTTCAATCCCATCTCAGAATGTTCTGTGTGCTGGGACATTGCTTCTTCTTCTTCTTTATCTCCCTCTAATCCATATTTTAACTTTACTTCTCAAACAACATCATGACACGTCTCATCCGTAATTCTTAACACCTACTGTAAAGCAAGTTGAATATCTTCTTACACCCTCTTATTACATCTAAGTACCTGCCATTTTTCTTTCTTGGTATCCTGTTACCCACAGTTTACCTTAACGAACTTGGCGCCCAGAAAGAAGTTTAACAGGCGAAAGTGATTGATTGTGCAGGTAAGTCCGTCAGCGTTCCGGGTAATATTCCAGCCACAGAACGTGCCTATGGATGTTACAGACTTTATACCTTAGGTCGGTAAATAGTGCCAAGTCCATCTGATTGAACATTTTGGTGTGCGTCAGCGGTTATTGTACTAATTTCATCTCGCTAAGGCCTTTATTTTCATCGTCATGGTCAAAGCAACAAATATAAATCATTAGTATTTTGAACTAGGTAGAAAATTACTACACAGCAAGTAAAATACAATAGCCCCAGCCATGCCTTCTTATCGCCAGATTTACAAACAATAATCTGAGCAAAGAATACTGTATAAAAATCGTTCAATCCATGTTGCTATGATAGCTCTTCGACGACGTCGGAACGGAGGAGATCGGAACCTATGTACAATTACATAAGGCAGCGAAGCACTCTTTGTTTCCAATGTCGACGAAATATGAAATGAGTTCTTCTGCGACTTCTATGGAGCCCCTCATACAGCCCGAGAATAAGCATCGAAAGCGCCATGGAACTAGTTGGTTTGGAAATAGAGGACGCCAATGGAGCACCAGAAAGCTGGGTTGTGTCCATCTCGGTAGACTGATACGCTTCGTAGGCTTTATTGATGGCCAGCCATGTATGCTCGGTCAAGGAGATACAACTTTGGGACCGGTCACCGGTCTGGGATAAACAATCCAGGCGCAGACGGTGACTTGATGGTGAAGGCACTGGGAGAAAGAGCGACGGCTGTGAGGTGTGTCGACACGAGGGGAGCGAGCATCAGGTGGCTTACGGAGGGATCTGAGGATGCGTTTGCATTGTGCATTGATGTGATTCTTCTGGTTGGAGCTGGTCTCTGGAAATGACTTAACGATGATCCACACTTTAAAGGCAGGATTTTGGACGCTCTGACTATCGACCCATCTCCGCGACATTACCTCGGTGTGAGGGAGGTGGCTACAACAAGAACTGTTTTGTGGGGAAGGTGAAGGAAAAATGAAGTGCCGAAAACATACCATTTTTCTAGACCGGAGGCTTCCCAATGACTTCTCGGGTGTCAATAAGTTACAGGCCAAACTCCTTGGCCAACTTGTAGGGCTCGCTTGTGGAAGGATCAATATTTTACTCCGTGTACTGAAGCATGCCCGGGTCCTGTCCAGTTTGACCTGCAATCCCGCTCAAATGTGATCTCGCGCGCCGAAGATCGGGTCAAACTCAGTGCGCGAAAGAGCTACGTGGGCAACGGTAATCCAAAAGTGTTCGCGATGCCAACTAAGTGTGCCTATCAACACGAAGGAATGTGGCAACGGTAATCCAAGGGGAGAACGTTCGCAATTTCGGGAAGTCCAGCTCAGTGCGCGTCAGCGCGAAAGAACTGGGTGGGCGATGGCAATCCGACAGAGGAAGATGGCGAGCGAACATGGCAGTAAGGATACCTGTAAGAAAAGAAAATAATTCAAGACAAAAGATAAATAAACCAAGTGGAAGTGGGACTTGTGGCTGAAGTAGGCGCCGTGGAAGCGATCAATTCATTACCGTGTTATTTGTATCTCTTGGTCGTGCCAAATATTGAGCTAAGTGAGCTGTGCCAAACATGCAGCCGTCGTTTTCATCTGCAAGTCCAATCTCACCCTGTAGTGCCGGTCCTCTCCACCTTAGGCCTTTCTCCCTCAACTCGAGACTGGTGTTATCGGCATGACCTCATGCTATGGGTCAGATTCAACTCATCTTGCAAACTTCGGCGATGCATCTCTCTGGCCAGCTTACCCGTTCTCTCTGGCCAGCTTACCTGTTCTTCGGGAATCATTCCCAGTATTTTCGGGGGAAGTCTCAATAACTTTGCTGCTCATCACATCGCATACTTTCCCTCGTCATGAAATGTGCTGATGGTATAATACGGCGTTTGATTCCTCGATTCTTCACTGACTTGGCAGACTACCCGGAAAAGTGAGTGACACCATCCTATTAAAGGATACCCATCTGACGTTGTCCAGAAATTTTCTTGCTACCATCAGATACCTTGCTCGATACCCATGCCCACGCTTGATACAAAGCAGCGCCAGGAGAAGGTTGAAATCGGTCGGAAATGGATATTTGTGCGCGGAAGCGCGGAAAAGATGTTAAGAGTAAGCCCGTCGAGGACTTGCTCCAGGAAGAGTCATATATCCCGACTCCGGTACGTTTACTAATTTCTTGGCCGCTTCCCTGTCTGATTTCTCCGTATTAGAATGCGTTTTCCACACGGCCTTTCCAGTTCGGCTTCAACTTTTTCTCTAGGTTTGTGCCGGACTTGCTTCATGAGTTCGAACCGGGTGTCTGGAAGGCGATTTTTACTCACCTCATGCGAATTTTATATGCTATTGGTGAAAATTGCATTCAAAAACTTAATTGGAGGTGCGTAACTTCTGTTCATTTTGATAATTGTTGTCAACTTGTGCCAGATATCGACGCGTACAAACTTTCAGCAGAGATACCATTCGTCGCTTCTCTAATAAATGCATCCGCCATGAAGAAACTAGCAGCACGATATTTTGAGTGGACTTGCTTCAAGTATGTATGTCTGTTTTCGAAGGTTTATTCCCTGGCCCAGACGACCAATTTGTGCAGGACATGTTCTTTACCCTATGCACCTGGCACGCCTACGCGAAACTCCGCATCTACTCTGACTGGTTTAAAAGAGCTCCCTCGTGAAGAAGCGGCTCGGGTCCGGCGACGGGCAAATGCTGCAAACAAAGGAAACTCAAAGAAAGCATTCCCTGACGGAAAAAAAAATACCAAAAAAGGCCGAGTTCGAAAGCTATTCAACCTCCTAACTTACAAACTCCACGCTATCGGCGATTATGTCGCCGCAATCTTGCGATTTGGACCATTAAACAGCTATTCAACACAGACGGTAGGGCCATATCTCTTTACCAAGTACTCTTACTCACATTGCGTAGGGTGAACTGAAACATAGAAGAGTAGAAAGATTATATGCTCGAACCAACAATATGGGCGGACCTTTCAACGTCAAATCTCAAAGCATCACCGGCGCCAACGCATCCTTCGACGAATCGCCTCCCGGGCCATACGCAGGCAGAATCGAGTATCCCTTGTCAGCAGACTCAGCACCAACCTCCGGTCAACATATCCACGCCAGCGACAGCTCCACCCACCCATTTGGACAGCCCGACTGTTCCTTTTAATGAGTCGGACGCCTTTCCAGCCACTTTACCTGAACTGCATCACCACATATCCAATAGCAAGATCCAGCACTCACTGTTCGTATTTATGATGTTTCTTCAAATAATTTTCTGACTACGTTACTAGAATTTCCTTCCTGACCTCAAGGACCACCCCCTCTCACGACTTCTCGGCCACGAAACCGACGAGACTTTTTACTCTGATGACGAAAACCGCCGCACACACGCTGACATTATGACCCAGTCGGGTGAGGACGACGATGCCGAGAACCATCCCTATTCGTATGCTCGCGTACTCGGGATCTTTCATGTCGATGTCAAGCATCGTGGACCGCAAATTAAATCACTTCAAACTCATTGTATGGATCTCCTCTGGATGCGGTGGTTTGAAATTGATAAAACCTACGCTGCTGTTTGGAATGCCCGCCGTTTACATCACATTCGGTTTGTCAATTCCAACTCGCCCACTGCTTTCGGATTTCTGGACCTTTCGGATGTAATTTGTGGATTCCACCTCATACCCACTTTTGCACATGGCGCCACAGCAAGACTTCTTGGGCCTCAATTGCTCCAAGGGCTGATGACGAAAATCTTGAGGATAGGGACTGGAATTTCCTTTACGTGAACATGTAAGTCGTGTTGTATTCAAGGCAAACAAAGTTGAACTCAAGATTATCAGGTTCATTCATCGTGACACAAAGCAATGAACGCTTATACCAGTGGCCTCCGTCCCGAATTCGGTTCTGCAGGTAACTTCAAAATAGATTGCGGCGAGGACGACGGCCCCGATACCCCCGCTTCATCGTCAGTCATACCCCACGGGCACCTGATTTCTCATCCCCCCAATCGTCTTCCCTTCCTCCTCCTCGCTATTAAATTCACCAGACTTATAACCGCAGTCTTCATCTTCCGAATCAACTTCGTCCTCGTTCTTTTGCCACTTCATCCGAGTCCTCACCAGCCATATAGTCCTGACATTAGTCACTGCTAACATCCGCAACTGCAGCCTACCAAAGCTCCGAAGTTCGTACGCTAGATGTATTCCTTGCATTGGCTTGCCACTTGACAGACGAAGCCAATTGGACCGCGTGGTTCCACACGTCGTTTAACTCCTCCATGACGATGCCGCCCCCGTCAGTTCGGCGGCATTACGCACCCTGATGCTGCTGATGCAGACGTTAAGTCACTGGTTATCCAAATTCCGTTCAAATATTTGCCTTGCTGACTTACTATCCAGCTTATATTCGTTTCCGTGATAACACCATCCAAGTCTCCATTTCTCTGAATATGTCGTACCTCATATCAAACATCTAGTGCAAGACCCTGAAATTTCCGTGCGGTGCATACGCGCACAATGCATCGTTTAATTAGCAGACACGGCTGTCCGCTATCAGGAAATGTGACAGACGTTGAAAGCGGACCGAGCTTTATAAACCAGTATGGAAGCCCGTGAACACGAGAGCGCCAAGTTCGAGGTATGGTCACCTTTTTGTTGTTGAAATTTCAGGTTGTGACCTTGCTTTCTTAGGTTTCTTATGACACCAGCATTCAGGAGCTGCAAAGCCACATCCCAGAACGCCTTTCCGCGCTTCTCATGGAGCCTTCGAATTATCTCAAATGCGCAGTTCTGCACGATATTTCGTCATTGTGTATCCTCCTTGGCACGCAGAAGACCAACGACGTCTTTGTTATATGCATTCTTGGAAAGCATCGTGGATGTAAATGCTTGTGCTAGAGGTAGAAATTTGGAGGAGTACATTTTCACATTGATGGTTCAGGCTCTTTCAGGTTTCACTGCCCAGTCTCGGTTACCTGTCTCATACTTTTGCTATAGATGTTGTAGAGTCCGTCACGGCGATGGTCTTGGTGACCTTAACAAGTCTGCGAATTTGTTCTTTTTCTGAAGATGCAGATATGGGAGCTGATGAGCGCGACTCTGACATTCCTGTATCATCCAATCATATAGATACAAGGCGAGCACAAACCTACGCTGTGCGTCCTCAGATGATCATTTATATCCTTCATACTAAGCGCGGTGTCCTTCATTACACTTGCTGGTCAAAATCTTCCTCCAGGCGACATTTGGTGCATTATGTACCCATCGTCGCGGCATTTTCTGAAATTGGATGTAGACGAGGAGAGTTTGTTGGCTGCTATGAAGCGACCGGTGCGGGTATTGGTCAATTGTATCTTTGATTATAATTAACCCATCCTCAACTTCCTCGGCAAATCCTCGATGCCTCTGTTCAGTGGGCGATGAACTAATAAATGCTCCTTTTGACAAGGACCTAAGGCCGAGTCACCACGAGAAAGCGTGACACCCATGCGGAAAACGGGAAATAGTGCTATCGCGAGGAATCAATCCGAAAGTTAGTTCATACCACATGGCCCGTTTGAGAATTCCTGGCTGACAATCGACGGTGTAGCGCCGAAACTCGTCTTATCAAGCTCTAACAGCTGAGCATGACCCTAGTGACGAGAGCAAGCTGTTTGCTTTGCGGAACTGTATCCTCAAGCTTGCTAATGCGACGTCAAGTTTTGCTTCTACTCAACTATGGACCTAAAACTGGGAAGAGCCTCAAGGTTATCGGGGACGTCGAGTTGCAATAGTGCCACAAACTGTGTTCCTCAAAGTGCGGAACACTGATGTTTCAACGCGAGTTCCGTCGATTTGTCACGAAAAACGAATGCAATATCAACATCCCGGACCCCATCCCCAGTCCTTCACGGATCCACCGGTTCTCCAGTGCCGATACTACTGGTTCTGGGGAGCCGTTTGAAGGTCTGCAGAGAAGATTGGCCACGATCAATCCATCTGCCTCTTCTTTGAGCGTGGCGAACACACCTCGGGATGCCCGCGTTGCTATTTCTCCTAACTCGTCGACGACATCTCTATCAGCTGCCCTAGTCCAGTCCTGACCACCCCAGGAAGCCCCACAGACTCGATTGTCTCGACGACGAATTCAGTTTCCTTTCGTCCTGCCAGTCAGCAGTTGGTAATACATAACACATGAAAACAAAAGTAGCCACACCGTCTCCACTGCCCCAGGCGTCGTCGAAGTAGGTGACGCTGCCCAATCAATGCCGCTTCGGCTTTCACTTGCGTCAACATGGTTAACGTCTTCACCGCCTACGAGGCTAATACAAGTGACGCGACGAGGTCACAACGCCTTGATCACAATGTCATACCGCCACCATCTCTAACATCGTCGCCCGCCGATAGAAATACTGTCACTGGATGTGTGCTCTTCATGGTCAAGTAATGGCGTCTTCATGTTTCAAAATTCGAGCCTCAAAGCAGAAGAAAGTGTCAAAGTGACTTTCCCGAGTCTTGACGTATGTAAACCGCCACCTTTAAATACAGAGTACTACTTGTTATCATAAGTGTCCCTTATTTTATTCAACTGCACGGACACAACTTTCAGCCCTTCATTTACCATGGTTAAGTCCTCTTCGCGGACCAATGGAAGAACGACAGAACAGAATTTATCAGGATGCCACCTGATCAGCTCCATCCTTGCCACACGACTAGCCTGACTGGGTCCAACACATTTTCGGTCCTGGTGGAGTACAAACTGTTTAATCCTGGACCCTGTTAAGTCCAGAGGACGAATAGGGGACTGGGCTTCTGAGAGAACAGGCCATGGGATGTCCTCGAACCGCAGAGATTGTTTGGCAATTTTGCCCGACGTCAAGTTTGAACGCAATTCTCCCCAGCATTTCTCGTGATCTTGAAATTGTTTCAACCGGTGCTACAAACTCGTTAGGTGGCCGTCCCCAAAAAGCAATAGTTCGCTCACCTCAATTGCAGCTACTTTGACATCATGAAGCATCTGCTGCCTGATATGCTTGTTCAAAGCAGCTTTCTTTCTCCTTTCATTCTCTCGCCCGTGCGCTTTCTTTTTCTGCTGCTTTTGGTGACCTTCCTTCTGCTGGGGCTTGTTCTCCCTCTCCCATACATGCTCCAGTTGTTCACGTTCCTGCTCTCGGCGAACTGCCTCTTCCTCTCGGCGAACTGCCTCTTCCTCTCGGCGAACTGCCTCTGCACGTTCTTCCTCTCGGCGAACTGCCTCCGTACGTTCTTCCTCTCGGCGAACTGCTTCAACATGTTCTCGCTCTAGGACGCGGTCCTGTTCTAGACGCGCCTCTCGCAAACGAGCAGGCTCTGCTTGCTGTTGCTCCTCTGCCTTGTACTGCGCTTGGGTAAGTTCCCCCTCTGGAACGCGATCCCAGCTCTGGTATGTCTTCCCCTGCAAAATTGGAAGAGTAAGCGCTAAAACGAAATTCGGTTTAAATTCTCGCTTTCCATTTTCAACTGCTCGGTGTAAGCCGTTTGCTCTTTCCTAAATGTAGACTGTCGAGCTTTTTCGTCTGCCTTTGTTTTGAGCCTCAGAAGTCTTTTGAAATTTTGTCGAATGGCCTCGTCCATGAGCTGGGTTCGTGTACTTGAGTCAGTTTGTGAAGAGCAATCGCCTGTCACTGGCTGTCAACCATCTTCGTTATGACTAAATGGCAAGTCACACCAGAATGAGCCATGTCGTGAGGCACCGGAAGAATGCTAACACGAGACTACGGTCCTAGATCGGCATGGATATAATACTGGCTTCCGAATTGGAGTTTATTGTACTGTCGTGGTTCCCGGAACACTGTTTGATTGCACCATGTTTTCCGCTGCCTTGCGATACAAACCCAGCACCGTGTACCCCATCCCTTTAAGGACTCGCGATCCTCCGATTTGCCAGGTTATATTTGGCGAAGAAACCGAAAAAACATGTGCATGGAGCACGTCCGCAGCCACTCCAAGTGTTCATGGTCAGTGACAGCATTGAATAATGCACGATAGGAGCATAATTCGAAGCAACAGGCCCTACTTTTCACAATTCTATGACGATTCTTAAACCCAGCGGCCAAGTAGGCTCACCTGGGCGAGGTGGGTACAACTTGAAGGCGGCACTGGGTTGGCAAAATTCTTTGTACATCGGTCTTCAGGTACTCGTTTCCCATTTCTACCGAAGGTACCTTATTTGACCCTATGGACAGAAATTTATCAAGGAGCGCATACAACACTATACTAAGGAAAAGTCACTTGTCAAAGGTCTCACAATAACGAAGCAAAATCCAGACATGATCCGGCTTATCCAACACGAGGTGAGAGTCACAATTGCAACCTCATCATCCGTACTCACGTCCATTAAGGCGGAACAACAGTTTGACATTCTTTCAAGATACGAAAATGGTTGGCCCAGTAGGGATATGATTTCGACATATCTAAGTAATGCTTCGAAAGGATCTGGAGCGTGCTAGACATCGCTGACTTATTGTGTTCTCCACGGGCTACTGTATTTAAACCCAATCAACAGTTACTGCTTTACGATCACTGTCTTTACAATAACCCGTCATTTATTTTCTCCACTATGCCTAGAGCACCGATTCACAGAGATTCCACCCGTGCAACGCGACGCTGGCTGTCGTTGATGTCGTCAGACCCTACTGTTCTATCTAAGCTTGTCTCGTATACCCCTCATACGCCGCGGCTGTCACAGCCCAGCAACACCAGTACGTACAGCTGTAAAGCGAAGGATCCACAGTACTGATGAAACATGCCTGGATTCCTAGAACAACCCTATACTGGTATCACTGCATCGCCAGAACTTCAGCAACAACCCACCTTCATAGGTGGCCCTGGTGGCGGCTCCGTGACTTCAAGTTCATGCGCGACTCCCTCACAATTGTTTGCTGCTGTTCCTCCAACATTTCCTGCAGTTTCTACGCAACATGACCCCTCCACTCCAGTACCGATTCCCAAGCCTGCGAAAGCAAGCAGTGGGAACCTCCCAACTATGCTGAAGATATCTGGGGAAATTTTTGCTGCAGTAAAGGTATTTCCAACGTTGTCAAAGAGTGTAAATATCGCGGTATCCATGACGCCAAACTGTGAACTCAGGATACCCTCCACACTTTGGCGAAGGATTACCTGACCATCTCTCTTCCATTGAAGGATCAACAGGAAGATATTCTCAAGGATCTTATGGCGCAGGTAAGATACGATACGATTCTTGACAGGATGAATAATAGGTCATAACTTTTTAAAATCAAGGCGTCGCAGAAGCATCCGTTCCTGTCCGATTACGAAGAAAGCTGGGTCACCTATGAGATTCTTCGAAGATTTCTGAAAAATTCCTCGAGCAGAGCGAAGAAACGGGGCCAGGGCACGTAGAACAGGAATCGTCTGAACTTATTGTATCTCAGCTAAATTAATACTTGCACTGTAATTTACACGTCAAAAATTCGCACCTTTGGCATCACTTTATCTGAGGATATCGATCATTGCCCTGTTAGGTAGGGTTAAGAGAACCAATTAAACACCCAGAATGCGCTTATCCCGTAACACCGCCGCACCCAAAAATAGATTTCACTCCTTACGGTCGGGATGATAAAGAATTTCATCGATTGTCGAGGAAGCTTGAGAAGTGCGACCTAAGGGCAGAGAAGTGCAAATGAACGGAAAGATTGGAAAGCGAAGACAATGAATGGATAGATAAATTGAACGGGTGTATCTACGATCTACGACTCTTCCTTCGGTGGTATGGCTAATTGTGTCTATCACCAGGCGACGCTGAGTTGCCATGTGCATGGCTGGGATGAACGTGAAATGTTAGAGATATCAAGGAAGTAAGTGTGTCCCATGAGAAAGTCGACGCGTTTCATTCCGCCATGTTTCTCTTCCTCGTACGTTTTGATACTTCGGTGCCTCCTATAACGCCACTCGTACGCATGTGCCGCGCGCCGTCGGTCGTTTCGGGAGAGCAATAAGTTGAACTCCGATGCGGTAATATTAGTGCGAAGGGAATAATACACCGCATAGAGCGCGTCTTCCACCGTAATGTACGGGCGGTCTTGCGCATGAATCCTAATGGTCCAAGGGAGAAATGGCGAGGTAACATTCATAAAGCGCTGGAGAGGGTTTGTAGCTGGTTCGCGCAGTGTACTGCTGGATATGGGAAGGCGGTGCCTCGTGATTGTTGATGGATGATCCATCATATTCCAAGTTATGGCGGATGGCTCGAGGTAGCGGTGTAGGTGAATATTCTCAGAGTCTGAAAACCAAGGAGTCTGGTCAGACGCGCAAAACAAAGACCAAGGACCGGGAAGGTAGTGTAATACGCAACAGGGATTGGGTCCTGACGAGGGTGGCATTACGTTGGCCAGATGTGGTGAGTAGCAAATGCTCTGGTCTGCAAAGCGTACATGTTTGGCACCCTTTCGAGGCATTTGCAGCGGTATGCTATGTGAGTATGCTCGAGGGTCAAGTCCTGGCTGATTAGAGCGGACGGAAGAAGGGGATCGCTCGTTCTCTTATTTTCAGGAAACGGATAGACGAAACATTGTGGGTCGATCTGCGGTAATACCGCGCAAGTTAAACAGATCAGGGGCGTCAGACTGCTTAGTCTATTCATTTGCTCTGTCCCGCCCTTGTACATATTTCCAGAAAACGATGCATTTTGATAAAACGGCAACCGTTGCTTTCCATTTTGAGCACCGAATTGAGGACCTTCCTGATTCGGAAAGGCAGATTGCCATATTTGGACTCATCCCCCAAAATAGTAAGCCATCAAGATTGTATTTGAAAATTGAAATGCAGGTTCGAGGATGGATAGAATCACTTGACGGCCATCGGAACGAGATTCACTCAGTAAATTTGCCACAGAGCAGCCGTTTTATCACTGGCAATACTAGCCCTGCATTATAATTCTAAAACAGTCAGTTCTGTCGGGATAAGAGGATCCTGGAATGTGAATTTAGCGATGCACCTTAATGACGTCTAGTCGCGTACCTTTGTTTCTGGGCCTGTTGACTGAACCTTGCAGATATAAGTTGCGGACGCGCTCGTCCGAGTCATTCCCACACGACTTCTAGTTGATGACGGACTTTCTTCCCCACTTTCGAGAAGTGGAAAATCTATCGGTAAGCTGAACGGTCGACTTTTCGAACCTTTTCGAACCATGATATCCGCCAGGTTCTGCTTGATGACTGCGAAAGACATTTGGAGAGTATCCGACTTAAATTCGACGAACTAGTGCAGATCGCTATCGCTACAGGATCGGACTTACCTGGATACACTTCCAGCTTGCAACTCCTACAGGTGAGTCTTAGATTTCATTTCAAAACCCAGGTGCGATTGAAAACCATCCAGCATAAGCTTTTCGGCCAGATAGATTATTTCCTTGACACTTCCCAGCAGATGCTCGAACTCTGCGGAATCGCCAATTGCCTCGACCTTGCTGCCTTTAATCCAGATTGTCCTCCTCCAGACCTGATTGTTTATGTCGTGTTTCAACTTGTATGTCTACTACATAATTACTTGACTAACTGACATATCGACCTCCTTCATCCTGCTCCAGGTATACTTGTATGGAATCGTAGGTCATCCAGCCCTTGGCCTGGTCTTTAGCTGATGCTTCTCCTAGACGAGTGTGCATGGCAGACTTGGCGGACATCAGCCCCATCTGACCGCGTTAGACGAGGAACTCGAAACTCTTTGGACTAGAGTGCAGGCTCAACTACAGAGCCGGGGTTATTGAAGGGTAGGGACGTGCAGGTATCCGATACGCAGAGCTTTCCGCTGTCCAGATGGTTTTCTATAGCTCTATACATTCTATCCTTAACTTCAAACTTAGCGGCGGATCAAAAAATATGTATTCATATATAAGACTACAAAATACGAAGTCCTATTCGACGCGTTACTTTACGTGACAAAAACTGAGGCCTATGGGCCGGAGATTTATCACGCTGCGTCGTCCCTCACATGAGTGCAAATAGGTGGTGTGGACTCGCTCCAAACGACGAGAGACAGCGGCGGTATCACTTAATGAGACGAGGTGGAGATCTTGATGCCAAAACACGATGGCAAGATGTAGGATTTGGGGAACTGATCCATCCTACCATTGACGATGCTGGTGACGGCGATATTGAGGCTGCTGCGGTGGATAAGGCTGGGAAGATTTGCAAGGGGGAGCAGCTGCGAAAGCAGTCGGGCAATCAATGAATGAGGTGGCAGAAAAGAGAGGCGAAAAAAAGGCTCACCTTGCTGTCCTTAGCGTCACAATCGGCGACGAGATTCGTGAGACGGTGCTACTTTTCATCTCGTCGGGAATTAGGACTGCAGCAGCATCGAGCGAGCCCTGGTGGATCTTGAGGCGTATTTTGTTTGTAAATCCGTTGCGGTTTCTGAGGGTGGAGGCAACCGGATGCTGGTTACGGGGCATGCCATGGACAGTGAATAGGCCGAGGAAAGGGCGAGGTCGAGAGGGAAGTGGTGTAGGAGGGAATGCCTGCGTTCGTCGTTGTCGGCGTCGGTGGTGCTGTGGTCAACGCGTCCCTTTCTGGCTCGCCGCAAGGAACAAAGTGGCAGAATCATGTTCGCCGTTGGCGCCACCTTCATTGTGCGGGCTCGGGGGATTATCTGGGAAGGCAACGGTGTGGCGGCGACATGAGAGAGGGTCATTCGCAGTGTCCTGTACAGAAAAAGAGGGAAAAGTTAGCGATATCAGGTACGGCGTGTTTCGTATGGGGCTTGGATTGTTCGCGACCTGGGATACCGACGGCCAGCTGGCGCTTCGCACCAACCTTATGCGCTTTGCACTGCAAGGGTCTTCCTGAGTATCGAGGGGATGTGTTGGGCTTGCGTCGTTCTCGACATTAGCCGTGAGCTCAGGATCCAGGACCATCGTAAGGGGCTACGCGCGTTCAGTATGGACAAGGTGTCAGGATCCATGACCATTGTAAGGAGTGACATGTGTTCAGGATCTGACCTTTGAGCAAAAAATGAGGTATTATTATCGTGTGTAACCCAGTTCTGGCACCGACTTTTGCCACACGTGATCTTGTGGCAAAAGTCGACCTCGGCCCAGCCTCAAGAGAAATAAGTCTTGTAGGGCCAGTTTATATATCCTGGCGAAGCCCACTCCCTTTCTTTTTCAGTCGCATGTCGGTTTATTGCGCAAAATGTTCTCTCAGTTTTCAATCCATTATTCGTAAATTCTTCTGCAGAAGACACGGCCAAAACCTCTACAAAGTAATATTGAAAACTGCGAGGGTCTGGAAAGAGCTGAGAGATAATGCGACAGTCCTTGTTTCCAGAGTAGCAAGGCTTTGGCGATTCCTTAAGAGCATATGCACAACCACCGTAAGCGAAATGATGGACGCATGGAGATGGCCAGCAAACTTTGAAGAAGGATTCTCAAAAATAATATTGTCGCATGGGCAAGGTGGATGACTATCAGATTGCATCGAGTCCGAACTCGAGCCAGCAATGAATTCCTATTGAGAGGAATGCTCAGAAAGAATGCAAAAAGGGTTTTGTGTACTCTTTGTAATTTCTTTGTCGGCCAAGTTTACCTCGACACCTCCAAAGGGCCAACTCGGCATCAGAAACCAAAATACAGAATAAAAAGGAATTTGTTACTAGGCGTGATAAATTATTATTGAGCATTGAGGAGAAAAAAGGGGGAAAAAGCGACCTACATATACGAATGTGGCATGTTTCTAACCGTGTTCTGCCCAGAAGCACGTCCGCCCAGAACTCGATACCCGTTATCTAAACAGTCAAGTTGGTTATGGACATAAACTCGTTGCACGCCGTAGTAAGACATGGATCGGTTTGTGCAACTTCAGAGGTCGGTCGGCCGTGTTGTGCTTCTATGTAACCAATATGTAACGTCGGGAGATGAAATGAAAAGCGAGAGTTGAAACGAACATAAGAGAGACGGGAGAGGACCTGATGAAGGCGGTAGATGGCATGGCTGTGATGAATGTGGATGTGAACGGTCGAATGGGTGGAGCGATTTTGCGACTTATATCTCGGCGAGATGATCGTCACAAGACATGCCGCGAAAAAGCATCGAGCCTATGAGAGGAAGATAAGTCTCGTAGGGCCGGTGCCCGGCAAAGCCCACTCCCATTTTTTTTTTTGCTCGCTTTGGCTTCAATGTGATCGAGGCCCTGTCTGTAGACTTCGCTACCTCGCGTCAACAGCAACTTGATGTATTTTATTTTGCGCCAAATCCTACTCCGTTTCCATCTGACTGTTTCTTGCTTGAGAAGACGGTGTAACCTTGAAAGATGGACCGCACCTTCCGCGTTCAGCTTTAGTCCATTAACTTACAAATTTCCTCAATCTTGAATGGAAAATGGAACCATGGAACCATGCAGTGAACTTTGAAAAAGGTTCTCATAAATAATATTGTCACGTGTGGGCGGTGGACGACTATGAGATCGCATCGAGTCGGAACTCGAGCCAGCAATGAATTCTGATCCAAACAAACGCCCAGCGGGAAAGCGAAAAGGGTCGGTGTAAAAAGGGCATTGCAATCAATCATTGCAATCAACAATGAGACACAAATTGGTTATCTTCGGTTGGGAGACGAAATAAGAAGCGAGGGTGGGCACAAATATAAGGAAAAGAGGACGGGAACTGATGAAGAAGTAGACGGCATGAATGTGATGGATGTGGAAGTGAGCAGTTGAATCGGTGACACTACTGTGGTGGGAAAATTTCGCCAGTGGTCAAAATACGAGTCACGTCGCTCGGATTTTGCGAAGACTTTTTGCTGTCCCATTTTATGAGAAGGGCCCACTGCAAAATGTACGGTTAAAATCAAAACGACTTGCCATGACCTTTTGACCTCCCGTCAAAATATTCTGACCTCAGTAGTGTGAAGTGATTTTGCGACTTATATCTCGGCAGAAAGGACGTCACAAGACATGCCGCAAAAAAGCATCGAGCCTAAAGAGGAAATGGATTGCCCTCTAAAACCCACCTAAAGGTCGTGGGAATTGCTCTCTAAAGGTCGTGGGAATCTGTGGCATAAATGCCTTCCGAGGTTTCCAATCAAGGGTGTTCCGGGATTTGAATCGTATTTTCGCCTTTCAACCATGAAACTCTCGCTCTACTGCTGGGTTGTCGGTGACGACCCCGACACGGCCTTCTTCGTCGACATTGAGGAGGACAAATATGTCAGCCACCTCAAAGACATGATTAAGGAGAAGAACTCAAGATCTTTGGGTAGCATTGATGCAAACACAATCCAACTGTGGCAGGTCTCCATTCCCAGCGATGATCTTGAAAAGGAACTTGAGAATATCAATTTTACCAACTATACAAAGTTGCCTTCTGGCAAGAGATTAGCCTCATTTTTCACAAATGTCGAGGAAGACCGTCTCCATGTTATAGCAAAGGCGCCAGGTACGTCGCGGCGATGATCTTCTCTTTGAAAACGTCATAAATCTCCCTTAAAGTGATACAGACACCCCCAGCCCTTGGTCCTACACGATTGCTCTCTCTCAACTGCTTTGTTCTTGGTGACACTCATAACGAGAACTTCATCGTCGACATTGAGGAGAACAAATATGTCAGCCACCTCAAAGACATGATTAAGGAGAAGAAACCAACATCTTTGGGTGGCTTTGATGCAAACAATATCCAACTGTGGCAGGTCTCCATTCCCGTCGATGATTTTGAAAAAGAACTTGAGAATATCGACTTTGCTCGCCTTATGGAGTTGCCACCTAGCAAAGAATTATCGGCATTGTTCACGAATGTCGAGCGTGGTCGCCTCCAGGTCATAGTTAACACGCCACTTCTTTCTCTCAACTGCTTTCTTCTTGGTGACAACTCCGACCGGACCTTCACTGTCAAAATCCATAAGAACGAACCTGTCAGCATGCTCAGAGACCTAATTAAGGAGAAGCAAGCCCCTCACCTCAACCATGTCGCCGCGTCAGATCTCCATCTGTGGAATGTCTCCTTTCCCATTGATGATCTTCCTTCCAAGAAACCCCCAACTCTCGGACCGAAAATGAGATCGGAAAAGTTAATTTCGGCCATATTCCGCTCAAGGCTCAATACCAATTGTGTTCACGTTGTTGTACGCGTTATGACCAACGGTGAGTATCATTGCGACTCTGGTTTCATTTTGCTCACTATTTCGTCAAGGTGCACCCCTTCGTGGGCCACCGCCATCTGCATATATGGCCCCAGTTGTATCCACTGACGAGCTGGCTGCGAAACGGGAGAGATTCTGCAAAAAGCGAAAGGCTGAAGCCCCTTCGACCGGTGGGAATCCTGATCCCTTCCTCAAAGCGCAACTCGCAGCTGATGGGCATATTCTGTGTAATCGCCCGCATGGTTACGCCTCGACTTTGCCCATAAGCCTACTCCATCCCGTTTTTGGGAACTTCGTCAAGGATGCCAAGGACTATGTGCCGACGCCTGACGACGCTAAATTTCTTCTGGCATTCGTGCAGGCCATGGCGAATATCTACACCAACGAAAGATCTCGACAGCAAGAAATTCATACCATATTCCATGAACACAAAATAGACATAAATGGGACGGCAATTGGCCCCTATACCACTGATGGAGATTTGTCATTTGGTCGTTTTAGACTTTTAATTGCCGAATTCAAGAATGAAGTCGGGTCCAAGGGTGCTGAGCCATTTTTTCAAGCCATCCTCTATTTCCTTGAGGCCACGCGGAGATTTGCCACACAACATCTTAATTCTGTTCTACCCTGCATACTAGTGGTTATTTTCGGTTTGTAATTGACTCTTAATATCCGCTTCAGTGTATCTCATACCATTTCCCATTCAGGTCCTTACGTCGCATTTGCTGGTGCTGCATGGACTGATCGTCCGGTGGTACAGATGCTGTCCCCAGCCATCCCGTGTCATTATCACAATACTGATATCGAGATGGGGGGCATGCTAGTGCGTCACCTTGGAGCTTTACGACGCGCGATTCACTCTCTGGATGCCTATTATCGAGGCTACACCGCCAATCCGGCTTCGCCTCTGCGTAATCCGACACACCCATACCCGACCTCATTCACATCCCGGGGTGGTTCCGAAATTCAGTTCAAATATCTTTTCCAAATGGAGGGCCGGAATCTGTTCTTCGGCAGCACGGACGACGGTAAAATTTGCATCAAATTCATACCTCGTTATTGCAAAGCCGGCCATGAATTCCTTGCCGCGAAAGGCTTTGCGCCGAAACTACATGCTGTTGAACGGCTCCCTGGAGGATTGTTTATGGTTGTGATGGATGATGTCAGCATGGACTACGCCAACTTATTCAACTTGAAGGATGATGATTTGTTATCGGAGGAACGTCAAGATGCTCGCGAGTCTCTTTCGCAGCGAGTCCGAGGATGCTTGCAGGAATTTCATCAGGCCGGCTTTGTCCATGGGGACATTCGTGATACAAACATCATGGTGAAGAAGAATCTGGAGTGGAGTGATGGCCGATTTCTGGTCGTTGATTTTGATTCATGCGGCTACATAGATGAGGCGCGATATACCTTCGATTTAAATACCACGTCTGTCAAGCGGCCGGATGGAGCAGTTGGTGGGGCAGTTATTGAGACGGAGCATGACTTGGATATGTTAGATCACATCTGGGATCCAGTGCCCCTAGCATAACCATTTCGAAGTTCATTGCAGCTTCAATCTATGCGAAATAACTTTGCGAGAGATGCTTGCACCAATACTCTCGCGTTCACCTTTTGGACCTTGTTGGATGACATTATGTACTACTATCACTACTGCTATCACTACCACTACCATTACCACTATGTAACCACTACTATTACTGTGCAGGGAACACCTAGAGCCCATAAAAAAGGTTATGATTATTTCCGGTGACTGGGCGAGTAACTTGAGGCGCTTCACGAAATGTGAACAAGAATATTCCGATTTTGGAGTCTGAAATTTGAAAAATTTTGTGGAGGCTCTAGCATAAGCTTCCTAGGTCTATCGAATGGAGTTTGACACTTTAGTGTCTAGATCGTAATGCAGATCTTTATGTCGCTACACAACGCCAAAATCTGGTCTTGTTCCCAAACAATAACAATGTTTTTCCTTTTGGCTGTTGGACTATGGATTCGGTATAAAGTCGCCTTTCCTTTGGTACTGGCAGTTCGCGTTCTGGGATGTGAGGAAGACGGGTCGTCGAGTTTGGCAAAAAATTCATGAACTTTTGAGGAAACTTGCGCGTACGGCCACTCCTCGTAGGCGGAGGAACAAAACGCGGAGGAGTAAGCGCTTTTGGAGCTGGGACAACAGGCTCAGTAGGTGTAGGATCGATATCCATTGCAACATTTACCTGGCTCTCGATGTTAGTGAAATCGGAACAAAGGCTTCATGGATCAACCTACCAAACCGGAAGGTGGTGACATTTCCCTTTTACGAGAACGTAAGATTCAGCATTTGACGAAGCGGTCGCGTTCAGAATTTGTGAGGCCAAAGCTGGCCAAAGATAATCGGACAGGATTGATCACATGACCGCGTTCGCTTTTGCCATTGCGACAGTGCGACTCGCCTCCTCACTTCTTTCTTCTCTACCACCATCATGCCCTCCACGGACGTCGCCTCTCCTGAAGAAAATTTTAATGTACTCACCGCAAAACGTAAAGAAGCGCGCTCAGTAAAGCCTTAGACGGAGTGGGAAGCAAAAGCAGACTGCGTGAGTGCCATTCAACCTAATTCTTGCACACTCACTGTATGGTCATCTACAGCGAATCTCAAGCCATACACCAAGTTTGCGCGGTGGTGGACACGCAGCCGGAATCCCTTTGTAAACTGGTCCGGAGTCTTGGACGTGGGGCTTGCCTGGATCGGTCAGTCATTCGGAGAACTCTCCAAGAAAGAGTGAGTCCGCGCCGCATATATCCAACTAGAATAACCCTAAATATTCCGTTGTCCTCAGGTCTCATCATAAGTACCTAGCTGAACTCCAAATTTAGAAGGGCATGGCGCTTATTGCAACATGCTTCGAGCAAGATATTCCTTACTTCGTGGACCCAAAAAACATTGACCAAAAGGACGACCTCGCAAAGGCGGTGAGTATTTTGTACCAGCTTTCTGAAAATTTCATGCATATAATCATATGACGTAGATGATAGCTGCCTCTGCAACTGCTCGCTCAGAAGATATATTAAGCCTTGCAAATTCTATCTTGGTCTACATCCAAGAGGCCGACTCAAGTACCAAGCTGAGTCCCGCAATATCGGCACGGGCGAAGAAGAGTGAATCCCGTGGTTTTAAGCATCCAGTCCTGGGTCATCTCCTCTGTCCTATCCGCTACACCGACGACTTCGATAACAATCCAGCTGAGTAAGTTCCGTGTGATCTATATCTTAAGTAGTGCTGACGTCGACCTAGGTTCCTAAAAAAAGCTCGACAATGGGACAGCAAAGGTTAGATAGATATGCCATCATTTTTGTGGCCGCCCGATGGATAGGATTGCGACTAGATGGAAGAGAATCTGTTTCGTAAGCCTGTGCTTGTTATGGTGCATTTTATCTGTCTGTTATTCGTTCTTCATGATTTTAGCATAGGTCTCGAAGCCCATTTTTACGTGTCGAAGCTCCTCATTGAAAAGCATACCCTGCCAGACGAAAACGAAAAGTTCACAAGCCAAGATGAACAGAATGACATCCGGTTCCATCGCATATACATGCCTAATGTTAAGAATACGCCTTCATCATGAGCATGGCTAAATGTAATACTTATATAGGCGGCATATCGAATATTGAGGACTGGAGGATTGAGGATAAGCTATTCAAGCGCGAGCAGTTTTATGCCCTCATCATGGCTTTATTTAATGACATTGACGACGGGGAATTCGATTGGGTCAAGGATACCATTGAGTGGTGGGACGCGTGAGTCGATTATCAACTGGTCACGCTACACTTACAGTTGCCGTAGTCAGGTTTTTGGCTCGGAACCAAAATCCATTGACGAATCCGACAATGAGCTTGGACCATCGACACTAGCCATCATCAAGAAGCAACGGGGCCAATGCCGAGAGCGAGAGGCACAGAAGACCAAAGCGGAGACAGACGTTGCGGCAGCAGCTGATCACGCCACCGCCGCCAGAAGACCCAGCTCCGCCACCTTCGACTAACCTACCACCTCGATCTTCAGGCCTGCAACAGTCACCGCACTGTTCTTCACACCCACTAGGCGATGTATTGCAAGGAGCAACTTCCGTGATGAGATTTTATGAGCATATTCGACATCGTTGGCTCTTGTTGATTTTCTTGTTCTCAGGTTTCCGCAGCTCTTCATATGTGAACCAGTGTTTCCAACGTTAACAAGGTGCAAATGTTGTTTTCTTCGAAGATTTTGGTAAACTAACTACTTTTTAGTTCGTTTACTTACCTACTAGGTTGAGAACCTTGATTCCAAGGTGTACCCTTAGAAATGCCGCAGCTGCAGTGTCATAGGCACGAACACAGGCGTCGCTGACCCCCCTATGGAGTGATTTTCTGCCTGCATCCTTGTGCGAAGTCGCACTATGATAGCCAACTCTCGAAGATGGTCCAGAGCCAAGACACGCAAACCAGAAATCGGGTTGGGAAAACTGGTGTGTGTTACACTCACCATACCCCGTTATTGACATCCCGCATCTATCCTGCAATAGATGACCTGCCTGCGAACGCTGCCAACGACCAGCCCCACGATCTCCTCTTCTGCTTGACTGTCACGGTCGCTAACCACCCGTCTCTCACAATCGGAACGAGCCCTGCTGTCCTGGTCCTTCCTGTTGTCAAACACTGCAGAAATCGAAGGGTTGCTCTCAATGTCGTTTGATGGTATGAGCGCTGTTCATGTTCCTTCTGTAGCTCTTAGTATCTCAAATTAAATGGTGTTTGTAGTGTTTCAACTTAATAGTTGTAACCTACCTCAAAAACTGCTCATGACAAACAAGTCCATCCTGAATCATGCTATTCAGCGTCCTGCGCGGCGACCGCTGAGGGCGTCACACAGCATTTACGAGTCCTATTTATACCCCACAGGAGAACTGACTCTAGCACCGCTTGAATACGACACGACGCCTCGTGGCTGAACAATTGTGCCCTTAGACTCGTCCTCTTTCTTCCCTCGCTTTACGATACAAAAGTGTTTCGCGTATTCCAGCTTCTGCGAAAGCTGCCGCACCTTGAATATGCGGCTGCTGGCCTTTTCGCTCAACAATTTGGGTGCCGCTCCTGCCAGCCCTTCTCTCCTTTAACACCCTTCGATGTACCATTCGATTATTATCTTATAGGTGGTAAGTAAACTCTCGCAGTACGTACAACATTTCAATGATAAATAACTTCTCTTCACAGTCAGGTCTTTCCATGAACATTACATACTTGTTAACCTTTAAAGTAGCACGACGCTTGGGATTCGTTCCTGTCATGCAGCGCTATATATTTTATCCTAGTCTGAGAGAAAAGACTATAAGCTGTTACTACACTATGATCCGCCATGCTTCTTCAGCATCTTCGAATTGGCCACCATTTCGTCAAAATCTGGCTCCTCAGACCTTACCTTCTCCAGCATAAAATCAAGGATGTTTTGCTGCGACCACAAAGGTCGGGGAGCTTGGGCCGGCGAGCCACAATCCGCTTTATGTGCAGGCCATGCTGCTCTCTGGCACTCGGCGGAGCAGTAAACCGTCTGAAAGAATGGAAGGAAATATTCAGCTCGCTGGGTCAACGAAACCAAGTATGACTTACTATCTGGCATTTTGCGCACTGGAACATTTTCTTTACGTCCCTGTCTTCGACTTTTCCACAACTTAGGTGGCCGCATAGCCTCTTCAAAGGACCTCCCCATTGTCCTATCTTCGCTTCCATCTCGATGTCAAATTTCGATCGCGGGTCGACTCCTAAGCCGATGTACTGGTCGACGGCTTTATTCCAGTTCATCTGGTAGGCGCCCCGCAACATACGAGGCGCAGAACTTCGGTTGCACGGCCTTCAGAAACAGAGGAAATTAAGCAAGAAAATAAACAGGATGGAAGAAAAGAATACGTGCAACGGAAATCGGTATTTTTTCATTGCATAAGCAAAAGCAGGATCGACCTTCTGGCGCCTGACCATCTCCAATCGAAACAAATCCAACGTCCCCTGATCCAGCCCACCGAACGGAATGTTTGGACTATCACTGAGGTCCCTAACGTTCCCGCCAGGACCGATCCTGAACTCCTCGAAGTCGAGTGCTTGCATTTTGCGTACCATCTTCCGAAAAGCACCCAACTCTTCTGACGCGGTGTCGGTATAAGCCAAGATGCGGCCAGTCTTGACATCCCAGACTTCGAAAACGGGGCTCTTGAGCGCGCAGCATTTCTTGTAGGACTTTTTGGAACCGCATATGCACATATAACTTGACGGGTATTGGATGCGGGCTCCTGGCGCGGCGTGGCATTCGGCGAGGATCTTTCCCGACCAGCAGGGGCAAACGCGAGGTGGACGTGGCTGACCTGGAGGGAGAGACTTTGTGGCTACGAGTTGTGAGTACCTGTTCCAATCTTCAGGTTTGGTGAAGTGTTTTTGGTGAGAAAGTGTCGGTTTGGCCCTGTGCTCCAGGAGCAAGGATATGGTGTTCCAGCTCTCAGCTTGGCAGGCCAGCTGGAGGAGAGAAGAGCCGTTGTGGGTTGCATTAACGTCTGCATGTTGCTCAATTAGTAAAGGAATCAATCTTTCTAGTCTGGCCAGTTTTTTTGTAGTGTCGTCTGAAGGGTTTTTCTTGCGTAGACTCGCCGCTTCTCCCAGAGCCATCCCGATAGGCGTCTTCCCATTTTCGCCTTGAAGGTTGGGAGAGTACCCAGCATAGAGATACTCATGCACTAGCAGGATGTCCGCCTTTATTGCAGCGGCGTGTAGTATAGAATGCCGCTCGAACGCCATCTCGGGCAGAAGGAAATTGGCCAAGAGCACCTTGGTGAGTCCCTTTTCTCCAACCCTAGGATCGCACAGAATGGATCGGACCTTCAAGGCATACGGTGAAAAAGCGAGTTCGGTGCTGAGACCAGGATTCATCTTGATTTCTGTGACGATAGAGTGCGGTACAAGGATGTGAGACATCGATGCAGAGATTTGGCCAGAACTAGGAGTGGCGAACGTCATGTCGATGGCGAGATTGGTTGAATTAGTGGCCTAGACAGCAGATCTAGAGAAGTTACTTATGTTCAGTGAAAGGACAAAAATAAGACGGTCCGCAGAAATTTCTCACGCAGAATCACCATTCCAGTCAGGACTCACTGTCAGGACCTAAAATTAGAAACGCCCCTTCTTCTCCCCACGATCCCTTTGTGCGGGCGTCATATCCTAGGTGTGCACTTTTGCTGAAGCACAACCCCAGTCGCTGATTCCATCCTCGATGAACTTTTGAGCGGAGTAATAAGGTTTGCCACTCCAGGGACGTACATGCCCAGTAGCTCTAGCCTTTCGTTCACAGCCTTTCGTTCACGGCGTTACTAATGTAGTAATGAGTATCCGCTTTTAGAATTCCAGTAATGTTCCCTAACTCAGAAGGGTACTACTATATCAAGTTATGACCGAGCGCCGAGTGCTTCGGCTTTGACTAATGCAAGTGATCTATTCCAGGGCCAGCTTATGGTGTAATATCTATCTTCCAAACCTGGCGACATAGGTCGCCGTAGAATGTATGCTGAATTTCCCGTGATCATGATCAGATGCCTTTCTTTTTGTAGATCGCAGGTCGGAGGTCGGACCAAACGGTGTTAAGGTTGTTGCTGAAAATGGTTGTGTTAGGCAGTATGTCCTTGTCCTTTGACGTCCTTAAATAAAATCGTGCCGATCAAAGTACGCGATTCTACTCCCCACTGCCATAGCCGCACGAATATTCACAATGCAACAATCCCACAGGCTCTTTATGGGACTTGGTTCTACAAATGTGAGCTTGACTCTATGCTCTCAACCTGCCACTTACAGAAAACAGGAATTAGGTATCATTCACCACAGAAAATACGAGACCAAGTATCGCACTATTACGTCAATCAAGATCCAACCCGACGGTGGAAATCTTTTAGCTGCTGCTAGTGAGTAACTCCATACTACTTCATTTATAAGGAACGAGGCTGATAATCTGGCAGATGAACTAGGCACCTTGTTATTGTACGACCTTCTCGCAGAAACCGATGGGCCCCAGCAGTTTAAGGTCCTTTCTTTTGAATTCGGTGGAATTTCTGAGCTTTTTTGGGTGTCTACCACCATCTTGGTTGTGGGAACCACACGTGGCAACCTAGTAGTATTCAGTTTGAAGAATGACGCTGTGAGTAAAACATTGAGTTTCCCTACCTCGCCGCTAGCTTGACTTCTTTGATCAATCTATAGTGTCGCCTCTTCGAGGTTTGCAATATAAAGGCCCATGGAGACGGTGCTTCGTTGGTGGCTGTGCAGTCCGTCGACTTCTGCCAGAACATCAACTGTCTGGTTTCGGTTGGCGAAGGTGTTGGTAGTGTGCGCCTCTGGAACGTCGCAAGCGATGGTATGTGACCAGTTTCTTTGATTAAGCCCTGTCTGAACAAGATTTTCTTTGAGGGGTACTTACCTCTCGTGACTTTCCCAGTCCCATAGCATTCCGTGAACCACGGTTTGTTACTTTCATTGAAAATGGATCCCATGTTTTAGTTGGATTCTTTGAGCACATTCTAATGTATGTACTCTCTTTACCGTGCGCATTTGACCTCCAATATTTTGTTAATATTGCGATTCTAGCCAGAAGTTCTCCATCGAGCCATGGGCGTTAGCGGAGCAGCATACACTGGGCCAACACCTAGGAGCGATTGACCAACGACAGCTGTAAGAATCCACATATGATTATAACCATTTACAACCAAACTAATAAGCTCACAGGGGAAATGCTATGCTTATCGCAGATGATCGCCTACTTGTTTCCAATCTTAAGGATGGATTTGACATTTACGAAACTACGAAGTTCAACTCCATGGGTTCTGGTCGATACGAAGTCGAATTCGGTTGTTCACAAGGTATCTCTATGCTGCGAAATGGAAGTTACATTGTCGCTGTATCAGCTCATGGACGCCTCAATATATACCGGGCCCGGGACAATGAAGTGTCTCTGGCAGGTAAACTGCGATTATCGGGTATGCGCTAGAACTGTTTTGGTGTTTTCAAGTCTAATAAAAAATTCTGTAGGTAGTGGAGTTAACGTTCACGCAATCCATGTCTGTGGCGCGGCAACTTTCTTTTGTTCTTTCGATTCATTACTGACGATACGGCAGGCCAACAGCTTTAACGGCCGTGACATAATAGCGGCTGCGTCTTGCGGCAACGGAAATGAGAGTTCTATCACGATTTGGATGGTAAGATTCTGTCATGAATTCAGGAGTATCTAATGTCGTTTCTTTTCTAGAACGGAACTCACCACATAAAGACTGCCAAAAAAGGTTCCACGCGAACTGGTGAATATTCGACATTCCAGATTGTCCTACTCTCTGTCTTGGTCTATGTCCTATGTCAACTTCTGACATCTTTGGTCTTACTTCCAAACCTGGCTTTTCTTTCCACCTCATTGGTCGGTCCAGTTTTAGATGTGAAGGGGGGAGAGGTGGAAGAATCCCTCGTCCCCGTCGAGGTTGGTTTGCTAGGTGTGCCAAGTGTGGCCGATATTCCTTCTATACACTCAGGCCCTATAATTCCTGCCGAGGGATCTCTTTCCCTCGCTGTGGGAGGTCTCATACCCACAGAGATCTCCCAAGGGCGTAGCTGCCAAGAACTCATCAAGGTGAGATATCTATACAAACCAGAAATTTTACTGAAGAACATGTAATAGGTGTGATTGGATTAGATCCCTTCTGTTTGATTGGCTGAAGTCGGCTGGGTTGACTGAGGTCGGCAATGTTTTGAATCCAGAGCTGGGTCCGAGTCGAGTTGGGAGTCAATTAGAGATGATTCAAGTCGTAGGATTCAAAAACCGACTGCCGTGTAGTACGTGCTCAACGGCCTTGAAATATTTTAAGTCTATATTCTACTTCGTGAGACTTAAAAAGATTATCTATCGAGAATAACACTTTTGCACGGAGCACGCCGGGTACCATCTAGTTATATATTACTTTTAAGCGGTAGGAATTGAAAAGAACCAGTGGGTTCAGATTCTCGACGGTTCGAAGTCTGGCGAATTAAAATTCGCAGCAGTCATTTATAATTATAATGGCGCACGAGAATCCAAAGGCAGGATGTTGAATCTTGCAGCATGCGTCGAGATTGACTTTTGCCACACGTGACTTTGTGGCGAAAGTCAAACATGGCCTTGCTGTGAAACAGGAAGGTTCCCCCGGTTCGAAATTCACCATATGTCGCAAAGACAACCCCCGCTGTGCAGATAACCCACACCGGCGCCGGTCAGTACGACGCCACCCATAACAGGCCAGTTTGCTGCCACGTTACACCGTCCCACGTCGTCGATGCGGGACGCCGTTGCCTCCTCCACCGGCGTCGATGTGGTTAATGCAGGTCCGCGTCCCTCGTTGCCCTCATCCCTTGGACGTGGCCGCTGCCGTCCCCACCACCACCTCGAACGACATAAATGCGGGTGACGTGGCCTCACCTGAGCTTGCGTCGATGTGATTAACGCAAACCCGCGTTCGCCTCCTATGGCCGAAGCAGCCACGACATGCTGCAGCTCTCTTAACGCCCCGGCTCTGTAGGAGCTGCCAAGCTCTCGAACTCATCAATGTTGTCCTCACCGACACCATAGGCCAAATTGGCGTCAAGTGCAACGCTATCTCCGGCATTGGTGCAGGCACTGGCGCTAATTGGTAAGCCGATCCATCTCTTTGTTCAGCCCCTACTCTGACCGACCTTTTTCTGATCAGTTAATCTGCTCCCGTCTGCTGCATGGAGGACCCCTTCAGTACGCCGAACAGGACTGTCTGAACTGCCTCTATCCTCCGTTGTCGATGCGGGTGATGCTGTGGCCTCGTCGTGTCGACATGGCTAATGCAAGTCCACTATCTGTCGCGGTCACGCTGCTTCCACGACTAGCCCCCACACCGAACGACATCGACGCGAACGCTGCCCATCGCCAGGGTCTCCTTCACGCGACGCCACCGTTGGTGTCTCCTCCATCCTTACGTGGCTAACGCTGGCCCGTCAGCCCCTCAAACACTGTGGATATGCTCGACCCGGCCCTACCTCTTTTGCAATTGGCATGACCGAAGCAGCCACACCACTTCCACCACCTCGGACAACATCAACGTGGATGCTGCGGTCCAAAACCAGTGCTCCCTCTTCTTGTAAGCCATAATGAAGTTAATTCCTTATATTCTCTTATTTATCGATTTGGAGGGTTTAAGATGTGTTTTTCGCTTTATTGCATGTAATCTACGATGTTCATATGGATTGAGCTGTTAAGCTTAACGCCTTTTACAGTACAGTAGTTGTACGGTACTAGTACTACATATTTAGATAGACCAACCCCATCCTTTTCTTTCTTTCTTTTTTTCATTCTCCTCATTAACGTGCAACAAGTAAGCTACGTAGTAATACGCGTGGGTACCAGAAGGCCACCTGTCTGCGGAGGGTATATCCAACGCACGGCGGGTACAATAAACCCCAATCCCTGGCAAGAGTTGAAGGTTGTCAAAAAGCAGAAGAGCTGCGAACAATTCGAATAAATTAGATCGGCGACCGTCCATATGGTCGCTAAGTCATGGTGCTTCCTGTTCTGGATCCACAAACAAAGAACCTAAGATCCTCCACCTCCATCAAATGCAGCACCCTTGTATTTTCAACCAAATTGCTTGTTCTAATTTCCAAAAATGCATACTACTTAGCCGTTGTTCCTTCGAACAAGGACCGCTGCTATTGAGAACAAGATAATCGTGGCTTTGTCTGGAAGTAGACAGATGTTGGGGTCGCCTCAAAACCAACTGACGGCTTAGGGTTTTTGCGTTCTCCTTTCCTCCTGCCTTTATTTGCTGACCTTCCAGGACCTTTCCAAGTCAATCAACCATGTATCAGACACAAGGTTAGCGATTCTTGACACCTTCAATTATCAAAAAGTTCACGCTTCCTGTTATAAGAAACCATAGGGGAAAAGTTGGCTAAAATCCAGCAAAAAAACACTACAACCACTTACTTGAGGTCTTCTACCATGCCTTTTCGATACGATGCACCAGCACCCAAAAGGGCGTCTACAAAAGAAAGACTAGAGGCCGTTAAACGACACAACCAGGTTATCACACCAGCTCAGGGACTAACAGCAGTACCCCAGACTATCGCACTACCTCAGGAACCAGCAGTCGCTGCCAGAGGTGGGACACAACTTTTAATCGTTTTGCGTTTCGCTGCTCTGACATCTTGAAAGACGAACGTGTCCGCGGTTGCAGTGGCACAGTTGAGGGGCCAGATGTAATTGATGCCTTCACCAATCTCTCGTTAGGACCGGCTCGTAGACAGGGTTTCTCATTTCAGCGCTCTGGTTCAAGGCCTAAACCCGAGCTGTACAACGCAGGTATGTGTTCCAGCTATTTTCTTTGTTTGGCGCGCACTAATGTTCAAGTAGACCGTTACCGTTACGAGGGCAGGAATTTGCAAACCATTCAATTATCATCCTTGGTTTCGTCATTCAACTCCCTGCTACAAAGTCTCTTTTCGGGAGCCTCTCAGGTTTCCTCATCTGCATCCCTTTCCGGATCTAAGCAGGTCCGATATCACACTCTTGAAGAGGTGCGAGGGCTCGATGGTCTGACGGATATCGACAAGAAGTGTCTACGAGACTCGCCCACAGATATCCGTACTGTATATAAAATTTTCGACACTCTAGACCCCTTGGTGACTATCTACGCCTGTTGTCCCGACATCGCTTGCTCTGCAATTTACCCCCCCAAAGACGACTATGGGAGCGGTAAGTACGAATACCCCCTGCGGTGCACCGAGCCCAAGATTGGGTGCAAAACATTCTGCGACAAAGTACTCGTCGAAAAGTGTACTCTGGTCGAAGGTAGAAACTTTCCTCGACCACTCAAACCATATTCGTATCATCACTTCAATGACCATGTGGCTGCAATGTTATCCCGGCCCAACATTGAAGAAGCTGTCAAGTCTCATATGATCAGCGGAGCATTGAAGGCAGAGTTGTCTGACATTATGTCGTCCAAGGCACTTCGTGAATTTTATGACACCTCCGGAGCACCATTTCTTAGGCAAGACGGAACGGAGATTCGTCTTGTTTGGGGGTTCGCCGCAGACTGGTTCAACCCCCTCTCCAACAAAGCATCTGGAAAGGCCATATCTACTGGGGTCCTAGCGATGGTTTGTTTAAGCTTGCCCCCAGATATTCGGTACCTCGAGGAAAACATCTATCTCAGTGGGCTTATACCAGGACCACGCGAACCGGCCCTCAGTGCTGTCAATCACTTCATGGCACCGCTCATGCACGACCTGCAGGTTTCGTATGAATGTGGTGTTTATTATTCGTCCACTTATCAACATCCGGCTGGCCGCATTTCCCGATCGATTCTTGTCCCCGTTATTGCAGACACCCAAGCTTCCAAGAAAGTGACAGGTAATTGTGCCCATGGCTCCAAATATTTTTGCTCTCGATGTCGGCTTCCTCGGAATCAAATCAGCAACATCGACCCCCAAACATGGCCACCAGGACTTACACGCGCTGAACACGAAGTGTTTGCCGAAGCTTGGCGAAGTGCACATAACAAGAACCAGCAGAAATTGCTTGTCAGTACGAATGGTATTCGGTGGTCCGCATTGTTGTTGCTCAGTTATTGGAAACCAAGTGATTGGACGATTACAGAAGGGGCCCATGTCCTTCTGCTTGGCATTGTTCCAAGACATTGCCGTGATCTCCTAGGCCTTAACTTCAAGGATCTTCCGAGTGACGATGCTGAAGAGGAAGTTCCTTCGTCAGAGGTCATGGACTCTGCAAGGCGGGTACTTGCACACGGCTCGCCCGGGAAGCTACATAAGCTCAAGAAGGTTGTTCTGGCAGCACTTTGCAAGGAAAGGAGCGTCTTCATTCCACTCCCCGCGAAAGGTAGACGATCAAAGAATGATTACATCATCGCCCTATTGGTACGAGTTTATTCCTCATTACTCAGTCAGCATATTTGTTCAATTTTTTCTATCCACTAGAGCAGAGACGGGTCACGCACAAACACTGAATCAAGCTCAAGTCAAGGAGATTTTGGTCTGGGCGCTCTCTTTTATGGGGATCCAACCTCCCAAGGCACGGTCGACGGCCAGCAATACAATCTAAATTCAGAGACTATAAGTACAAATGCCATCACCAAGCAGGCGCTGAGTAAAATCAGAGAAGAAATAGCTGTTACACTTCGACCAGTTTGGCAAGCCGCTCTTCCGGAAAACTTTGGATCGCCTGAGCATGGGAAACTCAAGGCGGATCAATGGAGAACAGCACTTGAATTTGACATACCGGTCTCCCTCATCCGTGCCCTTGCTTTCCGAAAACCCACAGGAAATATCAATGAGGATGCCCGTTTCCATCAAATTGTTGAACATACACTTGACCTAGCGATGGCGCTTGCATGGGGACTTTCGCGACGCACCTCGGAGTTTCATGCCCAGAAGTATACCTATTACATGAGACGGTACCTTGCCGGAATACAGACACTGTTTCCAGAGTATACCCTGAAACCCAACCATCACTATGCACTTCACATACCCGACATTCTAATGCTCTTTGGTCCACTCCATGGAACATGGGCTTTCTTTTTAGAGCGATTGATTGGCAGATTGCAGAAAATGAATACGAACTGCAAGATCGGTGAGTAAATTCATCGGGCGACCAAGCATACCTCTTCTGATGTGATGTTGGCAGGGGAAATGGAGAACACAGCAACGCGCGCATTTTGTCGGCGTTCCAGTCTGGTACGCTTGCTGGAATCAAGGCACTGTCCATCTGCACTCCAAGAATCATGGGCCATATTTCGCATGCATATGAACCTCCGCGACCTCAGCGAAGCATTACCACAGCAAAAGGGATCAGGGCAGTGTTCTCATCCGGCACTTGGTCCCCTCGATCGCGATATCATGGATTCATTTTTCACTGCCTATTGCCCTGCTAGAAAGTCAGAAGCCAAGGTTTTTTTCAGCGGTGACTCTGTCGAGATATACCGCCGATACGAAAGAAGCGCTGTCCAGTATACTGACTACCAAATTTCCAAAAGACACAGTTTGATCTACTTTAATGACTCCCCTGGAGTCGACCCTAAAGATGGTTCCAATTTGCACCCCGGTCAAATCCGACAAATCTTTCAACATGCGTATTTCCATGGGAATTACTTTATTAAAGATTTCTATGTGGCAGTCCACCCATACCTTCCGGCTCCGCTCTCCAAAAACCACTTTTCATCATTTGGTGATTTCCGAGCCGGGGTGTTTTATCAAGAGCCGTCTCAGAAGGTGAAGGTTATCAAGGCGTCTCAAATCCACTGCCACGCAAACCAGCGGCCATGGGATAAGTCACTTGTTGTAATGAGAGCGGTTGACAGAGTAAGCGACCTCTAATCTGCTTAATGGGCCGTGATCTTAATTGAGCTGCCTCCTAGGATTATTAAATGCGATAACATTGTTATTCTGGAACCTAAACGCATGGCCGATTAATCAACTACAGGCGATGTTTGCACAACCTCCTTTAGTCAATGGCTCAGAAGAACACTTAGGTTAGGTGTATGTAGGTTTTCTGGATGCATTGACATGTCGATTCTGGGTTCATCTACTTACTTAACATTGAATCGCTCGAGCTCGGTATAAAAAATAATTAAATGCTGAATCGTCAAGGAGACCCTTTGGCCCTCCTTTGCTGCAGGTCACAGCGGTTTTGTGACCTCCCCCTTAAATTTCGCGGGCGGTCGCCGACGAGCTTGGTGACTTGCCCTAGGGCATGCGGATGGGCCATCGAAATCTATCGAAATATGTGCCATCGTAATTTGTTCAATATGATGCTGCAATGCTGCTTTTACCATCAACTCCCTGCTTCAGCTTGCCCGTGTCTGTGTGCGCTCTCGCTAGTCGTGCATACATAACTGTTCTGGCACCGACTTTTGCCACACGTGATCTTGTGGCAAAAGTCGACCTCGGCCCAGCCTCAAGAGAGGTGCAGTGACTGCAGTTGGTATATGTGCCAGGTCTTTATAAAGCCTTCCAATCAGAAAATACACGTTGAAGGTCGAATCTAAATCTGCCGACGTCAACGAAATGGAACTTCAATTACAGCTGAAGGCAAAACGATAGGCCACCTCAGATCAAAACATAGACAGGTCCAAGTCCTCAAAATCGTACCCGACGTGATAGCCGAGCTTTTTTGGTAGCTCCAGAAATTGATGGGCAGGTCCGGATCATTTCGGCTGCATATACCTTGATCTTGGGTGGCCTATCGTTTTGCCTTCAGCTGTAAAAGGTTGTGCAACGAAACAAACACGGTTTCCCTAAAGGTCACATGGGAATAAGCCGCTCAGTTCTGTCTTCGCCTTGCTCTCTGGATTTGATGCTTGTTGGCCAACGCCACGCCACATCTGCTTCTTCTGCAACTTCATTCACAACCACGTTTAGTTAATGCCACGAAGCCAACGCCGCTGCGAGGTCAACCACGTCCTGACCTGCCGTCAACACAGCGAAACGACGCATTATACCGGATACAACTGTAAGGGAGAGGCGGAAACGCTGCAGGCGATGATGAGGGGGCGGGAATAACGGCCAGGCTGCTGTGGAACCCTGCTGGTGCGATTGCTATCGCCGCTGGCTGCCGGTAAGTTCTCGCTCGCAACGATTCTGACTCTAGAATAACCACCTCACGATTTACCTTCAAAGCCTGGACACCATATGTTGATGAACACTCGCACGACGGGGTATGATCGCGGAAGGCCAAAGCGACAAGGATGCGGATATTGGAATAAGCAAGACGACGAGCAGACATGGCCAGTAGTACAAATGGTGGTATACCCCAGCTCAATCTTGTCTCACACCCAAAAAGAATACGAGGTGCGCCGTTTTCAGCTAACGTCTTGGACGGACCCACTTCTCGGACGAAGCTGAAAGGAATTTCAGCTTCTAACTGGTCCTCATCTATTGCCAACACTGTTGCCAGCCTCCGCCAATAATTTCGACATCCTCGCACCCTTAGCCAGAGAAGAATTCATCGTCTCTCGCATCGAGCTCAACACCAATATGGCTGTACCCAATGGACATATCCTCCATGCTCCAGCTACTGCTACACATCCTTTGATTCTTACCCTCGTACAAATAAGAGTGAGTCGTCGCTTTCTTGTGCATGTAATTCATTTCCAACCGTTTGCCTCATGTAGATTCCCATCCCTGCGTTTACCCCAACCGTCGGATAGATCGCTGAAGAGGTCCACTGGGATGAATTTATCCATATCCAATTGCGGTCGACAGCACGGCCGACTTAGAAAACGAAGCAAAAGCAACTAATTAGCTTTCTGCACGTTTCCTCGCATATGTTGCGGAGAGTATCTCAAAAGACGCCAGTCGACCACCGCACGCACCGCGTTGCTCCTCAACGTGCTCAAGCATTTTTACATCATATGTCATGTCTGAACGACGGCTTCTGACTTGGTTTTTTTGGTGGATTTGTTGGCGATGTATATTGGAGCTATCTAGATAACGGTGACGCTGCCCATAGAGCCCACCGACGTACTGAAGTACTTTTCGAAGCAGTGGGGAAAACGTCACTTTGGGATGACTACTAGTACGGAATAATTTTTAATATCTCGGTATGCCTTTCTTTATATCTGTCTTGATCTACGACCTCAAATTAAATTCTTGAATTCAAGCTATGCACGCATGGCCTTCCACGTGTGGACATCCATGATTCTTGTCTCCCGACCTTCCTCGCCAAATCATCAGGGATACCTGCAAGGATCACCTTGTTACATGGGTTACCGAGTATGTCGAAGCGACTTATCCACCTGCCGACGCAAAAAAAAAAAATCTCTGGCATTGACCGCTGGTAAGCGTCAAGCTTCGTCTTTTGTATCTTCTTGTCTCACCTCGTCTCACCTTCAAGTTGACTTAGGATTGGTGCTGCTACTCCATTTATGTGTATTCGGTGTTCCCAGAAGGCCATGGATTTAAGCATTAGATGGGTGATGACTCCAAGGCTCTCATGAAAGTACGTTCCGGTTTTCGTTTTTTTATACGTGTACTGATACGGTCTCCTCGCAAGTCTACCTCCCAGCTATTGCGGGTCATGTCAGCTCCGGGCATGCTTGGAGTCGGAAGGTGTCATATCACAATGTAGTCAGCAAAAATTTATTTCGTTTCATATCATATTCGAGACACCAATCAAGCAGCTGAGGTATTTCGAGCCTCCAGAGTATACTCTGAATGATGCACAGTGAAAGTTCGCAAAACAATAATGTGATGTTCTTGATGTCTTTCTAGCCCATCTGTTGGTTTCCAAGTCGATTTCCATGTAGTCCAGTCGGCGGATGCCACACTTACCATGAATCCACTCTGCTCTTGCCCACAGCTCTTCCTCCTTTTTTTTTAGGACACGGGCTATATGAAATGTAAACAAGGATGAGTTTTGAGTACTTAATAAACTACTTGAAAGGGCCAGGGTGGACGCATTCTTTGAGTCGGTAGGAAATAGAAATCGATCAAGCGGCATTTCAAATCCTTCTGTTCAACTTTCGAGTGATTCGAATGTAGCTGTTGGTTCCAGTTAACATGGGAAGAAGACACGGATTCAATACACCATTCGGCACTGAAAAAGGTTTAAAATTGAGGGGATAGATAATCTGGAAGTTTGAAGAAGAAAAAGAATTTCAGTCAAGCGTGTATACATCGAAATTCGCGCTTTTCTCACCTCGCATTCGCCATCTAATAGGAACTCTTTGGCCAGGTCGTGAAGAGGAATTCCGATGTACGGAACATAGGAAAACTGTTTTTCGGACTCGAACAAGGCATGATAATCACTTGCTCTTTTGAAAAGTCTGACGTTCACAGCTGCAAATCTGGGATTACGCAATTTGGGAGTTATTAGCATGTTACAAAACGGTGCACAGTCGAAGACCTCACCGCTGACGACTAGCTGGATCGACATCATCCATGGGACTTGAACAATTGATCCCTGAGCTTTCTCGGGTACTGCTTTTATTTGTACTTGCTGGCATGCCGGCTTCCTTGCCTACAGGTCGTGAGTCAAGATGGACTACACCCATGGCTGTTATTCATTACTATCTTTTCTTTTTTGTATGACGGCTTCCATGCTGGTACTCTCCGCCTAACGTTACTTCAGCCTAAGTTGTGATTTTGAAGGATGTAGGATAGTCATACCGATAATAAATGCATGCGTTGGACAATAGCATTGATGTAATCCTTCTTTACGCTGGTAGGCCGAGCCAAAGTTCCGCCGCTCTTTGCAACGGGAAGTTTACACTCCAGGCATATTGATTTGAGGGTAGGGAGTTTGCACCTTGCCAGATCTGTTGAGTCGGGGGCAGGATGTCCAGTGATGTCCTTCAGCGCCTTCATTATGACTTGTGAGTTAATACGGCAATAAAACCTATATAAACAGGTACTCTTTCAAAACTGTCACGTTCAATCTTTGCGTTCTTTGGGCTACTTTCATCAGCGGTAAGGTGATCTGGCTTTCGCTTCATGGGTTGGCTCAAGAGGTCGGATAATTAGGGAGCCAAATGGTAAAGAAGCCGAAGAAGAGTTCGAATTGGTAGTTAAGTTGTTGTGATGAACAGCTGCCCTTGATCCTGTCCGGCCTAATCTGGCTAAAATCCTTTGAAATCCCGGGATTTTCTGGCATCAAACGGATATCGGATCGAATACACCATCGAGTTTGTTTTCGGGCTTGCCTAGGCTCATCTGCGAATGACCTTTGTTTCTTTGTACTTATTGGCGTGGCTTTCTGAACGTTGCAGGTATACCGGCTGACTCGACCCAGGACCCAAGGGTGGGTGGTGTAAAGCTGGTACGTTCTTCTTCGCCCGAGCCTCCAACCTCGACCCTTCAATGTGCCGCGAAGCTAACCCCCACCCGCCTTGCAGCTCCTCCTTGACCCACGACCTACAACCCGCACATGCACCCGCGTCCCATGTCCTCCCGCTGCTTCAGCTCCAGCCGCCTCATGTACAAACGAATGAAGGCAGCGGGGGTAACGACTCGCAGCGGGGTGGCGACCACTGCGGCAGATAGTTAAGACTACCATACGGTCGGTAGCCGGTGCTGCGAGGGAGAGCGCGGGTGGTGCTGTTGAGGATTCTGGGTTCACAGTGTGTCTTTTGCTCTCGTTTTCGTGTTTTCGACTGATAAATGTGCAGCGTAAATGTACGCCGCGAGTGGGAGGCATGTGTGGATGAGATGACGGATTGGGAGTCACGTAGGCGGGCGGGCGGGCGGGCGAAAGCGGGGCGTTGACATTGATGTCGAAATGCCGAAGTTTTGAGCGCTCACGACTCCGGCGCTTCGACGTCAGGACCTCTGTTTGTATCTTCGAAATCCAGCTCCTCGGCATTGTAGGTTTTTGGGTCTCTGTAAGTATAATTTTGGATGACGCGGGTATAGAAATCTCTTTGCCCAATTCTATTGCAGTGAATGCAAATGTTTTCCTAAAGATGAGGTCAAGAAAGCTTTTGATAAGCTGACTTTGGATGAAAAAGAGGTCAGTAATGTTTGATATCATAAAATCATTTGTTCGTCCACTAACCCGTTTATCCTGTGCCTGCAGCATGAGAACAAGCTCCGTAAAGAAATTGCGGGCTAAAAAGGCTGTTAAAGAAGGGTCTGGCTGAGACTGGCACGGCGTCAATGGATGGGTCCAATGGTTTTGATAGGATATAGGTAGTTTATTGAATAAATTATCTTTCAATATCATTCCAAATCATATCGTTCTGTAATTGATGTTCTGGATGCTACAATCATGCCCTATAATGATGTCATAGAAAGACTCGTATGCCATGCCTGCATTGGCGCACAAACCAAGTAGTATATCGTTAATTTCATTCATTCGCTCACGAATTGTCGCCAATCAGCAATTTCAAGGCCCTCGTTTGGTTCAGTCGTGCCTCTATGTATTGCAGCTATCGAGCTACCATCGCCATGTATACATTGAGCGTCTGTCCGTTTAGCTGCCCAGGTTACAGCAGCATATAGAAAGGAACGTGACAACTACAATAATTATAAGTATAGTGCTCCAACTCCCAGTCTGCATAGGGGTCCTTTCTTCAATTTGTTGGAGTAATGCCCATTCGCTTGCCCATCCTTTGACTATATTCGGAATGCCCAGATTATTCTGTATGTCTTGAGCAGACCATGGTTTGCAGAATTGGAAATAAGCTGCCTCCTCACGCCGGTTCTGACGAATAGCGTTGTCCGAAAGTGCAACAGGGGTGCGGCTGTCGGGTGCGAGAAATGAAAAACACCGGTGATAAGATTTGAGCAATCCAACCAAGGACGTAGCATTGGTATGTGATTCAGCCTGAGTATGAGCTATGATCCCTGGTACGGTATCAGTAATGGCATCCTAAATGGGCTGTTGCATCATGTTCCCTTACTCATGATTAGACGCCTGTCTTTCCCTATCCTTGTGAGAAACTGGAGGGCCAGAACTTCGTGCTCCTGGTCTGAATGCGACTTCAAAGACGCTCCAACAGTGACAAAGAAGGATCTATACCTGATACGCAAGAAAATAAGGCAACCATGGACTTCTCCTGTCCCGTAGTGTAATAGCGGATGAGATCCCTGACATGTGTGATAGTAGTCGAGTAGCCAGTCTGCGTAAAGCCTGACCAGGAGCAGTTATTAGTGTCATGTCCGAATTACTGAAAAGAAAATAGGACCGACCAGGCAAGTCAATGATCATCATGTCATTTGAGATGCACCTAGGACTTTGCATGTAAACATGAACCACCCCTTGTGAGTGGGACGATGACAGCAGAATGTTAGAATGCTCTCTCTTGATATCTTCATTGCTTAAGGAGAGTATATCTGATAGACTTCTGTGAGGCGAAAAAGCAAGGAGTTCTGCCTTTCTGACAAGGCATTGGAGGTCATGAGGAGTCGAGATGGAGTTTTGACTGCTCAGAAATATACGACGGGATCCGTTCAATACGAATTTCTGGGAGGACCACAGAGGAAAGTTGAAATAGGCAACTGAAACTTCAGCTGACCATGTACTGGATCGGCGAAAGTGCCACTCTATGGGACAGGTCGTGCTGGTGCCTAACGATATCTAGAGATCTCCGTAAGAGAACCATTCACAAGTTGAAAGAAGGTCACAATTTTTTACCCCACAAATGCCAGCGACTAGCGTCGATTTTCCTTTGAAATGGGGAGTTGGTTAGATCTCTGCCTTGACAATAGAGTGATGGCATTACCAGTAGCTTTTGCTCCAACAAGAATAATGCGTGGGTGAAGGGAATTCATGTGGGATGAACTCGATGGCATTCAAACGTGATAGAGGAAGGCGACTTTATACTGAATCCGTAGTCGAACAGCCAAAGGGAAAAACGTTGTTGTCGTTTGGGAACAAGACCAGATTTTGGCGTTGTGTAGCAACATAGAGATCTGCATTACAATCCAGACGCTACAATGTCATTCTCCATTTGGTAGACCTAGGAAGCTTATGCTAGAGCCTCCGCAGAAATTTTCAGATTTCAGATTCCAAAATCGGAATATTCTTGTTCACATTTCGTGAAGCGCCTCAAGTTACTCGCCCAGTCACCGGAAATAATCATAACCTTTTTTACGGGCTCTAGATGTCCCTTGGCTGCTGAGCGCTGAGGGTCTATTCACCGGGCAAGGATCATGGCGTAGCCTCCGACTACATGGCAAAATTTTACTCGAACATCCCAGCAGCGAAAGTTGACAGGGGCATAGTCCGTCCCAGTCAGGTCTGCAAAAATTGACTCGTTTTCACGACGCACCAGGTAGGTCTACCTTTCCAGTGGGAGAGGCACACCGCGACGAATCGTAGACTAGCTGATTAGAACATTAGTCAGAAAATTATAATGACAACAAGCTGTGCCTCGTTCCAGGCGCGACTGCGCCGCGACGATATCTACCCCAAACAAATATCAAAGTTGGCAGTGGAGAAATGAAGGAAGGAAGGAGGGAAGGAGTGTATTACCGGGGAGTCCCAGTAAGAAACGACCGGCCCGATGAAGAAAAACAAAAAAAAGGTCTTGGAACAGCGGTGAGGAGGTATCCGAAAGAGGAAAGAAGAGGAAAAGAAGGAAATATATGAGTTCTTCTTATTTTCTGAGCCCATAGACAGTATTTCAGAGTTCTTTACCTCGGAACAATATATACTAATTTTCAAGGTTTTTTTCCAGCGCGCTTCGCGCGCACCATTTGCTGAGTCTGCCTTTATCTACGCGGATCGGCCGTGATTTTGACTAGGGGCTCGAAAATATCGGACAGATCTGTCAGGAGATAAATATGGACATTACATCAATGCATATACATTATTTTTATCTACAGAAAATGTGAGCCCGCGTTGTGAAGAGGCCGTAGAGGAGAAGGTGGTGGATCACATCCAGTGCCAAATCCGGTAATGGCAGGTAACATTGGCTATGGCAGATAACATTTCGATGTTCTCCGTGGCTCAGCAGCAGGAAAAAAAAATTGTAAGGAAATCAACTAACGAGACCGAAAATCAGTATATCGCGAGGCGAAAGCAGTAGCGCGACTTACGAAAAACAGAATAAAATGAGCATGATAATGTATATGGTACACCTAATGGGGCAGACGGCGCGGAGTGCAAGGGGCCCGGCCAAAGTACTCGAAGAAAGTGCGACAGTAGAACGGATAGGCCAACTTCTCAATCTCCAAGACATGATGTTCCGTTGTTCCGATCGACATCATCTTCAGCGCCGCGGCTTCTTTGCCATGCCACGAAGAAAGCAGGCGGCGGAAGGCCTCGACGTAATGTATCCTGTAATGCCAGTTACTAGCGCCAAGTCCCTCATCCTGAAGTGGGAGGTACATGCCAATGATCTTCTGCCCTGGGAAAACAGCCAGCACCATCTCATCCCTCAACCCAACCACCGAATCAGCCATCAACTCACGGGGGAAAATGCAGCAGTCCAATGCCAAAAGCTCCAGGCGAAAATTGTGCTCATGAAGATCCCATACAACCTCGCGACGCGTTCGTTGATCCAAAGTGAGGTCGCCTGCTTCAATGGCAGTCGAGCGTTTGATCAACGCGCCGTTCCAGTAAACGGACGTGACGACGGAACTCGCAGGGATCGGGAAATCAAAAGTAGTTGCGACGTCGTCCACTATTTTGGCCTTCTTCAATGGCCTCGGAAGACCATCATCCGACCTCAAGGAATATGCCCTACCCAACTGCCACAGGAATTCTCGCCACTCTTGCGGTCCTGGTTTGGGCATGCCGCGCCTGGTAGTAGCGGTGTGCAATCGAGCGCCAGGATCCAAGGTCCGAGACAAGCAAGTCGATCGGAACAGCAGCCACGCAAGGAAGTAGACTTCGCTTCGAGTACTGGAAGACGTCAGCACACCAGGATCTAATACCGGATAGCCGCGTAGAAGGGACTGGTTAGGGTGGTCCCAAACAAGGCGCCAATCAGGCCTGACAGACTTCAAAGCATAGGACCACAAAGAAGAAACCTCGGGAGAGTTTGGTGAGGGCGGGTCCTTGAACTTGTCAAGATTGATTTGACGTCCCGTCTTGACTCGATAGCGTGGAACATAGGGTGCGTCGAAAAGAGGTATAGACGGCGCCGACGACAATAGAGGAAGCAATGGCCCGGGTGGCGGCGAATCCCCTAATCAAGCCAGTCAATTTTTGCGCCATATCGGTGAGTAATAACTTACAGCTGTTGGGCGGAGGCAGACGGCCACCAGGGCCTGAACCTGTGGGCTCAGATGAGGAGGCAGCTGACGTAGAAAAAAAAAACAGATAAGTCAACGAAATAAATAAGATACGAGTGGAACAATATCATACCAGATTCGGAAGGAGATACAATTTCGCCTGGATGAGGGTCCACGGCAGAATGTCCGATATTAATGAAGCCAATGCGGAGAGTTTGACAAGCTCGGTTGCGAAGGGCAGAAGGAGCCCCTTCCCACACAATATCTATCTCATGACATATTCCCAGTTCCATATTCGGCTTCGTTCGTTCGACAGGGTTTACAATGTGTAGGAATTTAGAATACGCTGAAATTGGCCGAACCAGCCAATAAGGAACTCCCATATCAAAGAACTTCTGGGCGAGGACAATATCCGGAGTTACGCACCCAATAATGTCGGTGTTTAGGGGCAAGTCTACTCCACAGGAAGCCCGCAATTCGATCTCTTGCCATTTTGTAAAGTAATCTAGGCAGGCAAGAGCTTCAAGAAAATGACGTTGAAAGGATGTGAAAGTGATGAGGGTGTTGAGGTAGGATTGAGGGCAAGATTCAAGGGCGACGCATGCATATCGTTGCTGGAGGTTACAATGCAAGAGGTCCCGAACCTCCGCATTGTTTTCCGTAAGGCATTTGTCCTTTAAGTATTCGCGAATCCTCTCATAGAGCTTTGCCTTCAGATCACGGACTCCTCTTCTAAGCCTTAAAGAAATCATGCCGATGTCGGAAATAGAGCCGGGCTCAAGCTCGAAGTCGTTGGGGGTGAGGTCGTACCACGCAAGGCGGTACTCGTGGGTGGCAAGTTTGTCCGTAGGAGGCTTCTTCAAAACATAGGGAAGGTAGCGGGTGCCCTCGAAATACCATTGAGGCCAGAGCATCAAATCATGGGTGCCAAATCGACCATCCAAGCGAACACGGACTGTGGTAGGATCGCGGGCCAAATCGGGGATGTAGTCCATGTTCCCGGAGGTCACGAAATATGTGGTGGGGCACCGGTACCCCGTCTCCAGGAGACCGCGATCTTGATCGCATTTCAGGCCAAGTACGCGGTATCGTAGGTTCGGTAGTTCCGCGATCACCAAAGCATCAGTACCATTCAATTCAACTGAAAAACAAAAGATGAGCCTTTGACCTCTGTCAAAAAGCGTGCATACCAACATTGCTCTGAAAGAGCGTAAGTCAATAAGATATAAGTTATGAAAGAACAAGAACGCACCATTTTCATCCCAATTCGACCTGAAATCCGCCGCACCTGACTCCAACCTGTGGATTCCGTAACAATCCTTTTTCCCGTCTGTAGGAACACGCAAGTTAGATAGATAGGATCCAAAAGAATAGTAACTCACATGGATAGCTAAGCGGTCCATGGGGAGGGTATACGGGAGGCATGTTGGAACTGTGAAAATGGGTCGTCAGTCGTCGCGCCAACCAGGTGGATATAGGATAGAGGCGAAGGATCCTGAACAACGAGCAAACGAAGTTCAGCTCGGGGAATGTCCTTCACTGTGAACACAGCGAGATGACCAGAGTGCGTGGACGACAGACGGCAGTCAAGTCGTAGTACACGGACAGACGAAGTCAAGTCATAATACAGGAGAGACAAAGTCAACTCGGAGCAAGGAGAGACGAAGTCAACTCCATAACGCGCGGGGAGCATTGCAAGAGACCAAGTCAACTTGCAGCATATGGAGAGACGCAGTCAACTCCGTTGGTGGGTTTTGATCCAACTGAACCTTACTTACCTTGGATGTGGGACGAAAGCGATTGGAGGACGAGACTTGAAGAACGATGGCGAAATGAAACTTGAGACTTGAGGTTCGATAGCGAAAAGGAAACGCGAAGAACGGTCGTGAGAGTCAAAAGACGCGATTGGAAGACGAAACCTAAAGAACGATGGCGAGAGTCAGGAAAACGAGACTTGGAGAACGGTCGCGAGAGTCAGGCAGACGCGTCGGAGTCTCATCAACTTCACCAGACAACATGTGTAAACAAAACCGTTTCAGGCGAAGGCCGATGGATCAAGCCGGGCCTTGATCCGGATCTTACGGACTAAGTACTACTGCTAATTTAAAGACATCCTCGCCAGGCGCTCGGCCAGTAACAATACTTCAAGCTCTAGGATTCGTTTATCTTTATCTAGTACATAGTAGTTACATAATTTTAAGTAGGGTGTAGGTATTCGCATGTATAGAATTGTTTTAATTCATGCAGAAGCCATGATTATTTCCAGGTAGATGGAATGACACGCATTATTTGAAATGCAAGAAGTAAATTGAGGGAAAGAAAAAAAGTTATGATATCATTAGCACAGGAAAAAGAAAATATGGGTAAGAAACTAACCCGATTCGTTATCAACCTGGTAAAAGGACCCTCCGTCGATGTACACCTCCTGGAAGCGGAATTGGCAGTTGATAAACGTGCCGCCATAAATACACATAGCTAAAATATAGTCAAGAACGAAATATAGAAGACAAAATACGAAAAACTCACATCTTGCACATGGGAACACCACACCTCCTCCTCGTCCCCCGCCGGAGTTCTGACTGCCTTCAGCAGTAGTCGTCGTGGACGCTAGAATACGTCAGTCCAAAGAGTAGAATATAATTGTAGATACACTTACGTTTCTCGGTTTGCGACGCAGGTGCCGCCGCTGTGAAACGCCGGTCTTGAGTACAATCAGTATCGAAGCTACGGAACAAATTTACGCACCGGCATCGGGGTCGTCGCTGCAGCCCTCGATCTCGACACTCCGCGCGCTGCCAATGGTCGGGGACGCTGAAAACGACGATCAGTTCCGGAAAATGCTAGAAGACGAAGAAAACATACCAACTACACAATCAACTTGAGCGGGTCGACGAGATTTAGTAATCGGAGACGGTCAAGAGGGATAGATACGCACCGGTTGAGCTGTTGAGGTCGTCGCCCATGCGTTCTGCTGTTCGTTTTAGCTTGTAAATGTCGATATAGATAAGATCAGTGAGGGATTCGACTTACCCGCGGCGTGTTCGAGTTCGGGCTGAAAGTCGGCCATAATAAAGTCTATACTCGATGTTTTGAGTGTAAGATACGATTGAGATGACTGAAACTTACCAGGAAGAGTGGATTCAAAGAAGTGAAGGAGAGACTAAGCGGTCAAGATGAGAGTGCCGCCAGTACCCAAATCGGGAAGTGATTCGGTTTAGGCGCTCATCGCGCCGTTCGCCTGCGCTCGCCATTTCGATCCCCCCCTCAACGATAAATGCATTGACATTAAAATATTGGCGTTTCAAGAGTATGACGAAAACTGTGAATACCATACAAGCGCGTTTCCTACGCGTACAACATTCCCAACAAATAAACTGTTTTCCTTCGCTTGCGCCGATAAGGTTTGACTGACTTTCTGAGCGCAGCATTGAGTGCAGTGCGATCGAGGAAATACAAGCAAGAAAAACGGCACGAATATATAGACCGATCCAAGGCGATTGGCGAGGATCAATGGACCTGAATGGGTTATAAGCAGAGTTTTCTATGCGTCGAACAATATAGCCGACCCTCGGCTAATTGCACTCGAGTGAAAGGCAATGAAAACGACGATACGATCTGAGAAGATCGGAGGCGATCGAATGAGTTATCATGCTTCATAAATCGCTATAATTTCCAGACTCACCAAGTCAGCTCATGCAGAAATAAATTAAGGGAGGGACATAGTCATCTCTTGCAGTCGTAAATTAAAAGAGACATAGTCAACTCTGTAGGAAGCCTAGACATGAATAAATGGTTAGTATGCAAATAAGATAACATCAGACTTACTGGTGAACAATTCCGACCGCAACAAAGGGCGAAATACTAGTACTTATCGCGATCTTTCTCATATATTGTCCGGAACAACGCAGTAGTTTATCGCATTAATAGATTAGGACACTGTTCTGAGAGACACAGTCAACTCTACAGCGGGTCTAAGTACGAAAAGTAATGCGAAGATTGGACAGTGTTCCATAAATATGAAATGTGAGTATGGCATTAAGTACTCGGAGGATTTGCAGTTCCTAGAATCAAAGAATTGACTCAGGTCAATTTCAAAGAGACTTAGTCAACTCTGAAACGAGGAACTGGTGCGAGCAGGTATACGAAGGGGAATAGATTGGATGGCGTTATAAGCATGAGACGAGGCGATTAGATGTAAGATAGCTCTTAAGCATCGACGAGTGATCTTAGGCCAGTGTTAGAGAGACGCAGTCAACTCTCGAGTGGTGTACAGATCCAAAACAGTTAGGCGACTGTTGGATAAATAGGCCGATGTTAGAGATACGCAGTCAACTCTCGAGTGGTGTGCAGGTCCAAAACTGTTAGGCAGAGGTTGGATAGATAGGCCGGTGTTCAATGGATCCGGAGTCGTATGTTGAGTTACATGATCAGGTTTGAATGGCCAATGTCAGAGAGACGGAGTCAACTCTCGAGTGGTGTACTGGTCCAAAACAGTTACGCAAAGGTTGGATAAATAGGACGCCATTCGATGATCCGAAGATGTATGTTAAGTTACAATCCGGTTGGTGTTTGAGGATTTTGCCGTTGAATTGAGAGATACAATCAGCTCAATTGAGGAGAGAACAAAAGTCAACTCCTGGTAGGACAAGTGGCGAGATCAAGTTTGAGGTCTTGAGGCCTTGAGGACGACTAGCGAGATCAAGGTTGACGCTCAAGACCTCAGAGTCTGATCTCATGACCACGTGATATTTATAAAGTTATTTTTCGCAATTTATTCTGGACGTAGTTAAATTATAGCAACCTCGAGAGAACAGCGACTACAACAGGTTCAAGTCAACTTTTCCTTAATACTTTTGCATATTCGTGGAGCTGAGATGTAGTAGATTTAGAATATGCAAAATTTTTGGCAGAAATATAGAGTTGTGGCAGCTGTAGACGCCGATTTGAATCTCCCTGATTGTTTGAATCCCTTTGTGCGTGATAGTATTCGATGATGACTTGCTTGATATCTCCCATTGGGCATATCATGGTTTGTTGTAGTTTGAACGGCGCCTATTGGCTTTCACCTGCGCCACTTGCTTGGTGTGAGCCAGTGCTTGTCCTTCGACCAACCTTCGACAGTGCTGGCAGGATTTTTTGTGGTGCGGCATGCCCAAAAAACAGCCTAACCCTGCCATCTCCCAGGTTGATTCTCAGCGGAAGAACAATGATCAGGTAAAGGTAAATGAACGAGATTTAAACAAAGATACTTATACTCAGCTGAACACACTCCCGGGTGAAGTTAAGTTGGTGCAACAACGCCAATGAGGAAATTTTACAGACTATGAGTCTATGACTGGCTAAATTTTTTTTTATGGAATCAGGTGCATCGAAATAAACATATCAGAAGGTATTTTAGCAGATTTCTTCTAACCACCATTACTGATTAGTTGGGCCCACGACCACGACCACGGCATTGGCGACGCTGCCTGCGATTCCTTGCAGGATTGACGGCGGGAGCAGGGGCGGGGGCGGGGGCGGGAACTTGACTAGTAGATGCGGCGACGTCAGATTGTGTGGCGGAGACGTCGCTCTGAGAAGTATTGGCTAACGCGGTTTGGGTTTCTCGAACGAATGCCACAAGTTTAGCCTCGGAAATACTAAAATCAAGACGATCTGGCCATGGAAATGGATGGGTAATGGTTGTAATATACACTAGCCGAGGAGGTGGGTCGGTGTCATAAATGAGTGAGTATCCCAAGCAGATTGCGGGATATCGCTCAGCAAGCCGGGCATTAACAACAGAGACTCTCATGCTAGGAAGAGTCCCCATTGGCCTTACTTGGGCAGATATGAATGTGGCACGATTATGCCGCCCAGGTGGTGGATTGGCGACGGCTTTAAGGGTGATGTGGAGAAAGTGGGACTGTGAGACCAAGATCCATGCGGACCGAATTTCTTCTGCGGGGATGTTAGCGAAAAATCGTATTCCCAGGCGCTCAGCCAAGAAGGCGCCGAAGACGCCTTGGAAAATGCGGTCGAAGGCAGAACTGATGTTGTCTGCCTCGCTGTTTGTAGAACAATCTAGGCAAAATGGAGAATGGACGGGCCAGTCGCGGGTCTGGCAGCTGACACTCTGTAAATTTGTTAGCTCCAACCCCGCATAAAATTACGCAGGATATAACTTACACAGTAGGAGCGAACCTGGCAAGAACCACATTTTTTCGCGACAGCGCTGCTGACGATGTGGCTACAAAACCCACAAGAAATTTGGACGAAGGGAACAGAATGGTCGGGATCGATGAGTCCGGGAAGGCTTGGAAGGGCAAAAACCGTCGTATTAAAGCTTGGAAACGAAAAGGACATGTTCGCGTTGGTAAGGAGGGTGAAGAGAGATGCAGCGTCCGACTGCTTTTGAATGATTATGACCTTACAAAATTGAAACGTAATGCTGTCCGGTTTCAAGCTTCACCGGGAGGAATAGATGGGCTTTGAACGCAGGCGACGGAATCCGACCACAGGCTCCACAGTAAGCCCTCCCTGTGAGCCCTTGTCACTAATTGTGAGAACAAGGACAAGATCTTAGAACAATCTTAAAAATAGCAGAATAACGAGGTGCACCGGCACGCGACTCATCATTTTCAATGAAACAGGGTTGCACTGAGCAGCAGACATCAACTGCCGCCGACTCACACCGGCCCTATTCACTTAACAATGGAAGTTACTCTAGCGCCGTGCCGGCTCTGTTTCGTTTTTTTCTGACTATACGTTCGTTTTTGTTCTGCATTATGATCTGCCATAAATACAACGAATTATCCATGCTCGCGTCAAGACAGTTTCTTGTTCTTTAGGTCGTATATTTTTTATCCGTGGCACCTTTATGCTTGAATCGTCACTGGAACAACGCAGCAACGCGGTCTTCGGAAGCAAATAAATACTCTGGCTCTGGCTGTCCTTGGAGAAAGTCCATTACTGCCCACCAGACGCACTTGTTTCACTTATGAGCCAACAAACATCTATTAAGACCGTCTTCAATGTGACTGCTGCTACAAAAGGTGAGATATGTCATTCATTATCAGCTTTCTGGATCTGACGTCCAAGATGAAGAAGCAGATCCGACCCGTGTTGAGATCATTCCCGACCAGAAGCCTCCCACCATTGCGACTGCCACTGTCATAGCGGGTCCTTGCGAGCCGACCCCCGACTCTGTTCAGAATTTCTTGATGTGGCTAGTTTATGAACTCGATTCATACCAACTGAAAGGGGGACTGTGTAGTAGAAAAGTCGACTTCGGTAAATAGTTCCCGGCAAACTATCCGACTCGGACGCCAGCACGCGCCGTTTGTATTCAAGGTTTAACAACTTACTACTGGGTGAGGAATGTGGGAAAGGCCGTAATACATAAATCAAAGGTCTGGGGCTTATAATTGCTCCCTGCACATCCTTGGCAGACGGACTCAGTGTACCAAAAATGGTAATCCACAAGCTGAAAAAGGCAAGTCGGCTGTCAACAGAGAAACCAAATATGGAATGTGTGGAATTGATCTGATTTCTTTTTGTAACCAACCCATCCGTACCTTCCTGCGCGTCGCCATCTACCCGGATCCGATCTGCTTATTGTCTTTCTCTCCAAAGGCTTGAGCATTTCGCTGGGATCAATTAGGGTGACGTAAGTTTACAAATCACTCCTGAAGACGAGTTGTAGTGGCGCTCATGTGAGAACGGACTTTTCGGAGCCACGCCGGGTAGCTTTGGCTCTGTTCAGGTTGCCTCAGGCTCCCAGATTTCTCTCAGGACCTGATCAAGTGTCGCGATCTGGAATGGTTGTACTCCTCGACGGTCGTTTCTCTGTGTCCGTTCAGATGTGTCCCTTCCGTCCAGAAATAAATCAATGCAAACTTCTACACTTTTGCCCTAGACAATTGGAGCCAGACGCCTGGAGGAAACCCGGTTAGACAATTAGCAATTTTGCTTATACCTTTATCTATACGTTATTTCAATGTAGGTGGCCAATCTGATCCCTATGTCTCCTTCTTGTGCGACTGTGAATATGTCACATACAACGGCACTCCATCGTTTTTGGGGACATTCGAAGCACATCGGACTGCTACCGTCCAAGAAACGCACCAAACCTGAAGATTTACAAACTCCCAAGTTTCATGTAAGTCGTCTGAACACACACGACCACTCACCATGCTGAGAAATTGCTGTAGCACGGTAAATTATTTCCTAGCGCCGAACCAAAGAAAAGACAGAGAAAAAGAAATAGACAGACTGAGGTATGTGTCGACGACTATTCTGGCTCATCTGTCTAATAAACGAATAGATAGCCCCTGCTCGTTTGCCGGACGAGGTCATATACCCCGAAGACAATGGTGCTGTTCTACCGGACATTCAGTTGAGATTTGGATCCTCGTCCGGCGTGGTCAGTGTATAGTTCATACCAAACTCATTTCCATTTATTTTGCTAAATTCTGAGCCTCAGAATCACCAAGGTGTTTTCCCCCTCCTTTCTCTACCACTGGATCTCGTACTTCTGGTCCTCCGCCACGCGTTCCACTTAGAAACGTTGATTCCTCTTGGAAGAACTTGCAATACTCTTCGAAGTCATTGCTATAATATATACCTCCGGCAGCTGGGAGTCATTGAACGGGGATTATCCTATACATCCGTTCATCTGCAAGGCAACATACCCAGACTCGCGGTTTTGATTTTAACTTCGTTTCCCGACTTGAACCTCCGTAGTCGACAGGATGGGGATTATATTTCCCTCCAGATCGACTTGTTTTACTTGGTCGAATTCGGTGAGGAGATCCGTGCATTTGTCTCACAATGTAACATCATGGTGTCTTCTGTTGTCATTCAATTTCATGACGATGATCACCATGTTCTGGGAGAAGAACATGTACTGCTTTCACTTACTTCCTTATTCGCGGCTCTCGTATGCCTCTCGTCAATCGATATACGCCAAATGGTCAGGGACCCAGATGAAATTAATCCTCGTCGTTCTGTGCGTCATAAAATCAACGATTTCGCGCAGATTTTCCCACAGGAAGTCTACAACCAAGAGGTTTTCTTCAATCGGATGGTCAAAACCATGAAAGAAGTCCTCTTCCTTAGCATCCACGTTAATTTATTTCAGACCGCAACTCTTCGAAATATCCTTCCTTCTTTCGTGAAGGGATTGTCTATCTGCGAAGTCGATCTGGAATTTTCCGACATAACCGCCTGTGCTGACATCTTCTCGACGTTGCATTGTCCTTCGATGGAGAAGTTCAGAATGATTGTTTGGCACAGGGCTCCTCTTCTCCTTCCAGAGGTTTTTATAGACCGCCATCGTCTCTTGGACAGTTTGCAATTGCTGAGCCGTGCTGGACGAACCAAAGTACAAGCAGCACCCGGCTCTCAGGTCCTTCTGCTTCCGGAATCCCTCAAGAGCGTACAAATCACGGCCAACTATGCTGGTTGGATTATGGGCGACATTTCCACTCTCTCGTCTTTCGATATTCACCCCTTGACCAAGACTGTCAGGCCGCAATATCCAGAGTACTGCGATGCTGTTGTTCTATTGGTCTGGGCCATGAAGTCATCAAGCCACCTTGATTTTTCTGGCGAATTCGTTCTCACTATTTATTTCCCGGCCAACCTGACCCGCCACATCGAATTCTTCTCTAGAAGTGACCCCCAGCAGTGCAAATGTGCGCTTGACCAGCACGTCAGCGAAAGCCCGATAAGAAATGTACACGCTTTGGAATTGGATATTGATAGATTAGATGGCCGCTCCTTCGTGAGTATCTTTCACTTGTAATGAATTACAAACTAATAGGATTCCTTCGTGCTCTAGGAGTACTTTTTACGATGGTTGAAGTGGTTTCCGAACCTGAGGACCCTGAAACTCAACTGTGACGTCAACCCATCTAGTTCAACACTGGGTCATTTGAATGCCCTCCGCTCGATCTGTTGTCAAGATCTAAGATATTTTTCCTGCTCGGATTCAAATGAATGTAGCACCTGGGAATACCGCTGTGGTACAGACGGGGGTTTGACTGGCTGGGTTCAAGTAACATTTTAGGATTATTCAACACCTTTCACCCAGTAGTTCCGGAAGCACGGTTATGCAATTACGGTCGATTTTATCGACAGGTGAACTTGCTACACTACTTGTATTATTCCAGCATTGAACCACCATCATCAAAATTTCAAAATCATTTTTTGGCTGCATGGCTCGGGAGGTTGAACCGCTGCTACCGTTTCACGTTGAAAAGACATGTCCCGGGTTGCAAACGAGAATCGGCGAAATCCGTAGAGATAGAGATTGGAAAGAATACTGTCGTGCGCGACAAAAATATCGGTACTGGTGTGGTTTTGAAGATTCCAAAAAAAGGAAAGAAATGGCTATCGACGTTGATCCGGGAAGGAGAGAACATGTAGCCAGTCATATGAAGGGAGACCGTGATAAGGGTGTTTGTGTCAACATCTGGGGTGGCAAAAACCGGTGGGCATCAATCTCGTGTTGAAAACCGTGAACAGCAATCTGACCGGTCATCGGGTTTGTGCCAAAGTCTGGCCGGGGCCGTACTGCCAATTACGACGGTGGAAGCGACAACAGGAATGGAAGAGAGGGATGGAGACAGGACGGAAGGGATAAAAGGGCCAAGGTAGCAACAACGGTGTTCACTGAGCTGTCAGAGGAGGAAAGGGTCGGGGTGAGGTTGGTTGCGGTTGCAGATGGCGCAGGAACGGCGCTGAGCTGGCGGCAGCTCACTTTGAGCATATTTGTGATCAAGAAAGCGGACCCGGGCTCCGCAGACTTGGACATGATAGGAGTGTGATGGGCTGGGGTCCTTCGTGGGTTCACCGAGTTGGTGGTTATGTTAGTTCGAGTGAAAGAAGTGGGGTTGTATTGTAATAACACTGCGGGGCGTGGGTGGTGGCATCAGCTACATACATTTTTACTGAGGAGGTGGAGGTGTTTGGACAACGTTGGCCGTATCGGTGTCAAACATGGCACCTGTTGGAGGACATTGTGGCTAGATTGGGCCGCAGTGAAGGGCAGCATCACCCGCGTCGACGTTGGAGGTAAAGGCGTAGTCGTATAGGCACGGAGACGGTGTGGGCGTCGTTAACCCACGTCAATGAGGTGAGGCGGTGTCGACCATATCCACGGTGGTTGAAGAGGGGATGTGGTCTGCGTTAGCCACGGCGACGCGAGTGGAGGAGAGCAGTGGCGCCACAGAGGCCCTGGTGATTGGGACCCGCCACCCGCATCAATGTTGTCCGAGATGGCAAAGGAAGTGTAACCGCAATGGCTAGGTTGACGAGGTGGAGGTCAACTGTATTCACAGGTAGTTGAAGCAAACGCGGGGCGGCATAGGCCACGTCAACACATGCGTAGAGGCAGTAACAGTAGCACGGCATGGAGGAGGCCGTGTCATCCGCGTCAATGTCGTTTGAGGTGGTGGATGCAGTCTGACCTCGGCGGCAACGATGAGGTGGAGGAGGTTGAGCAGATTGACGAGGCGAATGGGACCTGCATTAGGCATGGAATAGCCATGTCGGCGCAAGTAGAAGCACCGGCGGTAGATACGGGGCAAACACGGAGTATCATAGGGTGGAGACGTGCTGACCGGTGCTGGGATGCGGTGAGGTGCAGTAGCTGCAGGTCGTTTTTGCGACATACCGGTGTATCTCCCCCGTTTCCCGAAATCCTTCGATCTCTGGCCCACATCATTGGAGGAAAGGGCACTCGGAGCGGTGCTGGCCATTGTTTCCGCAATGCAGATCAGGCTAATGGGACGTGGAAGTGGAAATGTGAATGGTGGTGAGGGCTGAGGGCTGAACTTGAACGTCAGACGGAAATAGAAGCTGACCTAAAAATAGATTGCAGAATGTGCCTGCTCAGTTATCATAACATGGGCCAAAAATTCGGTGGGTCATGAAGGTAAAAGATTTCAAAATTGAAGTTAGCATTGCTGAACCATAAGCTCAAAGAGAAAGTGCTTGATACAACTCTTTCTCTAAGTACTTATTCAATTGGAATTCTAAGCTTAGACCATAAATATTCTCTTTAGCTAGACTTCTGTTCGCCTTTTGCCCAAACCGAGGTATAAGATCGACCAGAGCACGAACTTGATTGGTTCTCTTTTCAGGAGGCAGAGAGAGCTGGTTGGTTCTAGAAATTGGCTTCTGATTGTTGATCCTCGGGTTGGTGGCTGGGGAATAATATTGAAGCGTTGCACATGGCAGTCGCGACCACGTCGTCTGTGGTTGATAATCAGATTGCTGGAATCTAAGAAATGGAATAGGCCTTACAGATGAAATTCTCGATAATGATACCATCGTCATCGTCCTTGCCGCCCTTGCCAACCTGTACGCCTTCTCCCAACTTCCAATTTCCGTCTCCAAGAGCATTCAGTGCCGACTCGACGGCGCTTTGCACTTGGGTATTCATTCTATGTAGGAGATTGTCTGAAACATAAGTTATATGAGTATATCGAGGTTTAGCTAGTTCTTGTCAGCTTGGATTTCAGATCCACACGTCGAGAGGGGACGTCTTCTCAGTGCAGTTGCAGAGATAGCAGACCTTCGTACGCAGAAAGTGCGAGGAAATTATAATTGTGTAGTGATTTCTTTACGAGTGTGATGAATTGCATTAGAATTGAGGTGGTCCACGTCTCCGCCAGCTTCTCGTCGAGGATAAATGATGAGACCATGGCCGCGTTAGTTGACTACTTCATGGCCTGGGAAGGCAGATGAGGGGGATTGAATTGATCGAGGTTGACGTAGTAAGGAAGGGGCCGCTTTATCCACGTCGATAGTTGAGAAAGCAAAGGCGGCGCTTTGGATCGGCGGTGTATGTGCTTGGACCGAAACAGACAAGTAGGGAGGAAGGAAGATGGAGGAGGAATAAATGAATACACAAAATACACAAAATTGAACAACTCTGAACTCACCACCAAGTATTGTATTCAGTGTTGATAGAACACTAACTCGAGTTGGGAGTTCAAAATATAGAGCCTGATGTGGGTGATGTTAAAAGGTTGGAAATTCAGATTCTTAGTGTGTCGTGGTTCAAGTTCAAGACGTACGTTCCGGGCCGGGGTTGAACGTTGGGCAGCGGTCTGCTTCAAATGATAATTAAACAAATATGGTTCTCTCAATGCTCAGAAAAAAAATTAGAAACCAACCCCTAGAAGGAGAATATATCCAGGAAAATTATAATCTACCATATGACAAAGAGATCCCTATTAATCGAGCTCACCGCCCTGGACTGTGGCAAATCTTGCCGGCCCGGATTCTCAACTGTTGATTGACAAGTTCAGGAAGATCTTCGACCTCCGACCCCACCTGTCCTCGCCCTCTTGCGTTCTTTTTCCGTTCCGCTGCACCAGGCGTCAGGAACTACCAAGGTAAGTTTCCACTATGTTCAGTATCCTTTTCTCACTCACTCTCCACCATTTAGGTACATTCGGACACAAACGAAAAGGGTGAAACGCTGCACAGGTTGCAAGTCCTGTCCATTCTTGGGGCTGTGGGCAGATATTTTGACGATCTAGGATGGGAAAAGACGAATGAGGTGATATAGGAGACCTTTGGTCTGGGAGACTCACAAGGTGCTCATCCCCTGGTTAAAAACCAAAAAAAGGGTACCTCGACCACTGACATCCTGGGTCGCCAGTCGTAGTCCGAGTTTCGTATCAGAAACTGCTCAAATGCTTTGTTCCCTATGAGCTTCAGGATGAGGCCCGAAATGACTCAGCCGACTCAGCCATGTCGAAAGAGAATCTTTTCCCGGAACTCAACGCCACGAGTTCTTCCAGACAACGAAGTTGGAAGGGTCGAAGCCGGTCTTCAAGTTTGTAAGCAAGGTTACGACATGCTCAACCTCCTGATCCATCGCAAGGTGTGGCTTGTCAATGCTTCATTTTCAAAAGTACCTTACTAGAACTTGAACCATCGTCGCCTGGATTACAACGTGAACTTGAAGCCTGTCAAGTGTTTTTCCTACGTATTTTTCCTGATGCCCGTCTGACAATCATTCCAGGACCTTGACCACAAGAAGTCCCACTTCAAGAATGTCATCCATTCCAACTCGCGGAGGCGCTCCAGCTTGGCGTGTGTGGTTGTTCTTCAAGCATGGAATTGTTCCGTTGCTCGAGATGGTTAGCAATGATTCTTTTTGGTTCTTAATAATAACCCTCATTGGTATCTGCGTAGGCTGAGCAGTCTGGTTGCGCGTCAGTTCGAAGGCGAAAATAGCCAAGGTGTTGTAAAGACAGTAAAGAAGCAGCGCGTGGAATCCCATTACAATCTCGAGATGCGGGTCATTTTGGACATGATGCCCGAGTCGATAAAGCAAATACTGCAAGCGCGATCATCATCCTCCCATACATCATAAGTAAGGTAGATTGGTGGTGCTCGTAAGTGTATCACATCTACAGAAGCGAGTATCGCTCTGACGGATGACTTGTATAGAGTTAGTCATTATAATCGTGAACGTATCCATCGTGGTGGCACGGTCGATAAGCAGTTGTTAAGAAGGATCTCGGATTTTTGTATCTTTTGACTAATCGTTTCATCATCATTATAGGTCTGTACCTAAGGCTGAACAAGAAAGGCAACACGGTTATTTGAAAGAGGGTCCGTACATCAGCGCCGAAGAAGCAGGCTATCTACACTACTATGGTTCACCGACTGGAGAAGAGGAAGTTCGCTTCCATACCCTTCCCGTACGTGAGTTACTTTCCTTGCGTCCCAAATTATACTGAGTAATCCATGCTGGCAGTCTGCTGTCGTTTAAACATGATACCAAGCTTTTGGTTCTGGCTTTAGAAAAGCTAAATAAGGCCTACTCTGCGAAAGTCGCCTGAACCAATCGCAGCGGGAGGAACTTGCTCTTATTGAACAGGCGTATGATAATCCTCATGATTGTAGGCAACATAAAACTAGCATCCTGGCTAGTGCTGCCTTTTCTAGTAGGTCTGTCTCGAATTGAGTGTTTGCTCCTGACCGAACGGGCTTTCAAGGAATCTGGTATCGAGTTTTTCGACACCTACGATAAGCTCATTCCCTGCTATGACATTGAACCAGTCGAAAAGATCCCGAATGCCGTGAGTCCTGTCAAACTATACTTATGTCTACGATTTCCTGACTCTTGTTCTTAGTACCTTGGTCAATTCCTCTTCTTCGAGTAAGTTGATTTCAATACTTTCATTACCGCCTTTAATTGATATCTATAGAGCGGACAAGTGTGGCTTATTCCCTATCTGGATTAAGCCGGCTATAGGTTATTTCGAATATTCACGATTCTCCTCGCTCATTAGTTAATAGGACACGGAACCTCCGCCTTTACTCGTTCACGGGGTAATATTTCTGGCATCGTTTCAGTCGTTCTCAACTGATGATAGTCTTTTAGTGACGCCAGGTACCAATAATCTAACGGATATCTGGGAAACAGGCGAGGGAAGATGTAATGTCTATGAGGACTGTGCTTTCGAAAATTTATAAGATGATAATTTAACTCTTTTCAATTGTCTGCTTCATCTTATTCTCGACCATAACTTGGCCGGTTATATTACAGCGAAAAACAAGACGACCTTGACTTACAAGGTAATTTTGGCCTATCTAAATTTTGATTTCTCCGCTCAACATTTATCTAGACATGGACACACGAACGTGTTTGGTCTTTTTCGTGTACTCCAGTTTTCTGTCTTTGTTTCCAATACTATGGGTTGGTGCTGGACCTGCTCATCCTCGGCTCACAGCGTGGCTGGCCCTCCAAATGCCCAACAATTTCTCCAGTATCGTGATTCTACTATGGGGACATGACATCCCATCCGCTTGTATTTTCGCTATGTCGAACGCCTCCATTCTCATCACATTACGGCCGATGAGGCGCATTACTTGATCCAGTGATACCTTTCTGCAAATCCAGACAGACCCTACCATGCTGTGCTGGCCTCGAGACTGTTGCCTGAGGTTAGTTGATCAATATTGGTTGATCAAGGTTGGTTGATCGAGCACCACGACAACTTCCGCCACGCTGTGTTCTAGAATATCAAACGATGATTGCCGCGCTCTTTGGCGACAATTGAGTGGGAAGACTCTTCATCAACGTTTACTCTCAGAGTGACCCTCGATTGCTGCTCTCTATGGGCTACCTTGAACTTTGTATTTTGCCGAAGATCAGGACGATGTTTGGGGAACTGTTTTCTTTTGAAAGATGCTGTCTGGAATCTGACAGAAGAAAAAACCAAAGAGAGGACGGCACGGCCATTCCTGAGGGTGTCTGATGACGGTATTCAACAGTTAAACAATGGTACTGTATCAGGCAAGTTCTGATTAGCTCTGGGTCCACCACTTTCTCAAAAATCGTTAACAAGTGGACCAACGCTCTGATAGGGCTTATGACCTACGACCGCGAAGCTGTCATCTGTATTATTCCAGTGTCCGTTCATGAATCTTACTACCCGATTGACGCTTGTCGGTAGACTGGCCCCTGCGGGTTGACAGACCACGGCCATTCGTTCGCTCTCAGCGTGCTCAGACCTCTTCCCAACTGTCGAAGTGGAGAAGTTGGTAATTACGGTTATCAGGTCGGGGTGGTGCACGTCTGTCGGCGCGGCTGCCCCCGTTCATCTCGAGCAGCTGTGAACTGCGTCGAGACCCTTGCCGCTAGTTCTTCATCACCGGCTGTCTGATCAGAACGGTGCACAATATCAGTACCAGGATACATCGACACGCACGACGGACCACATACCGTGTTGCTCACATGCCCCGCACTTCTCGGACATGCTCCGTCGTCGAGCATTGGCCATCCCCGCGTCCGCCCTTTCCCACTTCCTTTTTGCATGCCACGCACAAGCAACATTTCGGTCTCGTCTGTGCCTGGGTGGCCGAGCCGAGTATTCCGCCTGGTATGCTGGGGACCAGAAACTTCCGGGGTGAGGGGGGGGGGGGGGGGTTGAGACAAGCCGAGGTGGGCTGTTTCGTGGTATACCCCCTCGCCTAGCTAGGCGAGGGCGTGAGTCTGGCCCGCGTGCCTACACTGTGTTTGGCGCCATCAAGCGCGTACTGGAGAGGTGGTCCTGGTTAGAATCCCATTCAAAGAACATAAGTATTCTTCATATATCAACTTGCCTTTGTTCCTATGGTAAAATGAAATTGAAATTCTGTTCTGAAAGAAGGAGTGATTGGGCATCAAGAAAAGGAAACACTGAAGCAAGAATAATGCACTGTATAAAGAAGTGGTTCTCAAACATGAGTTTAGTTCCCAGTTACTCTATCGTTATTCCTATTGATTGGCTCGAAGTTTTGTTGAAAATATCACTGAATAATAAGTCTTGTACGTGACTTTAGTCTTACTTGATTGAACAGATTGTGGAAAAATGCGATTTATATGGTCAGGTAGAGCAATACGGCTACGAATACATGGCTGTTTCAAAAATTCATTTACTTTGTAAAAAAAACTTCAAGTTGATGCCCAATAATTGCGATATCCATCGGCGTAGCTCGTGGGCCACCTTCTGACTCTGTTAGCATGCTGTTCAAAGTAATATACTTTGTAGATGCTGGCATATCGGACAAGGATCTGAGATATTCCAGATCCGAACATCCAAATTTCAAGAATTTGTGAAGGAAACGATCCATCGGAGGAGTGCAGGCTGACAAGAATTCGTAAACAGGAGTAATTGATGGTAACGGTTTCCCAAATTGAACTTGAGGCTCTAAGGAAAGTGGAGGGCCTGGGTCCTTGCGGATTGGAGCTTTCTTAGTAGAATTCGCTGCAGCAGCAGTCTGTTGTTTGAAACCTTCATTAGCACGAGACAAGACTGAGTTCAGTAAGACTGACCGATTTATGAGGTTCAACCCGTGTCTTCCTGGCAGAAACTTTCCTTTCAAGATGTTTCTTTTTTGCTGCAGCTGCAGCCGCACATTGCTTGAAATCTTCGTCAGCATGAGACCAGACTGACTACAGAAGGACTCACCAATTTACGGGCTTCAATTCGCTTCTTCACAGTGAGGTTGCCGCGACATGTATGATGATATAATTTGATAAACTGAATCGCAAAAAAGGACGCTTTTTTCCCCGCTTCCCCACTGTACAGTGTAGGATAGCTTTGTTTAAGCTATAACACAATTCCTTCAGGAATTTGACCTCGAATCTAGGAGTGATTGTCCTGACCTCATTTTGAATCCGAGCCAATGCATCTAGTTGTTTTGACGGTACACTTTTGAGATCAAGATGCTGCCTGCAAAGGGCCTCAAGAGACGTCTAATTGATCCTATATGTTAGAGTTCAAGGTCAAAGGGCACCAAGTTGTCATACGAGCCTTGACACCCTGAGCCGTTGTCGGGTCACTGTCTAGACCAAGCACATCTAACAGTTGAGTAAGCTAGATAAATCAATCAGCGATGTTAGTTTGAACTAAGCCCAGAGGTATAAATTTGACTAACGGCAGGTTTGTTATGTTTATATCCGAAATCCTTGGGTGCTACAAGGAAACAGAAAATATTAGATGGGTCGATATCAGTGAGTAAAGGACAACCATACCGACGGACATAGTTTCAATGAGCTCCTAATTGCGATAAATCTCAACCTGTTGAAGGTAAGAGATAACGAGAGATTCGAACGGAATTAAATCCTAAGTCAACAAAGTCACATGATCCGCGCATAATTATGGTTATGAAACTTAAAGGTTCTCTCAAGTCAACAAGACCACATCCGTGCTTATGGTTATGAAACTTAAAGGTTCTCTCAGTCCTCCTTTCGATGCCACGTTCCTTCTATCTATCTGCACGCCAAAGCGTCGTTCAGCTCATCTACAAGTAACCCGTTTTACGCTATCCTTTGGCTTGGCCGTGCTACGTCTGAAGTAGAGATCGATTGACCGTGACGGTTGTCGGTAGATCAAGCAGTCATCACATTGTCAGAAATATGGCCACCGCAAGACTTCTGTCTAAGCGACTCGACTTGCTGCTCCCCGAAACACCTGGTCTCACGTTTCCGCCCTCGTCGACCGAATCCTCCTCTCGCGATTCCACGATTCGCAGGTCAGCTTTTGAAGATGACATGTAAGTCATCTGAACGTCGTCGCAAGTCGTATGCATGGCTGACAGGCATGCAGATAGCGAGCGCGGGGGGTGGGGTGGAAAGGCTGGTGATGGGGTTGGTGGGCAGGCAAGGTAAGTGCTCCCGGCGCGAGCTCCAATCCGATGCCAAATCTGACCAAGTTCTCGTTGGCTTGCACAGAAACCATGGTCCACGGCGCACGGTTCCCGAAACACCCAGCCTCACGTACTCGCCCTCGTCAACCGAATCCTTCTTCGGCGAAGGCCCCATCAATATGGCACCTGTCGAAGTCGACAATAACTTTCCTCCCGAAGATAATCCGATCTAGATGAGGATGCGGTCGCGGTACGAAGAATTGCGAGGCGGAGGGCTTCCTGCAAGGGTTTCGGCAAGGTGCTAGCCTTGAAACAATGGCGGGAAGGTAGGTGTTCCTCAGCGGATGCTCCGAAGCTGATTGCGAGCTTTGATTAGACGACGAGAAATAGTCGAGACCGTTGTCTGAGCGGCCTGAACACGTTCTCGTCGAAGACCTCGCCTTGCTGCTCCCGAAACACTCAGCCTCTGGTATTCGCCCTCGTCGACCGAATCCTCCTCTGGCGATTCCACGATTCGCAGAAGAACTGCAAAGCTGGTGGCGAGTTTCGACTACCCCCCCACAAAAAAAAAAAAACCTCATCAATGTTGGGCCTTCAGGTGCTCGACGACTAAAGTTCCGCGAGCGTATCCGCCATGTCGAATTTGGAGGAATCTAACAAGATAACGAGGTAAGTAACAGTTCATATCGTCATGAAATGCCTGCTTACCTCCTCTTAGCACTCCCGGTGGGGCTCAAATAATTATCGCCCCACTGGGTGTCGCCTGCCAGCACACGCCCTGGGCCATCCGCCTCCTCGAGTACCGCCTTCACCCCATTCCCCAACTTGAAGCCGCGGCGTGCATCCCCGCTGCTCGAAGACAATTCAAACACCCGAAGAACGAGATCACAACGAAGAACTCACCAAGGGACTCGCAGCCAGCCGGGGGTCATCAACAATGCCACCACTCCCTGAGCCCTCTCTCATCCCCTTTCGTTCCTCGTTCGTGCTTTCCGCAGCTGTAGCTGGAGGCGCTGAGGACCGGGTGCGGGTACAGGGTGTGGGTAAGGCTCGAAATGGAGTGCTGCTGCAGCCCGCCGATTGGACGGACGTTAGCTGCGCTGCCCATGAGGAGGGGGAAAGGAGGACGTACCCGCTTGTACAGCGCCATCAGAGGACGGCGGACGGCGGTCTCGAGTCTCGACTATCCAGTCGTCCTACCGCCGCCGTTCGCCCGTCCTCGTTGCCCGTCGTCGTCGCCCGGACTCGCGGCAACTGCAATCCTGGGTCTTGGGTCCTTGGTTCCGGGGTGGGACTCGATGGGTCAGCGCAGATGCAGGTGCAGGTGCAGATGCAAATGCAAATGTGGTGCGGCGGGCTGCGAGGGTAGCTGTGAAAGGCGGGGTTTAAGACAGCGCCGGAGCTAGGAGGTCGGGAGGCTGGGATGGCAGGAGAACCCGAACGTGCCGCCTCGCGAATGACGAGGCTGCTCGTCGTACGAACATATCCTAGAAAAACACTGAAATCTACATGTTTTCTTTACGCGGAAATCATATTTCTGAGTCTGTGCCAATCAGCTGAAATAAATTGATAACTTCAGCTCAGTATTGTCACGGTGAACATCTGCCTGCTTGCTGAAGCCCACATCTGAGATGTCAGCTGCGAAAGGGCCAGCCCTTTAGTTAGCAGATAGGTGGAACAATACCTTCAGAGTCAATGTGCAGCTATAAGAAGATCACATTTGAGCACATGCTAACCAGCTGAAACAAAACCTGGTGGATGGATTTACGACTGCCTGAAGATTATATTTGAGCATATGCTACGCAGCTGAAAGGTAATCTGGTCAATGGATTTACTACTGCCTGGATACTACATCTGAGCATGCGCTAACCAGCTGAAACAAAACCTGGTGGATGAATTTACGACCGCCTGAATGCCCTGTAGGCACATCTACCAATCAGCTGAGCTATCATGAAATATTTCAGCCGTGACAAAGCTGGTTTCATATCTCTCTCATGCGAATTAAAAGGCCTTACCTATGAAACTTTAAAACGTGACAGCTACGTTTCATACATTTGGCGGTGTACAGCGGTCCAGTTGATTCCTGCATATTTATTAATTATCATAGATTCTTGTCAAAACTCTGAAGACTGAAGCAAACTCTTAACAACAACTTCTTTTCCTGACTTCGCCAATATCCCCGTCATATATTCCTTCCAATTGCGAATAAATACCATGGGTATCAAGAGCAATGCTTCTGCAGCTATATCAAAGCCATTAATCTCCTTTATCCTTGCCCCGAGATGCTTGATAAGTCCAGCAAGCAGCAGGGTGGGATCAAAAAGAAACTTTTCCTCACCCTCCTCACTCAGCGCCGCCAGCATGCTGTTGTACCATGATTCCAAAGCTGATGCCTGCACCGCATCCCCTGGACTCTGTTTCTGCTTCTCCAAAGAAGACAAGAAATTGTTGATTGCCAACAGAGCGTATCTTATGAACGACAAGGATTCAGCCTCCTCTTGGACCATGGCATAGTCATCTTCTTTTTGCCGAATGAAGAGAAAACAGGGAGTCTTATTAATATGGAGCAGTTCCAAAGCGATATTGTTTGGGGGTTCGCAGTTTATAAGGGCTTCATTGCCCTTTGACTCTAGGTTGATGACACGAGAGGGATTTGAGGCATTCAATCTGTGATGTAGGCCAGCTAGTTTTTAACATTTTAGCATACGAGGACCGGTGATGACATACGGAGGACCAAGCGAATAAACCCCCCATCCAGGCCAAATCAAATAAACGGCCGTTTCTACAAGATCTGAAACACGGCTTGTGAGTGGAACAGCTCACACTCTCAAGGCGACTTACCAGGGCCGAGCCAAACGCATATCTGGGGTCCTAGAGAGTTCTCAACAAGATCCCAAGCTGAACCCCCCGGCAGATCGCTGACGCAGAAGTACTGCCCAAGCGCCCGAAACTTGGCTGTTTGAGGTTGAGAAACAATGATATAACCTAGTCCTGGCTTAGAAGTCGACGAGGGCTCAAAAGCATGAGTAGTCGTAGCATAGGTAGTCGTCGACATTGTTGGCGAAGGTGATTAGGAAAACGATACTTAGGTCGCCCTAAATCAAAGAGGTAGTAATACCGACCGTCCAAATATGGTCCTCATGATCAATCCACCGTCACATACTGTGACATAGATTCCTCCTCAGCCTCATGACTGTTATTGAGCGTACTACGCCATTTCGCCAACCGACTCCGTCTTGAATTCTGGCCAACTTGCGCAGGCTGCACTCTCGGGTCACGGAACACACACTCAGGACACTGACGCGCACGACTGTCGCAATAGTGGATCCCTTTGTTGCCGAGCTTGGTGGGATATAAGTAGTACGTCTTTGGAAGAAGTATCTCTTTGTGCTATAATGGTGCTTTTTCTCTAGTGGAAGATGTTTAGTGTTCACGCGATCCTGAAGACCGTTAATGCGCCGACATAGAAATGAATATCTGGTCGTCAACGCCTTTATTAATCCTGGTCCTGGACTATCTTTGCGGACTCATCACCGAAGAATGAAGATTATGTGATTGAGTATTCTGTGCGAACAATGAGCGCCATTCTCACTGTAAAGCAGTTGATCGAGAAGCCCTGGCCAACATGGCAAACATTTATAAATGCCAGGCATTTGTGGAGACGGACAAGGCTGGTAATATCATCACACAAGTGTTGCGATTTTGTCTTTATGATAGAATTAGGTACGTTCGCATATTTGTATTTCCCATTTGTAATCTCAATTGGTTGGCAGCCCCCTACCATTTCTCAGCGTGGTGTAAGTGGATCTTTTTCTAAGCGTCAAACGCCCTGCGCGATGCTTGCAACAGCAAGGTCTCCCATGGCGATATAAAGTCTAAGAGCATTCTTATCACATCCTGGAATTGGATCTACTTCGCGTCTTACAAACCCACGTACCTCCCACTCGACGATGCTGCGGATTTATCTTTCTACTTCGACATGTCTGGGCGTCGTACTTGCTGTCTTGCATCCGAGCGATTCTACAGCAACCCGGAGATCAGCGCCAAAAGTCGAGGATTGCAAAGGACGAAGTTGAGGGAAGGTGACGGAAGCCATGGACTGCTTCAGTGCTGGTTGCGTCATCGCAGAGCTGTTCTTGGAGCTCCTCGTCCACTTTGAGCCGGTTGTTCAAGTATATGGAGGGCGAATATAAAGTCCATGGGTATTTGGTAGCTATTGGGGACGAAGGCGTTAAGTGAGTAACTTTCAGTCATAAGATTCGCATTGGACTTATCATAGACAGTACAATCTCATTAAGCTCATGATTAACCTTGACACCCGCCGAGCGCCCAACATTTGATACGCGGCTTCACACTTCACATGGACCGTCTTCACCGAGGCGTTCTACTCATTCCTCCGCAACTATGTTTTGCTCGATCCACGAACTGTCAAACGAAACTTTGGGTCTTAACAATGCGCCGGCGACTGCAACAAGCCAGCCCTCAGTTCCACCCCCGGTATGACGCATGATGCGGATAACTACTACGGGGACGATCAACACCACCCTCAGCGTGGGCACCGAGGGCAAGAGCAATCTCCTTCTCAGTGACTCTGGCCATCCACTGGAGAGGATATGAGATCAAAGAGCCTTATATCGTTTTGGAAATGGATCCTGATGCCAAGATGAACGTGAAGATAGAGTGCAAATTTGGATCAGCGAACGGAGGAAAGTCTGCCGCTAGTGAGTGTTAGTCCTTCACCGACCTTCGCCTTGAATTATCATTGAAAACTTTGCAGCTGGAGTGGCCCTCATAAGTCTTGTAGAGTCGTAGATATTTAGCAATTTTCCGTTTGGAACTCATCGGAGGCATCTTTCAAAAGTACCTCCGATATGTCCCAACGCATAAAACACTTCCTTAGTTGTACGAATTATAGAAATTAATGAATATCTATTCAACGAAGGTAATTAGGTACTCAAAACTCGGCATATAATTACCTTAAAATGATCCCAGGTTCTCAGTAAGTGCTTGCGAGGGTCATAGCCAAAATATGATCTCTTAAAAGACTCGTAGGCAGTTTGCAACTCGACCATGTTTCTGACCATCAATTATCTTTGGGCGGGTGAATTTGGAGTCCTTATATCTTGCCCGTATTTGTCGCAGCTCAAATATATTCAATTAGATTCTGCAGTCATAATTTCGGCTACTTTGTTATCCTAGATGCGCGCTTTAGATAGTTGACGTATAATCTCTAGGTTGCTCAGGCTCCCTTGATTGTTGCCTATATTTCCATGTAAGATTATATGTTTTACCAAAGCAAGCGATACAGAGAATTCGACTCACTGTCCGCTGACCCACCAGAATTCCAGCATTTCATCTATTCCGTTAGCAGTATGCTCGTCCTCCGACGCGCGGTCCAACTCATCTATGTACTTGGGCAACATCAGCGCAAAGAACTTATTGTCGTCAAATTCAACGAATTCTCCTGTTCTCCAACCCTCAAAGATTCGTAAGGCCTTCCGATAAAGATAAAATATCAGGTTGAAATAGTAAGATCATCAATATGAAGTAAACTTACAGACACGTTCCCGACGGCGAGCATTCGTCGCCTAAACTTTTTCGGGAACGCAGCCGGGTGTACAACAGCTGGAGACCTGATTGTCCCGAACTTCAGGGCAATAAGAAAATCTCTGGTCACCCAAGCATCAAAGTGGCTTCTATGCCCCTTAACAAAATCGGTTTAACGAGACATTTTGACAGTTAAACACAATATTACCTCCACGTTCACCAGGTCCTGGTGGCAATGAGCCCTGTTTCGTAGTTTAGCCATAATAGGCGCATCTTGAATGTCCTCCTTTTTCATACAATTAAACCAATAGTACGCATTGATTAAGTCATAGCAGATGCGCATGGCCGCTTTGCATTCTACGACCATATTATTGATAAACTAGAATAATAAATATTCTGAGCGCTGCAACCAGACGTACAAAATTAAATACTCACCAGCCGTTTGAAGAGATTCTGATCGGCATCCTGGGTATCAGGATATATTAAAATTGTAGCACTCATCGTCGTCTTGAACACTGTAACCCAAAGAGGGTCTGCATCGAAGTCGTCCACGGTAGGAGGATGGAGTAATCCAAGCCCAAGTGCGATGGCTACGAAATAGCTTTCTGACCAGCGTTGCTGACTGAAGTCGAGAGCTTTCTCGGGTGTCTGTGTCGATCCCTTTCCTGACTTCTGCAACGATCGCTTTGAGTTTGCCTTTGAGTCGGCTTTTGAGTCCGCCTTCGAATTGGCCTTCGCCATTGCCTTCGTTGGATTGTACTGGTGGATACTTAATCCTACCGACTGAGCGGGCTTAGATGCGGGCTTTGTTGTCGGTGTGTGGCCATCCGTAAAGGTTTGTTGTTGGAATTGATAAACCGTGGGCGCAGTCTTTTCAGGACTTTGACCGCTCGCTTGAAAGCTTGGTCCTGGCTGAGAGGACGCCGCTACATCCATTCGGTGATAAAGGCAGTTAGGAATATGGCCACACTGGACCAATAAAATTTCTCACAGAAGCCTAGATTGGCGCTGGGCTGTTGAAACGTTGGAGAGAAGTTGCGTAAGGTAAATTACTGGATAATAAAAACGACTAAGTGTACATTTTGTTGGTGGCCGTGGCTAGTTCTTTGTTGGGTCCTTGGCCTATTACTTTCATGGGGGCGAGAATCTTGGGCCATGATGTTGTCTGTTTGTTGAAAAAACACATTGGTGCCTCAAAGGCGGTTAGGAATACAACTACTCTAAAGCAATTATTTTACTCACTTCCTTGTCGATCTCTGTAGGTATCCATCTAATTAAAGTGTAAAGAGCATTATGCATGCTTTGATTGATAATGAAAACAAGTAACCGCACATTTTGTTCTTGGGGCCAAGCCCCACTATACGACTGCAGCGGGATATAGGGGCCGGTTGGCCAACTTGGCGTTGGCTGTATGACGTTGGAATGTAGTCCTTGCTGCTGTTGGAAGGGCACAGCGGCATCTATGTGTTGAGAGAGAAAAGGTTAGAAATACAACTCCCAAAGGGCAGTAATTGCGTTCAAACAAACCTGCCCAACCGCTTTGCTGGAAACTTGACGACTTGAAAGATATATTATGTCAGATTAATTGAATGGCCAGAATAAACTGCCACACGTTACTGCGCCGCTGGTCGAGCTCGCGTTGGTCGATTCGAGTATATGGACCGGCGTTCAAATCATCCTCCATTAAAAGGAGGGGCGGGGGTTGACTGCGATCGTCACTGTTGAAATAAAAAATATGAGAAGGCTGGTTTAACAGCTTGTAAATCGTGAACTTACAGACTTGCCGCAATGCGACCAGAGGCATTGGGAGGAACAGTGTTCTGGTAGTCTGTAGTTTCCATATCTTGTTCATCCATGGTTTGGAAGATGGCTAGGGAGTCTTGAAAGAGTTGCAGGCGTTATAACCTCTGAGATAGTTATGCTAACTCGATAAAGTTTCGATTTAGCACCGGGATTCTGCATTGGGTTCCACCGAAACCCATCCAAACCTGACAAAGTGTTATTCTTGTCATAGGTGTGGCAGCCTCAAGGTAAACTCACCCAGCCTTTCGGATCAGGGATAAGCTGATTATCCGGGCATGCGAACTAGGCGGTTCAGATTGTTTTTTGACCTTTGGCGAGCGGTTACGAGCTGAAAGCGACCCTGGCCTGAAAGCGACCCGGCTATCTTGGTGTCAAAATGTGGAGTGAATGTCTGGAACTTTAGGGTGAACTTCAAAAGGTTCATAACATACAACGGGTAACAACGTACATGGCAGTAGTACAGACATTAATAAAAATATAAAGGCTTTTGCGAGAAAAGAGAACGCCAGGAATTTCAAGAAAAATACAAGGCAGCCCATTGGTATTTATTGATCGTGAGGTGGAACGGGAATACGCCTTTATTGAAAAAGGAGATTAAAAATCGACCCCAAGCCAAAACAGACCATACCTTTTCTCAACGACAATCTGCCCCAGAAGTGTAGAGTTCAGTGGAGATGCTCATTCCTGGTTTCCAATTGTCAGGCAACTGCGTACGCAGATGAGATTTATATGTAGCAAGTACTGAGGATGGGAGTGTGGGATAGGCAGGTTCGAGATCTGATAAGGGAGTCAAGCGCTGATCCTCTAGAAAAGCTTGTAGGTTTTCGACTTGACGATTTGCGTCTTTCAAATGAAGGCGCGTTTCCTCAATAGCGGCCTCTATCACCGTTGCAGTAACAAGATATTCTCCAAGCTTTGATACGAGCAGGTCCTGCTCAGCCTTGAGAGTGTCCCTCGCCAACGAGGCGAGGGAGCATGCACTCTCTTGGGTGTGTTCGCCGCCGGTGTCAACCAGGTGCAACAGAAGTTGCGCTTCGCGGTCTTGTTGGAACGTCGCGCACTGATGGGCAACACATGTTATGTTTTGTGCTTGTGCAAGTGCAAGGCGTTGTCGGGTTTTGTATTCTTCAGCTTCGTGAATCATTTCATTGTCTATGGTACACTGGATGAGATTAAGCACCTTTGAAAGTCAAAATGCAGGGTATAATTTTCACCTGATCGTGTAGGCCATACCGGCCAAGCGTTCCCTTGATTTGTTCCGATGAGTGGGCGGTCAATACAGTGTCATTGAAGATTACGTGTCCCAGGCCGGGGTTTTGAAAGATCTGCCCATTCATTGGTGTATTCCGGAAGCGGAACATATGCTGGTAAACTGGCGACAAGCTTTGGGTGTTTATATATGTACATAAGTTGGGTCATGTGATTAATTTACCGCCCAAGTTCAAGTTGTTCAAGTTGATGTACAGATTCTGTGCTACTGCGTGCGAAGCCATTGCCGCATAAATGGCGAAAACCTCCAGTTGGAAATATTCAAATCATCGAAACAAGCTGCATCTCCTTAATCATTGGTTGCAGGTGAGAGTATGTAGAGCTGAGGTGGGGTTTGGCTTGGTTTCTGATCTCTTCAAGGATCTGTCAGAGGCGATCGTCGGATGCAGTACGGCAGGCGAGGTAAAAGTCGACGGGAGGAGTTTCTGCTCAATAATAGATGTAATTGGTAATTGGTAATATATTTGGCTGACTACGTTACATGATAAACTCAGGTGACTACATACCATGTATATAGTCCCTCGCCAGCTCGGGTGGGATTGGACAGAAAAACAAGTAAAAACGGAAGGATGGTCTGGAAAAGTGAAGCTAATTATAAGGCGACCATCCTTTATGGTGTTTTCATAGGCGGTGGGTGTTGGTCCCGATAAAGTCGTCATGCTTCACCCCGGTTCCTCGCAGCGAGCCTGGCGGAAGTGGCGTGCCAGTCGTTTGACATACAAATATGTTGTGTTTTGTTTGTGGTGAGGTCGGTTCCACAGGAAAAAGAGCTGGTAAGATACCAAGGTAGTAAAATGATTGTTTGGACGACCAGATGTCAGTATCATGGAAGAGGGTTCGAGCTCGTTCCAGGATGGACTGTCGATTGACGGGGTCCAGGGTTGATGCATCCAATAAAGTGCTCGCGCTCTTTGCCACCCGGTTTCCCAGCCCTATATCGCTTGAAACCGATCAGTACGTCGAGCCAAAATGTAGAGTGTTGGTAGGTACTGATCTGACTATTCCGGGGTGCGTTGTATGGTGGTGAAAGACGGGGGCTGCGTTGGGAGGAGGCGGTTCAGCAGCTCAGTATCAGCATACTTACACAGCACTGGCATACAGGCCAAGAAACAAGTCACGAAAGGCTCGGCCCAACGAGCATTGAGGTCGGACTAAGCAAGTCACCCTCACTGCGCCGAAGTTTAGTCAAACCGCATGGAGCTGACAACCAAAGACTTACCTTAAAGTTGAAATTTTGATTGTGGAATTGTGGAAGAGGCATAGGCAAATGCGTCAGCCTGTGAGTTCGAGGCTTTGGCGGGAGGTATAAAAATCTACGGCAGTGGGTAGATGAGCTAGCCACGAGTGGTCCAAACTGTCAGTGGATGTTTCTTTGACCTTTGCGCGACGTACGATGTCGAGAAAATAACGAGACATGAACTCACCATTGAGGACACAACTTGGCATGGATTAATAGGGCCGAAAGCGGCGAGGGATGAGTTGAGGCCAGAAGCAAATTGAACCTAGTGAACGCTCGGAAGTCACACCCTAGCCTCTAGGTCGGATGCAGCGCGACAGAGCAGACGTTTAACCCGTCGGTACTCGCGCATGCTCAGGCGGATGGTGTCGTTGGAAATCTTCTTCCGCTCTTTTGAGTCTGAAGGACGAACAAAGGTGTTTTGGGCTGCTTCAGGCAGGGCTCAAATCAAGCGAATAGTGGTTGAACTTGCCGGACCGCCCTACCCATGCTCCAACGACGACTTTTGCCACAAAATCACGTGTGGCAAAAGTCAGTGTTGGGTAAGGTCTGCTCAAAGTTCCATCCGCCCGCTTTCGGCAGATATACCAATCAAAACATACTCTGTCCTCCTCCTAATCGCTATATTGAAATTGGGTGAGAAACCAACGCCCATACGTCTGCTACATATTGTTCAAAGTTAATCATTCAACCTAGCAATATCCTTAAAATGGCCTGTTCGTACTCAACTACGAATAAATGGTTTTCATAAGACTAAGAAATTGTTCATCTTCAGATTTAGATTCATATACCGGCCCCCAATACGATGTTAAGCTGGCTCCAATAGTCCTTGATTCGGATCACTGTGCGTCCAAATTAACTTGCCACTTCCATCGAGTAAACTTTCACCAGTGGAACGAGTATCCAAACGTCTTCCTATCGGAATTCCAGTCGATAACACAATTTTTACTGCTGCCACTCATACCCCGCCAATCCAATCCGAATTCTCCTTTACTGCTGCGGAGTTATGTTCTGCCCTGCCCCCTGTTGAGACACATTTGACCGCGCCGACGCCCGCTGCTCCACCGGATGGAGATTACTATCCTCTTGCCCCAGATTCTGGATACGAGCTTGTTGCAGATGCTCGTTACAAGCGCGGTTACGTTTATGTCGCCGACTATAATGTTTCTAAGGAGAATGTTGAGGTGCATGGCAAATTACTCGAAAAGGTAACGACACCTCCCAATGTTGAACCCAATTTCATTGGGGGTTCTTTTGTGGCCTCCCCAATTCCCGGTATGGTCCAGATGGTTCCAGGAATTCCTTTTGCATTTGCCTACCACGGCGATCGCGACCGACTCCATACCGTTGGATGTGTGCAAACGCTGGAATCTCTCAGTCATTATCCCGATTACCCCGACATTTTACGGGAATCGGTGAAACTTGCCAAATTGACTTGGGGATGCCCAACCCACAGCGAGACACCTGAGATTTCTCCAATCTATGAGCTCCCAGGGATGAAGGAGAATGATCGATCTGCCAAACGGACCGACTTTCACGAACACGTACACGACGGATCATACAATCTTGCAAACACTGTCATGAAAGGCGAGGGCCTGGGCACTTTCTTGCCTGCTGTGCAAGCCAACACACCAACTGCAATGTCTCAGATTGCTACTGTCTTAATGGTTCTTCATTCGCTTTTCCGTTTGATAATGCCCAAGTGCCTTTCGAAATTCGAACAGGAAATAACGGATTTCCACTCAGAATTCAATAATGTGATTACTTTTGGTGGGCTGGAGCCAGGTGGTGTGGGTGCTCAAATGAATGTATCTGCACTAGGGAAGTTACTGGCCTTTTTTATAGGTCGAGTCCAGGGTGGTTGGCACAGCGACGTGTCTGACAATATTTGTCGGTGGACCTTGTTTGTGCTTCTGTTACGAGTTGGCCCAGGTGTTTAAATATTTTCTCTTCGAGTTTTATTTTGGCTAAATCAAGAGTGTGGTACAGATGGCGATCCAGGACCTTTCTGTCTTGCGCGCTGTGGTTTATACATTCGCGAGAAGAACGTCTGGATTGTTTTTTTAGTATTCAAAGGTTCCGATCTTCATTCCGGATTTGCACCCAAGGAGGATCCAGAGGTGCATAAGCGTTGGGTTGATGAAAATCTTTCCGCTGCCTGGAATGTTGCCGGCCCACAAAACAGAGTTGGGTATGTCAGTTATATCGGGGGGATACCATCTGATCGGCTGGGGTCAATGAACATCACTCCGCCAACGTTGTTTGGCAATTACGGCTCAAGTCAGGTCCACAAATACAAGCAAAAGACATTCGCGATGCATGGGCATAACATTCTTGGAGGAATTCCTGCCTATGCAGAACGAATGGGTAGAGAAATCATAGCCGATTTTTGGAACAGTCTCCAGTTCTGCGATCTCGAGCTTGATCAGGATATCGACGAGCTCATGTCAAAAATTTTGTTCAAAGACCCACGAACAAATTCTCTGGTCAGGCTAGGGCCTTTGCCTTTAAATCCCCAACGCGACCGTGAGGTGATAGAGCGCTACCTCAGCCTTTATGCCTGGCACAAACGAGAGGCAGCTCTGTTCCATGTAAATATCCCGAAAGCTCGACTGCTGGCCAATAAAAACAAGAGGGTACAGTCTGGAGGTAGCAAAATAATCCAGGACGTGGACCTGTGGTCGTATCGCCGTCAACCGCCTACTCAACCAGAAGTAGGCACCGAAGTCGCTCCCATGCAGCCCCTCCAGATTGAAAAGGTTCTGGGGAAAGCCGTAAAGGGTGGCAAATTACATTATGTGGTCCAAATAAAGGGCGAGGAGTCTTCTGTGGAAATTGAGGAAGATTCGCCGCGGTATGTAATTTCGCGTTCCACAATGTTTATAAATATCTGAAAGGGAGTCAAGGATCAAAGGAAATTCAATTTTACTCGCCTACATGAGGAGCGATATGCTCTCCACGGTTCCAGACCACCCAGCCCTTGGACTGCTTTCATCAGATCCACCAGTCTCTCTGACGCTTGAACAGAATTTGACTGAAGAAACATGCAGTAGAGTAGAAGCCGACCAGACTGCCAAGAGCAGCACTCATGCTTCTACAGTTGCCCTTTCCGTTTCAAATGAGGCCGTTCAATCAAAAGAGAGCAGGGAGCTACGGAACATAAAACCTTTGCCTAAGACCAAAAATACGCCTGCGCCAAAACTTCCCATGCCCAGAAATACGCCCGTGTGCAAGAACTCAAATAAAACCCAAAAGAGTGCACACTCTGATCATGAATCTAATCCGCAGTCAAAACAGGGCACTGGAAATCCAACTAAGACCGAAAAACGGAAGACCCGAAATAGCGGCCTCCCGGATTCTTATGAAGTTGAAGATATATTGGGTCATCGCCAGGATGATCAGGTCAGGATTTTTTGCTCATCCTAGCCTAGGACTTCCGATGTTAATGCAATTTAATATTAGGGTGTCTGGATGTGGGAAATTAAATGGAAGGGTTACAACGAAACGCAATGGACCAAGGAACTGGATTTGGAGTGCGTATTCTGCTGAAATTTTTGAAGGAAAGTTCAAGCTAACCATGTCTACAATAGCGGATGCATTGAAACTCTTGCCGAATATAACGCTAAGCATGGAATCCATCCGAATGACATCGCTGGCCCCAAAAAGAAGCCTCGGCTGGCAATTGTCTCCGGCGCAGTGACGTTGGCTCATAATCTCACTAATCTCTCAAACCTGCTCTCGCCAATCATGCTGAACAAGGAGGTTGCAGACTTGGAGGAAACATACGCAGCCTTGAGGTCAAGAGATTTTTATCGATCGGACAACACGGGATCCATGGTTCAGTTATGGGCAGCCCAACAATATCGAAATTCTTTTCTCAACAGGATACTGGCCTTACTTCCGAAAGATTCCATGCTGGCACCTGCAATCCAGTTTCAGCTTGTCCAAAATGTCACGGAGGTCATTCCTCAAATGGAGGCTAGCATACAGAAGCTGGACATCATTAAACGCTCATTTCGTTACGAAACCTGCTGCGCCTTGGTGAGAGTATTTGAGTGGTACTCTGACGTTGGACCAACAACATCAGAAACTTTGATGCAAATCCATCGAACCCACGGCTACCTATTTCTGCTCAAGGAGGCTCCTCAATTTGCAAAACTCGTCGACCATATCGTTCAGTATGTTTACCGCCTTTCCATTCTCAAATACAGCGAACCTGGGGTCAAGTTGCCAATGGGTAAAAGAAATAAGAAGGCAATTTCTCCGGTAAAACAGGCCGTCTATCAGCCTGACTTCGGGCTTCTTTTGGAGCAGGATCTTGAAAGAATATCTCGCATTCCAGCAAACTTCTATGGCCTCCGGAACTCGACCAGTGATGCGCTGGTTAAACTCCCGCCCATCAAGGACAAAGACCTTGGCTATGGATCAGACGCCCTTTACTCAGCGGCGTCGTATTGTTTACAAGAACTCTGGTCCGCTGAAATTATTATCCCGAAACTCAGGAAACTTGATGAAAGTCTTTCAGGTGCGAAAACAAAGAACTTCGATTCGCAACACGTCTACCAGCGATCTATAACAAGAGCGGCGATTCTGTGGTGTATCGCTGATGCCTGTGGCACAGACGGAATATTCGCATCATCACGAATGGATCAATTCTTGCAAAGCCCAGCCATAATTTTTGAACAGCCTCTGTCGCGTGAGCGGAAATTTGCGCCAGAAGTGCTAAAGCAACGAGACATTGTGCTGGAGCCTTTATTCAACTGGATCAGGAGCCACTTAGCCGAGCACTCCACCGTCGCTGCTGATGCTAAACAGCTCAGCAAGCTTGCCGACCGTCAAATACTTGAACTATTCCTCGGCAAACGCAACTCAGACGATGATCCAGCCATGAAAAAGTTGAATCCCGGACGATCAACTACCAAGGGCACAAAGGACGTAGCTCCAGTCTTGCAGCCAGTTACCTTCCAGGTTGTTGTTCATCAGAATCATAAGGAAGGGATTCGATTAGGCGAACTTGCACTGATCATACGTGAAGCTCTGAATCAGGAAAGAGGACAACAACCCGCTGATGAAATTCTCAATCGGGTGCTCAACGGATACCATGCTACGAGGAGTACAAGTACGCGAAGCAACCCAGACCACACCAATCCTATCCGACAAAATCTCGAGGCAGCTTCCTTGTTACGAACTCACTTGCCAGGCGAGCTGCTCACTTCTCAGAATGGGTTGTCCAATTTATTGTCATGGATGGGTACAGGACAGGGTTTTAAAACTCGGAGCTTTCTTGATTCCTTTACTCATGACAAGCAATTCTTCTCCTCAAACCTGGAGGAGATGATCGAAATCTTTCAAGCTGTGGTAGCCCAGAATGCTCTGATAGTTTCGCGTTATCCTGGACACCCAAGGCCGCAGGATCTTCCTGGTATCATTCCTGTGGATGACATGCTTGTGTGGGGGCAGCCAAATCACCTGCTCAGCTCAGCGCCAACGAAGGAAAAAATAGGGAGTTATGTGATTAAGTTCACTCTCCGAGAAAAATTTGCGCCGTATTGGAGTAAAGCTGTACAAAATGCTTGGGTCGCATTCCTCGGCGATATGCTTGATAAGGATCCTATGACTTACCAAGGTCCTCGTCGAGCATGGCGCGATGTTCGAAGTTTGTTGGAGAATCTCAATATTACAGGCTTTGGAAGTGGACTCACCCCTTTCCAGCTTGCCAATCACCTTGTTGCCCTGAAAATAGTTGATCCCCCGTCAGTCATAGACGTTGCAGACTGGATACACAAGCATCCGAAATTGGGAGCCTTCCGCGGGCTTGAGGACTTGGGTTTTTCTGTCTCAAAAAAAAACCTGATGTCAGTACGGGGTGCATTTACGTGCATATACCGTTTTTTTGACGAACATTTGACGGAGCGCGACAAGTCCCTTTTATTTTTCGGTTCTATTTTTACAGAACACGTATTATGCAAGATACCTAGGTGGAAAACTCGTTTGGCAGACGAGGATGCAAAAGGCCGATTACAAGAGCTTGCAGCGAAGGAAATCGAAAAGAATTACCTTTGGACACCTGGAGGAAATATCATCTGCAACAAGGCATTTCCTGTGCCCTTAATAATCCCACCGGCTTGGCTGAAACAAACTATTGGATTAGTTTCAGTAAGTACTAGTCCTATGGATCGGGATCCGCGACTACTATGACTAAATTGATCCTCGATTCAGGAAGGAAGGAAGGAGTGTATTTCCGGGGAGGTCCCATTAAGAAACGACCGGCCCGATAGTGAAGAAAGTGCGTCAGACTAGGTGCATGAATATAGTACTACGTAGAAATTTAAGCAGCCTCGGGACACCAAGCATTAGGTATCGCCTGCACAGTCATCAATTTAGATTGTAACTGTATAATGTAGTATGTACTGAACGTCGGCGTCACCTTTGAAGTTTGCGTCAACTTCATGACTAGCCGTTGGCGCCTGGTTCCGAATTCCATCTTCTGAATCCTTCAAGAATCCTTGTTGTTTATTTCTCGTCGGCGCCGGCCGTATCGTAAGCAGCGCGGATGTCCAGTTTAGTTCAGAGAATTGCTATATTCTTACATTAACTTGAAAGATGCGGAGACAATTTCATCGACACAGCCTAGAGCGTGGCGAGCGCCTGCGACTGGCAGGCTTGTTTAGTTTATTCTAGCCAAGTAACGGATCTATTTAGGCATCGAGGCAAATTTGACCCTCCCGCTTGGCTCGGTTCAAGAAGAAGGCACTGTCCTGAGCTGAGTTTCAGGTAGAACAAGGAGCTGACTTCTCAGCCCCCGCTGTTCCGCGAAATCGATTACCGAAATTCCATTTAGAAACGACCGCCCCGATGGTGCAAAGCAGCGTGTCAGACTAAGTACATCAGTCATGTATTATCTCCCTTTCCCCGCAGATCCCGCTGAGGGTCCAGGCGGTATAAATCTAAATCTAAATCAGTGCAGTACATCGAAATCTAAGCAGCCCCGGGACACCAAGCACCTTTACGTTGCGTGTGATCAAACCACCCAGTGAGAAAAAACCCCTGGCCAAAAAGCAGGACATACAATTAAAACCCGATGGGAGCGTCCCATCTTGCTTAAATTAAATGTACCCATACCCACACTGTTAAGCGGTTTAGAAGCCTGTTATAATTTGGTAACGATTGTCCGATTTAGTAGTCCATTTTTCCGTCGTTCCTTATAAGGAATTGCTAAAAGGGAACAGTCATTACTGCATTTAGGCGTCGTCAGATAGATACGCCGCGTGTGCCGTCAAAGGAACGGTGGTTGTGTCCAATGCCCCGGTAATATGCTCCTTCCGCCTGTTAGGTTTCACTAGAATCGTACTGACAGGATTCGGGTTTTGGATTGTCGTTGGATTATAATTAGAAATTAAATATCGATAATTCTTGGGTTGTCGTTATCATCTAACAACGACAAAAAAAAAGAAAAGTGGGGAGCGAATGAGATCCTTGATTCTAGCAGACACAGCTCAGTATTGGAATCCAGGTTCCTACGGAAACATGTTGGACGAAGGAATGACCAAATCAAGGAACAGAGTCACAGTACCCAATCTCCATCCCTGAGGTGAGGCGGTCACGATGCACTGCGCACCTGAAATTTTATATTGAAAGACTGCGGCCAGCGCAGCACGTACAGGAGATAAGGGAATGTAAGGCAAGTCCGGTGGGATAACAGCATACATGGAAAAGAAGCTAGCGTGTGATGCAGGATGTGTCGCAATGAAAGAACGGCGGAAGAAGTATTTATGTTGACGATAAGGCAGAATAATAGGAAGTTGCATCCCTGTTGGAGCTGGTTAGAGATCATCACCCTGGAATATTGTGCAAATCATACGTTTCTTTTGAACTGCCTGAACTGCCTGAGCTGCTTGACCCATCAGATCCATTTGAACTGCCTGGACTGTCTGAACCACTTGAATCGTTTAAATTTTTCTCTGATTCGCATGGTATAGACAGCATCGATAATGTACTTCGCCAGTTGCGCGCCAAGTGTTTATCTAAGTAGGAGTGATACGATGCAAGGGCCGAAGCTGAAAGTGCGGGGAAGAATGGTTGTATGTTGCGACTAGAGGCAAGATGCTGGACACCCAGGTGACTTACGAGGATTTGCATCTGGCGTTCCGCATCTTTGAGATGAATTCGACCATCTCTAATATCTTCCTGGAGCATGACAACGGTCAGCTCGCACTCTTTGAGTTTCGACAGGTGCAAATCCTCCTCGGCTTTCAGAGTTTCCTTTGCCAACCTAGCAAGGTAATGTGCCATCTGGGGTGTAAATTTGTCCGGCGAGTTCGCCATGTGCAGAAGCAATTGGGCTTCACGGTCGCGGTGAAAAGTAGCACATTGACGCGCAACACATACCACGCTTCGGGCGTTGGAAAGAGCCAGGCGTAGCTTAGTCCTACGCCGCTGCGCTCTTTGGTGCACGTCATTAACTGTGGTCTGCTGGATATGGTGAGAATCTTAGAAAGTAGCAGAAAAATGGCAGAATGCTTGCCTGGTTTGTTAGGCTATGATGCCCTGTTGTCTTGATCTGCTCTGAGGAATGGGCAGTCAAAATTGTGTTCTTCAGAGTTATATACCCCAAGGCAGGGTTTGGAACAACCTGTCCAGGCATTAGCATGATGACCTTGGGGCGCACCGAATCCACGACTTGTATCATTGTTTACTGCCGTGACATAGTGTTACCTGAGTCACGTAGAAGCGTCCCAAATATGTACTTCCCTAAACTGTTATGGTGCCAAGAACAGAAGAGTCAAAGGGTATTCGAAGGCGAGAGCAAGGAGTTCAGCCTCTGTGCAGTGATTTGATGCAATTTTTTTTAGGAGCAGAACTACAACTACTTATTACCTAGCGAATAGCCAACTTGGTAACCACCTTTCAACTTTCCAATATGCTGTAAGGGATGTCGTGGCCAACGACAGAACACCAGCTGAGGTCACACGGAAGAACAGGACCTCGTCCTATTCGGATTGACGAGAACAGAGAGGAGAGTACGTAGTACAAGGTAAAGAAACAACTGATGATCTAACGAAATGGGTAAATATGGGAAACATCACGTGTATGGCTGGGGGTAGCTAAAATGGGAACAGGTATCGCGAATCAGAATCGATGGGAGTAAAGGGGTATCACAAATCAAATCAAACCACACCTAAGCCTTGCCCCGGTTACAAGCAGGTGAATTCCTTCATGAGGACCCACAGGTCTGCAAAAGCTGCGTCGTGAATGGATGGGGAATGACAATCAGATGCCAGAAGAAATAATATACAGAGAAAAAAAATTCAAAATTCAAAATCCGAGTCGAGTTCGTCACGGAGAATCACGGCGGAGGGTAGAGTGAGGCAAACTACCTGTGAGTCCTCTTCAGAGTAGTCATCTTCATCGTCGGTGGAGGGATCCGGCAAGGTGGCACAAAGCGGCGAAGGTCCTGCACTGCGACCGGACGTGCTCGCACGAGGAGGGATGCCACTCGCTTGATCTCCAGGGCAATTTCTGGATGAATGCGGTTTCCATTTTGTCGAAAGATGGGGTTAAACGACAGTGAAAACAACCTCCTACGGCACGAAGGGCCTCGCGTTGAGCATGTGTAAGGTCTGCAAGAGGATATGAAGAGAATCCAGCTGTAGACTTTGAACTAGCTGCTGGTGGGCGAGCGGTCGAACTGTCACGAACAATGCCTTCTGCCAGCGTCGAATTCCAAGTTGATGACATGATGCCGACCAAACCATCAACCTTTTATCAGTGTCGTGAACTGTATAGCCTTTGCCAGCCGAGGTGAGTGCATTTCGAGCAGTTTGGAGGCGCATAACAAACTCGGGGAAAGAGGATGAGCTCTGAGAAATGTCGTAAAAGGTCAGGAGGGAGTCAATGCGCCAATTCGCAGGTACGAAGCGGTCCTTTACATGAGTAACAAAGTCCGCCCAAGTCTTGAGTTTCTTTAGGTCATCGCGGTTGCCGCTCCACCACTGACCAGCAGAGCCTTCCACCTTCAAACCCGCTAGTAAGATACGCACGGGTTCGCTTATCGTACGAGTGAGGTTCATGAAACCCCAAGCTTCAAAGGAGTCCTCGCATAAGTTCAGCCAAGCAGCAATTGAAGATGCGGTAAGAGGTTCCTGTAAGGGCGGTAGATCAATCTTGAAGCTTGCCATGGTTGAAACGTCGGTAGAAGACTGAGATTGATGCGAGTTGTCTTCGGAATGAGCACGGCGATGTGCAGAACCAGAAGGCAATGGAAGCCGAGACGGGGGCGGAAGAGGGTCGAGAAGGAAGAGACCTTGTAGAAAGACCGTGTTTCGAGTTGCGTGAGTATTATGCGCCAGGGCGGGCAAGGTTGGTAAGGGCGAGTCGCGAGAATAGCGAATGGTGGAGGTAAAGCAACGATGACAAAGGAGTGAAGTGGGTGGTCAAAGAATGAGGTTGAAGTTCAAAGAAAAGTGTAAGGGATGTCGTGGCCTACGACAGAACACCAGCTGAGGTCACACGGAAGAACAGGACCTCGTTCTATTCGGATTGACGAGAACAGAGAGGAGAGTACGTAGTACAAGGTAAAGAAACAACTGATGATCTAATCTACGAAATGGGTAAATATGGGAAACATCACGTGTATGGCTGGGGGTTACCTATGCGTGCCTTACAGTCAGGAAAGTCCACAGTGCAGTTACCTATAACTGGCTAGCATTGTAGGCTAGTTAGTATCCATATGAACATCCACTGGGGGCCCAGCAGTTGCCGTTCTAGGGACCTAAGATAAGATAATAGGGATATTGAGTTGTGGTTAGCTAGGTGACTAAACTGATAACGCTTACCATCGGGACTTGGGGAATCATTATTGGAGGTTGACCTAAGAGAAGCTTTCTTGCCTCGACTGCTATGTCATCACTGTAAATATTCCTTGGAAGCCGGATTCTGGGAGTCGATGTGGTATCGACTTTGTGGGACTCGAGCAGCCGGATTAGAGGCGCACAACCCCGTCTGAGGGATCCAGAGGCAGTGTATGGGCTGTAGTAGCTGTCGACAAAGTGGAAAACCTGTAAACCCGGGAAGTCACTACATTGTAAAAGCCGTTCAGAATGATTTAGAATGCACAAACCATTGTCACCTCTGGGCTTAGCCAATACCTGCGTACTCGTCGGATGGTTTTGGGAGTCAAGTAGGTTTTTTCATGTTCTGTTTCATCTGAAGACATGTCGTCTGCGATAAAGACGGTAAAAAGTTTTTGAATCTGCTGCCACAATATGAGGAGGGTCGGATCGTTGATGATGGCCGGTTTGAGGAAGCCTTCCTCAATAATTTCAAACCGGCGAAGGAACAGCTATGAAGAATGTTGGTGAGGAAGAGACAAGGAAAGATGACAAGGCACCTACTAGCTTCTTCCGCTCCTTCCGTCGCATTCGAACGCTTCTAGAATCCTTAGCCGTCTTCAAGTTGACTGTGATTTCATTGACAGTCATGGAATTCAAATTCTTCATCTTGTCAACCTTGCGGAGTGTTGTCAATAGCTCACTCCGGCGGCTTGCAAGTTTGTCGCTCATTAATTTGGGAATATCCATGGCCTCCAGTTGGGTACTGACAAGGTTGGGCGACATGACATCGTCGCCTAATAGTTGTACCAGTTGGAGGAGCTGCTTCTCCTTCGCGTAGTCCATGAATTCTGCCGAAAGTAGCTGTACAACACGAACATTCCAGGGGTGAGTGAGTGGCTTTGTCCATAGTAAGAGCAACTGTTCTGAGGAAGGACCAGGATGGCGAAATGCGAGGTAGTTGTCCACGGTGACAGGATCCGGGCAGGCAGGAAGGCTCGGCAAAGAAGCGAGAGGACGCCCTGCTTCCTTAGCTATACCTTCAAGAGTGCTTTCAAAAAGTTTTTTATGAACGAGGAAATGTCGAATCATAACCTGGTCAGATAAACAAAGATTATCGTTGCTATCGACCCAACGACTGGAATGTGGATACTCACGTGGATAAGTTTTATTTTGAACGATTTGGTGCCTCGCTTGGGCAATGAGCGGCCCCGTAAACGAGGGTCTTCACCGTTTTCGCACTCTTCTTGATCGGCGTCATAAGGATCATCCCTTGAATATCAAAAATTTATGTCCCCTGCATGAGATATCAAAGTAGTGACCATCTCACGAACCCAGTAGGGTTGCGCTCATAGTTCTGAGAGTTTGGTTGGGAAGGAAGAGGCTCTTGTGCGTATTGTGGTGTAGACGGTGCTTGCGATTGAGGGAATGGACGAGGTGGCTGCTGTGGTTGAGGTGTATTAGAAGGTACCTGTTGCTGTCGGGGTCCATCAGAGGATTGCGGGAGTTGGCGCTGATCCTGCAGTTGGCCCAACATCAATCAACATGAATCGTGATAAGATGACGGCGCGCAAAAGAACCTGGGGTTCAGAAAGAGGTGGCAGCACCGAAAATGGTGTGCTCGGATCCTGATGAGTCCTTTTCAAGGGGAAGACTGGAGAAGCCTAACAGCATAAATTACGCGGCGGTTGTACCAGTGAAGGCAGACTTACCCAGCGTGGAGGCATGAAATAAGTTTCTGGGATGATAGAATGGGATAGTAAGTGTGAGCAGATCAGACAATCCTTATAATACTTGTTTGTGGGCGACCCTTGTTCAAGACAATTAGACAGCAACCGCCAGGACGTATATGGAATCTTGCCTTCATGTGTTTCTTGTTCTGGCCTTCCCACCAGATTGTTTGCGAATCTCATTCGTTTCACACTGATCAGCCAGCAGATTCCATTGGCCCAAGTCAGCGTAATGATCTGCAAACCATGGTAATACTGATCGAGGACATAGGATGCGGAGTACGGAACAAAAGGCATAATAAAGTACACTATTGCGTACCTTCCCAGGTCAGGAAATTCGTCCTCCTTGAACAAGGTACGCTCAAGAATTCCCTCCACACCGCCCAGCGCAGCAATCACATCTACACAGTAGTTGTTTAACTGCCACAATTTGCCATCGTGCGTCGTGATGTCCACCAGAATGGATTGCTAGAAACTGATCTGAAAGGACATACTTAGCGTATTGACAGGCCCTAAGAACTCATGCTTCAGCAATTGATACGGCTTCCAATCTGTGCGGACACGCCATCCACGATCGTACGCCAAACTAGACAACATACACATTAGCAACTCAACACGTTAAAGATCCAAGGTGACTAACGTGAGTCGGTCCTTTTGGAACAAAGTCCTGATTCGAAGGATACCTCGGTCCCAGCTATCTTCCAAGTCTTCCAAGGTGAGGCGACAATTTTGAGCGTTGACCTTCATGGAGTCTACGGACAAGAATCCAAGAATCCGCCTTCCCAAAGGCTGTCGTCATCCTGGCACGGAAGTGGGTCACTATCAGCATGACAGTAAGCGAAAAAAAAAATCATAAAAAAAAACTAACCAGCAACATCTGTTTTTTTTTTCGACCACCGAAGATCACTCTGTAGGATTAAAACATGTCCCATTGACAACATCATTCCGAGACCACTTAATTCTTATTGATAATTTGTGAGCCAAATAGATTGACGACTGACATAAAAGATAAACCCTACCGGAGTGTGAAAAACAACGGGAGGGAAGCGGGAAGGCTTTTTATTGTTTAAGCCGATCTTAACACGGGCCTGGATTTGTTCTCGTCCTTGACCAACGGATCCAAGAGTTCATTGGTGTGTATACTGACCAATTCGACAAGCAGCAAATTTGTGCTTTGTAGGGTCGCGCGAAGGTAAATCCATTGGGCTTTAGGCATTTGGAGTGTGTAGAGGCAAGTGGGTTCGATTAAGGTCGCGAGATCGTATGAGTGGGAAGCGGTGATGGTACATGTGTGTGGGCGGTATTGACTTACTAACTACGTCCAGAATAAATTGCGAAAAATAACTTTATAAATATCACGTGGTCATGAGATCAGACTCTGAGGTCTTGAGCGTCAACCTTGATCTCGCTAGTCGTCCTCAAGGCCTCAAGACCTCAAACTTGATCTCGCCACTCGTCCTACCAGGAGTTGACTTTTGTTCTCTCCTCAATTGAGCTGATTGTATCTCTCAATTCAACGGCAAAATCCTCAAACACCAACCGGATTGTAACTTAACATACATCTTCGGATCATCGAATGGCGTCCTATTTATCCAACCTTTGCGTAACTGTTTTGGACCAGTACACCACTCGAGAGTTGACTCCGTCTCTCTGACATTGGCCATTCAAACCTGATCATGTAACTCAACATACGACTCCGGATCCATTGAACACCGGCCTATCTATCCAACCTCTGCCTAACAGTTTTGGACCTGCACACCACTCGAGAGTTGACTGCGTCTCTCTAACATCGGCCTATTTATCCAACAGTCGCCTAACTGTTTTGGATCTGTACACCACTCGAGAGTTGACTGCGTCTCTCTAACACTGGCCTAAGATCACTCGTCGATGCTTAAGAGCTATCTTACATCTAATCGCCTCGTCTCATGCTTATAACGCCATCCAATCTATTCCCCTTCGTATACCTGCTCGCACCAGTTCCTCGTTTCAGAGTTGACTAAGTCTCTTTGAAATTGACCTGAGTCAATTCTTTGATTCTAGGAACTGCAAATCCTCCGAGTACTTAATGCCATACTCACATTTCATATTTATGGAACACTGTCCAATCTTCGCATTACTTTTCGTACTTAGACCCGCTGTAGAGTTGACTGTGTCTCTCAGAACAGTGTCCTAATCTATTAATGCGATAAACTACTGCGTTGTTCCGGACAATATATGAGAAAGATCGCGATAAGTACTAGTATTTCGCCCTTTGTTGCGGTCGGAATTGTTCACCAGTAAGTCTGATGTTATCTTATTTGCATACTAACCATTTATTCATGTCTAGGCTTCCTACAGAGTTGACTATGTCTCTTTTAATTTACGACTGCAAGAGATGACTATGTCCCTCCCTTAATTTATTTCTGCATGAGCTGACTTGGTGAGTCTGGAAATTATAGCGATTTATGAAGCATGATAACTCATTCGATCGCCTCCGATCTTCTCAGATCGTATCGTCGTTTTCATTGCCTTTCACTCGAGTGCAATTAGCCGAGGGTCGGCTATATTGTTCGACGCATAGAAAACTCTGCTTATAACCCATTCAGGTCCATTGATCCTCGCCAATCGCCTTGGATCGGTCTATATATTCGTGCCGTTTTTCTTGCTTGTATTTCCTCGATCGCACTGCACTCAATGCTGCGCTCAGAAAGTCAGTCAAACCTTATCGGCGCAAGCGAAGGAAAACAGTTTATTTGTTGGGAATGTTGTACGCGTAGGAAACGCGGTTGTATGGTTGGTTGGTTGGTTGTAGTAACCGGCGGGGTCCCAAGATAGCGAACAGCCGGCCCAAAAGCACACATCATGAGACATGTTAACTCAGAGGTGCTGATGAGGCGTCAAAGCCATCAACGGGTTTGATGGGCCAGACACTATTCATTCACCTGCGAGCAAGCCGCAGAATAGCCAAGGCTATCTCGCCGTGGTGAGCATAGGACGTGGCATTATTTATACAGGTTTTAATGTTTATTGAAACTCAACCCCAGGCATGGATGGGCGAATCAACGGGTTCTAATGTTCAACCAGCATTTAATTTGAGGACGACTGCGGTACAAACTCGTGTACATATTCTGCACAGGCTTTAAACTCCTTAAGTGCATGATAAACATGAGCAGCAAACTCAGGTAAAAGGGCTTTGCAGCTCAAAAACACTGCCACGTCTTCATAATAGCCTTGGGTGCGATACTGCCCTTGTTTCTGCTGCGCAGCGCAATCCATTAAAGCTGCCCGTCTCTGGAGGAGGACTTCGGGAAGTAAGAGACAACGAAGCAGGGCATGTGGCTCATCCTCAACATGTTCACGACAGAAACGACAAAGCCTGAGATGGCGGGGCACCACATCTCTATGGCGCTCCTTCCGTCTCTGCATTTCTATAGCCAAGGGATGCTCCCCACAGACGAGCTTTGTGACAGCCCGTCGATGTGATGGCACCGTGATTTCAGTCAGATAGAGCCGCAAACAGGCAGCCTTATTAAAAGTTAGTTTCTGCTGCGATGTAGTGCGACAGCGTTGCAAGGGAAGCCGCTCGCAGGTCTCGAGACCTTCATGGAGATATGTTGCACATGAGTCCGTCACCCGCACTATGAGTTTCTCTACTCCTTCAACCGCAGACACATCGGCCACAGACACTGGAACTGGCATAGGCAAATGGCGCAAAACATGCATGATGTCACCCAGCCAGCACGGTTTGCCGCCCAGGAGTAGTTGGTGAGAATCTGCGAGAGCCGCAGACACATAGTGTTCTTCCGGCACGGTAAGAAGGTGTCGGAGATACCGCAAAGCCAACAAAATTCTCCGATAGCGGTTGGCATCACCCCGGTTTCCGTGAGGATGACGAGAATGGACCATGGACTGACACCCAAGATTCGCCGCAGGCATTTGTGCTGCACCTTCTCCAGGAGACCTAAGAGAGATTCGTCTACGTCCAGGGAAACCTCTGCGGCAAGGATTAGATGTGGATCGACCCGCGCCATGTAGACACGTAAGGACTCCCGTGGCCACAAGTCACCTTATTGTCTCGATGTACAATATTTTGTGATAATCCTTGTTTGCTCGGCTGGCCTTTTTCCGATAGTGCTCGGCGAACATGCAGCGGTGCGTTGACTGGAAGTAGACACCAATGTACTTGAATATTTGCACAAACTCGACCTGCTCTTGTCCAACAACCAGCAATGGCATGGTGGCCGGTAGACGCCCAAAGATCACACCCTTTGTTTTCGAGACATTCATCCTCAGGAAGTTTCTTGGGCACCACGCTTCGGCCATGTAGGAGAGTTTCTGGACCATCGCGCCCGGTATCAACTTTTCGAGGAAGGCCATATCATCCGCCAGCAACAGGTGGGAGACGACAACTCCAGCGAGGACAATGTCATTTGAATGGGTTGGTGGCTTGCAGTTGGACACGTAAAAGGTGAAAAAATCTGGAGACAAAGAATCTCCTGCCATTATCCCCCACCAGGACGTGAAGACGTCAGTGAATTCGCGCTGTTTGTCTGTGCTTGTCACCGTATATTCCATCCTATTGTACACCATTCGCATCCAATCCATCAGTGGCACTGCCGCACCAAGCTCGGTGAGTCTCCTCCACAGCGTCGGTAAGTTAGTTGATGGAAATGCGTTTTCAAGGTCAATGAAAACGGCCAACAGCGGTTCACCTTCTGCTAATGATCGATCTATGGCGCACCGCAGTATAAACGGACAGTTGACTGTGCGAAGCCCCGCCCGAAAGCCATTCTGGGCAGCAGGGTTGATGTTATTAGATACAGTCAATTCCCTAAAGCGCTTCGCGATCAGGAGAGTGAGGACCTTCAGGAGACAACATTCCAACGCGATTAGGCGATAACTCTCTGGCTTCTTTGCAGGCTTGCCCTCCTTGAGGATGCCGACCAACATGGTCGTTAGCCATGCACGGGGTGCATCACAAGCAGAGATACAAAGGTTGAAAAGGTCTGTCAGCTTATCGGTTGGGACTTCCAGGATTTGTGAGTAGCTGATCCTGTCCATGCCCTTTGCGCTTCTGACACGCTTCTCCACCTGTCTTTTTGCCCAGTCAACCTCAGTCGCTGCGAACTTGCGCGAGAAGAAGCTCCGTCCGTCATGTCAACCGTCTCAGGCGGCATTTACTCCAGGAACCTTCTATCCTCTTCAAAATACCACCGATCAAATTCTACTGGCAGGGTATGTCGCGGATTCATTCGAGGCCTTGAATGCTTCCCGCAGCTGATCCAGTGTAACAGCAGGACTACGCTGCTTGAGATCTGCTAAGCGACGAACAAGCTCCAGAACTCCTGCGCGGCCATAGCTGCAGTATTTCGCATCTCCTGCAGGTTTTCCCACATAATTCTTCTCGTATTACCCCTGCCGCGATGAGATTCGGACTGGTGATCGACGTCCTGCGGCATGGTGGAGACCGCCAACCTGGCGCTTGAGGCCGTCGAGCCTTTTCTTGACCACCAGTATTCGCAGCCAGCGCGAATGGCCCAATCGCTGTAATTTTTTGCAAACCAGGGATTTCGAGCGGCGGTACATCCACCGGGTAGGACCAGCAAGGAAGACTGACGCATGAAGAGCTGTCGGTGAGGGGGAATGCATTGTCCCTTAGCGACTCCTTTGTTAGAGCGACTCCTTTGTTAGTGCCAGCAGCCTATCTTGCGCCATGTTGTTAGCACCTGCTGCAGGATTGTACTTGACGATTCTGAAGGTTGTCGCTCCAGACCTGCGCCTCAGCAAGGCACATGCTACCTGCAGCAAATCTGCATGCTGACAGTCCCACCCACGCAGGTAGTGTCTTCCGACAAGCTTAACCAAATTCTGAATGATGTACTCCGCAGAGACATAAACCAGAAGAGCACGGTTCGGGGATGTTTCCTGCAGCACCCCAATGACGGTACGCAGAGCGGCCTCGTTCAGCGATCCTTTGACCTTCCGCACAAGTGTTGATCCCTCCCGCCAATGAGCAGCACCCACCGAGCAGCCTGTCACTGCGGACGTCATTGCATGTACATACACCGTGATAACTCTGTCGATAAAATACACTGGGCCGTACAGGTCAGCCCTAGCGGCGTCAACAGACAGTCTTGTCTGGACTGTCGTCGCAGCCATGATCTCAAGAGGTGTGGACGCATGTGGCAGTGACAGCAAAATCGTGAATGTAAAGCATGACAGGTGCCTTCACTGCCTCAGGCGGAGCCTCAGTCCAGGTGAGAGTTGTTGAGAGACAGGCATGGTCGGCCTTCATGTGGACACGCTTGACGTCTATGCCACTTATTGACTCCAGCATGGGGGACGTAGCGAGGACATAGTCAATTACTGATGACCCCGAGGGTTGAAAGGATGTCCAACCAGTGTGGCCTGCCTTGGAAGTTCCGTCGAGCCTTTTATCATTAAGAATGTGGATGTCATTTTCTCCACAAAGGCGGAGAAGCCAATTTCCACGAGTATTACGCACCGCGTCGGGCGAGGTGCGTGCAAGGGATGAGCCGGCAGGCTGTTGAGACCCGTACGTGCATTGAGATCTCCGACAATCATGAGTGGTTTAGCAACAGTGTTCTCCCTTCGACAATAAGCCACAGCCTCCTCCAACTGCACTTGCGGGTCAATACTAGTCCACAGTGTCCACTTTGAGGTGGCAGGAGGGAGGTAAACGGCAATGATAAAGCAGATGGGCAGGTATTCACAGTTTTCGTCATACTCTTGAAACGCCAATATTTTAATGTCAATGCATTTATCGTTGAGGGGGGATCGAAATGGCGAGCGCGGGCGAACGGCGCGATGAGCGCCTAAACCGAATCACTTCCCGATTTGGGTACTGGCGGCGCACTCTCATCTTGACCGCTTAGTCTCTCCTTCACTTCTTTGAATCCACTCTTCCTGGTAAGTTTCAATCATCTCAATCGTATCTTACACTCAAAACATCGAGTATAGACTTTATTATGGCCGACTTTCAGCCCGAACTCGAACACGCCGCGGGTAAGTCGAATCCCTCACTGATCTTATCTATATCGACATTTACAAGCTAAAACGAACAGCAGAACGCATGGGCGACGACCTCAACAGCTCAACCGGTGCGTATCTATCCCTCTTGACCGTCTCCGATTACTAAATCTCGTCGACCCGCTCAAGTTGATTGTGTAGTTGGTATGTTTTCTTCGTCTTCTAGCATTTTCCGGAACTGATCGTCGTTTTCAGCGTCCCCGACCATTGGCAGCGCGCGGAGTGTCGAGATCGAGGGCTGCAGCGACGACCCCGATGCCGGTGCGTAAATTTGTTCCGTAGCTTCGATACTGATTGTACTCAAGACCGGCGTTTCACAGCGGCGGCACCTGCGTCGCAAACCGAGAAACGTAAGTGTATCTACAATTATATTCTACTCTTTGGACTGACGTATTCTAGCGTCCACGACGACTACTGCTGAAGGCAGTCAGAACTCCGGCGGGGGACGAGGAGGAGGTGTGGTGTTCCCATGTGCAAGATGTGAGTTTTTCGTATTTTGTCTTCTATATTTCGTTCTTGACTATATTTTAGCTATGTGTATTTATGGCGGCACGTTTATCAACTGCCAATTCCGCTTCCAGGAGGTGTACATCGACGGAGGGTCCTTTTACCAGGTTGATAACGAATCGGGTTAGTTTCTTACCCATATTTTCTTTTTCCTGTGCTAATGATATCATAACTTTTTTTCTTTCCCTCAATTTACTTCTTGCATTTCAAATAATGCGTGTCATTCCATCTACCTGGAAATAATCATGGCTTCTGCATGAATTAAAACAATTCTATACATGCGAATACCTACACCCTACTTAAAATTATGTAACTACTATGTACTAGATAAAGATAAACGAATCCTAGAGCTTGAAGTATTGTTACTGGCCGAGCGCCTGGCGAGGATGTCTTTAAATTAGCAGTAGTACTTAGTCCGTAAGATCCGGATCAAGGCCCGGCTTGATCCATCGGCCTTCGCCTGAAACGGTTTTGTTTACACATGTTGTCTGGTGAAGTTGATGAGACTCCGACGCGTCTGCCTGACTCTCGCGACCGTTCTCCAAGTCTCGTTTTCCTGACTCTCGCCATCGTTCTTTAGGTTTCGTCTTCCAATCGCGTCTTTTGACTCTCACGACCGTTCTTCGCGTTTCCTTTTCGCTATCGAACCTCAAGTCTCAAGTTTCATTTCGCCATCGTTCTTCAAGTCTCGTCCTCCAATCGCTTTCGTCCCACATCCAAGGTAAGTAAGGTTCAGTTGGATCAAAACCCACCAACGGAGTTGACTGCGTCTCTCCATATGCTGCAAGTTGACTTGGTCTCTTGCAATGCTCCCCGCGCGTTATGGAGTTGACTTCGTCTCTCCTTGCTCCGAGTTGACTTTGCCTCTCCTGTATTATGACTTGACTTCGTCTGTCCGTGTACTACGGCTTCGACACGACAATATTAACGGCCTACCATTTTATTCCAGTCAGAATTAATGGCAGTTCATGAATGTTTTTGATTTCGGGTATGTTGCAAGTCTTTGCTGTTTCCTCAGATTGCTTATCTATGATACTGTGTAGCATATCCACGCGCCTTTCCGACACATCCTCCTTCCAGCCCTCCTTCAAAAGCCGAGCCTGCGGGACCGCCGTATGACATTCCCGAAGCGGAACCCATTGGACGCGTGTGGCCCAGTCAAGGGTGCTTAGCTCAGTGGTCCGGGGACGCGACTGCGATGGTTTGGGCAATGACCATGTGCTTGATGCTTTTGGAGAGGGATGAGGGACGGAGAGGGGGTGGGGGAGGATGTATAGTTATTTACATACAGCGTGGTGGTGCCGAGGCTGATAGCTTCGCGCATCTACCAGCTGCCTTGTGTGTTCTAGATACAATAAAATGCACATATTGATTAACCCAATGACTGTTCTATAACGGCATTAAAGCAACCTAACACGAGCCAAAGATAAGCTGGAAATCAACCAGAGAACGGTTGAACTGACGTGACGGAAATTCAACCTACGGCTGACTGAAAACCAGCTGAATCAACCTCATTTCTCGATAGGATGCTTTTGGCCATATTAGATTGAAATCCATCCTATGACGACCAACCTATCTCCAGTTAAAATTCAATCCTATTCCGCTGAAATTCAACCTAACCTCCGCTTGGTATCAACGCAAGCTAGGTTGAATATTAGGTTGGTTTTCAACCTTCTCGGTTACCACAGTGGTGATAGTACTGGGAATTCATACATGTAGCGTTTATTGGAGAGGAATGAGGGTAATAATAATCGATATTGATAAAGAATTTAATCGATGGCAGAGAAAGTTCGAGAAATGCGACCTAAGGGATGGCCGATTGGGTCTATTACCAGGCGACGTTGAATTGCCATGTACCCGGCTGAGATGAACACGAAATATCAGAAACTCCAAGGAAGTAAGTATGTCCCATAAGAAAGTCGACCCGTTTCACCCCACCGTGTTTCTCCTCTACGTACGTCTTGATGTTGCGGTGCCTCCTGTAACGCCACTCGTATGCATGTGCGGCGCGCCGTCGGTCGTTTCGGGATAGCAGTAAGTGGAACTCCGATGCAGTGACATTAGTGCGAAGGGAGTAATATATGGCGTAGAGCACGTCGTCCACCGTTACGTATGGGCAATTCAGGGCATGCACTTTAATTGACCACGGGAGATATGGCGAGGTGATATTGATAAAGAGCTGGGGAGGGTTGGTAGCTGGCTCGCGTAGTCTGCGGCTAGAGATGGGGGAGCGGTGCCTTGTGATCGTTGATGGATGATCCATTAAATTCCAGGTTACGGCGGATGACTCGAGGTAACGGTGTAGGCAAGTATTGTTTGGGTACCTAGAGGATGAAAACCAGAAAGGCCAAAATGACTCGCAAAGCGATGACCTAGGGCCGGGAAGGTAGTGGCCTGCACCGCGTGTATTGGGTCCTGTGGTCCTGGATAAAGGTGCTGTCGCGACGAAGGACAAGGGGGGCGTTGTATTGGCGGGTGGTGAGTAGAGCATATTGTGCTCTGCGAAACGCACTTTCTTGGCTCGTTTTCCTGGCATTCGCAGCGTTCTGATACAGTGAGTAGAGTTTAGAGTTTTGGAGGGACAAGTCCTCGTTGATCCAAGTGGACGGAGGCTGGTTCTCTCTCTTATTCTCATGGATTCTTAGTCGTTTGCCGATCCAGAATCAAAGACAAATAGGCAGAACATTGTGGGCGGATCTACGGTAACATCGCGTAAACAGATCAGGCATGACGGCTTCGTTTATTCACTTGCTCAGTCCCGCCCTTAGAAAACGATGCATTTCGCTTCAAATAGTAACTGTTGCTTTCCGTTATTGGGCAGTGGGTGGTTTCCTTATTCGCACACAGGTCCACATTTGGACTCGACTACCCCCAAAATGGTAAGCCATCAAATTGCCATCAAGGTCGTAATACTTGAAATGCAGGCTCGAAAATGTCAATACATATCTATTGTAATCGTCCGTTGCCGGAACGAGATTCGGTGAGTAAATCTGCCGCAGAGAAGCTGTCTTTATCAATAGTAACCCTGCAATATAATTATGAACCTCGGGTTACCATTGCCGTTTCGTACTCCCTTTTAAACGGTCAGAAGGTGCAGCTCACGTGTAGTCTCTCCTAGCCATATGTTAATCTTATTTACTTTTGGAGGCAGTGGGGCGGCCACATAAATTCCGACCTTTTTGTTTGTGCAGCCCAAAATATAAACAAGATCGCTTGGTGGAGTGCTGTGCGGACCGCGTTAGCTGTAACACTAGGCGCATAAACGGTTGCTCTAAGGACAAATAGAAACCGCAACGTGATTTAAATAGACTTTCGAAGAGGAATAAAACCGGCAAAATAATCGCTCTTTTATTGATGTCCAAGTTATTATGGATCGAGGGAAACTCCCGTCACCTCTTCTGTCTGGTATCGGATTGATGGTTAAACAACGACTAGCCCCTCAATATCAGCACCAGTAAATTCATAGTATACAAGCATTGATTCTGAGCACATTTAAAATTTTACTTTTACTTTACTTGTTTTGTAGGCCACTGCGGTGCGTGGCAATACGAGTCTTTTCGGAGAGTTTTTTGGACAATGAGTGAATATTAGTTACTATCTAGAATTATAATGATACCTTATGCTCGGCCAACTGACGATTTATTTAATACTCCCAAGAATAGAGTGAGCGACGGTATCGGCTCGTTAGACTATCTGCTGGTCTACGAGCTGCTGGCAGCGACGCCGCAGTTGATTCATTGAAAGGAGGAGGCGTCAACTAGAGCAGCCAGCCGCCGTCGTCGTCATGTTCGCGTCAGTGCCCCCATTCCCGCGGCCTCATTGATCGTGGTGGAAATGGCCAATGGGTGATTACGGGGGTTTGCCAGGGTCCCAAGAGAGCCGATGGCCTCCTCCTTCCGCTGCGTGCAGCTCCAGCGCAAACACGAGCACCAGAGCGACTGGGTGGTAGTGCTGGGACTGGTACTCGCATCCGCCTATATTTCCGCAAAGCCAAGCAGCAGCAACACAAGGCTGCTGCTTCTCCCCACACAGCTCCCTCACCAACCGCTCGCCATTCTCGAACGGCGGTCGCTGAGGCATGGGTGGTGCAGGTGCTGACCACGATTGACCTGCCTTGACGCGAAGCTCGTGTTGAAGGCTCAACAACGAGAGCTAGCAATAGCTCGTACTCGTGCCGTTGCTTGCCTCTGCGTCGCAACCTCCCCGCGAAACCAGCAGCAATGCAGTCGGTGCCGCTGCTCGTCGTTGCCCGTGCGAACGGCACTGCCCCTGCTCGGTGTTGGGTGGCAACAGTGCCGAATGGAACCGAGAACGGTGGATCAGTGGTGGGGCGGGGAGAAAAAGTGAAGTGAAACGCGTCTTGCGACCCGTTCCACGACGCACCAAGACCTCGTATCCGACTCCATGTGGCTCCCCTTGCGTTTATCTCCCTGCTAACCCAATCCTGATCAGACGTCGGCCCACAGCCCTCAAGTTGGAAGGGGGCTCGCGACGTGGCAGCGAGCGTGTTCATGTTCGTTCGCGTCGCGGAAACTTTTAAAGGGATGTAAAGTTAGTAAAAACATAAGTGATAGCAATAAAATGACTTACATACATTTCTTGAGGTGTTGAGGGACGGTCAGGCGAGGGAGGGTGGTGGTGGTTGAAAGTCAACAGCGGTGATGGAGGAAATGGACGCGGAAGAGAAACAAAGCCAAATTCTCGATTCGCTGATGGATATTGCTCCTCCTTTGTACGCGTCAAGTGTTCGTCGATCTATTTGAAAGTTGGCGAACGGGTAGAATGCTTGTCATTCTGTGGGTATGTCAAAAAAAAAAGTACGATTATCTACCTGCAGGTTATGCCGATGTAAGGACGATCGTTTTCGACGTGCGAGTGGATCACTGGAAGCCAAACAACGAAGGATATGGATCAAGATCCACGTGACGTCTTTCCGAATGATCCTCCGAAAATCTCCCGGGAGATCTCCTGCACTTCGAATAATGGCAAACTCGTCAGACAGACGGGAGTTACAATGCGGTACATGGCAAGTACTAGTTAACAATTTTCTGAATTGGAGAAATTTCTATTATCTTGTTGTTTTTCGAGTGATCAAATAGGCATTCGTTCATTCCGACTCGCCTTTTGTCTTTTCGACCTGGTGACAAAATTTATCACAAAAGAAAAGTCCCAACGGTCAAAAATTGACATCTTTTATTCAAATTCCTTCTGCTTGAAATGTCGAATGACCGAAATTATTTAGAATTTCCAACAAATTAGGCCGATAGAAATGTTTTTCTGCCGTCGAAAGAGGATCAAATTATTTTTCATCTTATTATACTTTGTCGAGAAAATGCCAGACACTTTTGAATTTTAAATTCGTTAGTCTCAGAAGAATTGAATTTCCCCTGTTCCAAAAACTCGTGTCCCATTTCGTCTTGTTGCAGTCATATAATTTAAAATCAGCTTTAGCATGTTTCACCCACTGAAAAGAATTACTAAATTTAAGCTTATATGACGCTTTCTCTGACAATTGTTGCCCATCCATCAAGGCTGTACTTTGGAATGCTTATCCCATACTTTTCCCACTCTCCGACAGACCTTTATGCGCCTAGTGTGGTAAATTGACGAGGTCCTAAAATCCATGCGAAACTGACTTGCAATTGTTTACCATCTGCAGTCCCCAAAATTCAAGCCAAATTTAGAATTCTGGTAAGATTTTGCGGTCTGCTAATTGTAAACATTTGCAACTTAGTTTTACATCGATTTTACTCAGCGCGGAATTGTCGGTTCCCAGCAGTGAAAACAAGAGCTGCTGCTGAGTAGGACGACGATCTGGGGCACGGCGAGTTTTATGGGTTCTCGGACTCCGAGAATCGGGGATCAGCTAGAAAGCATTCGTCACCAAGCTGAAGGTCCAGACCTGCAAGAGGTCGAATATCTTACCAAATTCTGAAAGTTCCAATGGGTCCGCAGCCGCTAGACGAACACCGCTCTCCGAGTTGTCGAGGGGGTTGACGATCAGTGAGATTCGGCTGGAATATCGTCAGTGATGTTAAGAGCAGAAAGGAATTAGATATATTTACGTCTCTTTGAATCTTCAAGCGTTCCAACCTGACGAACAGACCAGGTTATAGGAAATCTGGTCTTAGAGAAGTCGTGTGAATTTCGCGCCTACTCATCCAGGGCACCGCCACCCCGCCTCAAAGACTTCCGTCACTTTGATCATCAGCCCAAAATACATAGCGTCCTTTAGGGCTGCGCACCGTAACCGTATCGACGGGTCTTACGGACGGGACTTACGGGTAAATGCCCGTCCCGTCGGCGCCTCAAGAACCCACAAGAACGGCCCGTCAGACGACGGGTACATGCCGTCGTCACCCGTCAGCCTACGGCCGTAACGGCCGTCATACGGGTCTAATGGCAAATGTCCAAAATAAGCAATCAAACCGTTGGAAAATATTCTCGAAGTCTGGCGGATGGCCGCCTAACACATAGTTTAAGTCCCGCAAGCATCGTCGGAGGGGACTGGCGCGTATTGTGAACAGTATTGGCTAGAACATCGCCATTAAAGAGTCCGCTCGGTGGTATTTGGGTGGTATTGGGACTGGATATTGTGCCCTTTGGGTCGTGCAAGACCTAATATCCATGTCTAAGCCTCTTATATGCTTTCATGTAACTACCTTAAACACTTCTCTAATCCACTAGCTTACAAAAAATTCAATAAAAGACACAAAATGTTGTGGAAGAAGGAAAACGGCTGTCGACGGCCGTTCTAACCCGTTTCAGACCCGTCCCGACCCGTTTGGATTGGGCAGTCAAGCCAAAACGGGACGGTCGTGTCGGTATCCTACCCGTTTGACCCGTAAGCTCGACAGCCGTACCCGTAATACGGCCGGTGCGCAGCCCTAGCGTCCTTCGTTCCTAACATTTTTTCAATGGCAACAACCCTTTCGACCCTTGTTGCTCAGAATCTCCACCAGCGTTGAAATTTGGGTCAACGGCTGCTGTCTATGGCACATTCACCTGTCCCGGGTCTCAACACAGTCAAATCCCAGTTCAAGAGGAATCACTGCAAACAGGCAGACAGCGCAGATGACTCGGAATTTAAACAAGGTAAGATACTCTCTTATTTGCTTGTCTGCGCGTCGTTAACAGGCATCGTAATCAGCAGCCGAGTTCGCGATTCCGTTAGCAGTGGCATTCCTCAGATAATCGCGCTCCTCGGTGATAACAGCCCATTTGTTCGTAAGGCGTCTGCGGATTCATTGGCCCAACTTTCGGAGCAAGGTACGCACGCCATCTAATTTCTGGTCTTACCGTGTAGCTGATGAGCACCATCGTACATAGCTGGTTTTCGACGGTCTATTCGGCTCGCAATTCCTCAGATTATCGCCATCCTCAACGACAAGGACAAGGAAGTTCGACACGCTATTTCACGTTCATTGGTGAAATTGTTGAGACATGGTAAAGTACTTGGTTTCTCATCTCAACCTAGCTTACGAGTTTTCCATCAGATCGTCGAGCTCCTCAGCAGCAGCATTCTCCGTAAGGCAGGTGCAGATTCGGTCACAAAACTGTCGGAGCACGGTAAGCGACCTAGTTTTCTGGTTTGGATCTTGCTGGTGTGCGTGCTTGTTTTATAGCTCAGTTCCGAAGCTTTATTGCGCTCTCCGTCCCTGGTGTCGTCGCGCTTCTCAAGGACAGTGTTAAGGATGTTCGTCAGGCTGGTTTAGAAGCATTGGGGAAAATTTCCGAGCACGGTAAAATATTTAACTGCATGGTGTTAAGACTCGTAACTGGTTGCTTGCCCCATGCCGTCAAGAAAAAGGAAACATAAAATTTTGTTCATATATCTGTTTACCACTACAAGCAAAATGATCAAAGCAACGACAGTTTTCGATAGTATTTAAAAGAGGAATAAACGAAAGGATGTGAGTACCCCTTCCCGATATCCCAATTCAGTCATTTAAATTTGCTGGCGTGTAAACTCTAGCTCTTTCCGTACTTCGTTCTGTCGCAGGGCTTCTTAGCACAGGTCAGCACTGTTTCATTGAAGACCCACTTACCGCAGTCAGCGTTCTGTTGAATATATCCATACCATGAATCAAGCCATTCCATTGAGCCCCGCCGAGATTCTGGAACTTGGTCCTCCCAAGAACAACATATTTCTGAATCAAATTTTGAAGTCAAACAGAGAAAGGAGAAAATTCACAGCCACCTACCGTGGATGGATTGAAGATCTGTTGCTTGACAGGATGGTTGAATGGCTGTTGAACTCCATTCACAAAAATATGAAACTGTGTATTGCTCTTGGTAATAGCAAAGTGGAATTCGACGTTTGGTCCGGGGGCAGTTATCTTGGTAAAAACGTTGTCGCGGTCTTCAGTCCGGCGATTCACCATATAAGCGAAGTAGATCTCCATACTGTTAGGCGGGAGAGCGACGTTGAGGAGCGAGGTTTCGCAATCCGGAGACTCGATGGACACAAAGGTTCGCCACCAGGTTGTATCAGAGGGGCGTAACCATCCTAAGATAGTGAACGATCCTTGCAAATCGAGGGTCGGGTAGAGGGTATCATTGACGAAGCTGACATCATTTCCGGTCTTGTAAGCCCCACCCCTAGAGAGGATGAGTGAAATTCTCTAGCCAAGGTATGTCATTCACTCACCCCATTGACAATCGGAGAGGAAAACTCCAGGTAGGGCCGGGGACGGCCTGCGCAACCACGCTCAAAGTGTGGATGATGCTGGTCAAGGCCACGGTGGTGGGTAGGAGGAAGCGCATCTTGCTACGAGTGGTATCAAATAGAGGAGATAGAGGAGATGATTTTTTGCTGGTCCTGAAATATCGTATATATACTAAGAACTGGCATTTCAAAAGCTATTGAAAATAAAATGTAAACCTCAATATTCCGATCACAAACAAAACTTCCATTCAAATGCCGCAATAGTGTCAGCTATTCTCACTCGGGCTAGATAAAAATTCAATGATTGAAATAATGGAATGATTCAATTGCCATTACATTAGTTTGTTTGTATGGGCTTTTCGCTAAACTAGTGAGTTCTTCTGAAATCTTCAGTTCAATTACGGCGCTAGCGACAATTTAGCTTGGGCGCCTGCCGTACGAGCGGCGTTATTGCTGTTGGATGGCTTATGGTATGTTCCAAACTAAGTCGTTGGACCGAAAATGGTATGGTATGTATATGGAAACGTGGTTACTATAAAAGGAAGAGATTCGACTGTATTCGAATTTACCATAAGTGGATAAGTACCAACTTTACGCGGCATGCCATTCGTTAATGTTAATAATGATCCCAATGCTAGCGCCGACACTGCCTAGCCACAAATTCCTGAGATAACCCGCGCCACAAATCTACGAACATCCAAGCTATCTACTAGTTTATACGGCGCCGCTTGCACACTAATCTTCCCTATGACTAACTCAACTGAATTGCCACCACCCACATAGGAAGATGAAGTGATATTCTGTCCTGTCAGTTTCAACGTCACTGAGACAGCGACAATGGTTTTTATGTTGCTGTAGGTCTGCAGATGACGGGGTGAGTTAAGTTGTCCACAGCAAATAGGGGGTAGTGGAAGTTAATAACCGCCCAACATTACTAACTAAATTTTGACTGGGTTGAAGGTGTTGGTTTAAAGGCCAAGTGATAGACGGGGCGAGAGGTTACTGGCACCCTAACAGCACTTCCAATGTGAACAACTCAAACTTGAACTATCACAAATGACAGAGGTCATGACGGCTTCCTAATTCGTAAAATACCTGAGTCGGCGCTCGAACGGGAGAGATAGAATTAGGATAACTTCATAAAGAGTAGTCTGTAGCGACTGACAGCTGGTCTCGACGAACGACGTATACAATTTGCTATACTCGTCGATTTTGTGAAGGGCTGGCGAGCAATAAATAGGATCCCACAGTTACCTCAATTCAAGTAGAATTTCGATACTTAACTCCATCTTTGACGTCTCTTTCTATAATGCGCATGCTCCTGGCCGTTATCTCTGCGGCACTGTTCTGCACATTGGGCGTCGTCGCACAGAATAATCCTGGGTCCTCCCTTACTTGGTGTTATGGGGAAAGCCTGATCTTAGCGTTCGTCAACATTACAATGTGGAGGGTCTAATATTGATTAGAATTTACAGAAACGGAGAAGGAAACGGAAATCCAAGCAGACCCGTCAGCTTTATCAACGATAGCTTGTGGGACCTTGATTTAAATAAACCGTTCAGTTTCACGGCCCGGCTTCGCGTTGCTGATAGGAGGTTCTGGCGTGCTGCCATATCCATCGAGTCTCCGCAGGCAACTTCTGCCCTCTTCCGGGTTGCTCTTCCACCTGACAACATGATGTTCAACGTTGCGTGGATGAGGGACTCCCAAGCCCGTGGTGGAGCAATAAATACCACCGCGGTGGCTCCTGGACCGAATGTCGAGTTCCGCTTTGCCCTTGTCAAGAACACGGACAGCCTCGCCATTTATGTCGACGGTGTCAGAAGGGCGCTGCACTCATTCAGTGGTCAGATCTTCAACCCAGGGAATGTAGGTCGCCATCAATCTTGACATCATTTCGTTTACCATTGATCCGTTCTCTTGAAATCAAGAAACAAATTGTTCTCGGGAGGACGAAGTTGGACGGAAGCTCCAACAGGAGTCAGTGGAATGGTAGGATTCGAGATGTGCGTATATGGCGTAGCGCTTTATCTGTGGTGGGTATACTTCCAAAAGAGCCAGTTTCGTTCACTGACCTCAAGAGATAGGCGGATGTGGCGAGGGATCGGGACACTGACCCTGACTGTCCATGATCTGGATAATCACTTACAAGAGTTGTTGGCCTAGTCTGATATGTAGTGCCGAATTGAGTATCATACCAACTTGCAAAAAGTCTTGAAAAAGTCACATCTGTAGTTTCAGAGAGCGTGAGGTTTTGTTGAAACTCCGATATGTACATGAGTTTCTCCTGGTTTGTTGACTGCCACTCTGTCCACTATTTCCAGTTCGACCAGTTACGAGTCTTTTACTTTGTAAAAGTGAGTTCTTTTATTCCAGACGACCCCCGGATTTTTGGAAACCATGTAGATCGTTTTGATACCCTGGGAAATTAATTTGTCATCAGAACCGGGAAAACCGGCATACAGTTTTGCCGGATTCCTTCAGAAGGCTTCCCACACTCCGACATTGTCCTCAACCACCGTTCGGTTCCTTCCACCCACCTCCCGCGCCTATGTACCGTACCTCTGCCCTTGTTTGATATTGGCCAAAACGTCGGGTGGCACGATTCCGAGCGCCCTTCCCCTCCAATGAGGGATGTGGGCCGGAAAAGGGACGAAACAGAGGGATTTCGGGTGCGGGTAGGGTTATAGTCACCAGGTGAGCAGGGAGACACCGCCGCCGTACAGTTAACCCACACCCTACCACCTCTCAGCACTGATCAGCGCCTTCGGATCCCTCTGCGGCCCCGCTTTTGCGCCACGTCACGTCAACTACACCCTCCATCTGCAATGGCTGTCCCGCCCAGGACCCCACACTAACGAGGAACCCACCGCGGAGGTGTGGAGGGTACGAGGAGGCGACAAGATGGGGCACATACCACGCCCAGTGCCGTTCCAAGTGTCCCTCCCCTTCAACGAGGGATGTTGGCCGGAATTTGGAGGTCGACGAGAGGGAAAAAGGGTACGTCGCGAAATCAACCCCCCGCTTTCCAGTTAACCCACAGCCAATTACGTTCCAGCTCCGGATAGCCCATCATCACCAATACGGCGCTGCATTCGCCGCCAACTCATAGCAAGTGGCACAGCAATACGTTGCGAAACGACTCGCGCTGGCTATCTGCCACACGCCCCCTAAGTCGCAGCGCCAACTTCCGCCGCCAGCTCACGTCGAGAGATCGCCGCCCCAGCTCCCGTTATCTGCGAGGGTCCCACTATGCACCAGGGTAGCGCGAGGCAAGGGCTTCCCAAACCAGTCTGGAAACTCACTGCATTGGTATAAGGGCCTTATGGCCGTGCAAACCCTGCCCACCATCTGCGACGCTGGTCGCGCCAGATCCCCCGCGTCTGCGAGGGACTGACTGTGCATGTGTGGAGGGTGTTGCCGGCATGCCACCAGCCCACTGGAGTGGCCCCACATCAACGCGAAAACCTACCGCGTTTGTGCTGGGCCATTGCGACGCCTTTACGTTGACCACCACCCGTACCACTTCATGGACCCCAACTCCCCCCTTTCCGCCTCTCCTATGGTAAACTGTGTCAGCAAGTTATCATGCTGCCGTTGCTGCTAGAGGCGGCAGCGCCCACTCTCACCTGTGATCACTGACTTGATCGATTTATTTTAAGCTATACAAGTAGAAAGTTCTTGGAGGAGCGGTCTCTCACTTGTATATAGCAAGAAAATTTATGCTTTTTGATTTATGTTGACTTGGAGATTAATAGTAAGTATTCGCTCAGAATCACTGTTAGGGGACGTCGACACAAGTACTTTTGACGCGGACTGCCACGCAGTGACGTGCTGTGCCGCGTTGGCTGTGGCTGATGTTGGGGTTTTTGAGAGAGGTGAGATGTCTCCCGTATTCTTTCACTACCGACCACAGACTCTGTTCTCATTTCTACAATTAGGAACGTTTTTTGGATTACAATAACTACCATCATTCTAGATGACGATCATACATAATATTTGAGAGCATCAAAGCATGATTGGACAAGTCAGGTCGACCACTTGGTCCACAGCCTCCTCAGGCTTAACTTTGGATTTATTAAGTTCCTTCAATTTTACTGGGGTAAATCTATTTTCTTCTAACCTATACGCAGGTATTTGCTGAGCACCTAATGTGATATTGAGCAGGCGGCTAATTAGCCGCCACTGCAATGCTTTTGCCACAAGGTCACGTGTGGCAAAAGCGTTGCAGTGGGCCAACCGCTCGGCGACGAGAACTCCACCACGTTGGCACTAATCGTGATAGAAATAGTTTTGTTGATTGAAATAAAATGTGCATTCCCCGATTTCAATAAGAGTTAAGTGGAATGGGCATGTTGAGCAAGAAGGAAAACCTCTCCAACTATCGTCCGCCTTCAATGAAAAGGTTACCTGTGGCTGCATCATGCAGTAAGTAATCCCAGAGTAAGTAATCCCAGATTTTCAGTAAGCCAGCCAGACATGTCAGATCATGTCAGACCTGAAGCAGTGGCTGAGTTACTACAACAACAAAGGTTGCTCTATCAGTCAACTAGAACACTGTATTACTTAAGGAACAAAGAAAAAGACGAGTTCTGCCACGCGTAGCGGTGGCCCACAAAACAAGTACTATCGGTTCCGCGGTCGGCGTCGTACGCTGCGCGGAGATCATCTACTCGTATTGACTCTGGGTATGCCTGCGGCCGGTACATGTTTGCATACGGGTTCGAGGCTAAGGTCGCATTTTGGGCACCACCGCCGTACTCTCTGGACGGCGCACGCCTCGTCACCACGACCACGCTCAGCAGGCGATCCCCATCAGCCGGACTCGTAGTCGCGGGATGCCAATGTACCGCACTTGCGACTTGCGCAACGCAACCGTGTTGGGACCGCCAGGGGCAATTGCGTTTGCCTCACCGTGGCCCCCCTCATGGTCTCGCAATAGCGTTTGATGGTCATTCTGCCTGCCTTTGACAGCCCCGCGAGCATTCAGTACTCAGTCACCCCACCCGCGTTTGAACCTCCTACGCCCTGCGCCTACGGTCGGGACCCACTCACTTTGATTCTCACCCTCCCGAGTTATATTCAACGACTGCGCATGCCACCGGTTTTTCAACCCCACGCCCTTCGGCGCTTGTCTACGCCCTCAACGTCTAGCAGGTCTGCAGCCATTGCCACCCCATGGCATCGTACTAACAACAATTTTCTGTAATATTACTCCACACAGTTCATTCATTTCCCGTGGACCAAGGTCGCAGTTCACTCGATTATTGGCGTTTCTGGCGAACATTGCGGCCTGATCAACCCGGAGATACATTGCCACTGAATAGGGAATTTCCATCAAATCCTGGTTGCCCGTGCACCGAGGCGTGACGGAGAAGACTCACCCATGCTGATAGGCTGTTTTCATTGTACTCGAGTCAGTCTTAGTCGTGCCTGACAGGACACCTGGTTAACGTCCTCTCCCCATTGCGAGACAGGAGGCTTTAACGTCATAACATAGACTGGAAAGGTCTACGCCACTATGCCACATGGACAGAACCAACGCACTAGTTTCTTGGGGTGGATGGAGCCTTAGAGTTAGGGATGCAGTTTTTGGTCCTACGATGCTCTAACCCTCCGAATTTGTTTTCCGCAATTTTAAATAATTGATCAATTCTGAGATTACTCTCCCAAAAAACAAGTCTTCGTTTTCTAGTTCAGTTACTTTGCAGCATTTATCTATTTCCTGCGGTTTACCAGGATCTCCTGTTCCACCCTCTACCTGGTCTACCCGCACTTGTATTTCCAGCTCTTGGTCGCCCGTTTCTTTCCAAACTCTGGTTTCCAGGTTGACGCTGCTTCCCGAATTGTTGAGATTCCTAATAAATTTGGGTTTAATGCTCAAGCCGCCACTGCTACCGATTTAGTGGCAGCAGAGTGACATACCACCATGATTTCACGCTGACTCTAGAGTAATATTGTTATTTGATGAGGTCCTGGAAAGCGCGAAACACTCACAAGACCGCCTATGAAGTTCATTGAAGCAATGCCGAGATCATCGGAAAATAAGGGTGTGAATGAAGATGTCGAGGTTACGCAGAAGGCCACTGTAACCACAGCGAACAGCTTGAGCGACTTCAACTTCATGAGGCTGATTGAGAAAAGAATGAAATACAGGATTCTCAACTTGAACCTATATTCCAAAGCCCTTGGTATTTATAGCTGGTCCTCTAAGAATAGTAAATAAAAAAGAGGATCTGAAGGTATATGATTTACCAGTTCAATCGACCTGAGGCCCTTTTTGGTGTAGCCCACCGCCTTGGCATATCTACCATGGGAAGGATGTCGCATTATCTGCACAAGTGCGGCTCGCCGAAGGAATTAACCATTAGTGACCTAGAATCCAAGGATGCGCTATATACTTATCCTAGGAGCTTTAGGTTGGCATAATACCCATCCACTCCGATCACTCTAAACAATTTAAATGGCGTCACAAGGATGAATGATATTAACGCGGAACGAGTGAAATTCATACAAGGTTGGTGGTGGTCCTTAGAACTTGAACTAAGCAAAGAGTGGACACTGTATCAGCCAAATATGGGTCTGCCAGATTCAGAGTTTTCTCCATGGCGCCCAGGCACATCGGCAGTAATACAATACATTGAAATAAGGCGTCGGTCTCAATTTTCGAATACAGCTTCCAATGTCGACGGGTATCAAAACCAAACCTTAGTTTCCCCTTACTACTCTGTATAATTTGCTCTCATGGGACCGAGGAGCTGGCGCAAGGTTAGGTAGAAGTCAGCGTGACAGCTGACCTGCAGTCAACTGCCAAACCTTACTAGCAGAACTTGACGGCAGTGGGCGTCTATACCAGTCTAGCGCGAATGGGGTCGAGCTAATATAGAGCACTGGGAACTTGCTGGGAACATGACACTGTATCTAGCTCTAAAACATGGTAAGAATATGTTAAAAAGGTCAATGTAGGTTAAGGATAGTTCTAGTCCAAAATATGCTCTTTGTCATATTTTTTCGCTCGTCCGGAATGTAGGGAATGAGGTAGCCATGAGAGACACCGAATCGAGTATAGACCGAGGGACTCGGAGGGTTTGGGGGATTCTAAATTACTTATTCTGGGTTTGCTGAAATTTGCTGTGTAGGCACTGTGTGGGTACGCCCTACATAGGGCGCAGTGACAGTAATTTAAAGTTGACTTCATTGTTGGAGTCTGGCCAAGATCAGCGTTTGTCAGCAACGGTGGCCTATGCCACGGCGGGCTCCGGTGAAGGATAAGCGCCAAGCGCTCAGCGCTTAAGCCTGGGAACATCGGTTGTCGACAACACACGATGGGGGTGATCACATTCGTCTTTGATTTGGGTGGCGCTCATGATTCTATTTGAATTCCGTCCTTCATCCATTTCCAATTAGGTTTGTGTGGGGTCTCATTATCCCCGACAGGTCAATGAACGCTGAACGCTAAGCCCCGTAAAAATCGGTTCCGTCCCTTTCTGAAGAAGCCGTAAACCGCTGTGGTCAACGTTGCCTTTCTGCGCATAGCTGTCACTTTACTAATTCCATTTTATAAGAGTTATGACAAGTGTAAGTGTATGCCCACTATGGACAATTCAGTAGCCTTTACTAGGGCATTCGTAGTTTAGTAAATAAGGTTTTTCCGCTTGCACAAGGGGAAAGGAGACAAGAGAGGTTGGTCATTGAAAGTGAAGGGTAAAATGCTAACCTGCTGATGACCACAGGTGCGCTAAAAAGATATAGATCTGTGACTTTAGTTCTCGTTATTTGATAGCAGTTTTAAGCCAGTGACGACTATAAATTCGGACAGTTTTGGTCAAAGTCGCCTCTAGGATGATGGCTGCCACTTTGCCTTAACCAGATTCACATTAGGTTGTAGAGAATTTAATATCAAACTGAAAAATTAATTCTTGCGACTTCGGTGCGTATGCGTATATTGTGGTTGCTTTCTTCGTTAGCCCTTTCCGGTGTAGATAAACGCAATATGAATGTCATATTGCAACGACTAGCGATCATGATAGTGAATACCAGTCTGCACTTGACAGCAGAGCAAACCAGTTACACGAAGCCTAGCAAATAGTAAGATGTTGGTTTTGGGCTTCTCTGATCTCTTGCCAGAAGCAATTCGCTAGGTCCATTAAGTTTCACTCGCTGAAGGCTGATGTACATATAAATGAGATCGAAAAGGCCTTAAGGTCGATAGCCAACATATAGCCAACGATAAACATCAATTCGCATATTCCAATGTACTTCCCGCTGTCCGTCGTCTACGTGATTCTCCTCTGCACTGCAAGTGCCTTCACGCAGAGCGATAATTTCCCTGAAGCTGTTTGGCCTTTCCGCATACGACTTACATTGGCGTATGTCCACGATACAATATGGATAGCATAAAGCTAATTAATTTTCACAGAAACGGGGAAGGGAATAGCGATCAAAATAGACCCACAAGCTATGCTGAGAAAGACCCAGTCAATCTCAACCTAAATGGACCATTCAGTATGATATGCTGGCTACGAGTTTCCGACAGGAGATTTTGGCGTGCCGCTATATCCATCGAGTCTCCAAATGCAAGCTCCGCCCTCTTCAGGATCGCCATCCCACCTGGCCAAATGATGTTCAACGTTGCTTGGATGCAGAGCGCTCAAGCCCGTGGTGGCGCAATCAATACTACCGCGATTGCCCCTGGACCGAATACCGACTTCCACTTTGCCCTTGTCAAGGACGGAAATGACATTACTATTTATATAGACGGTGAAAAAAAGGCGTTCCACACTCTCAACACTCCAATCTTCAATCCAGGGAATGTAAGTCCCCTTTACCGTGACCTTGATATTCAACCCTTTATTGACGCTTTCTTTGAACCCAGAAAAAAGCTGTTCTCGGGCGGACTAAGCTAGACGGACACTCCAACAGGAGTCAGTGGAATGGTGTTATTCGTGATATGTATATCTTCAACGAGACTCTCACCGTGGTAAGTTCATCTCCAGGCAGTGATTCAATTTCACTGACGCCAACGACAGGAACAAGTGCACGAAGCACTTGAAGGCACCCGGCGAGGCAGTTAGAATTTGGTTAAAATTCGAGAAGCGAGTAACACTGGAAACTTGTCCTGTCAAATTGTACAGTATTCGGATTTATCAATTGTTACTATCAGAGTTGCGAACTTGGTCCATCATCATCCGAGTCCAAAGATTACGAGTCCTACTTTCCTACTTTTATCCTTGGGTCCTTAGGAAAAGTCCTGTGAATTTTCAAAGTCCGCGGTGAGCGCCTCCCCTGCCTGGGCACTGCCACCAGGCGCCAAAGACTTCGCCATCGATTCACACCGATTCGCAACTTTCTGGCGGATGGGAACGCCAATTCACAACTTTGGCAGGTACGATTCACAACTTGAGAGGCTCGATTCACGATTTTGTTCACAACTTTTGTCAGGGAAATGGGCTCGTTTGGCCGTTCGTAGGCAGTTAGCTAAGGCAGAAGCCAAAGCTTTACAGGACGGGAAAGTCTTTTCCTTGGATGATAAGGTTTCGCCGAGCGTCCTCATCGCCTCCGGTGTTAATTTGGAAGAAGACCAGTGAGTTTTATTTTGCCTTTGATATGATAACGCCGACATTATGTCCAGGCGATCGTTAAAGAAAGCCAAAAAAGGTGTATGGGAGCATGCACAAGACCGTCAGCGGACGAAAGTAAAACTTCGAAGTAATGTATTACAATTTACAACGCAAAATTGACTGCTGGGAGAAATTCCAACTACTTTACTGCCACAACCGAGAACGACAGACGTGCAATACCAGTATGGAACGATAGGTAGGTGTACTCTAAAACTAGCTGTACCAAAGGTTGCAAACATCAAAAATCAGCGAAGTTGAGTAAAGAAAAATGAAACCCAAAATAAGAATCATCAAAGGAAGAGAACAACGAAGGACGGTGGATTACTATCTCTCAGGCTGGGCTGGGGGTGTCCATTTTGACCTTCACGTCATGCTTAAGTGTGTCGCATTCGAGCGCTGCATCGCATAAAATGTCCGAGAGAGCAAGTTCCCGTAAGTTGGGGTGGTCTTTAGGGCTGAGAGACGAAGTGTATACCAGACAAGCAAGGTAAAGAAGAAACGTGACGCCTGGAAGGGTTGTTTGAATCCACCACCTATCGGCGTTTATCGAGTCCGTCAAAGCCGAAAGGTATTGTGTTTGTGTAGCATTTTCAGATTGGCCTGAGGTATAGATAAGGGCATCCAGTGTCGTGCTGAGAGTTGTCGCCCATCTGACGTCGTCCAAAGCACAGTCAGTCGTATCTGAGAGCCCATCGAATCCCACCAGGACGTCAGTGACGCAGGAGAAGGCGGTCATGTCAAATTGCACAACGGAGGCTACCCAAAATGCATAGACAGCTTCATCAATGAACCAGGATAAGCACGCCATGGGGTCTGTACTTGGACAAAGGTTAAGAAAGGGATCATTTGCGTCTTTGTATATGACAGGTTGGCTGGGGAAAATGTCCTGGGTACCCGGTGTATCGACAGGCGGTAGGTCAACCAGATGAGTCGTGTGGGTGCAAAGCGCAAAATACAAACCACCGTCAGAGGATGCAGTTGCATTGGGGATCACGTTGCTAGTGTTGCTCGCCCACAAATATTGACGAATCGTGACGGAATCAGACAGCTCAGCTTTTTTTGTTGCAAGGAATGTCGAGGATAGATGTGTGTAGGAGTATGTCACAGCCCAGAAGGTACCGTCGGTGAGATTGTATGCCTTTGCGCCAGGAGGCAGTGCACCATGACCGTCGGCCAGGTAAGGAGAATCGAGGGAAAGGACGGAAGTGTTCCATCCTTGGCTGCTGCATGAGATATTCCCCGTAATGCGAGAACCGCTGGGTTGGGGATTCGTAGCGAATAGTGTTCTGTTGTCTCGCAAAACCAGGGTGCCATCAAACACCGAGATTGGCCGGTGTGCCCCGCGCGTAGGTAGTAACCAATTAGTTAGCTGATTGACGACAATGTAATCACCATTACTGGCGAATCGGATGTCCTGGCGTGGAATGGCGATATTGCTATGATAGATAAAAGGGACATAAACGCTCCTCGCGCCTCGGAGGTCGGTTATGGAGAATCCGACGACAAGGGAAATAAAAAAGCCAATGCCAAACTGGACGAGGGCAAAGGTACCTAACCAGCGAGGCCTGCGCGATTGCAAGGTGGAAGAAGTGCTGGGCCGAAGCACTCGTCGGATGAGGGCTGCTATTGGCTCGTAAAAAAGCACGAGGGTAGCGAACAATTTCCCATCCACTGCACCAATCTCCCTTTCCAAATTGCGTATGGTGCTCCCGTCAGACCCTTCCACGATGGTCCAAGACTCGTAGGCCATGAACTTAGATAAACCCAAGCTGGCAACGAAGACGCCGCCTTGGAGCCAATATTGCATGAGGGTTGGAAGGCGCGGGATGATGTCGCCTCTGGGATCAAGGTTGTGGTGGCAAGTAGCACCGTCGGGGCAGGTGTAAATTTTGGGAAGAAGGGCGGCGTGGACAATAAAGGTTCCAGCAAGCATGATACAGATTCCGGTCATGACCAAAAAACTGTTAAACGCGAGCGGAAATCCAACGAATGCTTTGTACATTTCGCGTGCGGTTTGATAAATGTTGAACTTCGGTTTCCCTGCGGCAGCCATCTCGGGAGCCCCCTTCTGAATAGACTCATACCCACTCTGCGTGCGGTTTACAGTGCCGCGGGGGGGAAGTTCTGGCTGTAACTCGGATTCATGAGGCGGACGAGGCACATTTGAGCCAGCTTTCTCTTGGGTCGATACGATTGGTGGACCAGAGTTTTGGACGATGGAAATGGGTTGGAGCAGCGGCTCGGAATCATGAGATTCATGACCTGCCGCGGATTGGACGGCGGGCTGGGGGCCTGGTGAAGGTGAAGACGCGTCATCATTTGAAGGGTCCTTTTCAATAAGCGATTCCGGTAGGGCTGGGTTGGAGAGTTGGAGAATGGGACTGTGCGTTGAGCCGGAAACTTCACTTGGTTGGGCCATTTCCCAAGCTTAAGGCGTCAATAAAGCTACATTGGTTCAAATATGTCAACTATAAAGAGGATAAGGAAGAGTTCCAACTTACAAGCTGAAGCCTGGTTTATTGGCACCTCAAGATGAGCCTTGCGCTTAGTAGCAGCGCCGGCGTCAAAGATGAGAACACGACACGAAACCCTCCTTTACATTAAATGTTGATTTCGGTTTGCAGGGCCAACAACCTTGCAACTAGCCACGAGGCAGACGACATGTCTGTTTCTCGGTCGGTCCTCAGTGTGATAGAGCAGTTCGGTTCCTAATCGCTTCCCATACAGTTCACGTTTGAAGATGAGGTGAGTTTCAGCGAAAATTGTCCGACTTTAGAGCGTCTCTCGAGGCTGTACGTGTCAAAACGGCTGAAAACGGTGTAGAAGTGGTAGACAGTCGCTCAGTAAGTGACAATGTCAATGTGATGCTTACATTCTTGCAGTCCACCATGACAGCCTGTCCCACACTGCAGTTCATCAATATTCAGGCTTGCCGGAGGATAGAATAGCAAGAGGATAGGATAGTCCTCGCAGTAAATAGGAACCTCCAGACAACGAGGAAACGATAAGGTGCTTCAACCGCCAGGTTTACAAATGTTAGAGGCAAGGGGACCGAGAGGCAAGGCGTCACCAAACAAGTACAAATGGCATTTATTGACCGCTTAAGCGCTTCGCTAGCACTCGATATGACTTTTTACATCGTTACATCCTTGCTGTCCACCGTGACAGCCTGTCTTACGCCGTTGTTTATCAAAGGTTTCATTCCGGACCACTCACAACAAGCGCTCCATGTTGTCGGAGAATTGGAGAAGGAAGGTAAATAACTGGGGAGTTCCTTGAACAGAAACGTCCGGCGAACTCAGAAAGTGCCTCAACCACACATCAATTGAATCCAACAATCGACGCATTTCTTTGCATGAACTTCAAGTTATCTTTAACTTGAACTGCACGGGAAGCGATTGGGAAGCGAACTCCATAGAGAAACAGACATACGGTCAACATACGGTCTGCCTCATGGGTGGTTGACCCTGAGAACACAAAGAACGATTACAGCCGTGATCGACACACCGTCAGGGGAGAAAGCCCCCAATCAATATGTTATAAAGGAAGGTTTCGTGTCGTTTTCATCTTCAACGTGGGCGCTGCGACTAGCGCAAGGTTGGCGCAAGGTTCATCTTGAGTGGCGATTTAGGTCTCACCTTGTAAGTTGTAATTATTCCTTGTTCTCTTCGTAGTTGACATTTATTCAATCCAATGTAGCTCTATTAATGTCTTCCGATATGGTCCAACCAAGGGATGGTTCCGGCTCTCCCATTACCAGGCGACAACCCCCCAACTCAGCCCAACCTGAAGAGGTTATAGAAATGACCCATGTGAATGCCTCTAGCACACCAAACGCGTCGAACCAAGATGAACCGTGCTCCGTCAAGCGCCAGGTGCCTCCGGAGACGCCTGCCGGATCGAAACCAAGGTTCAAACTTTTTCAAATCGCACGCGAAATGTATCAAACACTCGGTGAAGATTTTCCGCTCGCGTTTAACAGTTTTTTGGTCATGACCGGAATCTGTATCATGCTTGCTGGAACCTTTGTTGTCCGGGTCGCTCTTCTTCCCAAAATTTACACCTGTCCCGACGGTGCTACTTGCCACCACAACCTTGATCCCAGAGGCGACATCATCCCGCGCCTTTCAACCCTCATGCAATATTGGCTCCAAGGCGGCGTCTCACTGCGGGCTTTGGCCTATATAATCAAGACAAATTCACAATAAAATCAGTGTTTTTATAGGATTTGTCATCGTGAGGCTGTTCCAAAATAATCACCCATATAATCGCTGTTTTTATTGTAAAAAACCTGTCAAGATGTCAGGATGTTTTAGACGCTGCGACTACTGAAATATGACTCTCGGAGCCATAAAATTTTGAATATTGACTAGATATTTTAGATTTATGCCACTGGGGCCGTCTCATACAGTCCCGTGTACTTTTTTTGTAATAAAATGCACCGTATTTTTGAGTTACAACAAGTTTGATCGGATGACAAGATGTTAAGAAGCTGGTCTGATTATATTGGAAATTATATAGTGATTTTATTTTAAACATATTCAACATATAAGACGATTGATTATATAGGCCAATGCCCGCAGTGTCTTCGTTTCTGGCCTGGGTTTATCCAGGTTCATAGCTTACGAATCTTGGACTCTCGTTAATGGGAGAACGGTACGCAATTTGGAAAGGGAGATTAGTGCAGTGGATGGGAGCATCTCCGCTTCTCTCATCCTTTTTTTCAAGCCAATGGTCCATCGCAACAAAATACCACCCAACGATTCTTCCCACCAGCAATCGCATGGTCCTCGCTTTTTGGGTACCTTTGCTCTCGTCCAGTTTGGGATTGGTTTTTTTATTTCTCTTGTCGTCGGATTCTCCATAGCCGACCTCCGAGGCACGAGGAGCGTTTATGTCCCTTTTACCTATCAAAGCAACTTCGCTATTCCACGCCAGGACCTCCGATATATCAGTAATGGCGAGTACATTGTCCTCAATCAGCTAACTAATTGGTTCCTATATGGCAGCGGATCACACCGGCCAACCTCGGTGTTTGATGGCACTCTGGTTTTGCGAGACAACAGAACACTATCCGCTACAAATCCCCAACCCAGCGGTTCTCGCATTGCTGGAACTATCTCATGCGGCAAGCAAGGCTGGGACATTTCCGTCCTTTCCCTCGACTCTCCTTACCTGGCTGACGATCATGCTGCACTGTCTCCCGGCGAGAAGGCATACAATCTCACCAACGGCACCTTCTGGTTTGTGACATATTCCTACACACACCTATCGTCAATATTTCTTTCATTCCCTGAGCTGTCCGACTCCGTCACAACTCGTCCATATTTGTGGGCAAGCAACACCAGCAACGTGGTCCCCAATGCAACTGCATCCTCTGACGGTGGTATGCATTTTGCGGTGTGCAACCATACGACTCGCCTAGTAAGCCTACCGCCTGTCGATAAACCGGGTGCCCAGGACATCTTCTCTAGCCAACCCATCATTCACACAGACCCAAGTGATCCCTTCCTCAACTCTTGTCCAAGTACAGACCCCATGGCGTGCCTATCCCGGTTTATTGATGAAACTGTTCTTGGATTTTGGCAACCCTCCATTGTGGAACATGATATGGTCCCCTTCTCCTGCGTCACCGACGTCCTGGTGGGATACCCTGGGCTCTCAGATACCCCTGACTGCGCTTTGGACGACAGCAGATGGACGACAACCCTCAGCACGGTACTGGATGCCCTCATCTATACTGCAGGTCAATCTGGAAATGCCACGCAAATCCAATATCTTTCGGCGACGACGAACTCAATAAATCTCAGTAGGTGGTGGATTCAAACAACCCTCCCAGGCGCCACGTTTCTTCTGTACCTTGCTTGTCTAGCATTCTATCGCAACTCTAGTCCTACGTCGCGCTCCAACTACAAATTGCGCGAACTTGCTCTCTCGGACATTTTATACAAAGCAGAACTACCCTTACCCAAACCCGACATGACCATCAAGATGCAGAAAAACTAAGACACTGCTACATGTTAACCTACTGTCTCTACGTTGCTTTGATGATTCTCATTTATGTTTCTTTTTTCTCTACTCAACTTTCGCTAATTTTGACGTTTGCAACCTTCGGTTTGGGTAGCTTGAGCACACGCCTCTGGTTCCATACATAATGCAAGTCTTTGTCATTTTTGGTTGCTTTCCCAATGACTTGTTTCGACTTCCCACATTAATGCAGGAATAGGGAAATGCACAGGTACCGCCGCAAACCTTTCTCTACTCTCGCTGCTAGTTCCACTGAGCACTTCGACGTCGAAGATGTCGTGATTGGGACCTCGATCTAAGAGACTATCCAGCAGAAGCTTGCAAAACCAACACGTACGCATTTCCCTGCTGCCAAACATGTCCTCGTACAAAGTACCTAGCGCTCAGTCTTGGAACTCCCTCGCCATCTGTACCTTCGTCAATACAGCTGCAGCACTATCTGAACACCCAAACAACCCAAAGGCATTTATTTCAAACGCCTTCAAGTTTGCCTCCAGTGTGAATGACAAGATATAATAAAATATATAAGCAAGGGTGAATTAGGGACAGACAACAACTATTTACTATAACCATTGGTAATACCATTAACCTGGCTGAGAGCCGCATCCGCCTTCATCAAATCACCCTCGCTCAAGCTCTTAAATGCACCCCCACCAGGCGTACTTGCACCGCTCATGACCGAACCTGACCGTGACCGTACTTTCATGACCAATGGGCTGGCAGGGAAGATAAATAAGCTGGGGTTTGGGACATGAGGAATGGGAAAACGTACAAAGGATACGAGTCTTCCTCGTCAACTTGTGATCCAGGCCAGTTATGGCCTCGGTAATCACTCGTATTAAGCCCTTGCATCTATACGCCGTATCAGCAAAGACCCAAAGCAAACGAGGGATCGAAAAATACCTCTTCAGTCAGAGTTCCCATATCACCAGGCGTCGCCATACCCCGCAGCCTCGGGCTCGCAGGCATACTGCCGGGCTTCATCCTCTCAACGCCTCCTCCAAAGTAATCCGCATCCCCAAACGTATCCGCATATATATCCTCCCCCTCATTCCCATAGAACGCATCCGGATACGCACGGCGCAAAGCCAGCTGACGCGCCTTGCTATACTCGATGCCGAGGTTCTTCCAGTCGAGCAGCGGGCTGAGGCGCTCGACGCGGTTGCGCTGGTTGATGCGCTGTCGGCGCGTTTTTTGGGTGAAGGTGAACATGTTGTCGGTGAGTTGGTTCACGGAGTCTTCGACGGACTGCATGCGCCGGTCGATGATGTAGCAGCCTTCGTCTTCGGGGTGTTCGATCAGGTCTTGCATGAAACATCCGAAGCCGGAGAGGTTGGTGGTGATGGATGGGATGCCCATCTGCAAACACGCTCAGCAAATACGGCAACGACAGACTCAAGGAACTTGACACGTACCACAGTGCACTCTGCTGGCGTGTACCCCCATGGCTCGTAGTAACTCGGGAAGACACCAAGATGACACCCACGAACAAACTCTTCGTAATCGAGACCCAGAATAGGGTTATTGCTGTTCAGGAAATCGGGGTGGAAGATAATCTTAACGCGATCAGAGCTGTCGTTGAACAGCTTGACACGTCGAATCTGGCTAAGGATGGGGTCGTTGGCGTCGTCCGCCATGTTGTGAGTAACGATAGGAGGTAGCGAGTTCCTCTTCAATGCGAAAATGCGGCGCTTGAGTAGGACCTGATCTTCTTCGGAAAGCAGCTCGTCTGGAGAGGGCATAAACTTCTCTTCCCTGAAAGATTATCGGTCTGTTAGCCCAGCGATGCGTCGTGTGGTAAAATGGATAGTTACCCATGGAACCGAGCGGCGTGGTCGAATAGTCGAGCCCCGATTCGGTTCTGGATCTCTGTGACGGTGTCGCGGAGTTGTTTGGTCACTGCTTGACCTTTGAGCGCCTCGATAGTGTAGGAATGAGTTGCGGCGGGCATGATAATAAACGCGACGATGGTGACGTTAGATCCTGCTTTTTGCAGCTTGTAATTTAGACCTGGTAAGATATCAGCAAATGAAGTGAACATAAAGACTACAAGGCGTACGGGCGAGAGATTCAATGAACATATCTACTCCCTTGTTTCTATACTCGTATCTTCCAGCAGTAAACATCTAAAAGCCGTCGTCAGAATATGAAACGCGACGACGGATGATAAAGACTGACGTAGAGTGTGTTATCAAGGTCAAAATCGTAATGACCATAAAAGTGACCCCTTATGAATTCGTTGATTTTGGCTTTGCTGGTAGCGTGTAAGTTTTGGAACTCGTGGATAGCTTGAAACTTGACGACGTTTAAGCCATTCGGAAGGACGCCGTCTGGTTTCCTCTTTAGGAGATGTTCGCTCTCGTATGCGGTAATGTGGGAGACAGTGGTGAAAACGTCTGCACAATGCGTCGCGGAGCGTTCAATGCAATACCGGTGATAGATGCCTCGCTTCCCGGCTTCATGGTCGACATCGAAGTATTGGAGGTTGTTGTAGAAATCAACGGATCCAGCACAGAGGTAGCGGCCGAGGAGAGTTGCGTGGGTGGTGAAAACGGTAGTGACGTCGATATGTCTCTTACGGCAAAGAGGAATAGCGAGGCCGGCTTGCCATTCATGGAAGTGGGCTATCACCGCGGTTGTCAGTTGACGGGCGACATACTAGACGTGCAGAGTGAGTTTTGTGGTTGGACAGGAAAATGGTGGGAACTCTGACATCACCGAGGAACCATGCTACGAGATAGCCAAAGACGATGGTCTCATTCGTTTCGTGGTCGTTTGGAGGACTAGGGATGCCCGCAAGGTTCCATAAATCCCCCTTCCATTCATCCAGCCGCGAGTAGACGCTGCCCGTGTCGAAAAGGAGGACGTGGGGATTGCCTTCGATCAACCAACGGCCGTAGAGAGCCTTGACGCCCTGGGCTCGCATCGACTCGAGAGTGGCTGCGAGATGCTCGTCTGTAGGCTCTTCTGCCTCGACCTCCATAGGCGCCGTCTTGTACGAAAGCGGGCCAATGAGGCAATACCTATCGCCATATTCCGAGACCGTAACGGGGACTTTTGTCTTGATGACGGTGTAGATGCCGCCGACCTTGTTCGCGACCTCCCAGGCGCACTCGAAGAGGAGGGGATTGTGGACGTCGCGCTTGACTTCGGCCATGGAGGGATGGAGAGAGGAGAAAACTTTGAACAAGGGTCCAACTCAGCCGGATATATTATATCGGGAACTTTCCCGCCAAATCTACGGGTTAATACACATGACGTCATCTTCTCCCACCAAACCATCCCGCCATCACCGCACAAAAGACACTCGACACCAGATTTACCTGCAAATCATATCAGATATTGGTCCCAGAGACAGAGATTGGAGTCCAACCTGGTTATTGGTCAACACATTCAACCCGCTGATAACCTGGACCTCCTCTCTCAATTTGCTTTCGTCCTGCAGCACCACCCGCTTCGTCTTCGAGTATCGCGTTTGTTGGACCGTCGCGCCGAGCAGCGAATCCACCTGCATTCTCCAAATCAACCCCAAAATTATTTCCAGGGACCGTCCGGACTAACCAAGCTTCCAAATCCACCCCAACACATACCCCAACTCACGCTTTCAAATAAGATATGGCCCCACTCCTCGGAACACTTCGCGTTCTCCAGCACCAGTGTTACACCAACCAACGTGCCAACGACGCCACCTCCTACAATGGACGCGACCGTTCCTCCGAACGACATCGCGCCGTTCGTTCCAGGCGGCACAGCTTTCAGAGTCGTGATCAACCTCGGTCTCGACCGCGATAGAATGCCCAGCTCGGATGCAAGCGTATCTCCGAGACAGCACGCGAAGTGACTGTGTGTAATCGATAAGCTATACATCGGCTTTTCAGCGAAGAAACGCACCCTAGACTTGCGAACATCAATGCACGACTCCATCCGTCTGCGACTGTCGTCGAGGCCGGACACCAGCCCTTGTCCGAGGTATCGTACGGCGTCGTATTATTCAGATGCAGTACGAGGGCTGCTACATCGACGCCCAGTAATCTCGCACCTGCCGCCTGAACGCTCGTCGGAGCGAAAGCCGCGTTCCAGAGAACAGATGCCACCAGGGCCGATGCGCTATTGCACAACACCTGCCAGGCAGACCTGTACCCTCCCTCCTGATACCCATCTTCCAACAGCGCCTTCCTGTTCTTCCCGTCTATTAAATTCTTAGAAACAAAAAACCGCATTCTAAACTTCCCACTCACACTTCGTAGCCCGACTGCCCACGAGATAGAATCCAATTAGGGACACACCGAACACACGCGTCCCTCCCGCCATCATGAGAAAGCCAACTACCAGAGCGGCTAAGGCGCCGCTAGGCGATAGAGAGTGTTTGCGAAGACCATGTCCGCTGAGTAGCAGTGCAAGCGCTAAAGGAACTAATGGAATTTGCATATGTCTTCGCGATTTTTGGCGCGCAAGGTGAAGTTGGTGGTTGGAGGAAGAGTTAATTGTGCCACGTGCCGTCCGATCGATCATTTCCCATCAGCCGACGGTACCTAAAATAGGAACTCCTCCTGTTTTCTTCAACCTTCAAAAATGAAATTCACTGCGCCACGTCCACTACTCCAGCTAGTCCTGCCTGCATCTAATAGCTCTTTCCTATTCTCTGAAAAGCCTTTCCCACCAACCAGTTTGAAGCACGTCTACCCACAAAATTCTGCCCTCCCCGTTCCTCCTTAATGCAATTCAAAAGTATTTCAAACACACCTCCTCTTCGCGCCCCATATCCAGAAATCCCTGATGGTGGCTGATCACCTTGTGGGTTCCCCCAGTCCCTTCCCCGCACCAGATCGCGCGGCAGACTGAGACACGTCCCAACCCAACCCCCGACATCGCCATATTGCATAATTCCAACCGTCATTCCGAGGTGCGACAACTCGCACATGATTCTCTTACGCGCCGCCGACTTCAATTCGCCGACAGGGTCCTCGACCCCTCCATCGCGATTCGCCAGGCAAGACATTAGACAACGAGGGCGCCCCATATTCCAGTGGAGTGTGATCCAGGACGATCCTCCCCCCAGTTATTTTAATTGAAAAAAGGCCCCCGAAGGTCGGGTCACCATCAACCTGAGAATTTATGCGATAAGAAGTAAAAAATGATATATGATTCGGATTCCCTGACTCCTATCGTCGCTCGGAGGCCTTGACACTCGCACGTATTAATTATTTTAAATACGGCCGTCGACGACGCGGCGCCCTTGAAGAACTTTTTTTTCTTCAGAGTTCTTCCACCCTATGTTCGATTCGCGTCCGGTTGGCACTCCATCGATATCGTCAAGCACAACGGTCCTCGGCCTTGAGCTTGACCCCCAGTCGCTGACCGCCCGCGCTGTTGACATCCCGTTCCCTCAGGTGTGTGTCTATACCCTCCGACCCTTTCCGACCGATGCATATGAACTTAATCTGACAACCTCGATTCAACAGCAAATCCTCCTCAAGCATGCAACAGTCGCGGCGTCTCTTTGTGTACTGGTTAATTTTTCCTTTTTCGAACTTCGGTCATCCCAATTTCCAATCTAATCTCGGGATGTAGGTCTACGATTATCTATGTACGCTCGACAGGGAGGTGAATATCTTCACCGATTTACTATCGATGATCTTTAATCCGTGCTTCAGGTGGCTTATGTCTGGTCAAGACCACGGACGTTGGGAACATATCTTTTTGTTTTGAATCGCTATCTACCTTTCATCGATCTTGTACTCAGTTTTTGTGGTGTGTTTGCATAGTCCAATTCTACAATCCCTCGTTTGTTGACCTGTTTCTCCAGCTCTCCAAATCATGCGTTCACCCCAGGCTAGTCTTATATTTCAGCAAATCGTGCACGAATACTAAATTTTAGGCGTCGACATTATCAGGGGTGTATGCGCCAATATTCTGCTATAACATGTAAGCCGCTCTCTTGTATCTTTCCTAATGTCCGTCTTCATGTCCATCGTGCTTATAGGGCTCAACATGTTGGGCATCACTATCTCTCAAAGCAAGTCCCGAACATGCTCGTATCGAGATCATCCCGATACTAACCTATTCACTCCACTTCAGCTATTTTAACTCTTCGTACAATCGCCATCTGGGAAAGGAACCGCTGGGTACTAGCCATCCTCGGAACAGTCTACGTCGTCAGTCTCTTTGCTTATAACTCCTGCGGCAACTCATTCATTTGGTTATATTTCGATGCCTCCCGACTAGTCCACGCTCTCAACCTCGATCTTGACCTCGAAACTCTTCCTGAGCTCCCTGGAATGTACGCCATAAACCCAGTCTTTTTCCACTCCCAGATCCTTTTAATCGTTTATTTTCACCCCAATCGCAGTTGTACCCGTAGTCCCAGAATACTTTTATGGCTGCGTTCTGGTCCGCACAAACCTGCTCATTATCGTCAATTGGGCATCGGTCCTCGTTTCGGAAACGAGTGGGTTTTGGTGTGGCCTTATCTTTCCACGTTCTGACCAGTCCATGAACAGCGATCGTCATTCTAACCATGATTCGAGCAAGAACACACCGTCAGTCTTCATTCATATCATTCATATCCACCAGAGGTGCATCCTATCTGATTCTCGTCACTATAGTCCGCCGCTCAAAGTCATCCTGGGTCCATCAACTGTACAAGCGTGGTAAGTCACATAATTTCATGCCAGCATCCTCGTTCTTTCCTCATGCCCCCCGCGTGCGCAGGCTTTCTCTTCTACGTCTATCTCCTAGGTAACCAGTCATTTACGTCTGTCCTTTCTTTGCTCTCCTCTCTGACGCCTATTGCCGATCAGGACTCACGACACTTAACATGATATTTCCGCTCTTTGCCCCAGTACGCGTCCCCTGCTCTTCTCCTTGGACCAAAAAAAACTGTCTGCTAACGTCTTCGATAGGTAACCATCCGCACCAATTTCTCAGAGTGAGAAACTCTGCTTCATCGGGGCCTTCATTTCATTGATATCCGCCTTTCCTCCAGTCCGCAGCGCGCGCTGCATTCGATGTTCTGCAATCGGGTAATATTCATCATTCTCAGCTTGCAGCATGAACAAGAGGAGTTTGAGTCCTTCAGAGCGACCGGCACGTATTCGCGAGGGTTGGTGGAGAACGACGATGGTAGGATGATCTCGATACTGGATACGTTCATGACACGGGAAGAGCGATATCCCAGAAATTCGTTCCTTGACGAGAGTATACGCGCTGGGCGTAGTTAAATAAAGCGGGTCCGTAATCTTTTGGAGATTTTTAAACCTACTAACTTCATCTACTGACACCTTTCCTTAGACCTTAAGAAGAAAAATATTTATTACCTGTTGTTCACCAAAGTCTTACCATGTCGACCGTCCGTTGTATCAACACCCCATTGTATTATTTTTTCGGCATTCGTCTGCCCTCCTGGACGACTGAGGATTGTAATTTTCGAACCGGTGCTGCGCCGTTGCAAGAAATTTCAGCTCTGTGATAAGCGCGGACCGGGATTCCCGAGATTAGCCGATGTCGGGCTCGGAACATGGCCAACACAACATTTGCACACTCTGCAGTTGTCGAGTTCTTCCATGGCGCCTCTTTAGACTCTCGCCACCAAACTCTCTCAGACTCTCACCTCAATATATGACACTGACTCACCTCAGTTTCTCTGAACACCACCACTCTCTGGATTAGGAATGGACTCCTCCAGACCTTTGCTACGCGGATCCGCTGGAAGCCTCCAGGCCGGTGCCATCCCATTCGGCTCAGAACGGGGCTCGTCAAACGTTTCGTCTGGCATTACTTATTCTTGGCTGCTCGCTGGCTCTGCTCCTTCGGCGGAACGGGGACACTTGACAAGTACCAGTCTTCCTATAAACATGATCTTTGCCAGACGTGGAAGGCTTCTCACGCAGGAGGGAAAACCTTGTTCTGACTCGAAGTGTTACCTCCTGAATTCCCTCTATGTTACGACATTTCGGAGTTCCAGGAATACTTACCTCGCAGTTCCGACCGACTCGGTCCGTAGTGCTGGACACAGGTAAACGAGTATCTGGGCAACCTTATATGTACTAAACTTTCCTCCGCCTCGGCCATATACACGTTCTGTATACCTGGGTTGGTTTGTCGCTTGTTTCAATAGGTTTCAAAATGTCCATTCTTTGCTCGGACATTTCGCGCGACGCGCGACGTCAATTGCATTTGCGTACGTCCGGCCACGCGCGAACGCGTCTGGCTAAGCCTTTCTAAGTACTTCGCTTTTTCATGGGAAATAGGACGTTGACATGTGAGCCTCATGTATAGATTTTGGGTTTTCATTATGAGCGTGGAGAAGCAGGGAGGATTCAATTCAATGTGAGTGGCATTATATCAACGAATTATGGAGACCCTAGCAGCAGCCGTTAACTATTCAATTCGCCAGCATTGATGTCTAAATATGTGCATCAGATATGAAAGGCCGTCCCGATTCTCCAAGCCATTATTCCCTTCAATCATTTGCGCCATCTACTCAAACGCTTTCAAGGATTAAATCATTTGAGAATACGAGCACGTTGCCCGAACAACTTTCTGGTCGTCATTTTAGAGTTATAACCAGGGGAAAGGAGCGCCCGCATTCAGGCTGAGCCACCGGAGAGCAACACAATCTACTATTGGTTGACATTGCCCTGCATTTGGGACTTTATAGACGTTCAGACATGGCGGACCGATTTAACGCCGAACTCTTTTGCTGGTGTAAGTTGACCCGAAAAACATGTCCTATTTTTTACCCACTGTCGGAGCGTCGAAGAACTTCCAATGAAGGTCGTGTTTCTGGCGTGTTTTTCCCGGGTCCGCCACATAAAAGAGGTGGTTTTCATTGATGGAAAATCATTGAAAAATGAAGACTACGTAGTGCAATTGTGACTTGAAATTAAAGGAATCTATGAGAGACAATGAAGGCAGTTTAGATGGCCGTTTGTGGAACATATTTATGGAATGCCGTTGGTGATCGGTATCAGAAGGCAACTCAATGGAGACTTTGACATCAATTTCCAGGGATCCGGACCCCTGCCAAATGGCGATGCTGGTTTTTCGCCTGTTCTCCTCTGGCTCTCTGCGGTTTTTCTTTGCTCGTAGCAGCTCTTTCAAGGACTGCAGTGAACTAGAAAGGCTTGAATTGATTCCGTGAGACGGAAGCATTTAGATACCGCGGAGAAGCATGATGGGATCATGAGGATCGTAGTTCTGTCAGGGTCCACTCCCATCAGGACATATCATCAAGGCAACGAATTCATCCAAGTTCAGGACGTTCCAGGGCCCAAAAGTCATGTGCGACTCAGGGTTCGAATCAATTGCTTCAATTGGGAGAAAAACTCGCTTGCAGCGTTCCTTCCTCCGCCACTGTTCCCCTCAAGACGCCGCTTGGTCCTTTCATGTCGTTCTGAAGTACCGCTGGTTCGCCTTCGCATTCGGCATACTGGGTACTTCTGCGACGCTAGCTTGCTCTCTGCTAGCTCGTTATCCGGCTGCTCCGACTACAGGTAGGTCGCTTTTATTATCCTGTGGCACCTTTCGTTCTAATATTACTGCAGGCTTTACCTTCCAACATGTTTTTATACGTGAGTGCAATGGGTCAACCATCAAGGTTCGGAGGTCTAAGCAGGATGGGGTGGTGCAGAATAGGGAATACGTACTCTCGTCGAACGGTTTACTCGCGGCCGCGACACTTTTGGTGCGTCTCGATTTAACTTTATCACATCTCCAGGCTCAACTTTTGAACGTCAGCTCGCTGATCTGCTTTTCACCTTGGACGAAGAGGTACTATCATCCCAAAACTTATTCCCTGGCCCCTTCATTAAATCGTCACTCCCGCAGGTCAACTTTGTCTGGCTCCAACCCTTCACATTTGGGACCATTCTGTTTTTCCTTAACCGCTATTTGCCCTTCGTTGACACCCTCATGGGCTTGTATCGTGCGCCTAATTTTACCTGTTCCCGGTCGCCTTCTCATTTCTTCCCCAGTGACAATGTCAGTCACTACTCCCGAGGTAATTCCAATTTTATTCTCATTTCGAGCTACGAAATGACCTTATCGTTTTAGATGTGTGAACGTTACCATATTGCAATAACATGTAGCCGTCTCCTTGTCGTCATTCGCGTTTGTTTTTCTCATTCATCACTCCCAGGGCTGATCGCGGTTGGCTTGATGGTGTCAGAGCGTACGACTCCATTCATTGTTTACGCTTTATGATTTCAAGCTGACGTTTGTGTTAGTTATCCTCCTTGTGCGAACTCTGGGGTTATGGAACAGGAAAAAATGGGTATTTTATCTTCTCGGTACAATGTCGACTGTACGTGTCTTAGCACTTCGATGTTCTGTTATTCCTGCTTATCCTTACTGTCATGCAGCTCACTTTCGGTCCTGGGATTGCTGTAACATATCTGGAAGTCAAATCTTATAAATGTACGCTACCTATCAAAGATGAGAGACCTGTCAACTTATTTATTCCCTCAATAGGGGGGCCCGTTCCGCTTGATGGCCGTGGCTGTAACCTCGAGAGTGCGAGCAAGCTTATATTCGTAGCCTATATTCTTATAGCTATTTCTGAAACTGGTAAGACCCAAATCTACCTTGAAACTTTATTCTAACCTGGACGTAGTGGTTGTGGCTCTCACCATCAAGAAAGGCTATGAACATAGTGCGCTCCTAACCTTGCAACGCCTATCTAGTTTCTGCGGCTGATTCGTTGCATCTCATCCTTAGTGGGGAACTCTAAACAATCTTGGGTTATGCGTGTTTATCGACATGGTAAGGAATTTTTATTTTTATTTTTGCACTAGCACTTGCTGATTCCGATCGAAGGGCTTCTTTTCTATATATACCTGCTAGGTCTGTGTTCGGGATGATGTTCGAGACTCCAGTTGTGCTAAACCTCTCCATCAGTCATCACAATCATCAATATTATTGTCCCGCTCGTGGCATCGGTATGGGCTCTTTTTTATAGTTTCGGTGCATAGATCTCAAACAAGTGAACAGCAACCCCATTACAAGGACTACCTCTCGGTGTAGGATCACCTCTCCTGTTGCTTAATTACTTGGCTCACCCATGTTATCTTTAGCCCGCAACGCGTCTTCCACTCGATCTTTTGCAACCGTGTAATCCTCCAAATCAACGGACAGCGTGTCATGCACTTGCACCCGAGCGACCAGCAATCACGGGCGGGCTCGATATCGAAAACAAATTATACGGGCAACATTTTGGACAGCGGCATGCAGACAGGTTTCAGCACAAGAGGTAACCTCGATATGTTCGCGGAGCCGGAGGAGGACGAGCATGAAATGTCGACATACCATCAAGATTGGACGAAGTAGCGTACTGTTGTTTGACTTTTGTTCATTCGCATCGTTTAGTAGGATCAGTTTGTTCAAGTACTTACTTAGTATGTTTGCTCTCTTTCGATCGTTAAAAGAAAGGAAGCTCCTGTATAATATTTTACCCCCACTTTCAAGGCACCCTCGTACTAGATATTGCATTCCAACCCTTACATTCATAAAAATTTTAATGGAAAAAATTAGAATATTCGCAATAGTTTTTTCGACTACGTTTCTTCTGTTACCTGCCCCTTCTTGGCTGCCCCTGAAGAGTGCAGCTGCCATTTACCGAAGAGGATGCTTGACACGCAAATCAATAATTCATCAAGGGAAACCATGCGACCCGAACTCACTCGAATAAAGCCATAATCGTCCATTTTCGATTCTCGGCTTCTGGAAATACGAGAGATCGGGGACCGTAAAACACCTGCAAAAAAAAGAAACTTCGTCAAGCCAATCAGACGCGGTATAAATAGGACGACGAACTTCATCATCGACTTCATGAGGCTTTCGCGGGAGACAGTGCAAGAACTTCCAATTTGGATGGGCACCTCCTTCCTTGCACAGATTCTCGGTCACCTGGTACCCTTTGAACGCTCGAAGACGTTCTTCTTTTTCGGCTTCTTGGCCCATGGAGATCCTAAAGACGCACGCGTGAGCCACGAGCGTCGTCATTCCTGGGTATTTAAACGCACCAGGTGTCGGTAACGACCACGTTCGCACCATGAACTGCCTCTTTTGGGTCTTCGACCCACACAATACCCTTGTCGCATCCAAGTTCCACGACCCGATCCCATACCTCTGTTGGAGCTCGGTATTGCTTTGGTGAAGCTATTCGGAGCTTGTGCCCAAGCCGAGGATACGATACGAGCATGTCGTGAAGGACGTTGGCGGAGTCACCGACATATGCAATGGTAAGTGGGGGCAACAGGTTCGTGTCGAGTTGACCTCGTGGACCCTTGTCGGACGACTGGATTGATGGCTCGAACGCCAGTGCATTCTCGTGCAGAGTGAGCAGGTCTGCTAAAATTTGGGTTGGATGCCACAATGACGATAGGGCATTCAACACAGGCACATCCGAATACTTGGCTAATTCCTATGGAAAAAAGAGTGAAAAATATATTTATATAATATTCTTGAACGACCTTACCTCAATTTCAGAATGGTCTCCTACACGGGCGAAGATACCTTGACACATCCCTGAGATGACCTTAGCAGTGTCCCGTGGAGACTCGTTCACTCCCAGCTGGATATCTTCACGTCCCAGAAACAGAGCTCGACCACCAAGCAGTTCAGCGCTAGTCTCAGCAGCAACACGCGTCCTGGTGCTGCGTTTGGAGAAAAGCAATGCAATAGACTTCCCAAAAAGAGATTGCGATGGGAGACGCAAGTTTTTTGTCTTCTGTCGTTCCCCAAGGTCGGCTGGTGTGAGCCATGGCTTCGACCGTGCCTTCAAAGCAAAAGCATGAGCTATGAGACGGTTTATTTCTGGAGCCGAGAGGTCAGCCAAGGTCATAAGATGTTGGAGAGGAGGAGGCATGGCAAATGAAGACCTTGAGAACGTGAACAGAAAGAATATGAACTGTGGGTCGAGTCAGAGTCCAAAGCGCGTCCAAACCAAAAATTCTAAAATTAAATTCGTACATGGTCATGTGAGCTGTTGTCAGACTCTGTCTCTGTCTCGACCGTGACCACTGACCACCACAGTCGTCCTTGATTTCTGAACTCATGATGACTCTCTCATACCTTTCAATTTCTGAGCATTGAAAAGCGATCTGTGATGCTTACTGGCACTCTAGCGTATTTGGATTAACAAACGCCACCTACCTGTTGAACATTCTTCCAGGTTGCAGCTCCTCAGCTCATTTTCGCAAGCAGCTTACATCTGAGATTCTGAGGGAATAATTTCCAACCACTCAACCGAGGGGCCAGCCGTGTACCAAGCCAGCCACTATATTTTTGGCAATGGAACGCGCTCACCATCAACAATGAATTTCACGTGTCTGATCTCATTTCATCAGCTACCCCATTTTATAGGTAGAAGCGCAGTCATCTATCTGCTCGCTGCGCATTCCATCCTGTAGAGATAACTTCTGAGCTTTGCGCAAAAATTACGCAAGTGAAGATGTCACCCGTTCTTACCAGAGCTTTTGAATCTCCTTGGCCCGCTCTCTTCTCCGGGTCTGTTGCAGGACTAGGTACGTTCTTATTGTTCAATCTCATCCCCAGGTAGGTTAACAGTTATCCACACAGTGGTGGGCGGCCTTTTCTGCTTGATTCTCAACAAACTGTTTCTTTATCCTCGCTTCATTTCGCCCTTGCGATTTGTTCCTGGTCCTCCGATCGGCCACCCAATCTATGGGCAATTCAAGGAAATTATGGAGGGCGAAGCGGGAATTCCACAAAGAGCCTGGGTGAAGAAATATGGACCAGTGGTCCGTGTAGTGGGCCCTGTTGGAATCGAACGCCTTATTTTTATGAAACCCGAAGCGATTCAAAAGATTTTGGTTGCTGATTGGGTCGATTATCCAAGGGTATATTTCGTTAAACCGATTTTTCAAAGGCTACCATTCTGACTCCAACTCGAAGCCGAAATTCATGCGCGACGTTCTAGGGGCAGTGACGGGATATGGGCTCTTAACAGTGACAGGCGATGAACACAAGCAAATGCGCAAGGCCATGAACCCAGCATTTTCGATACCTAATCTAATGGCTCGTAAGCTCCTGACTTCACACAGAACCTCGCCAGAGTCTTACTAACATTACGAATTTTAGAGAGCGACATGTACTATGGTCCACTTGAAACGTGTGTTTTTCGCCTTTTTGTGTCCGTTTGTTTACTCGACTGAGATGCAGTTTACCAGGCTAGTTGACATCCTCCGCAATGAAATCGACGCTGGAAAGGAGCCTGGAAATGGCAAGGTCCTTCTCATGTATGAATGGTGTACGCACTTTATCCATCTGTTTATCCTGCCTCTATATATCGATCACTCATAACCCTTTTTAGTGAGTAAAGTCACTCTCGATATAATCTGCGAGACCGCCTTTGGATATCAACCCGATTCTCTGCACAATCCTCATAATGAGCTGGCCGAGGCATACGAAACGTTGACCAGCGCGCAGACAGGTGTGGCCTTTGTTCGACATTCCAACCCAAACTTACTACCACCCAAGGACCGAACCTCGCCCGGTTCATCGCTATATTGTCCATACCTGGCGCCACCAGACTTATAGCCTCGAAATGGGCATATAACCACCGTCACTGGTTTGAGAAATTTAAACCTACTCGTATGTACAAGAGACATCGTCTTATTAAACGATGTTCTAATTTGGCATTAGGGCTTCTTGGGTCCTTCATCGAGTCAATGCATCGCATAAGACAGGTTTCTGCCAAAATGCTGCAGGATAAAATGCAGGACTTCGCCGTCCCAATTTCTGATTCCGAGTCGAAGCGCGATATCATGAGCATACTCGTGCGAGCTAGGAAAGCCGATTTGGATAGCAAGGCAGGTGGATACGCCATGAGCGACGAAGCAATGATGGATCAAGTGGTCAGTTTGTTCTTTCTCTTCAATACAGCTGTTGGGCTGATTTCTCTCAGTTAACATTTCTAGCAGCTGGTCACGAAACCACTGCATCTGGCTTGGCCTGGGTACGCAATACGGAAATCCACCGCCCATTTGTCACCTCTCATCCTGCAAACAGACATTATGGTTACTCGCAAAAGATCCTAAATCACAGCAAAAATTACGAGCAGAAGTGTCTGCCCTCTTCTCGGAGAACCCACGCCCAGACTACCGTGCTCTGAAGGAGCTCCAGTGGCTCGACTGCGTCGTGTACGTACCCTGTCATCTGAAGGTGGTAACGCCAATTGGCTGACCCACAGCAATCATCAGTCAAGAGAGCCTGCGGCTGATGCCACCGGTTCCGATGACTTTCCGACAAGCAGCGAAGACCGATTTCATTGATGGTGTCTTGGTCCCGCAAGGCACACTGTTTTACATTCCTGTTAGCTTTCCATCCATCATGCGCCACCAGATATTGGATTTTATCTCATGACGGCTTGTCAGATTCGCGTTATCAACACCTGGAAGGAGATCTGGGGCGATGACGCCGAGGAGTAAGTGGGCGCTTGGTGCCGGACGCAAATTAAGACGAGTGTAATTAATTAACGCTCACATCATCTCCAGGTTTAACCCGGCACGGTGGCTGAACTTGCCACCCAAGTACAACGCAACCTTCTCATCATTATCATTCATCGCCGGACCCCATGCATGCATCGGAAAGACAATGTCCATCATCGAGATGAAAGCTGTGTTGGGGTGAGGATCCCTTGATTATCATGATCATCTGCATATAATGCTGACACGAACGTGCTAGGGCTCTAATTTCCAACTTTGAGTTTGAGCCTGCCTACGCCGGTCAAACCCCACAGCCAACAGCTGCTGTAACCATGAGTGGGTTTTTTCATTACATTCTTCGGCTTAAGGTGTTCATTTTCTGTATAGAACCAAAGGATAACATGCCCCTCCGAGTACGCCGGGTAAGGCCTTAAATTGTCTACTCGCTACTCCTCGTCGGGATTTCCCATTGTAATCTGTATCTGTACCTCCCGTTCAATCGTAATAATGCAAATGTGCAAAAGCCCATCGAGACCAGGTACATACTTTAAGCAGTGGTGGCGGCGACAACACTTTAATTAACCAATTATACAATCTTACTCTAAACCGCAAATAGGGTATAAGCTATACGAGCAGCCGCTGTACTTCGTCGTGTATCGAGAACCCAATTCTTCGTTGAGTTTTTGTTGCCTTGCGACCACCAGTTTGTCTAGTGGAAATGAGACAGTGAGAATGTAAACCTTATCCATGAGGACGAAATGGAATCACCTTTGTTCCTGGCAAACAAAGCTCTCCGGTGCACCTTCCCAATCATCCAGCACATATTTTCCCGTAGCAGTAAGCGATTCGTCGTCTCCTTCCCCGAACAGGTCCCGCGAGAGCTGGGTATGGCTAACACCGGCATACGTCGTCGGACACCGTGGGTTGACCAGAATCCTGGCCGGCCTGAACACAGAATTCGGTATTGACAACGTAACAGCTTCAGGAGGAGGTACAACCTCTCCGCCGTCCTCGACAGGCATGGCATCGTAGTCCGACCCGGCATTCGCGTCCGGGTCGATCTTCTTCCCCTGCTTCCGTCGGTCTTTCGCGTCGTCGTCGACCTCTTCCTCTATAGCCCCCACCTGCACCTTCACCGCGTCCCGGCCCTCCATGAGCGGATCCCTAGCCGCGACCTCGATAACCTCGCGTTTTCTCCTCCCCATCCCAGAACGATTCGGCTTATCGACGTCGTCCATCGCATCGCGCGCACTGCGCACCCACAGGTCGCGACAGAACCACGCCTGGCTGCTGTCTAGACATGGTGCGTCGGGATCCCGGACGGGAACGCTCTCGGATCGACTTAGGTTCTGGAAGTCGGTACCCGCTCGGTAGGCTATACCTCGGTAGTAAGATTGCGAGGGGTCGACGACGTGTGTCCCGGATTCGCAGCAGAATACTTGGAATGGAAGATGCTGGGCGTATCGGAGGGCTCCCTGTCGGTCGCGAGGTGGGACGGCGTCTGGCTTGGAAGAAGATTTGGATTGTCGGAACTGGTCGCCTTCGATATCTCGCGTTCGCCACCTGCATGTGCCGCGTCGATGGGTGGTTAATTTAATAAGAATAGAAAGCTAACGTACCTATCTGAAAATATGAAGAAGCCGTTGTGTTCTGCCCAATCCATCCCGCACACCATCGTCGCCTCATTCGCAAAACTGATTTTGATAGTTTCTAAGATATCGTTCGGACAAGTGAAGCCCTTCAACCACACAACCCGCGAAAACTTGATGCTTCGCCGTTCCAGAAGCTCGTGAAGGGGCTCCAAGGCAAGATTGCGCATATAAGCCTCCTCCAGCGGGTAGTAAGCAGCAGCAGGATCCTCCGTCATCCCAGGTACCCTCCGTATCCGGAACGGGACACCAAGAAGAGTAAGAACGCCTTCGCACAAGTCGGTTAATGTCTCCGTCGAGTCCGTCGAGTCGTAGTCCAACATTGACACGAAGAGGTTATTCGTCCCGAGGCGTTTGGCCATTTGCACGATAACAGCCAGCTGGTCCACCAGGAAGTGGTCCGCGGAATGGATGACGATGGCCACGTAGTAGAGGTGGTCTTCGCGAATGAGGTCGTCGTATGCGCCTTCGCGCTTATTCTGGCCAAAGGGTCGTATCAGCGTTGGACAGTGCGCTGCAACCCAGCCATTCAGCGAGAGTAGGTGGTCGATGGCGCCAAGGACGTTCTGGGCGTCCATAGACGATGTTTCCTTATTTAAAATACTGTCGTCCTTTCTCTTCAATGCGATATGCCTACACAAAGCAGAAGTTCACTCACTAAGGCAGTTGAAACCGTTCCCAATAGTCTCCCATTCCATTACGAATGAGCTCGCTGAATATGTCCTCCTTCTCGTCTCTGCCCATTCGCGCCTGGAGAAAGGGGTGGCGCTGGACATTCAGAGACTTGTCCGATCTCGTTGCTCGCTCAATGAAATTGTGCCCTTGGATTTGATGCGAATTCGACGCCGACTTCGGAGGCTGTTGCGACGGAAAGAAAGCGAGCTTTACGAAGAGAGAAATGACACCAAAGAAGAAAATGCGCGAAAGGGTTCGCCGGCGTATGGTGACTGCCATGGCGGTAGAAAAAAGGTGGAACGGGGGAAAGCTGTCAAGGCACTCCCGCCATGCCTAAAATGGATTGTTGCTTGACACATTCTCGAGTCTTGACATTATTCAAGGTCTATATTGGTCTATTACTTGCAACTCGGTGTCCGTATATACAGTGTCTATGGTAGGAGTGAAAATGGTCATATTCGCGCTGACCCCTTCGTCTACGAACGACTCAAATACAGGATCTTTCGTCAACTCTTCACCGAACCTATGGACGCGATTGGTCATATTCGATGAGGATCGTTGCTTTAGGATCAGTAACAGCACTCTGTTGCAGAGCACTGAATGCATGACTCTTTGGGGACTGCGAGGAGGTGAGTTTCTGTATCAGGGTGCAAAACAAGAAGCTTACGTCGCAAGCCAATTTGCGAATATACGCTACGAAGAACTTCAGTATCAATTCATTCAGAAGACAAAAAAAGAGTAACCCACAGGAGCAAGAATTGGTACAAGAATATTAGCAATGGAGATAACTTCTCATTGCGTGAGTTCGCTAGTCATAACAAAAGCTCAGTGAAGGCTTACCGAGCATATAAACATAAAATATTAGCCCTGTGTTCGGCCACATTTAGTAACGTCAAGCACAACGACTAGAAGTACACACCTTCTCGGTAAAGCTGTACCACCCAACGTGATTGCGAATGCCGAACTAACCCTTCGTTCAGAACTTGCAGGTGGATTTTGACACACGAACTTACGATGACGGTACGCCTCAATGCCGGTCAGGACTGCCATAACTACAAGAACATGTCCGAAGTAAGCAACTGTGGAAACGTGGAACGGAAATTGCTAACTGGTCTCATTGAGTGCTAAAGAGATATAGGCCACGATGATGATGCTGCTGGCTGTGGATAACCGACAGCCAGCAAGTTCAGATGGGACATCTGTTTCATATCAGCATCAAGGTAAGTCGGATGGGCATCTTGACGTACATTTCAATGATTTCAATTCGATATGGGTGACCACGATGGCAGGGATGAATGTGATCTAATAAACGTGAATCTCGTTTTTTAATGCCAGTAGATGAAAGGATACTGACTGCGCTTGATACACAGAGAATAATAAGTATAAGTCGCCTGCCCTGCCAAATTGCATACGTCCGCAACGCCAGGATCACTTAACAGCCCCATAAGCTACATCTTACAAGCAGTCGTGAGAGGCGACTATACCTTCAGAGATGATAATACCCGCAACAATTAACCCTGTCGCGTGCAAGATTGTCGGTCAGTCTACAACATTTTCAAGCTTCAAACTTGAGGTAGGGATCGACTGACATGTAACGACGGTAAATTCCTGTTGGCATCTCTGGAAAATATATAGGTCAGTTTATAACCAAACATGACGGCAAAATGGTGACTTACTTCTGGAGTATTCATTGAGAGTTTAACTGTGCAAGGTTTAGTCCCATGATTGACAATATAGAAGAAAGGCATACGTTTGAGCGACAAAAAGGTATCTATGAACGGCAAATATCTATTGAGAAAGAAAAGGGCGGTTCCAAAGGTCCATGGAGCGGTCCATACGTAGGCAACCTGGATATTCGCGTGAGTCGTGTCCACTCCTCAAGTATATTTTGACCTGGAGGAAAACTGGAGGTACCTCCTGGTCGAGCATGCACAGAAAGTCATAAACCTGTCGCGGAGAATCATCATAATTATTGACAGGATCACACATCGACCTGGGGCCAACTTACCAGCAACGTCCCACAGGCGACCAAAGTGCTCTGTACAAGCTGTGTGTCCAAAATCTATCACGACATATTGATGACGTCAAGCCCGAACAATCAGCGACTTCTGTGTGCTCACCGTCAACGGCTGGGCCATCCTCTCCTACATCGATATTCGATAGAGGCAGAATAGAGGGGTCGTGGTAGTGGGTGGTGGATGGAGCAGCGCAACCTCAGTAACCCACCAACAGAGAAGAGCTGCGGAGATGTAGACATCTTTAGCCTCAAGCCAAGCTTCTAGCTCGGAACAAAGATGACGCCTACCGAGAAGAAGCATCAGTGTGGTCGTGGGCACCGTTTATCAGCTGAACGTGCTCTTATTGGCTCGGGAGTATTTTTAGGTGCGTGGCTACCGACATATGGACTCGTCGACAAATGGAGGGAAAGATAATCAAATCAGAGGTTGATTATCAGAGGATAGTTGACTGGCGATGAGGAATTCAGCTGAAGTACTCAAAAACTTGTATGTACGTACCAGTGCTTATCTGGGTCTGATTGAAAGAAGGTACCATATCCGCCAGTAGACTTAACATTGAGCCATGTCCTTGCATTGTTTAAAATTGTTAATCACATCCTTGGAATGGAAGACGTAGATAAGTATAAAAAGACTGCGTTCGCGTCCGCCTTATCTACTCCTTGAACATTCTGTCCTGGATCCTGGAGCTTGATCGCCCGATACCTGCATGCGAAGGTGATCGGCTTATCATTGACTGAGTTGTATATGAAGAAGTCTGCTTGTGGGAGACTACCTAACGCCTGCGACCTCTGTTCCTCGCCACCTCAGTTCTCTGAAGGGTGACCGCCCTAGGCGGCAGTAGACGACGACTCCTTGAAAGTTTCATCGTAAATTGTCGAGGTTGTCACCGTCCAGAAGCTACGTTAGCCGTAGGCCTGGTCCTCGCCACGGATCTCTTGTTAAGCGGGACTTTCCTTTGGAATCTGGAGGCCGTGTTTAGGACGGACAAGCCAACGCCGTCAGTGCCGTCAACCGAACTAGGTGGGGACCGTGACAGCGTTCGAGGCTCCATTGACTTCGATGCAGTGAGCTTGACATTCCACTCGGTCTTTCAAGTTTCGGGAATGATTGCTGCATGGTCTGCCTAGTTTCCAGCCTGCGATAGGTCCCATCCAAGAAGTTAAACCCTGGCGTGTTTTAATTTTCAAAAAAGGACAAGAAACCAAAAAAAAGCCTACATTCATTGGTCCCGCAATTGTTCTTCTCGTTTTCTTATTGAGAATTCGCAAAAAACACATCAACCTTCGCCGCCGATCCTCCAACGGCACTCTATAAAAACAATAAGGGAACCTGGTCAGTGAACAGGAGAACTTCAGAGTTAAATCACATACCTTTCTGAACTTCTTAAAATCGGATTTTCTGTCTAAGGGGCGGTTGGATAGACTTGATAGACTTTTGTGCCGACCAGAAGTATAAGGCTCAAGTTCAACGACGACCATGAAATTTCCACGGGGGGCAGACTCGTCGCCAAAGTCAGCTAACACAGCCCATTCTTCCTCAGGCTGTGAATTCCTCCGCTCAGTTTCGTCCTTCCGTATCCTAATCTTAGGAAACTCCGGATCGTCTTCGTCTTCCTCCGCTTTAGCCCTTTTGAATGCAATAGCTTCAAGAAATGTCGCATCGATATCTGGTCTGCCCACTGGTGCTCCTGCGCCTCGTTGTTTGGATTTGGAAGAACCTATGGTCTTCAGCGGTTTGTTCGCCGCTCCAGTTAGCGTACTTGTCCCGTCGACGGCGTTTACATTCTCGATAGCACGCTTCTTCGCAGCTGGCGGAGATCCCTTTGATGGGACTAGGGTTCTGTCAACTTCCGTCCCTTCATGATCGTCCACAGAGTCGAGAGTTCGCTTTGCGCGGCGTTGCTGAGAGATCGTCGCATGCAGTCGTTAGAAAAATACAAGAGACCAACCTGGAACTTACAGTTCTACTGGTTATTTTAGGTTCTAGATATGCAATTCCTTGACAGAAATAAGAGCCCGCTGGGTAGAACAATGAATAAGAATCCGTACCATCTTCATCTCGGAGGTCATGGGAGGCCAAGATGCGTCTGAGAAGTTCTGCGGCATCAGGTAACGAGGAGTCGCTCTACAGCAGTCAAATGGGTCAGACATGGTTAAATTGTGACAAGGAAGTTTTGCTAACCTCAGAAAGAGCGGAACACCAGACGTCATCATGAGTGATGACCGTTTTTGCAGTTGGCATCTATACGGTCGTTGCACCTTCGTTCAGTACGTTTTCATTAGAAATATTGGGTGAACACCCAACCATTTTCAGGAGCGTCGTGTTCAGAACGTCGGAAGGGTGAAACGACTAAAGAAGAGCGTCAGCGTATCCATAACCCGGTATCGAGAACTAAGCTTACAGTCCTGTCTGGAGTCAATGAGAACGTGATCCCAGGTTGCGTATCAGACAGAGAGCCCTGGCTGTAAGCCCCGTGTAGATTTTCACGTGTACTGATAGAAGACAAGGTAGGAGGACCGCTGTTCTGGGACATGGCTTCTTGGGACTGGCTGTTGTTGGACTCTTTAACTGTTGACAAGCCCAGGTCACGATTAACCTTCTCCCAAAGGTCGTCGTCAAGTTTAGGGTTGAGTGTGCGCACGAACAGACATTGATTGGTGTATTTGACGTTAGAGCCTGTTCCGGAGGGGTCATCCCGCCTCAATTCATCCACTTCGTCAGGGCTAGGTCCAGCCCTCACTTCGGCCATGCCAGAGTATTCCCAAGTATACGTGCAGCCCAGAGAATTCGTCCCCGACCTTTCCATGTTCTTGAACTTGAGGTGGCTCTTTCTCTCCTGGGAAATATTTGCAAGAGTGGCCATACCCCATGACGTGGTTTTGTCGAAGCCAACCACGACGCGTAAGTCTCCATTCTTCGCATCACGGCCTCTTGGTCCGTTGGCAAATAGGTACCAGTTCTGAAGGTGCTCAGCCAGGTATGTTCGAAAATGTGGAAGGTTCTCGTAGTCTTGAGAGGTTGCGCCTTCAGGAAAGGCCAATATTGCACCCTCGGAAGCTTGCGTTTCGAAAGACAGTTCACTGTAAGATACGATTTAGAGGTCAGAAGGTCATAAAAACGCTAAAACTTACCCGGATGCAGCGGTATTGTGCGAGCGTTCTATCGACGCACTGGCCAGATAACCTCCAGGCTTTAACTCGGAGAACCTTCGGACGTCGACAGGATCTATTGACGGGTTGATTGGCGCGAACCCTTCAGGTAGAGTACGCGGATTTATTGGGTGGTCGGCAGGTAGACATATATTGAAAAGGAAAGAAAAGCTGCCTGCCGACGTGATAATGCCTACATCTCCAATGTTAATCCCTTGTCTTTGGTAGGGCATAGGAAGATTCATGCTGGGTTCAGGTATCCACAATGGAAAGCCACGTCCTTTTAATAGCATGTGCCATTCGTATATCTGATTACTTCTTTGCGGAGAAGGCAGGATTCGAGTGGTGATATGATCGTGCATGTCACTTATATCGACGTGAGCACTGGACGAAGTCTAGATAGATCAACAGGTAAGAGCTTGTTTCTGCGATTTATAAGTTTGCGCACTCCAGCTGCAAGTGGTCCAGAATTTGGCATAGCATAAGCAGGCTCGGTCTCTGAGAGAACGTTGTCATCTTTGGAATGCTAGTGACGAGAAGCAAGCCTTACGATTCAAATTGATAGTCAAATTCGTATGATTGCCCAATGTACTGTTGAACTGCCCTCCGCTGATACTGACATTGCGTGACCCTTGAAAGTGTGAATTCGCTGACTCCAGACGCCTGAAGTTCAGTTTGAGTCAATCGACACTCGTACTTCGAACAAAGGTACGCACGACAATCCACGCCTACGAGTACTCCGACGTGGAGCGTCGGCACTGGGTTGTGGACGGCTGGGAGGATACGGCGCTCCTGAACGAGTCGTTCGAGTACTGGATTCGGCACCCTGAGGATTGGTCCGCATACGGTCTGTACCCCTCCCAGCATTTCGCCTCTGCATCTGGGAGGGTGATGAAGTGATGATTGAAGGAGACTGAGATCAACAAGCGTCTAGATGAACCATTTACCAGTGCATCACGGGAACAACTCCGAGTCGGTACACAGCTGTGGGATAATAGTCTCGACAACATTGACATAAGTAGATGACATTGTCATGAACATAGGCTGAGAATATGGCATATATTGGGCGACTCTGTAGGAAATGTTAGAAGGGGGGAACATTTGTATGTAGAGACATAATATACCTTGATATACATTTTGTAAATGCGAATTTTGTTAGTTCTAAGGATTCCTCGCATCCTGCAAACAATCGTGATGATCTATTTTTAGCCAAAATGAGTTATAACCGGCTGTAAAATGAGTATGAAAGCTATGTTATAATTGACGCAAACCGAGTCATCAATCAATGACCTGGCGGGATCCCAACTCCCGAGTATCAGCATGCAGCATGATATCAAGGTTTGACAAAGTGAATTAGACTAAAGTGTTATAATCCAAGGGAGTAGACCAATTAGTATGCATGAAGGCATGGTTCCAATGGGCCATCATCGACCGCCTTTCCTCCCCTTGAATCCTTTGAAGACAGCGCCGTCGTCGGAATCATCATCGATAATGATAGGCGCAGGTTTCTTCGGCGCCTTCGTGGTCCTAGTCGGCCTTCGTCCTACAGGTGCCTTCGTTTCAACACTGGACTGCAGTGTCTGTTCCTCATCCCCCTGAGTTCTCGTCCTTGGGGGTTCATCGGGATTGTCCACTCCAATGATTTCTTGGATATCGTCGTCGTCGTCTTCGTCGTCCTCCAAAAACAAGGCGTCCGCCTTAGCAGAAGCCTTGCTCTTTCCCGTGGATCTCTTGGTAGCTGGGGCTTTCGTTTCGGATTTGGAGGGCGGCTTTCGTGACCTGGGAACAACAGCTGGTTCGTCTTCGTCTGAGTCATGCAAAGTCTGTGTTCGAGGCTTCCTTGATCCTTGACGCTGTGATGGAGCCGGAGCCTGAGATTCTGTCTGGTTTTCCATGAACGCTTGCTGCGTTTGCGATTGCGAGTGTCCTCCCTTCCAGTAGGCTGGGATGATAAGAAACAAGTCAGTTAGTCACAGACGAGAGAAGAATAAAAGACCATACATGCACCGATCCCATAATCATTTTCTTCGCTGACAAAAAGTTCAACCTTTGCTCTGTATCCGCCAATGATTTTCTACGAAAAAAGGCCGTCAGTCACAAAAGGCATTTCCAAACATAAATCCCTCACCTTTTTGAACTTCTTGAAATCGGGCTTCCCGTCCCAGGAGTGGTTTGGCAAACTCCTGTGCTGACCAGAACCGTCCTTTTTGTAAGGCTCCATTTCAACCACAACCATGAAGTTTCCACGAAGGCCAGAGTCGTCTCCGAAGTCTGCCAGGACACCCCATTCCTCTTCCGGATCCTTCTGCTCAATTTCGGGTTTCGAGATCTTCAACTTGTTGAATTCCCGATCGAAAGCGTCCTCAGTCTTTTTACCCTTCTTTGTGGAAGCAATAGCTTTGAGGAACGCTGCATCGGTGTCTGGTTTTCCCGCTGGTGCTCCTCCTTGTTTGTCCATGGACGGAGCAATGGTTGACGGAGGTTTATTCGGTGCCTCAAGGGACGTAGAAGGCACAACAGCTGCGGTATTTATCCTGTCGACTGCATTGACGCTCTCCACAGCCCGCTTCTTAGCAGCAGGCGGAGATCCATTTGAGGGAGCCAAGATTCCGTCAATCTCCATTTCTTCATCTTCATCCACCAAATCCAAAGTTCGTTTTAACGGGCGTTGTTGAGAGGCCACTGCATGTCCTGACTGAGTTTCCTCCTCTTCCTCTCGCAAAACTGCAAGGCTCGACACTCCCATCCTATTGAAAGGACGATCGCTCTGTGCTTGAGTTTGTGTCTGAGTCTGGCTGTGGTCCATACTTTCAACGAGGTCAAGAGAGTCTGGTTCGGGCCCGCCAGGATTGCTAGCATCGAATAAAGCTTTGAATTTTTTGAGAGGCGGTTCTCCTATGGTCTGACCGATTCCTGACATTTGCGAGTCTAACCCCAGGGAATCCGGGCCTCCTATACCAACTCGCCGTTTGAGTTTGGAAGCGCGGGCAGGTGTTGGAGCCTAACAAAGGTTTGTAAATGTCAGATTATATCAGTATACAGGCACATACCGTGGTGGTGGCTGGAGCCGGTTGAGGCGGAGGGGTCTTCCTTAAGTCTGGAATTCCGTCGAGGACAGCAGATGGGTCTTCCAATCCAGTTACCATAGGTTGGCCGCCTGCGACCCTTCGAGTCAAAGGCTGCAATTTTATGTAGTCAGATGAGGTAGCTGAAAGCAACAAGAAATTATGTACCCGTCGACGAGAGCTCTGTTGTGGTGGTGGTGGGGGTTCAGACACTTCTGGAGGTGCAGAAGGTTCGCGAGATGTGGCTCGGCGAACAAGTTTCCTACGCGATGCGGTCGCCTGGCTTGAGGTATCTGGCTGCACGGATGGTTCATCCGGAATGGAATTGGGAACCATTTCTGGCAAAGGGGACGAGTGGCGTGCTAGGGAAAGGTGGTTCAAGTTAGTACAAGTTGATGCAATATCCTAAAGGTCTGACCTTCGTCATTCGCTCCGCCAGCCTCCATCGCACTCGAATGCAGAAAGACGAGATTAACGTCCAGAACCGACTGTATTAACTTAGCGGGAGGTAATATTTCCAAGCCAAAGCTACAAGGCCATCAATTAGCTAAAACGTGGAGAGGGGATAGTAGGCAAATACCTTCTCGCTTCGGATACCATTTTGCCCCAGTCCTCGGTTCCAATGGCCGTCTGCATTGCGTCCGCATCTCCGACAACAACTGTCTGCTTTCCATCTTTCGCCTGACTTCTCGTAAGAGCCTTGTGGAATTTTGGTATACTAGAGTGGATGTCAAAGACTTCGAGGGTGCCACCACCGCGATGAATAGCTTCACGAACTTCGCTGTCGACCTGGGTAACCTTTTCAAATAGACATATGAATCTCAGCGGGGCGAAAAAGTTCACTCGTTCTTCGTTGGGTTCCCAGATATCGAATGCCTTCTGCGATGGCAAGAGAGACGGAGAAAATGCAGGACGAAATTTGGTCTCTTGAGGAAGAATAAAGTGGTCCTCGAGTGACACGCCGTTAGATTCTTCGTTGTTCCTGGGAAGGTTGCCCAATCTTATGACTTCCACCAACCATTCTGGTTTGACGATTCGGCAGAGAGCAAGAAGGGACGACGCCATTTCGAGATTGGCGACATAGTGAGTTGCAAGATGATGGGTTATATTTTCTTGCAGTTTATTCACAAGTTTGATGCCTGAAAATTGGGTTATTAAGATTTTTGGTGTCTATGACGGCGACCTTACCCAAGGCTGCACATGAATCAAGCGAGATCGAAGCTTTTCCGCGAGAAGGCGAATAATAGGCACATATTGGTCTCCATGATACCCTATGGACTATCAGTCAGAATCATATCAATTCCAGGATCGACAAAGGACGGACTGAAGGACCACCCCGGTAATAAGAGACACTCGGTCTCCGTCCTCTAAGGCCGTCTTCGTATCCACAGGGGCGACACCCTCAGCGTCGTCAGGTTTGGTGATTCGCAAAGCCTTCCCCTTCTTGTTGGTATGAGAAATCTCGAGGGATGGTCTCATAGTGGGGTCACTCTGGGTCTTTTTGAATAATCCAAGTCAACTGAGCAGGTAATCAAAAAGCTCACAACATCGTCCGTAGTATGGTTTCCAACGATGATTTCGCAGTGGTCATGCGAAATCTTTTTGTTGTTAATGAGCAGCGGCCTATCCTTTCTGCCAACGGTGTAGGAAGTGTTCGGCTTCAGAAGCTTTGCCTCTGTAAGTGTACATCTGATCCACCAAAAATGCTTAGCCGCCCAAGGAGAAACGTACTTTGAAATGCCACATCCCCAACAACCTCCCCATCGAATGGACCGAGGATAACCCACATGAACAAGGGGTTACAAAGTATATTCCGATAAAAGTCGTCTGTGACGCGAACGTTGCCTGGTTGTCTGAGTTAGTCGAAAGCGCGGCTAATGAGACGCGATGGGCTTGCACCGTCGGTTCTCCTTCAAGCCTCCTGGGCACTGGCAAATATATTTAAGTAAATTTCGACTGTTTCGAAGGAAATTGGTGTCGAAAAAGTCAAATTGAGTGATATAAGGGGAAGAGAAAGCCTCGAGTGACAAGTCGCGTCGATTGAACGAGTCAATTTAATAGTCACGTGTTCGCTTGAAGGGATTCATCGTCACCGAAAGAATTCATTCGGGATCGCTCAGCGGGAAATCGATACCTGTTTACAATGCCTTGGAGAGGCCAAATGTCTCCGGAGACTCCTGTCGCAAGGGAAAACGAATTGGACTTTGTGAAGCAATATGTTACAAAATAAGTGAAAGCGATACAATGCAGTGCGTAAAGTTAGAACTATGCAGGATATACGATAACGAGTTCCAGCAATGTGGATGCAAGAAAGAAAAGGAGGTCAAGGATTTGGATTACTTGACTGACCAACAGCGGCCAGAACCATGTCTCGCAGCTGGGAATTGGTGCGGAACATTTCGACGATTTGGGCTGCGTCCAAGGATGAAAGATCCATTATGGGTTTCTGTTGGTCAGGTGCAGGTGCAGCAAGTTGTTGGGGATTAACATTATTCGAAGAAGGCTCCGTTGAAGTAGTAGCGGAATTCCCATTTTGGCCGTCTTGGAGGTTTTGGCCAGGCGTCACATTGCTGGAAGAATTAGAAGAACCAGGCGTCGTTGTCGGCTGCGAACAATCCCGATAATACGAATGGTTTATGGGGGTTTGCCCCGCCATCTGCGGCATCTGAGGTGCTTGCCCCGAACCAGAGCCAGACTGTTCAATGGGACCTGGCCCTGGGCCCGCGAGAGGCGGTCCTTGATAAGGTTGTTGCCAATTCAACTGCGAGTTCCGATACTGGGCTGAGTTATACGACTGAGTGTTAAAACTGTAGGGGGTATACTGTTGGGGGCCCCCAGCTGCTTGAGTGGGATAATACCCCCCGTAAGGGTAGGAAGGGTGCTGCATTTGGCCATTAAACTGTGAAGCAGCTGCATACGTCCAGTAATCGTAAGGCCCCGTGCGTGGCGGATACATGTGTTGAGTCTGGGGAGCAAACTGTTGATTTGCAGCTTTGTTCGAATTCGTTGAAACAGCCGGCGGTTCGCTTGCGGTGGCAGATGAATTTCCAGGATGATGCATGGAATAGGGTTGCTGGCTTGTGGCAGCCAACACGGAGGGATATGTGGTGACAGGTAGAGCGCTGGGAGGGCCTGGAGGCAGAGTGTGCTACAATGAACACGTAAAGCCGGGCGAAAGAACATTAGAATACTCACGCTTCATTTCCACCTCTGGGGCAGGTTCAGAGGGTTTCTGCAAGACAGGCCCGTCTGTGCTGCCAAAGACAACACTGCCCCATTTGAATTCCCTCTTTACGCCCCGGTCCCACAAAACTTCGACAGTGCTCGTCTCTTCAACGACCCTTATCAGAGACACCTCAAACACGCCCGAACTGACGCGAATCTTGATTCTCGTCATCGGTGGCAGCGCCAGCAAGTCATTCCGGATCTTGTTGTTCTTGCTCGCCTTTTTCTGAGCAGCCACAGCCTGATAACGGAGAACATTCCGTCAACACCACAAAGAGGTAAAGAATAGCCGATTGGCTTACCGGATTATGCTGAGTGCAAAGGATCTGCACCTCAAGCTTTTTGATGACCTTGAGAACGCGACCTTCACTTGAACGATAACCGGGTGCCGTATCCATGGCCACAGCATTAGGGTATGTCATGATGCTGGGATCGACTTGCATTTGATCATGCGGAGCGCACACAGGAAGAGTGGTCAACGGCGCACGGTCAAGAAGAAGGACCTCTTTCTCGACGACCCTCTCGACGGTGAACACGATTCCCTGGTCGTACCCTTCATTTGCACAATTGACATGGAAGGCCCTTGGGCATTTGCCTTTGGTGCACTGAACGGGGGCACCATGGGCTTTCGGCTTGTTTTTCGTGCAAGCAGAGCATTTCTGAGATTGGCGAAAGAGTCACAATCAGTACCTCATCTCGGGAAAAAGAAAGCCAAAAATATTACCAAGTTCCAGCGATCTTTGACGATCCCATCAACACCAAAAACGACCTTTTCCTTAACCCCATGCAAATCTAATTCGTCGACCCAGGTTTCTGGCACGATGCTGGCACAATACTCGTGAGCCATCCAGGTCTTGGGGTTTCCTGCCGCATCGACGGCATCCTTTCGCGTGAGAGGAGGGTCTTGCACTCTTAGCAGACCATCTTTGCTCATTGACACGCACAGGCAACATGGGAACGGCTCCTGCTCAGCCGGCCTGGGTCCAAGCCTAAGAGTGACCGAGAGTTTCGGGACTGGCTTCGCAGGTATCGAGATTGTGGCGGTTGAAGGAAGTTTCGATGATGAATGTGTAATTTTGACTTTCTTAGTTTTCGGGGTTTCAGTTTTTGCATCAGACTTCCGTTTCCGCGAAGGTGCTTTCGGCGGAGGAAGAACAGCCTCGACGATCTCTTGCTTAACAAACTCTTTTTTGGATGAGGAAGTCTTAGACCGTTTGCTTGGGTTGTCTTGTTTCATGACTGGTCGAGTGCGTTCCTCCTCGCGCTCACGCAGCAACTGGTCTACATCAATGCGAACACTGTTATGAATGGATATGAATATATTAAAACCCGACATGACTAGAAAAACAAGAGCTTTACCTGTCTCCGACGCATTCACAGACTTTGGCCCGTCTGCCGATATCGAGCCAGCTCTCTAGAGCAAAGTTGACGCTCTCGGCGCAATTGAGACCTAGGTTGAACCCGGCGTGATAGCCTCTAGGAAATGTAATTACGAATTCACCAGCTTGCTGGACTAAGTAATTTGGCCGGCAGGACGAATTGGCAAGGATCGTAGGCGAAGCCAAGAAGGACTTGTGGCGAAGGAATTGAGGGCATTGAGAAGTATCCTTCGGGAAATAACCTGTCGAATAGGGCTTAGATAAGCGTAATCCCGAGGGTAAGGTTGTCACTGACCTCGCATTGTTTGTTCTAACGCAGGTGCCCGTCCTTGCGGAATGGCGTACCAGAATTTCGGTGCTCCGAAATGAATATAATTGATGCTGAAGAGGTCCATATCTTCGACATGCCAGGCGAATGTGGCTCTCCACATTCCGAAGTAAAGATATGGTGTATTAACGCCAGGAAGACCTTGGTCTGAAGAAGGCAGCAAACGAGAAAGAGCAGAGGGTAAGTGACCGACATTCCAGGCGGTAACATCGTCAGTGAAGAGTGAGCCTGACATTGAAGGCAATATCAGTCGATAATCGTAATAAAAACTACGGTGAACAGAGACATACCAAGTGTGTCTGCGCCGTACCACGCAGGTTTTCCTAAGCCACAGTTTCGCCAAAACCTGCGTTCAAGCTCCCGACAGAATTCGGGAGTATAATCAGACGCCTTCGTGCTTGGAGGGAGCCATTCCTTATCCGGTTCAAAGACTTCAAGAAAAGCACGATCTCGGGCAGCACGCTCGGAAAGACTGGCCTCACGAGCCTCCCGGGTTTGGCCCACACGTTTTGGCCGAGGTTTCGGTTCCTGCTTGACTGGCTGCTTTTTCTTCTTCCCTCCCTTATTATTGCTCGGTCCAACAGCTGCTGGCGGCGAACCTTCGCTATTTGGAGGCGTGGTGACTGTTTGAGTTGCACGCATGTCGGACAGGGACTGATAATCGTCCGTGGGTTCCTCCTTAATTACTACGGCAGATGATCCCGGACCGGATGGTTCGGCCTTGACCGCTTCTGCCTTCTGCTTTCCCTTCCGCTGGGGCCTGGGCCTGACAATCGGGTTGAGGTTACGCGAAGATAGACCAACTTCTTGAAGGCCCGGTGCGCGGAATTCATCTTTGGTGCAAAGTTCTACCCATTCGCGAACGCTCATAAGTTTGCGCTTCTCCATATTCTGCTGACGGAAAAGACCACCACTCCCCCGCATGTGTTGCTCAATTGGGGTCTTGATCTTGACGTCGGTCAATTGTTCCTTAAGTGGTGGTAGTGATGCGGTCCTGGGTGTAAATTGAGACTTAAGGACCCGTCGAAATGTGCCATAACAACTTTACTGACCATTCTTTTGGAGGTATAATCTTCACTATACCGCTTCTGTTGCCCCAACACTCCACTTTATTCATGTAGCCCTCGAAATCCTGGAATTCCTCCATGGTGGGTTTGAAGACAGGGATACCCCGATTCGCCAGGGGGTCATCCGCTGGGTCGAGCCATGTTTTCCCGTCCGAGTCTGGCGAAGGAGGTAGCTGGACGTTCTCTGAACCATAGAAGTGGTCCGGTTGGACTGGGATATCAGGTGTAGGCGATCTACACGGAGTCAGAGTTGATTCTCGAGAAAGTGAGTACATGAATTATTGCCGACGCCAAACGGTTGTGGCACGAGCCTGAGCCAACGAAAGCTCGGAATTGAGTGGATAAAACTGAAGAGGGGCGCCTCTTGACACGGTGAGCTCGATGGTTGGTGGTTGTTAGGGACGACGACGGAATGGTTGCGCTCGTTGGGGACAGTGCTCAGACTCATCGGCATCTAGCGGAGATTGAACTACAGCCCAGAATGGACCGAGACCGACCGGGTCATCACGCGCCTCCGGGTCCGTGCACCTGAAAATCTAATCTAATCTAATCATCGCAAGCCTTCATTTGTCTGATTTAGAATAGCCTTGCATTCTTTTCCTCCTCCTCTTTGTCCTCCCTAAATCCTTCGAGACAAATGGATGTTTGATTTATTTTCGGTTCTTGCCTTGCTCTGTCTAATTCAAATGGCAATTTCGACCCCTTTATTTTGCGCTAATATGGAGAAAGTCTCAGAACATGAGGGCACGTCGCGTAATTCGGTGTGCTGTATCCTCGTTTTTATCGATCCTGGGGTGGGGTGGAAACACCACCCACGGGATCCGAGAGACTAAATGGTTTGTGTCAAGAAGGGTATCTCGAAGAAGCCAGACTTTCATGACAAGGCGCAGCCCCTGAACTTTCCTCTTGGTGGTAATGTCCAATTGGCCTTTCTATTGTAATCAACTCGGTTCAAATTGAAGCAACGGCATAGGTCACATTCTGCAATCCCGGGACAAGAGAAAGAGACTTTTCTGGACCAGTTTACACGGACTCGGTGTATCTGTCTGCGACACAATGTACCCAAATTAACGCTCAAGGATCACGGCGCGCTCGGTTTTATATCCATGCCTTTCTCACCTTTCACGGAACAAATCTTAGCACAATAAATGTAGGATCCCCAATACCGCCCGAGTGCGTCCTTGTTCTTGAGAACGACCGATTGACCTTCATTCAATGAATTCTGTGGCTGAATTTCCTCTCAAGGCAAATGATTCCCTAGGCTGAGGTACCTTCTGGCCCTTTCAGTTGGTACGGCAGCCTTGACTGAGCCGTAATGATCGGTTTGGAACTGTGTCCTGCAGGCAGTCAATCACCTTGCTTCTATGTTTTGTGAATCCCCAGCATTGTCTCTCAGCGAAGCCGGAAGCATGTTTGTACCATTCCACGGATTCCTCTTGCCAACCCAAGAAATCCGCTTTTTTCGTCCTCTCACTGGAACATGCACACAGTGCCAATCTGCCCCTTTGCATGAGCGCTCTTTCTCGACAATTTAATATGTGTGCAATAAGCAACAAAACAATACATCACGCGCCATGGGTACACCCAGCAATCCTCAATCTGTCAATCCACTGGACAGTGGCGTATCTAGGTATTTCGACGGCTCTGGGCAGTCGACCATGTGCTTGTCCGACATTATCAAGTCCTGGCGATATGCCCTTGCAGCTTATTTTATCCTCCAGGGAGGCACTTAAGCTCGGAAGCGCATCCCGCACTAATCCCTCCAATCGCTCCTATCGGAAAGCTCGGTCGACACATCCGAGCGGCGTTCCAGCCAAATGTGGTAGGCGATCAGCGTTCCACTCCGATTCCTACATTGGACGCTTCCTCCGAACGAATTCCATAAAGGCTATCAGTTGATTGGCGTTCCTTTTGTGGTCGATTTCTCCCTCGTATTCTTCTTATTTTGGCGGGCCTGTCGATCACAGAACGCCGGTCTGGGGGTGACAGGATTAGATCTTTTTTTTCGGAACGCAGCTGAACGCAGTGACGCTCAAAATGTAGGCCAACATACATGCACAGGCATGGCATACTATGAGGATGTACTCTTGAGTTCGCTAAGATCCACCTTATTTCCAGAACCCCGTAGGCATGAGGTATACAGCAACAGCACCAGAGAGCACCAGCGCGTCCCCCTCCTCCGATGTTAAAGGAAGTAGAACCCGGCCCGTCAGTTGCCGATGTTTTCAACATCTCTGCCAGATAACGAGGAATTCATCCCTTCTACATCGGAATGTCGGCTGAGAAGGACGACCTTCAAGTTCGTCGTCTAGAATTGCGCCATCGTTAATCCTCTCCGGAGTCGGGAAACCTTTGATTTGAGTTTAACATAGCTTGTAATTGTCCGAGCCGTTTACCTTAAAAAGAAGTGTCTCGCATCCGAGCGAAGTGAGCGCGAGACGACCCACGAGAACGCCACTAGTACCGTGCCAATCGCTGGTACATAATAATAGGCGCAAGAATTCGACCGACCTCTCATGTTCTGTATTCATCGATACATGTTATACCCGCGTTAACGTCCCTCACAAGATTGGCGGGATTGGCGTTTCATTAAAGAGATCATTATCCACCAGCCTCGGAATGCAAGAAATATGGAATGTCAAAGAGAAATGTTTGCATATGTCGGAATTCCTGACAGAGAGAAACAGAGAGACCTGGCAACTTTTTTTGGTCGGAAGTTTGGCGGAAACTGACCCACCCAAGACTCAAGGACAAACCCAATTCCGAAATGTCGCCTGCCCCTGGGCGTCTTGTGTTAGGGGACGATAATCGAGCCCAGGTGTGGCAGCAAGTCCCGCCGTTTGAGAAACTCTGACATAGGCGGACACAGCTCTACACCGTTGACAGATTTATATCCGGAAGTCTATGTGAAATATTGATGTGGGTCCCGCGCCTCCGAGAGTTGACAACAAATTGGCAGACGTTTATCCTCCGAGATTGGTTTCAGAGGAGGAGTAATTCCTTGCCCGAAATTTCGGTACCAAAGGCGGCCTCGAGGGAAAATAATAACCCACGTGAACGAGACCTACCGAGCAGTGAACGTAAATTGGACAAAGGGTAGTCAACTGCACTCCAGATGACCGGTGGGTCCAATACATATAATTTATTTTGGAAATCGCGCTAGGGCTGTGCAGTTCCGTCCACTGCTGAACCTGCCTATGGGAAAGGGTGGTACAGTTAACGAATTCGGATGATATCGCAACATAGCGGCAGTGCACCAGAGGAATGATGTCGACGCTGATAAGCAGGATAAACGCCACGCCATTCAAGAAGGTAACCGTATGTTTTACGAACGTTGGAGACGTTGTTGGGTCGCAGTCCCGCGTAGTTCATATGTATGTTTTCTGGAGTCATTGCAGATCATTCCGTGTTTGAAGAGAGTGCGCGCTATGTCGACAGTTTGACATTTTGCATTACAACTTAAACACTATTCGTCAGAATTGGCAGTACTCAAGATGAGTACTGTCAACTCCAGTTTTGGCAGATGCTGGCTTTGGTGAGTACCGATGTTGCTGTGCATGTCACCAACATACCATCAGGAAACCAGACATTCAAAGCTTCTGAATTAAACAAGATTTTCCGGCGCGCCGAAAACAGATGAGAATCAATGAGATCAGATCCTGACGTTTGATGCGCCCCAGCACGCTTCAACACCCGGCGCAAAGAGACAAGGTAATAAGCCTTTTCGAGAGTTATTTGGAATGACGGTGTCGGCGAGAAAAGGCGGAGAAAGAGCGAATCATAATGCAAAGCGAGACTCAGAAAACAATGAGCTTTCCAACACTTCCAACACAAAATTCATCTACGACCTGGTGACCAGTACGGCCTCGAGGAGAAGAATCGACAATGGAAACAGGAACACAGAATGGAGCTCCTGAAAGCGCGGAGTAGTGGCTGTCCCATCAGGCACGCGAGAAAAGAGACCCTACCAGGTTCGGATGGTCTAAGTTATTTAGTCTTCATCATGCCGTATTTGGTGTCCGATCCAGACCTGCTGTCTCTCATTTGTTTTATTCCCACCAGTCCAAAAAAGGAAAAGTGCAAATAAATCCCTGAACTATTTCCGGCTGATCCCTCTCCTCCGCTCTTAGGTAACAAGCACGACAATCGTCGAATCTTGCTTTTATCGCTGGCAATCTACGTGCTAAATCCTTCATGCTTTCTATCCTCCAGACGTAGAAGTGCTCATCTAGGCTTTGAACGACAAAATCGTAGGGATTCTACCTATTTGACTCCAATTTTCGAGCAGACCATGCCATGGCCACGTTTTCCCAAACTTCCCCAAACTCAATACGTCGGAGGCTGTTCACATGAAGGGTGCCTTCCCACATCTGGCGCCCGATCAAAAAGTGAATCCACATATATCCATTTATATGACCCTGGGTCTTTCGTCCTAGATAAGAACGACAGCTTTTGACTTGCCTTCGAGTAAAACCCCGGAAGGCGCCCACCTCATTCGAACGCACGGAGACTCTCCTCTTGCCTCCATCATCTCTAGACAACACAAACTATGCCTGTCGTGAAAACACCATCTGTGTCTCTCGGTATGTCTTTGTCGGTAAATTTGGACACTGCCCAGTCTTAATGTGACTTCCAGGACACAAGTCTTCTCCATATGACATGAGCTATTACTCTTCACGAAAGGCTCCGATTGTCAGAATACATTCACCCTCCTCGGACGGTCTGCACTTTGGCTACGACCTCCCGTACTGTGATGGATATGATGGTGCGTACCCACAGCCAAAGCCTGTTTCTTGAAGCTCAATAATTTCATGGCAGATTCGCATTTGTCTCTATCTCAGTGGATGAACGCAGGACCCGTATTCTCCGACTCCGATCTCTACGAGTCAGGTAATAACCTACTCCTAAGTTCTCCTAACTCGGAAGCTCATTGTCCATTTTAGCCCAATGCCCGCCGAGTTTCGCCTCTCCACAATTCGAAAATGGACCTTACGGCTCTCAGGAAGAGCCTTTGGATACCAACTTGTTCTCCTGGCCCTACGAAGCCACCGCTGGCTACGATTCGTCATTCTCGACGCTACCAGAGCCCAGTACATTTTCGAACACCTTCTCTCCTTCGTTCTCAGTCGTTTCATGCTCGCCACGCTCTGAAAGTACGTTTTCTATCCTTCCCTTTCGATTGGTTCGATTTCTTATTCAGCCCAGGCTTATCCCTATCTCCACAACCGAATCTGCACGAATACTCGAACGCCTTTAATTTCGATTTCACGACCTCAATGCCACACCAATTCCCCTCTTCCTCTTCATCATCATCATGGTCACAGGCACCGCCGATGGGCCACTCGCCACGATCTTCTATCTCGCATTCACCCACAGCCTCTTGCTCAAGCCTGGATACCAACGAAACAAAGCCCACAGTTTCTCGAGATCCTTCTCCAGTCAGAACTGAAGTTGATCCTCAGCAACAGAGGCGCCGTTTCCCCTGCGTTATCATCGGCTGCGAGCGACGATTTACCAGCCAGTATACATTGAAGGTGCACATGGAGGCGCACAAACCGAAGCCTAGATCTTCCTTCCCCTGCACTCTCGGCTGCTCCGAGCGATTCTCTCGACAGCACGACCGTCTACGACATGAAGTCGCGAAGCACGGCAAGATTTGCGAGTTCTCTTGCGACGAGTGCGGCCGGTTCTTCTCAACAAAAAAGACTCTGGGAAACCACAAGTGTCCCGTGGCTCAAGGAGGAACGCGATGGGTCAACAACTGAACATCGACTCCTTTATTGTCATTTGTTTTTGGTCTTTTATTTTTTTTGTTATGGATTCTTGGGCATCTTTTTTGGACGACTACCATTGGACTTTCGCGGCATAGGATTCTATCATTTCATGGACAGTATCTAATTTTGTCATTATATCACTGTACGATTTATCACCCCCGGACTTCACTCACTACTGGCACATTGGACTTCATGAGATTTGACAACGCCATTAAAGACAAAACTGTACTGTAAATAATTTGCACTCCCACTTATACTCCACTTCGAGTAGTTCGTATAATCGCTACTCTGACCAAAATAAATAATCCAAGGATTCAAAGGAATTATTTCTCGTTATTTTTGGACTTCAAAGTTGATCAGCGATCATTGGCGATCTTTTTGGAACCTTGGAAGATACAATTATGCGGTATCGCGCAAAGATAGATCGGAAACTCGGGTCGAATGAGAACTCCGCGAGTACTTGCGACAAGCCAGGAAATGGACGAACCTTCTGCTTTGATTTCAACTCGGAGGAAGAATCTAAGTTTGACGAGAGTCTATAACTTACTCTGTCATCGGTGTCACGGTCCGAATCGAAAGAAACATACCCACAGACTTGATGAACTCTCAAGCGTCATTGACAAGCCCGGCAGATACGCAGGTAGCGTCTATCCGACACCTAAACGGATCTTTCTAACAATTCACTCAAAACATATCATTTCTGTCGTTACATCCTATGAGCGTGGAGATAGTGAGTGTATGTCGCAACCACGGCGACGTGGTCGAACATCACAAGCAGCCAACTGGCGAATAATGTTCCGTGAATGTCAGAAGCTTCTCCGACTCCGAGTCTCCTTTTGTCAAATGTTGAGGTGTCCCGAAGGCTAATTATACACACCCCATGGGTCAAGCTCTGAATGTTTTATTGATTGGCGAACTTCGTTCTGCAAATGATGGTCTGCGAGATCTGCAGATCTAAAAATAGTACACTCGTATGCGGGACGGAATGACAGCGGGGACGATAATGATGTTGGGGCATAGCCTCTCCCTGGTTTCAAGCATATAGTGTCGGTATTCTGTAGAGAGCGGACGGGGCTCGTATGGACCCGGTCTTTTATGCAAGAGTTTTTCTGGTCGTATCGAAACCTCTTCGACACCCTTTCGCTGAGGTTTCATGGAAAGTCGATGCTAAAACGCACGACAAATATAGAACTCTCGTCGGTTTCTGCGAGAATAACATTGCGTAGACCATTAACGGTGGAAAAGAGACCATTGGCCTTCCTTATCTCCATTCAATATCTGAGCATCCAAATCTACTCCAACATGTTCCAAAGACCTTTGCTGACGGGATAAAAATTAGACGAAGGCGTCATCATGCAAAAATAAATTCCATTTGTTGAGTACCCTACAGAAAACTTTTTTGGGCCAAAACTTTCACTGTAGGCACAGTCAGAAATACCGACCCATAGTGACGGTTTTTGTGGCGAGAAGTAACCGTCAAGGTCTGGGTTTCTTGTTCGACTCCATCATTCTGGACCGACTGTCTACTTCTACTGAATTTCTCAAAGTTGTGAGGAAAACATGACTGTCCTGGACCGCCCCTGCGTTTATGGGGTCACGGCGTCAACTAGTAAGTATCGTAGTATGTGTGGAATCGATGTCACAAGCAACAAGAATCGGAATCAGAGACAGTAAAATATTTTCCGTATCTTACTCAAGTACGCGGATAGGGAGGTGGCGAGTTTTTTTACCTCCCTAAGTTTCTTTGAGATGCAATCCTCAGATCTGCTTGCAATCTGCTTGAGCTAAGCTTGAGCAACTCATTACTCGGAGTCCAAATTAGGGTATTTTTATTTATTTGTTCTTGACGCCAGTCGATCAGCAACTCCGGCACACCGGCACTGAGAATTCTCCCGCCCATACGGTTCAACTTCGACCTTTCCATTGACATCGACCTCTGTATCGTCTTTCTCATGTTATAACATCGAATTTTTCTCATACATCGCATAATTCTTGACAAAAACTACAGATGGATCGACCTCGTCGTACGGTACGGCAGCCAGTGAAAGCGCCTCAATTGGTGGGACCCGAACCAGTTCCTCGAGTTATCAAGCGGAAACCTACACCAGAGATCGACCCAGAGAAGTTTATCAAGACCCTGCTGGAAAGTTCTAAAAGCGATCTTGTCTCTTTGGACATGCATGTATGTATCCCGACGGGTGATATCCTATTCATTCTCGTGTGATCAACCTATTGCATAAGTTGTAGGGACTCAATCGGCGTCTTCCTTAGGATATCATCAACAGTAACACTTGGTCTATGCTTTCAGAAGACGCTAGGACACATCTCAAGACACTGCTACCTCCTACAGCGTTTTTAGGCTACGAGGAAACTCTGGGATCGGACCATCCTGCACTCGAGGACAAGATGGATGTCGACGAGCACCCACTTGTAGCTTCTTCGAACGCTGAGATCAACCCTAGCATCTTCAATGACTCTCATTTTCTGGCTGCAACCCGTACATTTCAGGACCATCTCTACTTGAACTGGTTCTCTCAAACACACGTTGAGAAAGTCAAACAATTCCAAGAGGCCATCATCAAAGGTACCCTAGCTGCTCCGTGGAAAGACGAAGTCTGGGAACGAGACAACCCTGCTCCTGCTCCCTCTACAGAAGTGGAGCCCACATCTTCCTTCTCAATTGCTTGCGAGTCTACTGCACGAGCTGGGTATGTCCTCGTATTGTATCGTTGACGACGGTTGACGATTGCGAAACTCAACGAACTATTCTTCAGCGGTGCGAGTGAAATTAAACTCTATATGTTAGTCAAAAACAAGATTATACGCGTAGGTGATGTAATCACCTACAGGCGGTCCTTTGCTACCTCCGAGATAATAGAGAAAGACGCGATAGTAAGTCGTTGTATAGTGTTGCGCGACTTCATGTATTGATTATGATTCTTGTAGATTCAATCTATCCATCCAAAAACATATGCTCTGACCATGCTTACTCAACGTGGCCCAGAAAAAGATCTGCCTGCACATTTACTATCTGAAGAACCCTCGGAACCCTCAGACTCAATCCTCTCTATGACCATAACTAGCCCGACAATGCTCGAGACGGGTCTTCTAGACATTGATGGACGAATGGAGAAATCTCGCCGGCCAAACGGAAATGCCTGGAAATGCTTTTCTGTCTGGCGGTGGCGAGCCGGTGCTGAATACAATCCCTATGACACACGAGGCGGACGAGAAAATCACGGCACATTGTTCTATTTGCGGGGCAGTTTCTATCACGAAAGATGACTATCGCGAACGTTTCTACAGTCTGACTCTCTTTATCATAGATAGCTCTCCAATCAGAAAGCCTGCCTACTATATCTCCCATGATCCATCCACTGACCCTGTTAATGTTTTGAATTGTTGTATAGTATGATTACCGTACGTACGTACTTGTGACCACTGCAGTTTTGCAGAGTGCAAAGAAACGGTTGAATAGTTCTCGCTCTGAGCACTTGAGGAGTTCTGCACCGCCGATGGTTACAGTAACGGCCCGGAAGCGCCTGTCAACGCGTCACGAACCGGCAAACAGGATACTCAGCTCGTCTTTTGCTTTCGCCCATGTCGCAAAGTCTATCTCCACAATGTACCCCTCTCAAACAGCAGTATGACTCTTGCTTTAATACATGGTTCGAAGGGTATCTGGAGCCTGCGGTGACTGCCTCAAAATCATCCGAAACGCGGGCCGCATACTCGAAGAAAAAGGCCGATGAATTCCAAGAGAAGTGCGGGAAGATTTGGGAAGAGTATAAGTCCTGTGTCCAGGTACGTGCAGCGTCTCATATTCTCATATTTACTTCTTCTAAAACGCACTATCGTCTTGGTTACCTGGCACAGTCTGCAGTGAAGGAGAAAGGGTTGGACAAGCTACTCGAACAAGCGAGGGAGGAAAACCCGCTGGTTGACCCTATACCACCTTCTTCAAGATGATTGCTACCTCTTGACTCTATATACTATCTAGGTAGGAGTCTGTAGCATAGGTGACTCCTTTACACCGTTGCCGCCTTACTTTAACGCTTATTTTCTTTTTCCTTACCGGGAGCTAAAGTCCTCGCTACTAGCTAACGCCTACGCTCATGTCAATGTCAATAATGATGAAATAGCCCCATCTCATATGAGGGGCTTGTCTCCCGCTCCTTTGGTACATTTGCCTGAACCTCTTAGGAAAGCTCACTGCACGCAGGGGCAATGCAGATTCCGAGAAACGAGTCACCCCCGTTAGGGTGTCAACCCACGACTGCGCTCCAAATAATACTATCCCCCCTACGTCGACAATGTCGGACTCTATGACGCGAGACACATTATTACTCGCCGAATACAAGAAGAGAAGTACTCGTGTTTCTGATACATGCACCGACCAACCGACCCTTGCGAAAATCGAACCGATGACGCGCAGCACGACTATGTAGTATCGTAAGGTCAGTGATCATGCTTGACATCGTGCCGTTATCTTTACTAACGTTGTGATGGGTGCTATCAGATCCCTCCATCTCAACCATCCAAGGATTCTCAATGTCAGTCCGAGTTCACCTTGCACCTTGCTATCGACGAGATGGCCGAGGACATTAACCCCGCAAATTGTATTGGTCGGTCCTTCAATTTCTTAATACTTGGGGAAATGAGCCACTTCTCGTAAGATTCTCCTTCTTAGACCTGTCGCGCTTTCGATAAGATGAGCCATCTATTAATCCAGAAAATTTATTGCGCTAGCTAGATCCTGGGGAAATGAAGTCGGTTCTCAGGACATCATTTTTCCATCTTTACGGTCCAGCTTTTCCCAGACCCGTACCACTTCTGCCTGAAAAACGAACGTGATTGACAACAGCCTTACACTTCAATGCCCCAAAAATATTGATTTTGTCTTCCGCCTTTCACCCTAAAATCAGAGATCTCTCGGAAGTCCCTGAACCTAAGTTCGATCAAGGATGCTCCACAATACAACCCACAAACTCCAAAGACAGGGGAAACGGTATACAAGGTGATCCCTTTGAGGCTGGTGGCGCCCCTTGAACCCCTCCTTTCTACTTGCACTCATGGCACGCGTTAATCGAACCTTCACTTAGCCTGCAATGCGGCACAAAAGCGAATCTCGACTATCTTCTGGAACCTGTCGGCGTGGCCGTTCCGTGTGTCAACGAAAAGGGCGGTCAGGTTTGTTTGACCCACCCCAACGGAAAGTAACACAAATTATCGAACGGTCGGCGCTTAATCACTTGTCAGTGACCTACTTAGTCTGCTTTCACTACGTTCGCGCTCATGATTCTATTTCATTGATAACCCTTGGTTATGGCAAGTCGTTTCCCTTCGAATTACCGGGCATACATAAATAAGTCTCATTCGTGATAATACTGTTTTGGGCAGGGCCAATTAAGTAGAATAGACAATTTTTTTATCTCCTGATTCTCCTCAAACAACACCTTCAAAACCACCTCTCTGTCTTCTCTTAAACAATTTCTTTAAAGAGCGAATAGGCCATCGCAATCGGTAGAACAAACTTTTCTCAGGCTCATCGTGATAAGTCTTGCTCGAGTGAAGGCCAACGATGATCCAGATTGTGACGGCGGTGAGGGGAAGGGATACCGCGAGATAGTTGGCCACCGTGCCGAAAGACCCCGACTGAAGGTTTGAGAGGTTCATTCCGAAGATGGTCTAGACAACGTTCTCTGAGGGTCGGACTGTGCTCTGGAAGTAAAACGAAAAGCAATGCTTACCGCCACAAAGGACGCAGGCAGGAACACCATCGTGAGGTACGATATTTGTTTCATCGCTATGAGGGTCGATGTGAATAGTCAGAACCGGATTCTAGTCCAGACAGACATTACACGACTCACCCTCTCCATCGCGAAGGGAAGTCTGCGACAACCTCTGTGTCTCTCGGCTATCCTCGAAATTAACGCTCGCAAACGCCTGCATAGAAATAGAAATAGAAAACCGGTCATGACTCTGTGGATACAGCCCTAGAAGGTATGGCCACTCACAAGATTCAATACATTTTCAAGCCTCATCTCTTGCATCCGGCGAAACATTTCCAGACGCTCTATTTCTGATATCAGGTTGTCGCATTCCTTGTTCAGCAGATCCGCAGAACTGTTGTAATCCGGGAGGTCTTGAATCGCGGGATTGGGGGTGTTGCGAATAAAAATAACCGCCTTTCGGAAGTTTTCCAAAAGAGAGGTGTAGTGAAGCAAAGAAGCGCGTATAATATGAAGCTCCCGAGTGAGATGAATGTTGTTAGTGACCAGAACGCGAGATTCCTGAACCAATTGGGCGTCAATAAATCCAGGAGAGATACCCGATCATGTGCATGACCTACCAGCCAACAGATATGAGCATAAAGATTTTCCAGTGCCTCGTCCCAGGCATACATTGCGTACCACAGCATGGACAGGAGGACGAAAGTCGGGTCTTGAGACTGCCGGAACAGAGACTGCCAGTACACACTTTCTCCAACGTAGCGCACGCGGGAATGGAGGTATTGAGCGCTGGTGCTCTTCCATTCTGGGGTGGGATGGTACGATATGACTGTGCTGCCCTCTTTGCGGCGAACCATATGGAAGGCAAGAAGGTCAAGAAGGAGGATTCTGTCGTCTGTAGAATATTTTTAAACCACGGGTGTTCCATGACATTCAGTAGGAAAATGATTTACTTGATCTTAAAATGAGAGGCGCCTGTGTGTCGATGGTCGTCGTCCCAACTTGAGAAGCCACCTGTGCAAAGGATAAATTATTGGTATTGCCGACGTTGGGTGTGTTGGCCGCCGTCATTGGGTTTGGCATAGTTCTGAGGAACGTAAGCGTTACGGTGATATCTAAGCCCGGAAGTTGTCAATATCGAGGAGAGGACCTGGATGAAAAGCCTACGAACGGTCTCCTTTATTCTGGCGAACATGCTCTTGGTATCGTGATGGAATCCAGTTCAGTGACGAAGAAAAAAAGAACGGTTCGATCTTATATCTACCAGAGGGCATCATGATAAGAAATGCACATACTCGAGTATGAAAAGGAATGATGTATTAAACTAACATTGTTCCAAGCATTTGCAAAATGCCGCCCGACAGATTCTCGACGAAGAGTAAACGAACTCTATTTTCATCTGGACGTTTCTCCTAGTAGAAATGTAAGCCAATACTTTCCGTGACCCTCGAGCTTCCAGCTTACCGTCAACATCGTCCAGAAATCGTGCTCGTTTTCATCCGTCACGCAGTACTTCCCAGGCTGCGAAAAGTGGCCGTCGGTCCCAACATCAAGGTGGTAAATAACGCAGGTTTCAGCTTTTCCTAGCTTCTTGTTAATAGCGCGCGCGATCCCGCTTCTCGTAATCTGATGCTGTGTCCAGTTTGGAAAGAGACTCCCTGGGTATTTTCCCCAATTTTCATCCTGCAATTCGTTCTCGGGCGAATTAGTGTCCTTCTTCTCGTCGAGTGCTTGAAGGTTAAGAGGAAACGGGATCGGAATGTCGTTCTCGACGAGGTCGGACCATGGCCAGGGACCGGTGGGCGCTGCGTGTCGATGAGTAGCGTGTGGTATCCTTGGAGGCAGGGCTCGGCGTCCATTGGGTTCGATTTCAGGGAGGAAGACGGGAAGAGCCATAGAAGTCATAGTGAATAGTTTTATTGTGAGAAAGCCAGCGGCTGGTGGGCCCACAATATATGTGGCGAAAAGCCCACACAATTCGGAGCTGTAGTAATATAGAACATAGAAATTTGGAGTCAAGCTGAGGTTCGAGGTGTGGCGCAGAGTGACCTATAAATGAGATTGCTCCACCGCCGGCTCTACCCTGTATTAAAAGTGAACCACCTGTGTGGGTGAGGAATTATTGCGAATTGTCCTCTCCATTCGGTTTGATAGCTTAGAACAAAGTTGAAGCCAGGCTAGAAGGTCGAAGTGTATTTACCTGACAGCATCAGTTGCAAGGTGGAGGCTGGCGCCATAGAAAAAACCTTCGGAGGGTAACGATGAGGTCAGGATAGGTCGGCATCCACTACTACTCAGATCCGAGCAGGCTCTTACCCTTTATACTAGTAAATGAGCCACCGGGGGTGTAAGTTATCGCGGGTCGTCCTTTTGTGTGGAGTAATACGAATAGTAGCATCAAGGGCAGGCGGTTGGAGGTGGAGCCACTTCTTGATGGTGCCAATTGCAGGGCGGTTGAGCTATAAAAAGGATCGAAGGTAAGGGATGATTATAAGTACAGTATATCACAAACCATGGACTTCGTATTGACACAGCGAACAGATTTCGGGAGTCATGGTTGGGGATCGAAAACTCTATATAAGTAGTCGTGGCCAAGTGGCTGGCGGCTGGCGCTCACTTATAAAAAACTAAAAACTGATAGAAATTAACAGTGCCACTTACTCCATAGTAAAATTTGGTGACTGGTCACTGTTACTGAATTACAGCAAGGGAATCGATGACAAGGATACCTCACCTTACCCCACAGTTTCCAACACCACCTCCGGCGGCTAATCCAAACATCCCTAGGAGACTTCATGCTAGTTCCAGAGTCTGTGGGAGACGGCGCCCATGTGAGGTAAAGTGGTGGGCATTCGGCAAGCCTAAGGTCCTAGGAGCTCGCAGATTTAGTCATAGAGATGATATCCTGCAGCCTGTCTGAATTTTTCGGAGGATTTTCATGGCCCAGTGGCTGCCCACAAACCCTAGAGTATGCGGACCAACTTGAACGGATGGTTGAAGATATCCAGTTTTGTTGTCAGTATTGAAGAACAGAGACCAAGTTTCTTTGATCGCACTGGCATCAGCTCAATAGTCTCCTATACAGACCATATAAACAGATGACAATCGATCTGTTATTATCAGCTCAACACTTTTCAGACGCCCAGCCATATTCCCACGATTTTTGAATCTTTGGCGCGATTTGTCTTCGTACTGCCCCTACGTTTAGCTGGTTAAGGTTCGAAATAGCCCCAGAATCGCACTAATCACGCTTCAAGTGCAGAATTCACATTTCACTAACTAATTTCTGCAAAAGTCGCGACATTTATTGATTGATGTAGATATGAACCTTTTTACTAGGGGCTGCGACTTACTATGGACGCCCCATCGAGAAGTAAGGTTGATCAGAATTACGACGCTCGCGACATCTAGTTGAGACCTTGACGACACGCGTTTTGCAGGAGGTATTTTTTGCTTCAGGCCTCTAAACGGATTTGCTACGAAACTTTTGTCGATTGACGTCGCGACGACTGAAGATCGTGGCCGAGAATACGATGACAACCATAAAGTTTGGATCAGGACACGGTCCATATCGCCTGCTGCCTTCGGAACGAGGGATTCAGAAGGTTTAGCCTGGGAGCTTGAGCCTGCCGTTCGCAGATTAGGCGGCTAATTTCCGAATTTAAGGGAAGTAGGCGCTGGAGCCTTCACAGCGGTTGGCAGTGCCTGATGCCCTATTATTTAAATTTCCTGAACAATTGGCAAAAATTGGGCAAAGGCAAAGGCACTCGGTGCAGTCGCCGAATATCAATGCCTGCTTGAGATTTTCTTGCCTTGATTCAATGCTCATTCTCCTACCGAGTAAAAAAAACTGCATCTCCACCTGGACCTGGCACGCGAATATCTGAGTAGAAAGACTGAAAGAAATGGAAAGTGGACGTACATCGTACGTCTACGTCCAACACTAATGCCAGGACCTCCGAATCCACAGTATTTCAAATTCAAGGGATAAAAGGCTATTTCACTGGTACCGGTGATGCATCCGGACTCGATAAATACTAGTAGAGCACTTCCAGTGTGTTGTCAATGTGAAGCACCATGTAGCGGGAAATCTGTTTGTTACTAGTTAGTTAATAGCTTGGAACAACATTCTGGAAACCCACAAATAACTGTTGCCCTCGACGATGCTAAGGAAGGAAGGAAGGAATTTATTATCAGGGAGGTCGGCCCTCTATTCGACGCACGAGCGCTCGATATTCCTATATTGCCACTCGGGTAGAAACGAGTCAATGAGTTCTAGTTCGAAAGGATAGTCACAATCACCGGTACCGTGCTTGGTTGCTCGGACCTATAGCTACGTCCTGGTCCTAGAGATCTAGACATACAACCAGCATAGAGTCCCATGGCTATCCATCATACTCAAGGCGCAAGGCGCACGAGCGGCCAAAAATCAAAAAATTCATTGGATAGATCAACAATACACTAAAGTGTACGAACCGTCCCCTCAACCACCACCCGCACCCCCCCAGCAGCCCCACACCCACACCCATCCCCGCCCCAACCCACACCCATCCCCGCCCCCACCCCCCCGCCCACGATCACCCCTTCGACCCGGGCTTCCGCCCCCGCCTCTTCCGCCCATCATCATCCCGGTCCAGCAGCGCGTTGAGCAGCCCTTCCCTGTGTGCGCTCAGGAGGAACTCCCGGATAAAAGGGTCGTAGTCGAATGTGCGTTTTATGTGGTCCGTCTGTATCGAAAATAAATGAGATCAGCACAAGCCATAAACAAAAAGAAAAAGAAAAAAAGGCAGAAAGCAACAGGAAAGAAAAAACCAAAAACCAGAAAACCAAAAACCAAAAAAGAAAAACAAAAGAAAATCAACTGACATTCGCCCTCCCCCCCTTCCCAACCTCATCCTCCACCCCAACCCTCGCCCTCACCGCCTCCCTCACACACGCCTCCCACGCCCGCGCCGCCTCGTGCGGGTGCGCCATGCGCAGGATCTCCATGTCCCGCTCCATCCTGCGCGCGCCGAAGTCGGGGGCGTACGTTTTTCCTGGCGCGTCTGAGCGTGAGCGGGTGGGGAGGGTGAATGTGTGTGTGGCCGTCTGTAGGAGGGCGGGGTCCACCAACTTGACCCACTCATCCGGTACCGCCCTCTCCTCTCTAAGCATCCCCTGCACCCTCCTCTCCAACGCCGCCCGTTCCCTCTTCAAAAACTCCAACTCATCACTCGCTTTCTGATAGAGGTCATCCACGATAGCGAGGAGGGAGAAGCGGATGTTGGACCCGTCTGAGCCGGACCCGCCGTATTTCTCCATTTTCATGCGGAGGGCGGGGCGGACGGTGGACATCCAGTCTTTGTGCTGGTTTGGGTTTGGGTTTGAGGTTAGGGGAGGTTGGGCTGATGAGGTGGAAGCGGTTGGGTCGGGATGGGTAGAAGGCAGCTCGCCGACTTCTAGAGGCCCTGATTTGAGCCCGTCGAGCTCCCATACTTTGCCGTACGCGGGGACGTAGCCGATGAAGTGGTACGTCTCTTCTTCATTCTCATTCTCCTCCTCCTTCTCCTTCTCTTTCTCCCACTCCTCCCCATCCTCGTCTTCGCTCTCCTTCCCCTTCTTTCCCTTTCCTCTCGTCTTTGTCTTTGTCTTTGCCTTCTCCTTCTCCTTGCCTTTCGATCTCGGGCTTTTGGTGATCTTGGCGCGCTTCGCGGGGGGCGGTTTTCCCTCTGCCTTTCTTTCCTTTTCTTTGCGCTTCTCGGCGTCGGAGGTGGTGATTGTGATGTTGTTTAGGGAGGCGCGGATGTCGGAGGGCCTGGTGGGGGAGAGGGAGAAGGCTTAGATGGGAAAGAGAGGAGGAGAGGGAGCGTACCGGGCTAGAGAGTTGTGTGCTGTTCGTATGATTGGAGAGTTGGTCACAGCCAACCCGCGCATCTAAGTAGACGAGACTCAGTAGATCCAGGAAATAGAATACAGAAAGAACATACCACAGGCGACATCCCCTCCGTCTCCCTCCTAAACCCTCTCAGCTCATCGCCCAGATCAATACCCGGACAATTAAGCAACACATTCAAAATCGCATGCGTCGCACACGCGTCGTCGCTCAGCTGGTTCGCGAACCACACGCGCTCAGCAGCGGGATCGTCAAAGTCCGCGGGGCGGTGGGCGTCTTTGCGCCACATGAAGCAGAAGATGAGGCCGTGCGGGTGGAGGTGGTCGACGGCCCAGGGCTCGATGTCGTACAGCTCGACGAGCTCGAGGCCATGGATGCCGAGTCGGCGGGTGAGCGAGGTGAATACGCCTATAAGTACATGGTTAGTAGTGATTCAAGAGAGGGAGGGAGGAAGTGACCTGGATCGGATTCGATGACGGCAAAAGGCCCGCCTACGAGGTCGATTGGCGGTTGTGGGTTGACCTCCATAACGCGCGACTCTGCTCCAAATGCGGAGTTTTCCGCTAGCCTCAACCATTCTCCCCAACGGCGAATCCTCGGTCTCCCTTCTTGGAAAGATCCACCCAAGCCATGGCTCATAAAACCGCATCGTCTCGTTTTGCATCAGATAATGTCTCTCCTCAAGATCGCTGGCACTAAAATCGTCGACGAGCAGGGAAATGAGGTCATCCTTCGCGGTGCTGGGCTTGGAGGATGGATGAAGTCGGTTCTCTCTTTTCCTCGTCAGGCTGAGCTGATGTCTCTTTAGTATGGAGAACTTTGTCTCAGGTCTGACAGAACGATGACCAGCCGTTGAACGTATCGCTGAAGCACCCCGCAGGCTTTCCTGGATGCGAGTTCCAAATCCGCGAAGCCCTGGCTGAAGCCATCGGCCAGGAAAAATCTGAATTCTTCTTCGACAAAGTACCTCCATCCCTCTCTCAAACCCGTCGTTCCCTAACCATCGCCCGCAGTTCCTCGAATACTTCTTCCAAGACGAAGACGCGGCGTTCTTCAAGAGCCTCGGGCTGAACTGCATCCGCCTGCCCTTCAACTACCGTCACTTCGAAGGTACACCCCTCCCATCCCATCCCAACCCACTCTCCCGGTTCCTCTGCCTTCCCTCTAACACTAAAGATAGCTAACCCCCCACACCTATTCCTATCCACAGACGACATGAACCCACGCGTTCTTAAAGAATCAGGCTTCAAGCACCTCGACCGGGTCATCGACATCTGCGCAAAGCACGGCATATACACCATCCTCGACTTGCACACCGCACCCGGCGGGCAGAACACGGACTGGCACTCCGACCATGGAGGACACATCGCCAACTGTACGCTCTCTCCCACTTTGTGTTTATTTTAGTGCCTTATCTTTCTTATTATAGTCTGGAACCACAAAGACTTCCAAGACCGCGTCATCCACCTCTGGACCGCCCTCGCATCGCACTACAAATCCCACAAATGGATCGCAGGCTACAACCCCCTCAACGAGCCCACCGACGCCAAGCACACCCGCGTCATCGCCTTCTACGACGCCGTGCACACCGCCATCCGCGCTGTCGACCCGGACCACGCGATCTTCTTCGACGGGAACACCTTCGCGTCTGACTTTTCCCACTTCGGGGACGCCCACAAGAGGTGGGATAATACGGCGTACTCGATACATGATTATTCGTCTTTTGGGTTTCCTAGTAAGGAGGGGCAGGAGTATGTGGGGAGTGAGGAGCAGAAGAGGAGGTTGAGGAGGAGCTATGAGAAGAAGAGGGAGTGGATGGATGAGCGGGGGCTGTGTGTGTGGAATGGCGAGTGGGGGCCTGTGTATGCAAGACGGCAGTATGAGGGGGACGCGACGGATGCGATTAACAAGACGCGGTATAAAGTGCTCAAAGATCAATTGGACATTTACAAAAAGGTACATCTATCCATCATCTATCCCTACCCTACCCTACCGTACTCACACTCACCAACTATCGCAGGACCGCCTCAGCTGGTCCATCTGGCTCTACAAAGACATCGGCTTCCAAGGAATGGTCCACCTCTCCCCCTCGACACCCTACATGACCCACTTCGCCCCCTTCCTCCTAAAAAAACACCGTCTCGCAATCGACGCGTGGGGCTCCTCCCTCTCTCCCTCCCTATCCCAGATCTACGACCCGCTCATCGCGCATGTCGAAAAAGAGATCCCGGAGCGGTTCCAGAATTTGTACCCGCACCCCGTGTGGACACTCCCTGGCCGCGTCGCGAGATTGTCTAGGAACATCCTTGTCGCGGAATACCTTGTCAAAGAGTGGGCGGAGCTGTTCGTCGGGCTGGGAGAAGAGGAGCTGGATGGGCTTGCGGGGAGTTTTAGGTTTGGGGGGTGTGTGAAGCGGGAGGAGCTGAATGCGATTTTGACGGAGAACGCGGTGGGCTTGGTGTGAGGGAGAGGGCACGGAGACCTGAGGACGGCGACCTGCGTGATCATGAGGCACGCTGCGATCGCTTGTTCGATCTTGGTCCTTCACCTTAGACTGCCTTTCCCCGCATTCCGTAATGACCAGGACACGGGGCGAACGCGAACGCCGTCTAGATGACCCGATCTCTTGCACACATTTTCCTTTCTCCCTGAGTCCCTCTTCGTTCCTTCAACTAACTGACTGTAACCAGCTGACTGCGCCGGCCAATCTCCTTCGACTTTCAGCACGACCACGAAAGCACGTATATTAAACTCAAGACTGCAGACAAGTATGTATATTGTGTTGTATATATCTCGTATCTTGTATGTATGTATTGTAACAAACACCCCGGAATTTATCCAATGCATATGCTGAACATGTCCAGTGATCATGAATGAACGTCAATGTCATGCAAGTTGCCAGTGTCAGACTGTACATTTCATTCACATCGACGTCTGCTTGAATTTGCATCTATCAATCCCGAAATCTCGCTCTCTCCCAGAATGGCAGCTCTGAAAAAGGCTTGCTGGGGGGCTGGCTGATGGGTTTTCGGTACCGAGATCATACGATAGATGCGATGAACGAATTCGAAATGAAAAGGCAATGCAATGCAATGCAGCGGATCGATCTCGAGCAAGCGTTGACAGTGGGATACGCCGCGGCCGGGCTGTGCATTGCTACGTCTACGGTTCGATCACTGATCATGAATTTGCATTACTTTGATTACGCATATGAATTCTCATGCCAGTTGATTCAAAGGCCTAGGAGAGGAGGCTGGGAGGTCGTTTTCGCGTTTCATCTTATATCTTTCTCATTCATCCTGCATGCCCAAATTCCAATCCAAGTTGGAACTCACGCCGTGTACTGCTGCACAGCTGTCCTCTTTTCCGAATTCCTTTATCGAGCGTCTTGGAGGACTGGGATCTCCGCTCTTCTCTCTCCTTCCTCGTCTTCGGTTGTCAGAAATTCAGATCGCGCGTTTTCAGGCTTGGCCTTCTGTTAAAGGCTAAGCACGAAGTATTGCAAACCTTTGGAATGGAATGAATACGAGAAGAATTCAAATCTAATTTTGTTTATGGCAGGTAAGTAGCCTTTGAACAGCTCGAACTTTTCAGCGCTCAACGCTGCCAGTGGAAATGATTCATGAGAGAGATACTGAAATGCGTATTTACTAAAGAAGCAGCTTGAAGATCTAGAATGACAGCCGATTTTCTCGTAGGAAAGGTTAAGAGTCGAGACGACGCAGTTTTTGATTCATTAGTGCCGGCACAGTTACCAGTCTAGGTTTAACGAGCCCTCAGTCGAGCTTAGGTCTTCAGATAACTTGAAAGCCCGTGAAATCTGCGATTTCTGATTCAAAGCAATTTGGCGCTCTCGAAAACTCGACTACTCGGAAGCCTGAAAGTGGAGGTTTCTAATCGCCTTCAAATTTATTTCAAAGGAAGGCGTGAAGTACTTACGAAGTGCGGAGGCCTGAGGCCTGAGGACCGACTTAAAGGTGCGGATCTGGAAGGACGGGACGTGCTTTGCCAGTGTGAAAATTGACTCGGAGCGACATGCGTTTTAAGTTGTTTTCTGTTGGTTTTCTGGTTTTTACTCTTAATTTCCAAGTCCTGAAATTCAAGACATCCAGGCCTGTGCATTGTGCACTAGGTTAAGTCGATGGCGTATGCCCACACGCGCTTGACACGCGCCTATTTATTGATAGGGGTTGAAGTGTGATCGTGGGAAACAGCCTGGGATTTGTTTGGGCGTTTGAAGAGCATGATATGAAGACACTTTCCTTTGTTTTTCTCTGGTCGGCTGAAGTCGTACCTGGATGCTACCAATATCGGACCCGTTTTACCCTCGTCTAAAGGAGATTTTGGAAGCAAACTACGATGCTGGGATCGTTCTAGACTTGGAGCGTCTAGAAGGGGTGTCAACATCCCCCAGGTCTCCTCAAATGTTCTATGACCGGCACATCATGCCCAGCCTTGTTCTACAGAACGTGGTGTATCTGCCATCGATTACGCAGTCACTCTCCAAGGCATGCGACAACGCGATCTGGGGCTTCCTCCACGATGGTCACAGGTTCTCTTGCAATGGTTATGTTTTTTCCCGCAACACGAGATCAAAGGAGTTTCGAGACGCCCATTCAGTCAGTTTTTATTACGGTGAATACATAGCACGTATTTGCCATGCGTTTGCATCCAAGGTCTGCCTTCACCCTCGATGTGATACGTGGAAGTCGGTTTTCAAGTTCACTGAGAGACCCACAGGCAATCCTTTCGATTTTACGACCCAATCTTGGCTTGAAGTGACGACAAGACGGTTGGACGGGTCCCTTTCACTTCACGACGACCTTCAAACTTGTCTTCCCGACGCAACCATAGCTAAGATCCTGGACTTGTCAAGAAATTTTTCTAGACTCGCAACATGGCATATGTTCGCAATGACCGACGCCGCTATGGGTATGTTTCAAACGATGAAAGAGGACGCGGCTTTCATATGGCAGTATTCGCATACGATGGGAGCCGAAACCATGTCGCACAAGCAGCCTCCTCCAGATGCCAAACACGCCCTATCGTTTCTATCACTGAAGGCCCCGACGAAATCAAAACCACGCCAGCCGTTACTACCTACAAAGCGTAGCGTGAAGTCAAAGTCGGTTACGCCCACGAAATTTGCTGTGAAGAGGAATCGATATCGACCGGATTTTCGACACTTCCTCCAATCGGTGTGTGCACCCAATAATATTATCGGACGCTAGTTGACATTACCGCAGGCATGGGCAAATGCTGCTATTTATGATTCCACATTCATTGTCCTGAATTGCGGACGCTATGAGCGGATCGGCATTCGCCACCGAGAATCACAAACCCTATATCTTTCTGGACTAATTGACACAGTCAACATCCAAGACCCTCGCTATCGGAAGCTTCACCTTGGTCTCCACATCGCAATTGTCAAGGACGCATTGGAACGACAAGAACGCATCAACGGAAGAAACGTGGGTCAGAAATGTTCCTCAGAACACCTCGAGGAAACGGAAATTTCAGATCCTAAGTACCGGAAGAAAAATCCTCAATCTAAACTACATGAGCACCACCAAGTATGTAGCCTCATCTTGCCTCTGCGCCATTCTTAAGTTGCGGATTCTGAAGATCTCTGAAGAGCTAGCGAGACGCCAGCTGGCGTTGGTTAGTTTGGATTACGGGGCTTTTCGCTCATATATTCCCTCATCGTTCAGCCGCGTTGCGCCTTCTTGTGCTCCTGGTCTATCGGATGAGTTGGATAATCACAAGATTAAAGCCAAATATTGCGCCCACGAATATATCTCCCTCACTCTAAAAGAACCACTAGGCCGCGGTGCTGTAGGCGTCGTTCATCCCGCTACGTTGGAGCTGGTTCTGGAATCAGGTGAAATCCTGATGCAGGACCTTACTTTCAAGCTCGCTTTTTCTGTCGAGCAAATGGAAAAATTGCATCACGAGTTCCAGACATATCAGCACCTCTCAAAGCAGGAAGGCATCGAGGGCATCGTAACCGTGCATGGTCTCTTCAAAGACCAGGAATCCAAGGCTTTGGCTATGCTTATGTCTGATGGAGGTGTGTCTCTTCGCCGTCGCGAGATGGAACGGAGCGGAGATGTTGTGCAGGTGGTGACTACCAGTGAAGAGAAGTAAATTGTTTTTTTATTTACTCTCAATTGCTGTTTCTGAAGGACCCTCTCTTTTTCAGGGACTCCTTTTTAAGAGCTTTGAATAGCATACACCGCGCCGGTATCAGGCACCACGACATTCGCGCCGATAACCTTCTCGTCAACTCTGACGGCCAGGTTTTTATCATCGACTTTGATTGTGCTGATAATAACATTTATGATGACAAGGTGGAGCAGGAGATCATTTGCATGAATGCTGTTCTTGATGGGCGATATCAAGAGAAAAATTATTATCCCTGAACCTACGTATGTCTACTAATAGTTGTTTCTCTCTTCTATATGATATACCCGATTTTTTGTTGTATATCTGTATATTTGCATTCAATTCATATTCAGATAGGCTCATGACGAAGGACCAGGCGCCTCCATCCGTCAATAAGTTGTGGTTGATCAATATGAAATTTAATCGAATTTCTTAGGATTCGGAAAACCAACTGATCGCAATCGAAGTCCACTGCCTTTCATTGAGGATGTCGTGAGGAATTTATTAATGTTGATTCGGTATTCGACAGTCAGTTTTCGCCGACATACAGGACTGGACTGTTCATTTTTTACTGTCGTTGGACTCCTTCGAAACGCAAGAGGATATCCAGCATAGCTGCAATGTCGCTAGTACCTCGTCATCCAAGCGTAAGCGCCTCTGACTTCGAGATCCAGCAACTCGCGTCGGCGTTGAACTTTTTACGAGCGATTCATGGTTCAAAAAATCAACCATCAAATGGTCATTTTCGAGGTCGGAAGCACGCCGACGAACCACACGATACTCCAGCCAACAATAAATTAACAATAAATCGAGCTTGATCACGATCGTTAGATTTTCCAAAATACACAACTTTTCAGTCAGGATACATGATTGAGCCGATCATTTTTTCTCTGTCCATGAACTCTTGAATGGTTGCCTCGGTTTTACGAACCTGGTTCCCTTAATCTGCTTGCTAAAGAAATGCCCCGCTGCGAAAATATGTCAGGGATATAAAGTTGAGACAAAGTCGAATGAACGTACCCATCGGTGTACGTGTTGGTTTTGCATAGAATTGGCCAAGCTACATAGCATGATAAAGCGATGTCTGGACGAGTAGCCACGGCGGGGTAAAGTAAACAGCCAACAATGCGCTGATACTTCACTGTCGGTTCATCGTCCGATGTTTCTGGTAGAGCGTTCGATGGTGTTGGGGGAGGCTCTTTGATATTTGAAGGAGATGGTGTGGGCGTCGAGCGACAATTTGATAGGTGCCCCCGTCCCATCGCTCGTGATCACCCCTTCGACCCTTGCGACTGCGACTGCGACTGCGACTGCGACTTCCGCCCCCTCCTCTTCCTCCCATCATCATCCTGGTCCAGCAGCGCATTGAGCAGTCCCTACTCCCGGATAGAAGGCTCGTCGTCGAATCTGCGCTTTATATGATCCGTCTACATCAAAAATTCAAAATTCAAAATTAAATTAAATTCAACAACAGAAAAGAAAAAAGCAACAAAAACTTACATTCACCCTGACCCCCTTCCCATCCTCCAGCCCGACCTTCGCGTGCACCGCCTCCCTCACACATGCCTCCCATGCCCTCGCCGCCTCGTGCGGGTCCGCTATGCGCATGATCTCCATGTCCTTCCCCATCCTGCGCACAGGGGCATACGTCCTTCCCGGGACGTCCAAGCGGTCGAGCCAGAGTAAACGCGTGCGTGGCTGTTTGCAGGAGGGCGGGGCCGACCTGCAGTACCGATTTAAATAAGCAAGCAGTTACGGTCGCGATCAGGAGTAAACAACAACAACACCCACCGTTTGACCCACTCCTCCGGCATCGCCCTCTCTTCCATATGCACCCTCCGCTCCAGCGGCACCCGCTCGCGTTTAAAAAACCCGAGCTCGTCGCTCGCGGTATGATAGAGGTCGTTCACGATAGCGAGAAGGCTGAAGCGGATGTTACTCAAGTCTGAGCCGGAGCCACCGTATTTCCATGTTTCGCAGGGGACGGTTTGGCGTCTGCCTTTCTCTCCTTTTCTTTCTGCTTCTCGGCGTCGGAGGTGGTGATTGTGATCTTGTTTAGGGAAGTGCGGATGTCGGAGGGCCTGGTGTGGGAGAGGGCTTAGATGGGCAAGAAGAGGGAGGAGAGTGAGTTTACCGAGCTAGAGAGTTGTGTGCTGTTCGTATAATTGGGAAGTAGGTTACTACTAACCCGCGCATCTAAGCAGACGAGGCTTAGTAGACCCTAGCATAAAAAATACAGAAAGAGCATACCACAAGCGACGTCTTCTCAGTCTCCCTTCTAAACCCACGCAGCTCATCGCAAGATCAATGCCCGGACAGTTAAGCAACACATTCAAGATCGCATACGTCGCACACGCGTCGTCGCTCAGCTGGTTCGCGAACCACACGCGCTCAGCAGCTGGGTCGTCAAAGTCCGCGGGTGGTGAGCGTCCTTGTGCCTCATGAAGCAGAAGATGACGCTGTGGGGTGGAGGTCGAAGGCCCAGGGCTCGATGTGGTACATCTTGGGTACATCTCGACGAGCTCGAGGCCATGGATGCCGAGTCGCCGTATGAGCGATGTGAATACGCTTGTGCATGATCCAAGAAAGAGAGAAAAGGTTGAACGATAAGTTGAGGTTGACTATGATCGTTAGGAAAATTCAATCGAGTTTACAACTTTTCAGTCAAGAAAAATAATTGAAGCGTTTTCATTTTTTCTCTGTCCTTGAACTCTTGAACGGTTGCCTTGGTTTTACGATCCTCGTTCCCTTAATCTGCTTGCCAAAAAAAAGCCGAGCTGCGAAAATATGTCGGGAATATAAAGTTGAGACAAAGTCGAATGAACGTACCCATCGTTCCCTCTGACCCACCAGCAATAACTCCTGAATACCCAATAGCATCTCTCAAAGAAACCGGGTCAATACATTACGAAATCGCAAGCTGAGCTTCATAGAGCTGAAGAGTAAGGCATTCACAGTAAACATTCGTGAAGTCGATGACAGATTGTAGGTCCACACCTTGGAGCATTAGTCTCAAATATAATGAGGCTGGATGAAGGTGAGCTCAAAGGAGGCTGCTCGAAGGTTGAGAAAGCCCGATGTATGATTTGCTGCAAAGGTGAGATTCGATGGGGTCGACGGCCACGTATGGTGCATCCGCTCCTCCACAATCTATATGGGCAGCTTGTTTACAATGATGTCAGTTATATGTCGGAAATGGAAGTCGGCGCGAAGACCAACTCACCCCTCAAAAACCTCGCAGAAATTGTTACCAGCACTCTGTTTGCTGGGTGGATTAAGTCAGATGGGCGATATTCTGGTGTATAGCCTGTGCTGGATAGTCGTTAGATCCAGGTCCCAATCACGACATCTTCGACGTCGAAGTGCTCAGTGGAACTAGCGGCGAGAGTAGAGAAACGTTTGCGGCGGTACTGATGAAGTTGAGTCGTACGGATAGCGAGCGGGCACAATTTCCGGTGCTTTGTCTTCTCTCCAACTCGTTGAAGTCGAGCAAAACACGAACATTGTTTCAGCCAGTTTCAGTTGTATGGTTTATGAGAGAAGATGAGCGAAAGAAAGTTGGGTCGCATCGTGGGTGCTTCCGTCACTTTGATCATCAGCCCAAAATAGCGGCGCTGGTTCTCCCCATCCACCATCACTGAAGTTTAGACCAACGGATTGTTATCTATGGCACAGTCACCCGTCCTGGGTCTCAGCGCAGTCAAATCCCAGTTCCAGAGGAATGGGCAGGCGGTGCAGATGACTCGGAATTGAAACAAGGTAAGATACTCTGATTTGCTTGTCTGCTCATCGTTGACTGGCATCGCAATCAACAGCCGAGTTTCGAGATTCTATTGCCAGTGGCATTCCTCAGGTCATCGCGGTCCTCAGTGGTAGCAAGCCTTTGGCTCGTAAGGCGGCTGCAGATTCAGTTGCCCAACTTTCGGAGCAAGGTATGTACGACAATTAACTTCTGTACTTATAGTGTTGCTGATGAGCATGGAATCATAGCAGCTGAGTTTCGACGGTCAATTTGGCTTGCCTAATTATCGCCCTCCTCAACGATAAGGACGAGGAGGTTCGACACGCCAGTTCATATTCGTTGGTGAAATTGTCGAAGCATGGTAAACTACTTGGTTTCTCATTTCAACCTAGCTTACGAGTTTCCCATCCAGCCGACTTTTTCGGACCCATTCCGGATGCCATGCCTCGGATCGTCGAGCTCCTCAGCGGCAGTGATAAAAGCACTCGTACGGCCGGTGCAAGTTTAGTGGTGAACCTGTCAAAGCAAGGTAAAGGTGACAACCACTGACAAGTATTCTAGTTCAATGCGAGCGCCACTGACCAGAATCCCAGCCGACATCTGTGCAAAGCACGGCATCTACACCATCCTCCGACCACGGAGGGCACACCGCCAGCGGTTCCTCGGTGATGTTAGAGTTCCCACCATTTCCTGTCCAACCTCAAACTCACTCTTCACGTCTAGTATGTCGCCCGTCAGCTGACAACCGCGGTGATAGCCTACTTCCACGAATGGCAAGCTGGCCTCGCTATACCTCTCTGCCGTAAGAGACATATCGACGTCACCACCGTTTTCACCACCCACGCAACACTCCTCGGCCGGTACCTGTGCGCTGGATCCGTTGATTTCTACAACAACCTCCAGTACTTCGATGTCGACCACGAAGCCGGGAAGCGTGGTATCTATCATCGGTATTGCATTGAACGCTCCGCGACGCATTGTGCCGATGTTTTCACTACCGTCTCCCACATTACCGCATACGAGAGCGAACATCTCCTAAAGAGGAAACCAGACGGCGTCCTTCCGAATGGCTTGAACGTCGTCAAGTTTCAAGCTATCCACGAGTTCCAAAACTTACACGCTACCAGCAAAGCAAAAATCAACGAATTCATAAGGGGTCACTTTTACGGTCATTACGATTTTGACCTTGACAACACACTCTACGTAAGTCTTCATCATCCGTCCTCGCTTTTCGGGTTCTGAGGAGGACATTTTAGATGTTTACTGCTGGAAGATACGAGTATAGAAACAAGGGAGTAGATATGTTCATTGAATCTCTCGCCCGTACGCCTTGTAATCTTTATGTTCAGTTCATCTGCTGATATTTTACCAGGTCTAAATTTCAAGCTGCAAAAAGCAGGATCTAACGTCACCATCGTCGCGTTTATTATTATGCCCGCCGCGACTCATTCCTACACTATCGAGGCGCTCAAAGGTCAAGCAGTGACCAAACAACTCCGCGACACCGTCACAGAGATCCAAAACCGAATCGGGGCTCGACTATTCGACCACGCCGCTCGGTTCCATGGGTAACTATCCGTTTTACTACATGACGTGTCGCCGGGCTAACAGATGCATAACCTTTCAGGGAAGAGAAGTTTATGCCCTCTCCGGACGAGCTGCTTTCCGAAGAAGATCAGGTCCTGCTCAAGCGTCGCATTTTCGCATTAAAGAGGAACACGTTGCCTCCTATTGTTACTCACAACATGGCGGACGACGCCAACGACCCCATTCTTAGCCAGATTCGACGTGTCAAGTTGTTCAACGACAGCTCTGATCGCGTCAAGATTATCTTCCACCCCGATTTCCTGAACAGCAATAACCCTATTCTCGGTCTCGATTACGAAGAGTTTGTTCGTGGGTGTCATCTTGGTGTCTTCCCGAGTTACTACGAGCCATGGGGGTACACTCCAGCAGAGTGCACTGTGGTACGTGTCCCGTTCTTAGTCCATTGTTATCATATTTGCTGAGCGTATTCGTAGATGGGTATCCCATCCATCACTACCAACCTCTCCGGCTTCGGATGTTTCATGCAAGACCTGATAGAACACCCCGAAGACGAAGGTTGCTACATCATTGACCGGCGCATGCAGTCCGTCGAGGACTCCGTGAACCAACTCACCGACAACATGTTCACCTTCACACAAAAAACGCGCCGACAGCGCATCAACCAGCGCAACCGCGTCGAGCGCCTGAGCCCGCTGCTCGACTGGAAGAACCTCGGTATCGAGTATAGCAAGGCGCGTCAGCTGGCTTTGCGGCGTGCGTATCCGGATGCGTTCTATGGGAATGATGGCGAGGATATATATGCGGATACCTTTGGGGACGTGGATTACTTTGGGAGGAGGCGTTGAGAGGATGAAGCCGGGCAGTATGCCTGCGAGCCCGAGGCTGCGGGGTATGGCGACGCCTGGTGATATGGGGACTTTGACTGAAGAGGTATTTTTTTCGGTCCTTTGTTTGCTTTGGGTCTTTGCTGATGCGGCGTATAGATGCAAGGGCTTAATACGAGTGACTACCGTGGCCATAACTGGCCTGGATCACAGGTTGACGAGGAAGACTCGTATCCTTTGTACGTTTTCTCGTTTCTTGTGTCCCTAAAACACTGCTTATTTGTCTTCTCTGCCAGCCCATTGGTCATGAAAGTACGGTCACGGTCAGGTTCGGTTATGAGCGGTGCAAGCACGCCTGGTGGAGGTGCATTTAAGAGCTTGAGCGAGGGTGATTTGATGAAGGCGGATGCGGCTCTCAGCCAGGTCAATGGTATTACCAATGGTTATAGTAAATAGTTGTTGTCTGCCCCTAATTCACTCTTGCTTATATATTTTATTATATCTTGCCATTCATACTGGACTCTGGAGGCATGCGCAAACTTCAAGGCATTTGAAATAAATGTCTATGGGTTGAGTGAATACGCCTGTGCATAGTTAGTAATTATTCAAGAAAGAGAGACAGAGAAAGAGTGACCTGGAGCACGGATTCAATGACAGGAAAAGGCCCGCCTTTTGAAGGTGGATTGAGCCTCCATCATGCCTTAGTCCTGTTTTTACCGCGCCCCTAAAACCTACATCATGCCCGCGTCTCAGCCCAAATGCGGACGTTTAACTTTCTCTTCCGCGACTCTCAGCCATCTCTTTAGCCTCAACCATCGGTCGGCTTTCATCGCTCATAAAAGTGCATTCGTCTGGTCTTCCATCAGACATGTCTCTCTTCAGCACCTCTGGCACTAAAATCGTCGACGAGCAAGGCAACGAAGTCATCCTTCGCGGCGCCTAACACTAAAGATTTCTAACCCAAACCTATTCGCAGACAACATGAACTTAGACGTTCTGAAAAAAGAGTCGGGCTTCAAACACCTGGACTGCGTCATCGACATTTGCGCAAAGCACGGCATCTACACCATCCTTGACCTCCACACCTCACCCGGCGGGCAGAACACCGACTGGCACTCCGACCATGGAGGGCACATCACCGACTGTGCGCTCTCTCTCACCTTGTGTTTTTTTTTGTCCTAATCTTATCTTCCTTTTCTTATTATAGTCTGGAACCACAAGGACTTCCAAAACCGTGTCCTCTGGCTCTGGACCTCACTCACAAAGCACTACAAAAACCACAAACGCATCGCAGGGTACAATTCGCTCAACGAGCCCCCCGACGCCAAGCACACGCGCGTCATCGCCTTCTACAACGCCGTCCGCAGCGCCATCTGCTCCGTCGACCCGGACCACGCGATCTTCTTCGACGGGAACACCTTCGCCTCCGACTTCTCCCACTTTGGAGACGCCCATGAGAGGTGGGACAATGCCGCCTACTCGATCCATGACTATTCGTCTTTTGGTTTCCGGGCGTACAGGAGTATCTAGGCAGCGACGAGCAGAAAAGGAGGTTGAGGAAGAGTTATGAGAAGAGGGAGTGGATGGATGAGAGGGTGTGTGTGTGGAATGGCGAGTGGGGGCCTGTGTATGCCCGCCAGCAGTACGATGGGGACGCCACGGACGCCATCAACACGACGCGGTATAGGATGCTCGAGGATCAACCGGACATCTACTAAAAGGTACATCTATCTATTATCTACTTCCACCCCACTCATGCTCGCCGACCGTCGCAGGACCCACTTCTCCACCTTCCTCGCCGAAAAGCACCGTCTCGCAATCGACGCGTGTGGCGCTGATCCCTCGGCCGTATCCCACATCTACCCCTCGTCGGACACGTCGAATCCGAGATCCCGGAACGGTTCCAGAACCTGTACCCGCACCCCGTATGGACTCTAATCGGGCGGGCAGCAAGACTGTCAAGAAACATCCTCGTCGCGGAGTTCTTAGTCAAAGAGTGGGCGGAGCTGTTCGTTGGAATGGGGGACGACGAGCTGGACGGGCCCGCGGGGAGTTTTAGGTTTAGGGGGGAGGTGAAGAGGGAGGAGCTGAATGCGATTTTGACGGAGAACGCGGTGGGCTTGGTGTGAGGGCACGGGGACGGCGACCTGGGTTTGCTGAGGCACGCGTCGATCGTTTGCAAGCCTGCGCGACCTGCTTCTGACGCCTCCTTTCCCCGCATTCTGTAATGACCAGGATACGGGCGAACGCCGTTTAGGTGATCGATCTCTTGCCCATTTCCTTTCTCCCTCTTCGTTCCTTCAACTAACTGACCAGCTGACTGTGCCGGCCAATCCCCTTCGACTTCAGCACGACCACAAAAGCACGTATATTAAACTCAAGCTGCGAATAAGTATGTACACTATGTTGTATCTTGTATGTATGTAACGTCGTGGAATTTATTCAATGTTGAACATGTACAGTGAATGAACATCAATGTTCATTCAAGAATCAAGTTTCGTGTGTCAAGTTAAGTGTAATTCACAATTTCACATCGACCTCAGCATCTTTATCTATCCCGAAATCTCGCTCTGACCTGGAAGGAAAGGAAAGGCTGGTCTTGCTGGGAGGCTTGCTGGTGGATCTGAATGGACTTCGAGCAACTTGGAGCAGTGGGCAGTGGGCATTCATACGCGTTATGCACATTCATGATCAGTGAGTGGTCGAACCGTAGCGACGCACAGCCCGGGCACGCCAGTGACCATGGAGGCCCAGGAATGATCAGGAGAGGAGGCTAGGGGCGGTTTCGCGTTTTCATCCATCACGATCGCCATCCAGCATGTCCAATCCGAGAACTTTCGAGTTGCCAGTGATTCGAGCTGTCCACTCCGCCTCACCTCAAGTCGGCGGGAACACTACTGGGACGCAATTGCTTTTGAACGCATGCCGTGGACTGAATCCTGATACTACACTTACATACACGCACAGCTACGGTCTTTCTCAAATCCTTCTATATATGGTTTCCTGGCCCGGGAAGACTGCACCTGGGACAAAGAGTGCTTTGGGACATGACAAAGCGGCGTCGACATCGGCACTGCGGCGGCTGCATTCGTGAATGAGGAGACTTGTCTTCATCGTTGATCACTAAACCCCTCCTTCGGTTTTTCTGTCCTCGATGGCTTCTGAGAATGAGATCGACATACCTTTCAGCGACGAGCCCTCGGACGAGAGTGGCTTAGAGTTCTGGAAAATACGAAAGTTGGAGTTCCGGATCCTTATCTTGGGCCGCGCAAATGCAGGAAAGACAACAATCCTCGAGAGACTTGCCGGCACTTCCATAAATGAAGCTCAGGTCAAGCAGGATGGCATGATATTGACCGGTCATGTAGGTCATATTTGAATATTTGCAATCCTTGAGCTCCGATCGAGTTGATGATTGATCATCTGTAGGCGATTGAAGGCCAGAGCAAAGTGGGTTGTTCACAATGTCGTTTTTGCTGGGTACTCACTTGTCCGGATAACTGGTAGCGCGGTATCCACAACATAGATGATGAAATCCGCTTTCGCTCCCTGCCTGGCTTTGTCTTTCATGACTCGCGTGGTTTTGAAGCTGGCTCCTTGGAGGAGCTTTCCACAGTACTGCAATTTGTGGAGGATCACTCATCTAAAGTAAAGCACCTTAGGGAGCAGCTCCATGCTATATGGTATGGATATTGCTTGCTATGTCCAAGTTAGCTCTCTGAGGCATTACTCAGGCTGTGCCTCCCACTTGATGACTCCCGTGAGCTCCTTGAGATTGAAAAAGGATTTGTTGGCTTATTGAAGAGAGATGGTAAGCAAATGCACTGTGATTAGTCTTGGTTTTGACAGTTGGATAGCCCCACTAGTTCTGATCTTTACAAAGCGAGATGGAGCTATTGGGAAAGCTGCACGGTCAATTCTAGACAAGTCTAATTTAACAAGTAGCACTGTCAGCCGAGCAATGAAGAGGGATGCACGTGGCATGGCAGAGATTCAAGTTGGACAACATATGAAGCAACGAGAGGAGGAGCTAAAACAGCTAAGCCAGAGCAACTCTTGCATTGTGTTTCTCACAACTTCTGGTGTGTCTGGACTCTGTCCATCTGTCTAAGCCCTGTTGACAATTGATTTGCTACATTCAGACATGCATCAACCCACAGCTCAGTCAACAGAAGCATGCATGAATTTGATTGAGGCAACAGAGAAGAGTTTGACAGGACCAAGAATCAAGACATTGTTGGCTGTTGTATGGGGCCGTAATCTTTCAAAGTCTGGATATTGGTGTTTGTACTGGTGAGTGAAGTTCCATAATAAAAATAATACCCGAATAATGTTCTAATCACTGTATAGGATGTTGCAAGGAAATAATAGTAAATCAATGGCAGTAGACATTGTATCAAAAGAACTAATTTTGGGCATATTCAGGCCAATCAAGCCAGTTAGGTTCAGATGCACCTGACATAAACTATATGATAAAAATGGTGGTCTTTTATATGGTAAATAGAAGTTGTTAGAGTGTGAACAAGACTAAAAAAAATGGTTACTTTTTTAGATAGTAAGCACCAGTAAGCTTATTTACACTCAAGGCTATCTGCTGACTTTTTTGGTTGTTGTTCTGCAGGGAGTAAGTCTGCATATTAATTATCTGCTTTGTTTATTTGCTGACTTTTTGGTTGTTGTTCTGCAGCGAGTGAGTTTTCATATTATTCCTCTGCCTTGTCTATTTCCTGACTTTTTTGGTTTTTGTTCTGCAGGTTGTGAGCCTGGATATTATCTACCTTCCTTGTCTATTTACTGACTTTTTTGGTTGTTGTTCTGCAGCAAGTAAGTTTCCATATTTATCATCTGCCTTGTCTATTTGCTGATTTTTTTGGTTGTTGTTCTGCAGGATGTGAGTCTGCATATTATTTATCTGTCTTGTCTATTATCTGCCTTTTCTATTTGCTGACTTTTTGGTTGTTGTTCTGCAGCAAGTGAGTTTGCATATTATTTATCTGCCTTGGCTATTTGCTGACTTTTTTGATTGTTGTTCTGCAGGTTGTCAGTCTGGATATTATTTATCAGGCTTGTTTATTTACTGATCTTTTTGGTTATTGTCCTGCAGCAAGTGAGTTTGAATATCATTTATCTGTCTTGTCTATTTTCTGATCTCTTTGGTTGTTGATCTGTAGTTTGTTAGTTTGCATATTATTTATCTTTCTTGTTTATTTGCTGACTTTGTTGGTTGTTGTTCTGCAGTATGTAAGTCTGCATATTATTTATCTGCTCTGTCTATTTGCTGATTTTTCTGATTGTTGTTCTGCAGGATGTGAGTTTGCATATTATTTATCATCTGCCTTGTCTATTTACTGATTTTTTGCTGGTTGCTCTGCAGGATGTGAGTCTGCGTATTATTTATCTGCCTTGTCTATTGGCTGACTCTTTGGTTGTTGTTCTGTAGGATGTGAGTCTGTATATGAGTTATCTGCCTTGTTTATTCACTGATTTTTTTGGTTGTTGTTTTGCAGCTTGTGAACCTGTATATAATATCTCTTTTGGCTTTTTGTTGACTTTTTTGGTTGTTGTTCTGCAGGATGTGAGTGTGTATATTATTTATTTGTCTTGTCTATTAGCTACCTTGTGTATTTGCTGAATTTGTTGGTTGTTGTTCTGCAGCAAGTGAGTTTGCATATTATTTATCTGCCTTGCTTATTTACTGACTTTTTTGGTTGTTCTACAGGTTGTAAGACTGTGTATTATTTATCTGCCTAGTCTATTTACTGACTTTTTGGTTGTTGTTCTGCAGGATGTGAGTCTGTATATTATTTATTATCTTGGTTACTATCTGCTTTGACTATTTGCTGATTTTTTTGGTTGTTGTTCTGCAGAATGTGAGTCTGCATATTATTTATATATTTTGTTTATTAACTGACTTTTTTGGTTGTTGTTCTGCAGTTTGTGAGTCTGTATATTATTTATCTGCCTTGTTTATTTGCTGACTTTTTGGGTGTTATGCTGCAGCTTGTGAGTCTGCATATTATTTATGTCTTGTTCATTTACTGACTTTTTTGGTTGTTGTTATGCAGCGAGTGAATTCATATATTATTTATCTGCTTTGTCTATTCCCTGACTTTCTCATTGTTGTTCTGCAGGTTGTAAGTCTCTCCATTATTTATCTGCCTTGTTTATTTGCTGAATCTTTTGGTTGTTGTTCTGTAGCAAGTGATTTTGCATATCAATTATCTGTCTTGTCTATCTGCTGACTTTGTTGGTTGCTGGTCTGTAGGGAGTGAGTCTTCATATTATTTATTTGCATTGTCTATTTGCTGACTTTGTTGGTTGTTGTTCTGCAGGGAGTGAGTTTGCATATTATTTATCTGTCTTGTCTATTTGCTGACTTTGTTGGTTGTTGTTTTGCAGGGAGTGAGTCTGCATATTATTTATTCTCTTTGTCTATTTGCCAACTTTTTTGGTTGTTGTTTTGCAGGATGTAAGTCTGTATATTATTTATCTATCTTGTTTATTATCTGTCTTGTGCATTTGCTAACTTTTCTGGTTGTTGTTCTGTAGGGAGTGAGTCTATACATTATTAACCTGCCTTGTTTATTTACTGACTTTTTGGTTGTTGTTCTGCAGGGAGTAAGTTTGCAGATTATTTATTTGCATTGTTTATTTGCTGACCTTTTTGGTTGTTGTTCTTCAGGGAGTGAGTTTGCATATTAATTATCTGTCTTGTTTATTTGCTGATTTTTTTTCCTGTTGTTCTGCAGCAAGTGAGTTTGCATACTATTTATCTGCCTTGTCTATTTGCTGATTTTTTTGATTGTTGTTCTGCAGTATGTAAGTCTGCATATTATTTATCCATTTTGTTTATTTCCTGACTTTTTTTGCTTGTCGTTCTGCAGGATGTGAGTTTGCATATTATTTATTCATCTTGTTTATTTGCTGATCTTTTTGGTTGTTGTTATACAGCGTGTGAGTTTGTATATTATTTGTCTGTCTTGTCTATTTGCTAACTTTGTTGGTTGTTGTTCTGCAGTATGTGAATTTGCATATTATTTATCTGTCTTGTCTATTTCCTGACTTATTTGGTTGTTGTTCTGCAGGAGGTGGGTTTCCATATTATTTATCTGCTTTGTTTATCCACTAACTTTTTTGGTTGTTGTTTTGTAGGATGTGAGTCTGCATATTATGTATTTTCTTGTTTATTTACTGACTTTGTTGGCTCTTGTTTTGCAGCTTGTGAGTCTGTATATTATTTAACTGCTTTGTTTATTTGCTGAATTTTTTGGTGGTTGTTCTGCAGAGTGTGAGTCTGCATATTACTTATCTGCCTTGTCAATCTGCTAATTTTTTTTGGGTTTTGTGTTTGGTAGACTCCAGATGAGATTTGTCTAAAAGCTTCTCTTGGTCAACTGTTCGCAATGTATTCTGTGGTATTTATATCTTTTATCCAAAATAATTCCTACATTCTGACCATTTTTTAAGGCTCTGAATGATGTTGAAGCTTTATCATTCATTATTTGCATGTATTCTTGCTTTTTAACTCTTTATTTATGCTAATCCATATTTGTAGCATTGATGATAATAATGCATGCTGTTCAAAAACAAGCTATTGCCTCTACTCGTCCAAATGCTGAAACATGGAGTAAACTCATTTCTTCATTTCTTGAACATCAACAAAACCTTGTAGAAGAAAAAATATCTACTCTTGTCCTACAGGTGGCCAAAATTGCACAAGACATTCATGAAAACAGAACATTTCTCACCAAATTTATAACTTCTACATGGCAGTTTTCTGATAAGAAAGCAGAAATATTTGCAAACAAGCTTGTTCAATGTGTTGATAATAATTTGATATAGTTGCTGTGTTTATTTTTACAATTTCTATGATAAATGTTATTACAGTAAATCACATCACCTGTTGCAAACAGCAGATTCTTAGAAAAGAAAAGACATCTAATCACTCCTAGCAGAGTGGTAGCTATCACTTATATAATATACTTTAGGCAAGGGCCTGCACCATCATTTGGTTCTAGCCCAGATTTTATAAACATAAATCTATGTTATTTGGGCCTGATTATGTTAATTCCTGCCATTGTCTATGTCATTGGTGTTATAGGCTGATGTTTTAGCCATGTTATTGATTGCTTAAGCCTATGTTTTAAGCTATGTTATTGCTGGCCTGGCTGATATTTCATTGTTTGCCTAGAGCTGTGTTATTCCTGTGTTATTCCTTGCTAGCCTAGTATTTCTTTGCTGTTTAGAGCAATATTTCAATGATTTTTTTTTAAAATCAACAATTTATATACCAGTGTGCAAAAGCAGTCCAGTCGCTTAACTAATACAAATCCCTGGTCAAAAGCGCAGAGTAACCTACTAATCCCCAAACCAGACCTGAACTCATCTGCTTCTTTCAAATCCTTCCAACGGCGTCCTATTATGGAGATCGTCAAGAAACTCCCCATTCTGACCGAGCATTTGGAGCCTACTCGTGGTCACAAAAAGTAACGGGGCACGTGCTCACGCGCGGTCATGCACCTCCATCTCCTTCGACAGCAATTCTACTTTTATACAACAAGTGGGTAGAAAACCCGTAAAGTAACTAAACAATTGTGTTAAGGGAATACATTAAATAATTTCTACAAGTTTAGAATCGGGTATGGCCCCCTTTCGCTGCTAAAATAGCCTGTACACGTTCTTGCATGGTATCTATGTGTTTGTCAATGTCAGAGATCGGAAGCAAGTCCCATGCAGCTCTGACTGCATGGCAAAGCTCATCTACGGATGTAGGGGGATGTGGTAAAGCACGTAGGACCTTTTTTAGTTCATGCCAAACGGGCTCGATGGGATTTAAATCCGGAGATGATGCGGGGTGATAGAGCAACGGAATGCCAGCAGTCGAAAACCAGTTCTGTGTCGATTTGCTGCGATGACTTGTGGCTCCGTCCTGTTGAAAATAAACCTTACCCCTTGCTTGAGTTACTTCAGCATGGAAAGAAGCCAGGACGCCCTCAAGGACCTGCTCTTTGTACCGTGCTGAGTTCATCCCACCTCCTTTCCCACCTGGATATTCCAAAATAATCAACGGGCCCTTCATCCCCCTCATGATGCAAGCCCAGATCATGACGCGCACCGAAGACTGCTTGAATGTCGGGACAAGGCAGTCCTCATTCAGTTCCTCGTCGGCGCGTCGTGTTACATAGATTTTGCCGCGGTCGTCGCCAATGTACACATAGCATTCGTCGGACCATCTGGATAAGAACAAGTCCTTTTACTACGTAAGGACTTGTAATGCGCGACCAATAAGTGTCGCGCAGCCGACGGCCTGGCTGAGCAAGGGGAGTCGAAGGATCCAGATGCTCGGTCAGCTCGGGGAGCCTCTTGACGATGTCCATGATGGGCCCCTTCGTGGCGAGCCATTGCCGGCGCGTCAGCGAGTGAGCCAAGAGGGGGTGAGGCTTAGCCTTGCCCAACATATGCCCGATCAAGAAGGATCGAACAGGATGAGTCGCCGAAAGCGTGCCCGCGTGCAATACACCAAGCGTGGCCATTCGATCAAGGAGGATGTGAATAGGGAGGAGACCCGCGAGGGCCTCCACACCTGGGCCTGGGGACGTCGAGAACGCCCCTGTAATCCAGAGAGCAGCCTTACGCTGCATCTGGCTCAATGACAAGTCCTTACATAGTAAAAGAACTTGTTTTCCGGCCTGCATAGCAGGCAGAAATGGTTTCTAACGCAATCATTCGAAATTCTCCCACTGCTATAGTGACCCTGCATGGTTTCTGTATCTCAGCCATTACTGGGCCAATTTTTATGATCTTGGTATCAAAAAAATCCTAAAAATCAGGGTCTTACTGGGCCAATTTTGATGATCTTGGTATCAAAAAATTCGTAAAAATCAGGGCTTTCATGTGGCATGTGTATCCAGGGCTGATTAGGTCATGTGACCTGTTCACACGACCCAAAAAGCGCAAATTTGTGTGAATTTACACTTAAAGCAGATTTCAGTGAGCTAGACAGGCTAAAATGTGTTGCCCAGACCAATCTAGAATAATGTACAAATATTTACATATGTTTTTCAATGATGTCATGGTGTCCAAATCAGGCAAACAGTCAGCTCAACTTGGTGAAAATCCGAAAATTGGTGTTAAACTGACTGGATAACCCATAAAAGGCACACCAAACATTGTAAAACATGACCAAATAACATGGAAATAATGTTCTAAAAGCTTACATAATCAAACTCACAGCAGGACTTTGTGCAATTGCCTTGGATTTGGTAATGCACCAACTTGGACCAAAATATTCTCAGGCATATGTCATGTGAGATGTGTGCACAGACCATCTCTTAGGTAAAAAAAAGATTATCAGTATTTTTATTTTATTTTAATGCCTTTAAAATCTCTCAATATAGCTTATTTACTGTGTTTTCAACAATATTCCGCATTTGGTAAGTCACATAAAGATGTGACAATACGCATGTGACACCATCTTTTAGCCCTGATTTTTCTGATAATTACACACCTTGTTTCAAGGCAATCCGATAAAAACTAAGGGACGTAAGAATTAATCTTGTTACAAGTTTCTTATTGTAGTCTAATAATTAATCTTGTTACAAGTTCTTACGTAGTAAAAGAACTTGTTTTCCGGCCTGCATAGCAGGCAAAAATGGTTTCTAACGCAATGGTTGGAAATTCTCCCACTGCTATAGTGACCCTGCATGGTTTCTGTATCTCAGCCATTACTGGGCCAATTTTGATGATTTTGGTATCAAAAAATTCGTAAAAATCAGGGCCTTCCTGGTCACGTGACCAGTTGATTTTAGGCTTGTTAGATCCGCCTCATTTTTCTGCTTTTTTTGAGTACAAGAACATCCCAATCGGTTCAGATTTGAGCGGACTACATATTATTTACTTATTTAACATGTATTTATGTAATAACATTTCTCGAGGTACTGCCTCACCCCCAAAGTAAGAACTTGTTTTTGCCATGCGCAGCAATGGCCTCTGACCAAGTCACACAATTCAGGGCAATAACATGGTATGTGTAGCGGACCCTGAATTTTATTTCCCACATTCCGAAATCTTGTCTTTACATCCTCTCGTACTGCCCAGGGTACGAGAGACCCGCTCCAACGGACCGGTTACACGGTCTTTTGGAATTCCTGTTGGAGAATCCTACCGCATTCTCTTTCGAACGCCCCTCCGCAGGCATAGGCTAACTGTGTCCGCACGGTTCTCTTCGCCCAGAGAGGCCTTGATACCCGCTTTGGGTTGCTGCAGGTGAGGGAAGTCCAATCCCCAAGTCAGCAGAGGTTGACAGGCCAAGGACGGGGTCGTCCTGCCCGCGCGTTCTTCACTCCTTGCACCCGGTTGCATTCGCTACGACCGGTGGTTACAGAGTCGCCCGCATCTCGAGCATTAGCAACATTTTTGGCTTGGGTGGTTGCGGTGCGATTAGTTGTTCTTGCGATCGGTTGGGTGCCTTAACCTTCCACTCTGCCTTTGTGAATATGGCTGGTATGGGTTTCGGGTCGTCAAGGTGCAGGTGGGTGAGGGTTCTCGGGTCGGGTTCGGGTCTGGAAGTGGGCGTCGGGTTTGGAAGGCGGAGAGAGTGCAGCGGCTGCGGCTGCCAGGAGATGTGCGGGCGGGCTTCGGCTCGTCCAAACGTGGTATTGGCGTAGTGGTGGGGGCCGTCCCTCCCTCGCGGGACTGGGCGTTTAGGTGGTCCGTCCCCCCTAGCAAAGGCCTGGCGCACAAAGGACGCCATTGGAAGGATTCAGAAGAAGCGGATGGGTCTGGGTCTGGTTCAGGGTTAGTAGTTTACTGCGCGCTTTCGACCGGGGATTTGTATTAGTTAGGCGACCGGACTGCTTTCGCGCACCGGTATATAAATTGTTGATTTAAAAAAAAAAACAAAAAAAGGTGTTCCATGCATACTGCGTGGAACGGCCAACCAAGTAAGAAGCAAAGAATGCCACCACATTTGGTGGAAACCCCTGCTTGGCAAGAACAGCCAATAAAACATCATGATTTATTGACGGAAAGAATTGGGCCAGATTGAACGCAAAAACGCTCGTTTTAAGTCCCTTAGCCCACCCAGCGCGCACGATGTGCGTTAAGTAGAGGCCAGCATCCTCAGTGGAGCGTTGCCGAACGCCCCCAACCTGATTTGGATGGAAAACATCAAATTTGACGGCGTCAAACTGAATGCAATTCGAGATCATCTTCTCGATGAGCTTCCCCAAAGTATTCAGAAGCACAATTGGCCTGAAAGACTTCGGGGTGGAATAGGAAGGCTTGCCAGGTTTCGGAATGATAACCGACAGCGAATCCTTAAAGGCGGACGGCCAATGCAAATGCTCGAGGCACCCGTTGGCGATCCGGAGGAAGAGGTCAGCAGCGCCGCCCTCCGATTTAACGAACCACTTCAGGTGCACCCAACTGATGTGGTCGGGGCCCGGAGCGGATCTGCTCGAACACGCAGAGAGAGCCTCTGTGAGTTCAAACATGGAAAAAGGGACCCAATCCCTAACCTGCATGGCAGGGATCTGGTCCAAAGGAGAGAGATCATATTCTCGGCCGGAGGCCAAGTTATACGTACCGTGGAGAGCGTCCCAGAGGGAGTCCAGGGAGATACACGGAGCTCCCTGGTAAGAGAGGGCTTTGCAGGCAGGTAACACACGCTTCTGGGTCCAATTCATCAGATCTCAGGGGCGTTTGTTGGAGTATTGATTGCTTAAGGTAACACATTCTAAATTAGCTTGATTGATTGATGGGATCAATGACATCACATTGTTATATTTATGACATCAGATCCATTACTTCCCTTGGTAACCAATGATGCAATACTCTGATATGCCGTCAACAACTCTTATAACGCCCATACATCACCAAATAGTCTGATTCCCGCAACGCACATATAGTATGATTTATATAGCCCTGAATTTTCTAAAAATTTTACAATTTATTTCATCAGAATCCGTGAAAAATTGATAGAGATACACCTAAAATAAATACTTATGTGTATGAATATTGCACATTAATGACATCACAATCCTTAATTGACTGATGACGCACGCCGAGGTCAAAAATGGGTCGACTATAGTCATTTTTGACCTCGGCGTGCGTCATGCTGTGCACAATGTCGATCATGATCAAATTATTAGGCTTTTAGCATGCAGATCTGATCTGCGGGGTGAGAATGTTATGTAATAAATCCGGAAAAAATATTGAAAAATAGCCTGAATTTTTCTGATTACAAATATATTAATATCATGTGACCAGGTAATTTCCTCATTGAGAAATGACTTTTGGACCCGAGTCTGCAAATCAGTAATCAGGCTCTAACATGCTCAGTTCTGACTCAAATCACATAATTTTAATATCAGAAAATCCAGAAAATTCAGGGCAATAAAATAGGTGGATAAATATTTGCAAATATTTGGTTCTGTTTGTATTATTCAAGAAATAAGCATCTTGCATCCAAGCGTGGGAAAGTTGTGGAAAGCAAAAAAATTTGTAAAATAAGAGAAATTTTTTCTGAGTCCAAATATACTTATACCATGCAATTTGATAACTAAATTGTCAAGCAAATGCCCAAGATAAGAGATTAAATATATTATAATATCATAGCTTCCTGGATTCTTGTTCAAATATCATGAATTTTGTATCATAAAATTTGCAAAATTCTGGGTTATCTGCTGAGTATATTTATGCTCACAAATATTGACAAATATTTGCACTATTCCTTAAATACTTCAATTTATTATTCAAATGAATGATTTCATAACTAATTGTAAATGCTGAGGAATTGTGTGATTTTTTTTTGAGTCTTTAAATATTTTATGCTGTTTTTATTTAGTCTAAAAATTATAATCAATAGCTGGGTATTTGATACTGATGAACTTATTTAGACAATAAAAACATAAAGAACTTGTATTTGCCATGCACAGCAATGGCTGCTTCACAAGTGAAGTCGATCCACATGGAATCCTTGCTGCTGCTATGGATATTGATGAACAATTTGTTCATACTACAGAAAATGAAGTTGAGTACTATGAACTGCTTGATGATCGTGAACAAGAGACCAAGTAAGTTTCTGATCTGATTAGACCTTTTAAAATCTTTAATAATAATCATGCAGGTATCAACAAGTCAATCCTATAAAGTTCCGGTGTGGAGATATTGTTGAAGCCCAACTTTCCTTTATCTGTATCCAAATGAAGAATGGAAAATATAGGATGTTGACAGTTCTTCGGGCAATTACCATTTTGGACACCTCATCTTTAAGGGTGTGTATTGAGTTATTAACATCCCTTCTTGCTTTCTACCATATTGGTACACAGCGTGAGAAAATCTCGACGTCACTTAACTCGTTCTCCACACAACAACCACTTGTCCGATCAACTCAAAACTTGGTACACCGCTTCACCGCAACCCATTGATTATGCCTCCCAAGCCTGGGGACGAGCGCCCTCAAAGCGCCCGCGATACGGGCCAGACAAGTTGAAACACCCTCCGGTCTTTACTGCAGCTCCTGCAGTTGGATCCTCCGGTTCTGCTGCATCTTCTGCAGCTAGAGCTCGCTATACCCCCGATGTCCCTGCTCAGGAACGTCGAGGACCTTTCAGGCCGTCCTCTAGGGCGTCCAGTTCTACGGTTCAGCCTTCTGCCTATGGACCACCCCCCTCTGATTCGGAGATGGCTGATTTCGAGCCCTCCTCAGACGATCAAGACAGCGATGAAGCAGTCACTGAAGGGAGTGTAACTGCGGCATCCATTGCCGTCACCATTGAGTGCGCCACTAAGGCTCTCCTTAGGGGGAGACCGAGTGTTGACGCTTCTCTTGCCGGGTCTCGACGACTCGCTTCCGGGGTTGTTGATTTTATCGCAGCCCTCAACAATGCCGGGTGGATAGATGTTTCCACTGGCGCCCCCCATGGATTCGTCGGATTATCCGAGGCAATCCTCCCTTTTATTCAGCTTCCCCGGGGAATGGACGTCGACGATCAGACGATCCATCAACCTGTCGCAGCTGCTCCATCTGCCCCAGCCCTCTTCCCTCCGGAGAGGTCTGGACCCCCCAATGTTCCCCCTCCTCCCGATAGGAAAGGCAAGGGGAACGCCGACCATCCGAAAGGAGGTTGGAAACCCCAACCGCAACCGCGGCCTGCGAAGGCCAAGGAGGTGGTTCCATTTCAGAGGCCTCCCCCGCCGATTCCTCTACATACCAAGCCCGGCAGGGCGCAGAAACCCGTTCGCGCGGGCTATGCAGCTGCTGCGGCTAAGCCAGCTGCTCCGGCGGCTGGCCCCTTCAAAAGGCCACTTACGCCTTCTGTCCCCCAGGGCAATCCCGCTCCTGCGAAGAAGCAGAAGAGGGAAACCCCTCTTTTCACATTGTCAGGTCCCTCGCGCAAGCAGGTTCTCGTCGACTTTGCCTTGCCCTCACCCCCCGCGGTTGAGGGCGATCGTCTTTTGGACATCATCACGAGGTCCTTAGCCACCCACGGAGCCAGCATCAAGGCCGAATCCGTCTCTCGGGCTTATCGAGGCTACTCAATTGCCACCTCCGGTGTTCCTCGCAAAAAGGATATCGATATCATTCGCGGGTGCGTTCATGATTTCTTCCCAGATGATATTGGCGATAAAATCTGGGTTGGCCTCCCGGCTTCGAAGTCCTACCTTCGAGTGCTCGACATCCCCACGTACCAGCCAAACCAGGCTGGTCCCACCCATCCAGATCACACATAAGGCAGGCGATGTATAAGTCTGCCCTCACTGATCTCCTTCATCTCGACGGCCCCGTCAGGCTCGTCCACAACTCCAAGACCAGTACAACTAGTACTGCGTACTTTAACATCTGGGATTTCAAGACGGGATCTCGCGCCCGGGCGCTCATTGGGCGTTCTTTCATGCTCGGTCTGCACACCTTGATCATCAAGGAGTCCAATCGTAAGGCTGGCGTCCCCCAGTGTCAGCGCTGCTGGCGTTGGGGCCACGCCATTGCGGCATGCAAGGCTTTGTCCTCGCGCTGCCCTATCTGCTCAGGTCCTCATCTGGAAGAGCACCACCGAGACCATGCGGCTTGCTGCAAGGGCTCTACCAAGAGCAACCCGCCCATCCCTGCCACGCCAGCGGGTGAGCCGTACCCACACCACCACTGCTGCTCCAACTGCAAGAAGGAGCACTCTGCTACCTCGAACAAGTGTCGGTTCTGGGGCCTCCGCTTCAATCGCCCGGCGATTGACGCTCTCTATGTGCAGGTACGTGAATGCGTTGTCGTTTGTTGTCCGGCTTCCTCCTCTAACCCGTCGTCCCTAGCTTGATGCCAAGGACACCCGACAAGATTAGAGTACTTTCGTACAACGTAGCTAAGAACTCATTAGCACTCAATGTATGCCTGTCCACGCTCGTTGAAATATACGACGTTATCTTCGTCCAAGAACCGCCCTGGCATATCGTAAGACAAGCTCCCAGCACCGTTTCGAAAGAAGGTGATGATGTTATTGGGACTGCAAACCATCTGGATTGGACTCCGATGTTTTGCCCCCAGCCCGCAGGAGTATCCCCCCGTTGTATCGCTTTTGTGAACAAAGGGCTTGGGCTGCTTCGACCTTCTCTGCGACGTGATCTCATTGACAGTCGCGATATTGTCCTGCTTTCCCTTTATTTGGGAAAGCAAATCTTTAACATTATGGGTGGTTACTCAGATGCTGAACATACGGCTATTAAGCTTCTCGCTGAAAAAGCCAATTCTCTCCCGCCTATGGTCTACATGGGCAGGGACTTCAACTGTCACTCTTCGGAGTGGGATCCCGACTGCCGCTCCCATGGCACGACGGCTATTTCTCTGCTGGACACAGCAGCTTCCCTCGGTCTCGAGCTAGCTATTCCTAGCAACCCGGGACCGACTTTCATTTCGCACAATCTAGATCTGAGGCCTTCGGTCATAGATATGGTGTTCGTTCTGCCGGCTCAAGCTGTGTCTCTCACGACATGCCTTGAACCAGAACTTAAGATGCAATCGGACCATGTTCCGATTAGCACTTTTGTCCGCATCAGATCTTCCCGGTTAGATGCCGGTAAAAGATCGGTACCGCTCGTTGATCAGCATCAATACCTGACCGGCATTCTTGCGCAGATCTGGGGTCTTCCGATCACAGATCTCACTTCCCCGGAGCTCGTCGAGGCCGCGGCTAACACCATTGCTGAGATCTTCGCAGAAGTGTTCACTCGCTTCTCGAAGCCGAAATCTGTCACCTCCCGGTCCTCCTCTTGGTGGACTCCCGAGTGTGCCGAATCCCTGGCTACTTACTTGGTCAGAGGCCATTGCTGCGCATGGCAAAAACAAGTTCTTACTTTGGGGTGAGGCAGTGCCTGAAGACTTACACTGTTATTAACTAAATACATATTAAATACATAAATAATAGGTAGTCCGCTCAAATCTGAACCGATTGGGATGTTCTTATACTCAAAAAAAGAAGAAAAATAAGGCGGATCTAGCAAGCCTAAAATCAACTGGTCATGTGACCAGGAAGGCCCTGATATTTACGATTTTTTTGATACCAAGATCATAAAAATTGGCCCAGTAATGGCTGAGATACAGAAACCATGCAGGGTCACTATAGCAGTGGGAGAATTTCCATTGGTTTTGTTAGGAACCATTTCTGCCTGCCATGCAGGCCGGAAAACAAGTTCTTTTACTACGTAAGAACTTGTAATCGTGCCTCTCTTTCGAGGCATGATTGGAAGTCTTTCCGCAAACTCTGCAAAGAGGTTAAGCGCAAATTCTTCGAAGAACGCGTCGTCGATATTGCATACTCCAACAAACGCCCCTGGGATCTGATGAATTGGACCCAGAAGCGTGTGTTACCTGCCTGCAAAGCCCTCTCTTACCAGGGAGCTCCGTGTATCTCCCTGGACTCCCTCTGGGACGCTCTCCACGGTACGTATAACTTGGCCTCCGGCCGAGAATATGATCTCTCTCCTTTGGACCAGATCCCTGCCATGCAGGTTAGGGATTGGGTCCCTTTTTCCATGTTTGAACTCACAGAGGCTCTCTCTGCGTGTTCGAGCAGATCCGCTCCGGGCCCCGACCACATCAGTTGGGTGCACCTGAAGTGGTTCGTTAAATCGGAGGGCGGCGCTGCTGACCTCTTCCTCCGGATCGCCAACGGGTGCCTCGAGCATTTGCATTGGCCGTCCGCCTTTAAGGATTCGCTGTCGGTTATCATTCCAAAACCTGGCAAGCCTTCCTATTCCACCCCGAAGTCTTTCAGGCCAATTGTGCTTCTGAATACTTTGGGGAAGCTCATCGAGAAGATGATCTCGAATTGCATTCAGTTTGACGCCGTCAAATTTGATGTTTTCCATCCAAATCAGGTTGGGGGCGTTCGGCAACGCTCCACTGAGGATGCTGGCCTCTACTTAACGCACATCGTGCGCGCTGGGTGGGCTAAGGGACTTAAAACGAGCGTTTTTGCGTTCAATCTGGCCCAATTTTTTCCGTCAATAAACCATGACGTTTTATTGGCGGTGCTTGCCAAGCAGGGGTTTCCACCAAATGTGGTGAAGTTCTTCGCTTCTTATCTTGTTGGACGGTCCACACAGTATGCATGGAACGCCTTTGTCTTTCCGCATCAGTCTGCGGATGTGGGGGTAGGGCAGGGTTCTGCTCTATCTCCTGTTCTGTCGGCTCTTACGTTGGCGCCCATAATGCGTCTCTTCGAGCAGCATTGCGATAAATGCTGGCTCCTTTCCTATGTTGATGACAGCACGCTCATTGTGCAGTCGAAGTCGCTCGACATAAATTGTTTGCTCCTCAAAAAAGCTTACAAGGTTATTTTCGAACTGTTTACTCAGTTTGCTCTCGTCCTCGAGCACGACAAGTCGGAGATTTATCACTTCGACAGGTCGCACTTGGATTACAATCCTTCGATTGATCTGGGCTACGCCCCGTTCACTGGAGCGACTCCCTTGAAGCCCAAGCCGTTCTGGCGTTACTTGGGTTTCTTTTTTGACCGCAAGCTCACCTTCCATGAGCATGTGCGATTCTACTTGACCAAGGCATTCTCATTGGTGGAAGCCATGAGAATGCTTGGCTTGTCCACTCGCGGTTTGGAGCCTACTGAAAAGAGGCTCCTTTACCGATCTTGCGTGGTGCCCATAGCTACCTATGGGTATCATCTCTGGTTCTTCGAAGGCGCTCGATGCAAGGGTGCCTTGAAACTTTTAGGCCAGATGCAGCGTAAGGCTGCTCTCTGGATTACAGGTGCGTTTTCTACGTCCCCCGGTCCCGGTGTGGAGGCCCTCGCTGGCCTCTTCCCCTTTCATCTTCTCCTTGAGAGGCTCAACTACCGCGCAATTCTGCATGTTGGTACCCTCTCGGAGACTCACCCCGTTCGGTCTTTATTGGCCGGGCACATGTTGGGCAAGGCTACGCCTCACCCCCTCTCCTACCATTCAATGTCCCGCCGTCAAAAGCTGAACACGAAAGGTCCTATTTCGGAGATCGTCAAGAAACTCCCCATGCTGACCGAGCGCTTGGAGCCTATGGCTTAGCATGCCCGGCCGGGTCATCGTTTCCGCGACCGCTATTGGTCACGGGTCACCTTCGAGGAATCTCTGGCCCCGCTTAATGAGGACAGGGATTTCAATTATTACCTCAACTTCATCTTCGACATGTTCATGTGGGATGAAGGGGGTGTGTGCATTGGCTCACAAGCACGCGTGTAGGGCTGCTCATTTCCCCGTGGACTTTGGTTTGCGGGTCACTTTTGATTGTCTTCGTGCGGAAGGCGACACTCGCGTGGCGGCACGCTGGGCCAAGGCTGCAGCTGACCGTCCACAACATCTGGGTCGCGATTTCCTCCAGCTTTCGACACTGGGTAAGAAACTGCGTCCCATCCGTCCGGCTACTCGAAAGGGTGGACCTTATATTGGCGAATCCGGAGGCGATGCTGCTTCCTTCGCGCGCTTGTGCAGGTGTATACTGAATCATGCGCCAATCGGTTCGTATTACGACCGATTCAACATCCAAGAGCCTCATGGCTGCCCCTGCTGCGGCACTCCTCGCAAGACCCGCTCACACATCCTAAAGTACACCTGTTGCAGCTACCTTCATGTGTAAATAAAGGTAACTTGTCCAAAAGGGACCTTGCATCAGGTGGGTAAACCGCCCAAGGGTGTAATTTGACAGTAGACCGTCAACTTACCAAGACCGTGATTTGACCGTCAACGGTCAAATTACCGTGGACGGTCAATTTACCAAAAACCGTCAAATTACCAAAAAGTACGGAAAAGTACAGTAAATTCAGAAAAAAAGGTGGTTAATGGGGTAATTATAGGGATAAAGAGGGGGCCAAAATCAAGCACAAATTATCAGGGTCAAGAAAAGGTCCAAAATAGGTGTAAATAAACAGAAAAAAAGGGGGGAAATGCGAAAAAAAAGCAGTAAAAAACAGGGAAAAAGCGAAAAAATAGGGGGGTGAGGGAAAACGGAGAATGTGAGCAATGCAATACATAGGGGGGATGTTTTAAACAGGTTAAATGGACCCAAAAGCGACAAAAAAAAGGGGGAGAATTGCGAAAAAAAGCAGGGAAAAAAGGGAAAATGCGAAAACAATAAGGGAGGGGGGAGGGATGGAGGGTGTGGGCTTGAAACAGACTAAAGCAGGGTGAATAGAAAAATGATTTGAAATTTAAAAGAAAGGTAATGTAATGGGAGGGAAGATCAGAAATAAAATAGCAGGAAAAAGACGAAAAAACGAGGGAATAATGGGTGAAAAATGCAGTGATCTGAAATGGAACTATTAACATAAAAAGGTTAAAATATATGCAACTGAAAGGCAGGGGTTCTATAGGAGTAATGTTTGATAACAAATGATGAGCAAAGCAAGGGGCAGTGGCGACAAGAGAGGTACGGCGACGAGGAGGACGAGATTGGCATTGGCGTTGGCGTTGACGAGGGGGTCAGCAGATAATAAGCATGCCGTCGGCGACGGTGACGGAAATGAATGGCGAAGGAGGCGTCAACAAAGGCAGAGATGAATGCAAACGAGTCGGTGGCGGATAAAAGTAGACGAAACGGTGACGGTGCTGGCGGACGGTGCTGGCGATAACGGCGGTACTGGCGATGACGAAGGGGCTGGCGACGACGACGGTGGGGGCAGAGGTGGAGATGGATGTACTATGGTAGGCGTAGGTGATAGGAAAAGCCTATGTGATCATGAGACAGAATTCAAACAAAGAAGAAAATGGTGCTTACGAATTACGCCAACTGACACAGCTTCTCAAGAACCCAGCTCACGTCGTCAACGGCTAGCTTCCACGACGACGTGGCTTGGTTGGTTTGATGAAGCGCCCTCCCCCAAAAAAACAGAGCGGCGACGATGCTGGGCCAGCCGTTTGTACCGGGCTTGTCGAGGGCATCCCAATCCCCCAATGTGAGCCTTGCGGTTGTATCCGGTACAATCCGCCTCCAATCAGGTTGGAGGACGGCCCACCAGGCCCAAAACTCCGTACCAAATTGATTGGCATCAATCGAGGGGGAGTATGTCGGAGCGCGAGCGCGCTGAACCCACTCTTTAATCGAGGAAGGTCGCGCGGTGGTTGATAGTTTTGAAGAGCCTTCGAACTTGTAGGAGCCTTCGAAAAGAAGCCAAAGGTTGACCAGGCGGTCCCATTGGACTCCTAACGACATTCGCTTGACGAGCTGCAAGGTATTCTTGATGGCGGGCTGGCAGTCCTTAGGCAGGGATGGCAGCGATGGCAGCAGAGGCTGCTTGGCCGAGGTTGATGCCGAAGGGGTTGATGCCGAAGGGGTCGACGAGGACGAGGACGAAGGGATGGGTATCAGTGGTGCCGAAGACGGCGGGAGGAATTCCCCAACGCCCAAGGCCTTGACTCGCTTAGACGGGGGGTCCTCCTCCGTGTCTGGCACACCCTTCCGCTTCCCAGCCCTTCCCCTGTTCTCCTTGTCCGACGGTCGCCTCTTCTTTGACCCCCCGTCCCCTCCAGCGGCGTCCTCAGCGTGTCTCTTATGACCGATGGGCGTAGAGTGCACGTGTTTGTGTGTCGAAGCTACAGGAGCGGAGGGCGTGGTGTTGGAAGGATCGCGACGGCGTCGAGGATGGCCAAACTTAATGCCCGGTGGAGCATTCGGCATGGGGGCGGATAGCCGATTGGCAACGGGGTTGGAGGGCAGCGACCCAGCAGGTTGAGGAGTCGACGGGTTGATGGGCGCCGTCCCAGCAACGACAGCCGGCAAAGCAAGTGTTGGAGAAGAAGGGGAAGGAGGAGCACTGGGGGGGCAGGAGGACCGGTCATGTGCAGGGGTCAGAGGCCGTGGAGTTGGGTCATCGGCAATGGGTCGAATAGGTACACCACCGGCGGCGCCGTCGACATCGTCCAAACGAGCCTGCTGACCCGTAGTGGGCGTTTGCGAGGGACGGAGATCATCCCTCACGCTCGCCACCATACCACGTCGTTCATGGACCGAGTCCGCGACCTCCTTGGCACCCGGGCGCTGGCTCTGACTTTTCTTCTTTTGGTGCTTCGAGGAAGAGGAAGGCTGCGGAGGCACAGAGGCAGGGACTTGAGTTGTTACGGGAGGGTTTCGGGGTGCTGCAGTACCACTGGCTTGAGTAGTCGACGATGCCATTTGGGAAACAAGCGGGGTGTCGTCATCGGAGTCACCCCCGCCGACTGCGTGGTCGTAGTTGACCGAATGATTATCAACAACCGACAGCAGCGACGTGGCACTGCTAGGAAGCGCGGCTGCTTGACAGTCCTCACGGGCTGTTGTTTTTCCAATGAGACTTGAGAATCGAAATGGAATAGTAAATCAACGCACTGAAACACTTCCTCAGGAAGCTCGAAAAAACCGGGACAACATGCTCCTTGTAACCCGCCTGCTCCGCCTCGCCGAAGTTCATTTTGACCGGTCCTTGGACTGAGCCAGAATGAAGACTGTAGATAGTGTCAGAATAACGGAGAATGGTTGAAGGGGTAAAATAAATGAGCAGACCTTATGATATTCAGACGCCCCTTATCCGCCGGTTCGGGACCACCCATCATGAAAGTGGTTGGCATGCCAGTGAACTCGAAGACCAAGTCCAGGATTGGCTGCATGAATGCGGTGATTCCGTCAATACACCTATAAGACAAAGATCACGGTTTGTAAGCTTCACGGAGAGTAATATAAGGGAAATAACGCACGTTTGGCGGGCCTCTGGATCCGTCGACGCAGGACGACTGATAGTATGCTCCCAATCTTGGAGCAGTCGCCTGTGCTCCTGCTCCGCCTTAAGGTTCCAATATGTCTTGTCGACGTCGGGAAGCGCTTTGAAGAGAGTGCGGGCAACTTCTTGGCGCATGTTGATGTCGACTCGCCCCGTTTTCGAAAATTTTAACGAGGACCTTTTCGAGACCGTGAATGCCTCTTCGACCTGGTCCTTGTTTAACTTCGCCCACATATTGCTCGCAATCGGCTTGCAAGGCTTGAATGACGACGCCCCAGTCAAGCGGCATGTGAGGATGGTGAGCGGATCCTCTAGGTCGAGCTCCTTGGTGGCTCCGATTTCCTTCTCGTGACGGTAGGTGATCCAACGAATAATTTGCTGAAGGAGCAAGACGATGAGCGAAGGAATTCAGTGACAGAATCAGACAGATGAAGGAAGTCGGAAGTAAACAAGGGAGTTCGAGAGCACGTGCTTTCGACCTTGTGATATCAATCGCGGGTCTTGTGACACTGATATCGAGCGCGATCACGAATAAACAAATGAACTTACACTTGTTCGGTGCGTGATAAGCTCCCTTCGCTCTTCATAAGCCTTGGAAGCGGCTCGATACTCCTCTAGCGACATATCTTTGGCATTCGGTATAGGTGGCTCTCGGTCTGGTTTGGAATCGTCGACGGCTTTCAAATGATCCTCAGTTGGCTCCTCGTCCATGCTAAGTTCGACGGGAAACCTCTTGAAGAATCGTCTGGCAACATCCTTAAAGAATTCGTCCTTGGACCCATTCCTAAGAGCTTCTGCGTAACCGGCTCTCTGCTTTTCGAGGAATTCAGATCGTTGGCCTTGAAACACGGAGCGCGCAGGCATACTCGACGACAGTGAACACGAAGATACGGCAGAGGAGAAATCAAGATAGGTTATGAGGTCGTAGGAAGAAACTCGTCGAAACGATTTGAAGTCGTTTCTTATATAACCCAGCCCCTACGAATGAAGCATCGGTGAGTATCCCAATTTATCCCCTGCTCCGAATTTGATTTGCTTACCTCAAAGCCGGATGAGGGAAGAGGGTTGAGGAACGGAGATTTCCTTCAGGGTAGTCGCGCGACGGTATGTCATGTAATTGAATCTCGTGGCAATTCTCGCCTAAAATTTCTCTTTGTTTGGACTTCGTCTTCAGCCTTCGAACGCCCCCACCCATGAGTCAAAGTCAAACCCCAAGTTCTCCATCGTCGCTCACTATGTCGACCCCACAGACTCCTCGGCGAGGTTATCGACCTGCTGGTAGGGCCATCTCACCTCCGATCCCAATCGATCTCCTTTTCTGTCGCTGACTATTCCCTTTTCCGCAGTACCGCCATCTTCCTCGCCACGGCTGGCGAGAAACTTCACTGCGACACCAATCAAAGGTTCGCTTTCCCCAATCAAGTTTTCCTCGCCAACAAAAGGCCCCGCTATAGGTCAGATAGCGAGCCAGCCCTTTGACTGGCATGAGCTTACAGCATTAGTAACAGGTCGTGCTCAACGTACTCAGACGACAACCACGACTACCACGACAACTCCTACTGCATTTGGGATTCAGGTCGAAACCACCACACGCACCGTAACGACCTTCGAAGACAGCGAACCAGAGGATGACGCAGGTCATGGAATCGCTCACAACCCTCCTCATTGCCAAACCAACGAGGAGGCCGCCCTCCCGAGCCTCAGCACTGTTCCGACTGTGAGGAAGTACCTACCCCTTCACCCAAGCCGCCTCCCATTCGTCGGGGGAAATCGTGTTTACCTCCTGACACGGGCGCAGCGGCCAGGGATCTACGACGACTGGTACGCGTTTTTGCCTTGCTCTTTTAATATCTGAACCCTTTCTGATCTCTACACGCAGGAAGGTCGTTCTGGCACTCACCAAAGGTGTCAAAGACCCAATCTACGAGTTACGTGCAGACTTCCAGGACGCCAAGGAAGTATATACAGTTGCCTACGAGGAGGGTACCATTTCGGCGGTACCCGTCGCAGGCGGCGGCTTCGACACGGGGCCTTACGTCGATGAGCCAATTGATCTCGACGAGATTGGCGTCAGTGGCTTGCGTAATCTCGGGCTTCGCGAATACTACATTCCGCCCCCTAGCGAGCTCAAGCGCCCAACCTCGAACCTGAAATTCTATCTAGTTACGAAAGGCGAAGCTGTTGGAATATATGGGAATTGGTATTTTTAAAATATTACTTCAAATTCACAGATCTCACAATTTAGTTTAGGCACCAAGCCGTTGTTAGAACCGAGCGCGTTAAAAGGCGCGGCGGACGCGCTCTCAAATACGATTCGTGGCGAGATGCACTGATCGCATACACTCTGGCCTATGAGAACAACGAAATTGAGGTTTTTCCTGTCTCAGGCGGAATCTTTGACACCCCTATCGGCCACGAAGACCCTGAACAGTTGTTCTTTTGAATCGTAGTTTAACCCCTCTTCATAAATGGACTTCGGAGCTCGCCGTTTTCTATTGAGACGGCACTCCATTACTATAAATATCCACATTTGGAAAAGTCTTAGTCCGATCCAATTTCCGAGAGCCCAGACCAGTACATATTAGGTATTTTCTTCATCATTTGGCAATTTTCAAGCTTCGCTGTCAAATCCAATCGCTTATTTTCATTTTTCTTCCAAGTTCCCTGGCATGCTACGCGGTCGGCCCATCCTTGACACCTAGGGTCCTCTCGGTAAAAGGAGAATAACGTATTCCCTTTTTTTCTCTTTCGTCAATCACATTGATGCGTTCCTTGACCACTCAGGTTTTCACGCCGGGCATTTACTCGGTATTTCACGGCGGCAGGCCTTCAGACGGCAACGATTCGACCTTCAATGGCTAATTTAGGTCACGCCTCGCCCCGTCAACGTTTAACAACTTACTTAAAGCTCAGGCCGTGTCTATTTCTTTGTGTCCGTCGCCTCAGTGTCCGTTGCTTCGTGCCTGTCCTTCGTGTCTGAGGTTCAGTAAAGGTGTGTCCCCAGAAATTAATGAACAACGTCAAAACTAACTTGGGATTAGATGAATTCTGGAGCTCAGCCCCCCTCCGCATGCCGTCGCTGCTTCGGGTGCTTCGCCAAACGAAGCAGGAATTTTGTATGTGCCGGATGCAACCGTGCTTTTTATTGTGTACGCGTTTTGTATTTATTATTTTCCTTCAAATCTGAACCCCTCGACTAGAATAAGGCATGCCAAATCACACACCGAAATATTCATCGACCGTACTGCAATGACGCCGAGATTCCACCCGACCTGAATCTCGGCGTAGCGTGGTTAGAAGCTAACAAGAATAGGGTCATTCGAATTGCCCTTGGGCTTATCATGGTTGATGCCGCACCCGAACCCTATAGCCCACTTCAGGAGAGGCTGAGAGTTATGAAGGAATACGCCAATGCCTGGGCAGCGTGCTTCACGCTCGTCATGCTCCAAGTCAACCCGCTGCTCCCTGCTTCCGACAGGATCGCCATCGACACAACCGCGGTAAACCTTGTCGACTGCCGTACGATTTCGCAAGAGGAGTCTATACATTTCAAAGTCAAGGAAGTAGACGAATTTGCGGTGAATATACTACTCAAGGTTCATAGTTTCAACAACGCGAATTACGGGTTAATAGCCAAGAAGATTTGCATAGATTTCAAGCATGAGTCTCAGTTTTGAGACCTTCCGTCTATGCGATTGGATGTCAAAAGGGAACTCGAAAGGCTATCAACCGATGGGGGGATATCAGGATTAGTGCAACTTATATTGTTACAGCTAAATAGTCGTTATTTCGCGTAGACGCTTGCTTTAATTAGGATCTTATAAATGAATATTCTTCACTGCCTGTAGCATTGCGTGTCACCACAAGTTCGTCGTCGTGCTTGTAACTGAAAGCCGTAGTATGAACTTGAATGGGCGGGGGGTACTAACGATTTACGACCCATAATAATACTTCTCTGGCGTCCGAGACCTTCACCTGAAACGCTCATACCTTTGCAGTATCGTCTCCTCTGGGTTCAGATTCTATAACGAGCCAGTTGATTTCTCATTGAAGTTGTATGAGTCTATAGATGATTGATAATTGATTTACTTAAAGATCGACTCTGTGTACATTCCAAAGGACGGCGATTTCAAGTTTGTGATAGGGTAGGTAATAAATAGCATTCGTTTTCTACCAGTTGGTTTACAAATTTTGTCAGGTTACAGGCATACAAAGTACTGGATCCAAAGAGGCGGTGTGAATGAAGAGACTTAATGTTATATCTTAAACTTGAAGCCGGCTTCACGATATCTATCTTGCTTTGTCCAATGTTTAGAGGTTCGATTGCCTCCCGACCTCTAGGATTAAGTAGTCTACGAGGATTAAGTAGTCTACGAAACTAACAAAACTTATGGGTTCTACGAAACTAACAAACCTTACGGGTTAAAGAGGGTTAAAGTACTTCAAATTTGATTAGAGAAGGCTGCGAGAGCCATGAGTTTAGCGAGTCCAAAGCATAAAACTAATTCAAATGGGCTTCAAGGCTAGCTACCTGGTACTGCGTTAACGGCCAATGATAAAGGTCTACTAAGTTATGGTCTCACTGGCGTGCAGCATTGTGTGCTCGGAAGCTAAATCATATTGGGCTACAAAATTACAAGAAATTTATACAGCGACAGGTTTTTTATTCGACTTTTCCCAAATGCTCTCCAGCTCCTCCAGCGTCGAATACAAAGAGAGGCCGTATTCAAGCTGGTTGGATAGATCGCCGAGCAGTGTGGCCTTCTCCGCAGGGTTCATAGCGCCCAGGACAGCGGCTGACTTCTTATAGCCGTTGTCCACCCAGCGAAATATACCCCCGGAGCTGTATTGAGTAAAGGAATAACGGCGTTCGTCTGCTTGGATACGTACATTCGAGTGGTGGATCGCGCTGGATGGGATGAGGATGGTCGAGCCCGGAGGAAATTCGATGACCAAGCCGAGATCCCAAAGAATGAGATGCCCGCCTTTCTTGTAGTCATACTCGCCCAACGCGGTGATAGCGCACCAGCCGAAGGCCAGATTTCCAAAATCGGCGTGCTTGGTACAAACGGTTCGAGGGCCGAAATTCAGGGTGGTGGCTGCCCAAGGTGTTTCTGGCCAGTTTCGACGCAGCTCTTTCTCCTCCGGGTGCGGGTGCTTTTTCGTCTTGCGCAGCATCTGGTCTTGAGAGATGATGGCGGAAAGGTAGTCATACTGATAGCGGTAGAGTCGAGGGGCCCAGGTGGTGAACGCGCCTGGTGGTTGAGTCAGACGGTCGAAAGGTTTGGCAGGCGTTCGTACTCACCGGTTGCAAAGCCCGAGATGCGTTGGAAAACCTCCTCCTCCATGAGCTTTTCGAGAATAGGTTCGTTGTGCGCTTCCTGAACAAGAATCCTGGGGTGGGTCTGACCCCCGCCGTGAGATATACCAACTGCAAGGGCGGGGAAAGCGCCGCGGCGGTGCTTCAACTCTTTTTTTTGGAAGCGAAGGTGGTGTCTTGCCTCTTCAAGGCGTTCGGCTGCGTGGCGGTGAGTGGCTTCCCATGACCCGTCTCCGCGAGGCTGGCCCGCGCAAACTCCAATTACCAGGTCATTGTTATCGAGTAGGGGCATCGAGCTCCTAGAATTAGGGTTAGCCATATGAGGGGTAAAGTGCTAAAGTGGGCGAAAACTTGCCTCCCATCCCACTCTTTTAACTCCAGTTTATACCGAGACTGCGGGCCCGTGAGTTGCTTGAGGCTGAACGTTGTGGTGTGGGCAATTTCGCGTTGAGAAATGTAGCCGGTAGAGGCGATTTCGAAGTCTTGGGCGTCGTAGGTCGACGAAACGCTGGTGGCGCCTTGAATTTGCTTGAGAGCCAGCGTCGGTTTCGGTTCGATTTCCTCTATTCTCGCCCTCTTCTTCTTCTTGTTCTTACGCCCTTGCGCCTTCTTCTTCGCTTTTCTCTTTTCCTTCCGGGTCGGCGGTGCAATAGGGGAGGGCGAGCGCGAGCGCGAAGCAGTTAGAGTAGGTGGATTGGAAGTCGAGGGCGGGGTCGAAGCGATTGGAGCAGGGGGGTTGACGGCTGGGCTGAGGGTACGCGGCAGGGGTTCCGGGGTAGCCGCTCTGGATTCGTCTGTTAAGGGGGTCAAAGGGGAGTCGATTGGGCCGATTTCTTCGGGATCGGAAGAGTCGGAGGCTTGAGACCAACGGTAGATGCCTTCGAAGACTCGGTTTTTGAATTGGAAGCTGGGGTCGGCCGAATAAATTCCTGTAAGAGGGTGTCAGTTGGGGCGGAGGGAGAGTATGGGGTGGATGAGGGGTACACGTCGGCGTCAGGCCCATTCCCTGCGGGGTATTTGCTAGACGCCGAGGTGGCCCTCGACGGTTTGGAGCGGGCGCGGAAAGCGAATTCCTTGCGAGGTATCCGCGTTTCCGTCACCGTGGTCCACGGTGGGTGGAAGATGGAGGGGGTGCAGGTTTTACTCACCTCCATTGGAAGAGGGCATCTTCGCATCTTCTTCTTGTCCAGTGGCCGAGGGTGTAGGGTGGGTGAGGTTGTGCGGAGGAACAAGACACTGATTGTTCTTAGAGTTTCCGTTGACTGCAATCTGGTGGACATGTGATCGCGCTTGGTCACGGGATAAGACGCGCCGCCTGTCACGAGCTACGACACGCGACATCCAAGAGGCATACCGCCCAACCCCTCCAAGTCTCCTTTGGCTCTGCTTTCGAGTTATGGCATCCACCGCGGGCCGACATTCTCAAGCCAAACGCATCCGTGTTGAATTGAATGAAGACGGCGCCGAAGAATTCGACGTCCAGTGGCGGGAACAACGTCTCCAAGGAGGTAGGGGCAGAGGGTATCAATCGTCTGGGTCCGCGGTCGCTGGGGACTCACGCCTGCCCGCTGACGACCCAAGCATTGGTTTGGACCCCAATGGCGATGCTTTTAACGAGATGCTCGACGCCCGCTTTGAAGACGTGGTTGATGAGCCCGAGCCTCTAAGGAAGAAGAAAAGTTTAGCCTCGGTATGTTGTTCAGGTTATCTAAAAATTTCTGACTAATTACCTATTTCGAAGGCACGTCCTATGGTCCTATGGAAGGAAGGATTTCGAGACCTTTATCTCGACGAAATGCTTCGGTGGGAAGGCCGGGGGGATGCTTGGGTGGAGGGGGAGGCGGCTTGTGCCGACTGCGCGGCTCGTAAGGTCACATCGCCTGCTCCTGGTGTGTATCGGTGTGCCGAATGCATTCTCCCATCTCTCCTCTGCAAGGAGTGCTGTCTCAAGCGGCATCGCATACTCCCATTCCACACAATCAAGGTAAAACACCGCATCCAATGCCTTTCTCTTACTTACTCTTCTCTAGGAGTGGACTGGGACGTCTTTCATCAGTACTTCTCTCAAGAATCTCGGCCTTCGGCTTCAGCTCAACCATATGAGCATGCGATGCCCGAACCCGGAGCCCTGCCACAAGCAATTCGCGGTCCTCCATACGAACGGCACCCACGAAGTTGCCGTGGATTTCTGTGCATGTATTCGGGCGACTTCGAAAATTCGCCAGCTACTTCGTCGCGGGCTCTATCCAGCAACTCAGGAGATGCCGCGAACCTGTGCGACCTTCGAGCTTCTCCAGCAAATGCACATGCTGCAGCTCACGTCAAAGTGTGCGACCTACGACTATTATCGAGCCATCGAGAAACTCACCAACAACACTGGCGTCGACCTCCCACCCTCCAAATATCGCTCTCTCCTTCGTATGGGCATTCAGTGGCGTCACCTAAAGCTTATGAAAAGAGGTGGCCGGGGGCACGACGAAACAGGTGTGAAGGGAACGAAGGAGGGGGAGCTTGCCGTGGTGTGCCCCTCCTGCCCGCACCCCGGGATAAACCTTCCAGAGGGTTGGGAGAATGCTAGCGATGGCTCACGGTATGTTTCCTTCACCGGCTGTTACAAATTTTGTTTTTAACATTTAACCATTTTATTCAGGTTCCTCTATTTTGTTTTCCTGTGTATGGATGCAAACTTCCGCCTTAAGAATCAGCTGGTTTCAAATTATTCAGCAGATCCGGGACTTGGGACTGGGCTAGCCTATATGATCAAGCGCGAGCCTTTGGAGGAGTATGTACAAAGTCGGATAAAGGACCTTGATGTGTGTATTATGCCCCTTCCTTATTTTACGACAATCTTATTGTGAGGTTTTAGGAAGAAAGTACGAAAGGTTGTGGTCTCCAAGCTGTGGAACAGGCACATACCCGGTTCAACAAGGGCTTGCGTTACACTGGTATTTCGGCGGTTTCATGTGGACGAAGTGAAATGGTTATGCCATGCTCAATTGGGAATCTAAAGAAAGGCGAGAAGTAGGTTTTTCATTATTTATTTTTTTTCCTTTACTAAGCCTTGCTAAGGTATGCAAATATGGACTATGGCTTTGGCCGCGTTCTTCAATTCCTATATGTCCTGTGGGTCCTTATCAGCTATGATGCTGCTTGTCATTGGTTCGTAAATCTTTATCGCCGCATCAACACCCATTGGCCGGAGGATATTAAGCCAAAAGAAGGGGTTAACATTGAGCCCTTGATTCCAAAATTGCATGATGCAGGACACAAAAAAACGAAGAATCATGAACAGTTTTCGTTTAACTTGTTTAAAGGTGTTGGGCTCACTGATGGGGAGTGCCCTGAGCGAATTTGGGGTCCACATAATCCCCTTGGAAACTCCACAAAGACAATGGGTCCAGGTTCTCGACATGATGTCCTGGATGATCATTTTGGCTTTTGGAATTATGAAAAGTACATCTCTATGGGTAAGTTCTTAACTTTGAATGTTTTTCCTGCTTTTAGATTATAACATTTATTTAAAGGAAAAACACTTATGCGGAAATATCAAAAGGCCCTACCAGAGCGAAACCAGCAGGTAGAAGCCCATCGTGGTTTTACAGCCTCGCTCGATCCTGCTGATGTGGAGAAATGGACTGCTATGTGTAATGAATGGGAGTCTGATCGTTTTCCGAGGACTGCCCCAAATCCTTATGAAGTAGAGGGGTCAAGTGGGTATTACACAAATTCCTATATATTTATACTGATTAAATTATTAAATTTCAGACATAACCCAGGCTCAAGCTGAGCAGGAACTTGAAAATGAAGAACAAGAAAGGCGCTTAGGAAATCAAAGCATACAGTATCATGAAACCAGTGGATGTTCATTCCTAATAAAAGGCTTCAAGATTGAGGAATCCCAGTATGTTCAACTGAATATTTAAATGTCTTGGAAATAAATTAAAATACATTTTTTATTTTTCATTTTAGGCATTCTATATTGGAATTGCTGAAGAGCAATGACACAGAGTCTCTTCTCCAAAAACGCACAGTTCTTTGGAAGGAGATTGAAAGTTGGCGACGATTGCAGACCGTGTATATGCCAGGGCTTATCCAATACCACCATGACTTGGAATTACGTGAACCTGGAAGTACTATGGAAAGCGAAAATCCTGAAGAAGCTCTACTTTGGCTTCCATCTGCTTTGCCTAATGATGTCCGGAATGTTGTTTGTACACCAGGGCTGGCTTCTGCTGAAGAGAAGTTGCAAACTGCTCAGTGCTATGATTCTTTGACTGGCATCCGGGATACTTTACGGCTGAAAACTCGGATGGTACATTTCAAAAACAAGAACATTCGGGGCCAACGACCTAATACACGTTCACGTTCCATCATTGATCGAGTTCATGACCAGGCCAAGAGGTTCGCACGGCAATATCGGATTGCTAGAGAGGCCAAGTTATCTCTTTCGGGCCCTGGACAATGGGAGCAGTCTCTTCGCATTCTTAAAAATGAAGATATTCGCTCCTATCAGGATCCTGAAAGAGTCAGGAAAAAGAGAGGTCAAAAAGGTATATGGGAGGATTCGGTGGTTCCGCCTAGACCCTCAGATGTCGAAGGTGATGAGAGTGATATTGACTTGATGCAGGAAGATCGGCATAAACGTGACGGTACTGGCCAGACACACACAACCCTATCATGGATTTGGATAACTGACCAGCAGGATCCATCAACCGATGCTGATGATATTTTACGATCCGAGTGGGCTCGAAGCCGTGCAAGAGCTGAAAGAGCAACAGAAGAGGTTTTGTTGCTTCAAGAAGAAATGCGGAGGGTTCTTGCATTCTTGGATTGGAAAGCTAGATGGTGGTCCTCAAAACAGCAAAGCAGGCCAACTTCTGACAGTGTACTGGCTGAAGGATTACGTGCTTATGCAATTGATCAAGGGTCTCATCAACGAAAGCTTCAAGCCTCATATGAAAGCATTTGGAAAAAGCCATTGGAAGACAGCGATGATATAGATCAAGAGGAAGAGGAATCAGATGAAGAGGATGGTGATGACAATAACTAGATATATAACTATAAATATACTGAAACTTTTTTCTGAATTTTTGTGTATTTTTGCTAATTATTTTTCTGATTTTTAACCTATTTTTCCCTATTTATAGCAGCCCTGAATGCACCCACCCATTTTAATTTTTTTCCCATTTTTTTTCTGATTTTTAACCTATTTTTATCTATTTATAGCAGCCCTGAATGCACCCACTCATTTTAATCTTTTCCCCTATTTTTTTCTGATTTTTTTCATATTTTTCCCTATTTATAGCAACCCTGAATACACCCACTCATTTTAATCTTTTCCCCTATTTTTTTCTGATTTTTTTCATATTTTTCCCTATTTATAGCAACCCTGAATGCACCCACCTATTTTAGTCTTTTTCCCTATTTTTTTCTGATTTTTTTCATATTTTTCCCTATTTATAGCAACCCTGAATGCACCCACCTATTTTAGTCTTTTTCCCTATTTTTTTCTGATTTTTTTCCTATTTTTTTGCTATTTATAGCAGCCCTGAATACACCCATCCAGTTTAATTTTTTTCCTATTTTTTTCTGATTTTTTTTCCTATTTTTCCCTATTTAGAATGACCCTGAATCTACCTGCCCATTTAGGTTTTTTACCCTATTTTTTTCTGATTTTTTTCTGATTTTTTTTGAATTTTTCCTATTTAGGACAGCCCTGAATGTGTCTATTCTTACACATTTGATTCTTTGTCTATAAATATACCTACGTAGCAGTACGACGTACAGCTCAGCATAGGTACAACCCTATTGTTTGGCTTGTTGACACCCCTGGGCAGTTTACCCACCTGATGCAAGGTCCTCCCTGGGCAGTTTACCTACCTGATGTCTTCAACTAGCGGCATAGGCTGTAAAGTACTGTCCACAGTACGATAGACAATCCCCAACTGACCGGTTGCATGGTTTGTTGATGTTTTTGTTGGAGAACCCGGAAGCTTTCTCCTTCGCCCGCCAAGCGGCAGCACCGCAAGGCATTGGGTAAGGCATTCCGCGTGGGCTCATCGCTCAGAGAGGTCTTGATACCTTCTTCCGGGTTGCGTCGGTTGGGGGAGGTCCAATCCCTCCTTCAGACGAGGTTGACAGGCCAAGGACGGTGAAGGGACGGCCCTTCGGCCAGCCCTGAATTTTCGGTTTTTACCTGTTCCTCACACCAATATTGGACTTAGAATAACGATTTATCTTGTGCGGTTCATTGCCTAAGTCTCGGGCAATCAGTGTAAACCAGCCAAGACTAGAGGAAACTATTGTATGCGACGAAGTCCAAGTTAAACTATGTGCTTCTAATTACGGGTACGCGTCCGTATTACAAGTTCTTACGTAGTAAAAGAACTTGTTTTCCGGCCTGCATAGCAGGCAGAAATGGTTTCTAACGCAATGGTTTGAAATTCTCCCACTCATACTGTGACCCTGCATGGTTTCTGTATCTCAGCCATTACTGGGCCAATTTTTATGATCTTGGTCTCAAAAAAATCGTAAAAATCAGGGCTTTCATGTGGCATGTGTATCCAGGGTTGATTAGGTCATGTGACCTGCTCACACAACCCAAAAAGCGCAAATTTGTGTGAATTTACACTTAAAACAGATTTCAGTGAGCTAGATATGCTAAAATGTGTTGCCCAGACCAATCTAGAGTAATGTACAAATATTTACATATGTTTGGCTATGATGTCATGGTGTCCAAATCTGGCACACAGCCAGCTCAACTCAGTGAAAATCACAAAATTGGTGTTAAACTGAGTGGATAACCCATGAAAAGCACACCAAACATTGCAAAATATGACCAAATAACATGGAAATAATGTTCTAGAAGCTTACATAATCAAACTCACAGCAGGACTTTGTGCAATTGCCTTGGATTTGGTAATGCACCAAGTTAGACCAAAATATTCTCAGGGATATGTCATGTGATATGTGTGCACAGACCATCTCTTAGGTAAAAAAAACATTATCAGTATTTTTATTTTATTTTAATGTCTTTAAAATCTCTCAATATAGCTTATTTACTGTCTTTTCAACAATATTCCGCATTTGGTAAGTCACATAGAGACGTGACAATACGCATGTGACACCATCTTTTAGCCCTGATTTTTTTGATAATTACACACTTTATTTCAAGGCAATCTGATAGAAACTAAGTGACGTATGAATTAATCTTTTTACAAGTTCTTATTGTAGTCTAATAATTAATCTTGTTACAAGTTCTTACGTAGTAAAAGAACTTGTTTTCCGGCCTGCATAGCAGACAGAAATGGTTTCTAACGCAATGGTTTGAAATTCTCCCACTCATACTGTGACCCTGCATGGTTTCTGTATCTCAGCCATTACTGGGCCAATTTTTATGATCTTGGTCTCAAAAAAATCGTAAAAATCAGGGCCTTCCTGGTCATGTGACCAGGCCGTTTTAGGATTGCTGGATCCGCCTCATTTTTCTGCTTTTTTTGAGTATAAGATCATCCCAATCGGTTCAGATTTGAGCGGACTATGCATTATTTACTGATTTGACCTTTATTTATAGTCGGACTCACCTTGAAAGTAAGAACTTGTTTTTGCCATGCGCAGCAATGGCCTCTGGCCAAGTACGAAGCGCGGTAATAAGGCGAGGACTGTGAACGCGGGCCCACCTGTGCGCCTAACTGACAGGCACAGGTCTCTAGCGTCTAAACGAATAGGGACAGATATCCGAAGAATAGGACCCACAACTATGGTGCCGATGCGGCACCACCTGACAAATCAAGTAACAAGCTCGCAAACCCGGAACACGAGGGACGGGAACTGCCGAGTCTCGACCGTGATGGCTTCTCGAGTCTCGATCTTACTGTAAAAGGAAGGATTGCCGAGTCGAGTCCCACAGACATCTCGGGCGAACAATAACGGACGCGAATAACAGTGCGCACCCAAAGACTGAGATAAGATAAGATTACCGTGCGGGCCCGTCCATCGAAACATATGGGCGCGCCCTCCGCAACACACAGATAGAGTCTGGACCCGGCACATCGGGGCGCATTTTACGGTCTTGTATCAGCAAGAACCTCTGAGCGACCTTACCAAAGGAGTAATATCGACATGTACCCGTGCCAACCAGAAAGACAGCTTATGCAAGAAACAGAAAGCTTAGTAAACACACTGCGGGCTTTGGCTTATATATTCAGTCGAAATTCATTGTCTAAATTTTAAATATCTTCTAGCCATAATCTCAAATAAAATCACTGTTTTTATTTTCACTGCGATCAGCATATGCTTTCCAGTATCTTTTCCAATATAATCACTGTTTAAATTCAAACTAGAAGCCATGTTTATCTTGTGGTTTATATTTGAAAGAAAAACCAAAAAAAATCAAATTGGCCGTGCTCGGCAAAGACTTAACTCCAGGGCTACAGAATGGTCATAAAGATTGATTTAACAGCTGGCAATTAAACCAGAGTTGTTAGCTTTCAACTGCACCATATGATATATAAAAGATGAAAGGCTTTCTTCAATGCAGGACAATGAATAAAGCAAGCATAGACAACAGATCTGACTCAGTAAAGCCAAAATTCGCCAAGAACCTCAACATCGGGGACAAAGACATCAGAAAATATAGTGATTGAGATGGAGCAACATAATACGGCACAAACGCCAACGGCACTCAAGAGTGCAAACTAAAGTTGAAGTTGTGAAGAGCATTACTTGTAGTTTTCTAATCGGTCGCAACCCTAATAAATAGGGTTCGGCTTTAGATGTAGGGATTGTGATGGATGGAATAACTTACACGATAGCGCGAAAGCCTTCACTTTCGTTGAGCTCCAACTGTGGAAACATTGGTGGGCAGAGCGCAAAAAATGGTTTGAGTTGTTTCGATGGAGGGTATACGGCCGCGGAGAGAACAGGATGCCGATTGACATCAAGCATAGTGAGGACAAGGTAGTCACAATCGCCTGTTCCATAATCCGAACTACCCGAGAATAGTTCGAGGTTAAAATTGATGCGAAAAACCAAGAAGAAAAACTTACAGCAGAAGATATTCATACGAAGTGAACGTGAATCCACCACCCAACTTCCTTGCCAGACGTCGACGGGAACGCATCAATGCAGGCAAAATGGTTTGCTCGACGAGTTTTCGGAAACTTTGTACATTGAAATACGGATCGTTCATATCCCTGAAGTTGCACCAAAAAGCAACGGAACTCGAATCCGCAAATCGAGTCGAGTTGTATTGTGACTGCATACTATCTATCGGTCCAATTGCGACTCTCCTGCTGTGTAATGAACTATCAGTGTTGTAAGGATTCTTCAAAGCTCAATAATACTCACCAAGCAAAGAGACAGGATAGAATGCTAGAATGCTTAGAGGAAGGTAATATGTTGGTTTGAGTGGAGAAGTTGAAAGGAGAAAATTCTCGCGGGGATGAAAAGAAGTGTCTGTGACGTGCCGGGTGCTCATGTTTGCACCTGTGCCCCGCACCTGCACCTGCTCCCACAGACCTCGCCAGAGTTGGAAAGCGGCATGGTGCCTTGCAAAGCGCGTTCCGGGACTACTAGATCGCGCTGAAGGGGCTCAAGAAGTCGGTTGGAATTCCAGCGGTTACGAACGTCACGGCCGCGGCTTATGCAGGCGGATAGTGAAGAGGTGTGGGACCGCTTGGTCCTACGTCTTTCTCCTTGTCTTCGTATTTTCGCCCCTCGTCATCGTCATCGTTAGTCGACGACGCCGTCCTTGCCGTCGCCCTAGCCATTCCCACTTTGTTCGCGGCAACCCCGAACACCTGTGCACCACCAACTCCGTATCTCCTGAGATCCTCCTCGCCGCGGCGGCCGACTACACAAGGTGCGCGATCGAGCTCGAGCTCGAGAGTCGCGTTGAGGGCATCTGGGTCCTGGAAATTTCGCCAGTTCGGCGATTCGACGATTCAGCGAATGATCGAGGCTTCCACTGCCAACGCTCACCCTAAGTCAACGGCCCTCCTCAGTCCTCCTCAGTTGCAGGACAATGACAACGCCATCCTCTCGAAGAAACTGCGAGGAGTAGTTGAGCGATGAAAACAAAGCATAGGACAGCGAGCAAAGGACGGCGAGTAAGTCCGTCCGCCTCCTCCACTCACGTCCTGCGCTTCCACGACACCTATCCCGCGCAGACCCGCCCCCCCCCCCCCCCAAGCTGCGGTTCAACTCTCCTAAACACCGCCCACAATTCTCCAACTCGACGGTCGCGCCAAGGTCCCGCACAGGGGAGGCGGCTGCAGCCCAACTTCCCCTTTTTCTCCTCACCTCCTCGCTCGAGGGACGTCTCTCTCGTCCCTCCCTCGTCCCTCGCCCGCGCCATGCCCAAGCCAAGATCTACGTGACTGTGAGGTAGCACCAAGACAGCAGCCTCTCGCTGACCGTGAACTCGTCCCAGGAGGTTCTTCCATCCGCTACTCGCCTCTTGCCACTAACATGGCCCACTGGTCCGGTATCGCGGGCTCGCGGCGGCGTGGGGGGATGGTCTTTACGATGGGCGGCGGCATGGATGCGATCAGATGCACAACCCCGAGAGGCACTGCAACTACGTCGTCGACGCGAGTTCGGCATTCGCGAGGTTTTCGACGCGGCGTAGTTCATATGTCAATTAGTATTTACCAATATCACCCCTTTGAGTCTTTGACGCCCTACACTTGTTGATAGCTCAATTTCCCCCAATGTGTGAAGAGCCTCGACGTCGTCCGTAGAGGCACCCGACGGTGAACTTCTATTTTAGGAATTTCGATCATTCGTCGAACTGCGCAATGTTGCTACACATTTATTGAAGAGGTAAACGTAGCAAGTGGCAGAAAAGCCCACAAGAGTAACCACAATCATAATAACCACTACTTATCAGCCTGCATCTGATATGGCCGTGTGGGATATGTTCTTCGCGAAATCGGCATTGAAGTCGAGCATAAGCTGGAAACATAAATTTCACATCAAACAGAAGCAGCGAGATAAAAGCGATTGCGCTTACTCTATCTACTGGCATAGCATGGATGACATTCTCGTCGCCATTACCAGCCATGTCCGTGAGGGCGAAATGAGACACGAGTTGGAAGATTGAAATGATTCGGAGTCGACTATTGGTCTTTTCGCAAAGAAACCCCCCAAAGGCACCAAAACAACAATAGGGGTCTATTTCATGATCGATTGGGACGAGCTCGCGCAAAGTTATAAAGATGTCTTCTTTTTGCTGACCATCTGGCACGAAATAAGTGTAACGAAAAATCTGGTCAATCATGCCAGCCCTGAGCAGTTGAGGCGTGTTGTTTGGCTCCTTGAAAATGACGGAACTATTGCGATAAGTGGACGAATTTGAGGTGCCATAACAAACACCACGGAATGAGATTTCATTGTAGAGCGTGGCAGATCTCGGCATGTTCTGTGCATCTGCGCTGCGACCCAGTAATTCGCAAAGCATTTGGTGATGGTCAGCAGGAAGGAATGAAACCTTAAGTTCAGATCGCGGTGTGAAGGTCGGCGAATGCGGGTCTAAGATACTGGCCAGTCTAAACCCGCGAATGTCTTCGAATTCGACACTGTTCATGACAGTAATCAGTTCCTCAAGAGAATGCCGTAAATCGTCTTCTTCGGAAAGCAATGCACGAAGGTTTGCGCTGCGAGCCGATGCTTTCAGGAAAGTTGATTCCAACTGGCCTTGAGGAGTTCAGTCAAGGTCAAGGGATAAAGGATCGGAGGAACCATACCTAATTTAGAATTTGTATTGATTCGATGGAAAAAGTTGATATACCGTTCATAATGTGGGCCACTGTGCAAGTGGTTGGGACCGAAGAGCTCTAGCATATCTCCAATGTGAAGGGAGGCATGATGGATGGGCTTGAGGTGTTGGTCGGGATACAACCTTCTGATGTTGCCTACATATCGGCTGATATGTTCATTGTACTCCCGGATTTGATTTGGTGAACTGATTCGCATATTGGCAATTCGCACAGCAGCAACACGATCCATAAAATGAGCAAGCAACTCTTGCTTGCGAGGAGTATCCTCACTCCATAACCGAATGAGTGTAATGGGAAGATGAATTGTGCAAATGACACGCCAGTTGTCGGCACTCAATTTTCCTCTCTCGGCGGTGCCCCAGTTGGGTGGCGCGGGAGTAATCCATGTTGGAAGTATTGTGCGAGTCATGTCAGACCAGACGGCAGCCATGACATCTTTTCCAAGGACAGGCCGATTTTGTGTGGGCGAGGAATCCAATAAAAAGGACTTGAGCATCTCAACTGCAGAAAGGTCATCATCAATCTAGGGAAAGCAGCATTAGGGGCAGAAAGGGTATTTGGCACAGAATTACTTACCAGATCAACAAGTCGAAGAAAAAGCTGGTGTTTGGCATTTCGCTTCGCCTTATCGATATCTTCATGTTCGATTTCCAACAAGTCACAGATGTAGATGAAGACGGCTGCTGTCGCCTGGGTGTACGCTTTTGCACGTGAATCCTCCTGGTCATCAACCTCAACGAGGTAACGAATTACACGCAAGACTCGGGCCATGTCGAGGTTGAGATCTGGCGGTAAAGCTTGCACCTGAGGAACCTCCGCACGATTGAAATTTGGTTGGTCTTTTTGTATAGTCTTGGACATTGGAACAAGTACGACATTATTGTACTCTGGATTCCGCCTCTGAATTGACACGCGAGTCAGCACTGAGTTCGATAAAATACAAGAGTTCACGTACCCAAGCGACAATGTTTCTTGCAAGGACCCATTTTGTTCCAACAACTAGGGTATGATTTGGGGCTTTAATGCTGTTGTCGACGCAAATCTTGTAGATGACAAATCGTGGGTGGTCAAGGAGCTCGTCTAGCAAGTTGGTATTATTTCTCCGTATCAATTCAACACATTTTTCGTGCGCTTTTACCAGTTCTGATGTGATATGCCGGTGATTGGTGTTCGGAGAGGATGTCAGCAGTCCGTCACCTCCAAGAACAGTGGTATCAATTTGGAATAATGATCTGCAGTGATTGAGAAGGCTGTTGAGGTCCAGAGCATGCATGGGGTCGATTACTGTGTACTTGATAACATTCCAATAGGGCAAGTCGTACAGTGGTGACCATCTAATTCCATACGCATCAAAGATAGCCACCCGACGTTGTTCGCTAGGAGCATCCCTCCAAAGTTCTGCGATCCGACGGATGTTTGCTAGATCCTTCACAGGCCATTCTGACCGATCCAAGACATCAATGTCGTCGATATCCAGGTCACAGAAAGAGCAAAAACTGTGAGCTGTCGGAGAACCGAGGCCTGTAACTTGTCGAGCGGCTAGCATATCACATACTACTGGAATCAGCATGGCTTTGAACAGTCTGCCAAGGGGTTCTTTGTACGTTCGGGAGAACGTAACACCATCGTTCCAGAACTCCAGGAGTTCATTGACAACCAATTCAAGATATGAGTAGATCTCCTCCTTAGAAGGCTTATCGGGTATGACACCAGCGAGGTACATATTTTCTGTCAGGTAACAAAGGTGTTGCGGGAGATTTAATAAAACAAGCCAAATTCCCGTTGAGGAGGCGGTTTGTTTCGCTGTTTTGTTGTGGAATGGGTTGAAACCATCTACCGATAAACTGAAAACCAGTCGACCCTCCTTGCCCGGACCGGGAAAAAATGGATTGCCGAAGGCGTCTCTCAATTCTTGGAAAGTACGGGACCGCCAGATATCATCAACGACCGGGTTTTGAGGATCAAAAGGATCAGAATTGGTAAGTGGGTTGTCCAGTAAATTTTCTATCCCTTTCCGTGAAAGAAGGCGGCCAAGCCAAGATTTCAAAGTTTGGTGGAGGTACTTTCTAATAGGCGCAAGCTGCGTTCGACCGCCACCCAAGTCGCGGTTTTTCCACAAAGGTGTCCCACAAACTGGACTCTCGGGCGTCCGATGATGGCTGCAGTTCATGATGAACGGCATTTCGTCATTGATAGGATTGTCACCAGGGAGAAAAGGGTAGAGAAAATGACAGGATGTGCAGACAATGAATTGTCGGGTGGTTGGATCCAAATGAAAACGAATGTGGCCGGGGCGAGGGTCTACTGGAACAGACTCCACGATATCTGGTGTAGCACCTGCAGCTCGCAAGAAGCTCTTGAAACCTCCCAAGAGAACCCGAACAGCTCGGCGTGGCATAAAGTAGATGCATTCCATGACTAGCGACAATACTGTTGCTGTCCTCACTACAGGTGTTTGGGTGCTGCCTATCGGACGAAAATGAATTTCTAGAAGAGAATTAATGAGCTTCAAACCAGTCTTGAAAGTGGAGATACCCACCTGTATTGTAGAAGGGTTTTCCTGTTCCACTATTACTACGTTGTTGAGCCCATTGAACTTCTTTCTGACGAGTTAACACCCCCAGCTCATCATGAAGGCGATTCATGAGAGACTCGGTTTGCTCATTTGGTGTATTCCGATTACGAATAATCGAGGCAAGCTCGCAAAATCTGTTCTCTACGAATAGAAAGTCGCGATTAACAGACTGTCGGGTCAAAGCATGTGTGCCAAAATTGGGCATCAAGATATCTTGTTCCGTAGGCCACCTGAAGACGCCGTGGTCGTTCGGGTTGTTGTGAAATAACAAAGGACGATCAGGGTCAGCAACGACCATTGTCTTTAAAGCATCAATTTCGGTGTGGACCAGGTCAATCCAATTTTCCGCCACTGGATCTAAGACTGACATTGGGGTTTGCAATGGTGCCCTGCCTGGAAGGTCTTTATCATCTCTTGCATGGTTATCGCGCGTCGATCGGGACACCAGTTGCCCATCGCCTTCGTACTGCCTAGTAATTGGGTTAAATAGGGTGCAATGGGATCTGCATTTGCATCTGACACGCTTGGGCCTGGCAGGCTGGCGCGGAATAGCCTGTTGCATGAAAACTTGAGGTTAGGATGGGCGCGGTCAGGACGGGTTGTTCAAAGTTACGAAAAAGCGTAGGCAGATAAATTGATCGTTGTATAATACACCCGAGCCACGTCTATAGAACCTCATGATGATCCCACGTCAGGCTGATTTAGCTGCATAGCTTTTTCCCGAATCAAGCGTTGGGTCTTCTTGTTATTTGCCCACGTTTGCGCCTTGACATATGTAGGACTTTGGTCGTCACGCGTTCCAAGGAAATATCCACTTTCACTTGGATGAGGAAGAGGCTCCAGGTTTGTGTCCACGGAAAAGTAATAAGTCGTGATATCCATCCACTCCCGTTTGTCATTGTACATCCAAACTTGGCTGCCAGAATAGTCACCGTTATAATTTGGGACCTTGTGGAAGAATAAGTCACCCATAATCGGTAGCCGAGAGGGCTTAGTGGGGCGACCGATTGGATTGGGCCCATTAGAAAGGGACCAGACAAATTTCAAAGTCTTGGAGTTGCCTATCCCACGTTCATGCCTTTTGACAGATGGGCTAGACAAGGAGTACGTTGAAATCGAAGGCTCCTGCTTTGAAAAATGTCAGTGCGGTCAGAAGTTCACTAAACGAGGCGCGTCACCTTAACACTGGGCAAAGGTTCCTTTTTTTGCTCTTCTGACTCCTTATTTGGCTGTGGTAATTCTGGTGCTTGAGTTACTTGCTCCTGGGGATCCGGAACCGCCTGCTGTTCTGAGACCAACGGTGCAAGAGGCTCTTGGGCAACTGCATCATCTGGAGTAGATCGCGGCTCCTCGGCGGGCTGGGCAACTTCAGGAGGTTGCGACAATGTCTCGGGCCTTGCTTGGGAAATGATAGTCGATGGCTGATGTGAAGAGGGTTTGCTGAACGCTGACGATTGTCCAAATAGCTGTGATTCCCGGGGCAAAGGTGAAGATAATGGATGTATCGCTTGAGGTGCAGCCTTGGGGGTCGTGAGAGCGGATCTTCGTCCCCACTCCTCGATTATATGCGAGTTGGGTGATAGCATCACATTGTTCCGTGGATTTGCAACAGGAGGTGGAGGTATGGGCTGTGAATCGCGTTCGAGAGGATTCGCAAGGTGACTTGAGGGAAGTGTGTTCTGCTTTGTGTTAGACGGCTGTGAATGGCCGCGCTTCATGTCAAAGAGATTACTTTCACATGGTATGGTCGACAGTCTTTGAAATAGAATGATTATTAAACTTGGAACCGCAGAAATAAAAGCTCACATATAGGCGGTTGAAATGTCGATTTTGGACCAATCTCCGATTATGATGTACTCAATGACGGCTAGTATTTGGTCCTTCGGAACAGTGAAGGGGCCAAGTTGATTGATGACACGGGAAACATTAACAAAGTCGGCAAAGCGATCACGCCCTTTGACTTGCTCGATAACAGTATCGAAACGCGGGTCATTGCGATCATCATTTTGGCAGTATATTCCAAGCAGGCGCTTGATATTCCTGCGTTGGGTATCGAGGTCAGGCGAATAGAATACGGATTTAGAAGTGATCGCAGCAGATTCGTCCAGTTCCCCATTATGGCTAGCGAGGTCGAATAAGAAGGAGAAGGGTTGATTACAGCACGGACATCACCTACATCTTGGCAAGGCGTTCTGGGGAAGACAAGACCTCCATGGCTCTTTGATCAATTCTGTAGCAATACATTGTCGATATAATAAGACAGAAAGACAAAAAACCTGGCTTACGTATGCTTATTACGATATTCCATTAGTGGAGTATGAGGCACATTTCGAGGAGAAGAGCTGGGGCACAGATCGTTAGCGCACGGTCAACATGAGCATTGAGCATAGACGGCGCAAAAATCACCTCCTTGACCGGAACTGATGGGCTGTGGGCATTACAAGGTTTGAAACCGGCGTATTTGTGAGATTGGGTGCCCTGTACAACGAAGTGGGATCGACTGAGTCTGTGACGATTCGAGAAAAATCAAGGGACCGAAGCTACAAGAAGATGTTAGTCTTGTTCTCGAAACTAAAACTGGGCGTTGACCTACGTCCTGACCAGGAAAAGCAGCAATCTGGTCAAATGGGCGTTCTTCGTGACCAGGAAGATTCTGTTCTACGACTTCTGTGGAGGTGTTGACGGTCGTAGTTTTGTTGTCTGAGGATAGACCAAGTAGGCGCAAGGTATCCGACAAAGATGTAGAGGGCATTGTGCAGCTCTGCTAGTGCCGTTTCGTCAGATCGTTCTACTTTCATGTAACAAATGTGAAGTACCTTAGAGCCCCAATATAAAACAGGCCGTTGATTCGACACCGTGTTTGCCGGTGACAGATGCAAGGGCTCGACTTTCTGATTCAGAACGAATGAAAAAGGCATTTCCCCGAAGTTCTAGCACTAATTCCTGCGTGTTCTCAACCGCCAACCCCAATAGGGCATCGTAGCGTATGATAACGCGTGTACACATCCAAGGAAGTCCAGTCACGACTCGCTGGCGATGAGGTGTTGACAAATTAATGCTTCAGCAGACTCCGAACTCGACCGGTGGCTCTAGATTTGAGTCCGAAAGGAAGAAGTTCGCGGAGGTATCATTAGGGGCAACCAGATGATAACAACCTTGAAGAGTCGGTTCAAACGGACCAGTGGTCAAGGGTGTCATAAGTGACAGTAGTCAGATTAAGGACGATCAGAGAATCATGAAGAGGGTGAGTTCATGATAGAATACGCCAGCATTGTATCATTAGGAACAACCAGATGATACAACGTTAACGTCGATGATGAAGTCGAAAGTTCGGAAAACGCTGAGTATTATTTGTCGCAAAGAGTAATCGCAAACAATGATGATGTGAGTGACATGCCTTATGTGACAAATGTGATCGGTGATTGGGTGACCTCTACGATGGTGAAGCTCATTCACAACTTACAAGACTTCCGATTAGAATGGTCGTCGACATGTTTTGGTTGCTCCAAAACATGTCGCTTGATCTGTATCTCGGTCTCTCCTAACCTCTCTGTATTGCGACGCTGTCTACTTGATATGGTTGCCCCTAATCAATAGAACCAGTGTCCTATCGACGAGAGCCTGACCTCTACACACCATATTCCTCCGTACCCATATCCCTCCGTACCCATATCATACGCAGCTTTTATGACCTCTCAATCGCCATTTACTTCATTGCTGTCGCTCCACCGGGCACTGGAATACACAAGGATGGCCCGACGGGCTAATTCTACCGACATATAAATCTTAGTTCCTTCAAATCGACAGTCATATTGGGATGACCTACCATCATTTGAATGGGCAATTCCTCTCCATTGGCATAGGCTTGCATGTATTGCGACACGTAGCTATTGTTCCCAATCAGGTATGTTAGAAACGCCATGCACAAAACCACTTACAGATTTATCGCCCTAGAAAGCATCCTTTTAGAACCCTGTGTACGTGAAAGGACACGAACACGCTTCCCAAGTGAGAATATAGCCAACTCTCCCTGCCACCGTGCCTCAGGGCAGTCTTCAAGCAAGTTAAGGTTGATAGGTGCATCGGGATCCATATAGGCAATCACAAGATACCGAAACGAGTCTATGACCATGACGGCGGTATGGACGTCGACATGGTTCGAGTTATCGAATTTAGAGGACATGTTGATGGTTGGGAGTTTGTTGACATTCCTAGTGTCTACCATGGCGGAATAACGACGGAAGGTTCGTGATGAAGCAACTCTTGGGTAGTGATATCCTCTCGTCGTTACGACCTGATATCATTTACAGCTCCTTGCAATCAAACAGAAGTGACAACCCGTACCTCTAGTGCCGGAAGACGGACAAGCTGGACCACTCACATCGTCAATTTGGTGGCTCGTCTCGAAAGTCATAGGCACTCACCATGTTTACGATTAAGCGGGTTTTGAGTGAGCTCGGGGGTTCAAACTTCTGTCGCCTCACCACCTCGTCCGCTTCATTTATAGAAGTATTTCGACCTCAAGCTACGCCAATGGAGAAACGCCTAAGCTCAGCGAATCATGACGTACAGTCAAGGACCTGGTGCCGCTCATTCGTTTCCTTACACAATGTCACTTGATCGATTATTTTTCGAATATAATCAAGTAAAATTCACTGAACCCACATGTACAGCATTCCACTGGTGATTTGCTGTCTCAAGCGTCTTGCATGTTCAATCTCAGTGTCCGTTCATCGAGCTTCATGGCCATCCTCCGATTTCTCTTATTTCGAGTTATTGAGAGGCGCAATTTGTCAATCTCGCAAAACTGGCTGCCCCTAAATCTACCTAAATACCCGGACACGCCTTGCCGACCCACAAACACGTTCCATCCTCATGGCTCACCAATCAAAATATAATCGCCTGTAGGCATGACTCGAGACTAGGCAGTCTAGCACCTCCACACGTCCTGGTGCGCAAGGGAATGAGTTTGACGGGCACCGATATTAGTGCCTGATCATAAATCGTAATTTGGGATTGAGATTTCTTCCCGTTCGAATTCCCCATCCTCATCCAAATCCCCCATTCACTCTCCCAGTGTCATTGCATAGTGATTTCGTGCATTCCTTCAAACCTGCTATAATGTACCGCATCATCAATGGACTTAGCACTCTCCGACAGACTTCAAGCTTCACCACACCTGGACGTAGAGTCCACAGCATGAAACTCTCTCCAGACGGCGAACATTTAGCCATTGGGAATGATAACGGTCGTCTAGAGGTCCGCTGCACTTCCTACTTTTCATCAGTGTTGTGTTAAAATTTGTGTTGATCAGATACTCCGCCTGGAGCAAGGGAATGCTTGGAGTACAATCGGGGTTTATGTGACCGGCGCTGCCATTCGTGCCCTTGTCTGGCACCCTACTATTCCCAGAACCGTCTTTATCGGTTCCGCCAATGGATATATTCATCGTATCACAGTAGTTATCGGAGGCGTATGTCTATCATTCTTTATCTGACTTAAACCGCTAATTTCATCTCGACTAGGTTGATATTATCTTTTCTGATACCATTTCTGACTACATACACGCCATGGCCATCAGCCCAGATGGCCGACAGCTCGTCATTGGTTATGGCCGGCGCATTTCGCTTGTTAACGACCCCTTCCCCAGTGCGCAACAATTTCTTTTTGTGATTCACTCAGATCGCGATCGCTGATAATATGAATCAGGAAAAAATTCTATCGGGACATTTCTCTCTGTTCCAATGCCACACTTCTACGACTCGGACGACAAGACACTTATTGATTGCATGGTTCCCGTCGGCATTTATTTCGTTGATGACAATATCTTCTCTGTCACCGTCTTCGGACGATTAGGAATCAGGTGCACAGCTTTCCCAGTCGGTTATTGAGAAGTCATTGACGTAGAGCTGTATAGCATCTTCTCTAGGTTGGAAGTGACCTTGCTTTCGACCATCGCGTTACGAGAGGGCACAATGTCAGTTTTACCGAATATATGCTACGAGAGACGGGCTGATAAGACACCGCAGTATTGGATCATCCGCTTTGTCTCCATCTGGCGAGCGAATGGCAATAATGAATATGAGGGACGGCATTGATTGGTACTCCTTGTCACACAAAAACTACATATCTACCACCACATACGCCGTCTCGTCAAGGAGAAATTCGGAGAATCTCGTTGTTGACCTCGTTTTCATTGACGAAGACAGTGTTGCCGTCGGAAATGTCGACGGAACCATATCTGTGGCCACCTATGGTGTACCCGAAGTCAAACTTAGCCTGAAACTTGACAAATTTGCTCGCGGTACGTGCCACTCGAAACCCTATATATTACCTCTCTCACCTCATCAACTTTTACAGTTCCTCTCCAGACCCTGGTAGTCCATTTTCTCGAGATTTTGCGTACTTTCACTAATTATAACAATTTCGATCACCTAGTCGTTCGGAATTTCTCGAGGGAAGCCTATCATCCTCGGGGTATTGCCACGAACACCTGCCGTCTTGGGAGTGGGTTCACCTCCGGAACATTCATTGGTTAGCACCTGTCTCATCGAAAGCCCTGCCGGCATGGGAATCACGCCTGTTCTGGCAGCCCACACCGTATGTTATATTTTCCACGTTCCTGTTGCCAATTACAATGCTGATCACGACCCCTATTTAGGCGAACACCTCTCAGCTTCATTTCTTGGATAACTTCACTGTGAGCTTCCATCCCTCATGTGCACCGTCATCAACTCAACATCAACCTGTGCGCCCTAGGTTCGAGCCTATGGCTTCTCGATTCCTCCTATGGCATACCTCTTGGCTGTCGTTCTGTTGGCGACGACATTCTCCCGCAACTTCTCTGAAAATCTGACTCCTGTCAAAGGAAGTATCGACGGAGACGAAATTTCGTGCTCTGGCACGGAGACTGTATACCTCACCCACACAATCGCCGAGTGGCATACAGAGACCGCATCCGCAAGAATCACAGAAACAGCTTCAAACCATGCGGGGTCCAGCTGCATCTGCACCATAGCCAGCACAATGACGGTTTTCGATAGTCCCACAACTGCTGTTATCCATAATTCTTAGCTCCTTATGTCGTATCAATTCTTAATCGGATTTCTCTTCCTGGACAACTTCGCCGTGAATGCAAGTCAGTCAGCTTGATGTCTGAGATTTATAAGTAGAGACCGTCAAGCACAAGAAATCTCAAATACCCCGCAATCGTCCTCACGATGGTCCTTATCGGCGAGACTATTGATGCCTACCTGCGCGCCGTTCATGGAGAGGAGGCGACCGAACACGACTATCTCCTAAATTGTCTAGCTGCCGAAAAAACTCTTCGCGAGCTGTTCGCTACCACCCCTGATAGCCCGCTCCTAGCCAATCCCCACGTTGGGTTGATTGACATATTTTCTACCTTCGAATCCTTCGCATCGAATCCTGGATACTTGAATGAACTTCGTCCCCGCCCCAATAATGAGGACCCCTCGTTTCATGAATACACTCACAATGGGCACTACCTTTTCCCACTGGTTGCTCCTGACACAGACGGTGATGCATTTGTCCCCAACTTCGCATCTTTCACCCAAAATTGGGACCTCTTCACTCATGGCGTTCTGTCGAAGATCAACTGGAACAACGTCATTGCTGCTGGCGGCTCAGTCCAGGCTTGCATGTTACCATTGCCTGATGAAATCGGAGAACTTCTGGAATACAAAGTCTTTCGACAAAACACATTCTACCATGAAACCTATCCAGCCGCAGATATCGATCTTTTTATTTGGGGCGTCAGAAATCAGTCACAGGTTCGACCCTTTATATCATCGTTTATTTGAATCTCACCCCCTTCCTTTGTTGAACAGGCCGAATTGATGATTGGCATGATTCACCTTGCCATTAAACAGGCCGTGCCATGGCATGCTGTTTGTGTCCGTAAAGCGAACACCATCTCAATCCACAGTAAGACTCATTCGTCTTAAGCTGCATTTGAGGTCTTACATTTCTATTAAGCCCTGTTCCCATATCGACCTGTACAGATCATTCTTCGTCTCTATCAGTCGCCAGCTGAAATTCTGGCTGGCTTTGACATCGACGCGGCGTGCTATGCCTATGACGGTAATCTCCCACAGTCAATTGAAGTGCACGTTTTTTAATGTCGGTCTTGCTGCTGATCTAGGTACCAAAGTCTGGACTAACCCACGTGGATTTGCTGCATTTCTTAACCGATCGAACACCATAGACGTATCACGGCGTTCCCCCTCTTACGAAATTCGTCTTACCAAGTACGCCCGTCGAGGCTTCCGAGTTCATTTCCCAACGTTTGAACGCGAAAAAATAGATAAGCGTTATGTATAATGTTTTCATTCATCCATATTCATGCCGTTTTGACCAAAGTTACTCAATAGGTATACGATCGTGACCTATGCAGATTCCCCGATGGCCTTGCTCGCTTGCTGGTGTTAGAAAGGATGTATGAGAGCAAATACTACTACAAGTATCTCGTGTTCATGCCTGGGGCGCCACAGAGTGAAGGTTCCGGTCGCCTCCCACTCGCAGAACATCAGCTGGACGAAAACAATTATGATCTGGTATGGACAAGTGTGCCATACGGGATTGGCTGGTATTCTCAGAACATCGCCGAGCTCATTGAACGAATTGTAAGTGCAATTTAACTCATTAATGTTTGCTATCTCTGATCAGCTTACCTTGTCTTAGGACGAAGCTATGAACAGTTAGTCTCCCAGGTTACATTGTACAGCTGCACTCATGCTAAAAAACTCGATCCGCAGGGCGTTTAGTCGAAGACGGACGCGGCCTCCATCATCATGCTGTCACTGCAACCATGAGCGCGTTCGAGCTCTTTGTAACAGATTGCTGTCAGGTACGAACACACTTTGAGTACGATCGATTCAACCTGTTTGATATACTTATATCAAGAACTGCCCGGAGCCGTCCTCACTTGCGCAACAAGAATTCGACACCAACAAATACTTTGCTGGACCAGTCAAGTGAATTTTCCGTTTGATGCATTATTGACTGCCTACTCATTCATTACCAGATTTATAACGACAAATGCAGGTCGGCAGCTTCTCTCAGGCAGCTTCAACCCAATCAACACAGGCGACTGGTGCCGTGACGCTTACAAAAATAATGCAATTATTAAGCCTCTACTGACCGTCAAAGTTCATGAGCGAAGGAGACAGTTGAATCGGGCATTGCTGGGCGTTAGTCTTGTCGAATCCAAGGAGGAAGCCACAGATGTCATGGATGTAGATAGTCGGGAGATGGCGCGAAAGCGAAGACGAGGAGAAAACGAGGCCGAGTCAATGGATGAGGCTTGACTGGCGACGCGTGGATTTCACTTGATGTATGTACTTGCTTCAATTACTGATTACAGTGTCCTTGATTTATCTTTCGTCGAATAAATGTTAACCTTTGAAGTTGTAAATTTATGTGCAATTATCATCTCATAAGCCGTCTTTTTAATCTAGATTGTTGTACTCGAATACAGGGACTTGAACATGAACACGAATACGAACAACGAGGCCGATCAGGCTCACGATTGAAAGCCCGAATGCTCTCGGAGTCTTGAAATCAAGCCATGATGCTTGGCACGCTGCATTTTCGACATACACATATAGTTCGCCGCCCCAAAACTCAACAAATAAATTACCTCGCCTTCAATTTTGCTCGCTCGATGGAAAGGAGAGCGCTTTTCACGATGCCCAGGTGTCATGATGGAGGCTCGGAATATGGATCTGCCATAAGTATGAATTTTGATACGAATAACGCAAATATCTAGCTCACCGCTATGCATAGCTCATACGGCAACCCCTCCCGCATCGGTGATCAGTAGTCGCTCTTATGGGAGCATCGGAAGTTACAAGACTGCTCGTACAACACCAAGACCTGATTACTCCTTGGGTCCTCAAGGGATGGGTTCCTTTACTGGTAACTTTGCCTGGCAAAGGTCATCATCGATGCAATGTGCGTACTTGATTATCAAAAACTCAGCTCAGTCAAAGAAATAAGCCAATACAAATAGATGCCGCCCGTGGTGACAACAGTTCACAATTGCTGGGAGGTGCCTTTGTCCATGAAGCCCATCCCTATTCACACTACCAGCCTGCTCCACACCTGCAAATCGAGGGCATAAACCCAATGGACTATCGAGTCAACCAAGGATCAACGTTTTCTCTTGACAGAGCATTGCCACCTTCCAACTTCGTAGACACACCAACCCATAATAACTCAGGACCACAACCATCGCCTGGAGAATCTTGGCAATCCAGGCATGCAGGGTGGCAAGATGATGCCTACGATGCTGGCGACGAGGGCAGTGGCAACGTGGTAAGGCATCCATGGTTTTAAATAACTTGTACTAAAATATTATTCCATCAAGGACTCACCAGAAAACCTTCGGGAAGACGTTCGTCGTCTGAAAATGGACATAGAAATTTTGAAGAGGGCGAGGGCTTCTTCTGTGGCTCAGTCTACACCTGGTCATGGGTCCGTCTATAGGACAAGTGATGCCAATCCCAGCCCTAGTCTTAGTGCGAAGAAAAATAGGGATGTAAAACGTAAATCGGGAGAAGAGAACAAATTCTTGGTAGGGAATGACCTACCTTGCAATCCTGTCACTGACTTATGTTCACTAAACAGGATGACATACGAAAGCACTTCACCCTTATGATGGGAGGCGATGTATTTGCCCATGATCGACAGCCGTCTGAGGACGAACTCCTAGTCTTCACCCAAAAATGGAACAACAGGCCAGCACATTCGTTTATAGCCTGTTGTGACGCGGATAAATTTAAAATCGACATAAAAGGCAAGCCTCATAACCTATGGAACGAGTCTGCCTCGCGGGTCTTTGCGTTGGATTTCCTGGGTTCATCAGGAGCCCCGATTAATGCCCAAGATATCACCAAATTGCGAAAAGCTTTCTTCGTTCGCCTCAGGTCAATAGTCGCAGAAAGCAAGAGAAGGACTAGAGGCGAACAAGCACTACGAACCGCGCAAACTGAGACTAGACAGCAACAAAGGAAACGAGAGGTGCGTTGGTTCAAAGTTAAATATTACTTCTGCTGAGGATCCAATTTAAAGCTTTTTGCGAGGCGTCGTCGGATTGTAATTAACGTCCAACTTTTGCATCAACATCTTCCAATGTTGGACGATCTTGGCGTTGATGGCATGTCCAGTGACGAATCCGACGGAGAGGACGCCGTTGCAACGTCATGCAATGTTCGAATGCCTCGTTGGAGGAGTAAACTCGTCTCAGAGTGGCTCCATGTCATGGATACAGTCTATATGCTGGCGCGCAGAAAGGCTGGCCATCGGAGGGGTGCTCTCCCACATCTCCGAATCTACAAGGACGACTCGTTCAGCTCGAAAGACAGATTTGTGTCAGGCCTGCCGAAAAATGCATATGACCCGGAGTGGTTGAGTAAATCACACGACGTAGACGAAAAGGAGGAGGAGTACCCGTTCAAGCATGAAAACATGCTCTTCCTGTAAGTCCTCAGTTCAAAATAGCAGCCTATGCCGCTAGTTGAAGACATCAGGTAGGTAAACTGCCCAAGAAGCAAGTTGCATCAGGAAGGTAAACTGCCCAAGTGTGTTAGTTTACCTACAATATGTATATTTGGTAGACTACGACATTGCTGTCGTATGGGGAGAAGTATATGTATTTATTTGGTGCTTGATGGCATCACTTAGATCACATGACTTTGAATTTGCCTCTATTGACATGCTTGTCGCACATTTATGTAATTTTATGGCCTCAAATGTAAACAAATATAAATAAAGGCTCTCAGGGCCACTGCATCCATGATATAAAAGGCAATCAAGATGCAATTGCCTAAAATGGCAGTATTTAGTCAGCCAGCTAATTTTGGACTTAGCAGCATTTGTGCTAAGTTCTTTAATTCATTAATTAAGACTAAAAGCCTTATATTTTAATGAGGAAGGTACCTGGTCATGTGATTTAAATTTTAATAGAGTCTAAAAATAGATTACGCTCTTTTGAAACCCTCTTTCCTTTTTGGGAAATTTTCCCGTCAGCCAAAATTTCTCACTGCCGGCTTTTTTTCAGTTTTTTGCATTTTTCTCTGTGGGAAAAATAGCTAGGCACAAAATTTTGATGGATTCAGGGTCAAATGGCTTGGCTGCACATTTTTTATTAATAGCACAGCCACATCCGAGCACATTTGGGGGTGGCTTGGTAAACTGCCCAAGCTGTCAAAAAGTGTGGCCAGTTTGCCGAGACATTTTGAAATGTGCTTGGATGTGGCTGTGTCTCTGATAAAAAGTGTCGCAAATGGCTATACGACCCTGAATCCATTTAAATCGTGGCTGTGTCTTGTTTCCTTATTGAGATATAAGCCAAACATTAGTATATTGTTAATTCACAGCCCTTGGTAAGTTGACAGTCTATGGTCAGATTACAGTCATGGTCAAATTGCAGTCCTGATGCAACTTGGTCCTTGGGCAGTTTACTTTTATTCAGACATCAAGGTAGCAGCTACAGGTGAAAATAGAGTACAAATTTTTAATCCGCTTGCAGGACTACCGCTGCAACGGCGACGCTGAATGACTTGGAGTAATGTGCGTTTGGATCACCATGCGCAATTCAACTTGTTTGACAGTGCACAAAAAGAAAGGACATTAATTCACCAACAAAATCGAGCCGAGATATGACTTACCATTAAGACCAGGTTGTCGTGTGCTTAAAAGCTTAGTATTTGGTCTTGCAGTTGAGAACAATTTTCTGTACGGCCGAGATTGGGAATTGCATATTGAAGTTGTTTAGTTAACCTGCCTCTTGTGAAGGGCAGAGTCACAAGAGTGGTAATTAGAGGAATATATCACTAGGAACAACCAGGTGATACGAAGGAAAGACGAATGGAGCCATATCATTAGGTGCAACCAGATGATATGGATTGAGATTGAGATTGAGACGAGAGGTCTGGTCGTTCAAGATTAGGTGGGAAGACGTCGGGGGCCACGTGACGATATGTGACAATGATTGTTCCTATTTGCTTCGCTGACCAGAGCCAAATACTAGCGACTCGTCTCTCGCGAAAGAGCCGCTGAACTGACAGTCTGACTTACCTTGTCGTGTTCTGGTTGTCCCTAAACACGCCTTGGCCTCTCATCAGCCTTTTGTTGTTGTAGGGCCGTCTGCTTGATCTGGTTGCTCCTAATCAACAGACTGGACTGCTGTGTGGTTCGAATTCATCAAACAGAACTGTTATAATGTAAGTTCTCGTTACTTAAGAGACTGTTTTCTTAATGTTATCTTCAGCCTTTCCACTACCACATCGACCGCATTCGCCAAATATTACTCACTATCAGTCCTAAACGAACACTCCTCGCGATCGAGCAGCCGTCTTGCTGGTTCTCTCAGGGTAAATTTAAACCTGTTGCTGAGCATCGAGGTATGTCGCCATTCGATGGCAATGTAAAGGATACTTACAGTCTCTCCAGAATGTCGACTTTCTCAAAACAGCCTGTGGATCACCGTAACGGTCATATCTTCCGCACCGTTGATGGCGATATCTATTATTCGCCGAACAGTTCCAGATTTGTTGATGTACCCCCACTTCCCGACGTCAGCCGCTATCCCTTTCGAATCGCGGAAGCCAAATTGGACAATTTTCTTCAACCCCGGTGGTGGACAGAGGCTTTCGGGTTCCTGGCCTTCATAAACCGACGACCTTCCTTCGAGGATGTGGCCTTTCGCTGCCTTCACGACATCGTCCCTCACGTCGGGGAAACATTAGAAGGGAATAGATATTCCCTTTTTCCTTATAAAGTCCAGCAGTGGTTAGAAATGCAGGATATGCTCATTGTTACGACCCATAGTTTGAGAAATGCATACCAATGGCATGTTTTCCCGGCTTTGAAGCCGATTCCTCCTTCATTTCTTGGTTTTGAGAAAGATTTCTACTCGCTCCGTAGTGCCCGCATACGCGCCGCAGCCTCACGCGACTGGTTTGCTACTTGGATGGGCCTGCTTTCTTTCACCATTGCAGACATTAACAGGCTGCAGACAGGTTCCAATGACTGGTTTCATGTGCTAGCGTTGTGTGGCATATCCCAGTCATGGTTAAGCAGTTTAATGTCCTCTTCGGTCTGCGACTTTTCAACCCAATGTAAACGTGTAGGGGCGTTCCTTGATCTCCTTCATCCGACACGTACTCAACCACCGGTGCAATGGTTCTGTGACAACAATGTTGATGTTTGGTATGTTTGGACTCTGGAACATGACAAGTTGGCTGCACATGATCCCACATTGATGCAACTCCGGCCTCCTGACCACCTATGGCAATCTGCACTCACCTTTGTCCTAGCCTCTCCCTCTTCTCGACCTTCTACATCTATCATGATAAATCCCGATGCTTCATACCATTCGGGAAGGTCGAAAACTCCTGAAATTCCGACACCTGCACCATCCTCGCAAAATCCGTCTAGCCGTGAATCTGAATCTGAATACCGAGCTGCCCTAAATGCTTACATTGCAACCCAACCATGGACTACATTCTTTGAGGCACGAGCCAAGCGTAATGCTCAAACTTTATTAAAGGAAACCCCAGGTGAACGCATTGCTCGCCTCGACCACGAAAGGAAGCCCCCAATGGTCTCTGCTGAAGTCTACCTGTGGAATCTAAGTGAAGGCACAACCATGGAGCTAGTTCGCCGACGTGTTCTGAAGAAAGAGCGCAGAGATGTCCTAGAATATTATTCGTCGTCGCAATGCATCTATGATTCAGTCAGTGATACATGGGATGTTTGCCAATACTTTGGACCTGACAGTGACGATGATGGCAACACGGATGATGGTGCTACTGAGGATGATGATGACTACGACTATCAACCTGCCGTAGGTGATGGTGGATATGACAAGGATGATCCTGCAGCTGCTGCTGAAGAAGCAGCTGAACACCAGCAATTTATCGAAAAGCGGGTCCGTGAAGGTCTCAGTGCTCCTCAGATGGGATCTCATGATCAAGATATGGCCCCAGAATTTGACTTGACCCCTCCGGACAACAAATTGGACATTCTTGCTTACTTATCGCATTTTTATGGCTTTGTCCCGCCCCTGCCCATCCCTAAGACTGATCCAACATCTATCAACCTCCATGACTGGGATGAATGTTTGAAGTCAGTTGGTCTCCGGGCAGGCACCCATAATGCTCCACTGCCTGGTCTTAGTGGCGCCATAATTGAATTCATCAGAGGGTTGCAACTGCAAGAGCCACATGAATCCCAGTGGGATCTCCTACCAGGGAACCGTGCTGCAGTGAAAGCTGATGATATCAAATCCACCTTTCGGAAAATCGCACAGGATTTGTTTCTTCTTGATATGTCTGGCCCAGAACAGTGTAGTTCCAGCTGTTGGTGCATTGCTGTAAAAAAGCCTGTCCATGCCATATATATATGGCGAATGCTTTCACAAGAGAAGATGTCAACAGCATCCCTTGCAATCCATCTTGCTGAACAAGGGATACCTTTTCATACCTTGTTGCGTCTTGACCCTAATTTTTCATCAATTTCTCTCAACGCTGTAACGACAAAAATTCCCCGACGTCTTGCAAATTACAAATTCCTTCCCAGTGACTATCATGCTTATGTGGCCCAACGAGCGAGATTTTTTTCGTCTTCCCCTCGTACCCGTGCTGCTCTTCTTGAAGGCGGAATGACTGGGCGTCTTGCCAGAGAACATCTTGGAGTTGAGGACGCTGCCTTAGGACCATCCACTGCTGTCACTGTTCACCGTCTAGGGTACTCTATCAACTGCCCTAATGGTAACAATTATTGGGATGATAAAATTACAGCTGATGAAATTGCCATAATTTGTGGGCTTCATCACTGCTTTACAGGTAATTCAACCAAATATTACTTTGCATAGCTGATTGTCTTCTAGGTAATGGTGACCAAATTGGTCTTTTCTCCTGGTGGCCTCTGCCAAACTGTTGGGACCATCCCTCCAATGGTCGTAACTGGTACCGTTGGACAGAGTGGGATGAGGTCTGGTATCAGACTCGGCTCTCTGCCATTCTTCAAGGAGATGAAAAATTTGGTGTCCCTTTGAGTCAAACAGAGTGGCGACAGAGTCTCAAAAAAGGCAGCTCTGTATGGAAGAAGGTCACAAAGTGCATTACTGTTGGGTCTGACAGGATTCCCTGGTCATGATGCCTCCTTTTACTCGTCTTCTGTGCAATACTTCGCTTGGTAGGAACTGTTTCTTGGATTTGTATCACATGTTTTCATAACTATGGTCTTAGAAAGTCACCAGGGAATTTCACAAGGCTTCCGACTGTGTCCTTTCCAAGTTGTCTCAACTCGCAGTAGAATCAAGGAGTGAAGAATTAATACTATGTCTGGCGTGTAATTTGTATATAGGTCTATATTAATTTGGTCGTAAACACTGAAGTGGCATTCCACTCATCATGCAGACTGGCCTCAAGATCTCCACTACCTGTCGTCCCCGGGCCAGGCAGACATCTTAGCCAAGTATCTTGTCACATAAATTAATCATTACTTATTTGATTATGATTCGGCAGTTGATGCCGACTAACATGAGGAGATTGATTTTATTTTAAATAATGTTCCCAAGAAGATGCTTGCTTTATTATAGGATATAATCAGTGGTTTTATTCGTGAAGATATTGAGCTCCTCATGCCCTATATATTCAACATAAAATCAGCTGATTTTATACATAATTTTATCTTGATTTTCTACTAAATTTAATAAGCATAAAAGTCGAATATTTTATAAGCCAATGCCCCCAGTGACAAGAAACTTGGCATCCGGTTCAGCTGTTTGTAAAAGGCCGAGTCCTTCATTGTATCACATGTAAATATTATTCTCAGTAGTATAAAAGCTGTACGCGTACGTAGAAAAAGACAAGCAATTTACCACCCACGAGATTATATCTTGAACGTTCGCCAGAACCTCTTCGAGACTTCTAAGTGTTAACTTGACTTCGCGGAATTTTGAATAAACAGATTTATTTGTCTTAGACGGAATTTCACCTTTTGTGATCAGAGTGAACGTACTTGATTTTGAAAGACTTAAGGACTTGAACAACGATCTCTTACACCTGTCATCTATTTGACTTGAAGAGGCTTCAGTGGCCATCCGATTAGCCGCGGTAACCCGTACTTTGGTAGTGCGTTGCGTGTCTAAGACCTGGACTGTGGTAGAGGCAACTCAGATAGTTGTAGACTACACCGGACATTGCAGAGTTTCTTCCCGTCGAGTAGGGTTTTGGTAACCCCAAGAGAGTCATATGCGTCCCAGAGTGGCGTTATCCTGTTTGTCAAGAGTCTAAAGTAATCAAGTCCCGTACGCGTCTCAGTGACGTATCCCGCGATCCCAAGAGGCAGAGTCTTTGATTTTGTTATCTATTTTCTCTTTTCCCAACAACAACCCATTAGTGTTCACCCTCGGGTCGACGCGTCCATTCTACGTGAACGCGTACTTTTCCCTGTACCAGACAGATTCTTCGGATTAGTCTTGTTATTATAAAAATACCTGTCCCTCCCAAAAAGAACTGATCAATTAACTTGATTATTTGATTGGGTGCTTAACGCTCGTCAAGTGTTAGGATTGATTTACTGTGTTGACTGATAGTGTGTGTGTGTGATAGGGGATTAGATTTTATTAAAAGTCTACCTATTCAGTCATCTACGTGTTTCAAAACTACCCCGCAGCAAGCATCTCAACGGGGTGGTGTTGTTCCGCGCATTCTTCGTGTTTTGTACCCGGTTGCATTCGCTACGACCGGTGGTTACCCTGCGGCCCATATCTCGAATGGTAGCTGCACTTTTGGCTTGCGCGGATGATTTCGATCATTCGGTTGGGGGCCTTATCCCCACATCTGCTTATTCCTTTCGCTGGTATGGGTTTCGGGTCGTCAAGGCGCGGGTGGGTGAAGGTTTTCGGGTCGGGTCTGGGTCTTGAAGTGGACGTCGGGTTTGGAAGGCGGAGAGAGTGCAGCAGCTGCGGCTGCCAGGAGATGTGCGGGCGGGCTTCGGTTTGTCCAAGCGTGGTATTGGTGTAGCAGTGGGGGCCGTCCCTCCCTCAGGACTGGGCGGTTAGGTGGTCCGTCCCCCCTAGCAAAGGCCTGGCGCACAAAGGACGCCGTTGGAAGGATTCAGAAGAAGTTGATGGGTTCGGGCCCGGTTTGGGGATTAGTAGTTTACTGTGCGCTTTCGACCGGGGATTTGTATTAGTTAGGCGACCGGACTGCTTTTGCGCACCAGCATATAAATTGTTGATTAAAAAAAAAAAAAAAAAAAAAAAAAGTATTGAGTTATTAAGCTTGTGATGATTAGACTCTGATGTAACTTGACTTTTAGGAAGCTGCCATAATATGCAATCGAACTAAAAACCAGACAGTAAGGCAGGTTTCTTTAAAAAGAAAGGTTGGATATGCTACATACAGATTACAAGTTCTTACGTAGTAAAAGAACTTGTTTTCTACACTTGATAGCAGAAGGAAATGGTTCCTAACGTGTTTCGTTCGAAATTCTCCCACTGCTATAGTGACCCTGCATGGTTTCTGTATCTCAGCCATTACTGGGCCAATTTTTATGATCTTGGTATCAAAAAAATCATAAATATAAGGGCCTTCCTGGTCACGTGACCAGGCCGTTTTAGGTTTGTTAGAACCGCCTCATTTTTCTGCTTTTTTTGAGTATAAGATCATCCCAATCGGTTCAGATTTGAGCGGACTATGCATTATTTATTTATTTAACCTCTATTTATGACTTACCTTGAAAGTAAGAACTTGTTTTTGCCATGCGCAGCAATGGCCTCTGACCAAGTTGAATAGAGTTGCGGATCTTATGCACTCAGAAGAGGTTACAGATCTTGCAGATCTTCTGGACCTTGCTGCAAAAGAGTCTGTCACTGCTTCAGGGAAGACTAGCCGATACAATATATAATCTGGTTCAACTTCGTCCAATTTCTTCAGTTCCTTTCCTTTCTCCTTTACTCATACTCTCTAGCTAAATATTCTCTATTCTTCCTGTTATTGTCATTATGGCCAAAAGTCAAACTAAAAAGCAAGCCACTCATGCTGGTGGGTTACATTTGAATTCAAAGTTGTTATAAAGCTAATCTTTCAAATAATAGAAACTCCTTACCGTCGTCGCTCTGCTAGAATTCACAAGGCCTCCACAGCTACCAATCAAGTGGATATGGCAAACAATTCTGGCGTTCCGATTATAGGTATGTCTAGAGTCTATGACTATGTTAATAATAGTGATGTGCCAGCTCGGCTCGGCCTGAAAGCCACGGCTTAGGCCCAGCTTTTCCAGGCCTAGGCTTTCCCAAATTGAAGCCTGAGCCGTACTATTAGGCTTAGGCCGGCTTGGGCTCGGCTTGGGCTTAAGCCGCGGCCTGTGGGAATATAATCATGTGACCAGTGGTCGTGCTGTGTGGCCCGTTTTCAAAAACAGGCCTCCCAACACCAAGAGACAACGTACATATTTAGTCAAATCTCAAGCTTTTAACAATTAGTACTGGAAGAAATAGGTAGTTTAAGGTATTTGGCCCCGGCTAATGTGCTCCTTTTGAGTTATTGGATACCAAGGCATTCACGGTATGACTCAAACACCTGGAATGCTGATCAGCTCAATCCTCACAAATAAAGGAGTGTTCACTAACGGTTGAAGAGAACCCAGCACTTCCTGACCTGCTATTGACGCTTGCTAATTGTAATACCAGCTGACGAGAAAGCTCGCTCACTTGATACCGAAGAGGCCATGACAGGAAGGTAGTTGCGTGCGAGGGAAGCCCAGGTAGGATAACGCGAAGCATTGAGCTGAGTGACAAAATTAGAGGAATTCATGCTGGTTGGAAAAGATGCGTACTCCCCACCAACGCACTATGCTGGTGCCCTCTGGTATGATATCATGTGTATTGAGATAGCGTCTGAATTCGGACATCCAGGGCTTCGAAGGATCAACGTTCCTCGGATCGTTGTCATCCTCTGCCTCAGAGTCTGTATCAAGATTCCGTCGAACAAGGTGCCCGACCCGAGACCCAGACTTCAACGTCTGTGTGGGTGCTGATGATGACGCTGATGCTGCTGAATTTAATGATTTATACTGTTCTTCAAACTGATATCACTGTCAGTTTTTAATTGAATGTTTGACTGAATGGATGAACCTTTTTTTCAACGAGCCTGAGCACATCCTCCCGAAGTTCTGTTCCCCAATACTTATTAAAATGCACCATCTTCCTGCCAGGATGCAAAACTGCCGCAGCGCAGTCATCAACGAAAGAAAGGGTGGACTGGCAAATAAAACGTACACATGGCCAGAATATGCGCATCGGAATCTGCGGTCTTAGTGTAGTACTCCTCAAGCTTTTCGGTGGCAGCATCCAGTGCTTCTTTAAATGGTGTGTACTTTGCTTTCGATGACCGTTTGCTCCAAGCTGCGTGCAGTGCCTCGATTGCGGGGAGTGCATCGTGAAGCGATGGCGCCTGTGCGGATGAGAACGCTTGCTGGGCAATATCGGCATGCTATTTCATATGTAAGTAACAGTCATTAGATATGTAGAAGTATGTACACTCAGCAAATCACAAAAGAGTTTGACTCGTTCCCACTCCTGCTCGGTAAGCTGAAGGCTGTATATCCTCTTCCGTTTTTCGAGGTTTTTTTCTTGAAGCCCAATCTCGTGAATAAAGTCGTTGACAATCTTATATCTTAAATTAGCCTTGAAAGATAGTAGTAATAGGCACCATACATCTCGTCGCTGCTCCGCACGGTCAAGCATCACGTATGTCGAGCCCCATCTCACTTTCATGTCCAGGAGAAGTTGGAGCGGGGGGTACCCCTCTGCGTTCCTGAATGGACTTGAAGACCTCCTTCCGCTGAGACGATGAACGCACCTGTCATGTTAGGAATTAAATAAGTGACTTGAAGCTGATAGTAAATGATGACAAACTTTAACACATATCTTGCGAACCAGACCGACTTCGTCCCTCTCAACCCCTTCATCATCATCAACATCAGCGTCTTCTTCATCGTGTGGGTTGTAGTACTTCGATTTGCTCTGGGTGGAGATTAAAGCCTGAGTGGCGAGGTTGATAATGTGCGCTAAGCATCTACTGTAAACGCTGTCAGGTGAATGCGGACAAAAGATAAAAATGAGACATACCGAATATGTCGCTTTTTAACATCAAAAACCTTGCCAGTCGACCTTTTATACCTCACTGCCCACTCCGCAAGCATTGTCGTGTTGTTCGTTGCATTATCGCAGGTGATATGACCAATCTAGACGACAATTAGCATTTTTTGTTAGATGAAGATTATGAACGCTCACCTTATGAACAATCCGCTGAAGGGACGGCCCTTCGGCCAGCCCTGAATTTTCGGTTTTTACCTGTTCCTCATACCAATATTGGACTTAGAATAATGATATATCTTGCGCGGCGCATTGTCTAAGTCTCGGACAATCAGTATAAGCCAGCCAAGACTAGAGGAAACTATTGTACGCGACGAAGTCCAAGTTAAACTATGTGCTTCTAATTACGGGTACGCGTCCGTATACGAAGTGCAGTAATAAGGCGAGGACTGTGAACGCGGGCCCACCTGTGCGCCTAACTGACAGGCACAGGTCTCTAGCGTCTAAACGAATAGGGACAGATATCCGAAGAATAGGACCCACAACTATGGTGCCGACGCGGCACCACCTGACAAATCAAGTAACAAGCTCGCGAACCCGGAACACGAGGGACGGGAACTGCCGAGCCTCGACCGTGATGGCTTCTCGAGTCTCGATCTTACTGTAAAAGGAAGGATTGCCGAGTCGAGTCCCACGGACATCTCGGGCGAACAATAACGGACGCGAATAACAGTGCGCACCCGAAGACTGAGATAAGATAAGATTACCGTGCGGGCCCGTCCATCGAAACATATGGGCGCGTCTTCCACAACACACAGATAGAGCCTAGACCCGGCACATCGGGACGCGTTTTACGGTCTTGTATCAGCAAGAACCTCTGAACGATCTTACCAAAGGAGTAATATCGACGCGTACCCGTGCCAACCAGAAAGATAGCTTATGCAAGAAACAGAAAGCTTAGTAAACAAGAAACTTGGCATCCGGTTCAGCTGTTTGTAAAAGGCCGAGTCCTTCATTGTATCACATGTAAATATTATTCTCAGTAGTATAAAAGCTGTACGCGTACGTAGAAAAAGACAAGCAATTTACCACCCACGAGATTATATCTTGAACGTTCACCAGAACCTCTTCGAGACTTCTAAGTGTTAACTTGACTTCGCGGAATTTTGAATAAACAGATTTATTTGTCTTAGACGGAATTTCACCTTTTGTGATCAGAGTGAACGTACTTGATTTTGAAAGACTTAAGGACTTGAACAACGATCTCTTACACCTGTCATCTATTTGACTTGAAGAGGCTTCAGTGGCCATCCGATTAGCCGCGGTAACCCGTACTTTGGTAGTGCGTCGCGTGTCTAAGACCTGGACTGTGGTAGAGACAACTCAGATAGTTGTAGACTACACCGGACATTGCAGAGTTTCTTCCCGTCGAGTAGGGTTTTGGTAACCCCAAGAGAGTCATACGCGTCCCAGAGTGGCGTTATCCCGTTTTTCAAGAGTCTAAAGTAATTAAATCCCGTACGCGTCTCAGTGACGTATCCCGCGATCCCAAGAGGCAGAGTCTTTGATTTTGTTATCTATTTTCTATTTCCCCAACAACAACCCATTAGTGTTCACCCTCGGGTCGACGCGTCCATTCTACGTGAACGTGTACTTTCCCTGTACCAGACGGATTCTTCGGATTAGTCTTGTTATTATAAAAATACCTGTCCCTCCCAAAAAGAACTGATCAATTAACTTGATTATTTGATTGGGTGCTTAACGCTCGTCAAGTGTTAGGATTGATTTACTGTGTTGACTGATAGTGTGTGTGTGTGATAGGGGATTAGATTTTATTAAAAGTCTACCTATTCAGTCATCTACGTGTTTCAAAACTACCCCGCAGCAAGCATCTCACCGCAGCCATTTGCAAATTTTGTAGAGAGCCTGACCAAGTCGAGTACCATTGTGGGAGGTGTTCATCTGGGTGAATCCGAGTAACGCATGCTCCATCGTCCAATTGCCCGGTGTACGCTCTTCGATCCAATGGCCAGTCACTGCAAAGTACGCATCCAAGTTGGATGCCTGCCATGCATCGCAGGTAAGGCTGACTTCCCCCTGTAATGTATGCGCTCTATCACGAAGGATATGAGAATATACTGAGAAATTAAAGAATAAACGTACATTCAGGCAGTCTCGGAGAGCCTTCATTTGCTTCTTGAACGACGCTATGATTTTCGCCCGAGTTTGCTTGCAATTCAGAATCTTGACGCCCCGCGTAGCGCGTGCTGCAACTGATATCATGTTTTTGAAAGACGGGTGCTCGAAGGCCTGAATCGGCTATGCAACAAACGATATTAGGTGTTAAAATGGCGGAGTCAAATTGAATATACCTGATCAGTCTCAATCAACCACTGAATCACAGCCTCTTTGAACAACTCATCGGAGTACGGCGCCGGTTTGTCTTCAGGTTTAGCCTGATCAAAATGGTCATTTACTTGCGTTTGCTGTAGCTTTTCGTGGACGCCAGCTTGGCGAGCACTTGTATCACTAGGGAGCATCGAAATGAAATTGTTTCCCTTGCACCATGTGCGGTATTTATCCTAGTAGTACTGAAGTAAATAATGGCGCATTAAGGGTATTACAATGTACTTACCTTGTGCTTTGCTTGCATATGGCGCCGGAGAGTGGTATGATCATTCACCAAAATTGACTCCTGCTGGCGACACCCCAGGCCTTTGCTTTAAGAAATATGAGGGCACAATAGCATGAGCGTGAGGAAAGTCACTTACTTGCAACACTCGCATTGCATTTGCACTTTGTTGTCTCCTGGTCGGCGTGGTGCCACGGTATAAAAATGTTTAATGTCGGCAGTAGGGTCCTTGTTCTTCTTCTGCTTCAAATTGCCTTCGTCGTCCGAAATCTCTGATACGTGCACATCAGCGTGCATCCCTTCAGCATCAACATCTTTGTTAAAATAAAAGGTTACAAGTTCTTACGTAGTAAAAGAACTTGTTTTCTACACTTGATAGCAGAAGGAAATGGTTTCTAACGCAATGGTTGGAAATTCTCCCACTGCTATAGTGACCCTGCATGGTTTCTGTATCTCAGCCATTACTGGGCCAATTTTGATGATCTTGGTATCAAAAAATTCGTAAAAATTAGGGCTTTCATGTGGCATGTGTATCCAGGGTTGATTAGGTCATGTGACCTGTTCACACGACCCAAAAAGCGCAAATTTGTGTGAATCTACACTTAAAACAGATTTCAGTGAGCTAGATGTGTTGCCCAGACCAATCTAAAATAATGTACAAATATTTACATATGTTTTGCAATGATGTCATGGTGTCAAATCTGGCAAACAGCCAGCTCAACTTGGTGAAAATCCGAAAATTGGTGTTAAACTGACTGGACAACCCATAAAAGGCACACCAAACATTGAAAAACATGACCAAATAACATGAAAATAATGTTTTAGAAGCTTACATAATCAAACTCACAGCAGGACTTTGTGCAAATCCCTTGAAATCAGTTAAAGCACCAAGTTAGACCAAAATATTCTCAGGGATATGTCATGTGATATGTGTGCACAGACTGCGGAATAATCACCTGATAAATAGCACGCGGCGCGCGTGTACCCATCAGTGCATTAGACCATCTCTTAGGTAAAAAAACATCATTAGTATTTTTATTTTATTTTAATGCCTTTAAAATCTCTTAAAATGGCTTATTTACTGTGTATTTCAAACAATATTCCGCATTTGGTAAGTCACATGAAAATGTGACAATACATATGTGACACCATTTTATAGCCCTGATTTTTCTGATAATTACACACTTTATTTCAAGGCAATCTGATAAAAACTAAGCGCCGTATGAATTAATCTTGTTACAAGTTCTTACGTAGTAAAAGAACTTGTTTTCTACACTTGATAGCAGAAGGAAATGGTTTCTAACGCAATGGTTGGAAATTCTCCCACTGCTATAGTGACTCTGCATGGTTTCTGTATCTCAGCCATTACTGGGCCAATTTTTATGATCTTGGTATCAAAAAATTCATAAAAATCAGGGCCTTCCTGGTCACATGACCAGGCCGTTTTAGGTTTATTAGATCCGCCTCATCTTTCTGCTTTTTTTGAGTATAAGATCATCCCAATCGGTTCAGATTTGAGCGTACTACATATTATTTACATATTTAATATGTATTTATTTAATAACAGTGTAAGTCTTCAGGCACTGCTTCACCCCAAAGTAAGAACTTGTTTTTGCCATGCGCAGCAATGGCCTCTGACCAAGTTGGTCAGATACTCGGGAGTCAGGAGAATAAATTCCATGCTTACCATCTGCGCGTACGCGCTTACTAGATGTTTTTGTAGACTGATTTCTGTCGTCGTCTTTATCCTCCACGTCTTCAATCGAAGGTGAACGTGCGCGCTTTGCAGAGGTTGAAGTAGAAGCTGTTCTGGTTGGCTCTGGAGGGGGTGTTATAGAAGGAGTTCTTTCAGCAGCAACCCTCTGTCGTGCAGCTGCGTTGACCTCAGCTGCTCTGCGCTCTGACTCCGCAGCAACAGCGGCTGCGCGGTGGGTGGAAGTCTGGGGAATCGCGACATTACTGGGGTCTGCCAAAGCAGGAGCAGCCTTTGAGACCCGACCACTCCGGGATGCCACGGGTTCGACAGGTGACATCGGTGGGTAAACAGTGAGGTAAGAAATTTCTATTTAGGACTCGTTTGGATATCAGTATTCACTGTAAAAATAAAGTTTAAAGGTACTGTATAGTTGATTTCAGCCACCCAAAGCCGCGGCTCAGGCCGCGGCTTCAGGCTTTGGAAATGTCAAGCCTGAGCCTTAGGCCACTGCAGGCCTAGTTGACGGCTTTTGACGGCCTCGGCTACAGACAGCTCGGCACGGCCGGCTTCCACTTCAGTGACCCACCAAACATAACCTACTAGGTTGATTAATTTCTGATAGAAAATACAATCTAGAGGAGGCTCTGAAACATTTTTCAGAAACATTTTTGAGCCAAATATTTCCGTTGAATAAATATTTGTTTTCTCAAATGCAATAATGTTTTTGTGACATCCAGAAATGTTTTGTTCTTAGAAAATATATTTATTGCTGATATGGTGGCAGGGGTCCTTCTACTAAAATATTTTCTGAGCATTTCTATAAAAAATTACCTATACAATATTGATAAATCTAGATTGTACTGTATGTAGAATTAGTTTCAAATGTAAAGTAGATATATGAGTAGATAAACAAGTAATTAAATATACTGATATTCAAAAATATTATAAATTAAAAAAAAAAAAATCTAAATAATGAAAATTCCCAAATCAAATTGACCATCAAATGATTTGACCAGTTACAAAATGCAATAGGAATGGTTCATATATACTGCATTATATAGGGGTGAAAAAAATAGATGTTTTATAAAATATCAAAATGTTAAAAATGTTAAAATAGTGAAAACTGAGCAATTTAAAGAGTAATATCTCTTAATTTTAACATCATCTCGTAGCTCTGAATTTTCTTGATTTTCTGATATTTAAATCAGGGCAATTGGATAAAAACTGAGCAAGTTATAGTCAAATTACATTTCAAAAGAAGCGTTCAAAAGTGTATTTTGTGTTTTTCTTGGCAAGTAAGGCACCAAGTCACATGATACTAACAGATTCCAGATCAGAAAAAATAGTTCTATGTTTTCTATTAATAGATCTTGACCTGAAAATGCCTTTTTTGAAACTAGTTCTATTTATAGATCAGACTCAAATTTATGAACTATTTTTATACTCTTGCTCTGATCTAAGCTGTTTCTATTAATAGATTAATGCTTAGACCTTCTGTGTAATAATCTCTTTATGAACTATTTTTAGACACCAAGTACGACCTCAAATTTTGATACTGTTTGTATTCATAGATAAGAGGTACAAAGTCACATGACCCTAGCAAATTTGGAATCAGAAAAACAGCTTCATATTGTTTATTTATAGATTAACCTAAATTTATAAATATGTTTATACATTTCTTATGGATTTCTATTTATAGATTAAATCTACATTTATAAACTCTCTTCTATGCTCCTATCTAATATCCACTTTTTCTACTTATAGATGAAATTTCATCTAAATATTAGTGAATTTATACACTATTTATAAACATCAACTTACACTAACCTAATTTATTAATTAGATATATAAACTTAATGCAGTTCTATTTTTAGAAGTTTGTCTATTTTTAAACTAAAATCTTCATATATTTTGAGATTCTTTCTATTTTTACCTGGACCCTGATATTTCTTTTTGAAAACTATTTCTATTTATGGATTTATCAGCTATTTTTAGAACAAGTCTTGTTTTGCCCATATCTTACCGAGAAATGTAAATATTAATATGATTTAAATTGTAAAATAGTGTAAAAATATCTTACTTTCTTTTGAGATGCTCTTTCCTTTTTGGGAAATTTTCCCATCTGCCAAATCTAGTTTCAAGAAGCCTGATAAAGATTTTGATGCAACCTATATCTCAATAAGGAATAAGGATAAAATTATGATTTAAATAGATTTGAAATTGCTTTGATGAGTAGTACAACTTTTGTTACTAGCACAGCCACATCCAATCACTTTTGGAAATTGCATTTATTTAAATAAAGCATTGATTGATCAGTTTGCTATTTAAGGCACCTCAAACAGTTGAATATGCTATAACTTAATGAAATTTAACATAAAATAAATCTACCAGTGCAAGTATATGCTCTTTTATATTCTTTCAATTTAGCCTGATAGTCTAGACTATATGTGTTTAGTGAGTTTTGCTAAGATTGAATCCTTGATCTTGGAATATAATCTCTGGCTGATGTAATTGAATTGAATTTCAACACCATCAAATGCTCCTTAATCTCGCCGTAATCCTGGTCATACATTTTGTGCTATACCTACAGATCAGAATTACTACCATATATAGAATCAAGTGACTGAACTATCTATCAATTGTTCAGTTATTCTGCTTATTGGTGTAACTGGTTTCAGTGTGGTTTCTGACCAACCTACAACTTGTCTTGCCAGTCCTTGGGATAATACCTTGCCAAGAGGGCACAGCTACAAGTGGAGGTAAGAGAGGCATATCTTGTGTAATCAGTAGAGTGTTGGTCGGGTTTAAAGTCTGTTTACATAAGTCTAATCTCACTGAGGTATGTGTTCTGTATCAACACATCCATTTCATTTGCTGGCACACTAACAACCACAATGTGTACACTCTGCACGCGCTCTCCTTGCACTCAGGTCTCTATCTTGGCTGTTGTCCCAGATTGGCCAGTGAAGCTATAGTCTCGCACTATGCTTCGACCACCATGCTCTGACCTGCATACATATAGATGCAGGTAAAACATGCACAATATATCATTCAGCCCTCAGTATCAAAAACCCTTGGTTGCCTCCTACTAATGATTTTTGATACCTGGTGAGCATGATATATCTCTCTGCCCTTCAAATTGGCTCCTACCAATGATCCTTGATTTACAGTCCAAACCAGTGCGAGGTCAAAATTAGACTTGGCATCTCAGCCCTTCAGACACAATCACCTGACCCTTCATAGACATTCACATGTTTGTAGCTAGTTCATCATCATTTTCCACCAGCATTGTCCAAGCCCACAACTAGCTCCGGACACTCTCAGCTTCTGTTGGCCACTTCATCAGACATAAAATGTAAAGTGTACTTGGGTATATGACAGTGACAATAGCAGAAGTAGAGCACAATGAGTGGAAATAAGGGCACAGCCACAAGCAGAAAGAAAACCCTTACATTGGCTTAAATATAGATAAATTTTAAATGTATAGTCATATCCAAATATAGATAGTCTGAATAACTGAGAAATTAATCAAATAAAAATGAATTTCCAAAAGTGATTGGATGTGGCTGTGCTGATAACAAAAGTTGTACTACTCATCAAGGCAATTTCAAATCTATTTAAATTATAATTTTATCCTTATTCCTTATTGAGATATAAGCTGCATCAAAATCGTTATCAGGCTTCTTGAAACCAGATTTGGCAGATGGGAAAATTTCCCAAAAAGGAAAGAGCATCTCAAAAGAAAGTAAGATATTTTTAAATTATTTTACAATTTATATCATATTAATATTTACATTTCTCAGTGAGATATGGGCAAAACAAGACTTGTTCTAAAAATAGCTGATAAGACTATAAATAGAAATAGTTCCCAAAAAAGAATTTCAGGGTCCAGCTAAAAATAGAAAGAATTCTAAAATATTTCAAGATCTTAGTTTTAAAAATAGACACAGTTCTAAAAATAGAACTGCATTAAGTTTATATACCTATTTAATAAGTTATAAATAGAAACATTGATAAAATTTGGAATTGATAATTGGTGTCTAAAAATAGTTTCTAAAAGGCTCATCTATAAATAGAAACAGTGTCAAAATTTGAAGTTGTATTTGGTGTCTAAAAATAGTTTATAAAGAGATTATTACACAGAAGGTCTAAGCATTAATCTATTAATAGAAACAGCTTAGATCAGAGCAAGAGTATAAAAATAGTTCATAAATTTGAGTCTGATCTATAAATAGAACTAGTTTCAAAAAAGGCATTTTCAGGTCAAGGTCTATTAATAGAAAACATAGAACTATTTTTTCTGATCTGGAATCTGTTAGTATCATGTGACTTGGTGCCTTACTTGCCAAGAAAAACACAGAATACACTTTTGAACGCTTCTTTTTTGAAATGTAATTTGACTATAACTTGCTCAGTTTTTATCCAATTGCCCTGATTTAAATATCAGAAAATCAAGAAAATTCAGAGCTACAAGATGATGTTAAAATTAAGAGATATTACTCTTTAAATTGCTCAGTTTTCACTATTTTAACATTTTTAACATTTTGATATTTTATAAAACATCTATTTTTTTCACCCCTATATAATGCAGTATATATGAACCATTCCTATTGCATTTTGTAACTGGTCAAATCATTTGATGGTCAATCTGATTTGGGAATTTTCATTATTTAGATTTTTTTTTTTTTTCAATTTATAATATTTTTGAATATCAGTATATTTAATTACTTGCTTATCTACTCATATATCTACTTTACATTTGAAACTAATCTTACATACAGTACAATATTGATAAATCTATATTGTATAGATAATTTTTTATAGAAATGCCCAGAAAATATTTTAGTGGAAGGACCCCTGCCACCATATCAGCAATAAATATATTTTCTAAGAACAAAACATTTCTGGATGTCACAAAAACATTATTGCATTTGAGAAAACAAATATTTATTTTACAGAAATATTTGGCTCAAAAATGTTTCTGAAAAATGTTTCAGAGCCTCCTTTAGATTGTATTTTCTATCAGGAATTAATCAACCTAATAGGTTATGTTTAGTGGGTCACTGAAGTGCTGACAACGTAGATATGCTGGAGCTGGCCATAGAATGTTTGAGGTTCGTAGACAAGTTTGCGTCTCTTAAGGTGCGCAAATTTGTCTACCAGCATTTCATACTAATGTCGGATGTAGGATCAGTAAGTAACAGCCATTCTTGGACTTGGCATTCATGACTTACCCGGATAAATGTTGCATCGCGTCTATCGGATGCCTTCCTCCCAAGGGAAAAAGACTGGATAGTGTCACCTTCTTCACTATCAACTCGACGAACTTTCCCCCACTCTTGCACCTTTGAATCTGCGAGGAGTTTGCGTATAGTCGTCACAGGGATACCAAACCTTGTAGAAAGAGCGGTGGCAACAGATTTAAGGATTCCTGTATCAAGATCTCCAATAGAACTTGCGGGCTTCCGAGGGGGTAAGAGAATACATGTTGGGTCTGCAGATAATTTAGTAACTTAGAACCAAATAAAACTCTTTGCCCACTTACATGCTTCATTGACCAGAGCACCTTGAGGAATGGCATTCCGCGGAGAACGTAGAGCTAGCTCTGCTGAATTATTGTAAAAAGCCTTAATCTGGGTAAGCTGTGCGTCTTTGAGAACGTAGCGATCGAGCGCAGCATAAGGAAACCTCCGGCTGCGAATGGCGGGCTTTATCCGATTACAATAGCACTCCATAGGGAATGCCCAATAACACCATACTGGGCCGCAGAACTCAATGCTATCCGCGATATGAAGGAGAGCGTGGATTGTCACCGGGCAAGTCGAGAGACGGCTTGCATTATGTTGGTAGTAGATGCTAATATTAACCGAAAGATTAGACACGATTTAAATACCAAAAAAATACACTCACTCTTCATATTCTTTAACCCATTTGATAAAGCCATCTCGGACCGTTTGGATTTTGGACTTGGTGATCTCGAACTGAAGGCAGGTGTTCAAAAGGCTGACTAGTTTCACGAAATGTTTATAATATTTTGCATTTTGAAACCGGTTGCGAAGCAGGACTGGTCCGATGTACAACGTCCAAAAAGACCACATATCAGCGGTACATCCTGATTTATCCTGAGCAACGTTCGGGACGCGGCTGCCATATGCTGATGGAATTGTTGAACCCAACGCCGCAGTACCCTCGCCAATGGCATCCCAGACAGACTTTGGTAATTCATATGATTGATTACCTTCGTCAAGTCCCTTGAATTCCCCAGTCCAGAGTAGAACAAGATTCTTGATGAGGTTTTCCCAGATTAAATGCATGAAATCGTATGGAAAGCAGCAAGGGAAAGAGAGTGAGTGAATAAATGAAAGGAGTGGCCGCCCTTTGATACCATAATTCTTCGCAAGATTCTCCGCGCTGACATTGGTAGTAGCTGCGTCAACCTCGGCGGCTTGAGACAGGTATGAAGCGTGTGTACGAAGAGGTAGGTTTCGAGGATCATACTTCTGAGTGCGGTTCGGGTTTTGCTGGACATCTGGGTGTGGAGACTGATTTAGTGGTACATAATGGGTCGTCGCGCACACACCCGGGACACGGAGACCTTTAATTTCACACATACGACACGGAGAAAACCCATTATGACCTTTCATGCGGATGATCATCGAGACCGCTGGAATATCCCCAAAGACGAGGATTAAGAAGGCACGCAAGGTAAATAGGCTCTTTGTGAGGATGTCGAACGCACAAATGCCCTGTGCAAGAAGGAAGAGTTCCTGAACGAAAGGCCACAAAAATGAATCGCAGTCGTGAGGCTTCTTCGGGCCGGGAATTACACCCAAAGAGAATATATTGTCGATGTGGGGGCGGATGTCGGGAGGAAGGTTATAGTTAAAAACAATGATCGGCCAAGCAGTGCTTTTCCTCTTGTTGAATAGCGCGAACCCATCCAAAGAGAGTCCAAGCGCGACATCTTGTGGATCCGAAAAATATGTGTGGTCGAAGACTTTGTGATCCACCTTGACCCGGGTTTTTTGTAGGTTTGCATAATGGGATCCGTCAAATACATCTGCGATAATGCTGGCGTTCGATTTGTAAAGGGCGCGATATTTCATGGTTGTTGCTAAATTGGAATTGAGCGCGAAGGCTTTCAATCGCGGAATGATGGGGATGTATGTGAATCGCTTTCGAGGTCTTCCATCGGCTTGAAATCGATCCTCGTCGCAAAACGGGCATTTCTGGAGGTCAGCGTGAGGGCCAACAAAGCAGCAGCACGAGTTGGTACAGCAGTCATAAATTTGAGGTTTAAAACCAGAGAGAAAGGTGGCCCAAGAACGGAGACCATGCAACTTTGGGAGAGGGGGATTTGTGTGGAAAGCGAAAGGAGCTTTCTTGTAGGCAGCATCAGTTGTATGGGTCGATAACTTGTATGCGAACGCCCGACAAATTGCCCTGTCGTAGTCGTCTAATTTTTCTGCTGTGTTCATCGGGTAACCAGTAAGTTGGAAGTAATGTTTTGAGAGTCAAAAACGTACCAATTGCGGCGGCATCAGCTTCATAACCCTCTCCAAGTTTATCCCATGCAGATAGCCCACATTCTCGTTCAAGCGCATCCCAATCTACCACATCAATCTCTTCATCAACGTCGGCAACAGGATCCGCTTGTGGTACCGAGTCAGCATTGGCAGTTTCCTCGTCTTCGGAATCTTCAGAGTCGGAGGGATCCCATGTGCGCGCTGCATGTCGACCCCAATGTTGGGCAGATACCCCTTCCTCGTCACTTGCACTTCCGGGATCTGGGGTTGGAGAGTTTACGCTGGGCTTCACATTCCCAACCATGGGCACATCATCAACACTGGACCCCATTTCGGACACTTCAGGAATATCGACATCATCTGGCTCTTCAGAATCAGGGAGCAAATCATCTTCGAGGGGATCTACGACAGCAAGTGCAGGTAGGTCATCGTTGTTGTCATCTGAAAAAATCGAGGAAAGGAAGGCAAAGCGGCGGTGCGATGGTTCAGGCACATTATAAGGATTGCTGGCTTGCCGACGATGCTCGCGCTCGCGTTTACGCGTAATGAATTGCTTACAGCACCGACAATAGACGAGCCCATGGGCTATGTCAGGCATTGAAGATTGAAGTTTTTGGTTAAGGATTCTATGTCGTGAAGGTGGAAAGGCGAGATCAGACAATAACAGCACACGTGAATGCAGTTGAATTGCATGGAAAAAATCGGACAATGGCTACAAACCCCCCGGAAGGTTGCTATCCCTCTCTTTGTTCCTTCCTCCTACCACTACGCTGCTCCTTCTTAAGAAATGAACAACACAGGGAAGTCTGGCACTAAACCTAATCATCCAAAAACCCCAAATCACAAGTCAGCAGCGGCAAACAGCAGTAAAGAGGCAAGTGAAGCACGTACCAAAGAGAATCGAGGCCACGCGGCTTTGGCTGCAACACCAATATCCTCTGGAAGACGCCCTCTTGGGGAGGTGACTGACGGGACTAACAACCTTGATGATATGGCCCAGAAGATGCTGGAGATGCAAGGTAAGCTGATACATTACTATGAGCAAAAACAATCCTAACTCACCGAACACATGAACAACAATCAGTGGCGCTCAAGAAAGTGGAAGCTGAGAAGGACGCTCTCATGAAGAAGCTTGAAAACTCCGCATCAAGCACGGATGCGGATGCGAGTGGAGCAGAAGGAACCAACGACGTGTCAACTGGGCCTGTCAAGACAAAGAAATCGGCCAAGGTCCCACGGCCTACTGGGGACTTCAATATCCAGGACGCGATGGGGTTAGGTGGAAGTAAGAAGAGAAGGGAAAAGTACTACGCAATTCTGGTGTGTTGGCTATACATTGCTTGAGAACAGATTTAAACAATATTTTGGTGCAGCGCACCGTTAAAGAACTCGCCGGGAATGCGCAGCTGAATTGGGAGCTCGAGTGGGCACAAATCCCGGTGCGGGACAAGGCTCAGTTCTTCGAGGTGGTCAGTCAGTTTAATCAGTTACAGAGGTGATTAACAACTATTACTTACCTTTAGGTTCGCGAAACCATCCCAGATATGGCTTGGTACATCAACGACTGGGCCACAGAGGCGATGGTCAGGCAGTGGATGAAGAACAAACAGAGCTATGCCGTGCAGAAAGGTTTTCTTCAGGTAAACGATAAGTATGGGTATCTCAATGGGAATGCTGCTAAACGAACCAACGCGCCACGGGGGAATGCTAAACAGAAGGCCACGTCGCAAGGCTCATCGGGGGCTCCGGTTGCTAAAAGGGCACGGCTGGCAAAGACGTCGGTGAAGACGAAGGGAAAGGGAAGAGCAAGCCTAAGCCCCCCGCGGCTGATGACGAGGACGACGAGGAAGACGAGGAAAGTGAAGAGGAAGGAGCCACTACTAGTAAACAGGTGGGGGATGAAATCGATGAGAGCGAAGAAGAGGACGATTAGTGATCGGTTGATAAACCACGGGTAAGGCATTCTCACCGTCATTCGCCGCTGTCAACAATGACCTAATGCAAAATCCTAGGCTTCAATCGACGTGCAGGCGTACACACGCACATATACCCTTCAAAATTCGAACATATCCAACTACCCCGTGCCATTCCCGACGCCCTGGCATATATACCCATCACATTCCTTTGTTTTTTTCCCTTCATACGAACTACTGCTTGCCTCGTAGCACCCACCATTCTTTAATATATATCAATTGTCATATTTTATTGTCTGAAAAGCGAAATAAAATCATCCCTACATTGAATCTAATCCTATAGCTATCTGAAAGTCAACCTATGGCGAATGCTGGAAATCAACCTATGAGCGGTTGATTCTGCAAAATACGGTTAGGATGGAAATCAACCAAATCCCGTTGAGAATTCAGCAGAGCCGGCCATTTTCGAGATTAGGATGCTTTTGTCCATTTTAGATTGAAAAGCATCCTAGCTAGCACCAACCTACCCCGAGCTCAAAATCAACCAGGGCCCGTTGAAAATCAACCAAAGGTGCGCTTTTTAACATCCAGACGCAGGTTGAGAGATAGGTTGAAATCCAACCTAGGCGGTTACCACAGTGTTAATAACCTGAGATTTACCAGTTCCACCCATTCCACCTAGATACATTTTAAGAGGTTCAGTTTTATGAAGGGTTGCATGATTAGCCACAATGCGGAATGCACGCTCTTGTTCAGTATTCAAACTAAATTTACTAACCATATCATCAATTACAAGTTCTTACGTAGTAAAAGAACTTGTTTTCCGGCCTGCATAGCAGGCAGAAAACATTCCTAACGCAATCGTTTGAAATTCTCCCACTGCTATAGTGACCCTGCATGGTTTCTGTATCTCAGCCATTACTGGGCCAATTTTGATGATCTTGGTATCAAAAAAATCGTAAAAATCAGGGCTTTCATGTGGCATGTGTATTCAGGGTTGATTAGGTCATGTGACCTGTTCACACGACACAAAAAGCGCAAATTTGTGTGAATTTACACTTAAAACAGATTTCAGTGAGCTAGATATGCTAGAATGTGTTGCCCAGACCAATCTAGAATAATGTTCAAATATTTACATATGTTTTGCAATGATGTCATGGTGTCAAATCAGGCAAACAGCCAGCTCAACTTGGTGAAAATCCGGAAATTGGTGTTAAACTGACTGGATAACCCATAAAAGGCACACCAAACATTGCAAAACATGACCAAATAACATGGAAATAATGTTCTAGAAGCTTACATAATCAAACTCACAGCAGGACTTTGTGCAAATCCCTTGAAATCAATTGAGGCACCAAGTTAGACCAAAATATTCTCAGGGATATGTCATGTGATATGTGTGCACAGACCATCCCTTAGGTAAAAAAAACATCATCTGTATTTTTATTTTATTTTAATGCCTTTAAATCTCCCAATATAGTGTATTTCAAACAATATTCCGCATTTGGTAAGTCACATAAAGGTGTGACAATACATATGTGACACCATCTGTTAGCCCTGATTTTTTTGATAATTACACACTTTGTTTCAAGGCAATCCGATAGAAACTAAGAGACGTATAAATTAATCTTGTTACAAGTTTCTTATTGTATTCTAATAATTAATCTTGTTACAAGTTCTTACGTAGTAAAAGAACTTGTTTTCCGGCCTGCATAGCAGGCAGAAATGGTTTCTAACGCAATGGTTTGAAATTCTCCCACTCATACTGTGACCCTGCATGGTTTCTGTATCTCAGCCATTACTGGGCCAATTTTTATGATCTTGGTATCAAAAAATTCGTAAAAATCAGGGCCTTCCTGGTCACATGACCAGGCCGTTTTAGGCTTGTTAGAAACGCCTCATTTTTCTGCTTTTTTTGAGTATATGATCATCCAAATCCGTTCAGATTTGAGCGGACCACATATTACTTGGTCAGAGGCCATTGCTGCGCATGGCAAAAACAAGTTCTTACTTTCTAGGTGAGTCCGACTATAAATAAAGGTTAAATAAGTCAATATTGCATAGTCCGCTCAGATCTGAAGCTATTAGGATGATCTTATACTCAAAAAAAGCAGAAAAATGAGGCGGATCTAACAAGCCTAAAACGGCCTGGTCATGTGACCAGGAAGGCCCTGATTTTTACGAATTTTTTGATACCAAGATCATAAAAATTGGCCCAGTAATGGCTGAGATACAGAAACCATGCAGGGTCACTATAGCAGTGGGAGAATTTCCAACCATTGCGTTAGAAACCATTTCTGCCTGCTATGCAGGCCGGAAAACAAGTTCTTTTACTACGTAAGAACTTGTAACAAGATTAATTCATACGTCGCTTAGTTTGTATCAGATTGCCTTGAAACAAAGTGTGTAATTATCAGAAAAATCAGGGCTAAAAGATGGTGTCACATATGTATTGTCACACCTTTATGTGACTTACCAAATACGGAATATTGTTTGAAATACACTATATTGGGAGATTTAAAGGCATTAAAATAAAATAAAAATACAGATGATGTTTTTTTTACCTAAAGGATGGTCTGTGCACACATATCACATGACATATCCCTTAGAATATTTTGGTCTAACTTGGTGCCTTACCTGATTTCAAGGCAATTGCACAAAGTCCTGCTGTGAGTTTGATTATGTAAGCTTCTAGAACATTATTTCCATGTTATTTGGTCATGTTTTGCAATGTTTGGTGTGCCTTTTATGGGTTATCCAGTCAGTTTAACACCAATTTTCGGATTTTTACCAAGTTGAGCTGACTGTTTGCCAGATTTGGACACCATGACAGCATTGCAAAACATATGTAAATATTTGTACATTATTCTAGATTGATCTGGGCAACACATTTTAGCATATTTAGCTCACTGAAATCTGTTTTAAGTGTAAATTCACACAAATTTGCGCTTTTTGGGTTGTGTGAACAAGTCACATGACCTAATCAACCCTGGATACACATGCCACATGAAAGCCCTGATTTTTACGAATTTTTTGATACCAAAATCATCAAAATTGGCCCAGTAATGGCTGAGATACAGAAACCATGCAGGGTCACTATAGCAGTGGGAGAATTTCCAACCATTGCGTTAGAAACCATTTCTGCCTGCTATGCAGGCCGGAAAACAAGTTCTTTTACTACGTAAGAACTTGTAACTTGGTCAGAGGCCATTGCTGCGCATGGCAAAAACAAGTTCTTACTTTCAAGGTGAGTCTGACTATAAATAAAGGATAAATAAGTAAATAATATGTAGTCCGCTCAAATCTGAACCGATTGGGATGATCTTATACTCAAAAAAAGCAGAAAAATGAGGCGTTTCTAACAAGCCTAAAACGGCCTGGTCATGTGACCAGGAAGGCCCTGATTTTTACGAATTTTTTGATACCAAGATCATAAAAATTGGCCCAGTAATGGCTGAGATACAGAAACCATGCAGGGTCACAGTATGAGTGGGAGAATTTCAAACCATTGCGTTAGAAACCATTTCTGCCTGCTATGCAGGCCGGAAAACAAGTTCTTTTACTACGTAAGAACTTGTAATTTACTTATTTAACCTTTATTTATAGTCGGACTCACCTTAAAAGTAAGAACTTGTTTTTGCCATGCGCAGCAATGGCCTCTGACCAAGTATATTTTTGGGACTGGATTTTGAAGGGTAATAGCATTGGCTCTCGCCTAACTAATACAAATCCCTGGTCGAAAGCGCACAGTAAACTACTAATCCCCGAACCAGACCCGAACCCATCCGCTTCTTCCGAATCCTTCCAACGGCGTCCTTCGTGCGCCAGGCCTTTGCTAGGGGGGACGGACCACCTAACCGCCCAGTCCCGCGAAGGAGGGACGGCCCCCATCGCTACGCCAATACCACGTTTGGACAAGCCGAAGCTCTCTCGCACATCTCCTGGCAGCCGCAGCTGCTGCACTCTCTCCGCCTTCCAAACCCGACGCCCACTTCAGAACCCAGACCCAACCCGAAAACCTTCACCCACCCGCGCCTTGACGACCCGAAACCCATACCAGCCATATTCACAAAGGCAGAACGTGAGGTTAAGGCACCCAACCGATTGCGAGAACAAGTAAACCCGCCGCAACCGCACAAGCCAAAAATGTCGCTAACGCTCGAGATGCGGGCAACTCTGTAACCACCGGTCGTAGCGAATGCAACCGGGTACGAGGAGTGAAGAACGCGCGGGCACGACGACCCCGTCCTTGGCCTGTCAACCTCTGCCGACTCGGGGATTGGACTTCCCTCGCCTGCAGCAACCCGAAGCGGGTATCAACACTAGTGGCTACCACTTTTTTTCAAATAACTTAGGCTCAAGCCTGCAGCTCCATATCTATAATGCCTAGGTTTTTATGAAAGGCCTTAGCGATTAACTTCGGCGCCTTGTGAGTAAAGGACCCCTGCTGCAACAGCCTGAGTAGCCTTTTTGGAGGCGGGGTTAGTGAAAACACTAGCGTCCACCCCGATGCACAACCCCCACGTATCGGACATAAACAGTTCCGAAATGAAGTCGAGGTAGAGAATGCGATCACCCTTCTCCAAAGGAGAAAGGGAGTCGTCAAAGTGAATGCGCGACCAATAAGTGTCGCGCAGTCGACGGCCTGGCTGAGCAAGAGGATGCAAAGGATCCAATTGCTTGGTCAGCTCTGGGAGCCTCTTAACGATGTCCATGATAGGCCCCTTCGTGGCGAGCCGTTGCCGGCGTGTCAGCGAGTGAGCCGAGAGGGGGTGAGGCTTAGCCTTGCCCAGCATGTGCCCGATCAAGAATGAGCGGACGGGATGAGTCGCCGAAAGCGTGCCCGCGCGCAGTACACCAAGCGCGGCCATGCGATCGAGGAGAATATGAATAGGGAGAAGACCTGCAAGGGCCTCCACACCTGGGCCTGGGGATGTCGAGAACGCCCCTGTAATCCAGAAAGCAGCTTTACGCTGCATCTGGCTCAATAGCTTCACAGCGCCCTTACACTTAGCACCGTCGAAGTACCATAAGCGGAACCCATAAGTAGCTATGGGCACCACGCAGGAACGGTATAGAAGCCGCTTGGAGTGCGGTTCCAAACCCTTAGTAGACGATCCAAGCATCCGCATAGCCTGAACTGATGAGAATGCCTTGGTTGAGTAGAAGGAAACATGCTCATGGAAGGTGAGCTTGCAATCAAAGAAGAAACCCAAGTACCGCCAAAACGGCTTGGGTTTCAGGGGAGTGGCTCCGGTGTACGGGGCAAAGCCCAGATCAATCGGAGGGTTGTAATCCGAGAACGACCTGTCGAAGTGATAAATCTCCAACTTGTCATGCTCGAGGACAAGAGCGAACTTAGTGAAAAGTTCGAAGATAACCTTGTAAGCTTTTTTGAGGAGCAAACAATTTATGTCGAGCGACTTTGACTGTACGATCAGTGTACTGTCGTCGACATTACAAGTTCTTACGTAGTAAAAGAACTTGTTTTCCGGCCTGCATAGCAGGCAGAAAACATTCCTAACGCAATGGTTTGAAATTCTCCCACTCATACAGTGACCCTGCATGGTTTCTGTATCTCAGCCATTACTGGGCCAATTTTGATGATTTTGGTATCAAAAAATTCGTAAAAAACCTTTATTTATAGTCGGACTTACCTTAAAAGTAAGAACTTGGTTTTGCCATGCGCAGCAATGGCCTCTGACCAAGTAGGAGAGGAGCCAGCATGCATCCGGGTGCAGCTCAAAGAGGCGCATGATCAGCACCAGGCACAAAGCCGACAGAACGGGAGAGAGAGCAGAGCCCTGCCCAACCCCCACGTCTGCAGACCGAGGCGGCGATGTGAAGGCATTCCACGCATACTGCGTGTGACGCCCAACAAGATAAGAGGTGAAGAATTTCACCACATTCGGTGGAAACCCAAGCCGGGAGAGAACCGCCGGTAAAACATCATGATTTATCGACGGAAAGAATTGGGCCAGATCGAACGCCAAGACGCTTGTTTTAAGTCCCTTAGCCCACCCCGCTCGCACAATGTGAGTGAGGTAGAGGCCAGCATCCTCAGTGGAGCGTTGCCGAACGCCCCCAACCTGATTTGGATGAAAAACATCATGTTTGATCGCGTCAAACTGAATGCGGTTCGAGATCATCTTCTTCTGTTTGAAATCGTCCGGTAAAATTAATGATTTGAAATCATAACTCTTACCGGCCTTATATCAGATTCTTTCTATGGCACTTACCACAGTGGAATGATTAAATTGGCAGCTACCAGTCTCCCCAGAGTGTTCAAAAGCACAATTGGCCTGAACGACTTTGGGGTGGCGTAGGAGGGCTTGCCCGGCTTTGGAATGATAACTGACTTGCTCTCCTTGAACGAGGAGGGCCAATAGGAATGCTCGAGGCACCCATTGGCGATCCGGAGGAAGGTCGCAGCGGAGCTTTTTGACTCAGAGATGAACCACTTCAGGTGATCCCAACCAATATGGTCAGGGCCCGGTGCGGATCTGCTCGAACACGCCGAGAGAGCCTCGGTGAGTTCGAACATGGAGAACGGAAGCCATTCCCTCACTGGCATGGGGGGAATACGGCCGATATCAGATAGATCGTGAGCCCGGCCAGAGGCCGAGTTGTACGTTCCATGGAGCGCGTCCCAGAGGGAGTCAAGTGAAATACACAGGGCCCCCTGATAGGATAGGGCCTCGCAGGCAGGTAACACGCGCTTCTGGACCCAGTTCATGAGATCCCAGGGGCGCTTGTTGGCGTATGCAATGTCCGCAATGCGCTCATTGAAGAACTTGCGCTTGGTCTCTTTGCAGAGTTTACGGAAAGACCACCAATCGTCATCCTCAAGGGACGTGCGATAGGTGGCCAGGGATTCAGAACATTCCGGAGTCCACCATTTGGTGGACCGGGACATAATGGAGCGTCGGACCGCGAACTCCTCATAGGAATCCGCAAACACCTTAGCGACAGCGCTAGCCGCCGCCTCGACAGAGTCCGGGGAATCAAGATCCAGGGCAGGAAGGCCCTCGATCTTCGAAATGATGGAAGCCCGATATCGCATCTGGACTTCCAGGGGGATCGCTCGTTTACCAGCATCTGATCTGGAAGATCTGATCGGGACGAAAGAAGAGATCGGGACATGGTCCGATCTCATCTTCAGTTCCGGTTCCAGGCATGTCGTGAGGGACACAGCCTGGTCCGGCGGAACAAACACAAGATCTATGACGGAAGGTCGAAGATCCGGATTGTGCGAAATGAAAGTCGGGCCCGGGTTGCTAGGAATAGCAAGCTCGAGGCCAACGGAAGCTGCTGTGTCCAGCAGCGAGATGGCCGTCATCCCATGAGAACGACAGTCAGGATCCCACTCCCTCGAGTGGCAGTTGAAGTCCCCGCCCATGTAGACAAGCGGAGGGAGAGAGTTGGCTTTCTCAGCGAGAAGCTTGATCGCCAAATGTTGGTCATCCGAGTATACACCCATGATGTTGAAAGTGAACCTCCCTGCATATAGGGAGATAAGGACAATGTTGCGGCTATCAATGAGATCGCGGCGAAGGGACGGCCGCAGCAGAACAAGCCCTTTGCTCACAAAAGCGATACAGCGGGGCGCCACTCCGGCGGGTTGGGGGCAAAACATCGGAATCCAATCCGGATGATTCGCGGTCCCAATAACATCATCACCTTTCTTAGAAACGGTGCTGGGGGCTTGTCTTACAACGCCCCAAGGCGGTTCTTGGACGAAGATCACGTCGTATATTTCAACGAGCGTGGACAGGCATACATCGAGGGCTAACAAATTTTTAGCTACGTTGTATGTAAGTACTCTAATCTCGTCGGGTGTCCTTGGCATCAAGCTAGGGGCGACGGGTTAGAGGAGGCGGGGATGGGCGGATTGCTCTTAGAAGAGCCCTTGCAGCACGGTGCATGGTCTCGGTGTTGCTCCTCCGTATGTGGACCCGAGCAGAGTGGGCAGCGCAAAGCCAAGGCCTTGCACGCCATCATGGTATGACCCCACCGCCAGCAGCGCTGACACTGGGGGACACCGGCTTGACGGTTCGATTCCTTGATGACCAGGACATGAGGACCGAGCATGAAGGTGCGCCCAATGAGCGCACGGGCACGGGAGCCCAACTTGGAGTCCCAGATTACAAGTTCTTACGTAGTAAAAGAACTTGTTTTCCGGCCTGCATAGCAGGCAGAAAACATTCCTAACGCAATGGTTCGAAATTCTCCCACTGCTATAGTGACCCTGCATGGTTTCTGTATCTCAACCATTACTGGGCCAATTTTGATGATCTTGGTATCAAAAAATTCGTAAAAATCAGGGCCAGATTTTAGGCTTGTTAGATCCGCCTCATTTTTCTGCTTTTTTTGAGTATAAGATCATCCCAATAGCTTCAGAACTGAGCGGACTATGCATTATTTACTTATTTAACATATATTTATGTCGTAACACGCACCCACAAAGTAAGAACTTGTTTTTGCCATGCACAGCAATGGCCTCTGACCAAGTATTGAAGTACGCAGTACTTGTAGTACTGGTCTTGGTGTTGCGGACGAGCCTAACAGGCCCGTCAAGATGGAGCAGATCCGCAAGAGCAGACTTGTACATAGCCTGTCTTACGTGATCCGGGTGAGTGGGTCCCGCCTGGTTAGGCTGGAACGCCGGAACGTCGAGCACCCGAAGATAAGACTTCGAGGCCGGGAGGCCAACCCAAATCTTGTCGCCAAGGTCGGGGAAGAGCTGGTGCGCGCACCCGCGGATGATTTCAATATCACGCTGATTGGGCACACCGGAGGTGACGACCGAGTAACCCCGGTACGCCTGGAGGACGGATTCAGCGCGAACACTGGCTCCGTGTGTAGATAGGGCCTTAACGACAGTGCCCCAAAGCTTGTCGCGCTCAACCGGGGGGGGCTGAGGCGTGGAGAAGTCGATCAGGACCTGCTTGCGCGAGGGCCCAGCTGAGGTAAAGAGAGGGGCATCCCTCTTCTGCTTCTTAGCAGGAGCGGGATTACCCTAGGGGGCAGAAGGCGTTATAGGCCTTTTGGGAGGAGCTGCCAAGGCGGGCTTAGCTGCAGCAGCCGCATAGCCCACATGGGGTTTCTGCACTCTGCTGGGCTTGGAATGAAGAGGGACCGGGGGAGGAGGCCTCTGGAAGGGAACAACCTCCCTAGCCTTAGCAGGCCGGGGTTGCGGTTGTTTCGGATGGTCGGCATTGCCCTTCCCCTTATCGACCTTAGCCGGGAGAGGGGGAATATCGGGAGGTGCTGCTCTCTCCGGAGGAAAGAGGGCAGCGGGAGGTGGTCGCACGGGACGGCGGACGGTCTGATCGACCTCCATCGAATACGGGATCTGAATGAACGGCAAGATGGCCTCGGAGAGGCCAACATGGTCGTGGGCGGGGGGGCCAGTGGATGCATCGATCCACCCGGTGTTCTTGAGAGCCGCGACAAAGTCGACGGTGGAGGAGGCGAGTCTGCGAGACCCGGCGAGCGAAGCATCGATACTAGGCCTCCCTCGGAGGAGAGCCCTAGTGGCCGATTCAAGGAGGGCTGCGATGGACGAGGCGGACTCACTCCCTTCCGTGGTCCCCTCATCGCGAGCTGAGTGTTCTGACGGAGTAGATGGCTCGTAATCGGCCATTTCTGAGTCAGAGGGGGGTGGTCCGTGCGCAGAAGGCTGAACCGTGGAGCTGGACGCCCTGGAGGACGGCCTGGAGGGTCCTCGACGTTCCTGAGAAGGGACATCGGGGGTGTAGCGAGCTCTGGCTGCAGAGTTTGCAGCAGAGCCGGAGGGTCCACCTGCAGGAGCTGCAGTGAAGACCGGAGTGGGGGGGGCTCTTGTCTGGCCCGGATCTTGGGCGCTCGCTGAGCGCTCGGTCCCAGGCTTGGGAGGCATTGCGAATGGGGTGCTGTTAGGCGGTGTACCAAGTTTCGAGGAGATCGAACAAGTGGTTAAAGCGTGATGAACGAGTTAAACGACGAGCAGATATTCTCACGCTGACTACCAATATGGTAAAAGGCAAGAAGGGATGATCTTTTATTTCACTTAAGGGTATTAGATTTCTAAATGGTGTTAATTTTCCACAAACTGCACAGCCCGCTTCTACAAATTGAGAAGGACTTGTATTTTGTATAAAGCCTGAAATGATTTTATAAAGTAAACTTTTAGATGGTGGCTGAGGAGGAAAAGCTTTATTTCTTTCTTCAGACTGTGATATATCTTTCTGTTTCTTCAAGTTCTTTTGGGCTACTATATTGTCGATAAGATTTGCTTTTTTGATTTTATCAAGCTTGTTATACCAAGTGTGGTTATGTTCAGCAGGTGTCGCAGGTGTTAATATAGCTGGTGCAAGGGAAAAAATAGTACAAAAGCCAGCACAGTTACCAACACACTGATGAGAAGATAGTACATTCATTAAAGCTGGTAAAGAATGTTTACTTATTTTACTGATATTATGACACTTTGCAATAGCACGGGCTTGACTTAGAGTAATCTTATCACATAATAGCTCCAAAGGTACATGCACTAAAAGAATGTCATTCTTATTCCTATATTTGTCCAAAGCTTCCTTAAATACCATATGACCACTATATTTTAATGTTGTATTATCTATGCAGATTGAGGAATTTTGAAAAAGAATATTTTTGAAATAGAAGCATATGTTAGAGTTTTTTTAGGACCAGCCCCAAAGAAAGAAGAGTTATCAGGTTGAAGAATACAATTACTTCCATCCCACTTATGTGCTATTGAACATTTTAATTGGTTTATAAAGTGTTTAGAACAAGAATTAGTGATACAAAAATTAGATAAAGGCTGCTGATAATTATACCACCACTGCATAGATACTTTCTCTTCATGTAGATAAAGCATAGAAATTCTAGTCAAAACAAGAGTCTGAATAGCAGAAGATACTAATATTGGAGATACGTTGTAAGTAAACAAAGCCAGCTGATGCAGGGCCAACTGAGAAGATTTAGTGTTAAGCCGCATAAAATTTGAATATTCATGTTTCAATAGAAGGTTTCTGATAAGTTGTAAATACACTCTATGCACCTGACTTGTGAAGCAGCCATTGCTGTGCATGGCAAATACGAGTTCTTTATGTTTTTATTGTCTAAATAAGTTCATCAGTATCAAATACCCAGCTATTGATTATAATTTTTAGACTAAATAAAAACAGCATAAAATATTTAAAGACTCAAAAAAAAATCACACAATTCCTCAGCATTTACAATTAGTAATGAAATCATTCATTTAAATAATAAATTGAAGTATTTAAGGAATGGTGCAAATATTTGTCAATATTTGTGAGCATAAATATACTCAGCAGATAACCCAGAATTTTGCAAATTTGATAATACAAAATTCATGATATTTGAACAAGAATCCAGGAAGCTATGATATTATAATATATTTAATCTCTTATCTTGGGCATTTGCTTGACAATTTAGTTACCAAATTGCATGGTATAAGTATATTTGGACTCAGAAAAAATTTCTCTTATTTTACAAATTTTTTTTGCTTTCCACAACTTTCCCATGCTTGGATAGAAAATGCTTATTTCTTGAATAATACAAATAGAACCAAATATTTGCAAATAGTTATCCACCTATTTTATTGCCCTGAATTTTCTGGATTTTCTGATATTAAAATTATGTAATTTGAGTCAGAACTGAGCATGTTAGAGCCTGATTACTGATTTGCAGACTTGCGTCCAAAAGTTATTTCTCAATGAGGAAATTACCTGGTCACATGATATTAATATATTTGTAATCAGAAAAATTCAGGCTATTTTTCAATATTTTTTCCGGATTTATTACATAACATTCTCACCCCACAGATCAGATCTGCATGCTAAAAGCCTAATAATTCGATCATGATCGACATTGTGCACAGCATGACGCACGCCGAGGTCAAAAATGACTATAGTCGACCCACTTTTGACCTCGGCGTGCGTCATCAGTCAATTAAGGATCGTGATGTCATTAATGTGCAATATTCATACACATGAGTACTTATTTTAGGCATATCTCTATCAATTCTTCACGGATTTGGATGAAATAAATTGTGAAATATTTAGAAAATTCAGAGCTATAAATCATACTAAATATGCGTTGTGGGAATCGGACTATTTGGTGATGTATAGGCGTTATAAGAGTTGTTGACGGCATATCAGAGTATTGCATCACTGGTTACCAAGGGAAGTGATGGATCTGATGTCATAAATATAGCAATGTGATGTCATTGATCCCATCAATCAATCAAGCTAAATTTAGAATGTGTTACTTTAAGCAATCAATACTCTGAGGATTGATGTATTTTATGCTATTCTGCACCAATTTTCCTGAAAAAAAAAAAGATATTACTTGGAAAATTAATGGGATCAGCTTTTATTAAAAAGGTTTAGCAGTTGTGCAATTGAATGATGTATTATTTTGGGATTCAATCACATTGGCAACGTGCAACAGATGGTTACTAGGGAAAATGATGCATCACAAATCAATCAAAGTTGTCATCAAATGTGTTCTCATGACTTCATTTTTTGAATTAAAAGACTACAAACATTTGTAGCAACTAGGAACAAAGACTACACAAAAAGTGAAGCCGTGAGAGAAAATGAACAAAAAATGTGGTCGCACTGCAAGCAAATTAGCGGAAAGTCAGAATAAGAACGAGTTCTTTTACTAACGTAAGAACTCGTAAAGGAGGTGTTTGCATTGGGACGGACGCTAGCATTTACGTGAACGTCAATCCCAATAGGACCACTCAGTCCGTCGCGGCTGGGGTCATCTTTTCACAAGGCGTCGAAGTGGATCGCTTCAGATGGCTTGTGGGTCGTACTACCGCACCTGACGCGGAAATGTCGGCCATCTGTTGTGCCATCAAGGCCGCCACCAGGCGGCAATGCAGGCACGTTGCTATATTCACGGACTCGATTGCTATGGCAAAACGAGCCCTTGATACTTCCTTGCATTCATCGCAGTCTCACTCACTGCGCGCTTGCAAACTCCTCGAATCCTGGCTTGAGGCAGACCCTCAACGCTGGATCTCCTTCCACTACATTCCCACTAATCTTGAGTGGGGCGTACATCATATGGCTCATCAGTATGCGCGGGGAGCCGCTCATTTCCCCGTGGACTTCGGTTCGCGTGTCACTTTCGATCGCCTTCGAGCAGAGGGCGACACTCGCGTGGCGGCACGCTGGGCCAAGGCTGCAGCTGACCGTCCACAGCATCTGGGTCGCGAGTTTCTCCAGCTTTCAACGCTGGGTAAGAAACTGCGGCCCATTCGTCCGGCTACTCGCAAGGGTGGGCCTTATATTCGCGAATCAGGAGGCGATGCCGCTTCCTTCGCGCGCTTGTGCAGGTGTATACTGAATCATGTGCCAATCGGTTCGTACTACGACCGGTTTAACATCCAAGAGCCTCATGGCTGCCCCTGCTGCGGCGCTCCTCGCGAGACCCGCTCACACATCCTGAAGTACTGTCCTCGGTACAACAGACAATACCCAACTGATCGTTTGCACGGTTTGTTGATGTTTTTGTTGGAGAACCCGGAAGCTTTCTCCTTCGCCCGCCAAGCGGCAGCACCGCAAGGCATTGGGTAAGGTGTTCCGCACGGGCACGTCGCTCAGAGAGGCCTTGATACCTTCTTGGACTGGTGGTAACCACTTTTATGATAAAAACCAGGCAATTGCCTGCAGGTCAATTGTGTATAATGCCACATGCTTTAATGAGATATCTCATTATAATTAGGCACTATTTCATAACTCTTTTGGCTGGGCAACTTTTTAATTTTCATAAGTTTGTGTGCCACTTTCATTGAGAATTTCATTTCTTTGCCAGAGAAATTTCATTCATATTCATTCTTGTCTTAATTCTTTCATAACTATTTCATTTCATTCCCTTGACTATTTCATTTGACTATTTCATTGTTATTTCTGGGGTATTTCATAACTTATAAGAGAGACTATTTCATAACTTTCTATCTGGATATTTCATATCAATTTCATAACTTTTCCAGGTGATTTCATTGCGATTTCATATCTTTTGCCTGCTGCTTTCACTGAATATTTTCATTAATCCTAGGCAACTGTTTATTAATCTATTTATTGTTATTAATGAGGTATTAATTGATTAATTGTGTCTGTTTGGTATATGCTTGCCTGTAGGGGGTAGCTAGGCATGTTTCTAGATAACTTTGGATTTGAGGCCAGAATCTGATGCCAAACTAAGCTAAAAAGCAAAGGAAAGGCACTTAGTAAGTCACACAATCATATTACATAATCACATCAATAGATTTAATTAAAAATCGCAATGAAAATCGCAGAGTAAAAGTTATGAAATTGCTTTGAAGTTGGCCTGGAAAAAGAATGAAATGGCATTGAAATTTCCCTGGCAATGAAATGAAATTCACAATGAAATTCAAAGACAAGCTTATGAAAATTAAAAAATCGCCCAGCCAGAAAAGTTATGAAATAGTGCCTAATTATAATGAGATATCTCATTAAAGCATGTGGCATTATACACAATTGGCCTGCAGGCAATTGCCTGGTTTTTATCATAAAAAGTGGTTACCACTGGTGCCTTCTTCCGGGTTGCGTCGGTTGGGGGAGGTCCAATCCCTCCTTCAGACGAGGTTGACAGTCCAAGGACGGGGTGGCGTTGTTCCGCGCGTTCTTCGCGTTTCGTACCTGGTTGCATTCGCTACGACCGGTGGTTACCCTGCGGCCCATATCTCGAATGGTAGCTGCACTTTTGGCTTGCGCGGCGGTTCATTTGGGTGTTCCGTCGGTTGGGGGCCTTATCCCCGCATCTGCTTATTTCCTTCGCTGGTATGGGTTTCGGGTCGTCAAGGCGCGGGTGGGTGAAGGTTTTCGGGTTGGGTCTGGGTTCTGAAGTGGGCGTCGGGTTTGGAAGGTGGAGAGAGTGCAGCAGCTCATCCCTTCTTGCCTTTTACCATATTGGTAGTCAGCGTGAGAATATCTGCTCGTCGTTCAACTCGTTCATCACGCTCTAACCACTTGTTCAATCTCTTCGAAACTTGGTAGACCGCCTCACAGCACCTCACCCACCATGCCTCCCAAGCCTGGGACCGAGCGCTCATCGAGCGCCCAAGATCCGGGCCAGACAAGAGCCCCCACCACTCCGGTCTTCACTGCAGCTCCTGCAGTGGGATCTTCCAGCTCTGCTGCATCCTCTGCAGCTAGAGCTTGCTATACCCCCGATGTCCCTTCCCAGAAACGTCGGGGACCTTCCAGGCCGTCCTCCAGGGCGTCCAGTTCTACGGTTCTGCCTTCTGCGCACGGACCACCCCCCTCTGACTCAGAAATGGCCGATTACGAGCCATCTACTCCGTCAGAACACTCAGCTCGTGATGAGGGGGCCACGGAAGGGAGTGAGACCGCCTCGTCCATCGCAGCCCTCCTCAAATCGGCCACTAGGGCTCTCCTCCGGGGGAGGCCTAGTATCGATGCTTCTCTAGCCGGGTCACGTAGACTCGCCTCTTCCACCGTCGACTTTGTTGCGGCTCTCAAGAACACCGGCTGGATCGATGCATCCACCGGCCCCGCCCACGACCATGTTGGCCCCTCTGAGGCCATCTTCCCGTTCATCCAGATCCCGGACTCGATGGAGGTCGATCAGACCATCTGCCGCCCTGTCCGACCGCCCCCCGCTGCCCTCTTCCCTCCGGAGAGAGCAGCACCCCCCGATGTTCCCCCTCCCCCGGCTAAAGTCAATAAGGGGAAGGGCAATGCCGACCATCCGAAACAACCGCAACCCCGGCCTGCCAGGGCTAGGGAGGTTGTTCCTTTCCAGAGGCCTCCTCCCCCGGTCCCTCTTCATACCAAGCCCGGCAGAGCGCAAAAACCCCGTGTGGGATATGCGGCTGCTGCAGCTAAGCCCGCTTCGGCGGCTCCTCCCAAGAGGCCCATAACGCCTTCTGCCCCCCAGGGTAACCCCGCTCCTGCTAAGAAGCAGAAGAGGGATGCCCCTCTCTTTACTTCGGCTGGGCCCTTGCGCAAGCAGGTCCTGATCGACTTCGCCACTCCTCAGCCCCCCCCCGGTTGAGCGAGACAAGCTCTGGGGCACTGTCGTCAAGGCCCTCTCTACTCACGGAGCCAGCGTTCGCGCTGAATCCGTTCTCCAGGCGTACCGGGGCTACTCGGTTGTCACCTCTGGGGTGCCCAACCAGCGTGATATCGAAATCATTCGCGGGTGCGCGCACCAGCTCTTCCCCGATCTTGGAGACAAGATGTGGGTTGGCCTCCCAGCCTCGAAGTCTTACCTTCGAGTGCTCGATGTTCCCGCGTTCCAGCCTAATCAGGCGGGGCCCACTCATCCGGATCACATAAGACAGGCTATGTACAAGTCTGCTCTTGCGGATCTCCTCCACCTCGATGGGCCTGTTAGGCTCGTCCGCAATACCAAGACCAGTACCACGAGTACTGCGTACTTCAATATTTGGGACTCCAAGTCGGGCTCCCGCGCCTGTGCCCTCATTGGGCGCACATTCATGCTCGGTCCGCACGTCCTTGTTATCAAGGAGTCGAACCGTCAAGCCGGTGTCCCCCAGTGTCAGCGTTGCTGGCGGTGGGGTCACACTATGATGGTCTGCAAGGCCTTGGCTTTGCGCTGTCCACTCTGCTCGGGTCCGCATACGGAAGAGCAACACCGAGCCCATGCACCTTGCTGCAAGGGCTCGCCCAAGAGCAATCCGCCCATTCCCCCCACGCCGGAGGGTGAGCCGTGCCCTCATCGTCCCCACTGCTCCAACTGCAAGAAGGAGCATTCCGCCACCTCGAACAAATGCAAGTTCTGGGGCCTCCGCTTTGATTGCCCGGGGATCGAAGCTCTCTATAAGCAGGTACGTGAACGTCCCGTCGTTCGTCGTCCTGCCACCTCCTCTAACCCGTCGTCCCTAGCTTGATGCCAAGGACACCTGACGAGATTAGAGTACTTACATTACAAGTTCTTACGTAGTAAAAGAACTTGTTTTCCGGCCTGCATAGCAGGCAGAAAACATTCCTAACGCAATGGTTGGAAATTCTCCCACTCATACTGTGACCCTGCATGGTTTCTGTATCTCAGCCATTACTGGGCCAATTTTCATGATCTTGGTATCAAAAAATTCGTAAAAATCAGGGCCAGATTTTAGGCTTGTTAGATCTGCCTCATTTTTCTGCTTTTTTTGAGTATAAGATCATCCCAATCGGTTCAGATTTGAGCGGACTATGCATTATTTACTTATTAAACCTTTATTTATAGTCGGACTCATCTTGAAAGTAAGAACTTGTTTTTGCCATGCGCAGCAATGGCCTCTGACCAAGTACAATGTAGCTAAAAATTCGTTAGCCCTCGATGTATGCCTGTCCACGCTCGTTGAAATATACGACGTGATCTTCGTCCAAGAACCGCCTTGGCGCGTTGTAAGACAAGCCCCCAGCACCGTTTCAAAGAAAGGTGATGATGTTATTGGGACCGCGAACCATCCGGATTGGATCCCGATGTTTTGCCCCCAACCCGCCGGAGTAGCGCCCCGCTGTATCGCTTTTGTGAGCAGAGGGCTTGTGCTGCTGCGGCCCTCCCTCCGCCGCGATCTCATTGATAGCCGCGACATCATCCTTATCTCTCTGTATGCGGGGAGATTTACCTTCAACATCATGGGTGTATACTCGGATGATCAACATTCGGCGATCAAGCTTCTTGCTGAGAAAGCCAATTCGCTCCCCCCGCTCGTTTACATGGGCGGAGACTTCAACTGCCACTCGAGAGAGTGGGATCCTGACTGTCACTCCCATGGGACGACGGCCATCTCTCTGCTGGACACAGCAGCTTCTGTTGGCCTCGAGCTTGCTATTCCTAGCAACCCGGGCCCGACCTTCATCTCGCACAATCCGGATCTTCGACCTTCCGTTATAGATCTTGTGTTTGTTCCGCCGGACCAGGCTGTGTCTCTCACGACGTGCCTGGAACCGGAACTGAGGATGAGATCGGACCATGTCCTGATCTCTTCTTTTGTCCCAATCAGATCTTCCAGATCCGATGCTGGTAAACGAGCGATCCCCCTGGAAGTCCAGATGCGATATCGGGCTGCCATTATTTCGAAGATCGAGGGCCTCCCCGCCCTAGATCTCGTCTCCCCGGACTCAGTCGAGGCGGCGGCTAGCGCTGTTGCTAAGGTGTTCGCGGACTCCTATGAGGAGTTCGCGGTCCGACGCTCCATTACGTCCCGGTCTACCAAATGGTGGACTCCGGAATGTACTGAATCCCTGGCCACTTATCGCGCGTCCCTTGAGGAGGACGATTGGCGGTCATTCCGTAAACTCTGCAAAGAGACCAAACGCAAGTTCTTCGATGAGCACATCGCGGACATTGCATACGCCAACAAGCGCCCCTGGGATCTCATGACCTGGGTCCAGAAGCGCGTGTTACCTGCCTGCGAGGCCCTCTCTTACCAAGGGGCCCCGTGTATCTCTCTCAATTCCCTTTGGGATGCACTCCATGGAACCTACAACTCGGCCTCCGGCCGGGCTCACGATCTATCAGACATCGGCCGTATCCCTCCCATGCCAGTGAGGGAGTGGCTTCCCTTTTCCATGTTCGAACTCACCGAGGCTCTCTGGGCGTGCTCGAGCAGATCCGCGCCGGGCCCTGACCATATTGGTGTTAAAGTTGTAAAAGTGACCAGACTGGGGATTGAACCCAGGACCTTCTGGACATATACCAAATGCTCTTCCAACTGAGCTATCCGGCCGTACCAGTAGAACCAACTATCTAACTGATACCCTAAACCCTGGGAGATATACTCTGTGCAAGACTTATGCCACCTTTGGCTGCTTAGGTCGAGGTGCATGCCTAGCTAGTTGACCAGCCAGTCCTGCAAGATTCTGTGGTCAGATTACAAATTCCAACAATTGGTTTACAAGTTCTTACGTAGTAAAAGAACTTGTTTTCCGGCCTGCATAGCAGGCAGAAATGGTTCCTAACAAAACCAATGGAAATTCTCCCACTGCTATAGTGACCCTGCATGGTTTCTGTATCTCAGCCATTACTAGGCCAATTTTGATGATCTTGGCATCAAAAAATTCGTAAAAATCAGGGCTTTCATGTGGCATGTGTATCCAGGGTTGATTAGGTCATGTGACCTGTTCACACGACCCAAAAAGCGCAAATTTGTGTGAATTTACACTTAAAGCAGATTTCAGTGAGCTAGATATGCTAAAATGTGTTGCCCAGACTGATATAGAATAATGTACAAATATTTACATATGTTTTGCAATGATGTCATGGTGTCAAATCTGGCAAACAGCTAGCTCAACTTGGTGAAAATCCGAAAATTGGTGTTAAACTGACTGGATAACCCATAAAAGGCACACCAAACATTGCAAAACATGACCAAATAACATGAAAATAATGTTTTAGAAGCTTACATAATCAAACTCACAGCAGGACTTTGTGCAAATCCCTTGAAATCAGTTAAGGCACCAAGTTAGACCAAAATATTCTCAGGGATATGTCATGTGATATGTGTGCACAGACCGAAACCATGCAGGGTCACTATAGCAGTGGGAGAATTTCCAACCATTGCGTTAGAAACCATTTCTGCCTGCTATGCAGGCCGGAAAACAAGTTCTTTTACTACGTAAGAACTTGTAATACTTTGGGTAAACTCATCGAGAAGATGATCTCGAACCGCATTCAGTTTGACGCGATCAAACATGATGTTTTCCATCCGAATCAGGTTGGGGGCGTTCGGCAGCGCTCCACTGAGGATGCTGGCCTCTATCTCACTCACATTGTGCGAGCGGGGTGGGCTAAGGGACTTAAAACGAGCATCTTGGCGTTTGATCTGGCCCAATTCTTTCCGTCGATAAATCATGATGTTTTGTTGGCGGTTCTCTCGTGGCTTGGCTTTCCACCCAATGTGGTGAAATTCTTCGCCTCTTACCTCGTGGGGCGTCACACGCAGTATGCGTGGAATGCCTTCACTTCTCCGCCTCGGTCTGCAGACGTAGGGGTAGGGCAGGGTTCTGCTCTCTCTCCTGTCCTGTCGGCCTTGTGCTTGGTGCTAATCATGCGCCTCTTCGAGCTGCACCCGGATGCGTGCTGGCTCCTCTCTTACGTCGACGACGGTACGCTCATTGTGCAGTCGAAGTCGCTCGACGAGAATTGTTTGCTCCTCAGAAAAGCTTACAAGGTTATCTTCGAACTTTTCACTAAGTTCGCTCTTGTCCTCGAGCATGACAAGTCGGAGATTTATCACTTCGACAGGTCGTTCTCGAATTACAACCCTCCTATTGATCTGGGCTTTGCCCCATACACTGGAGCCACCCCCCTGAAACCCAAGCCGTTTTGGCGGTACTTGGGCTTCTTCTTTGATCGTAAGCTCACATTTCATGAGCACGTTCGCTTCTACTCAACCACGGCATTTTCTTCAGTTCAGGCTATGCAAATGCTTGGGTCGTCTACTAAGGGTCTGGAACCGCACTCCAAGCGGCTTCTATACCGCTCCTGCGTGGTGCCCATAGCTACCTATGGGTTCCGCTTATGGTACTTCGACGGCGCTAAGTGTAAGGGCGCTGTGAAGCTATTGAGCCAGATGCAGCGTAAAGCTGCTTTCTGGATTACAGGGGCGTTCTCGACATCCCCAGGCCCAGGTGTGGAGGCCCTTGCAGGTCTTCTCCCTATTCATATTCTCCTCGATCGCATGGCCGCGCTTGGTGTACTGCGCGCGGGCACGCTTTCGGCGACTCATCCCGTCCGCTCATTCTTGATCGGGCACATGCTGGGCAAGGCTAAGCCTCACCCCCTCTCGGCTCACTCGCTGACGCGCCGGCAACGGCTCGCCACGAAGGGGCCCATCATGGACATCGTTAAGAGGCTCCCCAAGCTGACTGAGCATCTGGATCCTTCGACTCCCCTTGCTCAGCCAGGCCGTTGACTGCGCGACACTTATTGGTCGCGCATTCACTTTGACGACTCCCTCTCTCCCTTGGAGAAGGGTGATCGCATTCTCTACCTCGACTTCATTTCGGAACTGTTTATGTCCGATACGTGGGGGTTGTGCATCGGGGTGGACGCTAGTGTTTTCACTAACCCCGCCTCCAAAAAGGCTACTCAGGCTGTTGCAGCAGGGGTCCTTTACTCACAAGGCGCCGAAGTTAATCGCTTCAGGTGGCTTGTAGGCCGTGCTACCGCGCCCGACGCGGAGCTGTCGGCTGTCGTCCGTGCCCTCGAGCTCGCCACTCAGCGCGCTTGTGAGCACATCGCAATCTTCACAGACTCGATCGCAGCTGCGAAGCGAGCCCTTGATCCTTCCTTGCACTCGTCGCAGGCTCATTCCCTGTGCGCTTGCAAACTTGTCGAGACCTGGCTGGCGGGTGATCTGCTGCGCTGGTTATCATTCCACCACGTCCCCTCTAAACTCAAGTGGGGTATGCAACATGAGGCGCACAAGTACGCTGCTGGCTCCTATCACCGGCCTGTGGACCATGGTTCACGGGTCACTCTCGATCGCCTCTGTTCGGAGGCGGACGCCACCGCGGCGCGTCGTTGGGCTAAGGCTGCAACAGATCGTCCGCAGGATCTTGGTCGCGACTTCCTCCAGCTTCGCAAGCTGGGCAAGAAAGTCGTTACTATAACCCCGGATACTCGCAAGGGTGGTCCATGGATTCGCAAAGCAGGAGGTGACAACACCTCCTTTGCGCGCTTGTGCAGGTGTATACTGAATCATGCGCCAATCGGTGCGTACTACCGCCGGTTCAACATACAAGAGCCTCACGGCTGCCCCCGTTGCGGTGCTCCTCGCGAGACCCGCTCGCATATCCTCTCGTACTGTCCAGGCTACGAGAGACCCGCTCCAACAGACCGGTTACACGGTCTTTTGGAATTCTTGTTGGAGAATCCTACCGCATTCTCCTTCGAACGCCCCGCCGCAGGCATAGGCTAACTGTGTCCGCGCGGTTCTCTTCGCCCAGAGAGGCCTTGATACCCGCTTCGGGTTGCTGCAGGCAAGGGAAGTCCAATCCCCAAGTCGGCAGAGGTTGACAGGCCAAGGACGGGGTCGTCGTGCCCGCGCGTTCTTCACTCCTTGTACCCGGTTGCATTTGCTACGACCGGTGGTTACAGAGTCGCCCGCATCTCGAGCGTTAGCGACATTTTTGGTTTGGGCGGTCGCGGTTCGTTCATTCATTCTCGCGATTGGTTGGGTACCTTAACCTCCCGCTCTGCCTTTGTTAATATGGCTGGTATGGGTTTCGGGTCGTCAAGGCGCAGGTGGGTGAAGGTTTTCGGGTCGGGTCTGGGTTCTGAAGTGGGCGTCGGGTTTGGAAGGCGGAGAGAGTGCAGCAGCTGCGGCTGCCAGGAGATGTGCGGGCGGGCTTCGGTTCATCCAAACGTGGATGTGCGGTGCTTCTGGGTGGTGGTCCGTCCCCCTCGGCTAAGGCCTGGCGCACGAAGGACGCCGTTGGAAGGATTCGGAAGAAGTGGATGGGTTCGGGTCTGGTTCGGGGATTGGTAGTTTATTGCGCGCTTTCAACCGGGGATTTGTAGTAGTTAGGCGACCGGACTGCTTTCGCGCACCGGTATATAAATTGTTGATTCAAAAAAAAAAAAAAAAAAAAAAAGAGAGTGCAGCAGCTGCGGCTGCCAGGAGATGTGCGGGCGGGCTTCGGTTCATCCAAACGTGGTATTGGCGTAGCGGTGGGGGCCGTCCCTCCCTCGGGACTGGGCGGTTAGGTGGTCCGTCCCCCCTAGCAAAGGCCTGGCGCACAAAGGACGCCGCTGGAAGGATTCGGAAGAAGTGGATGGGTTTGGGTCTGGTTCGGGGATTGGTAGTTTATTGCGCGCTTTCGACTGGGGATTTGTTGTAGTTAGGCGACCGGACTGCTTTCGCGCACCGGTATATAAATTGTTGATTTTAAAAAAAAAAAAAAATCATCTCCGCTTTGTCCCAGGAAAAGGAACATAGCTTAAGGTCGCTAAGCAACATAATGGGAGAAACCAGTAAAGCTATCTGAAGAGAAAGCCGGAAGCCAGCATGTTTATAGTCCTCGGTAAGCTTGGTGAATATGGCCTTTTCTGCGGGTGTTAAGGAACTACTGACTCTATAAAGGTAAAGTTGATGATTAAAGATAAAGGATATATATAATATAAATCTGCTTACTCCTCGGAAGGGAAAAACAAGTCATTTAGATCATTTGGAACATCCGGTATACTATAGCTGTCCGGAGTGTATTCCATCATCAACAAATGCCTAAGATGCATGGCGGCGAGTTTATGCGAAAGCTCAATTTAGGAAGAGGGAGTTTGGGATGCTGTGGGACCAGTATCGTGGATTGCCTGCCAAGTAACCAGGCAGCAACATCCAAAACGCGATATGAACAGACCAAAATGGCAAGGTCGTTGTTGACTTTGACAGGTTTCTTGCCTTTTTTGTAGGCTACCATGGTATTGCGGGCGGCAGCCTCGCCAGTTTCCATGTCTGGGCCCTCAATACGCAGGAGCTGGCGAAGTCCACTATCCCCCGTGATGCGGTGTGCTCCAAAGCGCTTTTCAAACATATCCATGGAGTTACCAAAGTGCTTCAGATTGAAACCCCAGATAAGAAGAATAGTGTTTTAAAACCCTTAAATTGAACCGTACCTTCAGCAACTTGTCTAAAGTACTGGAACCCTGGAAAACATCTGCAAGAACTGGCTCAGTTAAGCTATCAGTATCCCATGGGAATGCTGCGAGCAGCAAAGAGTTTGCTCTGGGAGAATAAGCCGCTGTGGCTGGAGCTGGAGCTAAGAAACAACTGAATCAACAAGGCTTTTAGTTCAGTAAATGGTTTGAAATAATACCCTGAGAGAGGGGCTGAGAAGAAGAAGAAGCATTGGTAGACATTTTCAAAAAAAGAAGCAAGAGTTGTAAAGGGAAGTTGAGGTTGAGGTTGAGATTGACAGTAGAAGACTAAAAGAAATCAACTTCAACATGCATCTTAGGTCAGGCATGTGGCTGTGCTACTCTTAGGGTTAGGGCTCAGTCTTGACTGTGCTCAAGCGCAGGCAACTAGGGCATATAATTATAAGCACATATATTTTAAACATTTTATCATACTTCTAGTTGTCTAAGTTAATCCTATATTGTATTTCCATATGCCAGTACCTATTGCAGTCTTATATTAATAAAGTACACTACAACTGTACTTATTGTATTCTAATAACTACATTAATTGATGACATTGAATTCATGGTGGGGAACTCAATGCACGGGTGGTGGATTCCCAAACGCGGGTGAGCGGGCATCGAGTCTGGCGGCGCCACCTGTGGTGACTACATTTATATATTACCTACTGGCAGTTGCCTGATCCACCGATATGGAATATCCGGGAGTTTGCCTGGCTACCATTTTAGGAAGCACCTCAGAAAAAAGCCTGTAGGGTGCCGGAAATGCCGGGGTAGGTTGGGGATGCCTCTCGGAGGGCAGGTTGGGTGTTTTAGATGCCGAAAATTCCAGGGAATGGGGCGGGATATGGGTAGAAAAGCGCAGGGGGGCGGGGATGTACAAACAAGAAACAAACAATGCACCATTTTGATCCTTGGGTGGTATTTTTGCTCCTGCACGGGATATGGGTCAATTCGCGGCGCCAAAATTTGTGCAGTAGGTTGGAATATATTATCTACACCCTATTCACCCTTTAGCGCGCGTTAAACGAGTCAGGATTGGGTGGATTAGAGAATGAGCATCTGGATGACGCTCTATTTTTAGTTCATGAATATTCCGAAAGCGGAAATTAGCCCCGGGATAATTTTGATGGGCTTGTTTTTGCTCTCCCGTTGCTCTCTCGTTGCTTTTCCCTCTAATTAAAGTATCTAGTGGTGTTCCCTTAAGAAATGTGAATCTAATGATACCAAAATCAGCCCTTAAAACTGGCTGGAAGTTGAGAAACTTGGTCAGAGGCCATTGCTGCGCATGGCAAAAACAAGTTCTTACTTTGGGGTGAGTCAGTACCTAGAGACCTGTGATTAAATAATGGATATTAAATAAGGAATTAAATAAATAAATGTTAAATACGGAAATAATAGACAGTCCGCTCAAATCTGAACCGATTGGGATGATCTTATACTCAAAAAAAGCAGAAAAATGAGGCGGTTCTAACAAGCCTGATTGCGCCTGGTCATGTGACCAGGAAGGCCCTGATTTTTACGAATTTTTTGATACCAAGATCATAAAAATTGGCCCAGTAATGGCTGAGATACAGAAACCATGCAGGGTCACAGTATGAGTGGGAGAATTTCGAACCATTGCGTTAGAAACCATTTCTGCCTGCTATGCAGGCCGGAAAACAAGTTCTTTTACTACATAAGAACTTGTAATGACTTCTCAGACATTCAGCTGACATCTACATCCATGCCTTCTCGTTTGCTTTGCTGTTCATACCTCCCACCTCGATTATGTAGAGAAACAAAGATATGTATAATGATTAATACAAGATACAAGTACTCTACAGGCTAACCTAATGAACCAGAGAACAAAAAGAACAAAAAGTAGATGAGCAACAGCATGAACAATGAGGCCTCGTGTCCCTCCTAGAATCCACCCAGTGAGCTCGCGCAGTCAACCCATAGGCAATAGATTCGGACCGACTCATCGGCCAATGTAGCGAGAGCCAATGAGTGATGTGCGAGAGGTGGCGGGGTGGTGCAAGCTGGTGGCGCAATTCGGCTGGGCTTAACGCGAGAAGCAACGAACTGCCACTAGCGAGCATGAGCGACAGATAAGGCGACGAAGGTGATGGTGCGGAAGAGCTATCGCAGCTGGCTCGCCGCCGACGTCTGCGATAAATACTCCGCGGCTCACAAAACGAGACGCGATGAAGGTGATGGGTAACCTGCGAGACGTGTCGTGGCCGGCTCGTCGTTGTGACGGACAACACGGGACGAAGGACTGACCGCGTCTCTCAGTCTGTGCTGGCATTGGAAGCTAGTGGCGAGCTGGTGGTGGCGCGATCCGGCAGGGTTCGACGAGAGAGGCGAGGGAGTGGTCACAGGCGAATACGAGCGCATCCCTTCTTGCCTTTTACCATATTGGTAGTCAGCGTGAGAATATCTGCTCGTCGTTTAACTCGTTCATCACGCCTTAACCACTTGTTCGATCTTCTTGAAACTTGGTACACCGCCTAACAGCACCTCACCCGCCATGCCTCCCAAGCCTGGGACTGAGCGCTCGCCGAGCGCCCAAGATCCGGGCCAGACAAGAGCCCCCACCACTCCGGTCTTCACTGCAGCTCCTGCAGGGGGATCCTCCAGTTCTGCTGCATTTTCTGCAGCCAGAGCTCGTTACACCCCCGATGTCCCTGCCCAGGAACGTCGGGGACCTTCCAGGCCGTCCTCCAGGGCGTCCAGTTCTACGGTTCTGCCTTCTGCGCACGGACCACCCCCCTCTGACTCAGAAATGGCCGATTACGAGCCATCTACTCCGTCAGAACACTCAGCTCGCGATGAGGGGACCACGGAAGGGAGTGAGTCCGCCTCGTCCATCGCAGCCCTCCTTGAATCGGCCACTAGGGCTCTCCTTAGGGGCAGACCTAGTATTGATGCATCTCTTGCCGGGTCTCGCAGACTCGCCTCCTCCACCGTTGACTTTGTCGCAGCTCTCAAGAACACCGGGTGGATCAATGCATCCACCGGCCCCGCCCACGACCATGTTGGCCTCTCCGAGGCCATCTTGCTGTTCATTCAGATCCCGGATTGGATGGAGGTCGATCAGACCATCTGCCGCCCCGTGCGACCACCTCCCGCTGCCCTCTTTCCTCCGGAGAGAGCAGCACCTCCCGATGTTCCCCCTCCCCCGGCTAAGGTCGATAAAGGGAAGGGCAACGCCGACCATCCGAAACAACCGCAGCCCCTAGCCTTAGCAGAGGTTGTTCCCTTCCAGAGGCCTCCTCCCCCGGTCCCTCTTCATTCCAAGCCCGGCAGAGCGCAGAAACCCCGAGTGGGCTATGCGGCTGCTGCAGCTAAGCCCGCTTCGGCGGCTCCTCCCAAAAGGCCCATAACGCCTTCTGCCCCCCAGGGTAACCCCGCTCCTGCTAAGAAGCAGAAGAGGGATGCCCCTCTCTTTACCTTGGCTGGGCCCTTGCGCAAGCAGGTCCTGATCGACTTCTCCACGCCTCAGCCCCCCCCGGTTGAGCGCGACAAGCTTTGGGGCACTGTCGTTAAGGCCCTATCCACTCACGGAGCCAGCATCCGCGCTGAATCCGTCCTCCAGGCGTACCGGGGTTACTCGGTCGTCACCTCTGGTGTGCCCAATCAGTGTGATATTGAAATCATACACGGGTGCGCGCACCAGCTCTTCCCCGACCTTGGCAACAATATTTGGGTTGGTCTCCCGGCCTCGAAGTTCTACCTTCGAGTGCTTGACGTTCCGGCGTTCCAACCTAACCAGTTGGGACCCACCCACCCGGATCACGTAAGACAGGCTATGTACAAGTCTGCTCTCGCGGATCTCCTCCACCTCGACGGGCCTGTCAGACTCGTCCGCAATACCAAGACCAGTACCACAAGTACTGTGTACTTCAATATCTGGGACTCCAAGTTGGGCTCCCGTGCCCGTGCGCTCATTGGGCGTACTTTCATGCTTGGTCCGCACGTCCTTGTCATCAAGGAGTCGAACCGACAAGCCGGTGTTCCCCAGTGTCAGCGCTGCTGGCGGTGGGGTCACACCATGATGACGTGCAAAGCCTTGGCTTTGCGCTGCCTGCTCTGCTCGGGTCCGCATACGGAAGAGCAACACCGAGACCATGCACCGTGCTGCAAGGGCTCGTACAAGAGCAATCTGCCCATTCCCCCAACGCCGGAGGGTGAGCTGTGCCCTCATCGCCCCCATTGCTCCAACTGCAAGAAGGAGCACTCCGCCACCTCGAACAAATGCAAGTTCTGGGGCCTCCGCTTTGATCGCCCAGGGATCAAAGCTCTCTATAAGCAGGTACGTGAACGCCCCGTCGTTCGTCGTCCTGCCGCCTCCTCTAACCCGTCGTCCCTAGCTTGATGCCAAGGACACCCGACGAGATTAGAGTACTTACATACAACGTAGCTAAAAATTCGTTAGCCCTCGATGTATGCCTGTCCACGCTCGTTGAAATATACGACGTGATCTTCGTCCAAGAACCGCCGTGGCGCGTTGTAAGACAAGCCCTCAGCACCATTTCTAAGAAAGGTGATTACAAGTTCTTACGTAGTAAAAGAACTTGTTTTCCGGCCTGCATAGCAGGCAGAAAACATTCCTAACGCAATGGTTGGAAATTCTCCCACTGCTATAGTGACCCTGCATGGTTTCTGTATCTCAGCCATTACTGGGCCAATTTTTATGATCTTGGTATCAAAAAAATCGTAAAAATCAGGGCTTTCATGTGGCATGTGTATCCAGGGTTGATTAGGTCATGTGACCTGCTCACACGACCCAAAAAGCGCAAATTTGTGTGAATTTACACTTAAAACAGATTTCAGTGAGCTAAATATGCTAAAATGTGTTGCCCAGACCAATCTAGAATAATGTACAAATATTTACATATGTTTTGCAATGATGTCATGGTGTCCAAATCAGGCAAACAGTCAGCTCAACTTGGTGAAAATCCGAAAATTGGTGTTAAACTGACTGGATAACCCATAAAAGGCACACCAAACATTGCAAAACATGACCAAATAACATGGAAATAATGTTCTAGAAGCTTACATAATCAAACTCACAGCAGGACTTTGTGCAATTGCCTTGGATTTGGTAATGCACCAACTTGGACCAAAATATTCTCAGGGATATGTCATGTGATATGTGCGCACAGACCATCTCTTAGATAAAAAAAACATTATCAGTATTTTTATTTTATTTTAATGTCTTTAAAATCTCTCAATATAGCTTATTTACTGTGTTTTCAACAATATTCCGCATTTGGTAAGTCACATAAAGATGTGACAGTACGCATGTGACACCATCTTTTAGCCCTGATTTTTCTGATAATTACACACTTTATTTCAAGGAAATCTGATAAAAACTAAGTGACGTATGAACTAATCTTATTACAAGTTCTTATTGTAGTCAATTAATTAATCTTGTTACAAGTTCTTATGTAGTAAAAGAACTTGTTTTCCGGCCTGCATAGCAGGCAGAAAACATTCCTAACGCAATGGTTGGAAATTCTCCCACTGCTATAGTGACCCTGCATGGTTTCTGTATCTCAGCCATTACTGGGCCAATTTTTATGATCTTGGTATCAAAAAATTCGTAAAAATCAGGGCCTTCCTGGTCACATGACCAGGCCGTTTTAGGCTTGTTATATCCGCCTCATTTTTCTGCTTTTTTTGAGTATAAGATCATCCTAATAGCTTCAGATCTGAGCGGACTATGCAATATTTACTTATTTAACCTTTATTTATAGTCGGACTCACCTAGAAAGTAAGAACTTGTTTTTGCCATGCGCAGCAATGGCCTCTGATCATGTGATGTTATCGGGACCGCGAATCATCCGGATTGGATTCCGATGTTTTGCCCCCAACCCGCCGGAGTTGCACCCCGCTGCATCGCTTTTGTGAGCAGAGGGCTTGTACTGCTGTGGCCCTCCCTTTGCCGCGATCTTATTGATAGCCGCGACATTGTCCTTATCTCCCTGTATGCGGGGAGGTTCACTTTCAACATCATGGGTGTATACTCGGATGATCAACATTCGGCGATCAAGCTTCTTGCTGAGAAAGCCAATTCGCTCCCTCCGCTTGTTTACATGGGCGGGGACTTCAACTGCCACTCGAGGGAGTGGGATCCTGACTGTCGCTCCCACAGGACGACGGCCATCTCTCTGCTGGACACAGCAGCTTCCGTTGGACTCGAGCTTGCTATTCCTAGCAACCCGGGCCCGACTTTCATCTCGCACAATCCGGATCTTCGACCGTCCGTCATTGATCTTGTGTTTGTTCCGCTGGACCAGGCAGTGTCTCTCACGACATGCCTGGAACTGGAACTGAAGATGAGATCGGACCATGTGCCGATCTCCTCTTTTGTCCCGATCAGATCGTCCAGATCCAATGCTGGTAAACGAGCGATCCCCCTGGAAGTCCAGATGCGATATCGGGCGGCCATTATTTCAAAGATCGAGGGCCTGCCTGCCCTAGATCTTGTTTCCCCGGACTCTGTTGAGGCAGCGGCTAGCGCTGTTGCTAAGGTGTTCGCGGACTCTTATGAGGAGTTTGCGGTCCGACGCTCCATTACGTCCCGATCTACCAAGTGGTGGACTCCGGAATGTACTGAATCCCTGGCCACCTACCACGCTTCCCTTGAGGATGACGATTGGCGGTCATTCCGAAAGCTCTCTCTTATCAAGGGGCCCCGTTTTTTTTTTTTTTTTCAAATCAACAATTTATATTGGTCAGAGGCCATTGCTGCGCATGGCAAAAACAAGTTCTTACTTTGGGGTGAGGCAGTGCCTGAAGACTTACACTGTTATGAAATAAATACATATTAAATACATAAATAATATGTAGTCCGCTCAAATCGGAACCGATTGGGATGTTCTTATACTCAAAAAAAGCAGAAAAATGAGGCGGTTCGAGCAAGCCTAATTGCGCCTGGTCACGTGACCAGGAAGGCCCTGATTTTTACGAATTTTTTGATACCAAGATCATAAAAATTGGCCCAGTAATGGCTGAGATACAGAAACCATGCAGGGTCACTATAGCAGTGGGAGAATTTCCAACCATTGCGTTAGAAACCATTTCCTTCTGCTATCAAGTGTAGAAAACAAGTTCTTTTACTATGTAAGAACTTGTAACCGGTGCGCGAAAGCAGTCCGGTCGCCTAACTAATACAAATCCCTGGTCGAAAGCGCGCAGTAAACTACTAATCCCCGAACCGAACCCAGACCCATCTGCTTCTTCCGAATCCTTCCAACGGCGTCCTTTGTGCGCCAGGCCTTTGCTAGGGGGGACGGACCGCCTAACCGCCCAGTCCCACGAGGGAGGGACAGCCCCCACCACTACGCCAATACCATGTAAGGACCGAAGCCCGAACATCTCCTGGCAGCCGCAGCTGCTGCACTCTCTCCGCCTTCCAAACCCGACGCCCACTTTACAAGTTCTTATGTAGTAAAAGAACTTGTTTTCCGGCCTGCATAGCAGGCAGAAATGGTTTCTAACGCTTTTTTTTTTTTTTTTTTTTTTTTTTTGAATCAACAATTTATATACCGGTGCGCGAAAGCAGTCCGGTCCCCTAACTACTACAAATCCCCAGTCGAAAGCGTGCAATAAACTACCAATCCCCGAACCAGACCCGAACCCATCCACTTCTTCCGAATCCTTCCAACGGCGTCCTTTGTGCGCCAGGCCTTTGCTAGGGGGGACGGACCACCTAACCGCCCAGTCCCGCGAGGGAGGGACGGCCCCCACCGCTACGCCAATACCACGTAAGGACCGAGGCCCAAACATCTCCTGGCAGCCGCAGCTGCTGCACTCTCTCCGCCTTCCAAACCCGACGCCCGCTTCAGAACCCAAACCCGACCCAAAAACCTTCATCCACCCGCGCCTTGACGACCCGAAACCCATACCAGCCATATTGTCCGAGGCAGAGTGGGAGGTTAAGGTACCCAACCGATCGCGAGAACGAGTAAACGAACCGCGACCGCCCAAACCAAAAATGTCGCTAACGCTCGAGATGCGGGCGACTCTGTAACCACCGGTCGTAGCGAATGCAACCGGGTACGAGGAGTGAAGAACGCGCGGGCACGACGACCCCGTCCTTGGCCTGTCAACATCTGCCGACTTGGGGATTGGACTTCCCTCGCCTGCAGCAACCCGAAGCGGGTATCAAGGCCTCTCTGGGCAAAGAGAACCGCGCGGACACAGTTAGCCTATGCCTGCGGCGGGGCATTCGAAGGAGAATGCGGTAGGATTCTCCAACAAGAATTCCAAAAGACTGTGTAACCGGTCCGTCGGAGCGGGTCTCTCGTAGCCTGGACAGTACGAGAGGATATGCGAGCGGGTCTCGCGAGGAGCACCGCATCGGGGGCAGCCGTGAGGCTCTGGTATGTTAAACCGGCGGTAGTACGCACCGATTGGCGCATGATTCAGTATACACCTGCACAAGCGCGCAAAGGAAGTGTTGTCACCTCCTGCTTTGCGAATCCATGGACCGCCCTTTCGAGTGTCCGGGGTTATAGTAACGACCTTCTTGCCCAGCTTACAAAGCTGGAGGAAGTCGCGACCGAGATCCTGCGGACAATCCGTTGCAGCCTTAGCCCAACGACGGGCCGCGGCAGCGTCCGCCTCCGAACAGAGGCGATCGAGAGTGACCCGTGAACCATGGTCCACAGGCCGGTGAATGGAGCTAGCAGCGTGCTTGTGCGCCTCATGTTGCATACCCCACTTGAGCTTAGAGGGGACGTGATGGAATGATAGCCAGCGCAGCGGATCACCCGCCAGCCAGGTCTCGAGGAGTTTACACGCACGCAGGGAGTGAGCCTGTCACCTTTAGCAGCCTATGTCATATATGATACACTGCAATTAAGCTAACATACGTTATACATCCAGACCAGGTTTGGCCCACACTGCCAAAAGGCAGTCTCTATGCATCGTGCATATATAAGGGGTCGGGGATGCCGGGGATGGGTTTATACGGGCGCTGCTGGGTGCGGGATGCAGTAAACAGATGTAAACAACGTTGAAAATAATGTTCGGGCATTTCTACCCTCGTCGGGCACCGTTTCGGGCGCGGAAAAAGCGCCCACCACCATACATTAGGGTGTAGATAGAATCTGGGATGTTTTCAGGGACGTCGGGAGGGCGGAAGATAGCTAAAACGAATCCGACAACGGATGCCAGGAGTCCGACCCACCCGATTTGGAAAGTAAACCAAAAATAGATCTTTCATGACGTCGTGCGTGTGTGCCTTGTGCGATATTTTTAGCCAGATCAGATCAAATTCAGATCAAATCACATTTCGGGTCCGCTTGCAGGTGCCTGGACCCGAACGAGCCGTGCGGGGGTTGCTTTGCTGGTATCCGTTGGGCTGTACGCGCTCCCCAGCCTGCTCCCTTTGTATTCCCATAGAATAAACTACATTTATGTACTCTACTCGTCAATGCGAACTCAATGGTGTCCTTTAAACCTCAGAAATCGCCCGGGAATAGGATGGATTGGGCTGGGTAGTTTCGGATGACGTTGGGGTTCAACGCGCCTTCCAAATTCGGCAATGTCCGGGGTTGCTGGGCTGGCCCATCCGTTGGGCTCTACGCGCTCCCCAGCCTGCTTCCCTTGTAATTACATAGAATAAATTACGTTCATGTACTCTACTAGTCTATATGAATTCAATGGTGCCCTTTAGATGTCACAAATCGCTTGGGAATAGGATGGATTGGGCTTGGTAGTTTCGGATGACGATGTGCTTCAGCGCGCTTTCCGAATTCGGAAGTGTGCGGGGAATCCGCAGGTGTTGGCGTTTTGCACGGTCTGTAGCCTGCCCCCCTCGCATTTCCACAGAATAAATCAAAATTATGTATTGTACTAGTTCATCACAATATAACTAAATTTAACAGGCCAAAAAAAAACAATACATCAAGAAATAAAACAGAGAAAACCAATAATGAGACCGGTATGTTAGGTACTTCGAATGAGGCTACGCAAGACAGTCAAGCAATCGCCTACCACAGCTGACCGTGCATCCCAATCGCGCTGAGTCTCGCTGAGGGCCAGGTTCCAATAGAAAAGGGCCGCCAACACGCTCAGCAGCCCATTCACACCTGCCTTCCTCAAGACCTCCCAATCTCCCTTGTCTTTCTCAAAGACTACCTTCCCGTCAGTTGAAACACGCCACTCGGGTTGCAGCGATGCCCACCATTTCGTAACCTCGACACCGTACTCCGAAACGTCGGCGATGTCGGGGCGCCACGTTGGCGATCGAGCTCGTTGGATCCAATTCCCAACGACGGACGGACGACCCTTGCTCTTGAGATTCGATTCGCAGGCGTAGTTCTCCTGAGCTTCAAACGTGGCCCACGCGCTCACTAACTCCCTCCAGCGAACGTCACGGCACAGCTCCGGATCTTGCAGCATGGATAGCGTTGATTTGAACCACTTAGGAGCATCTGGCGCGGGCTCGATCTTGAAGGCGACAGAGGGACCTGAGGGCTGCGGGACCAGGACGCCGACGGTTTGGCGAGTGGTACGTAGCCGTTTACTTGCAGGGAGAGAGACGGTGGCCTCAGCTTCAACTTGTGCTCCTCCTCGTTTCCTGCCCCGAGGCCCCGCAACCTCAGCCTCGGCTTCAGCTTCCATGCGTCCTCGTTTCTTCCCCCGAGTCCCCACCACCTCAGCCTCGGCTTCAGCTTCTACGCGTCCTCGTTTCTTCCCCCGAGTCCCCACCACCTCAGCCTCGGCATCAGCTTCTACGCGTCCTCGTTTCTTCCCCCGAGTCCCCACAGCCAACACGTCAGCAGACGTCGGTTTGGCTGGCTCTTGAGCCTTCTTTTGCCAAGCCCGCTTCTGCACGCCGGATTTTGTTGCCGATACAACTGACGAAGCAGGAAGCGGGCCCTCATCAGGCCCTGCTGAAAGGTTGGGACTTGAGAGAGGGAGAGGAGAGGGCTGACGCTGTGCTGGACAAGGGATGGGAGGGACATGCGGCGAAGGCGCACGGGAAGGCGGGGGAGAATGTCCACGGGAAGGCGGGGGAGAAGGAGCGCGAGAAGGCGGGGGAGAAGGAGCGCGAGAAGGCGGGGGAGAATGCCCACGAGAGCGAGCACGAGACTGCGGCCGGGATGGAGGAGGGGGGGGGACTTGTAGCGGGATGGCTAGGGACAATGAACGTCCCTCAGGGTTTTCTTCTTCGGTGGGAGCTGGGGTTGAAGCACCGACTGCGCTTGCTGTTTCAGTGGGAGGAAGGGAGTGGACCGACGGTGGTGATGGCTCAGTCGAGCCCTCGTGCTGGCGTGATGGAGAGCCTCTCTCCACGGCGTCGAAGTCGGCGTTTTCGCTTTCAAGGTCCATCGACTCCATGGGTGTAAAGCCCTCCTCTGTCGTCAGCATTCGAGACCGGCACTCTTCCGGTGCTGAGTAGAATACCAGCTGTAAGAATAGGTAGAAAAGAGTACAGAAGCACTTACAGTAGCATTTTTGGAGAAAGGATCCGAAAGTTGGGATAACATACTTCTTGAAACGAAGACGCTCCGCACGCCCAAAGTTCATGGGTACATCTCCAGTTGTAGTTCCCGAATGAATGCTGTAAGAAATCAGCCTACACGCTACCATCTGCTGGGATGAATAAAAACATACCTTATGACATTTAGACGACCTTCATGGGCAGGTTCGGGCCCTCCAGCCATCAACGTCACTTTCCAGCTGGTGGCTTCAGATATCAAGTCAATTATGGGCTGTGCGAAGCGCACCAACCCCATAATACATCTATGTAGAAACTTAAGCGCCACTCTCGGCATGAACAATTTCAAAAAACGTACCTCTGTCGGTCTTCTGGGGAAGTCGATGTGGGATTCGCCATCTCCGCTTTCCAAGCTGCCATAGCCTTGTCATGATGTCGCGTGGTTTCCTGCCTCCAACGCCGCTGCTCCTCCTCACTCAGCTTCGAGAACATATCCTTCGCCACCTTCTCTCGTAACGGTGCCAATCCGAGTCTGTCTACCTTGGTCGTCAGCGCACGCAGCTTCACTTTGCTTTCGATTGCTTCGCGTTGAGTTTTGCGCCATAAGTTAACGGCGCTTTGGTGGCGGGGGCGATGCGGGTCCTTCCCTGTAAGTTTAAAGAGGAGCGACTGGTATGGGTTATGGGCACCCGAGTCCTTCGGGTCGATGTCGTGGTCCTTCATGTATTGATAGGCAAGCCAACGTTTGATTTGCTTCGAAAAGTCGCACAAGTCAGCCCAACGCCATCAATAACAAACAAGGCATAACGTACCGCTTTGCGAAACTCGATAGTGTTGTGTCTGTTCTCCAACTTGGCTAGCGCTGCGCTGTAATCCTCTGGCGACATCTTGTCTGGGTTTGGTTCCTCATAGTCAGGATCAATGGCGTCGTCATCCACGGCTTTCAAATGCTCTTCGGACGGCTCCTCGTCATGTGGTAATTCGACTAGATAGCGTTTGAAATATCTTCGCTGGATGAGAGCAACGGCTTCCCCAGTGGTGCCGTCTGCTACTGCCTGGGCGTATTCTTCTTTCTGAGCCATAAGGAAGTCCTTTCTGGAACCGCGAAATGCACCGGGATTAACCATCTAGCATATGTTGAAATCAGCCAAGAATTTCAACACATCTTCCAGAACACCCATGCTCACCTTACAGGCTGCTCAAAATTACTACGAAGGCTTCAGGAATTGACACGTGTGTAGGCGCAACTGAGTTTCTCCCGGTAAGCTGCGTCATTCGATTTAACTGAACAAACCCACCACTTGTCCTTGTTTAGCTCGAGATTTTGCTTGGAGCTGCTATGAGGGCTTTAAGGATGTGGCTGACCACGGAGGAAGCTCTAGTACGCCCAGTAAGCCACACGTCATACGATCGATACAGAGACAACTCACAAGCGTTTGCGTAGGTCAAAGATTCAACACCTTGGAAAGAATCTGACGAAGTCAGTGAGTGCTACGATTTTGCTTCCAAAGAGACATATGCTTACTGATTGTCAACGCGCTCCTTCTCGTAACTTGCAGGTTTGCTTAGTCGACTTTTTTCTGAAGGGATCCCGTTCGAAAGTGGCAAATTACAAAGCCAGACGCACCTTCCATATATCAGCCCGTCAGAAGTCCGCGATCGACCTGCCCGATTCCCGTTCCAAATTGGCAGAATGTCGCCTAAGCAGAAACCAGCAACCGGTGAATATATTTCCCCTGGATCATCTCAAAAGAATGGGCTAATCGAATTTCTATTGACAATTTTTTAGAATGATGGCGCTCGTTCAATACCTCATGCTTGGGTAGGGTCAAGCACTGGCAGAAACAAATTAAAGGGTCATTTCCCGCTCCTATCGCCCTTTTTTTTGGTTAAAAGCTGCCCTTCTCAACAATCAAGCCCCAAAACGAAAATGCAACCCGAACTTACTAAATACTTCTCTGCTCGAAACGCCTCTACCAACCCTTCGACTGGACCCGCTGCTCCTGTCGGAATGGTTGTTGATACCCCCCCTGGTATGCTTTTGCCCTACACTGACCCATCGAAAACTAATCCTGAAAAATCTAGGCCAACCTACCGACGCGATGGCGGTTGATACCCCTCCTCCTCGTGCGCGTATGTATCCCCTCACTCTTTAACCAGCCTTTTACTAAATGCACCCCATCAGGCGACGGCGAGGCCATGGACACGGAGGATGGTCCCGCCCCTCATTTCAACTGGTCCGAGACCCACAAACCTCACCCGGATACTCTCCTCGAACCCCCCACCGGACCCGACGGCGATTTTCCTGTCGTTTATGTTGGATACGGCATCGGAGTTTACAATAGCCCTAGGTTAGTGTCACATAGCTATCTTAGGTCCGAAATCTAACCCTCCTTTTAGCGAAATTTCCACCAGCCTTGATGACCTTCCCATGCAGTTCGCCATGCATCGGTTCCCAACCTTCGCTCAAGCGAAAGCGTTTTACACTGCCTGCTACCAGGCCGGGCTTTTGCTACAACTTCGTCGCCCACCGCCCCCATCTCCTGGCCGCGAGAAGAACCCGATTTACGTGGCATCCACGGCGCCAACCCCAGCGCGACGAACTAAGCCCAAGGACCGCCACTTGGTCAAGCACCGTGTCATTGCAGCCAAAAGGTTCCGAGCCACCTCAAACGCCCCCCCTGCTGGGCCGACTGCACCCATTGCACCAACGACTACTGCTTCGCTGTTGCCGTCTACCAGTGCTAGTGCACCCGTCCCCTCCAATACCGTAAAACCCACGGCTCCTACCATCGGTGCAAAACCAGCTCAAGCTCTCCCTTTGGATGTCGAGGACCTTGCGAAACGGATCAATCAGCGCGGCCTTGACCGACTCCGCCGACCCACTACCCGCACTCACGCTGCTCCGTCGGCTGCTTCTGGGTTTGTGCTGCCGCCCGCGCCCACCCCCGAACAAAGCCCGGCGCCCTCGATGGGAACGCCTACTCCTGTAACTCGCAACAGTTTGACTAACCATGCGTCTACTGCGCGCACAGGTACCTCCGCTGCTATTGGCCCTGTTGTTATCATCTCCGATTCTGAACCAGAAGAGACCGCGACTCCCAAGCAGAAGGCGCGAACCGTCACCGTTACTTCCGAATCAGATGACGACGACATGCCGCAGCCCTCCTATGGTTCCATCCGGCTTCGAAAACTGGTTCGCAATGGTCTTCGTGCCCACTTCCCACAGCCACGGCCTTTCCCCTGCCCCTCTCCACTCAGCGTCCCAGCCGACCCCGTTTACAAGTTCTTACGTAGTAAAAGAACTTGTTTTCCGGCCTGCATAGCAGGCAGAAATGGTTTCTAACGCAATGGTTGGAAATTCTCCCACTGCTATAGTGACCCTGCATGGTTTCTGTATCTCAGCCATTACTGGGCCAATTTTTATGATCTTGGTATCAAAAAAATCGTAAAAATCAGGGCTTTCATGTGGCATGTGTATCCAGGGTTGATTAGGTCATGTGACCTGTTCACACGACCCAAAAAGCGCAAACTTGTGTGAATTTAGACTTAAAGCAGATTTCAGTGAGCTAGATATGCTAAAATGTGTCGCCCAGACCAATATAGAATAATGTACAAATATTTACATATGTTTTGCAATGATGTCATGGTGTCCAAATCAGGCACCTGGTCACGTGACCAGGCCGTTTTAGGCTTGTTAGATTCGCCTTATTTTTCTGCTTTTTTTGAGTATAAGATCATCCCAATCGGTTCAGATTTGAGCGGACTACATGTTATTTACGTATTTAATATGTATTTGTTTAATAACAGTGTAAGTCTTCAGGCACTGCCTCACCCCAAAGTAAGAACTTGTTTTTGCCATGCGCAGCAATGGCCTCTGACCAAGTAACCCAGATCAGGCGAACGCGAATTTACGAGACGGATTCAGGACCAAAACAGTGCATCCGCTCGCGAACGACCCTGCAGTTTCAACGAAGGGAAAAGGGAGGGCTCAGGAATCCTTGGACATGCCAAACATAGCTTTAATTGCCGAACTCATCGCCATTGAATTCATGAGGCGCAATTTGACGAAAAACCCTGACTTGGGTTCCTCGCCTAGCTCAACAGCCGCCCAGCCCTCAGGCTCCAACCCTGCTTTTTCCTCCCCCGTCGCATCCGGCTCCAACACTGCACCTTCGTTCGGTGCGGTTCTTTCTACCCCCTCCACTTCTTCGTCCCTCTCTCTTTCTACTCCCTCCACTTCTTCGTCCCTCTCCACCGTTTCGTCTCCCTCCACCCTTTCTGACGGCGGGTCTGATATTGAAGTCGAGAGCGACTATGAGATGCCCGATTTCAACTGAGGGAACGCTGACACACGCCGACACAGGGTTAGATTAGACCATATTTTCCTTTTTTTCCTGTCTTCTGATACGCCACCTATGCACGCCACACCCCATATGCTGAATCACTACCATCTCTATGCCAAACATGCGAATTATATACCAACTCTATGCCCCTATGCCGTACAATCTTGAACACAGATCATAGACGTAGTTCAATAGTTTTTCCTTTGCCCCACCAATACACTTTTCCGCGTGATGCGGGGTTATCGAAACTTTGACATGGCAAATTTTATAGACTGGGCTGATAGATATTAGCATGATGGCGTTTGGGCTTTCGAAAACGGTGCCGCTATGGGCCTGATTAATTGAATTGATTCTAAACGAGGGTTGAACCCCACGACGCTACTAGCCCTGATCGAGCCCAACCAACAGCTCACTTCGCAACCTAGGCATTCTCATCATCAAGGACCTGCGACATGAGGGCCTGGTATTCCTCTTCGTCGTCCTGAATTTGCTGCTTTCGTTTAATCGTTCGCCTGCACAAATTGCCACGTCGTTAGCTCCATTGTCCAAACGGCATCCAGTGACTACACGACCATGCCCACCTGTAATCCCATGCTGCGGTTTTCAGTCGAAGCCTATTTGCTTCACGGTAACGCGCTTGCGCCTGGCGGTGAAGCTCTTTGCGTCGCTCAATATCCTCTGGGCATTGTGGGTAAGATTTTCTCCTACAAGAGGTGATCTTATGAATTTTTTCAATGCCAATATGAGATAAATCAAAACATACCTGTTTGTGCGAATACGAGCCTTCGAGCGCTCCTCGTCAATGTTCCTAATAATGCAAGTGATGAGATTATTTGGCCCCAGGATATTGGGAGGATTAAAGCTTACGCGTGGTAACGTTCTCGCCTCCGCTGCCGGGCCAGAGCCTCTCTGGACAGCATAGTCGACGTTTGTTGTGATGTGGAAGATGGGAACAAGTCTAAAAATCCCTAAAAAGTAATGTTTGGTCTATATTGGGTCATAAACGGCAATCCGTAAGTCACCACAGCTTGCCCGAATTTTCAGCACTTGGTCAGAGGCCCTTGCTGCGCATGGCAAAAACAAGTTCTTACTTTGTGGGTGCATGTTACGACATAAATATATGTTAAATAAGTAAATAATATGTAGTCCGCTCAAATCTGAACCAATTGGGATGATCTTATACTCAAAAAAAGCAGAAAAATGAGGTGATTCTAACAAGCCTAAAACGGCCTGGTCACATGACCAGGAAGGCCCTGATTTTTACGAATTTTTTGATACCAAGATCATCAAAATTGGCCCAGTAATGGCTGAGATACAGAAACCATGCAGGGTCACTATAGCAGTGGGAGAATTTCCATTGGTTTTGTTAGGAACCATTTCTGCCTGCTATGCAGGCCGGAAAACAAGTTCTTTTACTACGTAAGAACTTGTAACAAGATTAATTATTAGACTACAATAAGAACTTGTAATAAGATTAATTCTTACGTCGCTTAGTTTTTATCGGATTGCCTTGAAACAAAGTGTGTAATTATCAGAAAAGTCAGGGCTAAAGGATGGTGTCACATATGTATTGTCACACCTTTATGTGACTTACCAAATGCGGAATATTGTTTGAAATACACTATATTGGGAGATTTAAAGGCATTAAAATAAAATAAAAATACAGATGATGTTTTTTTTACCTAAGGGATGGTCTGTGCACACATATCACATGACATATCCCTCAGAATATTTTGGTCTAACTTGGTGCCTCAATTGATTTCAAGGGATTTGCACAATGTCCTGCTGTGAGTTTGATTATGTAAGCTTCTAAAACATTATTTTCATGTTATTTGGTCATATTTTGCAATGTTTGGTGTGCCTTTTATGGGTTATCCACTCAGTTTAACACCAATTTTCGGATTTTCACCAAGTTGAGCTGACTGTTTGCCTGATTTGGACACCATGACATCATTGCAAAACATATGTAAATATTTGTACATTATTCTAGATTGGTCTGGGCAATACATTTTAGCATATCTAGCTCACTGAAATCTGTTTTAAGTGTAAATTCACACAAATTTGCGCTTTTTGGGTCGTGTGAACAGGTCACATGACCTAATCAACCCTGGATACACATGCCACATGAAAGCCCTGATTTTTACGAATTTTTTGATACCAAGATCATCAAAATTGGCCCAGTAATGGCTGAGATACAGAAACCATGCAGGGTCACTATAGCAGTGGGAGAATTTCCATTGGTTTTGTTAGGAACCATTTCTGCCTGCTATGCAGGCCGGAAAACAAGTTCTTTTACTACGTAAGAACTTGTAATCTGCGCAGATGGCTCGGTGAAGTATCCGACTAGGGCATGTACTGGTATTATACTAATGAAACTTGACCATACACTTGTCTCTGAGCCGTCTGAATTGTTCGAGAAATATTTTTTAAACTGAAGTTCGAACAGGTGATATAGTTTGTGTCTTAAACAATACCTTGACCATTGTACGTTCCCGATAGACACCACGCGTTTGAAAATTTGCAGCAGCATACTTATATGCTTCTAGATATAGGATATCCACTTTTAAGAAGCAGATGTAACAGATTTGAGGAGCTATTCGTTGTTGATGCTATTCGGCGAGGCGGAGATCACCACGCACTCCTGATTTGGTCACCAAGCCTAAAAGGCACGCATTACGCACTGTGGCTCCAGTAGTTCACACTCTGAAAGGCTTCATTACGCACTGTCACTCCGGTAGTTCACACTATGAAAGGCTTTTGGTGCTGGAATAGGTGGGTCAAAAGAGCGGGTTGGAATTAGTTCAAAAAGTATATATGTTGCTGCTAACTAATACATGGGGTGTCTACGGCGGTCGTGTTTCGTATCTACAGCGTAGGAAGGAGTGAGAGCCCGTATTCCCATCTTGCTTCGTTCGCTTCGTTGACGGCCTTGAGCTTCTCTGGCGACAGCGACGCATAATAGTCGACAGCCTTCTGGCAGTCGTTCTCGACCCAACGGAAGAGCGCGCCGGCGCTGTACTGGACGAAAGAGTACCGCCGCTCGTGTTTGGCAGTTGGGGTGTTCGAATGGGCGACTATTGCTGAAGGAAGTAGGATGGCGGATCCCGGGGGAAACTCGATCACCAGGTGCAGGTCCCAAAGGATAAGGTGACCGCCTTTCTTGGGGTCGAAAGAGCCCAGGGCGGTCACAGCACACCATCCAAACGGGAGATTGGCGAAGTCGACGTGTTTGAAGGCTGTCGTGTGAGGCCCAAAGTTGTAGCTAGCCGCGGAGAAGATGCCGCCGGGAAAGGCACGTTTGAGACTGGGATAATTTTTGTGAAGGGTACCGAGTTTGTCGACGTAGTATTTGTAGAGCTTGGGGGCCCAGCTAGCCATGCAAGCTGCAGTGCATGTGAGTATTGCGGGAAGGATGGACTAAGCACTGGCGTACCTGACGAAAAGCGTGCGATGCGCTTGAAGGCCTCCATGCCGCCAAGTTCCTCTAAAATGGGCTGATTGTCCAGGTCCGATAGGTTGGAGGGTTTTGTTTGGCCGCTTCCATGGGAGACGCCTGTCTGAAGGGCGATGAAGGCTCCGCGGCGGTGTACACGGTTCTTCTTGGACACGCGACAGCGACACCGGCGTTCTTCTAAAGCGCTGGCAGCTTGGCGGTGAAGAATGGGCCATTTCGCCTCGTTTGGATGGCCTGCGAGGACGGCGACGAGCCGCCTCTTTTGGTCGATGATGGGGGTGGGTGTTCTGGATATCGAGGGTCAGTGGGTAGGCGGCGTTATCTGGACGAGAAATACTCACTGTCCGTCCCAAGGCACCAGCTTGAACTGGTATTTGGAGCCCTCTCCAACCACTTCCGAAAGCGAGGTGATTCTTCGAGAGCGCTGGACACCATTCTTCGCTACGAAGGCTTTTTCGGTGACGTTGGCATTCTTTGCGTCAGCTTCGCACACGATTGGCACAGCGCCCTCGATATACCGCCTCCTTACCCCAGCCCGGACGACATAATGCCCGTACGTTGCCATTTGCGCCGCCTGTCTTTTCTTGGCGCGTAGGGCGTGGCTATTGTCCCTCCTCCGAGCCTTGTGGGTGTGGGATTTAGTCGACTTGCGGCTGCTGGACTCGGGACCATCGAGGGACGCCAGTGAGCAGGCTTCGGGCTCAACGAGGGTGCTTCCTTTGGTGGGGCCTATCACGGGGGATTGGGGTGGGGTCGAGTCGGGCGATGAAAGCGGTGAGAGGCTAAAGAGGTCGTTGAAATCCTCGTTGAGAGCTGGCGGCTCGAGCTCACGATCCAGCTCAGCCTGGACCATGGCTTGGAGGGTCGTTTCGAGATCAAAGTTCGGGTTTGCAACCATCACCGCAGGGGCCTCGTTGTCGCGCAGCCGGTCTCCTGAGAGAGAGTGAGCGTAGGGCGGCGGAAAAGTGAAGAGGTGAGTAAGAAAAAACGCGCAACTGCATATGCTAGATCTGAGCGCGTCGTGTGGCAGCGTATCCCCGGGCTCGAGTATTTCTAACCACTGACGTGCTTTCGCATAGGTACTGGCGCAGGGAGAAAGGGAGAGGAAGGAATAGACAAGGTACGCACCCTTCATTCTAGACAACAGCGACGGCCTATGTAGCAGACGTAGGAGCGGGGAAGAGGGAGAGGGTGGGCTCTCAGGCTCTGGTGGACTTTGAATCTTCGTTGATTGTCGCGCCAAGTCACCTGAACATTCCCACGATTGAAATTAATCGAATAATCATTCAAACTTTCTATTGACTGTCTACACCAATGCCTCCAAAGTAGCCGTTGCTCTCGATCGCCTCCCTTCTTCGGCAGAGCTTTTTCGTATGGGGGACTCGCGCCCTTCCAAACGCCCACGCATCACTCGTGGCGGCCCATCCTATCACGACGCCATCCCTATTGCGGACGACTCAGACTACTCCTTGGTTCATTCTAGGGAAGGAAAGCTTCGGCGGGTCGGTAACGATGTCAAGACTGCGCCTACGGAACGCATACCCAATAGAGACACGGGTAATTGGGCGCGGGTGTCAGAATGGTCCCCGCCGGATAACGCGGAGTTCGCCCTCGATCCGTCTGGAGACTCATACGATTTTGCCTTGGAAATGGATGTCATGGACGACGCCCCACTCCCTGAAAGTTTGGCTGGCGAGAAGAAGAAGAGAAGCATGGTATCGGTAGGTGTTCCTTGTCTGGCTATTGGTGTTTACTTACGACCTTCTAGCGACGACCAAACGTTGTGTGGAGGGATCAACACCGGCAAACCTACTTGGACGAAGTACTCCGCTGGGCTGGGCGGGGCGATTTTCGTACGGCCACGGAGTGCCCGGATTGCCTAGCGCGTTCGGAGAAGCAGCCAGCTGCTCCTGAGTTCCGCTGCGACGAGTGTCTCACTCCGGACCTAATCTGTGCCGCTTGCTGTGTCCGGAGGCATAGGATGCACCCCTTCCATCGCATATCTGCACGTTTTTCTCTTTTGCTTTCCTCTTCATTCTCATTAATGACATCTGTTTCCTTGTAGAAATGGACGGGCTCACACTTCATCGCCACCTCACTCAAGTCTCTTGGTCTCTGTATTCAACTGAACCACGGCGGGGCATTTTGCAGCAACCCTACCCCAAGCCATGCCGGCCTGCTTGTTCTCCACACCAACGGCATTCACGAAGTGAACATTCACTACTGCGGCTGTTCGAAAACCATCGCCTTCCATCTCCAACTGCTGCGACGCGGGTTCTACCCTGCGTCTCAGCTTTCTATCAAAACCTGCGCAACGTTTGGCCTCCTCGACCATTTGCATATGCTCGCCCTTACGACGAAGAGCTCGACATACGACTTTTATCGCGCTCTGGAGAAACTCACCAACAATACCGGCATGGACGTCCCTAAATCGCGGTATCGTCCCCTCTTGCGAATGGTTCTTCAGTGGCGCCACCTCAAGCTTTTGAAACGTGGTGGGCGGGGTCACGACGCGACGGGCGTGGCTGGTACGCAAGCAGGGGAGCTGGCGCTGCGGTGCCCATCGTGCCCCACCCCTGGCATCAACCTTCCGGATGATTGGGAGGACGCCCCAGAAGAGATGAAGTACGTCGTTTGTTGAATAGACTGCTGGGCTTGTACTGAAGCATTCTTTTAAAGGTTTCTTTATATGGTGATTATCTGCATGGATGCGAACTTCCGCTTGAAGAACCAGCTTGTCTCGAATTATTCGCAGGACCCTGGGTTGGGCACTGGGTGGGCTTATATGTTGCCGCGGGTTCCCTATGAGAAGTATGTTTTGAGTAGGGCAAACGACGCCGATGTGCGTTTTCTTCCTTCTCCTCATCTTTTCTTTCTTCTCTAACTTGCTTGCCCGCCCAGATCAGTACCTGCGTCGGCCTTCAGGCCCTCGCGCAAGCCAACACGAAATACTCGGTTGGGCTTCGATACACTGGCGTCGGTGCGGCAGTTTGTGGGCGCTCAGAGATGATTTTCCCGCTAGGTGTTGGAAACCTGCAGAAGGGCGAGAGGTACGTGGCTAATTCCGTTTGTTTTTTCCAGCCCTCATGTCTTCTTATTGATTATAGGTACGCGAACATGGATTATATCTTCGGCATGGTCCTCCGGTTCATCATGGTTGCCGTTGTGCTCGCAAGCTACGACATCGCGTGCCAGTGGTTCATCAATTTGTTCAAGCGCATCGAGGAACATTGGCCAGACGAAATCAAGCCATTGCCCGGAAAAACGCTGAACCCGGCCATTCCGAAGCTTCACGAGCCCATGCATCAAACGAAGGACCACCAGCTTTATTCCTTCAACTACATCCGTGGCGTAGGAAACACCGACGGCGAGTGCCCCGAGCGTGTCTGGGGCCCGCACAATGCACTTGGTAACTCCACCAAAACTCAAGGCCCCGGATCTCGTCAGGATGTTCTCGATGACCACTTCTCCTTTTGGAATTGGCTCAAGTACATCAACATGGGCTTGACGTTGCTCAGAAGGTACAAGGCTGCGGTGGCGCAGCGAAATCTTCAGCAAGAGGGCCACCTTTTTTTTTTTTTAATCAACAATTTATATACCGGTGCGCGAAAGCAGTCCGGTCGCCTAACTAATACAAATCCCCGGTCGAAAGCGCGCAGTAAACTACTAATCCCCGAACCAGACCCGAACCCATCCATTTCTTCCGAATCCTTCCAACGGCGTCCTTTGTGCGCCAGGCCTTTGCTAGGGGGGACGGACCACCTAACCGCCCAGTCCCGAGGGAGGGACGGCCCCCACTGCTACGCCAATACCACGTTTGGACGAACCGAAGCCCGCCCGCACATCTCCTGGCAGCCGCAGCTGCTGCACTCTCTCCGCCTTCCAAACCCAACGCCCACTTCAGAACCCAGACCCGATCCGAAAACCTTCACCCACCCGCGCCTTGACGACCCGAAACCCATACCAGCGAAGGAAATAAGCAGATGCGGGGATAAGGCCCCCAACCGAATGATGAAAATCATCCGCGCAAGCCAAAAGAGCAGCTACCATTCGAGATATGGGCCGCAAAGTAACCACCGGTCGTAGCGAATGCAACCGGGTACGAAACGCGAGGAACGCGCGGAACTGCACCACCCCGTCCTTGGCCTGTCAACCTCGTCCGAAGGAGGGATTGGACCTCCCCCAACTGACGCAACCCGAGAGAAGGTATCAAGGCCTCTCTGAGCAGCGAGCCCGCGCGGAACGCCTTACCCAATGCCTTGCGGTGCTGCCGCTTGGCGGGCGAAGGAGAAGGCTTCTTGATTCTCCAACAAAAACATCAACAAACTGTGTAAACGATCGGTTGGGGATTGTCTGTCGTACCGCGGGCAGTACTTCAGGATGTGTGAGCGGGTCTCGCGAGGAGCGCCGCAGCGGGGGCAGCCATGAGGCTCTTGGATGTTAAATCGGTCGTAATACAAACCGATTGGCGCATGATTCAGTATACACCTGCACAAGCGCGCGAAGGAAGCGGCATCGCCTCCGGATTCGCGAATATAAGGCCCACCCTTGCGAGTAGCCGGACGAATGGGTCGCGGCTTCTTGCCCAGCGTAGAAAGCTGGAGGAAGTCGCGACCCAGATGTTGTGGACGGTCAGCTGCAGCCTTGGCCCAGCGTGCCGCCACGCGAGTGTCGCCTTCTGCACGAAGTCGATCGAAAGTGACCCGCGAACCAAAGTCTACGGGGAAATGAGCGGCCCCACGCGCGTGCTTGTGAGCCACATGATGAACGCCCCACTCGAGATTGGTGGGGACGTAGTGGAAGGAAATCCAGCGTTGAGGATCTGCCTCGAGCCAGGTTTCGAGGAGTTTGCAAGCACGCAGCGAGTGAGACTGCGACGAATGCAAGGAAGTGTCAAGGGCTCGTTTTGCCATAGCAATCGAGTCCGTGAATATAGCGACGTGCCTGCATTGCCGCCTGGTGGCGGCCTCGATGGCACGGCAGATGGCCGACATTTCCGCGTCAGGCGCGGTGGTGCGACCCACAAGCCATCTGAAGCGATCAACTTCAACGCCTTGTGAAAAGATGACCCCAGCCGCGACGGACTGAGTGGCCCTATTGGGGTTGACGTTCACGTAAACGCTAGCGTCCGTCCCAATGCAAACACCCCCCTCATCCCACATGAACATGTCGAAGATGAAGTCAAGGTAATAATTGAAATCCCTGTCCTTGTTGAGAGGGGCCAGAGATTCCTCGAATGTGACCCGCGACCAGTAACGGTCGCGGAATCGATGGCCTGGCCTGGCATGTGAAGCCATAGGCTCCAAACGCTCGGTCAGGATGGGGAGCTTCTTAACGATCTCCAAAATAGGACCCTTCGTGTTCAGCTTTTGACGGCGGGACATCGAATGGTAGGAGAGGGGGTGAGGCGTAGCCTTGCCCAACATGTGCCCGGCCAATAAAGACCAAACGGGGTGAGTCTCTGAGAGGGTACCGACGCGCAGGATTGCGCGGTAGTTAAGCCTCTCGAGGAGAAGATGAAAGGGGAAGAGGCCGGCAAGGGCCTCGACACCGGGACCGGGGGACGTAGAAAACGCACCTGTAATCCAGAGAGCAGCCTTACGCTGCATCTGACCTAAAAGCTTCAAAGTGCCCTTGCATCGAGCGCCTTCGAAGAACCAGAGACGATACCCATAGGTAGCTATGGGCACCACGCAAGATCGGTAAAGGAGCCTCTTTTCAGTAGGCTCCAAACCGCGAGTGGACGAACCAAGCATCCTCATGGCTTTCACCGACGAGAATGCCTTGGTCGAGTAAAATCGCACATGCTCGTGAAAGGTGAGCTTGCGGTCAAAAAAGAAGCCCAAGTATCGCCAGAATGGCTTGGGCTTCAGGGGAGTCGCTCCAGTGAACGGGGCGTAGCCCAGATCAATTGAAGGGTTGTAATCCGAGTGCGACCTGTCGAAGTGATAGATCTCCGACTTGTCGTGCTCGAGGACGAGAGCGAACTGAGTAAACAGTTCGAAAATAACCTTGTAAGCTTTTTTGAGGAGCAAACAATTTATGTCGAGTGACTTTGACTGCACAATGAGTGTACCGTCGTCGACATAGGAAAGAAGCCAGCATTTATCGCGATGCTGCTCGAAGAGGCGCATGATGGGCGCCAACGTAAGGGCCGACAGAACGGGTGATAGAGCAGAGCCCTGTCCTACCCCCACGTCTGCAGACCGATGCGGAGAGACGAAGGCGTTCCATGCGTACTGCGTAGAACGGCCAACTAAGTAAGAAGCAAAGAATTTCACCACATTTGGTGGAAACCCCTGCTTGGCGAGCACCGCCAATAAAACATCATGGTTTATCGACGGAAAGAATTGGGCCAGATCGAACGCCAAGACGCTCGTTTTAAGTCCCTTAGCCCACCCAGCGCGCACAATGTGCGTTAGGTAGAGGCCAGCATCCTCAGTGGAGCGCTGTCGAACGCCCCCAACCTGATTTGGATGAAAAACATCAAATTTGACAGCGTCAAACTGAATGCGATTCGAGATCATCTTCTCAACTTGGTCAGAGGCCATTGCTGCGCATGGCAAAAACAAGTTCTTACTTTCTAGGTGAGTCTGACTATAAATAAAGATTAAAAAGGTAAATATTGCATAGTCCGCTCAAATCTGAAGCTATTAGAATGATCTTATACTCAAAAAAAGCAGAAAAATGAGGCGGTTCTAACAAGCCTAATACGGCCTGGTCATGTGACCAGGAAGGGCCTGATTTTTACGAATTTTTTGATACCAAGATCATAAAAATTGGCCCAGTAATGGCTGAGATACAGAAACCATGCAGGGTCACTATATGAGTGGGAGTATTTCTGTCCTTGGCGTTAGGAATGTTTTCTGCTGCTATGCAGGCCGGAAAACAAGTTCTTTTACTATGTAAGAACTTGTAACAAGATTAATTATTAGACTACAATAAGAACTTGTAATAGGATTAATTCATACGTCGCTTAGTTTTTATTGGATTGCCTTGAAAAAAAGTGTGTAATTATCAGAAAAATCAGGGTTAAAAGATGGTGTCACATACATATTGTCACACCTTTATGTGACTTACCAAATGCGGAATATTTTTTGAAATACAAAGTAAATAAGCCATATTGAGAGATTTTTAAGGTATTGAAATAAAATAAAAAATAGTAATAATGTTTTTTTACCTAACAGGTGGTCTGTGCACACATATCACATGACATATCCCTGAGAATATTTTTGGTCCAAGTTGGTGCATTACTGATTCCAAGGCAATTGCCCAAAGTCTTGCTGTGAGTTTGATTCTGTAAGCATCTATTACATCATATTAAAGCTATTTGGTCATGTTTTGCAATGTTTAGTGTTTCTTTCATGGGTTATCCAGTCAGTTTGACACCAATTTTCGGATTTTCACCAAGTTGAGCTGGCTGTTTGCCAGATTTGGACACCATGACATCATTGCAAAACATATGTAAATATTTGTACATTATTCTAGATTGGTCTGGGCAATGCATTTTAGCATATCTAGCTCAGTGAAATATGTTTCAAGTGTAAATTTACACAAATTTGCGCTTTTTGGCTCGTGTGAACGGGTCACATGACCTAATCAACCCTGGATACATATGCCACATGAAAGCCCTGATTTTTACGAATTTTTTGATACCAAGATCATAAAAATTGGCCCAGTAATGGCTGAGATACAGAAACCATGCAGGGTCACTATATGAGTGGGAGTATTTCTGTCCTTGGCGTTAGGAATGTTTTCTGCTGCTATGCAGGCCGGAAAACAAGTTCTTTTACTATGTAAGAACTTGTAACAAGATTAATTATTAGACTACAATAAGAACTTGTAATAGGATTAATTCATACGTCGCTTAGTTTTTATTGGATTGCCTTGAAAAAAAGTGTGTAATTATCAGAAAAATCAGGGTTAAAAGATGGTGTCACATACATATTGTCACACCTTTATGTGACTTACCAAATGCGGAATATTTTTTGAAATACAAAGTAAATAAGCCATATTGAGAGATTTTTAAGGTATTGAAATAAAATAAAAAATAGTAATAATGTTTTTTTACCTAACAGGTGGTCTGTGCACACATATCACATGACATATCCCTGAGAATATTTTTGGTCCAAGTTGGTGCATTACTGATTCCAAGGCAATTGCCCAAAGTCTTGCTGTGAGTTTGATTCTGTAAGCATCTATTACATCATATTAAAGCTATTTGGTCATGTTTTGCAATGTTTAGTGTTTCTTTCATGGGTTATCCAGTCAGTTTGACACCAATTTTCGGATTTTCACCAAGTTGAGCTGGCTGTTTGCCAGATTTGGACACCATGACATCATTGCAAAACATATGTAAATATTTGTACATTATTCTAGATTGGTCTGGGCAATGCATTTTAGCATATCTAGCTCAGTGAAATATGTTTCAAGTGTAAATTTACACAAATTTGCGCTTTTTGGCTCGTGTGAACGGGTCACATGACCTAATCAACCCTGGATACATATGCCACATGAAAGCCCTGATTTTTACGAATTTTTTGATACCAAGATCATAAAAATTGGCCCAGTAATGGCTGAGATACAGAAACCATGCAGGGTCACTATATGAGTGGGAGTATTTCTGTCCTTGGCGTTAGGAATGTTTTCTGCTGCTATGCAGGCCGGAAAACAAGTTCTTTTACTATGTAAGAACTTGTAACAAGATTAATTATTAGACTACAATAAGAACTTGTAATAGGATTAATTCATACGTCGCTTAGTTTTTATTGGATTGCCTTGAAAAAAAGTGTGTAATTATCAGAAAAATCAGGGTTAAAAGATGGTGTCACATACATATTGTCACACCTTTATGTGACTTACCAAATGCGGAATATTTTTTGAAATACAAAGTAAATAAGCCATATTGAGAGATTTTTAAGGTATTGAAATAAAATAAAAAATAGTAATAATGTTTTTTTACCTAACAGGTGGTCTGTGCACACATATCACATGACATATCCCTGAGAATATTTTTGGTCCAAGTTGGTGCATTACTGATTCCAAGGCAATTGCCCAAAGTCTTGCTGTGAGTTTGATTCTGTAAGCATCTATTACATCATATTAAAGCTATTTGGTCATGTTTTGCAATGTTTAGTGTTTCTTTCATGGGTTATCCAGTCAGTTTGACACCAATTTTCGGATTTTCACCAAGTTGAGCTGGCTGTTTGCCAGATTTGGACACCATGACATCATTGCAAAACATATGTAAATATTTGTACATTATTCTAGATTGGTCTGGGCAATGCATTTTAGCATATCTAGCTCAGTGAAATATGTTTCAAGTGTAAATTTACACAAATTTGCGCTTTTTGGCTCGTGTGAACGGGTCACATGACCTAATCAACCCTGGATACATATGCCACATGAAAGCCCTGATTTTTACGAATTTTTTGATACCAAGATCATAAAAATTGGCCCAGTAATGGCTGAGATACAGAAACCATGCAGGGTCACTATATGAGTGGGAGTATTTCTGTCCTTGGCGTTAGGAATGTTTTCTGCTGCTATGCAGGCCGGAAAACAAGTTCTTTTACTATGTAAGAACTTGTAATAAGTTTCCCCAAAGTATTCAGAAGCACAATTGGCCTGAAAGACTTCGGGGTGGAGTAGGAAGGCTTGCCGGGTTTCGGAATGATAACCGACAGCGAGTCCTTAAAGGCGGAAGGCCAATGCGAATGCTCAAGGCACCCGTTGGCGATCCGGAGGAAAAGGTCGGCGGCGCCGCCTTCCTTTTTAACAAACCACTTCAGGTGTGCCCAACTGATGTGGTCGGGGCCCGGAGCGGATCTGCTCGAACACGCGGAGAGAGCCTCCGTGAGTTCGAACATGGAAAAGGGAACCCAATCCCTAACCGGCATGGCGGGGATTTGGTCCAAAGGAGAAAGATCATACTCTCGGCCAGAGGCCGAGTTATACGTACCGTGGAGAGCATCCCAGAGGGAGTCTAGGGAGATGCACGGAGCCCCCTGGTAGGAGAGAGCTTCGCAGGCAGGTAACACACGCTTCTGGGTCCAATTCATCATATCCCAGGGGCGCTTGTTGGAGTAAGCAATATCAACGATGCGTTCCTCAAAGAATTTGCGTTTAGCAAGAGGGCCACCGTGGCCTAACGAAGTCGTTGGACTCGGAGCTCGTGGATAAGTGGGAGGGAATGTGTGTGGAGTGGGAGCAGGACACGGCGATTCCGAGAAAGAAAAAGAACCCCTACTACAACCCCGACTCATGTAGGCATGCATTTTATCCCTCTTCTAGCCGTTACTGATTTACTTTGCAGATCTCTCTGAGGCCCAGGTGAAGAAGGAGCTTGCGGATGAAGAGGAGCGTCGGCTATCGAGCGGCGGCGTTGCGCTGCATGCAACGTCGGCGTGGTCCTTTGTTCAGATAGGCTTAGACCTTGAAGACACTCAGTACGTGTTTCAGCCCGTTTCGTTTAATTTGTGCTAACGTTTATCTGTACAGACGGCGCCTACAACGTTTATCTAAGATCAACGACCTAAAGCAAAACGCCACACTCCTCCAAGAGCGGAGCTTAACCGAAGAGCGGAACATCCTCCGCGGACGCATCCGCAGCTGGGAGCAGCTGCTCGCGATTTACATGCCCGGCCTTCTCCAGTACCAGGCCGACCTTTCCAAAGAGAACGCGGGGCTGCAGCCTGTTCCGAATTCCGACCAACCAGAGAACGTGGTACTCTGGCTGCCATCCCGCCTTCCCGCCTCCGTTCGTACCCGCGTTTGCCTACCTGGTTTGCCCAAAATCGAGGAAAGACTTCGAGATGCACAATGCGCGGATTCACTGGAAAAAATCAGACAGGTTCTCAAGATAAAGAGCCGAATGATTTACTTCAAGAACAAGAACATTCGAGGCCAGCGGGATGGCACAAGGTCGAGAACCGTAATTGACAAGATTCACCTGAAGGCTCGAAACGCAGCAGATAGGTACCGAGGGGCTCGAAGCGCCAAACTCATGCTTGCAGGCCCTGGCAAGTGGGAGGAGGTGTTCCGAGTTCTCGATGACGGCGACATCAGAGCATACCAGGACCCAGACCGCCTGCGTACAAGGGTGGGCCGTCGAGGGGTTCAGGAGGATGGCGTAGTCTATCAGGAGCCTTCGAATTTGCCAGAGGAGAACGAGTTCAGCCTCGCAAACGAGCCGCGGAGCAAGAGGGATGGAACGGGTGAAACGAGGCGTACGCTGTCGTGGATATGGCTGACGGCGTCTTCGTCAGACCCGGAGGATGTCAAGGACGACATACTCCGTGTGGAGTGGGTGAAGAGCAGAGCAAGGGCGGCGAGGGCGAGGGAGGAGGTCATGTTGCTGAAGGAGGAAATGCGGAGGGTTCTCGCATTCTTGGAGTGGAAGGCTGGCTGGTGGAAATTGCGATTGCAACCTAGAGAGGGCGTGACGAAGGAATTGAGCGAGGGTATTCGAGCCTATGCTCATTCCCAATCGTCTCTTCAAATCCGCCTCGCTTCCCACTTCCGCGAGCTCTGGAAGGCCCCACTCGAAGACGCCGACACCGGGGGCAACGAGGGTCAAGAGGATGGGCTCGAAAACGACGCCGATGAAAACGAAGAGGAGGAGGAGGAGGATGAAGATGAAGATGGTGACTTTCGTGTTGAACCTTTATCAGGCGATGAAGACGACCCATAGCCTCTCCCTCACACCCTCGAGCTTCATGCATTCCCTCGCGCCCCCAAGCCGTTCTTGCCGTTCTTGCCACTTCCTTTGCCCCCTTTGTCTTTGTTTCCTGTTCATTTGAGTAGTGATTAAATCCATAGACTCTTTCTTTTCTTAGATATATTTTATTTTGTTTTTTGCCATACATATATACTGCCCCATAGATGGTTTAAATGTGCCCATAGCCCATAGCTTTTTGAACTTAAGAAATTCGGGCTGTAAACACCCAAATCAACCACCAGCCAAATCAGGAAGTTGAACATGTTCGTCATCCGAACCCATCGAGCGCAATCCAGCCTCTTCCCGGGCAAATATAGGCATTTTTTAAGTACCATACGAAAGAGACTGTCCAGTAAAGTACATTAATGTCATTTATTTCACGAATAGGCAAAGCAACCCGGCTACAGACCGCGCAGAATGCCAACACCTGCAGATTCCCCGCACACTTCCGAATTCGGAAGGCGCGCTGAAGTACATCGTCATCCGAAACTACCAAGTCCAATCCATCCTATTCCCGAGCGGTTTGTGACATCTAAAGGGCACCATTGAATTCATATAGACTAGTAGAGTACATGAACGTAATTTATTCTATGTAATTACAAGGGAAGCAGGCTGGGGAGCGCGTAGAGCCCAACGGATGGGCCAGCCCAGCAACCCCGGACATTGCCGAATTTGGAAGGCGCGTTGAACCCCAACGTCATCCGAAACTACCCAGCCCAATCCATCCTATTCCCGGGCGATTTCTGAGGTTTAAAGGACACCATTGAGTTCGCATTGACGAGTAGAGTACATAAATGTGGTTTATTCTATGGGAATACAAAGGGAGCAGGCTGGGGAGCGCGTACAGCCCAACGGATACCAGCAAAGCAACCCCCGCACGGCTCGTTCGGGTCCAGGCACCTGCAAGCGGACCCGAAATGTGATTTGATCTGAATTTGATCTGATCTGGCTAAAAATATCGCACAAGGCACACACGCACGACGTCATGAAAGATCTATTTTTGGTTTACTTTCCAAATCGGGTGGGTCGGACTCCTGGCATCCGTTGTCGGATTCGTTTTAGCTACCTTCCGCCCTCCCGACGTCCCTGAAAACATCCCAGATTCTATCTACACCCTAATGTATGGTGGTGGGCGCTTTTTCCGCGCCCGAAACGGTGCCCGACGAGGGTAGAAATGCCCGAACATTATTTTCAACGTTGTTTACATCTGTTTACTGCATCCCGCACCCAGCAGCGCCCGTATAAACCCATCCCCGGCATTCCCGACCCCTTATATATGCACGATGCATAGAGACTGCCTTTTGGCAGTGTGGGCCAAACCTGGTCTGGATGTATAACGTATGTTAGCTTAATTGCAGTGTATCATATATAAATATAGCCTACAAGGCTGAGCCTGTGACGAGTGCAAGGAGGGGTCAAGGGCTCGTTTCGCAGCTGCGATCGAGTCCGTGAAGATTGCAATGTGCTCACAAGCGCGCTGAGCTGTACTTTACTTCCACCTACATACTCCACATGAACTCCATGTGAGAGCAGATACTCCAGTAGACTCCAGATGGAGTCCACCTAAAGGCATCTATTCTGATACTTTGAGGTGAATTCCACCTGGAGCTTACTGGAGTCCACATGGAGTCCATCTGGAGTTAATGGAGTTAACATGGAGTCCATATGGAGTCTCCACTTACTAGATGTCTGACTTGAACTTAGACAAGATCAAGGAATAAAATAACATGCATAAGCATAAATTGAACCCAAGACTTCATCAAAGCCAAAGCCATAGAGACTTTAACCACTACACCATCAGTGCTTTCAAAAATCTAAAACTAACTACTATATATACCCTATGGCTTACTATCTATATATATTTTACATAACCTATATGTTGGAAATTCAGGGTCAATAGGGTATCATTGGATGCGGAATTTCAAGGAGATTCCAAATCTGGATATGCCATAATTTTTTAAGGGTGCTGTTTCCATATTTAGGCTGATTTACCTACCGTGGGAACTTTTTGCCAAAAATAGTAACCATGCAGTCTGATCTAAAAACCCTATATCTTTTGAAATCATGTGACTAGCTGCTTTCGTTGGCGAGAAAAACCCAAAAAACTCGAAAAAACGCGAGTCTTTCAAAAAAAAAAAATCATTAATTTTGTGTTTTTTATTTAGAAATAGGTCCAAATAGCAGGTCTGTTGATTTGGATTGTTTGGTTCTATTTATATGTCTTGCAAATAGCCTATGATACTATTATTTATTGTTATATACTAAATAAGATTCCACATGGAATCTATGCATTCCAGATGGATCAGCCATTTAGAGCCAAGTCCAGATGGAAATAGGTGGAGTCCATGAACTTCCACTCAATTTTATCTGGAGTCCACCTGGAATCTACCTGGAGACTCCACTTAGTTTGGCTGAGCCACCAGCCAAAAAATATAAGCCTGGACTCCACATGGACTCCACCTCTCCAGGTGGAAATAGCTGGAGTCCATATGGAGTATGTAGGTAAGGGTAAAGTCCTCGCGCTGAGTGGCGAGCTCGAGGGCACGGACAACAGCCGAGAGCTCCGCGTCGGGCGCGGTAGCACGGCCTACAAGCCACCTGAAGCGATTAACTTCGGCGCCTTGTGAGTAAAGGACCCCTGCTGCAACAGCCTGAGTAGCCTTCTTGGAGGCGGGGTTAGTGAAAACACTAGCGTCCACCCCGATGCATAACCCCCACGTATCGGACATAAACATCTCCGAAATGAAGTCGAGGTAGAGAATACGATCACCCTTCTCCAGCGGAGAGAGGGAATCGTCAAAGTGGATGCGTGACCAATAAGTGTCGCGCAGCCGACGGCCTGGCTGAGCAAGGGGATTCGAAGGATCCAAATGCTCAGTCAGCTCGGGGAGCCTCTTAACAATGTCCATGATAGGTCCCTTCATGGCGAGCCGTTGCCGGCGCGTCAGCGAGTGAGCCGAGAGGGGGTGAGGCTTAGCCTTGCCCAACATATGCCCGATCAAGAATGATCGGACGGGATGAGTCGCCGAAAGGGTACCCGCGCGCAGGACACCAAGCGCGGCCATTCGATCGAGGAGGATGTGAATAGGGAGGAGGCCCGCGAGGGCCTCCACACCTGCAAAAAGCGCAAATTTGTGTGAATTTACACTTAAAACAGATTTCAGTGAGCTAGATATGCTAAAATGTGTTGCCCAGACCAATTTAGAATAATGTACAAATATTTACATATGTTTTGCAATGATGTCATGGTGTCAAATCTGGCAAACAGCCAGGCTTGTTAGAACCACCTCATTTTTCTGCTTTTTTTGAGCATAAGAACATCCCAATCGGTTCAGATTTGAGCGGACTATGTATTATTTACTTATTTAACATATATTTATGTCGTAACACGCACCAACAAAGTAAGAACTTGTTTTTGCCATGCGCAGCAATGGCCTCTGACCAAGTCAAAACCCAGACCCGACCCGAAAACCTTCACCCACCTAAGCCTTGACAACCCGAAACCCATACCAGCGAAGAAAATAAGCAGATGTGGGGATAAGGCCCCCAACTGAATGATTGCAAAGCAAATCATCCGCGCAAGCCAAAAGTGCGGCTACCATTCAAGATATGGGCCGCAGGGTAACCACTGGTCGTAGCGAATGCAACCGGGTACGAAACGCGAAGAACGCGCGGAACTGCACCGCCCCGTCCTTGGCCTGTCAACCTCGTCTGAAGGAGGGATTGGACCTCCCCCGACCGACGCAACCCGGAAGAAGGTATCAAGGCCTCTCTGAGCGATGAGCCCGCGCAGAACGCCTTACCCAATGCCTTGCGGTGCTCCCGCTTGGCGGGCGAAGGAGAAAGCTTCCGGGTTCTCCAACAAAAACATCAACAAACCGTGCAAACGGTTGGTTGGGGATATCATAAGAACTTGGAGTATTTCATGACTGCAAAACAGCTCAACCGCCGTCAAGCTCGTTGGTCCCTGGTCCTTGCCCGGTTTGACTTCCTTATGCACCACAAACCAGGCCAGACTATGGGAAAGCTGGACGCACTATCTCGAAGAGCAGATCATGGCACTGGATCAGAGGATAATTCCAATATCACTCTTCTGACTCCAAAGCTCTTTGCGATTTGTGCTCTAGAGGCAGTTGAGGTTGTGGGTGCTGAGGTTGACATCCTCCGTGATATCCGCAAAGGTGTCAAAGGTCCTATTGAGGAGGAACCAATGGCAAAGGCAGTTCAAGCGCTTAGGAAAACCTCCGCTCGCTCTATTCACTCTAGTGAATGGTCTGAGCGTGACGGTCTCCTATACTTCCGAGGCAAGATCTATGTTCCACTTAACTCAGATCTCTGCCGGCGCATTGTCTCCCTCTGCCATGATACTCGGATTGCTGGGCATGCTGGACGGTTTAAGACCTTGGAAATGGTTTCACGGAATTATTGGTGGCCAAACATGTCAAGATATGTTGGCCGGTATGTTGCTACCTGCGATATGTGCCTCCGAACCAAGGTCCAACACCGTCTACCATCTGGTGAACTTGTTCCTCTCCCAGTCCCCTCTGACCGTTGGCACACTATCAGCGTAGACTTCATTGTCGAGCTTCCGGACTCAGCAGGATACGACGCGATCATGGTTGTTGTGGACAGTGCTGGTAAGCGGGGTCACTTCATTGAGACCACCACTACTATTACCGCTGCTGGAGCTGCCCAACTCTTCCTGAAGCATGTCTGGAAGCTCCATGGATTACCCTGGAAAGTTGTCTCCGACCGCGGCTCCCAGTTCATTGCCGAGTTCATGAAGGAGCTGTACTGCCTCTTAGGAATTCAGCTTGCTCCGTCAACTTCCTACCATCCGCAGACCGACGGCCAGACAGAGCGTGTCAACCAGGAATTGGAACAGTACATCCGAGTCTTTGTCAGTGAACGTCAAGATGACTGGCAAGGACTCCTCCCACTTGCTGAGTTTGCATATAATAACCATGTGCACTCCTCAACTCAGCACACTCCATTCCTACTTGACACCGGACGGCATCCACGGATGGGTTTTGAGCCTCATCAGCCTCCATCTAAGCTTGAGGCAGTCAATGAGTTCACTCAGCGGATGAAGGACACTTTGGAGGAAGCCAAGGCAGCTCTAACCAAGGCTAAGGACGACATGGCTAGATATTATAATCAGCGGCGAACACCAGCCCTGGTGTTCAAAGCTGGAGATAAGGTTACGAGTTCTTACGTAGTAAAAGAACTCGTTTTCTACACTTGATAGCAGAAGGAAATGGTTTCTAACGCGATGGTTGGAAATTCTCCCACTGCTTCATTTTTTGTGAGCGACCCTGAATTAAAAGTCTACAAACTTTTCTAATAGTGTTAAAATCATTACTGACCATGGGAATGGTTGTCTGATGTCCGTTGCTAGGGTCTATTTTTAGCTTTTGTTCCTGGACACCTAATCTAAGGTTAGGTCTTGCCAATAATGTGATCAAATATCATTTCTTTGACTTTGCAGTTGTGTGATTTATTATACTGTCCCTTGATGTAGAGAGGCCACCATGACGGATAACGGCAGGTTGTTGCATTGCCTAAATAGTGTTACATAACAGATAACAAAAGGTTCGTTGCTGTCAAGCTTTTTGCAAACCACTCCAAACATGATAAGTTTGTTGCATTAAATAAAAGTCAAATACCTCAAAGAAAAACACTTTTGATGACATCAAACCCTGAGATCATTCGTTGTATGTGTATTATAATCCACTAATGTCTTTAACTTGCTTAAATTATCAAATTTCAAAATATCTAAATTTAGCAATTTTCCAGTCATGTGACCTTTGCGCACGGACCTCTACTCTATAGCCCTGAATTTTCTGTTAATTATACAATTTATTTCAAAGAGATCTATGCAAAACTGAGCTTAATAGAATGAATAGCATTGTTTGTGATGGTTTTATTGTGGCTACGCAGAATACCCTGTGGCTGTGCATAATACGATTGGAAAGGCCTAAATTTTACAAATTTTTTGATATTATTTTTGTAAGAATTGACCAAGTCACGATTGAGATACACTGAAAACAATATTTTGTTGCTGTGGCTGTGGCTGTGCTTGAGCACCGTCCAGACGGTGCTCAAAAGCACAGCCACCCAAAAAAAAAAATATTCAAATTGACGTGTATGACATTATTACTGGGTCAATTCTCACAAAAATAATACCAAAAAAATTCTAAAATTCTGGCCTTTGGAATAGTAATATGCACAGCCACAAGGTATTTTGCACAGCCACACCAGAAAATTACTTTCAATGTATTTCACTTATTAGTGGGTTAATTCTCACAAAAATGATATCAAAAAAATTGTAAAATTCAGGCCTTGTAGATGTAGCATTATTTACATTACTAAAACTGTGAAAATATTAAGTAATACTCACTAAAAATGATATTGTAATAATACAAATACCCAAATAGTAATTAGTGTTTGGAAGTCTGGTCCTTTCTGGTCTTTGACCCCCCAGAGGCCTTGACTAAGACTGGGACTGGTCTGCATTGATCACAGAGACTGTAAAGACTGCACAAAACTGAAAAAGACCAAGACCGCGGTCTTTTGCAGTCCTAAGACTGGTCTTGGTAGTAATTATTTAAAACAGGTTGTGAACTGTATTTACATGAAAAATATTAAATATATCACTTGGTAGACTTAATTGAATACTACTTAGCTTTAAAACAAGCCCAAGAATATAAAAATCCATGAAGAATTGACAAAGAAATAAAATAATTAAAAGCTATCTACTGTTTTTTGAAGAATTTTACATTTTCTACTGTAACTTTGTCAGTTTCAACTGATTGAGACATTCTTCAGTGGATTTTAAAGCATATATATTGGGGTACAAAAGACCTGTCTTGACCAATGAGACTGGTCCCTCAAGACTGGTCTTTTTGCAGTCTTTCAATCTCAAAACCCAAAAGACCGGACTGCTGGTCTGGTCTTTTTCTGGTCCAGTCCAGTCCAGTTACAGTCTTTTTCCAGTCTTGAGACTGGACTTCCAAACACTAATAGTAATTGATGTGAAAAGTTCTGTGTTGCCCTACATCCATTATGTTGGATTTGAAAATATCAAATTTTACTAGTGTTATCTTATCTTATCTTATCTTATCTTATTGGATTAGATAAATTTGTGACTTGTAACATATGTCACATAGTTATAAACTGCCAGCTCATCACTTCTCTCTTTCTTCTTTACCAGCATGTCAGTCCGCCCGGATAGGCCGATGTGCACCTCTTGCATGAGAGGCTGTCATGATATGCTGGTCAAAGCTTGCTAACTATGGTCTCTTTCTTTTTAGATTCATTATAAGTTTGTATAAAGCAGAAAGGTGACTGGAAGAGTGCTTTGCTGGCGCTTTTCTACCTCTTTTTTACCTTTTTGTGTAAAGTAAACCTTGATAGACGGTAGTATATAGCTAGATATATGTTTTTAGAGCACTTTTATTTGTAGATAGCTTTCTTTTCTAGCACAGGTCATCTCAGTTGACTGTGTGTGGGCTAGAAAAGTGCTTTGCTGGCACTTTTTTATCCTTTTTTTCCCTTTCTGTGTGGATTAAAACTTGATATAAAGCAATAGCTTACTAGATTTATATTTTTAGACTACTTTTACAAATACATAGCAAGCATAAGTACTGTGTACAAGCTAAACTAGTGATTTTCTGGTTTATACCATAAAATGCATCTTTTTTTACCTTTCCAATGAATTCAAGATCAGCCCAATCAGATAGTTTTTTGAAGTCTGGTCCAGTCCAGTCCAGTTTTTTCGCATTTTTGGCAAGGACTGGGACCACAACCAGTCCTAGAAATTAATAAATGGTCAAAAAACCAGAGTCCTGGTCTTAACTGGTTACTGACCAGTCTCAGCCAGTTTTTTGACACATTATCATCAGTATTTGGCATAAATATATAAATATAATTTGTAGTTATTATATACACCTTCAAAATGAGTCCAAGAACATTGATTTCCTTTGAAAACTGGAGATTATACGGAAATATTCTCCATTTCCTACTCTTTTGTGAGGTTCAAAAATTTTTTTTTTATTTCTTAGTGAGAACTTTGTCTAAAATTATGATACATAGAGCATTTTAAAGGAAAAAGTGAGGGCTACAAAATTACCAGTTTTGACTGGTCTTAGGACCGAAACCAGTTCTTAAAGACCAGTCTTTTTCTGGTTTTTCATTCTCAATTGTCAAAAGACCGGACGTCTGGTCTTTTTGCAGTCTTTTTCCAGTTTTAGGACCAGACTTCAAAACACTACAATCAGATAAGATCTCACTTTGTTATGAATCAATTACCTGAGACATAGTACATGAGGACTTGTTTTTGCCATGTGCTGCTTCTCTATGCAGGTAAAAATATGATAAAATCTGTCTTTGATATACAACCCAATATATTGAAAAATCTTCGAGAAACAGATAAACAGAATTAAGAAGAAGAAGAACTCGTATTTGCCATGCAGAGCAATGGCCTCTTAACAAGTCTATTTGGATGCTAGCGACATTCAGACAACTCGCCCATCCAAGAAGTTTGCTCATCGCCGCCTAGGTCCTTACTTGGTTGAAAGGAGAATTGGACTTAATGCCTATCGACTTCGCCTTCCAGTCTCTCTTAACGCCTTCATCCGGTCTTCAATGTGATCAAGCTGACACCTGCCCCTGATGATCCCATTCCAGGACGTAAAGCTGCACCACCACCACCGCCAGAGCTTATCGATGGGGAAGAACACTATGAAGTAGAGGAAATTCTCAACAGCCGCATGTTCCGCTGAAAGCTCCAGTACTTGATCAAATGGGAAGGCTATGGTCCAGAGGATAATTCTTGGGAGTATAAGGATAATATTAGTGCTCCTGAGCTTGTCACCAGATTCCACCAGCAGAACCCAGGAGCACCGCAACAAATCCGTGCCTTAGCATTTGGCTCAATTCCTTTCCGACCTATTACCAGTCTTCCTATTGCATCGAGGTGATGCTCATTTGAGGGGGGGGTAATTGTAAGGGGAACTCCGCTTCCGATTTCCGAAGCTCCGATTTCCGGGTCCGACGTTCCGGAGTTCCGCTCCGCTCCACCTGTCCGGACGTGATTCCGAAGATTTCATTTTATTTATGGACTTTATTTTATCGTACCACTTTTATTATTTTACATGCGACACTTGCCCTAAAGTGCCTTTTCTTATATATACCGCTCACCTAGCATTGGGTTCCCACTTTTCCCTCTTTGGTTCCCTGCTAGGTGCGTTTAGATAGATTAGATTAGATCACTGCATTTAATATATTGACTTTGGTTCCCTGCTAGTTCTCCGATCTGTTTCCGGCATCCCGGACTTCAGTTGCCCTTACATGCCCTACCCCCACGTCTGCAGACCGATGCGGAGAAACGAAGGCGTTCCATGCATACTGCGTGGAATGACCGACCAAGTAAGAAGCAAAGAAATTCACCACATTCGGTGGAAATCCCTGCTTGGCAAGCACCGCCAATAAAACATCATGGTTTATCGAAGGAAAGAATTGGATCAAGGGGCCCTGTGCATTTCTCTCGATTCCCTCTGGGACGCACTCCATGGAACGTATAACTCGGCCTCTGGCCGGGCTCACGATCTATCTGATATCGGCCGTATCCCTCCTATGCCAGTGAGGGAGTGGCTTCCATTTTCCATGTTCGAACTCACTGAGGCTCTCTCGGCGTGTTCGAGCAGATCCGCGCCAGGCCCTGACCATATTGGTTGGGATCACTTGAAGTGGTTCATCTCCGAGTCAAAAAGCTCTGCTGCGACCTTCCTCCGGATCGCCAATGGGTGCCTCGAGCATTCCTATTGGCCCTCCTCATTCAAGGAGAGCAAGTCGGTTATCATTCCGAAACCGGGCAAGCCCTCCTACGCCACCCCCAAGTCATTCAGGCCAATTGTGCTCTTGAATACTCTGGGGAAGCTCATCGAGAAGATGATCTCGAACCGCATTCAGTTTGACGCGATCAAACATGATGTTTTCCATCCAAATCAGGTTGGAAGCGTTCGGCAGCGCTCCACTGAGGATGCTGGCCTCTACCTCACTCACATTACAAGTTCTTACATAGTAAAAGAACTTGTTTTCTACACTTGATAGCAGAAGGAAATGGTTTCTAACGCAATGGTTGGAAATTCTCCCACTGCTATAGTGACCCTGCATGGTTTCTGTATCTCAGCCATTACTGGGCCAATTTTTATGATCTTGGTATCAAAAAATTCGTAAAAATCAGGGCCTTCCTGGTCACGTGACCAGGTTGTTTTAGGCTTGTTAGATCCGCCTCATTTTTCTGCTTTTTTTGAGTATAAGATCATCCCAATCGGTTCAGATTTGAGCGTACTACATATTATTTACATATTTAATATGTATTTATTTAATAACAGTGTAAGTCTTCAGGCACTGCCTCACCCCAAAGTAAGAACTTGTTTTTGCCATGCGCAGCAATGGCCTCTGACCAAGTTGTGTGAGCGGGGTGGGCTAAGGGACTTAAAACGAGCGTCTTAGCGTTCGATCTGGCCCAATTCTTTCCCTCGATAAATCATGATGTTTTATTGGCGGTGCTCTCCCGGCTTGGTTTTCCACCGAATGTGGTGAAATTCTTTGCCTCTTACCTCGTGGGGCGTCACACGATACTGCGTGTGACGCCTTTACATCTCCGCCTCGGTCTGCAGACGTGGGGGTAGGGCAGGGCTCTGCTCTCTCTCCCGTTCTGTCGGCTTTGTGCCTGGTGCTGATCATGCGCCTCTTCGAGCTGCACCCTGATGCGTGCTGGCTCCTCTCCTATGTCGACGACGGTACACTGATCGTACAGTCGAAGTCGCTTGACATAAATTGTTTGCTCCTCAAAAAAGCTTACAAGGTTATTTTCGAACTTTTTACTAAGTTCGCTCTCGTCCTCGAGCATGACAAGTCGGAGATTTATCACTTTGACAGGTCGTTCTCGGATTATAACCCTCCGATTGATCTGGGCTTTGCCCCGTACACCGGAGCCACTCCCCTGAAACCCAAGCCGTTCTGGCGGTACTTGGGCTTCTTCTTTGATCGTAAGCTCACATTCCATGAGCACGTTTGCTTTTACTCGACCAAGGCATTCTCATCAGTTCAGGCTATGCGGATGCTTGGATCATCTACTAAGGGTCTGGAACCGCACTCCAAGCGGCTTCTGTACCGCTCTTGCGTGGTGCCCATAGCCACTTATGGGTTCCGCTTATGGTACTTCGACGGCGCTAAGTGTAAGGGCGCCGTGAAGCTATTGAGCCAGATGCAGCATAAGGCTGCTCTCTGGATTACCGGGGCGTTCTCGACGTCCCCAGGCCCAGGTGTGGAGGCCCTTGCGGGTCACTAGTGGCTACCACTTTTTTTCAAATAACTTAGGCTCAAGCCTGCAGCTCCATATCTATAATGCCTAGGTTTTTATGAAAGGCCTTTCATTAATATGCCTGTTCTTTTCTTTCATTGCAAATTTCATACCTTTCATTGCGAATTTCATCCCTTTCATTGCGCATTTCATAACCTTCTTGGACGATTTCATTGATGATTTCATTGCTTTCTCTTTGCGATTTCTTGACGATTTTATTCTATTTCCCTAGCAATTTCATATCATAATAAATAAATGCTGTCTTTGTTATTTGATATGATTATGTAATGTGATCACATGACTTACAAAATGTGTTGAAGCAGGCGAGCGTGGGAACACGTGAGGCAGCGGAGTGCCAAATATGAGGAACTCAGTGTAAAGGACAGATGAGCTATGAAGAGCTGAAGTCCGGAGTGAGTAACTGATGATATTGTGAAATGACTATATACTTGCCTGAAGTCCGGAGTGAGTAACTGGGGACTTCTGGCAACTAGCTAAGCCTTTATATATGAAAATGAGCAATATACCCAAATGGGGAAAGAAGTGATAAGAATCTGATAAAGATCAAATGAAGAACTACATAAATGAAGTGTGTTCTGATAAGGATCTAATCTAATCTGATAAGATAAGATAGAAAGAATAGAATGTTATGGAGAGTGGGAAAGCAGCTTTAACACACCCCCCTGATCTGGACAGTCTCCAGAACACAAGAAAAATAACACAAGAAAAATTGGCCTAAGGCCTAAGACCCATTCGTTCTCTGCAAAATGCAACTTTGGAAGATGAAAGGGGTTTGGTAAGAAGGTCTGCCACTTGTTCATCTGTTGAGATGAAGGATGGTGAAATAAGTCCAACAGCAACAGCATCCCTGAGCCAGTAAAACCGCAAGTCCAAGTGCTTCATGCGCCCATGGTGTTCAGGATTCTTGGAAACACTGAGAGCACCCTGGTTGTCAACATTACAAGTTCTTACGTAGTAAAAGAACTTGTTTTCTACACTTGATAGCAGATGGAAATGGTTTCTAACGCAATGGTTGGAAATTCTCCCACTGCTATAGTGACCCTGCATGGTTTCTGTATCTCAGCCATTACTGGGCCAATTTTTATGATCTTGGTATCAAAAAAATCCTAAAAATCACGGCTTTCATGTGGCATGTGTATCCAGGGTTGATTAGGTCATGTGACCTGTTCACACGACCCAAAAAGCGCAAATTTGTGTAAATTTACACTTAAAACAGATTTCAGTGAGCTAGATATACTAAAATATGTTACCCAGACCAATTTAGAATAATGTACAAATATTTACATATGTTTTTCAATGATGTCATGGTGTCCAAATCTGGCAAACAGCCAGCTTAACTCAGTAAAAATCGCAAAATTGGTGTTAAACTGACTGGATAACCCATGAAAGACACACCAAACATTGCAAAACATGACCAAATGACTTGAATATAATGTTCTAGATGCTTACATAATCAAACTCACAGCAGAACTTTGTGCAATTGCCTTGGAATCAGTTGATGCACCAAGTGAGACCAAAATATTCTCAGGGATATGTCATGTGATATGTGTGCACAGACCATCTCTTAGGTAAAAAAACATCATTAGTATTTTTATTTTATTTTAATGCCTTTAAAATCTCTTAAAATGGCTTATTTACTGTGAGAAGTATGTTTTGAGTAGGGCAAACGACGCCGATGTGCGTTTTCTTCCTTCTCCTCATCTTTTCTTTCTTCTCTAACTTGCTTGCCCGCCCAGATCAGTACCTGCGTCGGCCTTCAGGCCCTCGCGCAAGCCAACACGAAATACTCGGTTGGGCTTCGATACACTGGCGTCGGTGCGGCAGTTTGTGGGCGCTCAGAGATGATTTTCCCGCTAGGTGTTGGAAACCTGCAGAAGGGCGAGAGGTACGTGGCTAATTCCGTTTGTTTTTTCCAGCCCTCATGTCTTCTTATTGATTATAGGTACGCGAACATGGATTATATCTTCGGCATGGTCCTCCGGTTCATCATGGTTGCCGTTGTGCTCGCAAGCTACGACATCGCGTGCCAGTGGTTCATCAATTTGTTCAAGCGCATCGAGGAACATTGGCCAGACGAAATCAAGCCATTGCCCGGAAAAACGCTGAACCCGGCCATTCCGAAGCTTCACGAGCCCATGCATCAAACGAAGGACCACCAGCTTTATTCCTTCAACTACATCCGTGGCGTAGGAAACACCGACGGCGAGTGCCCCGAGCGTGTCTGGGGCCCGCACAATGCACTTGGTAACTCCACCAAAACTCAAGGCCCCGGATCTCGTCAGGATGTTCTCGATGACCACTTCTCCTTTTGGAATTGGCTCAAGTACATCAACATGGGCTTGACGTTGCTCAGAAGGTACAAGGCTGCGGTGGCGCAGCGAAATCTTCAGCAAGAGGGCCACCTTTTTTTTTTTTTAATCAACAATTTATATACCGGTGCGCGAAAGCAGTCCGGTCGCCTAACTAATACAAATCCCCGGTCGAAAGCGCGCAGTAAACTACTAATCCCCGAACCAGACCCGAACCCATCCATTTCTTCCGAATCCTTCCAACGGCGTCCTTTGTGCGCCAGGCCTTTGCTAGGGGGGACGGACCACCTAACCGCCCAGTCCCGAGGGAGGGACGGCCCCCACTGCTACGCCAATACCACGTTTGGACGAACCGAAGCCCGCCCGCACATCTCCTGGCAGCCGCAGCTGCTGCACTCTCTCCGCCTTCCAAACCCAACGCCCACTTCAGAACCCAGACCCGATCCGAAAACCTTCACCCACCCGCGCCTTGACGACCCGAAACCCATACCAGCGAAGGAAATAAGCAGATGCGGGGATAAGGCCCCCAACCGAATGATGAAAATCATCCGCGCAAGCCAAAAGAGCAGCTACCATTCGAGATATGGGCCGCAAAGTAACCACCGGTCGTAGCGAATGCAACCGGGTACGAAACGCGAGGAACGCGCGGAACTGCACCACCCCGTCCTTGGCCTGTCAACCTCGTCCGAAGGAGGGATTGGACCTCCCCCAACTGACGCAACCCGAGAGAAGGTATCAAGGCCTCTCTGAGCAGCGAGCCCGCGCGGAACGCCTTACCCAATGCCTTGCGGTGCTGCCGCTTGGCGGGCGAAGGAGAAGGCTTCTTGATTCTCCAACAAAAACATCAACAAACTGTGTAAACGATCGGTTGGGGATTGTCTGTCGTACCGCGGGCAGTACTTCAGGATGTGTGAGCGGGTCTCGCGAGGAGCGCCGCAGCGGGGGCAGCCATGAGGCTCTTGGATGTTAAATCGGTCGTAATACAAACCGATTGGCGCATGATTCAGTATACACCTGCACAAGCGCGCGAAGGAAGCGGCATCGCCTCCGGATTCGCGAATATAAGGCCCACCCTTGCGAGTAGCCGGACGAATGGGTCGCGGCTTCTTGCCCAGCGTAGAAAGCTGGAGGAAGTCGCGACCCAGATGTTGTGGACGGTCAGCTGCAGCCTTGGCCCAGCGTGCCGCCACGCGAGTGTCGCCTTCTGCATGAAGTCGATCGAAAGTGACCCGCGAACCAAAGTCTACGGGGAAATGAGCGGCCCCACGCGCGTGCTTGTGAGCCATATGATGAACGCCCCACTCGAGATTGGTGGGGACGTAGTGGAAGGAAATCCAGCGTTGAGGATCTGCCTCGAGCCAGGTTTCGAGGAGTTTGCAAGCACGCAGCGAGTGAGACTGCGACGAATGCAAGGAAGTGTCAAGGGCTCGTTTTGCCATAGCAATCGAGTCCGTGAATATAGCGACGTGCCTGCATTGCCGCCTGGTGGCGGCCTCGATGGCACGGCAGATGGCCGACATTTCCGCGTCAGGCGCGGTGGTGCGACCCACAAGCCATCTGAAGCGATCAACTTCAACGCCTTGTGAAAAGATGACCCCAGCCGCGACGGACTGAGTGGCCCTATTGGGGTTGACGTTCACGTAAACGCTAGCGTCCGTCCCAATGCAAACACCCCCCTCATCCCACATGAACATGTCGAAGATGAAGTCAAGGTAATAATTGAAATCCCTGTCCTTGTTGAGAGGGGCCAGAGATTCCTCGAATGTGACCCGCGACCAGTAACGGTCGCGGAATCGATGGCCTGGCCTGGCATGTGAAGCCATAGGCTCCAAACGCTCGGTCAGGATGGGGAGCTTCTTAACGATCTCCAAAATAGGACCCTTCGTGTTCAGCTTTTGACGGCGGGACATCGAATGGTAGGAGAGGGGGTGAGGCGTAGCCTTGCCCAACATGTGCCCGGCCAATAAAGACCGAACGGGGTGAGTCTCTGAGAGGGTACCGACGCGCAGGATTGCGCGGTAGTTAAGCCTCTCGAGGAGAAGATGAAAGGGGAAGAGGCCGGCAAGGGCCTCGACACCGGGACCGGGGGACGTAGAAAACGCACCTGTAATCCAGAGAGCAGCCTTACGCTGCATCTGACCTAAAAGCTTCAAAGTGCCCTTGCATCGAGCGCCTTCGAAGAACCAGAGACGATACCCATAGGTAGCTATGGGCACCACGCAAGATCGGTAAAGGAGCCTCTTTTCAGTAGGCTCCAAACCGCGAGTGGACGAACCAAGCATCCTCATGGCTTTCACCGACGAGAATGCCTTGGTCGAGTAAAATCGCACATGCTCGTGAAAGGTGAGCTTGCGGTCAAAAAAGAAGCCCAAGTATCGCCAGAATGGCTTGGGCTTCAGGGGAGTCGCTCCAGTGAACGGGGCGTAGCCCAGATCAATTGAAGGGTTGTAATCCGAGTGCGACCTGTCGAAGTGATAGATCTCCGACTTGTCGTGCTCGAGGACGAGAGCGAACTGAGTAAACAGTTCGAAAATAACCTTGTAAGCTTTTTTGAGGAGCAAACAATTTATGTCGAGTGACTTTGACTGCACAATGAGTGTACCGTCGTCGACATAGGAAAGAAGCCAGCATTTATCGCGATGCTGCTCGAAGAGGCGCATGATGGGCGCCAACGTAAGGGCCGACAGAACGGGTGATAGAGCAGAGCCCTGTCCTACCCCCACGTCTGCAGACCGATGCGGAGAGACGAAGGCGTTCCATGCGTACTGCGTAGAACGGCCAACTAAGTAAGAAGCAAAGAATTTCACCACATTTGGTGGAAACCCCTGCTTGGCGAGCACCGCCAATAAAACATCATGGTTTATCGACGGAAAGAATTGGGCCAGATCGAACGCCAAGACGCTCGTTTTAAGTCCCTTAGCCCACCCAGCGCGCACAATGTGCGTTAGGTAGAGGCCAGCATCCTCAGTGGAGCGCTGTCGAACGCCCCCAACCTGATTTGGATGAAAAACATCAAATTTGACAGCGTCAAACTGAATGCGATTCGAGATCATCTTCTCAACTTGGTCAGAGGCCATTGCTGCGCATGGCAAAAACAAGTTCTTACTTTCTAGGTGAGTCTGACTATAAATAAAGATTAAAAAGGTAAATATTGCATAGTCCGCTCAAATCTGAAGCTATTAGAATGATCTTATACTCAAAAAAAGCAGAAAAATGAGGCGGTTCTAACAAGCCTAATACGGCCTGGTCATGTGACCAGGAAGGGCCTGATTTTTACGAATTTTTTGATACCAAGATCATAAAAATTGGCCCAGTAATGGCTGAGATACAGAAACCATGCAGGGTCACTATATGAGTGGGAGTATTTCTGTCCTTGGCGTTAGGAATGTTTTCTGCTGCTATGCAGGCCGGAAAACAAGTTCTTTTACTATGTAAGAACTTGTAACAAGATTAATTATTAGACTACAATAAGAACTTGTAATAGGATTAATTCATACGTCGCTTAGTTTTTATTGGATTGCCTTGAAAAAAAGTGTGTAATTATCAGAAAAATCAGGGTTAAAAGATGGTGTCACATACATATTGTCACACCTTTATGTGACTTACCAAATGCGGAATATTTTTTGAAATACAAAGTAAATAAGCCATATTGAGAGATTTTTAAGGTATTGAAATAAAATAAAAAATAGTAATAATGTTTTTTTACCTAACAGGTGGTCTGTGCACACATATCACATGACATATCCCTGAGAATATTTTTGGTCCAAGTTGGTGCATTACTGATTCCAAGGCAATTGCCCAAAGTCTTGCTGTGAGTTTGATTCTGTAAGCATCTATTACATCATATTAAAGCTATTTGGTCATGTTTTGCAATGTTTAGTGTTTCTTTCATGGGTTATCCAGTCAGTTTGACACCAATTTTCGGATTTTCACCAAGTTGAGCTGGCTGTTTGCCAGATTTGGACACCATGACATCATTGCAAAACATATGTAAATATTTGTACATTATTCTAGATTGGTCTGGGCAATGCATTTTAGCATATCTAGCTCAGTGAAATATGTTTCAAGTGTAAATTTACACAAATTTGCGCTTTTTGGCTCGTGTGAACGGGTCACATGACCTAATCAACCCTGGATACATATGCCACATGAAAGCCCTGATTTTTACGAATTTTTTGATACCAAGATCATAAAAATTGGCCCAGTAATGGCTGAGATACAGAAACCATGCAGGGTCACTATATGAGTGGGAGTATTTCTGTCCTTGGCGTTAGGAATGTTTTCTGCTGCTATGCAGGCCGGAAAACAAGTTCTTTTACTATGTAAGAACTTGTAATAAGTTTCCCCAAAGTATTCAGAAGCACAATTGGCCTGAAAGACTTCGGGGTGGAGTAGGAAGGCTTGCCGGGTTTCGGAATGATAACCGACAGCGAGTCCTTAAAGGCGGAAGGCCAATGCGAATGCTCAAGGCACCCGTTGGCGATCCGGAGGAAAAGGTCGGCGGCGCCGCCTTCCTTTTTAACAAACCACTTCAGGTGTGCCCAACTGATGTGGTCGGGGCCCGGAGCGGATCTGCTCGAACACGCGGAGAGAGCCTCCGTGAGTTCGAACATGGAAAAGGGAACCCAATCCCTAACCGGCATGGCGGGGATTTGGTCCAAAGGAGAAAGATCATACTCTCGGCCAGAGGCCGAGTTATACGTACCGTGGAGAGCATCCCAGAGGGAGTCTAGGGAGATGCACGGAGCCCCCTGGTAGGAGAGAGCTTCGCAGGCAGGTAACACACGCTTCTGGGTCCAATTCATCAGATCCCAGGGGCGCTTGTTGGAGTAAGCAATATCAACGATGCGTTCCTCGAAGAATTTGCGTTTAGCAAGAGGGCCACCGTGGCCTAACGAAGTCGTTGGACTCGGAGCTCGTGGATAAGTGGGAGGGAATGTGTGTGGAGTGGGAGCAGGACACGGCGATTCCGAGAAAGAAAAAGAACCCCTACTACAACCCCGACTCATGTAGGCATGCATTTTATCCCTCTTCTAGCCGTTACTGATTTACTTTGCAGATCTCTCTGAGGCCCAGGTGAAGAAGGAGCTTGCGGATGAAGAGGAGCGTCGGCTATCGAGCGGCGGCGTTGCGCTGCATGCAACGTCGGCGTGGTCCTTTGTTCAGATAGGCTTAGACCTTGAAGACACTCAGTACGTGTTTCAGCCCGTTTCGTTTAATTTGTGCTAACGTTTATCTGTACAGACGGCGCCTACAACGTTTATCTAAGATCAACGACCTAAAGCAAAACGCCACACTCCTCCAAGAGCGGAGCTTAACCGAAGAGCGGAACATCCTCCGCGGACGCATCCGCAGCTGGGAGCAGCTGCTCGCGATTTACATGCCCGGCCTTCTCCAGTACCAGGCCGACCTTTCCAAAGAGAACGCGGGGCTGCAGCCTGTTCCGAATTCCGACCAACCAGAGAACGTGGTACTCTGGCTGCCATCCCGCCTTCCCGCCTCCGTTCGTACCCGCGTTTGCCTACCTGGTTTGCCCAAAATCGAGGAAAGACTTCGAGATGCACAATGCGCGGATTCACTGGAAAAAATCAGACAGGTTCTCAAGATAAAGAGCCGAATGATTTACTTCAAGAACAAGAACATTCGAGGCCAGCGGGATGGCACAAGGTCGAGAACCGTAATTGACAAGATTCACCTGAAGGCTCGAAACGCAGCAGATAGGTACCGAGGGGCTCGAAGCGCCAAACTCATGCTTGCAGGCCCTGGCAAGTGGGAGGAGGTGTTCCGAGTTCTCGATGACGGCGACATCAGAGCATACCAGGACCCAGACCGCCTGCGTACAAGGGTGGGCCGTCGAGGGGTTCAGGAGGATGGCGTAGTCTATCAGGAGCCTTCGAATTTGCCAGAGGAGAACGAGTTCAGCCTCGCAAACGAGCCGCGGAGCAAGAGGGATGGAACGGGTGAAACGAGGCGTACGCTGTCGTGGATATGGCTGACGGCGTCTTCGTCAGACCCGGAGGATGTCAAGGACGACATACTCCGTATGGAGTGGGTGAAGAGCAGAGCAAGGGCGGCGAGGGCGAGGGAGGAGGTCATGTTGCTGAAGGAGGAAATGCGGAGGGTTCTCGCATTCTTGGAGTGGAAGGCTGGCTGGTGGAAATTGCGATTGCAACCTAGAGAGGGCGTGACGAAGGAATTGAGCGAGGGTATTCGAGCCTATGCTCATTCCCAATCGTCTCTTCAAATCCGCCTCGCTTCCCACTTCCGCGAGCTCTGGAAGGCCCCACTCGAAGACGCCGACACCGGGGGCAACGAGGGTCAAGAGGATGGGCTCGAAAACGACGCCGATGAAAACGAAGAGGAGGAGGAGGAGGATGAAGATGAAGATGGTGACTTTCGTGTTGAACCTTTATCAGGCGATGAAGACGACCCATAGCCTCTCCCTCACACCCTCGAGCTTCATGCATTCCCTCGCGCCCCCAAGCCGTTCTTGCCGTTCTTGCCACTTCCTTTGCCCCCTTTGTCTTTGTTTCCTGTTCATTTGAGTAGTGATTAAATCCATAGACTCTTTCTTTTCTTAGATATATTTTATTTTGTTTTTTGCCATACATATATACTGCCCCATAGATGGTTTAAATGTGCCCATAGCCCATAGCTTTTTGAACTTAAGAAATTCGGGCTGTAAACACCCAAATCAACCACCAGCCAAATCAGGAAGTTGAACATGTTCGTCATCCGAACCCATCGAGCGCAATCCAGCCTCTTCCCGGGCAAATATAGGCATTTTTTAAGTACCATACGAAAGAGACTGTCCAGTAAAGTACATTAATGTCATTTATTTCACGAATAGGCAAAGCAACCCAGCTACAGACCGCGCAGAATGCCAACACCTGCAGATTCCCCGCACACTTCCGAATTCGGAAGGCGCGCTGAAGTACATCGTCATCCGAAACTACCAAGTCCAATCCATCCTATTCCCGAGCGGTTTGTGACATCTAAAGGGCACCATTGAATTCATATAGACTAGTAGAGTACATGAACGTAATTTATTCTATGTAATTACAAGGGAAGCAGGCTGGGGAGCGCGTAGAGCCCAACGGATGGGCCAGCCCAGCAACCCCGGACATTGCCGAATTTGGAAGGCGCGTTGAACCCCAACGTCATCCGAAACTACCCAGCCCAATCCATCCTATTCCCGGGCGATTTCTGAGGTTTAAAGGACACCATTGAGTTCGCATTGACGAGTAGAGTACATAAATGTAGTTTATTCTATGGGAATACAAAGGGAGCAGGCTGGGGAGCGCGTACAGCCCAACGGATACCAGCAAAGCAACCCCCGCACGGCTCGTTCGGGTCCAGGCACCTGCAAGCGGACCCGAAATGTGATTTGATCTGAATTTGATCTGATCTGGCTAAAAATATCGCACAAGGCACACACGCACGACGTCATGAAAGATCTATTTTTGGTTTACTTTCCAAATCGGGTGGGTCGGACTCCTGGCATCCGTTGTCGGATTCGTTTTAGCTACCTTCCGCCCTCCCGACGTCCCTGAAAACATCCCAGATTCTATCTACACCCTAATGTATGGTGGTGGGCGCTTTTTCCGCGCCCGAAACGGTGCCCGACGAGGGTAGAAATGCCCGAACATTATTTTCAACGTTGTTTACATCTGTTTACTGCATCCCGCACCCAGCAGCGCCCGTATAAACCCATCCCCGGCATCCCCGACCCCTTATATATGCACGATGCATAGAGACTGCCTTTTGGCAGTGTGGGCCAAACCTGGTCTGGATGTATAACGTATGTTAGCTTAATTGCAGTGTATCATATATAAATATAGCCTACAAGGCTGAGCCTGTGACGAGTGCAAGGAGGGGTCAAGGGCTCGTTTCGCAGCTGCGATCGAGTCCGTGAAGATTGCAATGTGCTCACAAGCGCGCTGAGCTGTACTTTACTTCCACCTACATACTCCACATGAACTCCATGTGAGAGCAGATACTCCAGTAGACTCCAGATGGAGTCCACCTAAAGGCATCTATTCTGATACTTTGAGGTGAATTCCACCTGGAGCTTACTGGAGTCCACATGGAGTCCATCTGGAGTTAATGGAGTTAACATGGAGTCCATATGGAGTCTCCACTTACTAGATGTCTGACTTGAACTTAGACAAGATCAAGGAATAAAATAACATGCATAAGCATAAATTGAACCCAAGACTTCATCAAAGCCAAAGCCATAGAGACTTTAACCACTACACCATCAGTGCTTTCAAAAATCTAAAACTAACTACTATATATACCCTATGGCTTACTATCTATATATATTTTACATAACCTATATGTTGGAAATTCAGGGTCAATAGGGTATCATTGGATGCGGAATTTCAAGGAGATTCCAAATCTGGATATGCCATAATTTTTTAAGGGTGCTGTTTCCATATTTAGGCTGATTTACCTACCGTGGGAACTTTTTGCCAAAAATAGTAACCATGCAGTCTGATCTAAAAACCCTATATCTTTTGAAATCATGTGACTAGCTGCTTTCGTTGGCGAGAAAAACCCAAAAAACTCGAAAAAACGCGAGTCTTTCAAAAAAAAAAAATCATTAATTTTGTGTTTTTTATTTAGAAATAGGTCCAAATAGCAGGTCTGTTGATTTGGATTGTTTGGTTCTATTTATATGTCTTGCAAATAGCCTATGATACTATTATTTATTGTTATATACTAAATAAGATTCCACATGGAATCTATGCATTCCAGATGGATCAGCCATTTAGAGCCAAGTCCAGATGGAAATAGGTGGAGTCCATGAACTTCCACTCAATTTTATCTGGAGTCCACCTGGAATCTACCTGGAGACTCCACTTAGTTTGGCTGAGCCACCAGCCAAAAAATATAAGCCTGGACTCCACATGGACTCCACCTCTCCAGGTGGAAATAGCTGGAGTCCATATGGAGTATGTAGGTAAGGGTAAAGTCCTCGCGCTGAGTGGCGAGCTCGAGGGCACGGACAACAGCCGAGAGCTCCGCGTCGGGCGCGGTAGCACGGCCTACAAGCCACCTGAAGCGATTAACTTCGGCGCCTTGTGAGTAAAGGACCCCTGCTGCAACAGCCTGAGTAGCCTTCTTGGAGGCGGGGTTAGTGAAAACACTAGCGTCCACCCCGATGCATAACCCCCACGTATCGGACATAAACATCTCCGAAATGAAGTCGAGGTAGAGAATACGATCACCCTTCTCCAGCGGAGAGAGGGAATCGTCAAAGTGGATGCGTGACCAATAAGTGTCGCGCAGCCGACGGCCTGGCTGAGCAAGGGGATTCGAAGGATCCAAATGCTCAGTCAGCTCGGGGAGCCTCTTAACAATGTCCATGATAGGTCCCTTCATGGCGAGCCGTTGCCGGCGCGTCAGCGAGTGAGCCGAGAGGGGGTGAGGCTTAGCCTTGCCCAACATATGCCCGATCAAGAATGATCGGACGGGATGAGTCGCCGAAAGGGTACCCGCGCGCAGGACACCAAGCGCGGCCATTCGATCGAGGAGGATGTGAATAGGGAGGAGGCCCGCGAGGGCCTCCACACCTGCAAAAAGCGCAAATTTGTGTGAATTTACACTTAAAACAGATTTCAGTGAGCTAGATATGCTAAAATGTGTTGCCCAGACCAATTTAGAATAATGTACAAATATTTACATATGTTTTGCAATGATGTCATGGTGTCAAATCTGGCAAACAGCCAGGCTTGTTAGAACCACCTCATTTTTCTGCTTTTTTTGAGCATAAGAACATCCCAATCGGTTCAGATTTGAGCGGACTATGTATTATTTACTTATTTAACATATATTTATGTCGTAACACGCACCAACAAAGTAAGAACTTGTTTTTGCCATGCGCAGCAATGGCCTCTGACCAAGTCAAAACCCAGACCCGACCCGAAAACCTTCACCCACCTAAGCCTTGACAACCCGAAACCCATACCAGCGAAGAAAATAAGCAGATGTGGGGATAAGGCCCCCAACTGAATGATTGCAAAGCAAATCATCCGCGCAAGCCAAAAGTGCGGCTACCATTCAAGATATGGGCCGCAGGGTAACCACTGGTCGTAGCGAATGCAACCGGGTACGAAACGCGAAGAACGCGCGGAACTGCACCGCCCCGTCCTTGGCCTGTCAACCTCGTCTGAAGGAGGGATTGGACCTCCCCCGACCGACGCAACCCGGAAGAAGGTATCAAGGCCTCTCTGAGCGATGAGCCCGCGCAGAACGCCTTACCCAATGCCTTGCGGTGCTCCCGCTTGGCGGGCGAAGGAGAAAGCTTCCGGGTTCTCCAACAAAAACATCAACAAACCGTGCAAACGGTTGGTTGGGGATATCATAAGAACTTGGAGTATTTCATGACTGCAAAACAGCTCAACCGCCGTCAAGCTCGTTGGTCCCTGGTCCTTGCCCGGTTTGACTTCCTTATGCACCACAAACCAGGCCAGACTATGGGAAAGCTGGACGCACTATCTCGAAGAGCAGATCATGGCACTGGATCAGAGGATAATTCCAATATCACTCTTCTGACTCCAAAGCTCTTTGCGATTTGTGCTCTAGAGGCAGTTGAGGTTGTGGGTGCTGAGGTTGACATCCTCCGTGATATCCGCAAAGGTGTCAAAGGTCCTATTGAGGAGGAACCAATGGCAAAGGCAGTTCAAGCGCTTAGGAAAACCTCCGCTCGCTCTATTCACTCTAGTGAATGGTCTGAGCGTGACGGTCTCCTATACTTCCGAGGCAAGATCTATGTTCCACTTAACTCAGATCTCTGCCGGCGCATTGTCTCCCTCTGCCATGATACTCGGATTGCTGGGCATGCTGGACGGTTTAAGACCTTGGAAATGGTTTCACGGAATTATTGGTGGCCAAACATGTCAAGATATGTTGGCCGGTATGTTGCTACCTGCGATATGTGCCTCCGAACCAAGGTCCAACACCGTCTACCATCTGGTGAACTTGTTCCTCTCCCAGTCCCCTCTGACCGTTGGCACACTATCAGCGTAGACTTCATTGTCGAGCTTCCGGACTCAGCAGGATACGACGCGATCATGGTTGTTGTGGACAGTGCTGGTAAGCGGGGTCACTTCATTGAGACCACCACTACTATTACCGCTGCTGGAGCTGCCCAACTCTTCCTGAAGCATGTCTGGAAGCTCCATGGATTACCCTGGAAAGTTGTCTCCGACCGCGGCTCCCAGTTCATTGCCGAGTTCATGAAGGAGCTGTACTGCCTCTTAGGAATTCAGCTTGCTCCGTCAACTTCCTACCATCCGCAGACCGACGGCCAGACAGAGCGTGTCAACCAGGAATTGGAACAGTACATCCGAGTCTTTGTCAGTGAACGTCAAGATGACTGGCAAGGACTCCTCCCACTTGCTGAGTTTGCATATAATAACCATGTGCACTCCTCAACTCAGCACACTCCATTCCTACTTGACACCGGACGGCATCCACGGATGGGTTTTGAGCCTCATCAGCCTCCATCTAAGCTTGAGGCAGTCAATGAGTTCACTCAGCGGATGAAGGACACTTTGGAGGAAGCCAAGGCAGCTCTAACCAAGGCTAAGGACGACATGGCTAGATATTATAATCAGCGGCGAACACCAGCCCTGGTGTTCAAAGCTGGAGATAAGGTTACGAGTTCTTACGTAGTAAAAGAACTCGTTTTCTACACTTGATAGCAGAAGGAAATGGTTTCTAACGCGATGGTTGGAAATTCTCCCACTGCTTCATTTTTTGTGAGCGACCCTGAATTAAAAGTCTACAAACTTTTCTAATAGTGTTAAAATCATTACTGACCATGGGAATGGTTGTCTGATGTCCGTTGCTAGGGTCTATTTTTAGCTTTTGTTCCTGGACACCTAATCTAAGGTTAGGTCTTGCCAATAATGTGATCAAATATCATTTCTTTGACTTTGCAGTTGTGTGATTTATTATACTGTCCCTTGATGTAGAGAGGCCACCATGACGGATAACGGCAGGTTGTTGCATTGCCTAAATAGTGTTACATAACAGATAACAAAAGGTTCGTTGCTGTCAAGCTTTTTGCAAACCACTCCAAACATGATAAGTTTGTTGCATTAAATAAAAGTCAAATACCTCAAAGAAAAACACTTTTGATGACATCAAACCCTGAGATCATTCGTTGTATGTGTATTATAATCCACTAATGTCTTTAACTTGCTTAAATTATCAAATTTCAAAATATCTAAATTTAGCAATTTTCCAGTCATGTGACCTTTGCGCACGGACCTCTACTCTATAGCCCTGAATTTTCTGTTAATTATACAATTTATTTCAAAGAGATCTATGCAAAACTGAGCTTAATAGAATGAATAGCATTGTTTGTGATGGTTTTATTGTGGCTACGCAGAATACCCTGTGGCTGTGCATAATACGATTGGAAAGGCCTAAATTTTACAAATTTTTTGATATTATTTTTGTAAGAATTGACCAAGTCACGATTGAGATACACTGAAAACAATATTTTGTTGCTGTGGCTGTGGCTGTGCTTGAGCACCGTCCAGACGGTGCTCAAAAGCACAGCCACCCAAAAAAAAAAATATTCAAATTGACGTGTATGACATTATTACTGGGTCAATTCTCACAAAAATAATACCAAAAAAATTCTAAAATTCTGGCCTTTGGAATAGTAATATGCACAGCCACAAGGTATTTTGCACAGCCACACCAGAAAATTACTTTCAATGTATTTCACTTATTAGTGGGTTAATTCTCACAAAAATGATATCAAAAAAATTGTAAAATTCAGGCCTTGTAGATGTAGCATTATTTACATTACTAAAACTGTGAAAATATTAAGTAATACTCACTAAAAATGATATTGTAATAATACAAATACCCAAATAGTAATTAGTGTTTGGAAGTCTGGTCCTTTCTGGTCTTTGACCCCCCAGAGGCCTTGACTAAGACTGGGACTGGTCTGCATTGATCACAGAGACTGTAAAGACTGCACAAAACTGAAAAAGACCAAGACCGCGGTCTTTTGCAGTCCTAAGACTGGTCTTGGTAGTAATTATTTAAAACAGGTTGTGAACTGTATTTACATGAAAAATATTAAATATATCACTTGGTAGACTTAATTGAATACTACTTAGCTTTAAAACAAGCCCAAGAATATAAAAATCCATGAAGAATTGACAAAGAAATAAAATAATTAAAAGCTATCTACTGTTTTTTGAAGAATTTTACATTTTCTACTGTAACTTTGTCAGTTTCAACTGATTGAGACATTCTTCAGTGGATTTTAAAGCATATATATTGGGGTACAAAAGACCTGTCTTGACCAATGAGACTGGTCCCTCAAGACTGGTCTTTTTGCAGTCTTTCAATCTCAAAACCCAAAAGACCGGACTGCTGGTCTGGTCTTTTTCTGGTCCAGTCCAGTCCAGTTACAGTCTTTTTCCAGTCTTGAGACTGGACTTCCAAACACTAATAGTAATTGATGTGAAAAGTTCTGTGTTGCCCTACATCCATTATGTTGGATTTGAAAATATCAAATTTTACTAGTGTTATCTTATCTTATCTTATCTTATCTTATTGGATTAGATAAATTTGTGACTTGTAACATATGTCACATAGTTATAAACTGCCAGCTCATCACTTCTCTCTTTCTTCTTTACCAGCATGTCAGTCCGCCCGGATAGGCCGATGTGCACCTCTTGCATGAGAGGCTGTCATGATATGCTGGTCAAAGCTTGCTAACTATGGTCTCTTTCTTTTTAGATTCATTATAAGTTTGTATAAAGCAGAAAGGTGACTGGAAGAGTGCTTTGCTGGCGCTTTTCTACCTCTTTTTTACCTTTTTGTGTAAAGTAAACCTTGATAGACGGTAGTATATAGCTAGATATATGTTTTTAGAGCACTTTTATTTGTAGATAGCTTTCTTTTCTAGCACAGGTCATCTCAGTTGACTGTGTGTGGGCTAGAAAAGTGCTTTGCTGGCACTTTTTTATCCTTTTTTTCCCTTTCTGTGTGGATTAAAACTTGATATAAAGCAATAGCTTACTAGATTTATATTTTTAGACTACTTTTACAAATACATAGCAAGCATAAGTACTGTGTACAAGCTAAACTAGTGATTTTCTGGTTTATACCATAAAATGCATCTTTTTTTACCTTTCCAATGAATTCAAGATCAGCCCAATCAGATAGTTTTTTGAAGTCTGGTCCAGTCCAGTCCAGTTTTTTCGCATTTTTGGCAAGGACTGGGACCACAACCAGTCCTAGAAATTAATAAATGGTCAAAAAACCAGAGTCCTGGTCTTAACTGGTTACTGACCAGTCTCAGCCAGTTTTTTGACACATTATCATCAGTATTTGGCATAAATATATAAATATAATTTGTAGTTATTATATACACCTTCAAAATGAGTCCAAGAACATTGATTTCCTTTGAAAACTGGAGATTATACGGAAATATTCTCCATTTCCTACTCTTTTGTGAGGTTCAAAAATTTTTTTTTTATTTCTTAGTGAGAACTTTGTCTAAAATTATGATACATAGAGCATTTTAAAGGAAAAAGTGAGGGCTACAAAATTACCAGTTTTGACTGGTCTTAGGACCGAAACCAGTTCTTAAAGACCAGTCTTTTTCTGGTTTTTCATTCTCAATTGTCAAAAGACCGGACGTCTGGTCTTTTTGCAGTCTTTTTCCAGTTTTAGGACCAGACTTCAAAACACTACAATCAGATAAGATCTCACTTTGTTATGAATCAATTACCTGAGACATAGTACATGAGGACTTGTTTTTGCCATGTGCTGCTTCTCTATGCAGGTAAAAATATGATAAAATCTGTCTTTGATATACAACCCAATATATTGAAAAATCTTCGAGAAACAGATAAACAGAATTAAGAAGAAGAAGAACTCGTATTTGCCATGCAGAGCAATGGCCTCTTAACAAGTCTATTTGGATGCTAGCGACATTCAGACAACTCGCCCATCCAAGAAGTTTGCTCATCGCCGCCTAGGTCCTTACTTGGTTGAAAGGAGAATTGGACTTAATGCCTATCGACTTCGCCTTCCAGTCTCTCTTAACGCCTTCATCCGGTCTTCAATGTGATCAAGCTGACACCTGCCCCTGATGATCCCATTCCAGGACGTAAAGCTGCACCACCACCACCGCCAGAGCTTATCGATGGGGAAGAACACTATGAAGTAGAGGAAATTCTCAACAGCCGCATGTTCCGCTGAAAGCTCCAGTACTTGATCAAATGGGAAGGCTATGGTCCAGAGGATAATTCTTGGGAGTATAAGGATAATATTAGTGCTCCTGAGCTTGTCACCAGATTCCACCAGCAGAACCCAGGAGCACCGCAACAAATCCGTGCCTTAGCATTTGGCTCAATTCCTTTCCGACCTATTACCAGTCTTCCTATTGCATCGAGGTGATGCTCATTTGAGGGGGGGGTAATTGTAAGGGGAACTCCGCTTCCGATTTCCGAAGCTCCGATTTCCGGGTCCGACGTTCCGGAGTTCCGCTCCGCTCCACCTGTCCGGACGTGATTCCGAAGATTTCATTTTATTTATGGACTTTATTTTATCGTACCACTTTTATTATTTTACATGCGACACTTGCCCTAAAGTGCCTTTTCTTATATATACCGCTCACCTAGCATTGGGTTCCCACTTTTCCCTCTTTGGTTCCCTGCTAGGTGCGTTTAGATAGATTAGATTAGATCACTGCATTTAATATATTGACTTTGGTTCCCTGCTAGTTCTCCGATCTGTTTCCGGCATCCCGGACTTCAGTTGCCCTTACATGCCCTACCCCCACGTCTGCAGACCGATGCGGAGAAACGAAGGCGTTCCATGCATACTGCGTGGAATGACCGACCAAGTAAGAAGCAAAGAAATTCACCACATTCGGTGGAAATCCCTGCTTGGCAAGCACCGCCAATAAAACATCATGGTTTATCGAAGGAAAGAATTGGATCAAGGGGCCCTGTGCATTTCTCTCGATTCCCTCTGGGACGCACTCCATGGAACGTATAACTCGGCCTCTGGCCGGGCTCACGATCTATCTGATATCGGCCGTATCCCTCCTATGCCAGTGAGGGAGTGGCTTCCATTTTCCATGTTCGAACTCACTGAGGCTCTCTCGGCGTGTTCGAGCAGATCCGCGCCAGGCCCTGACCATATTGGTTGGGATCACTTGAAGTGGTTCATCTCCGAGTCAAAAAGCTCTGCTGCGACCTTCCTCCGGATCGCCAATGGGTGCCTCGAGCATTCCTATTGGCCCTCCTCATTCAAGGAGAGCAAGTCGGTTATCATTCCGAAACCGGGCAAGCCCTCCTACGCCACCCCCAAGTCATTCAGGCCAATTGTGCTCTTGAATACTCTGGGGAAGCTCATCGAGAAGATGATCTCGAACCGCATTCAGTTTGACGCGATCAAACATGATGTTTTCCATCCAAATCAGGTTGGAAGCGTTCGGCAGCGCTCCACTGAGGATGCTGGCCTCTACCTCACTCACATTACAAGTTCTTACATAGTAAAAGAACTTGTTTTCTACACTTGATAGCAGAAGGAAATGGTTTCTAACGCAATGGTTGGAAATTCTCCCACTGCTATAGTGACCCTGCATGGTTTCTGTATCTCAGCCATTACTGGGCCAATTTTTATGATCTTGGTATCAAAAAATTCGTAAAAATCAGGGCCTTCCTGGTCACGTGACCAGGTTGTTTTAGGCTTGTTAGATCCGCCTCATTTTTCTGCTTTTTTTGAGTATAAGATCATCCCAATCGGTTCAGATTTGAGCGTACTACATATTATTTACATATTTAATATGTATTTATTTAATAACAGTGTAAGTCTTCAGGCACTGCCTCACCCCAAAGTAAGAACTTGTTTTTGCCATGCGCAGCAATGGCCTCTGACCAAGTTGTGTGAGCGGGGTGGGCTAAGGGACTTAAAACGAGCGTCTTAGCGTTCGATCTGGCCCAATTCTTTCCCTCGATAAATCATGATGTTTTATTGGCGGTGCTCTCCCGGCTTGGTTTTCCACCGAATGTGGTGAAATTCTTTGCCTCTTACCTCGTGGGGCGTCACACGATACTGCGTGTGACGCCTTTACATCTCCGCCTCGGTCTGCAGACGTGGGGGTAGGGCAGGGCTCTGCTCTCTCTCCCGTTCTGTCGGCTTTGTGCCTGGTGCTGATCATGCGCCTCTTCGAGCTGCACCCTGATGCGTGCTGGCTCCTCTCCTATGTCGACGACGGTACACTGATCGTACAGTCGAAGTCGCTTGACATAAATTGTTTGCTCCTCAAAAAAGCTTACAAGGTTATTTTCGAACTTTTTACTAAGTTCGCTCTCGTCCTCGAGCATGACAAGTCGGAGATTTATCACTTTGACAGGTCGTTCTCGGATTATAACCCTCCGATTGATCTGGGCTTTGCCCCGTACACCGGAGCCACTCCCCTGAAACCCAAGCCGTTCTGGCGGTACTTGGGCTTCTTCTTTGATCGTAAGCTCACATTCCATGAGCACGTTTGCTTTTACTCGACCAAGGCATTCTCATCAGTTCAGGCTATGCGGATGCTTGGATCATCTACTAAGGGTCTGGAACCGCACTCCAAGCGGCTTCTGTACCGCTCTTGCGTGGTGCCCATAGCCACTTATGGGTTCCGCTTATGGTACTTCGACGGCGCTAAGTGTAAGGGCGCCGTGAAGCTATTGAGCCAGATGCAGCATAAGGCTGCTCTCTGGATTACCGGGGCGTTCTCGACGTCCCCAGGCCCAGGTGTGGAGGCCCTTGCGGGTCACTAGTGGCTACCACTTTTTTTCAAATAACTTAGGCTCAAGCCTGCAGCTCCATATCTATAATGCCTAGGTTTTTATGAAAGGCCTTTCATTAATATGCCTGTTCTTTTCTTTCATTGCAAATTTCATACCTTTCATTGCGAATTTCATCCCTTTCATTGCGCATTTCATAACCTTCTTGGACGATTTCATTGATGATTTCATTGCTTTCTCTTTGCGATTTCTTGACGATTTTATTCTATTTCCCTAGCAATTTCATATCATAATAAATAAATGCTGTCTTTGTTATTTGATATGATTATGTAATGTGATCACATGACTTACAAAATGTGTTGAAGCAGGCGAGCGTGGGAACACGTGAGGCAGCGGAGTGCCAAATATGAGGAACTCAGTGTAAAGGACAGATGAGCTATGAAGAGCTGAAGTCCGGAGTGAGTAACTGATGATATTGTGAAATGACTATATACTTGCCTGAAGTCCGGAGTGAGTAACTGGGGACTTCTGGCAACTAGCTAAGCCTTTATATATGAAAATGAGCAATATACCCAAATGGGGAAAGAAGTGATAAGAATCTGATAAAGATCAAATGAAGAACTACATAAATGAAGTGTGTTCTGATAAGGATCTAATCTAATCTGATAAGATAAGATAGAAAGAATAGAATGTTATGGAGAGTGGAAAGCAGCTTTAACACACCCCCCTGATCTGGACAGTCTCCAGAACACAAGAAAAATAACACAAGAAAAATTGGCCTAAGGCCTAAGACCCATTCGTTCTCTGCAAAATGCAACTTTGGAAGATGAAAGGGGTTTGGTAAGAAGGTCTGCCACTTGTTCATCTGTTGAGATGAAGGATGGTGAAATAAGTCCAACAGCAACAGCATCCCTGAGCCAGTAAAACCGCAAGTCCAAGTGCTTCATGCGCCCATGGTGTTCAGGATTCTTGGAAACACTGAGAGCACCCTGGTTGTCAACATTACAAGTTCTTACGTAGTAAAAGAACTTGTTTTCTACACTTGATAGCAGATGGAAATGGTTTCTAACGCAATGGTTGGAAATTCTCCCACTGCTATAGTGACCCTGCATGGTTTCTGTATCTCAGCCATTACTGGGCCAATTTTTATGATCTTGGTATCAAAAAAATCCTAAAAATCACGGCTTTCATGTGGCATGTGTATCCAGGGTTGATTAGGTCATGTGACCTGTTCACACGACCCAAAAAGCGCAAATTTGTGTAAATTTACACTTTAAAACAGATTTCAGTGAGCTAGATATACTAAAATATGTTACCCAGACCAATTTAGAATAATGTACAAATATTTACATATGTTTTTCAATGATGTCATGGTGTCCAAATCTGGCAAACAGCCAGCTTAACTCAGTAAAAATCGCAAAATTGGTGTTAAACTGACTGGATAACCCATGAAAGACACACCAAACATTGCAAAACATGACCAAATGACTTGAATATAATGTTCTAGATGCTTACATAATCAAACTCACAGCAGAACTTTGTGCAATTGCCTTGGAATCAGTTGATGCACCAAGTGAGACCAAAATATTCTCAGGGATATGTCATGTGATATGTGTGCACAGACCATCTCTTAGGTAAAAAAACATCATTAGTATTTTTATTTTATTTTAATGCCTTTAAAATCTCTTAAAATGGCTTATTTACTGTGAGAAGTATGTTTTGAGTAGGGCAAACGACGCCGATGTGCGTTTTCTTCCTTCTCCTCATCTTTCTTTCTTCTCTAACTTGCTTGCCCGCCCAGATCAGTACCTGCGTCGGCCTTCAGGCCCTCGCGCAAGCCAACACGAAATACTCGGTTGGGCTTCGATACACTGGCGTCGGTGCGGCAGTTTGTGGGCGCTCAGAGATGATTTTTCCCGCTAGGTGTTGGAAACCTGCAGAAGGGCGAGAGGTACGTGGCTAATTCCGTTTGTTTTTTCCAGCCCTCATGTCTTCTTATTGATTATAGGTACGCGAACATGGATTATATCTTCGGCATGGTCCTCCGGTTCATCATGGTTGCCGTTGTGCTCGCAAGCTACGACATCGCGTGCCAGTGGTTCATCAATTTGTTCAAGCGCATCGAGGAACATTGGCCAGACGAAATCAAGCCATTGCCCGGAAAAACGCTGAACCCGGCCATTCCGAAGCTTCACGAGCCCATGCATCAAACGAAGGACCACCAGCTTTATTCCTTCAACTACATCCGTGGCGTAGGAAACACCGACGGCGAGTGCCCCGAGCGTGTCTGGGGCCCGCACAATGCACTTGGTAACTCCACCAAAACTCAAGGCCCCGGATCTCGTCAGGATGTTCTCGATGACCACTTCTCCTTTTGGAATTGGCTCAAGTACATCAACATGGGCTTGACGTTGCTCAGAAGGTACAAGGCTGCGGTGGCGCAGCGAAATCTTCAGCAAGAGGGCCACCTTTTTTTTTTTTTAATCAACAATTTATATACCGGTGCGCGAAAGCAGTCCGGTCGCCTAACTAATACAAATCCCCGGTCGAAAGCGCGCAGTAAACTACTAATCCCCGAACCAGACCCGAACCCATCCATTTCTTCCGAATCCTTCCAACGGCGTCCTTTGTGCGCCAGGCCTTTGCTAGGGGGGACGGACCACCTAACCGCCCAGTCCCGAGGGAGGGACGGCCCCCACTGCTACGCCAATACCACGTTGGACGAACCGAAGCCCGCCCGCACATCTCCTGGCAGCCGCAGCTGCTGCACTCTCTCCGCCTTCCAAACCCAACGCCCACTTCAGAACCCAGACCCGATCCGAAAACCTTCACCCACCCGCGCCTTGACGACCCGAAACCCATACCAGCGAAGGAAATAAGCAGATGCGGGGATAAGGCCCCAACCGAATGATGAAAATCATCCGCGCAAGCCAAAAGAGCAGCTACCATTCGAGATATGGGCCGCAAAGTAACCACCGGTCGTAGCGAATGCAACCGGGTACGAAACGCGAGGAACGCGCGGAACTGCACCACCCCGTCCTTGGCCTGTCAACCTCGTCCGAAGGAGGGATTGGACCTCCCCCAACTGACGCAACCCGAGAGAAGGTATCAAGGCCTCTCTGAGCAGCGAGCCCGCGCGGAACGCCTTACCCAATGCCTTGCGGTGCTGCCGCTTGGCGGGCGAAGGAGAAGGCTTCTTGATTCTCCAACAAAAACATCAACAAACTGTGTAAACGATCGGTTGGGGATTGTCTGTCGTACCGCGGGCAGTACTTCAGGATGTGTGAGCGGGTCTCGCGAGGAGCGCCGCAGCGGGGGCAGCCATGAGGCTCTTGGATGTTAAATCGGTCGTAATACAAACCGATTGGCGCATGATTCAGTATACACCTGCACAAGCGCGCGAAGGAAGCGGCATCGCCTCCGGATTCGCGAATATAAGGCCCACCCTTGCGAGTAGCCGGACGAATGGGTCGCGGCTTCTTGCCCAGCGTAGAAAGCTGGAGGAAGTCGCGACCCAGATGTTGTGGACGGTCAGCTGCCAGCCTTGGCCCAGCGTGCCGCCACGCCGAGTGTCGCCTTCTGCATGAAGTCGATCGAAAGTGACCCGCGAACCAAAGTCTACGGGGAAATGAGCGGCCCCACGCGCGTGCTTGTGAGCCATATGATGAACGCCCCACTCGAGATTGGTGGGGACGTAGTGGAAGGAAATCCAGCGTTGAGGATCTGCCTCGAGCCAGGTTTCGAGGAGTTTGCAAGCACGCAGCGAGTGAGGACTGCGAAGAATGCAAGGAAGTGTCAAGGGCTCGTTTTGCCATAGCAATCGAGTCCGTGAATATAGCGACGTGCCTGCATTGCCGCCTGGTGGCGGCCTCGATGGCACGGCAGATGGCCGACATTTCCGCGTCAGGCGCGGTGGTGCGACCCACAAGCCATCTGAAGCGATCAACTTCAACGCCTTGTGAAAAGATGACCCCAGCCGCGACGGACTGAGTGGCCCTATTGGGGTTGACGTTCACGTAAACGCTAGCGTCCGTCCCAATGCAAACACCCCCTCATCCCACATGAACATGTCGAAGATGAAGTCAAGGTAATAATTGAAATCCCTGTCCTTGTTGAGAGGGGCCAGAGATTCCTCGAATGTGACCCCGCGACCAGTAACGGTCGCGGAATCGATGGCCTGGCCTGGCATGTGAAGCCATAGGCTCCAAACGCTCGGTCAGGATGGGGAGCTTCTTAACGATCTCCAAAATAGGACCCTTCGTGTTCAGCTTTTGACGGCGGGACATCGAATGGTAGGAGAGGGGGTGAGGCGTAGCCTTGCCCAACATGTGCCCGGCCAATAAAGACCGAACGGGGTGAGTCTCTGAGAGGGTACCGACGCGCAGGATTGCGCGGTAGTTAAGCCTCTCGAGGAGAAGATGAAAGGGGAAGAGGCCGGCAAGGGCCCTCGACACCGGGACCGGGGGACGTAGAAAACGCACCTGTAATCCAGAGAGCAGCCTTACGCTGCATCTGACCTAAAAGCTTCAAAGTGCCCTTGCATCGAGCGCCTTCGAAGAACCAGAGACGATACCCATAGGTAGCTATGGGCACCACGCAAGATCGGTAAAGGAGCTCTTTCAGTAGGCTCCAAACCGCGAGTGGACGAACCAAGCATCCTCATGGCTTTCACCGACGAGAATGCCTTGGTCGAGTAAAATCGCACATGCTCGTGAAAGGTGAGCTTGCGGTCAAAAAAGAAGCCCAAGTATCGCCAGAATGGCTTGGGCTTCAGGGGAGTCGCTCCAGTGAACGGGGCGTAGCCCAGATCAATTGAAGGGTGTAATCCGAGTGCGACCTGTCGAAGTGATAGATCTCCGACTTGTCGTGCTCGAGGACGAGAGCGAACTGAGTAAACAGTTCGAAAATAACCTTGTAAGCTTTTTGAGGAGCAAACAATTTATGTCGAGTGACTTTGACTGCACAATGAGTGTACCGTCGTCGACATAGGAAAGAAGCCAGCATTTATCGCGATGCTGCTCGAAGAGGCGCATGATGGGCGCCAACGTAAGGGCCGACAGAACGGGTGATAGAGCAGAGCCCTGTCCTACCCCCACGTCTGCAGACCGATGCGGAGAGACGAAGGCGTTCCATGCGTACTGCGTTAGAACGGCCAACTAAGTAAGAAGCAAAGAATTTCACCACATTTGGTGGAAACCCCTGCTTGGCGAGCACCGCCAATAAACATCATGGTTTATCGACGGAAAGAATTGGGCCAGATCGAACGCCAAGACGCTCGTTTTAAGTCCCTTAGCCCACCCAGCGCGCACAATGTGCGTTAGGTAGAGGCCAGCATCCTCAGTGGAGCGCTGTCGAACGCCCCCAACCTGATTTGGATGAAAAACATCAAATTTGACAGCGTCAAACTGAATGCGATTCGAGATCATCTTCTCAACTTGGTCAGAGGCCATTGCTGCGCATGGCAAAAACAAGTTCTTACTTTCTAGGTGAGTCTGACTATAAATAAAGATTAAAAAGGTAAATATTGCATAGTCCGCTCAAATCTGAAGCTATTAGAATGATCTTATACTCAAAAAAAGCAGAAAAAATGAGGCGGTTCTAACAAGCCTAATACGGCCTGGTCATGTGACCAGGAAGGGCCTGATTTTTACGAATTTTTTGATACCAAGATCATAAAATTGGCCCAGTAATGGCTGAGATACAGAAACCATGCAGGGTCACTATATGAGTGGGAGTATTCTGTCCTTGGCGTTAGGAATGTTTTCTGCTGCTATGCAGGCCGGAAAACAAGTTCTTTTACTATGTAAGAACTTGTAACAAGATTAATTATTAGACTACAATAAGAACTTGTAATAGGATTAATTCATACGTCGCTTAGTTTTTATTGGATTGCCTTGAAAAAAAGTGTGTAATTATCAGAAAAATCAGGGTTAAAAGATGGTGTCACATACATATTGTCACACCTTTATGTGACTTACCAAATGCGGAATATTTTTTGAAATACAAAGTAAATAAGCCATATTGAGAGATTTTTAAGGTATTGAAATAAAATAAAAATAGTAATAATGTTTTTTTACCTAACAGGTGGTCTGTGCACACATATCACATGACATATCCCTGAGAATATTTTTGGTCCAAGTTGGTGCATTACTGATTCCAGGCAATTGCCCAAAGTCTTGCTGTGAGTTTGATTCTGTAAGCATCTATTACATCATATTAAAGCTATTTGGTCATGTTTTGCAATGTTTAGTGTTTCTTTCATGGGTTATCCAGTCAGTTTGACACCAATTTTCGGATTTTCACCAAGTTGAGCTGGCTGTTTGCCCAGATTTGGACACCATGACATCATTGCAAACATATGTAAATATTTGTACATTATTCTAGATTGGTCTGGGCAATGCATTTTAGCATATCTAGCTCAGTGAAATATGTTTCAAGTGTAAATTTACACAAATTTGCGCTTTTTGGCTCGTGTGAACGGGTCACATGACCTAATCAACCCTGGATACATATGCCACATGAAAGCCCTGATTTTTACGAATTTTTGATACCAAGATCATAAAAATTGGCCCAGTAATGGCTGAGATACAGAAACCATGCAGGGTCACTATATGAGTGGGAGTATTTCTGTCCTTGGCGTTAGGAATGTTTTCTGCTGCTATGCAGGCCGGAAAAACAAGTTCTTTTACTATGTAAGAACTTGTAATAAGTTTCCCCAAAGTATTCAGAAGCACAATTGGCCTGAAAGACTTCGGGGTGGAGTAGGAAGGCTTGCCGGGTTTCGGAATGATAACCGACAGCGAGTCCTTAAAGGCGGAAGGCCAATGCGAATGCTCAAGGCACCCGTTGGCGATCCGGAGGAAAAGGTCGGCGGCGCCGCCTTCCTTTTAACAAACCACTTCAGGTGTGCCCAACTGATGTGGTCGGGGCCCGGAGCGGATCTGCTCGAACACGCGGAGAGAGCCTCCGTGAGTTCGAACATGGAAAAGGGAACCCAATCCCTAACCGGCATGGCGGGGATTTGGTCCAAAGGGAGAAGATCATACCTCTCGGCCAGAGGCCGAGTTATACGTACGTGGAGAGCATCCCAGAGGGAGTCTAGGGAGATGCACGGAGCCCCCCTGGTAGGAGAGAGCTTCGCAGGCAGGTAACACACGCTTCTGGGTCCAATTCATCAGATCCAAGGGGCGCTTGTTGGGAGTAAGCAATATCAACGATGCGTTCCTCGAAGAATTTGCGTTTAGCAAGAGGGCCACCGTGGCCTAACGCAAGTCGTTGGACTCGGAGCTCGTGGATAAGTGGGAGGGAATGTGTGTGGAGTGGGAGCAGGACACGGCGATTCCGAGAAAGAAAAAGAACCCCTACTACAACCCCGACTCATGTAGGCATGCATTTTATCCCTCTTCTAGCCGTTACTGATTTTACTTTGCAGATCTCTCTGAGGCCCCAGGTGAAGAAGGAGCTTGCGGATGAAGAGGAGCGACGGCTATCGAGCGGCGGCGTTGCGCTGCATGCAACGTCGGCGTGGTCCTTTGTTCAGATAGGCTTAGACCTTGAAGACACTCAGTTACGTGTTTCAGCCCGTTTCGTTTAATTTGTGCTAACGTTTATCTGTACAGACGGCGCCTACAACGTTTATCTAAGATCAACGACCTAAAGCAAAACGCCACACTCCTCCAAGAGCGGAGCTTAACACGAAGAGCGGAACATCCTCCGCGGACGCATCCGCAGCTGGGAGCAGCTGCTCGCGATTTTACATGCCCGGCCTTCTCCAGTACCTAGGCCGACCTTTCCAAAGAGAACGCGGGGGCTGCAGCCTGTTCCGAATTCCGACCAACCAGAGAACGTGGTACTCTGGCTGCCATCCCGCCTTCCCGCCTCCCGTTCGTACCCGCGTTTGCCTACCTGGTTTGCCCAAAATCGAGGAAAGACTCGAGATGCACAATGCGCGGATTCACTGGAAAAAAATCAGACAGGTTCTCAAGATAAAGAGCCGAATGATTTACTTCAAGAACAAGAACATTCGAGGCCAGCGGGATGGCACAAGGTCGAGAACCGTAATTGACAAGATTCACCTGAAGGCTCGAAACGCAGCAGATAGGTACCGAGGGGCTCGAAGCGCCAAACTCATGCTTGCAGGCCCTGGCAAGTGGGAGGAGGTGTTCCGAGTTCTCGATGACGGCGACATCAGAGCATACCAGGACCCAGACCGCCTGCGTACAAGGGTGGGCCGTCGAGGGGTTCAGGAGGATGGCGTAGTCTATCAGGAGCCTTCGAATTTGCCAGAGGAGAACGAGTTCAGCCTCGCAAACGAGCCGCGGAGCAAGAGGGATGGAACGGGTGAAACGAGGCGTACGCTGTCGTGGATATGGCTGACGGCGTCTTCGTCAGACCCGGAGGATGTCAAGGACGACATACTCCGTATGGAGTGGGTGAAGAGCAGAGCAAGGGCGGCGAGGGCGAGGGAGGAGGTCATGTTGCTGAAGGAGGAAATGCGGAGGGTTCTCGCATTCTTGGAGTGGAAGGCTGGCTGGTGGAAATTGCGATTGCAACCTAGAGAGGGCGTGACGAAGGAATTGAGCGAGGGTATTCGAGCCTATGCTCATTCCCAATCGTCTCTCAAATCCGCCTCGCTTCCCACTTCCGCGAGCTCTGGAAGGCCCCACTCGAAGACGCCGACACCGGGGGCAACGAGGGTCAAGAGGATGGGCTCGAAAACGACGCCGATGAAACGAAGAGGAGGAGGAGGAGGATGAAGATGAAGATGGTGACTTTCGTGTTGAACCTTTATCAGGCGATGAAGACGACCCATAGCCTCTCCCTCACACCCTCGAGCTTCATGCATTCCCTCGCGCCCCCCAAGCCGTTCTTGCCGTTCTTGCCCACTTCCTTTGCCCCCTTTGTCTTTGTTTCTGTTCATTTGAGTAGTGATTAAATCCATAGACTCTTTCTTTCTTAGATATATTTTATTTTGTTTTTTGCCATACATATATACTGCCCCATAGATGGTTTAATGTGCCCCATAGCCCATAGCTTTTTGAACTTACAGAAATTCGGGCTGTAAACACCCAAATCAACCACCAGCCAAATCAGGAAGTTGAACATGTTCGTCATCCGAACCCATCGAGCGCAATCCAGCCTCTTCCCGGGCAAATATAGCATTTTTTTAAGTACCATACGAAGAGACTGTCCAGTAAAGTACATTAATGTCATTTATTTCACGAAATAGGCAAAGCAACCCCGGCTACAGACCGCAGCAGAATGCCAACACCTGCAGGATTCTCCCGCACACTTCCGAATTCGGAAGGCGCGCTGAAGTACATCGTCATCCGAAACTACCAAGTCCAATCCATCCTATTCCCGAGCGGTTGTGACCATCCTAAAGGGCACCATTGAATTCATATAGACTAGTAGAGTACATGAACGTAATTTATTCTATGTAATTACAAGGGAAGCCAGGCTGGGGAGCGCGTAGAGCCCAACGGATGGGCCAGCCCAGCAACCCGGACATTGCGAATTTGGAAGGCGCGTTGAACCCCAACGTCATCCGAAATACCCAGCCCAATCCATCCTATTCCAGGGCGATTTCTGAGGTTTAAAGGACACCATTGAGTCGCATTGACGAGTAGAGTAATAAATGTAGTTTATTCTATGGGAATACAAAGGAGCAGGCTGGGGAGCGCGTTTACAGCCCAACGGATACCAGCAAAGCAACCCCCGCACGGCTCGTTCGGGTCCAGGCACCTGCAAGCGGACCCGAAATGTGATTTGATCTGAATTTGATCTGATCTGGCTAAAATATCTGCACAAGGCACACACGCACGGACGTCAGTGAAAGACTCTATTTTTGGTTTTACTTTCCAAATCGGGTGGGGTCGGACTCCTGGCATACGTTGTCGGATTCGTTTTAGCTACCTTCCGCCCCTCCCGAGTCCCTGAAAACATCCACAGATCTATCTACACCCCTAATGTATGGTGGTGGGCGCTTTTTCCGCGCCCTGAAACGGTGGCCCGACGAGGGTGAGAAATGCCTCTCCCCAGAACCTATTTCTCAACGTGTTTACATCTGTTTACTGCATCCCGCACCCAGCCAGCGCCGTATAAACCCATCCCCGGCATCCCCGATCCCCTTATATATGCACGATGCATAGAGACTGCCTTTGGCAGTGGGGCCAAACCTGGTCTGGATGTATAACGTATGTTAGCTTAATTGCAGTGTATCATATATAAATATAGCCTACAAGGCTGAGCCTGTGACGAGTGCAAGGAGGGGTCAAGGGCTCGTTTCGCAGCTGCGATCGAGTCCGTGAAGATTGCAATGTGCTCACAAGCGCGCTGAGCTGTACTTTACTTCCACCTACATACTCCACATGAACTCCATGTGAGAGCAGATACTCCAGTAGACTCCAGATGGAGTCCACCTAAAGGCATCTATTCTGATACTTTGAGGTGAATTCCACCTGGAGCTTACTGGAGTCCACATGGAGTCCATCTGGAGTTAATGGAGTTAACATGGAGTCCATATGGAGTCTCCACTTACTAGATGTCTGACTTGAACTTAGACAAGATCAAGGAATAAAATAACATGCATAAGCATAAATTGAACCCAAGACTTCATCAAAGCCAAAGCCATAGAGACTTTAACCACTACACCATCAGTGCTTTCAAAAATCTAAAACTAACTACTCTATATACCCTATGGCTTACTATCTATATATATTTTACATAACCTATATGTTGAAATTCAGGGTCAATAGGGTATCATTGGATGCGGAATTTCAAGGAGATTCCAAATTGGATATGCCATAATTTTTTAAGGGTGCTGTTTCCATATTTAGGCTGATTTACCTACCGTGGGAACTTTTTGCCAAAAATAGTAACCATGCAGTCTGATCTAAAAACCCTATATCTTTTGAAATCATGTGACTAGCTGCTTTCGTTGGCGAGAAAAACCCAAAAAACTCGAAAAAACGCGAGTCTTTCAAAAAAAAAAATCATTAATTTTGTGTTTTTTTATTTAGAAATAGGTCCAAATAGCAGGTCTGTTGATTTGGATTGTTTGGTTCTATTTATATGTCTTGCAAATAGCCTATGATACTATTATTTATTGTTATATACTAAATAAGATTCCACATGGAATCTATGCATTCCAGATGGATCAGCCATTTAGAGCCAAGTCCAGATGGAAATAGGTGGAGTCCATGAACTTCCACTCAATTTTATCTGGAGTCCACCTGGAATCTACCTGGAGACTCCACTTAGTTTGGCTGAGACACCAGCCAAAAATATAAGCCTGGACTCCACATGGACTCCACCTCTCCAGGTGGAAATAGCTGGAGTCCATATGGAGTATGTAGGTAAGGGTAAAGTCCTCGCGCTGAGTGGCGAGCTCGACGGGCACGGACAACAGCCGAGAGCTCCGCGTCGGGCGCTCTAGGTAGCACGGCCTACAAGCCACCTGAAGCGATAACTTCGGCGCCTTGTGAGTAAAGGACCCTGCTGCAACAGCCTCTGAGTAGCCTTCTTGGAGGCGGGGTTAGTGAAAACACTAGCGTCCACCCGATGGCATAACCCCACGTATCGGACATAAACATCTCCGAAATGACAGTCGAGGTAGATGAATCCGATCACCCTTCTCCAGCGGAAGAGAGGAATCGTCAAAGTGGATGCGTGACCAATAAGTGCTCGCGCAGCCGAATGGCCTGGCTGAGCAAGGGATTCGAAGGATCCCAAATGCTCAGTCAGCTCGGGGAGCCTCTTAACAATGTCCATGATAGGTCCCTCATGGCGAGCCTGTTGCCGGCGCTGTCAGCGGATGTGAGCCCGAGAGGGGGTGAGGCTTAGCCTTGCCCCAACATATGCCCGATCAAGAATGATCGGACGGGATGAGTCGCCGAAAGGGTACCCGCGCGCAGGACACCCAAGCGCGGCCATTCGATCGAGGAGGATGGAATTATCGGGAGGAGGCCCGCTGAGGGCCTCCACACCTTGCAAAAAGCGAAAATTTGTGGAATTTACACTTAAAACAGATTTCAGTGAGCTAGATATGCTAAAATGTGTTGCCCAGACCAATTTAGAATAATGTACAAATATTTACATATGTTTTGCAATGATGTCATGGGTGTCAAATCTGGCAAACAGCCAGGCTTGTTAGAACCACCTCATTTTTTCTGCTTTTTTTGAGCATAAGAACATCCCAATCGGTTCAGATTTGAGCGGACTATGTATTATTTACTATTTAACATATATTTATGTCGTAACACGCACCAACAAGTAAGAACTTGTTTTTGCCTATGCGCAGCAATGGCCTCTGACCAAGTCAAAACCCAGACCCGACCCGAAAACCTTCACCCACCTAGCCTTGACAAACCCGAACCCATACCAGCGAAGAAAATAAGCAGATGTGGGGATAAGGCCCCCAACTGAATGATTGCAAAGCAAATCATCCGCGCAAGCCAAAGTGCGGCTACCATTCAAGATATGGGCCGCAGGGTAACCACTGGTCGTAGCGAATGCAACAGGGTACGAAACGCGAAGAACGCGCGGAACTGCACCGCCCCGTCCTTGGCCTGTCAACCTCGTCTGAAGGATGGGATTGGACCTCCCCCGACCGACGCAACCCGGAAGAAGGTATCAAGGCCTCTCTGAGCGATGAGCCCGCGCAGAACGCCCTTACCCAATGCCTTGCGGTGCTCCCGCTTGGCGGGCGAAGGAGAAAGCTTCCGGGTTCTCCAACAAAAACATCAACAAACCGTGCAACGGTTGGTTGGGGATATCATAAGAACTTGGAGTATTTCATGACTGCAAAACAGCTCAACCGCCGTCAAGCTCGTTGGTCCCTGGTCCTCTGCCCGGTTTGACTTCCTTATGCACCACAAACCAGGCCAGACTATGGGAAAGCTGGACGCACTATCTCGAAGAGCAGATCATGGCACTGGATCAGAGGATAATTCCAATATCACTCTTCTGACTCCAAAGCTCTTTGCGATTTGTGCTCTCAGAGGCAGTTGAGGTTGTGGGTGCTGAGGTTGACATCCTCCGTGATATCCGCAAAGGTGTCAAAGGTCTCTATTGAGGAGGAACCAATGGCAAAGCAGTTCAAGCGCTTAGGAAAACCTCCGCTCGCTCTATTAACTCTAGTGAATGGTCCTGAGCGTGACGGTCTCCTATACTTCCGAGGCAAGATCTATGTTCCACGTAACTCAGATCTCTGCCGGCGCATTGTCTCCCCTCTGCCATGATACTCGGATTGCTGGGCATGCTGGACGGTTTTTAAGACCTTGAAATGGTTTCACGGAATTATTGGTGGCCAAACATGTCAAGATATGTTGGCCGGTATGTTGCTACCCTGCGATATGTGCCTCCGAACCAAGGTCCAACACCGTCTACCATCTGGGAACTTGTTCCTCTCCCAGTCCCCTCTGACCGTTGGCACACTATCAGCGTTAGACTTCATTGTCGAGCTTCCGGACTCAGCAGGATACGACGCGATCATGGTTGTTGTGGACAGTGCTGGTAAGGCTGGGTCACTTCATTGAGACCACCATACTATTACCGCTGCTGGAGCTGCCAACTCTTACTGAAGCATGTCTGGAAGCTCCATGGATTACCCTGGAAAGTTGTCTCCGACCGCGGCTCCAGTTCATTGCCGAGTTCATGAAGGAGCTGTACTGCCTCTTAGGAATTCAGCTTGCTCCGTCAACTTCCTACCATCCGCAGACCGACGGCCAGACAGAGCGTGTCAACCAGGAATTGGAACAGTACATCCGAGTCTTTGTCACGATGAACGTCAAGATGACTGGCAAGGACTCCTCCCACTTGCTGAGTTTGCATATAATAACCATGTGCACTCCTCAACTCAGCACACTCCATTCCTACTTGACACCGGACGAGCATCCACGGATGGGTTTTGAGCCTCATCAGCCTCATCTAAGCTTGAGGCAGTCAATGAGTTCACTCAGCGGATGAAGGACACTTTGGAGGAGCCAAGGCAGCTCTAACCAAGCTAAGGACGACATGGCTAGATATTATAATCAGCGGCGAACACCAGCCCTGGTGTTCAAAGCTGGAGATAAGGTTACGAGTTCTTACGTAGTAAAGAATCGTTTTCTACACTTGATAGCAGAAGAAATGGTTTTCTAACGCGATGGTTGGAAAATTCTCCCACTGCTTCATTTTTTGTGAGCGACCCTGAATTAAAAGTCTACAAACTTTTCTAATAGTGTTAAAATCATTACTGACCATGGGAATGGTTGTCTGATGTCCGTTGCTAGGGTCTATTTTTAGCTTTTGTTCCTGGACACCTAATCTAAGGTTAGGTCTTGCCAATAATGTGATCAAATATCATTTCTTTGACTTTGCAGTTGTGTGATTTATTATACTGTCCCTTGATGTAGAGAGGCCACCATGACGGATAACGGCAGGTTGTTGCATTGCCTAAATAGTGTTACATAACAGATAACAAAAGGTTCGTTGCTGTCAAGCTTTTTGCAAACCACTCCAAACATGATAAGTTTGTTGCATTAAATAAAAGTCAAATACCTCAAAGAAAAACACTTTTGATGACATCAAACCCTGAGATCATTCGTTGTATGTGTATTATAATCCACTAATGTCTTTAACTTGCTTAAATTATCAAATTTCAAAATATCTAAATTTAGCAATTTTCCAGTCATGTGACCTTTGCGCACGGACCTCTACTCTATAGCCCTGAATTTTCTGTTAATTATACAATTTATTTCAAAGAGATCTATGCAAAACTGAGCTTAATAGAATGAATAGCATTGTTTGTGATGGTTTTATTGTGGCTACGCAGAATACCCTGTGGCTGTGCATAATACGATTGGAAAGGCCTAAATTTTACAAATTTTTTGATATATTTTTGTAAGAATTGACCAAGTCACGATTGAGATACACTGAAAACAATATTTTGTTGCTGTGGCTGTGGCTGTGCTTGAGCACCGTCCGGTGCTCAAAAGCACAGCCACCCAAAAAAAAAATATTCAAATTAACGTGTATGACATTATTACTGGGTCAATTCTCACAAAAATAATACCAAAAAAATTCTAAAATTCTGGCCTTTGGAATAGTAATATGCACAGCCACAAGGTATTTTGCACAGCCACACCAGAAAATTACTTTCAATGTATTTCACTTATTAGTGGGTTAATTCTCACAAAAATGATATCAAAAAAATTGTAAAATTCAGGCCTTGTAGATGTAGCATTATTTACATTACTAAAACTGTGAAAATATTAAGTAATACTCACTAAAAATGATATTGTAATAATACAAATACCCAAATAGTAATTAGTGTTTGGAAGTCTGGTCCTTTCTGGTCTTTGACCCCCCAGAGGCCTTGACTAAGACTGGGACTGGTCTGCATTGATCACAGAGACTGTAAAGACTGCACAAAACTGAAAAAGACCAAGACCGCGGTCTTTTGCAGTCCTAAGACTGGTCTTGGTAGTAATTATTTAAAACAGGTTGTGAACTGTATTTACATGAAAAATATTAAATATATCACTTGGTAGACTTAATTGAATACTACTTAGCTTTAAAACAAGCCCAAGAATATAAAAATCCATGAAGAATTGACAAAGAAATAAAATAATTAAAAGCTATCTACTGTTTTTTGAAGAATTTTACATTTTCTACTGTAACTTTGTCAGTTTCAACTGATTGAGACATTCTTCAGTGGATTTTAAAGCATATATATTGGGGTACAAAAGACCTGTCTTGACCAATGAGACTGGTCCCTCAAGACTGGTCTTTTTGCAGTCTTTCAATCTCAAAACCCAAAAGACCGGACTGCTGGTCTGGTCTTTTTCTGGTCCAGTCCAGTCCAGTTACAGTCTTTTTCCAGTCTTGAGACTGGACTTCCAAACACTAATAGTAATTGATGTGAAAAGTTCTGTGTTGCCCTACATCCATTATGTTGGATTTGAAAATATCAAATTTTACTAGTGTTATCTTATCTTATCTTATCTTATCTTATTGGATTAGATAAATTTGTGACTTGTAACATATGTCACATAGTTATAAACTGCCAGCTCATCACTTCTCTCTTTCTTCTTTACCAGCATGTCAGTCCGCCCGGATAGGCCGATGTGCACCTCTTGCATGAGAGGCTGTCATGATATGCTGGTCAAAGCTTGCTAACTATGGTCTCTTTCTTTTTAGATTCATTATAAGTTTGTATAAAGCAGAAAGGTGACTGGAAGAGTGCTTTGCTGGCGCTTTTCTACCTCTTTTTTACCTTTTTGTGTAAAGTAAACCTTGATAGACGGTAGTATATAGCTAGATATATGTTTTTAGAGCACTTTTATTTGTAGATAGCTTTCTTTTCTAGCACAGGTCATCTCAGTTGACTGTGTGTGGGCTAGAAAAGTGCTTTGCTGGCACTTTTTTATCCTTTTTTTCCCTTTCTGTGTGGATTAAAACTTGATATAAAGCAATAGCTTACTAGATTTATATTTTTAGACTACTTTTACAAATACATAGCAAGCATAAGTACTGTGTACAAGCTAAACTAGTGATTTTCTGGTTTATACCATAAAATGCATCTTTTTTTACCTTTCCAATGAATTCAAGATCAGCCCAATCAGATAGTTTTTGAAGTCTGGTCCAGTCCAGTCCAGTTTTTTCGCATTTTTGGCAAGGACTGGGACCACAACCAGTCCTAGAAATTAATAAATGGTCAAAAAACCAGAGTCCTGGTCTTAACTGGTTACTGACCAGTCTCAGCCGTTTTTTGACACATTATCATCAGTATTTGGCATAAATATATAATATAATTTGTAGTTATATATACCTTCAAAATGAGTCCAAGAACATTGATTTCCTTTGAAAACTGGAGATTATACGGAAATATTCTCCATTTCCTACTCTTTTGTGAGGTTCAAAAATTTTTTTTTTTTTCTTAGTGAGAACTTTGTCTAAAATTATGATACATAGAGCATTTTAAAGGAAAAAGTGAGGGCTACAAAATTACCAGTTTTGACTGGTCTTAGGACCGAAACCAGTTCTTAAAGACCAGTCTTTTTCTGGTTTTTCATTCTCAATTGTCAAAAGACCGGACGTCTGGTCTTTTTGCAGTCTTTTTCCAGTTTTAGGACCAGACTTCAAAACACTACAATCAGATAAGATCTCACTTTGTTATGAATCAATTACCTGAGACATAGTACATGAGGACTTGTTTTTGCCATGTGCTGCTTCTCTATGCAGGTAAAAATATGATAAAATCTGTCTTTGATATACAACCCAATATATTGAAAAATCTTCGAGAAACAGATAAACAGAATTAAGAAGAAGAAGAACTCGTATTTGCCATGCAGAGCAATGGCCTCTTAACAAGTCTATTTGGATGCTAGCGACATTCAGACAACTCGCCCATCCAAGAAGTTTGCTCATCGCCGCCTAGGTCCTTACTTGGTTGAAAGGAGAATTGGACTTAATGCCTATCGACTTCGCCTTCCAGTCTCTCTTAACGCCTTCATCCGGTCTTCAATGTGATCAAGCTGACACCTGCCCCTGATGATCCCATTCCAGGACGTAAAGCTGCACCACCACCACCGCCAGAGCTTATCGATGGGGAAGAACACTATGAAGTAGAGGAAATTCTCAACAGCCGCATGTTCCGCTGAAAGCTCCAGTACTTGATCAAATGGGAAGGCTATGGTCCAGAGGATAATTCTTGGGAGTATAAGGATAATATTAGTGCTCCTGAGCTTGTCACCAGATTCCACCAGCAGAACCCAGGAGCACCGCAACAAATCCGTGCCTTAGCATTTGGCTCAATTCCTTTCCGACCTATTACCAGTCTTCCTATTGCATCGAGGTGATGCTCATTTGAGGGGGGGGTAATTGTAAGGGGAACTCCGCTTCCGATTTCCGAAGCTCCGATTTCCGGGTCCGACGTTCCGGAGTTCCGCTCCGCTCCACCTGTCCGGACGTGATTCCGAAGATTTCATTTTATTTATGGACTTTATTTTATCGTACCACTTTTATTATTTTACATGCGACACTTGCCCTAAAGTGCCTTTTCTTATATATACCGCTCACCTAGCATTGGGTTCCCACTTTTCCCTCTTTGGTTCCCTGCTAGGTGCGTTTAGATAGATTAGATTAGATCACTGCATTTAATATATTGACTTTGGTTCCCTGCTAGTTCTCCGATCTGTTTCCGGCATCCCGGACTTCAGTTGCCCTTACATGCCCTACCCCCACGTCTGCAGACCGATGCGGAGAAACGAAGGCGTTCCATGCATACTGCGTGGAATGACCGACCAAGTAAGAAGCAAAGAAATTCACCACATTCGGTGGAAATCCCTGCTTGGCAAGCACCGCCAATAAAACATCATGGTTTATCGAAGGAAAGAATTGGATCAAGGGGCCCTGTGCATTTCTCTCGATTCCCTCTGGGACGCACTCCATGGAACGTATAACTCGGCCTCTGGCCGGGCTCACGATCTATCTGATATCGGCCGTATCCCTCCTATGCCAGTGAGGGAGTGGCTTCCATTTTCCATGTTCGAACTCACTGAGGCTCTCTCGGCGTGTTCGAGCAGATCCGCGCCAGGCCCTGACCATATTGGTTGGGATCACTTGAAGTGGTTCATCTCCGAGTCAAAAAGCTCTGCTGCGACCTTCCTCCGGATCGCCAATGGGTGCCTCGAGCATTCCTATTGGCCCTCCTCATTCAAGGAGAGCAAGTCGGTTATCATTCCGAAACCGGGCAAGCCCTCCTACGCCACCCCCAAGTCATTCAGGCCAATTGTGCTCTTGAATACTCTGGGGAAGCTCATCGAGAAGATGATCTCGAACCGCATTCAGTTTGACGCGATCAAACATGATGTTTTCCATCCAAATCAGGTTGGAAGCGTTCGGCAAGCGCTCCACTGAGGATGCTGGCCTCTAACCTCACTCACATTACAAGTTCTTACATAGTAACAGAACTTGTTTTCTACACTTGATAGCAGAAGGAAATGGGTTTCTAACGCAATGGTTGGAAATTCTCCCACTGCTATAGTGACCCTGCATGGTTTCTGTATCTCAGCCATTACTGGGCCAATTTTTATGATCTTGGTATCAAAAAATTCGTAAAAATCAGGGCCTTCCTGGTCACGTGACCAGGTTGTTTTAGGCTTGTTAGATCCGCCTCATTTTTCTGCTTTTTTTTGAGTATAAGATCATCCAATCGGTTCAGATTTGAGCGTACTACATATTATTTACATATTTAATATGTATTTATTTAATAACAGTGTAAGTCTTCAGGCACTAGCCTCACCCCAAAGTAAGAACTTGTTTTTGCCATGCGCAGCAATGGCCTCTGACCAAGTTGTGTGAGCGGGGTGGGCTAAGGACTTAAAACGAGCGTCTTAGCGTTCGATCTGGCCCAATTCTTTCCCTCGATAAATCATGATGTTTTATTGGCGTGTCTCTCCCGGCTTGGTTTTCCCACCGAATTGGTGAAATTCTTTGCCTCTTACCCTCGTTGGGGCGTCACACGATACTGCGTGTGACGCCTTTACATCTCCGCCTCGGTCTGCAGACGTGGGGGTAGGGCAGGGCTCTGCTCTCTCTCCCCGTTCTGTCGGGCTTTGTGCCTGGTGCTGATCATAGCGCCTCTTCGAGCTGCACCCTGATGCGTGCTGGCTCCTCTCCTATGTCGACGACGGTACACTGATCGTACAGTCGAAGTCGCTTGACATAAATTGTTTGCTCCTCAAAAAAGCTTACAAGGTTATTTCGAACTTTTTACTAAGTTCGGCTCTCGTCCTCGAGACATGACAAGTCGGAGATTTATCACTTTGACAGGTCGTTCTCGGATTATAACCCTCCGATTGATCTGGGCTTGCCCCGTACACCGGAGCCACTCCCCTGAAACCACCAAGCCGTTCTGGCGGTACTTGGGCTTCTTCTTGATCGTAAGCTCACATTCCATGAGCACGTTTGCTTTTACTCGACCAAGGCATTCTCATCAGTTCAGGCTATGCGGATGCTTGGATCATCTACTAAGGGTCGGGAACCGCACTCCAAGCGGCTTCTGTACCGCTCTTGCGTGGTGCCCATAGCCACTTATGGGTTCCGCTTATGGTACTTCGACGGCGCTAAGTGTAAGGGCGCCGTGAAGCTATTGAGCCAGATGCAGCATAAGGCTTGCTCTCTGGATTACCGGGCGTTCTCCGACGTCCCCAGGCCCAGGTGTGTAGGCCCTTGCGGGTCACTAGTGGCTACCACTTTTTTTTCAAATAACTTAGGCTCAAGCCTGCAGCTCCATATCTATAATGCCTAGGTGTTATGAAAGGCCTTTCATTAATATGCCTGTTCTTTTCTTTCATTGCAAATTCATACCTTTCATTGCGAATTGCATCCCTTTCATTGCGCATTTCATAACCTTCTTGGACGATTTCATTGATGATTTCATTGCTTTCTCTTTGCGATTTCTTGACGATTTTATTCTATTTCCCTAGCAATTTCATATCATAATAAATAAATGCTGTCTTTGTTATTTGATATGATTATGTAATGTGATCACATGACTTACAAAATGTGTTGAAGCAGGCGAGCGTGGGAACACGTGAGGCAGCGGAGTGCCAAATATGAGGAACTCAGTGTAAAGGACAGATGAGCTATGAAGAGCTGAAGTCCGGAGTGAGTAACTGATGATATTGTGAAATGACTATATTTGCCTGAAGTCCGGAGTGAGTAACTGGGGACTTCTGGCAACTAGCTAAGCCTTTATATATGAAAATGAGCAATATACCCAAATGGGGAAAGAAGTGATAAGAATCTGATAAAGATCAAATGAAGAACTACATAAATGAAGTGTGTTCTGATAAGGATCTAATCTAATCTGATAAGATAAGATAGAAAGAATAGAATGTTATGGAGAGTGGGAAAGCAGCTTTAACACACCCCCCTGATCTGGACAGTCTCCAGAACACAAGAAAAATAACACAAGAAAAATTGGCCTAAGGCCTAAGACCCATTCGTTCTCTGCAAAATGCAACTTTGGAAGATGAAAGGGGTTTGGTAAGAAGGTCTGCCACTTGTTCATCTGTTGAGATGAAGGATGGTGAAATAAGTCCAACAGCAACAGCATCCCTGAGCCAGTAAAACCGCAAGTCCAAGTGCTTCATGCGCCCATGGTGTTCAGGATTCTTGGAAACACTGAGAGCACCCTGGTCAACATTACAAGTTCTTACGTAGTAAAAGAACTTGTTTTCTACACTTGATAGCAGATGGAAATGGTTTCTAACGCAATGGTTGGAAATTCTCCCACTGCTATAGTGACCCTGCATGGTTTCTGTATCTCAGCCATTACTGGGCCAATTTTTATGATCTTGGTATCAAAAAAATCCTAAAAATCACGGCTTTCATGTGGCATGTGTATCCAGGGTTGATTAGGTCATGTGACCTGTTCACACGACCCAAAAAGCGCAAATTTGTGTAAATTTACACTTAAAACAGATTTCAGTGAGCTAGATATACTAAAATATGTTACCCAGACCAATTTAGAATAATGTACAAATATTTACATATGTTTTTCAATGATGTCATGGTGTCCAAATCTGGCAAACAGCCAGCTTAACTCAGTAAAAATCGCAAAATTGGTGTTAAACTGACTGGATAACCCATGAAAGACACACCAAACATTGCAAAACATGACCAAATGACTTGAATATAATGTTCTAGATGCTTACATAATCAAACTCACAGCAGAACTTTGTGCAATTGCCTTGGAATCAGTTGATGCACCAAGTGAGACCAAAATATTCTCAGGGATATGTCATGTGATATGTGTGCACAGACCATCTCTTAGGTAAAAAAACATCATTAGTATTTTTATTTTATTTTAATGCCTTTAAAATCTCTTAAAATGGCTTATTTACTGTGAGAAGTATGTTTTGAGTAGGGCAAACGACGCCGATGTGCGTTTTCTTCCTTCCTCCTCTCTTTTTCTTCTTTCTTCTCTAACTTGCTTGCCCGCCCAGATCAGTACCTGCGTCGGCCTTCAGGCCCTCGCGCAAGCCAACACGAAATACTCGGTTGGGCTTCGATACACTGGCGTCGGTGCGGCAGTTTGTGGGCGCTCAGAGATGATTTTCCCGCTAGGTGTTGGAAACCTGCAGAAGGGCGAGAGGTACGTGGCTAATTCCGTTTGTTTTTTCCAGCCCTCATGTCTTCTTATTGATTATAGGTACGCGAACATGGATTATATCTTCGGCATGGTCCTCCGGTTCATCATGGTTGCCGTTGTGCTCGCAAGCTACGACATCGCGTGCCAGTGGTTCATCAATTTGTTCAAGCGCATCGAGGAACATTGGCCAGACGAAATCAAGCCATTGCCCGGAAAAACGCTGAACCCGGCCATTCCGAAGCTTCACGAGCCCATGCATCAAACGAAGGACCACCAGCTTTATTCCTTCAACTACATCCGTGGCGTAGGAAACACCGACGGCGAGTGCCCCGAGCGTGTCTGGGGCCCGCACAATGCACTTGGTAACTCCACCAAAACTCAAGGCCCCGGATCTCGTCAGGATGTTCTCGATGACCACTTCTCCTTTTGGAATTGGCTCAAGTACATCAACATGGGCTTGACGTTGCTCAGAAGGTACAAGGCTGCGGTGGCGCAGCGAAATCTTCAGCAAGAGGGCCACCTTTATTTTTTTTTTAATCAACAATTTATATACCGAGCGCGAAAGCAGTCCGGTCGCCTAACTATACAAATCCCCCGGATCGAAAGCGCGCAGTAAACTTACTAATCCCCGAACCAGACCCGAACCCATCCATTCTTCCGAATCCTTCCACACGGCGTCCTTTGGCGCCAGGCCTTTGCTAGGGGGACGGACCACCTAAACCGCCCAGTCCCGAGGGAGGGACGGCCCCCACTGCTACGCCAATACCACGTTTGGACGAACCGAAGCCCGCTCCGCACATCTCCTGGCAGCCGCAGCTGCTGCACTCTCTCCGGCCTTCCAACCCAACGCCCACTTCAAACCCAGACCCGATCCGAAACCTTCACCCACCCGCGCCTTGACGACCCGAAACCCATACCAGCGAAGGAAATAGCAGATGCGGGATAAGGCCCCAACCGAATGATGAAAATCAATCCGCGCAAGCCAAAAGAGCAGCTACCATTCGAGATATGGGCCGCAACAGTAACCACCGGTCGTAGCGAATGCAACCGGGTACGAAACGCGAGGAACGCGCGGAACTGCACCACCCCGTCCTTTGGCCTGTCAACCTCGTCCGAAGAGGGATTGGACCTCCCCCACTGACGCAACCCGAGAGAAGGTATCAAGGCCTTCTGAGCAGCTGAGCCCGCGCGGAACGCCTTACCCAATGCCTTGCGGTGCTGCCGCTTGGCGGGCGAAGGAGAAGGCTTCTGTTCTCCAACAAAAACATCAACAACCTGTGTAAACGATCGGTTGGGGATTGTCTGTCCGTACCAGCGGGCAGTACTTCAGGATGTGTGAGCGGGGTCTCGCGAGGGAGCGCCGCAGCGGGGGCAGCCATGGGCTCTTGGATGTTAAATCGGTCGTATTACAAACCGATTGGCGCATGATTCGTATACACCTGCACACAGCGCGCGAAGGAAGCGCATCGCCTCGGATTCGCGAATATAAGGCCCACCCTTGCGAGTAGCCGGACGAATGGGTCGCGGCTTCTTTGCCCAGCGTAGAAAGCTGGAGGAAGTCGCGACCCAGATGTTGTGGACGGTCAGCTGCGCCTTGGCCCAGCGTGCCGCCACGCGAGTGTCGCCTTCTGCACGAAGGTCGATCGAAAGTGACCGCGAACCAAAGTCTACTGGGAATGAGCGGCCCCCCGCGCGTGCTTGGAGCCATATGATGAACGCCCCACTCGAGATTGGTGGGGACGTAGTGAAGGAATCCAGCGTTGAGGATCTGCCTCGAGCCAGGTTTCGAGGAGTTTGCAAGCACGCAGCGAGTGAGACTGCGACGAATGCAAGGAAGTGTCAAGGGCTCGTTTTGCCATAGCAATCGAGTCCGTGAATATAGCGACGTGCTGCATTGCCGCCTGTGGCGAGCCTCGATGGCACGGCAGATGGCCGACATTTCCGCGTCAGGCGCGGTGGTAGCGACCCACAAGCCATCTGAAGCGATCAACTTCAACGCCTTGTGAAAAGATGACCCCAGCCGCGACGGACTGAGTGGCCCTATTGGGGTTGACGTTCACACGTAAACGCTAGCGTCCGTCCCATGCAACACCCCCCTCATCCCACATGAACATGTCGAAGATGAAGTCAAGGTAATAATTGAAATCCCTGTCCTGTTGAGAGGGGCCAGAGATTCCTCGAATGTGACCCGCGACCCAGTAACGGTCGCGGAATCGATGGCCTGGCCTGGCATGTGAAGCCATAGGCTCCAAACGCTCGGTCAGATGGGGGAGCTTCTTAACGATCTCCAAAATAGGACCCTTCGTGTTCAGCTTTGACGGCGGGACATCGAATGGTAGGAGAGGGGGGTGAGGCGTAGCCTTGCCCAACATGTGCCCGGCCAATAAAGACCGAACGGGGTGAGTCTCTGAGAGGGTACCGACGCGCAGGATTGCGCGGTAGTTAAGCCTCTCGAGGAGAAGATGAAGGGGAAAGAGGCCGGAAAGGGCCTCGACACCGGGACCGGGGGACGTAGAAAACGCACCTGTAATCCAGAGAGCAGCCTTACGCTGCTCTGACCTAAAAGCTTACAAAGTTGCCCTTGCATCGAGCGCCTTCAAGAACCAGAGACGATACCCATAGGTAGCTATGGGCACCACGCAAGATCGGTAAAGGAGCCTCTTTTCAGTAGGCTCCAAACGCGAGTGGACCGAACCAAGCAATCCTCATGGCTTTCACCGACGAGAATGCCTTGGTCGAGTAAAATCGCACATGCTCGTGAAAGGTGAGCTTGCGGTCAAAAAAGAAGCCCAAGTATCGCCAGAATGGCTTGGGCTTCAGGGGAGTCGCTCCAGTTGAACGGGGCGGTAGCCAGATCAATTGAAGGGTTGTAATCCGAGTGCGACCTTCGAGTGATAGATCTCGCCGAACTTGAATCGTGCTCGATGGACGAGAGCGAACTGAGTAAACAGTTCGAAAATAACCTTGTAAGCTTTTTTGAGGAGCAAACAATTTATGTCGAGTGACTTTGACTGCACAATGAGTGTACCGTCGTCGACATAGTGAAAGAAGGCCAGCATTTATCGCGATGCTGGCTCGAAGAGGCGCATGATGGGCGCCAACGTAAGGGCCGACAGAACGGGTGATAGAGCAGAGCCCTGTCCTACCCCCACGTCTGCAGACCGATGCGGAGAGACGAAGGCGTTCCATGCGTACTGCGTAGAACGGCCAACTAAGTAAGAAGCAAAGAATTTCACCACATTTGGTGGAAACCCCTGCTTGGCGAGCACCGCCAATAAAACATCATGGTTATCGACGGAAAGAATTGGGCCAGATCGAACGCCAAGACCGCTCGTTTTAAGTCCCTTAGCCCACCCAGCGCGCACAAATGTGCGTAGGTAGAGGCCAGCATCCTCAGTGGAGCGCTGTCGAACGCCCCCAACCCTGATTTGGATGAAAAACAATCAAATTTGACAGCGTCAAACTGAATGCGATTCGAGATCATCTTCTCAACTTGGTCAGAGGCCATTGCTAGCGCAGGCAAAAACAAGTTCTTACTTTCTAGGTGAGTCTGACTATAAATAAAGATTAAAAAGGTAAATATTGCATAGTCCGCTCAACATCTGAAGCTATTAGAATGATCTTATACTCAAAAAAAGCAGAAAAATGAGGCGGTTCTAACAAGCCTAATACGGCCTGGTCATGTGACCAGGAAGGGCCTGATTTTTACGAATTTTTTGATACCAAGATCATAAAAATTGGCCCAGTAATGGCTGAGATACAGAAACCATGCAGGGTCACTATATGAGTGGGAGTATTTCTGTCCTTGGCGTTAGGAATGTTTTCTGCTGCTATGCAGGCCGGAAAACAAAGTTCTTTTACTATGTAAGAACTGTAACAAGATTAATTATTAGACTACAATAAGAACTTGTAATAGGATTAATTCATACGTCGCTTAGTTTTTATTGGATTGCCTTGAAAAAAAAGTGTGTAATTATCAGAAAAAATCAGGGTTAAAAGATGTGTCACATACATATTGCACACCTTTATGTGACTTCCCAAATTCGGAATATTTTTGAAATACAAAGTAAATAAGCCATATTGAGAGATTTTTAAGGTATTGAACATAAATAAAAATAGTAATAATGTTTTTTTACCTAACAGGTGGTCTGTGCACACATATCACATGACATATCCTGGGAATATTTTGGTCCAAGTTGGTGCATTACTGATTCCAAGGCAATTGCCCAAAGTCTTGCTGTGAGGTTGATTCTGTAAGCATCTATTACATCATCATTAAAGCTATTTGGTCATGTTTTGCAAGGTTTTAGTGTTTTCTTTCATGGGTTATCCAGTCAGTTTGACACCAATTTCGGATTTTCACCAAGTTGAGCTGGCTGTTGTGCCAGATTTGGACACCATGACATCATTGCAAAACATATGTAAATATTGTACATTATTCTAGATTGGTCTGGGCAATGCATTTAGCATATCTAGCTCAGTGAAATATGTTTCAAGTGTAAATTTACACAAATTTGCGCTTTTTGGCTCGTGTGAACGGGTCACATGACCTAATCAACCCTGGATACATATGCCACATGAAAGCCCTGATTTTTACGAATTTTGTTGATACCAAGATCATAAAAATTGGCCCCGTAATGGCTGAGATACAGAACCATGCAGGGTCACTATATGAGTGGGAGTATTCTGTCCTTGGCGTTAGGAATGTTTTCTGCTGCTATGCAGGCCGGAAAACAAGTTCTTTTACTATGTAAGAACTTGTATAAGTTTCCCCAAAGTATTCAGAAGCACAATTGGCCTGAAAGACTTCGGGGTGGAGTAGGAAGGCTTGCCGGGTTTCGGAATGATAACCGACAGCGAGTCCTTAAAGGCGGAAGGCCAATGCGAATGCTCAAGGCACCCGTTGGCGATCCGGAGGAAAAGGTCGGCGGCGCCGCCTTCCTTTTAACAAACCACTTCAGGTGTGCCCAACTGATGTGGTCGGGAGTCGCCGGAGCGGATCTGCTCGACACAGCGGATAGAGAGCCTCCGTGAGTTTCGAACATGGAAAGGGGAACCCAATCCCTAACCGGCATGGCGGGGATTTGGTCCAAAGGAGAAGATCATACTCTCGGCCAGAGGCCGAGTTATACTTACCGTGGAGAGCATCCCAGAGGGAGTCTAGGGAGATGCACGGAGCCCCTGGTAGGAGAGAGCTTCGCAGAGCAGGTAACACACCGCTTCTGGGGTCCAATTCATCAGATCCCAGGGGCGCTTGTTGGAGTAAGCAATATCAACGATGCGTTCCTCGAAGAATTTGCGTTTAGCAAGAGGGCCACCGTGGCCTAACGAAGAAGTCGTTGGACTCGGAGCTCGTGGATAAGTGGGGAGGGAATGTGTGTGGAGTGGGAGCAGGACACGGCGATTCCGAGAAAGAAAAAGAGACCCCTACTACAACCCCGACTCATGTAGGCATGTCATTTAATCCCTCTTCTAGCCGTTACTGATTTACTTTGCAGATCTCGCTGAGGCCCAGGTGAAGAAGGAGCTTCGCGGATGAAGAGGAGCGTCGGCTATCGAGCGGCGGCGTTGCGCTGCATGCAACGTCGGCGTGGTCCTTTTTCAGATAGGCTTAGACCTTGAAGACACTCAGTTACGTGTTTCAGCCCTTGTCGTTTAATTGTGTCTAACGTTTATCTGTACAGACGGCGCCTACAACGTTTATCTAAGATCAACGACCTAAAGCAAAACAGCCACACTCCTCCAAGAGCGGAGCTTAACCGAAGAGCGGAACATCCTCCGCGGACGCATCCGCAGCTGGTAGCAGCTGCTCGCGATTTACATGCCCGGCCTTCTCCAGTACCAGGCCGACCTTTCCAAAGAGAACGCGGGGCTGCAGCCTGTTCCGAATTCCGACCAACCAGAGAACGTGGTACTCTGGCTGCCATCCCGCCTTCCCGCCTCCGTTCGTACCCGCGTTTGCCTACCTGGTTTGCCCAAAATCGAGGAAAGACTTCGAGATGCACAATGCGCGGATTCACTGGAAAAAATCAGACAGGTTCTCAAGATAAAGAGCCGAATGATTTACTTCAAGAACAAGAACATTCGAGGCCAGCGGGATGGCACAAGGTCGAGAACCGTAATTGACAAGATTCACCTGAAGGCTCGAAACGCAGCAGATAGGTACCGAGGGGCTCGAAGCGCCAAACTCATGCTTGCAGGCCCTGGCAAGTGGGAGGAGGTGTTCCGAGTTCTCGATGACGGCGACATCAGAGCATACCAGGACCCAGACCGCCTGCGTACAAGGGTGGGCCGTCGAGGGGTTCAGGAGGATGGCGTAGTCTATCAGGAGCCTTCGAATTTGCCAGAGGAGAACGAGTTCAGCCTCGCAAACGAGCCGCGGAGCAAGAGGGATGGAACGGGTGAAACGAGGCGTACGCTGTCGTGGATATGGCTGACGGCGTCTTCGTCAGACCCGGAGGATGTCAAGGACGACATACTCCGTATGGAGTGGGTGAAGAGCAGAGCAAGGGCGGCGAGGGCGAGGGAGGAGGTCATGTTGCTGAAGGAGGAAATGCGGAGGGTTCTCGCATTCTTGGAGTGGAAGGCTGGCTGGTGGAAATTGCGATTGCAACCTAGAGAGGGCGTGACGAAGGAATTGAGCGAGGGTATTCGAGCCTATGCTCATTCCCAATCGTCTCTTCAAATCCGCCTCGCTTCCCACTTCCGCGAGCTCTGGAAGGCCCCACTCGAAGACGCCGACACCGGGGGCAACGAGGGTCAAGAGGATGGGCTCGAAAACGACGCCGATGAAAACGAAGAGGAGGAGGAGGAGGATGATGAAGATGGTGACTTTCGTGTTGAACCTTTATCAGGCGATGAAGACGACCCATAGCCTCTCCCTCACACCCTCGAGCTTCATGCATTCCCTCGCGCCCCCAAGCCGTTCTTGCCGTTCTTGCCACTTCCTTTGCCCCCTTTGTCTTTGTTTCCTGTTCATTTGAGTAGTGATTAAATCCATAGACTCTTTCTTTTCTTAGATATATTTTATTTGTTTTTTGCCATACATATATACTGCCCCATAGATGGTTTAAATGTGCCCATAGCCCATAGCTTTTTGAACTTAAGAAATTCGGGCTGTAAACACCCAAATCAACCACCAGCCAAATCAGGAAGTTGAACATGTTCGTCATCCGAACCCATCGAGCGCAATCCAGCCTCTTCCCGGGCAAATATAGGCATTTTTTAAGTACCATACGAAAGAGACTGTCCAGTAAAGTACATTAATGTCATTTATTTCACGAATAGGCAAAGCAACCCCTACAGACCGCGCAGAATGCCAACACCTGCAGATTCCCCGCACACTTCCGAATTCGGAAGGCGCGCTGAAGTACATCGTCATCCGAAACTACCAAGTCCAATCCATCCTATTCCCGAGCGGTTTGTGACATCTAAAGGGCACCATTGAATTCATATAGACTAGTAGAGTACATGAACGTAATTTATTCTATGTAATTACAAGGGAAGCAGGCTGGGGAGCGCGTAGAGCCCAACGGATGGGCCAGCCCAGCAACCCCGGACATTGCCGAATTTGGAAGGCGCGTTGAACCCCAACGTCATCCGAAACTACCCAGCCCAATCCATCCTATTCCCGGGCGATTTCTGAGGTTTAAAGGACACCATTGAGTTCGCATTGACGAGTAGAGTACATAAATGTAGTTTATTCTATGGGAATACAAAGGGAGCAGGCTGGGGAGCGCGTACAGCCCAACGGATACCAGCAAAGCAACCCCCGCACGGCTCGTTCGGGTCCAGGCACCTGCAAGCGGACCCGAAATGTGATTTGATCTGAATTTGATCTGATCTGGCTAAAAATATCGCACAAGGCACACACGCACGACGTCATGAAAGATCTATTTTTGGTTTACTTTCCAAATCGGGTGGGTCGGACTCTGGCATCCGTTGTCGGATTCGTTTTAGCTACCTTCGCCCTCCCGACGTCCCTGAAAACATCCCAGATTCTATCTACCACCCCTAATGTATGGTGGTGGGCGCTTTTTCCCGCGCCCGAAACGGTGCCCGACGAGGGTAGAAATGCACCCGAACATTATTTTCAACGTTGTTTACATCTGTTTACTGCATCCCGCACCCAGCAGCGCCCGTATAAACCCATCCCCGGCATCCCCGACCCCTTATATATGCACGATGCATAGAGACTGCCTTTTGGCAGTGTGGGCCAACCTGGTCTGGATGTAACGTATGTTAGCTTAATTGCAGTGTATCATATATAAATATAGCCTACAAGGCTGAGCCTGTGACGAGTGCAAGGAGGGGTCAAGGGCTCGTTTCGCAGCTGCGATCGAGTCCGTGAAGATTGCAATGTGCTCACAAGCGCGCTGAGCTGTACTTTACTTCCACCTACATACTCCACATGAACTCCATGTGAGAGCAGATACTCCAGTAGACTCCAGATGGAGTCCACCTAAAGGCATCTATTCTGATACTTTGAGGTGAATTCCACCTGGAGCTTTGGAGTCCACATGGAGTCCATCTGGAGTTAATGGAGTTAACATGGAGTCCATATGGAGTCTCCACTTACTAGATGTCTGACTTGAACTTAGACAAGATCAAGGAATAAAATAACATGCATAAGCATAAATTGAACCCAAGACTTCATCAAAGCCAAAGCCATAGAGACTTTAACCACTACACCATCAGTGCTTTCAAAAATCTAAAACTAACTACTATATATACCCTATGGCTTACTATCTATTATATTTTACATAACCTATATGTTGGAAATTCAGGGTCAATAGGGTATCATTGGATGCGGAATTTCAAGGAGATTCCAAATCTGGATATGCCATAATTTTTTAAGGGTGCTGTTTCCATATTTAGGCTGATTTACCTACCGTGGGAACTTTTTGCCAAAAATAGTAACCATGCAGTCTGATCTAAAAACCCTATATCTTTTGAAATCATGTGACTAGCTGCTTTCGTTGGCGAGAAAAACCCAAAAAACTCGAAAAAACGCGAGTCTTTCAAAAAAAAAAAATCATTAATTTTGTGTTTTTTATTTAGAAATAGGTCCAAATAGCAGGTCTGTTGATTTGGATTGTTTGGTTCTATTTATATGTCTTGCAAATAGCCTATGATACTATTATTTATTGTTATATACTAAATAAGATTCCACATGGAATCTATGCATTCCAGATGGATCAGCCATTTAGAGCCAAGTCCAGATGGAAATAGGTGGAGTCCATGAACTTCCACTCAATTTTATCTGGAGTCCACCTGGAATCTACCTGGAGACTCCACTTAGTTTGGCTGAGCCACCAGCCAAAAATATAAGCCTGGACTCCACATGGACTCCACCTCTCCAGGTGGAAATAGCTGGAGTCCATATGGAGTATGTAGGTAAGGGTAAAGTCCTCGCGCTGAGTGGCGAGCTCGAGGGCACGGACAACAGCCGAGAGCTCCGCGTCGGGCGCGGTAGCACGGCCTACAAGCCACCTGAAGCGATTAACTTCGGCGCCTTGTGAGTAAAGGACCCCTGCTGCAACAGCCTGAGTAGCCTTCTTGGAGGCGGGGTTAGTGAAAACACTAGCGTCCACCCCGATGCATAACCCCCACGTATCGGACATAAACATCTCCGAAATGAAGTCGAGGTAGAGAATACGATCACCCTTCTCCAGCGGAGAGAGGGAATCGTCAAAGTGGATGCGTGACCAATAAGTGTCGCGCAGCCGACGGCCTGGCTGAGCAAGGGGATTCGAAGGATCCAAATGCTCAGTCAGCTCGGGGAGCCTCTTAACAATGTCCATGATAGGTCCCTTCATGGCGAGCCGTTGCCGGCGCGTCAGCGAGTGAGCCGAGAGGGGGTGAGGCTTAGCCTTGCCCAACATATGCCCGATCAAGAATGATCGGACGGGATGAGTCGCCGAAAGGGTACCCGCGCGCAGGACACCAAGCGCGGCCATTCGATCGAGGAGGATGTGAATAGGTGAGGAGGCCCGCGAGGGCCTCCACACCTGCAAAAAGCGCAAATTTGTGTGAATTTACACTTAAACAGATTTCAGTGAGGCTAGATATGCTAAAATGTGTTGCCCAGACCAATTTAGAATAATGTACAAATATTACATATGTTTTGCAATGATGTCATGGTGTCAAATCTGGCAAACAGCCAGGCTTGTTAGAACCACCTCATTTTTCTGCTTTTTTTGAGCATAAGAACATCCCAATCGGTTCAGATTTGAGCGGACTATGTATTATTACTTATTTAACATATATTTATGTCGTAACACGCACCAACAAAGTAAGAACTTGTTTTTGCCATGCGCAGCAATGGCCTCTGACCAAGTCAAAACCCAGACCCGACCCGAAAACCTTCACCCACCTAAGCCTTGACAACCCGAAACCCCATACCAGCGAAGAAAATAAGCAGATGTGGGGATAAGGCCCCCAACTGAATGATTGCAAAGCAAATCATCCGCCGCAAGCCAAAAGTGCGGCTACCATTCAAGATATGGGCCGCAGGGTAACCACTGGTCGTAGCGAATGCAACCGGGTACGAAACGCGAAGAACGCGCGGAACTGCACCGCCCCGTCCTTGGCCTGTCAACCTCGTCTGAAGGAGGGATTGGACCTCCCCCAGACCGACGCAACCCGGAAGAAGGTATCAAGGCCTCTCTGAGCGATGAGCCCGCGCAGAACGCCTTACCCAATGCCTTGCGGTGCTCCCAGCTTGGCGGGCGAAGGAGAAAGCTTCCGGGTTCTCCACCAAAAACATCAACAAACCGTGCAAACGGTTGGTTGGGGATATCATAAGAACTGGGAGTATTTCATGACTGCAAAACAGCTCAAACCGCCGTCAAGCTCGTTGGTCCCTGGTCCTTGCCCGGTTTGACTTCCTTATGCACCACAACCAGGCCAGACTATGGGAAAGCTGGACGCACTATCTCGAAGAGCAGATCATGGCACTGGATCAGAGGATAATTCCAATATCACTCTTCTGACTCCAAAGCTCTTTGCGATTTGTGCTCTAGAGGCAGTTGAGGTTGTGGGTGCTGAGGTTGACATCCTCCGTGATATCCGCAAAGGTGTCAAAGGTCCTATTGAGGAGGAACCAATGGCAAAGGCAGTTCAAGCGCTTAGGAAAACCTCCGCTCGCTCTATTCACTCTAGTGAATGGTCTGAGCGTGACGGTCTCCTATACTTCCGAGGCAAGATCTATGTTCCACTTAACTCAGATCTCTGCCGGCGCATTGTCTCCCTCTGCCATGATACTCGGATTGCTGGGCATGCTGGACGGTTTTAAGACCTTGGAAATGGTTTCACGGAATTATTGGTGGCCAAACATGTCAAGATATGTTGGCCGGTATGTTGCTACCTGCGATATGTGCCTCCGAACCAAGGTCCAACACCGTCTACCATCTGGTGAACTTGTTCCTCTCCCAGTCCCCTCTGACCGTTGGCACACCTATCAGCGTAGACTTCATTGTCGAGCTTCCGGACTCAGCAGGATACGACGCGATCATGGTTGTTGTGGACAGTGCTGGTAAGCGGGGTCACTTCATTGAGACCACACTACTATTACCGCTGCTGGAGCTGCCCAACTCTTCCTGAAGCATGTCTGGAAGCTCCATGGATTACCCTGGAAAGTTGTCTCCGACCGCGGCTCCCAGTTCATTGCCGAGTTCATGAAGGAGCTGTACTGCCTCTTAGGAATTCAGCTTGCTCCGTCAAATTCCTACCATCCGCAGACCGACGGCCAGACAGAGCGTGTCAACCAGGAATTGGAACAGTACATCCGAGTCTTTGTCAGTGAACGTCAAGATGACTGGCAAGGACTCCTCCCACTTGCTGAGTTTGCATATAATAACCATGTGCACTCCTCAACTCAGCACACTCCATTCCTACTTGACACCGGACGGCATCCACGGATGGGTTTTGAGCCTCATCAGCCTCCATCTAAGCTTGAGGCAGTCAATGAGTTCACTCAGCGGATGAAGGACACTTTGGAGGAAGCCAAGGCAGCTCTAACCAAGGCTAAGGACGACATGGCTAGATATTATAATCAGCGGCGAACACCAGCCCTGGTGTTCAAAGCTGGAGATAAGGTTACGAGTTCTTACGTAGTAAAAGAACTCGTTTTCTACACTTGATAGCAGAAGGAAATGGTTTCTAACGCGATGGTTGGAAATTCTCCCACTGCTTCATTTTTTGTGAGCGACCCTGAATTAAAAGTCTACAAACTTTTCTAATAGTGTTAAAATCATTACTGACCATGGGAATGGTTGTCTGATGTCCGTTGCTAGGGTCTATTTTTAGCTTTTGTTCCTGGACACCTAATCTAAGGTTAGGTCTTGCCAATAATGTGATCAAATATCATTTCTTTGACTTTGCAGTTGTGTGATTTATTATACTGTCCCTTGATGTAGAGAGGCCACCATGACGGATAACGGCAGGTTGTTGCATTGCCTAAATAGTGTTACATAACAGATAACAAAAGGTTCGTTGCTGTCAAGCTTTTTGCAAACCACTCCAAACATGATAAGTTTGTTGCATTAAATAAAAGTCAAATACCTCAAAGAAAAAACACTTTTGATGACATCAAACCCTGAGATCATTCGTTGTATGTGTATTATAATCCACTAATGTCTTTAACTTGCTTAAATTATCAAATTTCAAAATATCTAAATTTAGCAATTTTCCAGTCATGTGACCCTTTGCGCACGGACCTCTACTCTATAGCCCTGAATTTTCTGTTAATTATACAATTTATTTCAAAGAGATCTATGCAAAACTGAGCTTAATAGAATGAATAGCATTGTTTGTGATGGTTTTATTGTGGCTACGCAGAATACCCTGTGGCTGTGCATAATACGATTGGAAAGGCCTAAATTTTACAATTTTTTGATATTATTTTTGTAAGAATTGACCAAGTCACGATTGAGATACACTGAAAACAATATTTTGTTGCTGTGGCTGTGGCTGTGCTTGAGCACCGTCCAGACGGTGCTCAAAAGCACAGCCACCCAAAAAAAAAAATATTCAAATTGACGTGTATGACATTATTACTGGGTCAATTCTCACAAAATAATACCAAAAAAATTCTAAAATTCTGGCCTTTGGAATAGTAATATGCACAGCCACAAGGTATTTTGCACAGCCACACCAGAAAATTACTTTCAATGTATTTCACTTATTAGTGGGTTAATTCTCACAAAAATGATATCAAAAAAATTGTAAAATTCAGGCCTTGTAGATGTAGCATTATTTACATTACTAAAACTGTGAAAATATTAAGTAATACTCACTAAAAATGATATTGTAATAATACAAATACCCAAATAGTAATTAGTGTTTGGAAGTCTGGTCCTTTCTGGTCTTTGACCCCCCAGAGGCCTTGACTAAGACTGGGACTGGTCTGCATTGATCACAGAGACTGTAAAGACTGCACAAAACTGAAAAAGACCAAGACCGCGGTCTTTTGCAGTCCTAAGACTGGTCTTGGTAGTAATTATTTAAAACAGGTTGTGAACTGTATTTACATGAAAAATATTAAATATATCACTTGGTAGACTTAATTGAATACTACTTAGCTTTAAAACAAGCCCAAGAATATAAAAATCCATGGAAGAATTGACAAAGAAATAAAATAATTAAAAGCTATCTACTGTTTTTTGAAGAATTTTACATTTTCTACTGTAACTTTGTCAGTTTCAACTGATTGAGACATTCTTCAGTGGATTTTAAAGCATATATATTGGGGTACAAAAGACCTGTCTTGACCAATGAGACTGGTCCCTCAAGACTGGTCTTTTTGCAGTCTTTCAATCTCAAAACCCAAAAGACCGGACTGCTGGTCTGGTCTTTTTCTGGTCCAGTCCAGTCCAGTTACAGTCTTTTTCCAGTCTTGAGACTGGACCTTCCAAACACTAATAGTAATTGATGTGAAAAGTTCTGTGTTGCCCTACATCCATTATGTTGGATTTGAAAATATCAAATTTTACTAGTGTTATCTTATCTTATCTTATCTTATCTTATTGGATTAGATAAATTTGTGACTTGTAACATATGTCACATAGTTATAAACTGCCAGCTCATCACTTCTCTCTTTCTTCTTTACCAGCATGTCAGTCCGCCCGGATAGGCCGATGTGCACCTCTTGCATGAGAGGCTGTCATGATATGCTGGTCAAAGCTTGCTAACTATGGTCTCTTTCTTTTTAGATTCATTATAAGTTTGTATAAAGCAGAAAGGTGACTGGAAGAGTGCTTTGCTGGCGCTTTTCTACCTCTTTTTTACCTTTTTGTGTAAAGTAAACCTTGATAGACGGTAGTATATAGCTAGATATATGTTTTTAGAGCACTTTTATTTGTAGATAGCTTTCTTTTCTAGCACAGGTCATCTCAGTTGACTGTGTGTGGGCTAGAAAAGTGCTTTGCTGGCACTTTTTTATCCTTTTTTTTCCCTTTCTGTGTGGATTAAAACTTGATATAAAGCAATAGCTTACTAGATTTATATTTTTAGACTACTTTTACAAATACATAGCAAGCATAAGTACTGTGTACAAGCTAAACTAGTGATTTTCTGGTTTATACCATAAAATGCATCTTTTTTTACCTTTCCAATGAATTCAAGATCAGCCCAATCAGATAGTTTTTTGAAGTCTGGTCCAGTCCAGTCCAGTTTTTTCGCATTTTTGGCAAGGACTGGGACCACAACCAGTCCTAGAAATTAATAAATGGTCAAAAAACCAGAGTCCTGGTCTTAACTGGTTACTGACCAGTCTCAGCCAGTTTTTTGACACATTATCATCAGTATTTGGCATAAATATATAAATATAATTTGTAGTTATTATATACACCTTCAAAATGAGTCCAAGAACATTGATTTCCTTTGAAAACTGGAGATTATACGGAAATATTCTCCATTTCCTACTCTTTTGTGAGGTTCAAAAATTTTTTTTTATTTCTTAGTGAGAACTTTGTCTAAAATTATGATACATAGAGCATTTTAAAGGAAAAAGTGAGGGCTACAAAATTACCAGTTTTGACTGGTCTTAGGACCGAAACCAGTTCTTAAAGACCAGTCTTTTTCTGGTTTTTCATTCTCAATTGTCAAAAGACCGGACGTCTGGTCTTTTTGCAGTCTTTTTCCAGTTTTAGGACCAGACTTCAAAACACTACAATCAGATAAGATCTCACTTTGTTATGAATCAATTACCTGAGACATAGTACATGAGGACTTGTTTTTGCCATGTGCTGCTTCTCTATGCAGGTAAAAATATGATAAAATCTGTCTTTGATATACAACCCAATATATTGAAAAATCTTCGAGAAACAGATAAACAGAATTAAGAAGAAGAAGAACTCGTATTTGCCATGCAGAGCAATGGCCTCTTAACAAGTCTATTTGGATGCTAGCGACATTCAGACAACTCGCCCATCCAAGAAGTTTGCTCATCGCCGCCTAGGTCCTTACTTGGTTGAAAGGAGAATTGGACTTAATGCCTATCGACTTCGCCTTCCAGTCTCTCTTAACGCCTTCATCCGGTCTTCAATGTGATCAAGCTGACACCTGCCCCTGATGATCCCATTCCAGGACGTAAAGCTGCACCACCACCACCGCCAGAGCTTATCGATGGGGAAGAACACTATGAAGTAGAGGAAATTCTCAACAGCCGCATGTTCCGCTGAAAGCTCCAGTACTTGATCAAATGGGAAGGCTATGGTCCAGAGGATAATTCTTGGGAGTATAAGGATAATATTAGTGCTCCTGAGCTTGTCACCAGATTCCACCAGCAGAACCCAGGAGCACCGCAACAAATCCGTGCCTTAGCATTTGGCTCAATTCCTTTCCGACCTATTACCAGTCTTCCTATTGCATCGAGGTGATGCTCATTTGAGGGGGGGGTAATTGTAAGGGGAACTCCGCTTCCGATTTCCGAAGCTCCGATTTCCGGGTCCGACGTTCCGGAGTTCCGCTCCGCTCCACCTGTCCGGACGTGATTCCGAAGATTTCATTTTATTTATGGACTTTATTTTATCGTACCACTTTTATTATTTTACATGCGACACTTGCCCTAAAGTGCCTTTTCTTATATATACCGCTCACCTAGCATTGGGTTCCCACTTTTCCCTCTTTGGTTCCCTGCTAGGTGCGTTAGATAGATTAGATTAGATCACTGCATTTAATATATTGACTTGGTTCCCTGCTAGTTCTCCGATCTGTTTCCGGCATCCCGGACTTCAGTTGCCCTTACATGCCCTACCCCCACGTCTGCAGACCGATGCGGAGAAACGAAGGCGTTCCATGCATACTGCGTGGAATGACCGACCAAGTAAGAAGCAAAGAAATTCACCACATTCGGTGGAAATCCCTGCTTGGCAAGCACCGCCAATAAAACATCATGGTTTATCGAAGGAAAGAATTGGATCAAGGGGCCCTGTGCATTTCTCTCGATTCCCTCTGGGACGCACTCCATGGAACGTATAACTCGGCCTCTGGCCGGGCTCACGATCTATCTGATATCGGCCGTATCCCTCCTATGCCAGTGAGGGAGTGGCTTCCATTTTCCATGTTCGAACTCACTGAGGCTCTCTCGGCGTGTTCGAGCAGATCCGCGCCAGGCCCTGACCATATTGGTTGGGATCACTTGAAGTGGTTCATCTCCGAGTCAAAAAGCTCTGCTGCGACCTTCCTCCGGATCGCCAATGGGTGCCTCGAGCATTCCTATTGGCCCTCCTCATTCAAGGAGAGCAAGTCGGTTATCATTCCGAAACCGGGCAAGCCCTCCTACGCCACCCCCAAGTCATTCAGGCCAATTGTGCTCTTGAATACTCTGGGGAAGCTCATCGAGAAGATGATCTCGAACCGCATTCAGTTTGACGCGATCAAACATGATGTTTTCCATCCAAATCAGGTTGGAAGCGTTCGGCAGCGCTCCACTGAGGATGCTGGCCTCTACCTCACTCACATTACAAGTTCTTACATAGTAAAAGAACTTGTTTTCTACACTTGATAGCAGAAGGAAATGGTTTCTAACGCAATGGTTGGAAATTCTCCCACTGCTATAGTGACCCTGCATGGTTTCTGTATCTCAGCCATTACTGGGCCAATTTTTATGATCTTGGTATCAAAAAATTCGTAAAAATCAGGGCCTTCCTGGTCACGTGACCAGGTTGTTTTAGGCTTGTTAGATCCGCCTCATTTTTCTGCTTTTTTTGAGTATAAGATCATCCCAATCGGTTCAGATTTGAGCGTACTACATATTATTTACATATTTAATATGTATTTATTTAATAACAGTGTAAGTCTTCAGGCACTGCCTCACCCAAAGTAAGAACTTGTTTTTGCCATGCGCAGCAATGGCCTCTGACCAAGTTGTGTGAGCGGGGTGGGCTAAGGGACTTAAAACGAGCGTCTTAGCGTTCGATCTGGCCCAATTCTTTCCCTCGATAAATCATGATGTTTTATTGGCGGTGCTCTCCCGGCTTGGTTTTCCACCGAATGTGGTGAAATTCTTTGCCTCTTACCTCGTGGGGCGTCACACGATACTGCGTGTGACGCCTTTACATCTCCGCCTCGGTCTGCAGACGTGGGGGTAGGGCAGGGCTCTGCTCTCTCTCCCGTTCTGTCGGCTTTGTGCCTGGTGCTGATCATGCGCCTCTTCGAGCTGCACCCTGATGCGTGCTGGCTCCTCTCCTATGTCGACGACGGTACACTGATCGTACAGTCGAAGTCGCTTGACATAAATTGTTTGCTCCTCAAAAAAGCTTACAAGGTTATTTTCGAACTTTTTACTAAGTTCGCTCTCGTCCTCGAGCATGACAAGTCGGAGATTTATCACTTTGACAGGTCGTTCTCGGATTATAACCCTCCGATTGATCTGGGCTTTGCCCCGTACACCGGAGCCACTCCCCTGAAACCCAAGCCGTTCTGGCGGTACTTGGGCTTCTTCTTTGATCGTAAGCTCACATTCCATGAGCACGTTTGCTTTCACTCGACCAAGGCATTCTCATCAGTTCAGGCTATGCGGATGCTTGGATCATCTACTAAGGGTCTGGAACCGCACTCCAAGCGGCTTCTGTACCGCTCTTGCGTGGTGCCCATAGCCACTTATGGGTTCCGCTTATGGTACTTCGACGGCGCTAAGTGTAAGGGCGCCGTGAAGCTATTGAGCCAGATGCAGCATAAGGCTGCTCTCTGGATTACCGGGGCGTTCTCGACGTCCCCAGGCCCAGGTGTGGAGGCCCTTGCGGGTCACTAGTGGCTACCACTTTTTTTCAAATAACTTAGGCTCAAGCCTGCAGCTCCATATCTATAATGCCTAGGTTTTTATGAAAGGCCTTTCATTAATATGCCTGTTCTTTTCTTTCATTGCAAATTTCATACCTTTCATTGCGAATTTCATCCCTTTCATTGCGCATTTCATAACCTTCTTGGACGATTTCATTGATGATTTCATTGCTTTCTCTTTGCGATTTCTTGACGATTTTATTCTATTTCCCTAGCAATTTCATATCATAATAAATAAATGCTGTCTTTGTTATTTGATATGATTATGTAATGTGATCACATGACTTACAAAATGTGTTGAAGCAGGCGAGCGTGGGAACACGTGAGGCAGCGGAGTGCCAAATATGAGGAACTCAGTGTAAAGGACAGATGAGCTATGAAGAGCTGAAGTCCGGAGTGAGTAACTGATGATATTGTGAAATGACTATATACTTGCCTGAAGTCCGGAGTGAGTAACTGGGGACTTCTGGCAACTAGCTAAGCCTTTATATATGAAAATGAGCAATATACCCAAATGGGGAAAGAAGTGATAAGAATCTGATAAAGATCAAATGAAGAACTACATAAATGAAGTGTGTTCTGATAAGGATCTAATCTAATCTGATAAGATAAGATAGAAAGAATAGAATGTTATGGAGAGTGGGAAAGCAGCTTTAACACACCCCCCTGATCTGGACAGTCTCCAGAACACAAGAAAAATAACACAAGAAAAATTGGCCTAAGGCCTAAGACCCATTCGTTCTCTGCAAAATGCAACTTTGGAAGATGAAAGGGGTTTGGTAAGAAGGTCTGCCACTTGTTCATCTGTTGAGATGAAGGATGGTGAAATAAGTCCAACAGCAACAGCATCCCTGAGCCAGTAAAACCGCAAGTCCAAGTGCTTCATGCGCCCATGGTGTTCAGGATTCTTGGAAACACTGAGAGCACCCTGGTTGTCAACATTACAAGTTCTTACGTAGTAAAAGAACTTGTTTTCTACACTTGATAGCAGATGGAAATGGTTTCTAACGCAATGGTTGGAAATTCTCCCACTGCTATAGTGACCCTGCATGGTTTCTGTATCTCAGCCATTACTGGGCCAATTTTTATGATCTTGGTATCAAAAAAATCCTAAAAATCACGGCTTTCATGTGGCATGTGTATCCAGGGTTGATTAGGTCATGTGACCTGTTCACACGACCCAAAAAGCGCAAATTTGTGTAAATTTACACTTAAAACAGATTTCAGTGAGCTAGATATACTAAAATATGTTACCCAGACCAATTTAGAATAATGTACAAATATTTACATATGTTTTTCAATGATGTCATGGTGTCCAAATCTGGCAAACAGCCAGCTTAACTCAGTAAAAATCGCAAAATTGGTGTTAAACTGACTGGATAACCCATGAAAGACACACCAAACATTGCAAAACATGACCAAATGACTTGAATATAATGTTCTAGATGCTTACATAATCAAACTCACAGCAGAACTTTGTGCAATTGCCTTGGAATCAGTTGATGCACCAAGTGAGACCAAAATATTCTCAGGGATATGTCATGTGATATGTGTGCACAGACCATCTCTTAGGTAAAAAAACATCATTAGTATTTTTATTTTATTTTAATGCCTTTAAAATCTCTTAAAATGGCTTATTTACTGTGAGAAGTATGTTTTGAGTAGGGCAAACGACGCCGATGTGCGTTTTCTTCCTTCTCCTCATCTTTTCTTTCTTCTCTAACTTGCTTGCCCGCCCAGATCAGTACCTGCGTCGGCCTTCAGGCCCTCGCGCAAGCCAACACGAAATACTCGGTTGGGCTTCGATACACTGGCGTCGGTGCGGCAGTTTGTGGGCGCTCAGAGATGATTTTCCCGCTAGGTGTTGGAAACCTGCAGAAGGGCGAGAGGTACGTGGCTAATTCCGTTTGTTTTTTCCAGCCCTCATGTCTTCTTATTGATTATAGGTACGCGAACATGGATTATATCTTCGGCATGGTCCTCCGGTTCATCATGGTTGCCGTTGTGCTCGCAAGCTACGACATCGCGTGCCAGTGGTTCATCAATTTGTTCAAGCGCATCGAGGAACATTGGCCAGACGAAATCAAGCCATTGCCCGGAAAAACGCTGAACCCGGCCATTCCGAAGCTTCACGAGCCCATGCATCAAACGAAGGACCACCAGCTTTATTCCTTCAACTACATCCGTGGCGTAGGAAACACCGACGGCGAGTGCCCCGAGCGTGTCTGGGGCCCGCACAATGCACTTGGTAACTCCACCAAAACTCAAGGCCCCGGATCTCGTCAGGATGTTCTCGATGACCACTTCTCCTTTTGGAATTGGCTCAAGTACATCAACATGGGCTTGACGTTGCTCAGAAGGTACAAGGCTGCGGTGGCGCAGCGAAATCTTCAGCAAGAGGGCCACCTTTTTTTTTTTTTAATCAACAATTTATATACCGGTGCGCGAAAGCAGTCCGGTCGCCTAACTAATACAAATCCCCGGTCGAAAGCGCGCAGTAAACTACTAATCCCCGAACCAGACCCGAACCCATCCATTTCTTCCGAATCCTTCCAACGGCGTCCTTTGTGCGCCAGGCCTTTGCTAGGGGGGACGGACCACCTAACCGCCCAGTCCCGAGGGAGGGACGGCCCCCACTGCTACGCCAATACCACGTTTGGACGAACCGAAGCCCGCCCGCACATCTCCTGGCAGCCGCAGCTGCTGCACTCTCTCCGCCTTCCAAACCCAACGCCCACTTCAGAACCCAGACCCGATCCGAAAACCTTCACCCACCCGCGCCTTGACGACCCGAAACCCATACCAGCGAAGGAAATAAGCAGATGCGGGGATAAGGCCCCCAACCGAATGATGAAAATCATCCGCGCAAGCCAAAAGAGCAGCTACCATTCGAGATATGGGCCGCAAAGTAACCACCGGTCGTAGCGAATGCAACCGGGTACGAAACGCGAGGAACGCGCGGAACTGCACCACCCCGTCCTTGGCCTGTCAACCTCGTCCGAAGGAGGGATTGGACCTCCCCCAACTGACGCAACCCGAGAGAAGGTATCAAGGCCTCTCTGAGCAGCGAGCCCGCGCGGAACGCCTTACCCAATGCCTTGCGGTGCTGCCGCTTGGCGGGCGAAGGAGAAGGCTTCTTGATTCTCCAACAAAAACATCAACAAACTGTGTAAACGATCGGTTGGGGATTGTCTGTCGTACCGCGGGCAGTACTTCAGGATGTGTGAGCGGGTCTCGCGAGGAGCGCCGCAGCGGGGGCAGCCATGAGGCTCTTGGATGTTAAATCGGTCGTAATACAAACCGATTGGCGCATGATTCAGTATACACCTGCACAAGCGCGCGAAGGAAGCGGCATCGCCTCCGGATTCGCGAATATAAGGCCCACCCTTGCGAGTAGCCGGACGAATGGGTCGCGGCTTCTTGCCCAGCGTAGAAAGCTGGAGGAAGTCGCGACCCAGATGTTGTGGACGGTCAGCTGCAGCCTTGGCCCAGCGTGCCGCCACGCGAGTGTCGCCTTCTGCATGAAGTCGATCGAAAGTGACCCGCGAACCAAAGTCTACGGGGAAATGAGCGGCCCCACGCGCGTGCTTGTGAGCCATATGATGAACGCCCCACTCGAGATTGGTGGGGACGTAGTGGAAGGAAATCCAGCGTTGAGGATCTGCCTCGAGCCAGGTTTCGAGGAGTTTGCAAGCACGCAGCGAGTGAGACTGCGACGAATGCAAGGAAGTGTCAAGGGCTCGTTTTGCCATAGCAATCGAGTCCGTGAATATAGCGACGTGCCTGCATTGCCGCCTGGTGGCGGCCTCGATGGCACGGCAGATGGCCGACATTTCCGCGTCAGGCGCGGTGGTGCGACCCACAAGCCATCTGAAGCGATCAACTTCAACGCCTTGTGAAAAGATGACCCCAGCCGCGACGGACTGAGTGGCCCTATTGGGGTTGACGTTCACGTAAACGCTAGCGTCCGTCCCAATGCAAACACCCCCCTCATCCCACATGAACATGTCGAAGATGAAGTCAAGGTAATAATTGAAATCCCTGTCCTTGTTGAGAGGGGCCAGAGATTCCTCGAATGTGACCCGCGACCAGTAACGGTCGCGGAATCGATGGCCTGGCCTGGCATGTGAAGCCATAGGCTCCAAACGCTCGGTCAGGATGGGGAGCTTCTTAACGATCTCCAAAATAGGACCCTTCGTGTTCAGCTTTTGACGGCGGGACATCGAATGGTAGGAGAGGGGGTGAGGCGTAGCCTTGCCCAACATGTGCCCGGCCAATAAAGACCGAACGGGGTGAGTCTCTGAGAGGGTACCGACGCGCAGGATTGCGCGGTAGTTAAGCCTCTCGAGGAGAAGATGAAAGGGGAAGAGGCCGGCAAGGGCCTCGACACCGGGACCGGGGGACGTAGAAAACGCACCTGTAATCCAGAGAGCAGCCTTACGCTGCATCTGACCTAAAAGCTTCAAAGTGCCCTTGCATCGAGCGCCTTCGAAGAACCAGAGACGATACCCATAGGTAGCTATGGGCACCACGCAAGATCGGTAAAGGAGCCTCTTTTCAGTAGGCTCCAAACCGCGAGTGGACGAACCAAGCATCCTCATGGCTTTCACCGACGAGAATGCCTTGGTCGAGTAAAATCGCACATGCTCGTGAAAGGTGAGCTTGCGGTCAAAAAAGAAGCCCAAGTATCGCCAGAATGGCTTGGGCTTCAGGGGAGTCGCTCCAGTGAACGGGGCGTAGCCCAGATCAATTGAAGGGTTGTAATCCGAGTGCGACCTGTCGAAGTGATAGATCTCCGACTTGTCGTGCTCGAGGACGAGAGCGAACTGAGTAAACAGTTCGAAAATAACCTTGTAAGCTTTTTGAGGAGCAAACAATTTATGTCGAGTGACTTTGACTGCACAATGAGTGTACCGTCGTCGACATAGGAAAGAAGCCAGCATTTATCGCGATGCTGCTCGAAGAGGCGCATGATGGGCGCCAACGTAAGGGCCGACAGAACGGGTGATAGAGCAGAGCCCTGTCCTACCCCCACGTCTGCAGACCGATGCGGAGAGACGAAGGCGTTCCATGCGTACTGCGTAGAACGGCCAACTAAGTAAGAAGCAAAGAATTTCACCACATTTGGTGGAAACCCCTGCTTGGCGAGCACCGCCAATAAAACATCATGGTTTATCGACGGAAAGAATTGGGCCAGATCGAACGCCAAGACGCTCGTTTTAAGTCCCTTAGCCCACCCAGCGCGCACAATGTGCGTTAGGTAGAGGCCAGCATCCTCAGTGGAGCGCTGTCGAACGCCCCCAACCTGATTTGGATGAAAAACATCAAATTTGACAGCGTCAAACTGAATGCGATTCGAGATCATCTTCTCAACTTGGTCAGAGGCCATTGCTGCGCATGGCAAAAACAAGTTCTTACTTTCTAGGTGAGTCTGACTATAAATAAAGATTAAAAAGGTAAATATTGCATAGTCCGCTCAAATCTGAAGCTATTAGAATGATCTTATACTCAAAAAAAGCAGAAAAATGAGGCGGTTCTAACAAGCCTAATACGGCCTGGTCATGTGACCAGGAAGGGCCTGATTTTTACGAATTTTTTGATACCAAGATCATAAAAATTGGCCCAGTAATGGCTGAGATACAGAAACCATGCAGGGTCACTATATGAGTGGGAGTATTTCTGTCCTTGGCGTTAGGAATGTTTTCTGCTGCTATGCAGGCCGGAAAACAAGTTCTTTTACTATGTAAGAACTTGTAACAAGATTAATTATTAGACTACAATAAGAACTTGTAATAGGATTAATTCATACATCGCTTAGTTTTTATTGGATTGCCTTGAAAAAAAGTGTGTAATTATCAGAAAAATCAGGGTTAAAAGATGGTGTCACATACATATTGTCACACCTTTATGTGACTTACCAAATGCGGAATATTTTTTGAAATACAAAGTAAATAAGCCATATTGAGAGATTTTTAAGGTATTGAAATAAAATAAAAAATAGTAATAATGTTTTTTTACCTAACAGGTGGTCTGTGCACACATATCACATGACATATCCCTGAGAATATTTTTGGTCCAAGTTGGTGCATTACTGATTCCAAGGCAATTGCCCAAAGTCTTGCTGTGAGTTTGATTCTGTAAGCATCTATTACATCATATTAAAGCTATTTGGTCATGTTTTGCAATGTTTAGTGTTTCTTTCATGGGTTATCCAGTCAGTTTGACACCAATTTTCGGATTTTCACCAAGTTGAGCTGGCTGTTTGCCAGATTTGGACACCATGACATCATTGCAAAACATATGTAAATATTTGTACATTATTCTAGATTGGTCTGGGCAATGCATTTTAGCATATCTAGCTCAGTGAAATATGTTTCAAGTGTAAATTTACACAAATTTGCGCTTTTTGGCTCGTGTGAACGGGTCACATGACCTAATCAACCCTGGATACATATGCCACATGAAAGCCCCTGATTTTTACGAATTTTTTGATACCAAGATCATAAAAATTGGCCCAGTAATGGCTGAGATACAGAAACCATGCAGGGTCACTATATGAGTGGGAGTATTTCTGTCCTTGGCGTTAGGAATGTTTTCTGCTGCTATGCAGGCCGGAAAACAAGTTCTTTTACTATGTAAGAACTTGTAATAAGTTTCCCCAAAGTATTCAGAAGCACAATTGGCCTGAAAGACTTCGGGGTGGAGTAGGAAGGCTTGCCGGGTTTCGGAATGATAACCGACAGCGAGTCCTTAAAGGCGGAAGGCCAATGCGAATGCTCAAGGCACCCGTTGGCGATCCGGAGGAAAAGGTCGGCGGCGCCGCCTTCCTTTTTAACAAACCACTTCAGGTGTGCCCAACTGATGTGGTCGGGGCCCGGAGCGGATCTGCTCGAACACGCGGAGAGAGCCTCCGTGAGTTCGAACATGGAAAAGGGAACCCAATCCCTAACCGGCATGGCGGGGATTTGGTCCAAAGGAGAAAGATCATACTCTCGGCCAGAGGCCGAGTTATACGTACCGTGGAGAGCATCCCAGAGGGAGTCTAGGGAGATGCACGGAGCCCCCTGGTAGGAGAGAGCTTCGCAGGCAGGTAACACACGCTTCTGGGTCCAATTCATCATATCCCAGGGGCGCTTGTTGGAGTAAGCAATATCAACGATGCGTTCCTCAAAGAATTTGCGTTTAGCAAGAGGGCCACCGTGGCCTAACGAAGTCGTTGGACTCGGAGCTCGTGGATAAGTGGGAGGGAATGTGTGTGGAGTGGGAGCAGGACACGGCGATTCCGAGAAAGAAAAAGAACCCCTACTACAACCCCGACTCATGTAGGCATGCATTTTATCCCTCTTCTAGCCGTTACTGATTTACTTTGCAGATCTCTCTGAGGCCCAGGTGAAGAAGGAGCTTGCGGATGAAGAGGAGCGTCGGCTATCGAGCGGCGGCGTTGCGCTGCATGCAACGTCGGCGTGGTCCTTTGTTCAGATAGGCTTAGACCTTGAAGACACTCAGTACGTGTTTCAGCCCGTTTCGTTTAATTTGTGCTAACGTTTATCTGTACAGACGGCGCCTACAACGTTTATCTAAGATCAACGACCTAAAGCAAAACGCCACACTCCTCCAAGAGCGGAGCTTAACCGAAGAGCGGAACATCCTCCGCGGACGCATCCGCAGCTGGGAGCAGCTGCTCGCGATTTACATGCCCGGCCTTCTCCAGTACCAGGCCGACCTTTCCAAAGAGAACGCGGGGCTGCAGCCTGTTCCGAATTCCGACCAACCAGAGAACGTGGTACTCTGGCTGCCATCCCGCCTTCCCGCCTCCGTTCGTACCCGCGTTTGCCTACCTGGTTTGCCCAAAATCGAGGAAAGACTTCGAGATGCACAATGCGCGGATTCACTGGAAAAAATCAGACAGGTTCTCAAGATAAAGAGCCGAATGATTTACTTCAAGAACAAGAACATTCGAGGCCAGCGGGATGGCACAAGGTCGAGAACCGTAATTGACAAGATTCACCTGAAGGCTCGAAACGCAGCAGATAGGTACCGAGGGGCTCGAAGCGCCAAACTCATGCTTGCAGGCCCTGGCAAGTGGGAGGAGGTGTTCCGAGTTCTCGATGACGGCGACATCAGAGCATACCAGGACCCAGACCGCCTGCGTACAAGGGTGGGCCGTCGAGGGGTTCAGGAGGATGGCGTAGTCTATCAGGAGCCTTCGAATTTGCCAGAGGAGAACGAGTTCAGCCTCGCAAACGAGCCGCGGAGCAAGAGGGATGGAACGGGTGAAACGAGGCGTACGCTGTCGTGGATATGGCTGACGGCGTCTTCGTCAGACCCGGAGGATGTCAAGGACGACATACTCCGTGTGGAGTGGGTGAAGAGCAGAGCAAGGGCGGCGAGGGCGAGGGAGGAGGTCATGTTGCTGAAGGAGGAAATGCGGAGGGTTCTCGCATTCTTGGAGTGGAAGGCTGGCTGGTGGAAATTGCGATTGCAACCTAGAGAGGGCGTGACGAAGGAATTGAGCGAGGGTATTTGAGCCTATGCTCATTCCCAATCGTCTCTTCAAATCCGCCTCGCTTCCCACTTCCGCGAGCTCTGGAAGGCCCACTCGAAGACGCCGACACCGGGGGCAACGAGGGTCAAGAGGATGGGCTCGAAAACGACGCCGATGAAAACGAAGAGGAGGAGGAGGAGGATGAAGATGAAGATGGTGACTTTCGTGTTGAACCTTTATCAGGCGATGAAGACGACCCATAGCCTCTCCCTCACACCCTCGAGCTTCATGCATTCCCTCGCGCCCCCAAGCCGTTCTTGCCGTTCTTGCCACTTCCTTTGCCCCCTTTGTCTTTGTTTCCTGTTCATTTGAGTAGTGATTAAATCCATAGACTCTTTCTTTTCTTAGATATATTTTATTTTGTTTTTTGCCATACATATATACTGCCCCATAGATGGTTTAAATGTGCCCATAGCCCATAGCTTTTTGAACTTAAGAAATTCGGGCTGTAAACACCCAAATCAACCACCAGCCAAATCAGGAAGTTGAACATGTTCGTCATCCGAACCCATCGAGCGCAATCCAGCCTCTTCCCGGGCAAATATAGGCATTTTTTAAGTACCATACGAAAGAGACTGTCCAGTAAAGTACATTAATGTCATTTATTTCACGAATAGGCAAAGCAACCCAGCTACAGACCGCGCAGAATGCCAACACCTGCAGATTCCCCGCACACTTCCGAATTCGGAAGGCGCGCTGAAGTACATCGTCATCCGAAACTACCAAGTCCAATCCATCCTATTCCCGAGCGGTTTGTGACATCTAAAGGGCACCATTGAATTCATATAGACTAGTAGAGTACATGAACGTAATTTATTCTATGTAATTACAAGGGAAGCAGGCTGGGGAGCGCGTAGAGCCCAACGGATGGGCCAGCCCAGCAACCCCGGACATTGCCGAATTTGGAAGGCGCGTTGAACCCCAACGTCATCCGAAACTACCCAGCCCAATCCATCCTATTCCCGGGCGATTTCTGAGGTTTAAAGGACACCATTGAGTTCGCATTGACGAGTAGAGTACATAAATGTAGTTTATTCTATGGGAATACAAAGGGAGCAGGCTGGGGAGCGCGTACAGCCCAACGGATACCAGCAAAGCAACCCCCGCACGGCTCGTTCGGGTCCAGGCACCTGCAAGCGGACCCGAAATGTGATTTGATCTGAATTTGATCTGATCTGGCTAAAAATATCGCACAAGGCACACACGCACGACGTCATGAAAGATCTATTTTTGGTTTACTTTCCAAATCGGGTGGGTCGGACTCCTGGCATCCGTTGTCGGATTCGTTTTAGCTACCTTCCGCCCTCCCGACGTCCCTGAAAACATCCCAGATTCTATCTACACCCTAATGTATGGTGGTGGGCGCTTTTTCCGCGCCCGAAACGGTGCCCGACGAGGGTAGAAATGCCCGAACATTATTTTCAACGTTGTTTACATCTGTTTACTGCATCCCGCACCCAGCAGCGCCCGTATAAACCCATCCCCGGCATCCCCGACCCCTTATATATGCACGATGCATAGAGACTGCCTTTTGGCAGTGTGGGCCAAACCTGGTCTGGATGTATAACGTATGTTAGCTTAATTGCAGTGTATCATATATAAATATAGCCTACAAGGCTGAGCCTGTGACGAGTGCAAGGAGGGGTCAAGGGCTCGTTTCGCAGCTGCGATCGAGTCCGTGAAGATTGCAATGTGCTCACAAGCGCGCTGAGCTGTACTTTACTTCCACCTACATACTCCACATGAACTCCATGTGAGAGCAGATACTCCAGTAGACTCCAGATGGAGTCCACCTAAAGGCATCTATTCTGATACTTTGAGGTGAATTCCACCTGGAGCTTACTGGAGTCCACATGGAGTCCATCTGGAGTTAATGGAGTTAACATGGAGTCCATATGGAGTCTCCACTTACTAGATGTCTGACTTGAACTTAGACAAGATCAAGGAATAAAATAACATGCATAAGCATAAATTGAACCCAAGACTTCATCAAAGCCAAAGCCATAGAGACTTTAACCACTACACCATCAGTGCTTTCAAAAATCTAAAACTAACTACTATATATACCCTATGGCTTACTATCTATATATATTTTACATAACCTATATGTTGGAAATTCAGGGTCAATAGGGTATCATTGGATGCGGAATTTCAAGGAGATTCCAAATCTGGATATGCCATAATTTTTTAAGGGTGCTGTTTCCATATTTAGGCTGATTTACCTACCGTGGGAACTTTTTGCCAAAAATAGTAACCATGCAGTCTGATCTAAAAACCCTATATCTTTTGAAATCATGTGACTAGCTGCTTTCGTTGGCGAGAAAAACCCAAAAAACTCGAAAAAACGCGAGTCTTTCAAAAAAAAAAAAATCATTAATTTTGTGTTTTTTATTTAGAAATAGGTCCAAATAGCAGGTCTGTTGATTTGGATTGTTTGGTTCTATTTATATGTCTTGCAAATAGCCTATGATACTATTATTTATTGTTATATACTAAATAAGATTCCACATGGAATCTATGCATTCCAGATGGATCAGCCATTTAGAGCCAAGTCCAGATGGAAATAGGTGGAGTCCATGAACTTCCACTCAATTTTATCTGGAGTCCACCTGGAATCTACCTGGAGACTCCACTTAGTTTGGCTGAGCCACCAGCCAAAAAATATAAGCCTGGACTCCACATGGACTCCACCTCTCCAGGTGGAAATAGCTGGAGTCCATATGGAGTATGTAGGTAAGGGTAAAGTCCTCGCGCTGAGTGGCGAGCTCGAGGGCACGGACAACAGCCGAGAGCTCCGCGTCGGGCGCGGTAGCACGGCCTACAAGCCACCTGAAGCGATTAACTTCGGCGCCTTGTGAGTAAAGGACCCCTGCTGCAACAGCCTGAGTAGCCTTCTTGGAGGCGGGGTTAGTGAAAACACTAGCGTCCACCCCGATGCATAACCCCCACGTATCGGACATAAACATCTCCGAAATGAAGTCGAGGTAGAGAATACGATCACCCTTCTCCAGCGGAGAGAGGGAATCGTCAAAGTGGATGCGTGACCAATAAGTGTCGCGCAGCCGACGGCCTGGCTGAGCAAGGGGATTCGAAGGATCCAAATGCTCAGTCAGCTCGGGGAGCCTCTTAACAATGTCCATGATAGGTCCCTTCATGGCGAGCCGTTGCCGGCGCGTCAGCGAGTGAGCCGAGAGGGGGTGAGGCTTAGCCTTGCCCAACATATGCCCGATCAAGAATGATCGGACGGGATGAGTCGCCGAAAGGGTACCCGCGCGCAGGACACCAAGCGCGGCCATTCGATCGAGGAGGATGTGAATAGGGAGGAGGCCCGCGAGGGCCTCCACACCTGCAAAAAGCGCAAATTTGTGTGAATTTACACTTAAAACAGATTTCAGTGAGCTAGATATGCTAAAATGTGTTGCCCAGACCAATTTAGAATAATGTACAAATATTTACATATGTTTTGCAATGATGTCATGGTGTCAAATCTGGCAAACAGCCAGGCTTGTTAGAACCACCTCATTTTTCTGCTTTTTTTGAGCATAAGAACATCCCAATCGGTTCAGATTTGAGCGGACTATGTATTATTTACTTATTTAACATATATTTATGTCGTAACACGCACCAACAAAGTAAGAACTTGTTTTTGCCATGCGCAGCAATGGCCTCTGACCAAGTCAAAACCCAGACCCGACCCGAAAACCTTCACCCACCTAAGCCTTGACAACCCGAAACCCATACCAGCGAAGAAAATAAGCAGATGTGGGGATAAGGCCCCAACTGAATGATTGCAAAGCAAATCATCCGCGCAAGCCAAAAGTGCGGCTACCATTCAAGATATGGGCCGCAGGGTAACCACTGGTCGTAGCGAATGCAACCGGGTACGAAACGCGAAGAACGCGCGGAACTGCACCGCCCCGTCCTTGGCCTGTCAACCTCGTCTGAAGGAGGGATTGGACCTCCCCCGACCGACGCAACCCGGAAGAAGGTATCAAGGCCTCTCTGAGCGATGAGCCCGCGCAGAACGCCTTACCCAATGCCTTGCGGTGCTCCCGCTTGGCGGGCGAAGGAGAAAGCTTCCGGGTTCTCCAACAAAAACATCAACAAACCGTGCAAACGGTTGGTTGGGGATATCATAAGAACTTGGAGTATTTCATGACTGCAAAACAGCTCAACCGCCGTCAAGCTCGTTGGTCCCTGGTCCTTGCCCGGTTTGACTTCCTTATGCACCACAAACCAGGCCAGACTATGGGAAAGCTGGACGCACTATCTCGAAGAGCAGATCATGGCACTGGATCAGAGGATAATTCCAATATCACTCTTCTGACTCCAAAGCTCTTTGCGATTTGTGCTCTAGAGGCAGTTGAGGTTGTGGGTGCTGAGGTTGACATCCTCCGTGATATCCGCAAAGGTGTCAAAGGTCCTATTGAGGAGGAACCAATGGCAAAGGCAGTTCAAGCGCTTAGGAAAACCTCCGCTCGCTCTATTCACTCTAGTGAATGGTCTGAGCGTGACGGTCTCCTATACTTCCGAGGCAAGATCTATGTTCCACTTAACTCAGATCTCTGCCGGCGCATTGTCTCCCTCTGCCATGATACTCGGATTGCTGGGCATGCTGGACGGTTTAAGACCTTGGAAATGGTTTCACGGAATTATTGGTGGCCAAACATGTCAAGATATGTTGGCCGGTATGTTGCTACCTGCGATATGTGCCTCCGAACCAAGGTCCAACACCGTCTACCATCTGGTGAACTTGTTCCTCTCCCAGTCCCCTCTGACCGTTGGCACACTATCAGCGTAGACTTCATTGTCGAGCTTCCGGACTCAGCAGGATACGACGCGATCATGGTTGTTGTGGACAGTGCTGGTAAGCGGGGTCACTTCATTGAGACCACCACTACTATTACCGCTGCTGGAGCTGCCCAACTCTTCCTGAAGCATGTCTGGAAGCTCCATGGATTACCCTGGAAAGTTGTCTCCGACCGCGGCTCCCAGTTCATTGCCGAGTTCATGAAGGAGCTGTACTGCCTCTTAGGAATTCAGCTTGCTCCGTCAACTTCCTACCATCCGCAGACCGACGGCCAGACAGAGCGTGTCAACCAGGAATTGGAACAGTACATCCGAGTCTTTGTCAGTGAACGTCAAGATGACTGGCAAGGACTCCTCCCACTTGCTGAGTTTGCATATAATAACCATGTGCACTCCTCAACTCAGCACACTCCATTCCTACTTGACACCGGACGGCATCCACGGATGGGTTTTGAGCCTCATCAGCCTCCATCTAAGCTTGAGGCAGTCAATGAGTTCACTCAGCGGATGAAGGACACTTTGGAGGAAGCCAAGGCAGCTCTAACCAAGGCTAAGGACGACATGGCTAGATATTATAATCAGCGGCGAACACCAGCCCTGGTGTTCAAAGCTGGAGATAAGGTTACGAGTTCTTACGTAGTAAAAGAACTCGTTTTCTACACTTGATAGCAGAAGGAAATGGTTTCTAACGCGATGGTTGGAAATTCTCCCACTGCTTCATTTTTTGTGAGCGACCCTGAATTAAAAGTCTACAAACTTTTCTAATAGTGTTAAAATCATTACTGACCATGGGAATGGTTGTCTGATGTCCGTTGCTAGGGTCTATTTTTAGCTTTTGTTCCTGGACACCTAATCTAAGGTTAGGTCTTGCCAATAATGTGATCAAATATCATTTCTTTGACTTTGCAGTTGTGTGATTTATTATACTGTCCCTTGATGTAGAGAGGCCACCATGACGGATAACGGCAGGTTGTTGCATTGCCTAAATAGTGTTACATAACAGATAACAAAAGGTTCGTTGCTGTCAAGCTTTTTGCAAACCACTCCAAACATGATAAGTTTGTTGCATTAAATAAAAGTCAAATACCTCAAAGAAAAACACTTTTGATGACATCAAACCCTGAGATCATTCGTTGTATGTGTATTATAATCCACTAATGTCTTTAACTTGCTTAAATTATCAAATTTCAAAATATCTAAATTTAGCAATTTTCCAGTCATGTGACCTTTGCGCACGGACCTCTACTCTATAGCCCTGAATTTTCTGTTAATTATACAATTTATTTCAAAGAGATCTATGCAAAACTGAGCTTAATAGAATGAATAGCATTGTTTGTGATGGTTTTATTGTGGCTACGCAGAATACCCTGTGGCTGTGCATAATACGATTGGAAAGGCCTAAATTTTACAAATTTTTTGATATTATTTTTGTAAGAATTGACCAAGTCACGATTGAGATACACTGAAAACAATATTTTGTTGCTGTGGCTGTGGCTGTGCTTGAGCACCGTCCAGACGGTGCTCAAAAGCACAGCCACCCAAAAAAAAAAATATTCAAATTGACGTGTATGACATTATTACTGGGTCAATTCTCACAAAAATAATACCAAAAAAATTCTAAAATTCTGGCCTTTGGAATAGTAATATGCACAGCCACAAGGTATTTTGCACAGCCACACCAGAAAATTACTTTCAATGTATTTCACTTATTAGTGGGTTAATTCTCACAAAAATGATATCAAAAAAATTGTAAAATTCAGGCCTTGTAGATGTAGCATTATTTACATTACTAAAACTGTGAAAATATTAAGTAATACTCACTAAAAATGATATTGTAATAATACAAATACCCAAATAGTAATTAGTGTTTGGAAGTCTGGTCCTTTCTGGTCTTTGACCCCCCAGAGGCCTTGACTAAGACTGGGACTGGTCTGCATTGATCACAGAGACTGTAAAGACTGCACAAAACTGAAAAAGACCAAGACCGCGGTCTTTTGCAGTCCTAAGACTGGTCTTGGTAGTAATTATTTAAAACAGGTTGTGAACTGTATTTACATGAAAAATATTAAATATATCACTTGGTAGACTTAATTGAATACTACTTAGCTTTAAAACAAGCCCAAGAATATAAAAATCCATGAAGAATTGACAAAGAAATAAAATAATTAAAAGCTATCTACTGTTTTTTGAAGAATTTTACATTTTCTACTGTAACTTTGTCAGTTTCAACTGATTGAGACATTCTTCAGTGGATTTTAAAGCATATATATTGGGGTACAAAAGACCTGTCTTGACCAATGAGACTGGTCCCTCAAGACTGGTCTTTTTGCAGTCTTTCAATCTCAAAACCCAAAAGACCGGACTGCTGGTCTGGTCTTTTTCTGGTCCAGTCCAGTCCAGTTACAGTCTTTTTCCAGTCTTGAGACTGGACTTCCAAACACTAATAGTAATTGATGTGAAAAGTTCTGTGTTGCCCTACATCCATTATGTTGGATTTGAAAATATCAAATTTTACTAGTGTTATCTTATCTTATCTTATCTTATCTTATTGGATTAGATAAATTTGTGACTTGTAACATATGTCACATAGTTATAAACTGCCAGCTCATCACTTCTCTCTTTCTTCTTTACCAGCATGTCAGTCCGCCCGGATAGGCCGATGTGCACCTCTTGCATGAGAGGCTGTCATGATATGCTGGTCAAAGCTTGCTAACTATGGTCTCTTTCTTTTTAGATTCATTATAAGTTTGTATAAAGCAGAAAGGTGACTGGAAGAGTGCTTTGCTGGCGCTTTTCTACCTCTTTTTTACCTTTTTGTGTAAAGTAAACCTTGATAGACGGTAGTATATAGCTAGATATATGTTTTTAGAGCACTTTTATTTGTAGATAGCTTTCTTTTCTAGCACAGGTCATCTCAGTTGACTGTGTGTGGGCTAGAAAAGTGCTTTGCTGGCACTTTTTTATCCTTTTTTTCCCTTTCTGTGTGGATTAAAACTTGATATAAAGCAATAGCTTACTAGATTTATATTTTTAGACTACTTTTACAAATACATAGCAAGCATAAGTACTGTGTACAAGCTAAACTAGTGATTTTCTGGTTTATACCATAAAATGCATCTTTTTTTACCTTTCCAATGAATTCAAGATCAGCCCAATCAGATAGTTTTTTGAAGTCTGGTCCAGTCCAGTCCAGTTTTTTTCGCATTTTTGGCAAGGACTGGGACCACAACCAGTCCTAGAAATTAATAAATGGTCAAAAAACCAGAGTCCTGGTCTTAACTGGTTACTGACCAGTCTCAGCCAGTTTTTTGACACATTATCATCAGTATTTGGCATAAATATATAAATATAATTTGTAGTTATTATATACACCTTCAAAATGAGTCCAAGAACATTGATTTCCTTTGAAAACTGGAGATTATACGGAAATATTCTCCATTTCCTACTCTTTTGTGAGGTTCAAAAATTTTTTTTTTATTTCTTAGTGAGAACTTTGTCTAAAATTATGATACATAGAGCATTTTAAAGGAAAAAGTGAGGGCTACAAAATTACCAGTTTTGACTGGTCTTAGGACCGAAACCAGTTCTTAAAGACCAGTCTTTTTCTGGTTTTTCATTCTCAATTGTCAAAAGACCGGACGTCTGGTCTTTTTGCAGTCTTTTTCCAGTTTTAGGACCAGACTTCAAAACACTACAATCAGATAAGATCTCACTTTGTTATGAATCAATTACCTGAGACATAGTACATGAGGACTTGTTTTTGCCATGTGCTGCTTCTCTATGCAGGTAAAAATATGATAAAATCTGTCTTTGATATACAACCCAATATATTGAAAAATCTTCGAGAAACAGATAAACAGAATTAAGAAGAAGAAGAACTCGTATTTGCCATGCAGAGCAATGGCCTCTTAACAAGTCTATTTGGATGCTAGCGACATTCAGACAACTCGCCCATCCAAGAAGTTTGCTCATCGCCGCCTAGGTCCTTACTTGGTTGAAAGGAGAATTGGACTTAATGCCTATCGACTTCGCCTTCCAGTCTCTCTTAACGCCTTCATCCGGTCTTCAATGTGATCAAGCTGACACCTGCCCCTGATGATCCCATTCCAGGACGTAAAGCTGCACCACCACCACCGCCAGAGCTTATCGATGGGGAAGAACACTATGAAGTAGAGGAAATTCTCAACAGCCGCATGTTCCGCTGAAAGCTCCAGTACTTGATCAAATGGGAAGGCTATGGTCCAGAGGATAATTCTTGGGAGTATAAGGATAATATTAGTGCTCCTGAGCTTGTCACCAGATTCCACCAGCAGAACCCAGGAGCACCGCAACAAATCCGTGCCTTAGCATTTGGCTCAATTCCTTTCCGACCTATTACCAGTCTTCCTATTGCATCGAGGTGATGCTCATTTGAGGGGGGGGTAATTGTAAGGGGAACTCCGCTTCCGATTTCCGAAGCTCCGATTTCCGGGTCCGACGTTCCGGAGTTCCGCTCCGCTCCACCTGTCCGGACGTGATTCCGAAGATTTCATTTTATTTATGGACTTTATTTTATCGTACCACTTTTATTATTTTACATGCGACACTTGCCCTAAAGTGCCTTTTCTTATATATACCGCTCACCTAGCATTGGGTTCCCACTTTTCCCTCTTTGGTTCCCTGCTAGGTGCGTTTAGATAGATTAGATTAGATCACTGCATTTAATATATTGACTTTGGTTCCCTGCTAGTTCTCCGATCTGTTTCCGGCATCCCGGACTTCAGTTGCCCTTACATGCCCTACCCCCACGTCTGCAGACCGATGCGGAGAAACGAAGGCGTTCCATGCATACTGCGTGGAATGACCGACCAAGTAAGAAGCAAAGAAATTCACCACATTCAGTGGAAATCCCTGCTTGGCAAGCACCGCCAATAAAACATCATGGTTTATCGAAGGAAAGAATTGGATCAAGGGGCCCTGTGCATTTCTCTCGATTCCCTCTGGGACGCACTCCATGGAACGTATAACTCGGCCTCTGGCCGGGCTCACGATCTATCTGATATCGGCCGTATCCCTCCTATGCCAGTGAGGGAGTGGCTTCCATTTTCCATGTTCGAACTCACTGAGGCTCTCTCGGCGTGTTCAAGCAGATCCGCGCCAGGCCCTGACCATATTGGTTGGGATCACTTGAAGTGGTTCATCTCCGAGTCAAAAAGCTCTGCTGCGACCTTCCTCCGGATCGCCAATGGGTGCCTCGAGCATTCCTATTGGCCCTCCTCATTCAAGGAGAGCAAGTCGGTTATCATTCCGAAACCGGGCAAGCCCTCCTACGCCACCCCCAAGTCATTCAGGCCAATTGTGCTCTTGAATACTCTGGGGAAGCTCATCGAGAAGATGATCTCGAACCGCATTCAGTTTGACGCGATCAAACATGATGTTTTCCATCCAAATCAGGTTGGAAGCGTTCGGCAGCGCTCCACTGAGGATGCTGGCCTCTACCTCACTCACATTACAAGTTCTTACATAGTAAAAGAACTTGTTTTCTACACTTGATAGCAGAAGGAAATGGTTTCTAACGCAATGGTTGGAAATTCTCCCACTGCTATAGTGACCCTGCATGGTTTCTGTATCTCAGCCATTACTGGGCCAATTTTTATGATCTTGGTATCAAAAAATTCGTAAAAATCAGGGCCTTCCTGGTCACGTGACCAGGTTGTTTTAGGCTTGTTAGATCCGCCTCATTTTTCTGCTTTTTTTGAGTATAAGATCATCCCAATCGGTTCAGATTTGAGCGTACTACATATTATTTACATATTTAATATGTATTTATTTAATAACAGTGTAAGTCTTCAGGCACTGCCTCACCCCAAAGTAAGAACTTGTTTTTGCCATGCGCAGCAATGGCCTCTGACCAAGTTGTGTGAGCGGGGTGGGCTAAGGGACTTAAAACGAGCGTCTTAGCGTTCGATCTGGCCCAATTCTTTCCCTCGATAAATCATGATGTTTTATTGGCGGTGCTCTCCCGGCTTGGTTTTCCACCGAATGTGGTGAAATTCTTTGCCTCTTACCTCGTGGGGCGTCACACGATACTGCGTGTGACGCCTTTACATCTCCGCCTCGGTCTGCAGACGTGGGGGTAGGGCAGGGCTCTGCTCTCTCTCCCGTTCTGTCGGCTTTGTGCCTGGTGCTGATCATGCGCCTCTTCGAGCTGCACCCTGATGCGTGCTGGCTCCTCTCCTATGTCGACGACGGTACACTGATCGTACAGTCGAAGTCGCTTGACATAAATTGTTTGCTCCTCAAAAAAGCTTACAAGGTTATTTTCGAACTTTTTACTAAGTTCGCTCTCGTCCTCGAGCATGACAAGTCGGAGATTTATCACTTTGACAGGTCGTTCTCGGATTATAACCCTCCGATTGATCTGGGCTTCGCCCCGTACACCGGAGCCACTCCCCTGAAACCCAAGCCGTTCTGGCGGTACTTGGGCTTCTTCTTTGATCGTAAGCTCACATTCCATGAGCACGTTTGCTTTTACTCGACCAAGGCATTCTCATCAGTTCAGGCTATGCGGATGCTTGGATCATCTACTAAGGGTCTGGAACCGCACTCCAAGCGGCTTCTGTACCGCTCTTGCGTGGTGCCCATAGCCACTTATGGGTTCCGCTTATGGTACTTCGACGGCGCTAAGTGTAAGGGCGCCGTGAAGCTATTGAGCCAGATGCAGCATAAGGCTGCTCTCTGGATTACCGGGGCGTTCTCGACGTCCCCAGGCCCAGGTGTGGAGGCCCTTGCGGGTCACTAGTGGCTACCACTTTTTTTCAAATAACTTAGGCTCAAGCCTGCAGCTCCATATCTATAATGCCTAGGTTTTTATGAAAGGCCTTTCATTAATATGCCTGTTCTTTTCTTTCATTGCAAATTTCATACCTTTCATTGCGAATTTCATCCCTTTCATTGCGCATTTCATAACCTTCTTGGACGATTTCATTGATGATTTCATTGCTTTCTCTTTGCGATTTCTTGACGATTTTATTCTATTTCCCTAGCAATTTCATATCATAATAAATAAATGCTGTCTTTGTTATTTGATATGATTATGTAATGTGATCACATGACTTACAAAATGTGTTGAAGCAGGCGAGCGTGGGAACACGTGAGGCAGCGGAGTGCCAAATATGAGGAACTCAGTGTAAAGGACAGATGAGCTATGAAGAGCTGAAGTCCGGAGTGAGTAACTGATGATATTGTGAAATGACTATATACTTGCCTGAAGTCCGGAGTGAGTAACTGGGGACTTCTGGCAACTAGCTAAGCCTTTATATATGAAAATGAGCAATATACCCAAATGGGGAAAGAAGTGATAAGAATCTGATAAAGATCAAATGAAGAACTACATAAATGAAGTGTGTTCTGATAAGGATCTAATCTAATCTGATAAGATAAGATAGAAAGAATAGAATGTTATGGAGAGTGGGAAAGCAGCTTTAACACACCCCCCTGATCTGGACAGTCTCCAGAACACAAGAAAAATAACACAAGAAAAATTGGCCTAAGGCCTAAGACCCATTCGTTCTCTGCAAAATGCAACTTTGGAAGATGAAAGGGGTTTGGTAAGAAGGTCTGCCACTTGTTCATCTGTTGAGATGAAGGATGGTGAAATAAGTCCAACAGCAACAGCATCCCTGAGCCAGTAAAACCGCAAGTCCAAGTGCTTCATGCGCCCATGGTGTTCAGGATTCTTGGAAACACTGAGAGCACCCTGGTTGTCAACATTACAAGTTCTTACGTAGTAAAAGAACTTGTTTTCTACACTTGATAGCAGATGGAAATGGTTTCTAACGCAATGGTTGGAAATTCTCCCACTGCTATAGTGACCCTGCATGGTTTCTGTATCTCAGCCATTACTGGGCCAATTTTTATGATCTTGGTATCAAAAAAATCCTAAAAATCACGGCTTTCATGTGGCATGTGTATCCAGGGTTGATTAGGTCATGTGACCTGTTCACACGACCCAAAAAGCGCAAATTTGTGTAAATTTACACTTAAAACAGATTTCAGTGAGCTAGATATACTAAAATATGTTACCCAGACCAATTTAGAATAATGTACAAATATTTACATATGTTTTTCAATGATGTCATGGTGTCCAAATCTGGCAAACAGCCAGCTTAACTCAGTAAAAATCGCAAAATTGGTGTTAAACTGACTGGATAACCCATGAAAGACACACCAAACATTGCAAAACATGACCAAATGACTTGAATATAATGTTCTAGATGCTTACATAATCAAACTCACAGCAGAACTTTGTGCAATTGCCTTGGAATCAGTTGATGCACCAAGTGAGACCAAAATATTCTCAGGGATATGTCATGTGATATGTGTGCACAGACCATCTCTTAGGTAAAAAAACATCATTAGTATTTTTATTTTATTTTAATGCCTTTAAAATCTCTTAAAATGGCTTATTTACTGTGTATTTCAAACAATATTCCGCATTTGGTAAGTCACATGAAAATGTGACAATACATATGTGACACCATTTTATAGCCCTGATTTTTCTGATAATTACACACTTTATTTCAAGGCAATCTGATAAAAACTAAGCGACGTATGAATTAATCTTGTTACAAGTTCTTACGTAGTAAAAGAACTTGTTTTCTACACTTGATAGCAGACACTACTGCAGTGGGTCTATTTTGAGGGGGGTCAAAATATGGGATAGACCGTTCAGATTTTGACCGACGGCAAATTGGGGTCAGAATTTTCCCTTTTGATGTCAGGGAAAATATGGGCAGAAGGCTAGAATTTGCGTGTATTTTGAACTGGTCGAGATTGGGCACATGGCTCACCAGCAAGAGAATGGCAAAACTACCTATTTTGCAGCTATTTCACCTTGCTGAATAATTGTGCCTTTGATGATGTCAAAATGCAGGACCAAACCTGAGGTTTTACCGGGTGTTTTCTTTTCAGGAAATTCCCTAATTTAGAACAGATCAAAATGTGTTCCTTTACTGGACATTTTAATTCGTGCAAAAGAGTTCATTTTGGCAAAATTTTTGACCAAAGTTTAAATACCTCATCTCAGCTAAGGCAAAATCTATCGCGCGATGAGCGTGTCGCATCGTTGCCGCTGAGTGACCTGCGACCCGCTCAGTGTCACAAAGTGACCAGTTTATTACGGTGTCACAATCATTGACCAACGACTTCGTTTCCCTTCCCGTGCTCGCTCTCAATACCAGGACGCTGAAGGCCTGACGCGCTGAAATAACATCTTGACAACATTGATCTGTTTGTTCTGTCCTCGTCTTAGATTTCCTTAACTCGAGCGCGCTTTGATGGACTAGGGCTCACATCCGGAATGAGGGAATGGGCGTCATCCCAGTTGTTTGTGTCGTCAAAGGTTGATGGGCCAGGTTCAAAGTCGGGGTGCGTAGACTTTCGAGCATTTTTTTTCGCCATTGGCGGAGCACTCATAAGTTCCTTCTCCTAGTCACTTTTACACTGCGGCTGCTGTGCCCGTTATGAGAGAATGCTCGAAGGCGACCCCGACCGACTCGTTTGGCCGAAAAACGACCACCCCCAATTTTGCGAGGCACCAGCCGTCGAGGAGTTGCCTGGATGACGAATCCAGTTCGCAAGCTAGAAGGGCCCGTCACGCCTTGTCAACCTCTTCCAGTCTCTCGTTAACAAGCCTAGACAGTCAATTCTGTCTTCTCGGACTACATTGGTTCTCACACCTCTAAAGCCACTCCCACTAGCAGTTCGCACAAGACTTCACCATCGGACGGTACTACATGTTGAAGCAGCCTCCCTCTTACCTCCAAATAATGACACTTATATTCCTACTTACAGGTATCCGCCCGGTCCTTGCCAAAAGTAATCCTCTCCAAGCAATCAGCAAACAGATCCTAACCCCAGCACCTCGACTCAACGCAGGCAGCCGGAGTGCCTTACAAGCCTCCTAGTACAATGATGGGGATGGAGGTGCTCATAGAAGGGGACGAGGATGGGCGGTTGACGTCACGCATGGAGTCTCTTCGACCTCAACTACCCGCAGACTACATGCACCGCCACAGACATTACCAGCAAAAGTCGAAGCTGTCGTCCAGGGTCTCGTCTCACCAGGCGAACGAGCAGAGGCACTCAAGGATATACTTCCTTAGTGCACCTCCACCCACCTTGAACTCAATCTCGTCCGGTTAATTGGTGAAAGCGAAAGGCGACTGGGCCCTCGGGTCGAAGTGCGGTTTGGCCGACGAAGAAAGAAAGGGCGAAAACTCTCCAGGCAGCTTCCAAACCACGGTTCGACCTCTTCGAGTTTAAGAAGGTCAGCATTATGGACGACTATGAAGATCCCATTTTCGAGTACCTCGACTTCGTTAAGGGCATCGCCGACTCTGAGGGTCTCCTTCTCAACATCTCTCGTAAGACCCCCTCAAGAAGACCATGGATCTCTTTGGCGAGATCACCCAGGACAAGGACAACTTCGCCAAATTCTACAAGACCTTGGGCAAGAGTCAAGCTCAGTGTTCATGAAGATGCTCAGAACCGTAGCAGCTCGGCGGGTCCCTCAAGGGTAGGTGGCAACATATTCAATATTTACGTAAATATAGATCGACCAATTTTTTGTAGACCACATCACTCGCATGCCAATATCTACTACGACGAGAAGGCTCGCGAAGCCAAAGCTGTCAAGTACAGCAACCCTTGCACAACAGTCAAGGATGCTTTCGCAGACAAGGTCGTCGTCTCAGCCGTATCATGATCACCACTCTCCTTGTGTTCTATCGCCGGACAATTTGGCAGGTCATCAAATAGGGAGCGTGTCATGAAGGCGCAAACCCTCCGTGATTTCTCGGTGTCGTCATGCATGGCGTCCAAGACGACTCCGGACCTCGACCGCCCTTTTCACCTCCGGCTTCACTCTTGATGACCCACATCGTTCGTATTGACAGGATAATGGTGTAAGTTTTTCGTTCGTAGTCGTATGACCCACAGCTAACAACTACCAAAACGACTTCTTTCATGTTCCCAATATCAACACTTCTTGGCGACATCAGACGTACATACCATGGACAGGCAATTGCCTTCCTTTATCCGAACTGAACGAAGGATCTGGAGGTCGTATGGAAGGGAACGTGATGCACAAACGCATAGATGCAAAAATCTAAACGACCGTTCATGGTGGATATTGGAGATAATTGACACCCACTGAGAGGGGGGTGCTGTGAGTTAGAGTGACGGCGGGAGGGGTGAAATTGTCGGCAATACCAACTGGCTGTTTGTTTCACGGTGAGTCACTTGCTCTGACTTCGTTCTTGGGTTTCGGACTGACCTACACGCAGTGACGATGTATCCTGCGGGTTGGGGGGTGTAGGTGTCGATCAGGAGTCGAGGAGTGGGCGGGCGGGCGACGGCAAGGAGTTGGGTGTTGACCATTGAAACATCCTAGTCCCGAGCTCGAGGTGGGTTGAAACTAAGATGAGTAAGGATTCAATGAGGGTAGGAAGTGTTCCTTACCAACTCATGCCTATCAAAGGGCATGTACTTTCCGACCACCATTTCACAACATTTTTCTTGATGTAACCCACTGTGACGCCATGCCAGCCATCTTTGCCGTCGTCCTCCTGGGCTGTTTACCCAATTGTTAGGCCAGATGGAGCATTTCACAGATGTCAAAATCACAGAACATAGGTATTAGGTTCATAATCATATTTGTGAATCTTGCTACAAACTTGAATGGAATCTGTTTTGAAGTACTTAAGAGTTATGCCGAACAAAGCTAGCAGCGCTAATATGAACCATGAACCCTGGTCCATGGTCGATATCATCATTCAGATTCCTCCTGATTAAAATCCTGGTCAGTTATCTTTGTCATTGTCTGGCGAGTCACTTACACCGCTATCTGTGGTGGCATAAAAATCAACATCTTCCTCTCTAATAGCGCTTTCTCCATGTATTTGATTTGGTTCACGCCGGTGAGTAACAGATGTTATGACATGAAAGAGATTCCACCGGCTTGGTGAGTAGCGGGTAATTTCTTCATCAGGCTTCTTTAATTCCAGTAAAACATTTTCTCCAAATGACCAAATGGAAGATATGGGGCTAAATTCATCCCGACCATGGCAGAGGTATACCCTCTCAAGAGATGGGAGCCGGCCTTGAGACCAATCTTCAACAATAGCAATTTCAGGATGGGTGAGCGCATCCCATTTTGGGTCCATAGGGTCCTCGTACAGAGGTAGATAAGTGCTCAAGGCTAAAACCTTGAGGCTGATGGATAGAGACAACATTTCTAGCCATTGTGGCTTATACCAGGGATATAAATGACTTGGGGCTTCCTAAATCTATAAGATTAACATAGATAGAGAGAAGCAATTAGTCTATTCATACCTGAGTCATCCTTGGTCTGTATTTTATACGTAGGACTTCAAGTTTGGCCAGTCCTTCTCTCCAAGTTAAGACATCGTCTAGAAAGTCTTCACGATCTGAGTCGCAGTCAAGATTCAGCTGGACTATACCAGACACTGCAAATGCTTTGCAAAAATGGGCTGACACAGCAGAATTTGAAGGCATGACCAATTCTAGGAGATGCAGGGAGCCAAAACTGATCCCAAAGGGCCCAAGCCAGTTGTGGAACTCGAGAGCCTTACTTGCATATTCAGTAATAGCCGAGTCCTCTGAGAGGTGCCTGCACTCTTGGTGCAGTAACATTTTTCGAAGGAATTTACTTGATTTCTCTGGATGGCGGAGAAACTCTTCATAGCAGTCACTGTCTTTCTCGACGTGTTTGACGAACTGGACTAAAATATCCCTGACCAACTCGGGGGGAACTGTAATAGAGTATACTTGATATTAGCTGATATCCTTGCAAGTAGAGAATCGGAATCCTTACATCCGTCAGGAAATTCCTTAATTTGACATCCTTTGTCCACAACTGGTGGCCTCACAGCTGGCATCGTAGAGGAAGGTTTGCTCTCAGGCTTCAAGTTTGATCAGCAGCCTGGGCCGAACGTGTGATTCTCAACCTACCCACGCACCCTGTGCAGCGCGCGGCTGTGTAGAACTATGCTGTCACCCCATACCTAAAAACGAGTGCCCGGGCCATCAACGACCCTAAGAAAGCCATATGGATGATAATAAGTGAGGTGCGTTCAAATGTGAGGTTGTGATCCTCACAAGCAGAAGGAATCTGATATTAATATATGAGAATTTTACAATTAAGTAACAGGAGAAAGATTAATTTAAACTATAAATTGATAGCTTAGTCGTGGTTTTTGCTCAAGAGCGGCCCTCTGCGCCGCAAGCTTGTTCCGAGACTTGTCCGACGTCGATTGCTATCGTGTGCCGCCTGTGAACCATATCGACAAAGTCAACATTTACGCGGAAGGCCGGTAGGTGAGCCAGATAGGCGGGCTTAAGGATGGCGAGGCGAGATGATGCCGAGAGTTGCGAGACGACGTCGGTGGTTGGTGAGCAGAGCGATCAAGTAAAGTGACAATCCGTTCAACATGAGAGGTGACTTTGTGCGGTCGTCACAACTTTGTCGGCCTCTGCCGAGGGCCGCCGCTGGCGTGGACTGTCCGGGCGTGGCGTGGTAGGTCGGAATCTCGAATTCCGGAACTCATTGGACTTAGCGATAACATGGTGAGGAAAGATTTGTCTGCAAAGAAGAGAGGCTTAGTAGGTGTAGTCACGGAGCAAATTAGGGCTTACTTATTCCACCATTTTAGCAGGCCGCTTCTGGGCAAGAGGACTGTCAGCGTCCTCGAAGAGGTCAATGGCAAAGTTGTAGAAAGCATGGAACCCATTGCGAAATGTCCGTGAGGTCTGAGACAAGCTGAAACAAATCAGACTAAGCAAATTACAGAGTTTCTTGCGAACTTGTCTTTAAACCCTATGTGCAGGGCCGTCTTCATTCTCCTTTTCAAATGCCTCAGATGTGGGGAGGTAAAAACGGCAGAGTAGGTCTGACAAAAATTGTTCAATAACCCCGTAATACTGCTGACAAAATAGTACCTTTACAAGGAGAGAATTCTTCCCCGGATCTCTTTGTCAAGCAAGGAAATAGTCCTCACTTACGTTGAGTACGCCTCCGCGAATGTCAGCTCGGACACTAATACATGTTCAGTAATAAGTATTTCAAAGGTCAGAGTGAAGCTTACCGCTCATCATCCTAGCAATGTTCAATCGATGATAGCAAGCAACCAGTGAGGTGATGAAGTCCACAGCCTTGTACGAGGCAAACTTCCTATCCATGCCATGAAACGTCAATGAATCTCAACCACGCAGGCATTCAGAAAGTAAACTTACACTTGCCGATCCTCATCACACTCAAACGCGGTGTCCTCTCCTTCGACTTCTGCCTAAAACCGGCGATCTGCTTGGTCAATGAGATCGTCAATCTACTCAAAGGGGTGATGGGTCGACGGATACCACGCCCAATAGTGACAGCATTCCTACAAAATCAGTCACTGGAGAACTAAAACATAACAAAACGAAATACATAACATACAGTGATTTTTTGGCCTTGACACCTGAGATCTCGTCAAGTTCTTGCTGCTTAGCTTGAAGACGGTGCTGCTTGGAACAGGTTCCGGGGACGAGCTTGGCTGAGTAGACATGTTAAAGTATGTGATGTTTTCTTTAATACTCACTGTAGCTTATACCACAGCCAGGCGACATGGACAGCGGCCTCCACTATCCAGTCGTCATCACCACCATCCCTCCGGTTGAGTCACCCGGTGCCCCGGTGGATACGATCAGAGGTCCTGATTATTCCAGTCGTCGCCGTTTACGTCGCCGTTCACTTCGTATCGTAACAGCTGTTGAAACGTTGGATGCGGGATGTGGAAGGAAGTTGTAGAGGCATTATGTAAAAGGCGATGAGACACAGAGGTGAAGAGGGAGGGTCATCAACGCAGCGCAGGAGAGGTGGAGGGAAGGAAGTATGTTCCCGAGTTCAAATGGGCTGTACCTGCACCCCTCGTTTGGCGAGCTGCATCCTGTGCCTGCATGCATGCCAGTGAGGGAATCAGGTCGGCCAAGCGGAGTGGGGAATCGACGACGAAGTTGAGGCTAATGATGGGTGCCGTAAGCCGCGCCGGACTTATCACCCAAGACACAGCCACATCCCTGTCTTGTCAAGTCACCAAATCTCCTCGAAACCAAAACCATCGAGCAGCTCTCTTCACAGTTGGTGCAGTGGATTTTGTTCTTGCGCTTTATGTATATCTTTGGGAGGCTTTTTCTTTGTCTCTGATCTCGCCAAACACACTCGACCGCTTCAACACCTATCATCAAGTAAAACTCACTGCCGCCAAATCTTTATCTCCGAGTCAGCAACCAGTCAAGAACCAACCGTATTCGAACCACACCAGCCGTTTCCAGACGAGGGTAGCTCTGGTCATTGAGGACTACGAGGAATATCGAGCCAGTGTCAGGTTTGCAGGTGCCTTGGTGATTTTTTTCTCTCATTGACCACATATGCTAAAGATTAATTAGGTCTTCGTCCAGCTCAGGTCCGCGTTATCTTCGACCTTCCATCGCAATTCGGCAAATTTGCCCATCCGCTTGCATGCATCCTTCATCCACACAGGTTCTTGACGCTGAAGCCACACGGCCATTTGCTCAATATAGTCACGTTTGTTGCTGGCGCGGTATGGCTCGCAATTTCAATTCCGTAACACATTCGCGACGTAACCAAGTGCACCACCTCTCAGTCATCCACCACCCCTCGGGCCATCCCAGCAAAATATTACCCTCGCTCCAGTATCAATTCCTGATGGGTCATCGCGAAAACGGACGGCCTCCGACGACTCTGGCAGGGCCTCAAAACGTACACAAAGGTCAAATACTGAGAATGCGGGGCCAGCAGCTACAGGGTGTGTACCCTCCCGACCCTCACGAGAAGCCCTTTCTGGTGCTCCAACTATGCCGCCCCCACCCACCAGCCATGTTTTACCACGTCAGAGCCAACGCCAGCCAGCCGTTCCAAATAATATTGCAGGTATCGGCCCTTTCACCCCTCCAACGGACGTCGCAGATATTCAACACCCTGGTGTTTCTGGTGTCGGGCTTGGCTCAATTCTTCCTCAAGAGAAGAAAAACAGAACGAAGGCAACGGATGTCTGTTTTTTTGTTAAACGACCGCTTTCAAAAGACAAACCGACTTCACTTGGCCCACCTTCGCCCCCGGATTCAGAGCTGCTTTCTGAGAGGCCGAAGGATGCTGAGTTTGTTGCTTGTCGTCTCTGTTCGTAAGTTTTATTTGTCTTTCTCTCGTAATGCAAACCAGCTTCTGATTGTAAATTTAGTGGAAAGGCTTGGACCGTGTGGAAGTGCTGCGAAGGTGAGACGAAAAGCATTCGAATGCATTTACAGGAGAAGCTTTGGGACGTGTCTCAAGAGTTGGTGATTTCCAAGAAGCTCAAAGGTTGGAAACAACTCGTCGATGGAGCGCGCCCATCCACTCTTCGCAGTCAATCTGCTCGGGAACCATTCACGTTGGATGGGTTGTATGAGAGGTTGATAAAGTGGATTGTTGTCCACGATCATCTGAGATATGTTGGTTCTTGTTTGAAAATAGGCAGAGTTACTAAACAATCATGATCTGTAGTCCCTGAATGTTGTTGACTATCCAGAGCTTCGAGACCTCTTCCTTTATATCAGTCAAAACCTTACCGACCGCGGTATCCCACACCGCACCCGCATTACTGAACTCATTGTAGAAGCGTTCCAACGAGAGTACAAGGCGATGGTTAGGGAGATTCAGGTACAATGGCCTAGCTTTCAAGGTTTTTAGCAAACTTGTATACTGATTTCGTCATCTAGAACTCGTTAGGGCGTACATCGTATATAGGCGACGTCTGGTCTCGCAACAATTTAGAATCATATTTCGCTATCACCAGGCACTACATGATCATGGCACTTAATGGACATCTAGAACTACGGAACCGATTGGTTGGTTTCCGGTGCATACACGGTTCCCATACTGGAGAACACCTTGCCGAAGTTTTCTTCCGTGTACTCGAGGAACTGGGAGTTCTCGACAGGGTAACTTTTGTTTGCCCTATTCTTTTTTACGGAGCCTGATCATTACGACTCTAGATTGGCACGATCACTCTTGATAATGCCTCAAACAACAACACTATGATGGAATCTCTCTCTGAACGCCTCGCTGAAAAGGGAATCGAGTTTGATAAAGACGGAAACCGAATTCGAAAAGCCATGCTTCTCATCGTAATCGGCTACGCTTAGGCCATTCCGTACAATATTCCTTATGGCTACCGTGCAGCCCTTACGGGTGATGTTGTTTCAGCCGGGAAATATTAGAAAAGATTATCGAGGAAGGTAATGCGAATGGCACTTTTGACCTTCGCGTCTTGACACTGCTCAGAGATGTGGACACAAGTTGGTCCTCTACTTTTCTCATAATGCTTGAGATGTATTTAGTAAGTTTTCATTATTTTGTTGATATTCAGTCGTCGTTTCAATTCTGATTCAGGCTGTCAAACGTCTTCTTGAGTGCCCTGAGCTCGGAGACGCTACGGGTCTGGATGAAACTCAACTCAAGGTTCGGCAAGATATTCGCATGTTTCTCAATGTGTTCTATACAGCCCAGAAAATTGTTTCCGCAGAGCAAACACCAACGCTTTCCGTTGTCATTCTCGTTTATGAAAGGCTTATTGGAATTCTTGAAGATTTCAAGCGACATGTCCCACATATTTCGTATGCAATTTCGGCATCATTGATATACTGAGGGAATACCCCAAGAATTCGTGGTCGAACGACGTTTATGCGCTTGCGATGTGTATGTCCTCCTTGACCTGTTTTGAAGTTGATTAACCGTCGCAACTTACATGATTTCTAGATGCTCCAACATCAGCGAGGCATTCAGGCCGCAAAATTGACTATCCCTACTTCAGCTGGCCGTTGCATTGTGAAGGTCCCTTCTCATGTGGCGCGTACGCAAGCAGCTGGGCTAGCGCAGTTGAATGCTCTCGCAAGGTCATTATCATCTGACAACCTCAACCGCGACCGCGCAGATGGGCAAAACTCTACGCCGGCGTCCTCGGGCTCTATCCCGGCACCTCCATCGAAAGCTGAGCAAGAGGCTTTGAACCTTTCGGCTGTCCGTGAGGAGTTACGGCGATGGACCTCCTCAGGAATGATCAACAATGATCAAGAAATTGAAGAGTTTGATCTCGTAAGGTTTTGGCATGCGAGTATTCACGAATTTGTTCCATTCTTTCTGCTTTTTGCTTGCTTAGTCTACTTATCTTGTCTATCAGAGCAAGAAACATGAATATCCGATTTTGTACAAGATCGCCCTCGACGTCATAGGGAGACGTTCTGGTGACTCGGAATTATACGTGCGACGCCTTCCACCTCATTGACCACAGTGACTGTATGCGCCACCTCACAAAACATCGATGCGGATGAAGGACCCCGTCACCAGCGCCTCCACTACGCCATGCCACCATTACTGCCACTTCCACAACATCAACGTGTTAATGCATCCCGCCTCCGCCTCGCATCCTCCTGGCCCGTTAAGTACGCCATAGACTGTACCAGTATTGTAGTCTTCACATTTAACTGGTAAAAAAGTTTAAGATTCATAAATATAACGGTGCACAGTATGTACAGTACGTAGAGCAAAACTTCAGACCTGACTGAGGATGGGTTTTGCCGTGAGAAGCAGCAGTCTACAAACCATGTAATTTTAAGTATTTATGATATTATCATTCACTTCAGATTATTAGTTGGAAACTCAGTCCAAAGCCCTGTCCAGACCATAGGCATCGTCTTCCCAGCCTTTCATGTCGAGTGGCCGGAAGCTGCCCGTAAGCAGCTGTTGTCCGGGATTTGTCTCTAAAAATCTACTTTTGGTGAGACAAGCCCGAATTTAGAGGAGCTGACTGAGCCTTACCGGAGCGGTCCACGAATATACTTGCCCTCTTCAGAGGCTATAAGCTGTATTTCATCGTCACCATAAGGGGATGGGCACCCCTTCCACAAGGTAAGAAGACAACGTGTACTGAGACGGTATGTATCAGCTTACTGAACAAAAGTCTCCCAAGCAATCAAGCATAGAGCCAGCGTAAAGAGGATGACGGTGGAGCCGCCGGCCTGCTTGAGCCAAAGGCCATGGTCCTAAAGATACCCTATGACAATATTCTTGTCTTGTTAGAGATAGACATACCATTCAAGCGGTTGTTCTGTGAAAAGCATTAACTGAATTGGGGACACGGATAATAGAGAAGCAATAATTACAAGTGATGCAACCGACTTTGCAATTTTTTGAGCAGTCCAGCTGGGACCATATGGGATAACCCAGGCAATGTCATAGTCGCTGGATTGAAAATCAATATTCAGTTGGCGTCCTGGACCAGCAGAAACAGCGCCTAGAGCAAGGACAAGCTTCCAAGGATAATGTAGGCAGTTTCCCAGTATTGCATCCTTGAAATACAACCGTTCCAGAACTAATAAGCGAGCAAGACCATTTGGGCGCTTAGGCGACGGACAATGAAAAATCTTACAATCACATGTCAAGTTTGAAATATGACCGAAAACTGTTCAACGTACCAAAGGGTCGATTCTTTGGCGTAAAAGAGAAGGTAGATAGACTTCATAGCCACGTTCTGCATATTTTGCCAGGCGCACTTCATACGAGGGAGACCTTCTTGATAGATCCACAGTATTGGCCTGTCGAATGCAAGAAGCCAGACCCCTTGGATTGGACCACACACAATGACCTTTGTAACATAATGAACCAGTGATACATTTTCTTTTTTCAAAAAAAGGAATAAAAACCTTACCATCGAAGGCAAAACAGGCTGAATCAACATCAAAACCTGCTAGTATTTCTGCTGGAGAGAGGTATAGCCTCAGAATAATTTGTATTGGTCTGGCTGGAAAGAGCGCTGCTGATAGTGAGAGAAGCGAAAATATAGTATTAAACAATGACATACTGTGGATAGAAACAACATTTGCTTTACGGACACAAATAACTTTCCAAGGCACAGTGGCATCAATAATTTCATAAAGTTCGACCATCTTGGCTTTTGCCTAAAAGTAACGGCATCAGTGCGCCATCCCCAGTAGAAAATATAATCAAAAAAAATTTACCTGAGTTGCATTTAGTCCATATAAAAAGAGATCGATGTCAGAAGCTGCAAAGGTTGACTGGTATCGCCTGTTTTTTTGTTGTAGCGTGGCATTGCCTTCAAAAGGTTCCAGGCAAGCTAAGACAGAGCCGCCAGCAGCAACAACGTTATGCCAACATATATTGTCGAGTATGCCATGGGTAAATAAACGCCAATTATGCTTGAATTCGTCTACAGTCGGCACAATGGAGAGGCTTCCTTGCCTTTTCCGAAGATGGGATGGCAATGGCATAATGAAGTGTTCGTCGTGAAATTCTCCCAATGGCCGTCCGATTACCTTCCAGACACCTGGAATCTGGGCAAAAACGTCTAGCAGGCCGATGAATGGGTTTGCAAGCTCAGGATGTCCACGATCTGTGGCGAAAATTCTTCTAAGGTTTTCTTCGTTGTCGATAGCAAGTTGTAAGAATGGGTCCAGTGTTTGGTCTGCTGGGAGAGTGAGAACAGCTTCAAGGAACGGTTGTAGGATGCTTCCTCCCAGAACTGTTTGATTAGAATCGGAGAGGGAAATGGTGGGACGGGGGGAGGTTGGTGAACTTAACACTTCGAAGTTCAGCCATGCGAATAATCGTTGAAGGCGTAGAACAAAGTATTGCAAGCACATAATTTGACGATCGATGAAGCAGAGTAACAATCTGGACAGTGAAGCGTCCGGGTAGCGGCTATTTAAAGTTTTCATTTCTGTACGTGTGTGTCTAAGCCGTAAAGTGACTTGACTGGTGCCTGTTAACTTGGCCAGAACGTCGCCGACAGATGTCAAATGCCCTGGAGTGGACGGGTGAACTGCAGTACTGGAGTAGCTGTCACTAGGCGCACAACCAGTTTTTGAGAGAACAAAATCTAAGCCTTCGGAAATAATTGGTAATTTGGAGTGTGGCGTCGGTTTTTGCGCCTGAGCCAATTTAATGAACTGCCCAGCCCATGTGATGTCATCCTGGGATTTGGACTTTCCGTCGTCCAGTTCAACAGTCAGAGTGGACAGCTTGACGGGTACGACACATCGCGATGAGTCTGGTCAGTTGCAATTAGTTCTAGATATGAAAAAAACGGCATTTTGTATACTCAACTTGAGCACTTTTCTTTTGACGAGTGGCAAGGTCCGAGTCTGAGTCTGAAATGGCAAGGAAATCGAGCACAAAAAAGGTCCGTGAGCGCTCACTCGCTGTAGCGCCTTCACCAGGATGACTGGCTAGCCAGCGCCGAAGGGCCTACGTACTTGGTTCTGCACCAAAGGAGAACAGGCCCGAGCACTACAGCTAGCGCTGTTGACTCACTTGACTGCAGGTGCCGTGGAACAGTCAGGTGAGCTGCAGCTGCGAGACACGCCCATACCATACATGCCAAGCCTGACGTTTGAAGCTCACCCAGTCTGCAGCTCAGAGTTGACATAATGGGACAATTCACCGACATAATGGGGAACCTGCCCCGACAGACAACAAGGTACCAACTGTTGGTAATTAATATTATAAGTATGGTCCTGACCACAGGTCAAGATGCGACCACCAGTTACATAAATAGCAACAAGCTAGAAACTTGACTCAACTTGTTGTTTCCCCTCCTACTGCTTTGACTTAACGGCTACGCGCTTGACAAATGACCTTGAAAAGATTCTGGGATTTGATTCAGCTGAGAAACGTATGCATACGTCCCATGACGCGCCTGATGCTTTTATAACACTTTTTACTAGGGCTACTTTCTAAGGGCTAAGCTCGATGGCCATCAGGGTCCTATCAATTGTTTAGCTTTTATTGGAGAACTTGAGCTTCTCATTAGTGGAGGTAAGTCTGTATGTCTTTTGTTGTTCTTCTTGTCTATTTCTCCAATGAACAGGCGATGATGAATGCGTCCATGTCTGGGATCTGAAAACACTTTTGTGTATCGACACTCTGACTGATTCCGGGGGCCGTTGGGGGCAAATAACGTGCATAATTTGGATTAGCGGAACACACAACGGCTTACTGTGCTTGGGAACTGGCCGAGGAAGACTGGTCATGTTTCGACGAAAGCGAGTGAGTTCTTATTTCTTTATTATTGGAGCTGGACAACTGATCAGTGAGCAAGCAGAGTCACTTTGTTGAGGTCTCAGATTCTCAAATCTTTGAAGCAGGCAGCAGTATTGAAGCCATCAAGTTTGACCCTAATCAGCAGCGTCTGGCCATCGCCAGCCACAATGGAAGCGTGAAGATGTTTCGTTTCAACAAAGAAGGTACGGCATTTGGGTTTAGAGGGTAATTTTGATGTGACGCAAATTCCAGGAAATTCTCCTACCCCGTTGATTGAGTTGTGGACTGTTAACCCAAGCCAAGCAATCCCGCGTTCTCTTCACTTTTTAAACAGCGGAGAAGACCTAGTAACCTTTCACCTCGAATCTGGAGAAACGTAACATCTTCAGCTTTCATTTACTGCTGATGACTGACTAAAGAACTAGATTCTATTACGACTCTCAGACCGCAGCTTTGAAACACTCGAGGACCATGAAAACTCCAATGTATGCATTTCCTTTTGCTTCATCTGCTCAAAATTGACATCGAGAGCGATAGTGGCAATGTTGACCTTGACGAGATGGAGAAGAATCTCGTTGTTGACAACATAAACACGGGATTCCACATCTACCCTACGGGTCGCTCCATTCCAACTTACTCCTTGGAAGTACCCACCACTCGGAAACATATCAGAGGAGTAGTGTTCTGTGAAAATGGGCTGTCCGTTGTCGGGGGCAGCGACCACGGAAAAATCTATATTTTTAACCTCAAGGCTCCTCAGTTCAACCAAGTTATGATGCAGGGAAGTCAGACAACTCTTGTTCAAGCAATAGCTGTAAGTTAAATTTTTCATTTATCTGGATTGACGAGAAATACATTGTCTGTCTAGTCTCAAAGCTTTGAAGAGCGTCATCTCATTGCCAGTGGTTCTTCTGACAATAAATCCCACATTTGTATATGGGAAAAACCTGTGAGTGATCCAACAGCTAGCTACCTTGCTTGAATTTTGAGGGCTGACTGACTACCCGGAAGACTAAACGCGCCTTGCAACGAAGAAAACGTGAGGAGGAGCGACGTGGCGAATTGGCCCTTTTGTTCACGCTTCTTGTCTTCAACTTTGCTCTGGCAATCACGTGGAAAGCCTGGTTTCCTGCATTTAAATCTGTTAGAATTTACTTTTCTTCTGCTGGGAAAGTGGCTTATCAGTACCTCCTACAGGAATTCAAAAAGTTACCCTCAAAGTTTCAAAACGGTATCAAGGATTTGAGTCCCGTTGCACCAACCATGGCCCTTACCCAGAGTACCGGTAGCAATAGCAAACTGGCGAAGGACATGGAGACTTTAGAAGACCGTATTCTGCGAAAGATCCTTCAAATGCCCCCCCATTTGGCCAAGCAAGATAACAAGTTGCAGATCAAGGATGTGGAACTTTTCCGAGGCAAACAGGACTGATAACTTTCGTTCGTAGCCAATGTACAATTTTTGCCAAGGAACAAAGACATTCACTTTCGGAATTTCATCACGTTATTCCGCACGCTCCAAAAATAAGGAAAAAGTTACTAACTTACGAGTTCTACGTAAAGGAGCGTAAAGGCTCATCGTCCTGACCCAGCCAAATTTTGGCCCGCGTTACGCTCATCTAGCCGCGACCTATTTTTAGTCCTGGACCCGCCAAAAATTTGGCTGGGTGTACATATATCATTCTACTTACAAACAGTAAACTAATACAATAATATTAACATATAAATAAAGTGTGATGGCGTGAGCAGTAGTTGTGGGGTCACGTCAACGGCGGCGTAGTCCCAACATTTGGCGTCATTCGCGACACCGACGTGGTAGGCTTCACGCTGACGTGGGGAGTGCGGCAGGGTGAGGTGGGCTGCACAATAATGCAGTGTGGTCACAATGGCCCTACACCCGCGCAGTCAGGTTCTGCGCTGATGTAGGGGCTGCTCTCGTGGTCTCGGCACATGCTGGTGGTGGTGGTAACGGAGCCGCAGCGGCACTGCAGACGACGTTGCAGTGGTGGTGGTGCCTGCCGCAACGCCATCGCGATGCCGTCGCGGTGTCGCAATTGCCCTACACTGGCGCGGTTGGTTTTCGCACCGATGTGGGGCTCCCTCGTCATCTGGTGCTGTGCTCGCGTTCTCGTTTGCCTCTTTGTACCCCCGCGCCCTGCGCAGTGGGTTCCCTGTTGATGTGAGCACAACGGCCATCGTCGCTGATGGGGGGTGCGGTGAGTTCCCGCTGATGCAGGGGTACTGAGTGTGCGATGGCCGTCGTCACGAATGGCGAGTGAGAGGGTCGAGGCACTGACCGGGGCCGTGTAGCCCTTACACCGACACGGTTGATTTCCTTGTCGATATCGGGTGTGCGCCATCTCATTACCTCCCCGTACCTCCACCTACGTGGTCGGCTACTCGTTGATGGGAGCGGTACCGGCCGTCGCAGATGGTGGGTTAATTGCCGTGACGTGACGATAAAGCGGGGGGGCACCGTACAGTCCAGAGGCGCTGAAAGGCGCTGCAAGGTGGTGCAGTGTAGGTTAGATGGAAAGCGGCAGTTGTTTTTCTTTGTTGCTCACCTGGTTACCCCTCCCCCTCGTCGCTTTTTCTTGCTGTGATGTGGAGGCGAATGCGGGTCCCGAGGAGCTGCTCGACGCTGGAATGGGGGGGTATCAGTAAGTTGTACAGCTGGGGTCGTTTTCTCGACGTACCTGCGTGTGGTTGTCGTAACGTAGGCAACGCGGAGTGCCGAGGGGCTGTAAGGTGCTGCGAGGTGGGTTAGTTGGACGGCGGCGGTCGTTTTCGTGGCTTACCTGGTGATTCTCCCCTCATTTCCCCCCATTTCCGGCCCACATCCCTCATTGGAGAGGAGGGGCGCTCGGAACGGTCCTGGGGATCGTGTCGGCCATGTCAAATGAGGCTAGTGGGACGGCGGACGGACGGCGGACGTGTCTCGTAGGAGGGGAGGAAAGGTGGTGGTTGGAAGGAAGAAAGTGACGCGACGCGGCGCAATCGACGAATCTCGAACTGTGGGAATTTCCTGGAAAAGCCAAGCCTGGAGGTTCACAAAAGCTTACGACCCGTCGCTACGGGCCGGGGTTCGCTTCGCTCACCCGGCTCGCTGAGCCTCGCTCGCCATGAGAAGAATTATTAATTGATTAATTCCGAAATCCGAATCCAACGTTCAACAACTCCTTCCACTCTCCCTCATCTCCTGTACATGTAAGTACTCTAGTCGATCTCTGCTCGCTTGGTATGTTCTATTGTTTTTATATTAATGCCTTCCTAGATCTTAAGACTTACTGTACTTTCTAGGAACAAATATTTCGTCCTCACCGCTCCCCAGGGCTGTGGTTCTCCACCTCCACCTCCGTCTCTCCCACTTCAAACTCGACGCCTCCACCTTCCCTGCGACCTCTGGAAGACGATGTCGTCTCTCCCCTCAATAGACATCTTCGCCGTCCTCATCTACCCTGCAGCTTTTTGACGACAACATTGTCGTGCAGGTCATGCCACCCGTTTGCCCCTGCGGCTTCTTGACGACGATATTGTCGTACACATGCGCACCACCCACGCCGTCCTGTCCCACATATTACCCTCGAGCTTGACACCTCCACAGTCTTTGTTTGCCACTGCAATCTTTCGACAACGAGATTGTCATGCAAGTTATGCGGACAACCCATCGCTTGCGCACCTTCAGTACCATCCCGTCCGAGACAGCGCCGACCTCAATCCATGAGGCGACTACCGCCCCGACAAACTGTGGCGTACGCCCACAAGTTGATGCCGGTCGCCATCGACGAGCATTCCTGAGGCCTCGCGAGGCTGCTACAACCTACCTGCGTAGACCCACGAACCTCTTGGCAGTTCACCGGCACCAAGCATCCACATCAGCCCAACCACCGGCAGGTCGCAAGCCAACGCCAACCTTCCATTATCCAACCTTTCGTTGACTGCTGTCGCCATCGACGATGGTTAGCAACCCGAATCGCCCCTTCCCCACGCCCCGTTACCACATCCACAACCGTTGACGACGCCCGCGAGCCCCGCGTCACGTCTCCTGCATGCCTAACCCATCCGACACCGTCTCAACGATCCCAAATCCCTGCCTCCGCACACGTCACTGCCAGCTTGCGCCACGTCACCACACATTTGCGATCCCCCGTGAACTGTATCCCTGCGTTTTCCGTCGACGTTGGTCGCTTATCATGGGCCTTGCCCAGTTTTGACCATCGAGCCCGACGCAGTCCTCAAACACTACCAACCCTCCCATCCCTGTGCTTTTGAGACGCTGTCCATTTCCGATGAAATGGGTGATATGTCATGGATGGCCAACAACACCACCACCGACGTCCGACTCTATCGTGAACTGTACCCATATGACGACGATCGCGGTACTGTCGCCACGACACCTTCCATTTCCACCAGTCTGGCAGTCTATTGTCTGCTGTGCTGTTCCTTTCAACGGCTGTCTCTCCTGTCACGAGCAACCACTTTTCAATCATGTCTCTTCTGGTGATGTTTGAGCACTGATCCATACCAAATCCCAACAGTCAAACCGTAGTAGATTGTCTTTCCAAGTTAGCCTTGTCATCATAAATAATGTTTCAATATATTACATTCAGTGTAATTCATTCAGTGCAATTCACCAATCCTCTAAACATGTCATATTGTCAAGGAAATAAGAAGCGGCAATTTATGTTAAAATTTAAAAGGGAAATGGACTCGTAAATGCCATGCAATGCAATGGCCTACAAAGCTAATTCTATTTCCGTTATCGTCGGTGTTCGAGTTCATGGGCTGAGGAAGAGGACAGATTGGAACCTGAAAGGAACCTGAAAGGAAGCCGAAACATCGAGCTACTGTTGGAGAAGAAATCGAAGAACCAGACTTACCGCAATATGACCGAGCAACTCGCTTGTGTGGAGGAGCCGGCGTTGTCAGCCTCTGCCGAGAGACAGCCGCTGGTGTGGACTGTCCGGGCGTGGCGTGATGGGTCGGAATCTCGAATTCCGGAACTCTTTGATGGGCTTCGTTCGTGCGGTTCGTGCGGTCCGAGTAGCGAAAGGTTAATGAGAAACGGGAAAATAATATGGCATGAACACGCAACCTTTCTCTTTCCCAGTGCCATTTGCGATGCTGGACCTGCTCGACACCTGAGTAACTTGATTGGTGCGTGGGGCTAAGAGATGAGCCATCAGATTAATTCAGACGGGAAAAAAAGATAGGAGTCTCTTTGTTTCCAGCACCTGCCGTGGCGTGCCCCAGTCCCACATCTCTGGGGGCTGTATTTCTGTGTCATTTTGAACCCATCTTTGACACAAGAAGATGGATGCGTATGTATGGACTTGATAACATGGGATTTACAGGTTATTCATGGATATCGATATCGGACGGAACAACGTAGCGGGCTAGACCGATATTCTTAAGACATTGCAATCACACAGAGAGTCTAGGGCTCACCAGTACTAGCCACCGACGTAGAATGAGTGGAGGAAGCAGTTATTTTGAACCCATCTTTGACACAAGAAGATGGATGCGTATGTATGGACTTGATAACATGGGATTTACAGGTTATTCATGGATCTCGGACGGAACAACGTAGCAGGCTAGACCGATATTCTTAAGACATTGCAATCACACAGAGAGTTTAGGGCTCACCAGTACTAGCCACCCACGTAGAATGAGTGGAGGAGGCAGGGGATGAAGGAGGTCATGGTGATGACACGCAACAACGCCTTTTGAAGTGCTGGAGGCGGTGACTGCAGTAGCTATGCAGCGCGGGACACCGTCAGTCTTTACTGCCTCAACCACGTAGGACATGACTTCCCAAGCAGGTGGGTGTAAACAGGACCTGTGCCAGTGAGACTCACGCTAAAATTCAAAAGTAAGAGTTCAAGCGTCATCAAATCTAAGGGGTTATTGCCAGTGAAAAAGGTTACATATCTGGTGAAAGTAGATAACTTGACTCACGAATTCGAACTGGCCGCTTGCACACAGTGAGACCGGACCAATGTTCGAGACTGACATGCGTGTCTTCTACACGAGTGCAAGACCAATATTACATCTGCGCAGCTGAGCTCGTAACTTCGCACTTATCGCGGCCCGACCTTCCCTCCGTCAATCTCTCGCTCGACCAAATTGAAGCACTATCCCGACGCCTCGTGTCGCGCTAACTAGGGGACATCCGTCGATAATGGTCTCGGGTCAGCAAGATTGAGGCTCCGGCCACCCGGTAAAATGCAGAAGCCACAGTTTACGAGTCCTATGTAAGTATGCATTGGCAGCAAGATCTTCACACACATGCAGCGCAGCCGAAAGCTGAGAGTGGAGAAATGAGGAAAAACATAAGAGAGCAGACTGTAGAGCAGAGCTTGGACGGTAGAGCAGAGCTTGGACGGTAGAACAGAGCTTGGACGGTAGAGCACTTGGACGGCAAAGGTACGAATAATATGTACAGGGATTACGCACCTTGCACCTGTGCAACTACCGGTCCGCACTGTGACATCAAAAAGCTCAAATCAGCTTGGGGCAGCACAACATGGTTGGACTTAACAATTCCTTTAGGAAGATATCCATTAAAGGTTGAGATAACACGAAGCACAACTTAGAAGATGCAATTTAGACTAAAAAGAATGTGTTTGTCCATCTCACAGAGTCACGCCACAACGTGGCATTTGCTCGACATTTGCTTGTTATGAACTCGGAGTTCATGGGTTTCTCACCGCACCTCAGCCTCTCACTGCACCTCAGCCTCTCATCACACCTCCTCTGATCTCTCCAACCGTAATCACCTTTCTTTAGTCTTGTTCTAAAGATGACAACGTCTGCGTCTTACCATTTATGTCAAACAAGTTCCATCCCCAAATTTAGTATAAGGCCCAGTGACTTCATAAAGTCGACCTTGATCACTGAGCCAACAATCCCTCCTGTACGTTCAACCATGAAATCCATGGTATACATTTGTCTAAGTCATCTTTCCAAAGGAGGACATTCTGGAAACTGAAATAGACAAAACTCATTGCATGCTATCTCTGGCGCATGCGCGTCGCAAAACAAACCTGGCTGAGGCAACTTTAGCTGTCAAGCGTAGACACGAAATCCGTGTGCTACAGAAGGCGGCTTCCACAGGGGAAAGCTTGAACTCCCTTAATCCGCAGCTTGCAATCGATTTGGCCAGAGCGGCCAAAGATACCCTCGAAGCTGAAGAGGATGTCACACGCTTTCGGTTGCTCGAACAAAAACAGCAGCTTGAAACACTTGAAGAAGAGCTTTTGGCAGTACATTTATGTGCCACAAATGCTGGACGTCAAGTGGGTTTCGTTTTATCCGTCTTGAATAGCTCCCATGTCGCTACTATCGACACCAAGGATCTGGTTCGTGTTCACTTCATGGATATAATTTGCTTGCCTTACACTCCTTGCAATTGCAGCTATTATGAGGAAGAAGACGACGGAAATGAAGATGATTGGGCCAGAAGCAACAATGAGAGGCAATGTCGTCCGGAGTAATTATCATGCTATCAGTTTCTGTACCACATCAAGTAACTTGAATGTCACATCTTTTTTTTTTGCCATCGAAGCACTTGTTGAGCAATTGTCAAGCGATACTTTCACAGTATAAAAGCAGGAGCGGAGCTTGGGCAAAAATGCAGTCTACTAGCCATGACTGGTACGTCAGAATACATTCCATCTCTCTGCCTTACTCTGATATTTTCCTAGACTCTCGCCGTACCTTAAATGAGGATACGCCCCGCACAAGCAGAACCCTTGATCGGATAAACTCCACTCCGGCTGGCCAACGCGAGGGTCTGACGGTAATTAGCTTAGTATGACCATATGCTAATCTTACAAGAAAGTCAACAGGACACAAGGTCTACAGACTGGCAACCGGACTACCGGTATGTTGGCTATCCAATGGCCAACCCGAGCTCGGTATGATCGCTATTTATTTCCATAATCTGATGAAATTGCTTGACATCGTTTCAAGTCCTCGACAGGAACTACGGATTGGCGGATGGCTCATCTACTTACTTCCGACAGATATATCGGTCATCCAATGGCAAGGCGTCCTGGTCCCCTCAATCCACGCCCTACTATGAGAGCGGCCAACCCGATCTTGGTATGATCGCTATTTATTTCCGTAATCTGTTGAAATTGCTTAACACCATTTCAAGTCGTCGACAGGCCTGAGTACTAATGAAAGCCAGTGGGCACAGCATGACCCCGGGACGATTATCGAAAATTTCATAAGTCTCAACGATGATCCAGTGAGTATTGCCTTATGTTCGAAATGCTGTCAACTTACTTTCTTGGACTCTCCTACCCAGCCACCCAGTTTCGATGATTATGCGTTCCATCCACGACCTTCCGAACGTTCTCGAACGACGGGAAAGATACCAAGCACGAAGCGGAATGTCTCACGGGGAAGCTCAAGAGGGAGTAGTAAGTCAAGAGTGTCGCCGATTGAGAGGGGCTCAAGAAGTCCGAGTGGCTCGCGCTCAGAGGCCCCACGCTCAGAGGCCCAGGCAGTGATTATTTCAATTATTCTAAAGTGTTATCTTTGATTTCAACCTCTTTTCTCTTTTTTAGCTGCCCGATGGAAAAGACCTTCGCCGCTATCTCTTCGGCAAAGGACTTATACGAGCGACAAGCCCAGCAAGTGCATCCAACTCTGGCAGTTCTCAGAGTCGGGGCAGCTCACAACCCACAAGTCGCAGCAGCTCTAAGGCCAGGCATGATATTGACAGATACGAAGACTACGAAGATTATAACGATGACGACAATGACGACAACGAGGACGACAACGGTTACGAGGGTGGAGGTGGTGACAACGACAATACTGATGCTATTTCTGGAGTGGGGGAGTACGTAGATCCCAGGATACAAAGGCCGGGCATCAAAAGGTACAAGCAGCCCCTCAAGAACATTATCACCTCAGCCCAGCGTATTTTTATTGCTCGTACCATGCAAGCAGAGATGTTTTTTACCAGTGTCCACAAAAACAGCCGTACCCGCGTACTAACGAGGCACATTGCTGATGAATCTTTTGCTCAAGCGCTGGCCGATTTCGAAAGGCAGAATTGTGAGTTATCTTCAGGGTTTTTGTGTCTATTTCTGATGCAACAATCCTAGCGATCAGGTTGGAGGTCCACATAGACGAGAAAATCCGGCGCTTGGTCTGTCCTCGATTTTTATAATGATTCCATTCATAACTGATATCGATTTATAGATCTACTCCGCCTCTTCACAAGAACGAAAGACATTGAAGGACATGGCTGAGAAAACTGTCGAGGAAATGTACTCCATTGAAGAGCCGGACCCTGAGCTCCTTCGCTTGTTTTCATTGAAAGAAGCCAGAGAAATTACTGTGAAATCATTGTTGCTGACAGCTGAGGACGCGATCAGGCTCAACCTTGGGCTTATCAACTTGATGGCTTTTACAGACGCTATCCCACTACCAAACGTGTGTTTTGACTTATTTTTATAAACTCACCTGACTGAAAATTTCATAGGAGCTCCAAGGGCGCTTCAATCACCTTGCAATATGTTTTATTATGAGCAAGTTCTGGTTCAAGAGAGAAAGCTCCATTGGGAGACTTTTTTATTATCTTTTCGCGGCTACATTTCCGTCCGGGCTTGTGACTCTCGTTATTACCGTTGTGGGTGTTTCATTTTCTATTACCTGATTGGCAGCTTAAGGCGTTCTAGATTTACTGTCACCTCCTCAGCTGGAAAGGTGGGATCAAGATTCCGATGAATTTTGACGGGGAGATGTTCCATTCAGTGTGGATTGAAGTCCACGCCAAAGTTAAGAAAGCACTGAGTGATCCCGAGTACGGTCCTATTTTGCACCAAACCTACAAGGGTTGGTGGGAGAAAGCTATGTTTGTCTTACAATCTTTCTGTTCTGCTTAATAACTAATGCGTTAATGAAGACGAGATTATGGCGTCACCATTGACTGGAAGCTTATGGCTCCAATTGGAAACTTCGCCAAATCATTCGGTTATTTGGCATATCCTACCGTGTCCCCCCTAGAGTTCGGCAGGATTACTTTTTCCTCTCGGCAACAGACAATCACTCATCACGCCCCCCCCCAAACCTGGCTGTCGGATTTGGAGGCAGAAGACGAGCCATTTGAAGATATAGAAGGTTTGTCTTATTTTTTTCTCAATACCATGAAATCGATTTACTAAAGAACTATCCAGGAATACTGGGGCCACAGGCGTCGACAAGCATGGACCCTCTTGGGGTAAACATCTGTATGTTTAGTACAGCCACCACTCAATATATCTTGCTGAGTGTATTGACAGATTCCAGCGAAGTGGGCGTTCCTCTTGAAGCCCCTACTTCTGAAGGATATCCTGAAGCAGCTGGGAATGTTTATTCATACTTTGGGCCTTCTCCCTTCGTAGCTGGACAATACAATAACGGTGGTCATTGGTAGTTTTTTCGATACTTATTTTGTAGGCAATGGCATAGACGCATCTTTGTTTTTTTTTTGGCTGTGGCTTAATTGCAATTCGCAAAGGTATCGGATCAATTAGTGGCAGCAATTTTGAAGAGACGATTGGCAAACGGTCTTTGTTTATTTTCAATGCCTGGCCATTGTCAGGACGCGCCTGTTTTTTTGAGTGTCTTCTTGGTGTCTTCGAACAAATTTCTGGCAAATATGTGCGACTCCAAGCGGTGACTATATTCTATGTTGCTACTTTCCATCTAGGCTTTAACTTACTTCATGTATACAAACTATTCTCATCAATCTTTTGGATAAGTTATGAGTCGACGACTCGACGTCATGGTTAAATGCCACCCTGGGCAGGAGGGCTCCTTCACCACACTTCCTCACAGCCCATGCCAGAATCTGGACCTGCGGCGACCTTGTGTTGATAGGAAGGCAGAGGCGAATTTGATCCAGATGCTAGAGATGAAGCATTCTAGATCTGTGGGGGTTGTCCTCTGCTGCGCTTATCAATCCATGATTAGCGATAAACAGGCAGTGTCAATTTTGATTGGGTGATGGAGCGAGAGGGCTAACTACATAGACCACTACTTGTAACAAGGTATAAGGTACATTAAACAAACATAGAATGAAGAAAATAGGGTTGAGGTAAGGCTGGCATAATACGTGGCACCACCAGCCCCTGCAGAATGACCGCCAAAAGAACGGTCGAGGACCGCGAAGAACTTCGCATCAAACCAAGAGCGTGTCGGGTGGCTGCCATCTTCCCGAAGGAACAAGGCTGCTCTCGAGCCGTGGCGAGAATCCCGCAAGACGACGTACTCTTGCAGCAGGGATATGGATAGAGAGTGGTTAATACAAAATCAAAGGTAGTCATGCGCGCCGGTGGCATAGCCATCCACCGTCGACTTCTCAATAGCATGGACTTGAATAAATAGTGTCCGGCTATCCAGATCTGCCAAGTCCATGGGGGGGGCGGGCATGAGAAGGTCTTCTCCTATGCCCACCCAACGCACTCAAAAGCACTCCCTCCATCGCGCCGCCAAAAGGTCCTTTGGGTGAGTAAAGGAGCGGACGAGGTCTGAAGGAAATTTTCGCCGGTACTCATTGAGGAGCAGATGAGAGAGGAGGTCAGCACGGATATTATCCTTGCGTGGGATGTGCCGGACCCGCAAATCGAGCCCAGAAGCCAGAATAACCTCCGAAATTGCACTGAAGGGGTGCATTATGTAATGCGGTTGATGAGTTGAGAACTCCGACAGCATCAAGGTTGTCGGTCCAAACAAGGAGACGGCGAGGGGGGCAAGTGAAGGATGCAACATGGTGGATTGCAGATAGAATAGCGACAAGTTCTAGGAAGAAAATGACAATTGTGACATTAGGTGGGCAGGGGCGAAGCTGATAAACAAAGCCATTTCCCGCATAGCAGAAGCTCAGCGCAAACTAGCATCTGTCCAGAGAACCATGTCCGCAGCATGATCTGCCCACTGCATGCTGTCCACAAAACGAACATCAATTCTCGAGGAAGAGCCAGTTGAGGTGTCCTCCCAAACGCTGCCAGTCGCGAAGAATAGGACAGCGGTCTGGTTGGTCCAGAAACTCATTAACACGAGCGACAACGTTGATGATGGAGTCCTGAGTCAGGGAGATGCTGCCGAGGTTAGCGTCAACCCAGAACCCAATGATCTTCAGGCAGTTGCCGTGTTCCTGCTTCTTATCCTCATAAGGGAAGGCAATAAAATCCCAGAGGATCAGGAGTTGAAGACAAAAAGACCAATGATTCCCAGTTTCCGGATGGCAAGCCAACAGAGGAGGCCGGAAACTGAGCGCCAAATCCTGGGCGAAGCCCGATTCCCAAAGATGAGACGTCGGACTATGTGGAGGGCGCGATCGACACCGATAACTTGACGTAACTACCAGAGAGGGTGGGCCAGAAGGTTTAGGAAGGTGGAGGCGACATCTGATTTGAAGACAACGAAGCGACGCCCTGGATTATTCAGATGTGCATTGTGCAGGACCTGTCCGAATGGGTGCATGTCATCATACTGGACTTGAGCCTCAGACCTCGGGATTCCACTATTTATCCCTGAGGCTGAATGGTCGGTGATCATCCGAGGCTTCACTTTCTGCCATGCAACAAACATGGGAGACATCTTCATTCCAGGGAGGAGATTTGAGATAGGAAGCGCTGACGACCATCTACCCGCACCTAGCTCTCTGTCCTGGAAGGCCCGCAGGGCCTCAAGGTCTTCATCGGCAGAGGCAAAGTTTTCCATGAAGTCACGCTCTTCGACTTTCCATTCGCCCTCGTCGAAAGGCCAGAATCCTTCACGAAGGCCTCTGCCTTCTGCGCCTGGGATCGGAGAACATCAATGACAGGGTCCGAGACATCTTTCCCCATGAAAGCATTTCGGAGTTTCCATGTTGCTTCGAGGTGTGGGTCTCCAATGGCGTTCGTAGAAAGATCGCGCAAATGTGGCATAATGTCGAGGACCAAGTCTGGAATGGATGAACCTGTCGCACCACCTGATACACCAGCTGGGTCAGGCTGAAGCCGCTGAATCTCAAGCCCGAGAGGATGCGGTGGAGGCTGCAGCCTGGAAGGTTTTGGAAGCCAAGTTACGCAGGGCAGCACCTTCTGGGCCTTCGCGACAGAAGAATGTTGCGATTGCCGACCTCCTCAGACTCTATGAAGGGGGAGTTCGTTTCGCTGGAGTCGGAAAGCAGCTGCTTCATCCTCGTTGAGGCCTTCGGGTGCATGCTCCTGACTTGGGGCATGGTCGCCATCGGCATCGACTTCGGCGGCTCTCGAGTTTCTAGTCCTCTCAGCCTCCGCTTCTTGCCTATGTTGAGAGAACTGCTCAACATAGTCTTCAGCTTCAGTGGGCAAAGCCCCGGCTTCTCTGAGTTGATGGTCGCTGAGAGCCTGCTCGAGAACATCCTGGAACTTTTCGGAGCGTGCATGAATACGCTCTGTTTCATCCGGTTGAACACCATGATCAGTCATCTGGAACGAGATTTAGATGCGGCAATATGTTGACAGTATTAACGACAAAAATTCGAGTGGAGTATGATAGATTAAAAACCTATCACAGCACGAGAAGAGGCGGGGTTTCGGACAAAGGATGGCGAAGCCATTGTGCTTACTGTATGAGTCACTTTAAGAGGGTTCAAATGACGCAGCCAGAAGTGAACAGCAGTGACTGCATATAGGAAACTGAGATCAGGTTTGAGTTTGTCCGAAAGACAGGAGGTGAACTCACGATAGAATAGTGATTAAATGATTTTAAGATAAAAAAGGCGGAGCCTGCGTTAATCACTATTCTGATCATGAAGGATGTCAGCCCAACATATGAGATGAAGAGTGCGGAGCACTTACCGTGTTGCAGGATGGGTGATTGTCGAAGACAAGAGCAACACGGTGAATTTTTTTGCGAAGGAACTTGCATGTGCTGATGCTTATCTACGCCGGCATCTGTTAGATCTCAGCACCGACGCAGAACGGCACGTGAAAACACTCTGGAATGGTATGAGCAATGCTCGGTTTGGTGGAGCCGTGAGGTGGGATGTGTCGTCAGGCGCAGAGGCCTATGAAAATGCTCCTTACCCTTGGAACCCGCTATTACGAAGATCATCCACCTCGGACTTGACAGGAAATGGAGGAGCCGAATGTCGTCCAGCTGCATTCGACCATTGTAAGGATCAGAGCAAGGGTCGATGCGGCGCATTTGAGAACTGCTTGTGAGGGGCAATTTTGATAATTTCATTCAGCACGTCTCGGAACAAGTTTGCTGGTTGGAGGAGTCCCGGAACTTGCTTCCGCATGCCTGTTGCACTATCGAAGATATATCTGGATGCCGATTCACGTTTGCACTTGGATTTCAAGATACCATAATGCGCTGACGAACCATTATGTGCTGCACCATTTTGAAGAACTCCATGCATGGGGACTTGGAAGCACCATTGGCCAAGTGTCCTTGCCAGTTATGCAACCAAAAGCGAGCATGAAGGGAGGCCGTAACTATATCTCGGAATTTCACATCATCCCCGCTTCAAAGTGTGAACCTAGAAATTAGTGTGATTAGGAATTAGACCCATGAAAAAAAAGTGAAGAGAATACGAACCCATAGCACAAGATAACCAAAAGTACGGTCAAACATGCCTACATCACTTATGGTCATTTTTAAAGCATTTGATGGAAAATGGGTCTGGCAGCTCCATCATCTTGTTTATTGACATTCTCTACATCCCGTACGAGTAGACCAGAGTTTGGTATTCGATAGAGATCTCGGCGTATATAAAGAAAAGTTTGAGCGTTTCGAGTTGACCATCTCGGGCCTGTTTGAAAAGGCAAAGAGGTAATCTTCTGGTTTCCCGGTTTTGAGTGACTCGTATATGTCGAATAGGACAGGATAATTTGGGGTTTTCGAAACGCCTGAGGCGGCTAGGGAAATGATCCACTTTTCATCGGCACCATGGCTGCAAAACAGTCTGAAATGTCTTGGAAAAGGTGGCAATTTCGTCCTGAAAGCCCATCCACCCGCATGCTTGTGATCACAGCCAGTTGGGTTGGGTAAGAATTGAACTCAAAGGGCTTCGTGATGACCTCCTTGATTTTTTCCTCCTCAAGATGTTCGACTTGGTCCTCCTTGAGGTGGAAGTGAACCTCAGTACCCTGGCCAACAGGGGGCATTGACAGTGTTGGGAGCGGAATCCTAGATGAATTGCTCGTCGTCGTTGGGTTGAAAAGACTTGAACACGCATGGAAACAAGGTAGGCATATTAGAAACCGATACTGAATTGACTAATCAAGCAAATGTCGGCACCGGAGCTGAGAGCCTCCATGAAGCCCTGTATAAACACCTTAGACATCAAAGAAATCAGATATTGAAAAAGAAAATCGAACCGACTTGGTGATCATATTGAGGTTGTTCATCATGTTGGCCTTGGTCAACACCAGTACCAAGAACAGAAAGGTCGGTAAGGGGGCACAAACGGACTTAGTTTGGCAATAGAGTGAAGTACTGAAAGGGGTGTATGGTTTGTGAAATAGATGTTAGGACGATGGCTGGCACCCAGAGGGTGCCCTTCCCTCCAGAGAGAGTGCACTGCCAAGCTCATCCAAGCCGGCTCGTAAGGAAATAGCTGAAAGGGGTGTATGGTTTGTGAAATAGATGTTAGGACGATGGCTGGCACCCAGAGGGTGCCCTTCCCTCCAGAGAGAGTGCACTGCCAAGCTCATCCAAGCCGGCTCGTAAGGAAATAGCTGAAAGGGGTGTATGGTTTGTGAAATAGATGTTAGGACAATGGCTGGCACCCAGAGGGTGCCCTTCCCTCCAGAGAGAGTGCACTGCCAAGCTCATCCAAGCCGGCTCGTAAGGAAATAGCTTCGAGTATACAGACGTGACTGGTCAAGAAAGTGATAATGTCTGAGTTGATAATCCTACAGTCTACAGACGTGTCGATAACACACGCAAACAAATAAATGAGAATTATTAATTATGTAATCCCATCGACGACTCAAACGCTGGTGAGCGTTCCTTGTCTCCTGACGTGGTTCAGCCACTGTGAAGACCAACAGAAGAATTTTGTTAGATACTTTGTTGATTTTTTGATTAAGAACCCTCTGGACCCTCCCCTCCTTCCTAATTAGGAAGGTTTGGCAAGTTTCCGGCGTTCTTCCTACACTCATCGTCGCAGAACCGCCCGCCGGAAGGTCTTTCAAAGAGACCTTGACACGTTAGGTGGTACTATATCCGTGGTAAGTCTAGGCAGTAGAAGTATAATTGAAAAGATTGGCTTACTGTTAAACCACAGCCAGGTGCATCACAGCAGAGAAGGTCGACCTCTTCTATGGGTGTTTCGCAGCCCTCGTCCACGCACAAATTGTCTTCCTCCACCTCTAGGACTCTCCGCTTACGGAGCCGTGATGTTTGCCCTCCCTCAGCGGGCGTTGTTATGTCCGGAAGAGTTGCAGTTGGTTGTTCAAGCCCCTCGAGCGATTGGCGTGATACATCGGCCTGGGATTCCGGTGCGTCGTTCTCTTCATCTTCATCTCCGTCCTCCTCCTCCTCCTCCTCCTCACTGTCCTCTTCAGCATCCCTATCTCCTCGGTTGGTTGCAGGTTGGAGTGGTTCAACAATGTCGTCACTAAGGGTACAATCGTAAGTTCAACAGGTTATAGATGCTAAAGTGGCACTGACCATAGTGCCATCCTTGTAGAATGTCCGTCGGAAATCGATAAAGCTGCACCATCACGGCTTGTCTTCGAGCCCCGTGGAACCGTTCGAAAAACCCCCTTCATCAAAGTATGTTCGTCCAGCGTGATATAAAGGAGGTCAGTCGAATAAGCGGGAACGGAATCAAAGCGATCAACTCACCGCGAAACCAGCAGCCAGCCTGCCCCGCATCAACACCACTGCTTTTTCTCCTCCCGCACCACTCCCGCCGTCTCGCAGTCTTGACTACACCCCGCAGTCGGCGTCGTCGTCACCGCTGGCTGTCGTTACTGCCCCCTCCCTTCAATTTTTTTTCAGTGGTTGAAGCTGAAGGCGCGGAGGCGGGGGGTGCAGAGTACGGATTTTGGGTCCATTCTCGAGGAGTGCTGTGAGGCGGACGGGCGTTAGCTACGCGAGACACACCCGCAACAAAGCCAGCCTGTCCGCCCCAGCTTCACTTCGCGTTCATTGGTGGGATATCGACTTGCAGCGTTCGCGGATGTCGTCGATGGCATTGTGCGGGCAAACTAAGGTCTAGGGACAGTTACAAGTCATTCAGGTCAGCAAAGTTCCCTTCTGGAGTCCGGAAATAGGCTTACCACGTTTATAACAGCTTCTTCAAGTTCCTCCGCCCACAGACTTTCTATCCAACCTGCTGATGCTCAACATCCCGCAGCCGCCGACATTGTCGACTCGAACTGACACTTTCCAGACTTTCTAACAGGTAAGTGAAACTTCATATCTTCATTGTATCTTTACTCACCTTGCTTTCCAGCCCACTCAAGCTCGGGACTTAGACGTTCCAACGTCAATGTCCAGCCTTGCCGCCACCCACCACTACCTCCTCGATTCCCAATTCACGATCCCTGCAGACTGCTCCTCTCTAGCCGCAGCATATGTCTATGCGCGAAGGTTGGTTGAATACCCAGGAACGGAATCAATACAAGAAACTCACCGCAAATCAAGCAGCAAGCCGGCATAGTCAACACCACCCTCCTGCTTCCGCTCTCACTCGACGGACACCGCCATCGACTATCCGGTCGTCGCCGCCGTCCTTCATCCTCCTAGTTATCACTGTTGTTCTGGATCCTGGGTCGAGTCAACCATCGTCCATGCAAATATACCAGGAAGATTCTCCCAGCGAGGCCGGCGACGTAACATGGGGGTGTTAGAAAGAGGTGGGAGGTGGAGCTGCGTTAGCCACGTCGACGCAGGTGGAGGAGGCAGTAACGGCAGAATGGCGTGGAGGAGGCCCTGGTAATAGGGCCGCACCATCCTTGTCGACGAGGTGGGGATTGAGCGCATCCAAGGCAGTCAACAAGGCGTCGCGTACATGTATTACTCATGTCGCGCAAGTGAAGGAGGCAGCGGTGTTGGCACGGCATTACTTCCATCGACGACATAGGAGGTGGAGGCACTGGCAGTGTCCCCAATCGAGGAGAGACAGTGGAGGCGGGAGTGTGAATGGTGGTGAGAGGAACACCGACAACGACGGAAACAGAAGCAAGCCAAAAATAGACTCCGGGCATTGCGGGCTAAATGCGCGTCACAAGGCCAAAAATTTGGATATCTTCTGCATAATTCTCGTGCGCGACCTAAAAAGGGACTTGACCAAGTGCGCCACCGCTTAATATCAAGCCTGAAATAAAGGTTGGCCAATATTCCAAGTACATGCCACTTTGGAGCGCTTCCTCCTCGTCACGGAAGGCGTAGAGAATGTGGAACTTTTCTGTCCCCCACCGTCGAACTTCGAAGGTGAAACCCAAACAGGAAAGTCGATCGAGTGCCAGTGGTCAGTTCGCCTCATTCAAAAGCCGCTCATAACGGTGTGTAATAACTATCAATTGTTCGAGCGACTTATGTAATGGCTATTTCAGCAGCTTGTTACTTAGAGATGACTGAAACAACTAGGACTATGGACCCTTAGGCGCTCAGAAATCTGCAGTATAGGGAAATAAAAATAACGCTCTCATGCAGCTTGTACCGAATTTCGGCTTGTTCTACTCACGAGTGGCAAGTCACAAATGTTAACTTTCCTCCGCAACCACCAGTATCTCTTCCTCATCGCTTCCTAGCTATCACCGCCTCAAAGAGAGGTCAGTGAGTGTGTTAACGGTCTCTTTGTGTTCCAGAACACGCTGACTCTGCGACAGATCGAGTGGGACGCTGGACGAACAACGCGGATAATTGGATGTCCTGACATTTGCAAAACTGTGGTTAGTCTCTCACACGAAACAAGCCTCCCCAGATGGCTCGCGATACGGGTATTCTTTGGTCGGCGCGAGTTTAGGGAATCTTTTGAGGTAAGAATTTGTTAGACTCTGAGATAGGAACGCTGTTAATCCACAAGCACGGCACTCTCGACGAAATGATGAAAGATGGCCATAGCAGACGGAGAAATCGCTTTGTATATGCCCTTAAATGCACCTACACTCTATTTCGATGTTTCTTATAAAGAACAAAAAACGTCAGGGATTTGAATCCCCCCTATTGGCACCCCTGTTTCCCCTGTTATAAGTGCTGCTACCTCCTCGACGATATGCTTCTGATGTGGACTTAAGGTACATTTTAAGCATGGCCCGAATGGGCCAGAAGTCGGCATACTTCTGAACAACACTGTGATGGCGTTCAACCTGGAAGAGGGAAAATAAAGATGGGAACAACAGATGAGAAGCACATATGACTTACTTCTTCACATATGGTATTAATATTCTTGCTGTTTTGTTTGCTGTATGATTTAGTTTTGTCCAATTTCAATTCTGCGAGTTTCTTGACAAGGTTCTGAAAACAGCGACACCAGTGTAAATATCCAGCAGTGGTGTGCGGCTTTGAAATATCTCACGTTCACTTTCAAAACTTCTTCTTTCCCCCAGGTGGCGAGGACATCGTCAATGCTATAGCCACCAGAACCAGGTCGACCAGGTTCTCCAGAAGGTTTTGGGATTTTTTTTGCAGCAGGCTGTGCTTCGACATCCTCCTCGCTGTCAGAGAGGTCTGACAACTCTGATTCGATATCCTTGTCGTTGTCCAAAAGTGAGGTCTCAGCGCTGTGATCTGAGGGTGCCGTTTCCTGCTCAAGCACACGATTCCGCCTCAACGTCTGTTGACCGAATTCAAGACGAGATGTGACAACAGGAGCTGTAGATAAGACTTTGGATGAAAATTGAATTCGATGGGTGATCAAGGGTAGAGGACGTGAGATCATGGTGAGATTCAACGCTAAGCTTCCGAGCGAGGGCCCTCAGAACGAGAGGTTCTATTATATAACCAGTTGGAGGCCCTCTATAGTATGTAGGCTTGGTGCTATTTTTAGAGGTGAGCACTTAACGACCTCTGGTTCAGGGTGCCTGACTGAGACGTCACCTTCCAGACAGTCGATTGTTACAACTTCGCAGTCTTTGTCTCTGACAGTTTACCTGTTAGCTCTCAAGTTGAACTGTGCAATGATAACTTGACTGCTACATTGGCGTGCCCAAGTTCTTGTGTCCAGCTGGCCGTCATCAATCGACTCAACAGTTGGACAGCTCAACAGCGGACTGCTACATTGGCGTGCCCAAGTTCTTGTGTCCAGCTGGCCGTCATCAATCGACTCAACAGTTGGACAGCTCAACAGCGGGAAATCTCTCTACCATGGGGGTTCAACTGACTCATTTGATAAATTGAAGCGACGCTTCACAGCTATTTAAAGTTGCATAGAACTGCAACTTTCACCTTTGACAACAATGAATGTTGGTGGTAATCCTCCGTCACACGGCTCCTTTGCAGAAGACCAAGACTCTTCTATGGGCATAGTACGTTCCTTTCTTCAGATGTTGGTTTTCTTATTGATGGGGTGTGTGTCTGCTTACTAGGAGCCAGTGCTCGAAGCCGAAGCTCAGCATCAATCTTTCTTTATGAAAAAGGTCGATCACTTTCCATCTGACCCAAAAAGACTTGCTGACTTTTGTGATTTGAAGGTTCAAGAGTTAGAAGCACGAGAACGGAAGGCATCCGAAATTTGGGCTAAAATTCAAAACTGGGAGGCACACGCTGAAGATATAAAGCTGCGAGCAGAAACAGCTGAAGCACAGGTAGCGGATCTCAGCCGGCAACTGAGGAGCATGGAGGAGCGTGCCATATCAGCTGAAACATACGTTTCGAAACACACTCAACGAATGTCCTCTATTGGCCCGTCCAGGAAATTTCGACTGGACCTCGATCCACAACTAGACGATGACACTTTCACCCCAGACGCAGACTCAAGCATGAGGAACGAAACTGAAGGTAAGAGATTATTTGATCATTTTATTCTATGCTAAGTTCGAAGCATATAATATTATCCCAGACCTAGCCCCAGAAATGATCCGGGGGAAGGGAAAGGAACGGGAGCGTCACTCAGTCCCTGCCGATACTCCCCAGCGTCAAAATTCCGACAATGACAATACAGAGACTGACGAGGAAAGTGAAGACGCGGTGTGTATCTTTCTTCTTCACTGCAATACACTGCTCACTGTTAAGGCAGTCAATGAACATCAGTGCGCTTCCTGCTGCTTCCGCTGTCCCATTTGGTCCCATGAAGTTCCCCCGACCTATCATAGGTGGCGGTCCGGCTCTGCAACTTAAGTCCTCTCACAGGGAGAACCATGCATCCAATTTCATATCTGGAAGTACAAACGAGCAATTCTCCCCTGTCCAAGCTAATACAGGCGGCTCTCTGGTACATTTTCTTTTATCTCAAACGGAATATTGGCGCGCTGAAAAAATAATTGCATCAGACCTCCAGCTCGCCATTAGAGCAGGCTATCATTGCATTAACTGGATGTGTCACCAAGTTGACTGAACAGATGTCTATGCCTCGTTCTGGTGTAGACCTGGCTGAGCGCAAAAAGAAGTATGGTGCTCCAAGGACGGCGCTCTTCAAGCTACCTCCTCAGAGACACACGACTCCTGAAAGGAATGATCAACTGGTAATTTTTTACCATGTTCCCCAGAATTGATCTGATAAATAATATTTCTAGAAAGCCGTTAGGGAGACTATGAATTCTTTACTTAACATCCGACATGACGCCGACATTGTCCACGCAAACCAAGTTGATGAGGCTGTGGTTGCAGCCTATGAAGCAGAACGCGGCCCTGGACCTACCCCGCCATATGCTCCAGCTTGGGGGATCATTGAAGGTCCTTGGAATTATGCCCTACTGGAGATTTTCATGGAAGCGTATATAACGAAATACGTTGTCAGAGACGAGGAACACCAGGAAGAAATCTGTCAGATGTTTATGGATCGGCTTCGAAGGCTGAAAAAGAAGGTAAACCAAGCGACCCAAAAAGTTGGAGAAACCCAGGTTCAAATGAATCAGCGATTGTTAGCACAGCATCGGATTGTGTTAGCCAACCAAAGGCGTAATTCAAGGCGGAACGAGGTAAACATTGCTACTTGTCTTAATCATGTGAGAAATCTAAACGGAATACAAGAGATATGCAGTACGAAGTCGCATAGCAGTACAGAATGCTGCTTCCCAGACAGGGGATGGTCGGGTTATCTGGGATCACCTTGACGAGGTGGTGGCGACGCTAGGGGCGGGAGGTATGAGTTCAGATGAAAGTGACATCGACGATGATGGACAGAAGATTTATCTTGTCAAGAAATTGAGCTGGAGAAGGTTGGGTATCGTTTCAAGGATGATCTCTGTCGATCGAGACCGAAATTTCAAGAATTGCTATGAAAATATCACCGGAAGTGGACCAAGACAACGAAAACGAAGGGTTAATGCAACGGAAACGTCAAGACGACCTATTCCTGGACTACCTGTAAATTTTTATGACGATGGATGGTACGGTCAGTTGAGTGAAGGGCAAAAGAAGCAGCTAGGTGCCAAACCTGCACTGGATCTTATAGAGTTCGACAGAGTTGTGTAATAGTTCATTGCAACAAATTTATGGTATTCACAATTTACGAGTCCTATTTATACAAAGGAAGACGTAGACATTGGCGTTGCAGCAATACATCATGTAGACGCGGCACTTTGGGTTAGAATAGGCGGCATTGGCGTCGAAGGGAGGAATCGAGACCGGGATCACAGGTGGCCAAGTATTGAACTTTGAAACTGACTTCGATGATGGCAGCAGCAACCTCATCGCAGGTCTTGGACATTGAACCACTGAACCACCCCAAAACGCTCGTTTTCCCAAAGCTGTAAGTCCCGCATCTCCGCGTTGTAACATGCGTCGCTGAGCCTATCGTCGTCCATCGCGCGCTGCACCCTCATCACCAGCGGTACCAGTGGAGGCGTCTCATCGCTCTCTACGTCGTTCACGTCTGAAGGAGAATCCCCTTCTTCCTTCCTCCGGCACAGGCGGAGCACCACTATCGTCCGCTTCTTCGCTCTCTCGAATTGCAAAAGAAGTACAGGTGCGTTATGGAACACCGCCGGCTCATTGTTTGTGATGCACAGAGCATCATGAGCGGTCGAAATGGAAAATGAGATGGAAAGGGCAAGGGCGATCGACTGCAGGAGAGAAGGAGAGGGAAAAGAGCGCGGTTGCAGGTTGGTAAGTTTTTGGATTCTTCTTCGAGCCCACAGCGCCTTCGTCGCCCACCTCCTTTGTCTGGCGTTTGCCAAAAGAGCGACTGAATGATCATGACCGGCGGCTGCTTCTCGAGTCACTGGCACTTGAGGTGCATGTAATCCATGTGTGAGTCTACGTTGGCCGTGAGCCTGGACTGCTTGGGCTCGTACTTGGGCCCGCAGCTGTTTGTTGGCTTCTTGGAACAGCGCAGGTTCGTTGTCCGTGTTAATTTGGCATCAGGAGCGGTCGGGGTGATTGACTGAAGGAGAGAGGAGAGGAGAAAGGCGGATGGACAGTTTGTGTTGTGCTACACTGACTCAAGCCATGCTTGATCATTGTGCAGTCGTACACCCCCCGAAAGGACACCCTCGAACAACAGGACATGTCGTTGCTTTTGCGTTCGCTACCTGGATAATGATGCGAAGGTTGTGCGAGGTTCGAAGGAGGCGCTTTAGGAGGCGATAATCTCCACGCATCCGTTCGGTGCAGTTTTCAGGTGGATCCTCGTTCCTTTTGTGCTGAACACCCGCTTACTTTGTTTAAACGACCAGAGAGCTCTGGTACCCAGTGTTCGGCCAGTATAACCATCAGAGAAGCTCTGAGGAAGCTGTCGCCATCATCGTTAACGTCTTGCTCCTCCGCACTGCCTTCGTAAGGAGGGGGGCAGTTGCACCGACGTCCAATCGAGTCAAGAGCAGCCCCGACTACTTCCAGTAGAGCTGTTGTTGCAGTCACCGCATTCGCCGTCAATTCTGATTGCAATTCATGCCGCAGTTAGAGGAAGAGTAGGTCTGGTGATGAGAACAGCAAGCAATGAACAAATTCAATGTACCCGGACCTGAGCTCGTCACGTTTCTCGGCCTGTCTGATCTTGCCTTCGACCTTCAAACGTTCACCTTTTTATCTTGTATCCATCAACTCAAGCAACGTCGTTCATAAATGCCGGGCCTACCATCCCTCTGATTTAAACCTCCCCAGCCGAATCAACCTTGGATATGGGGATGCTCACATTCGGCTGGTGTGTCCCTTTGTTACTATTCAATGTTCGCGTCGCCGTCCTCATGCCTGCCTTCTCTCCTTAGCACCAGGCTTGCGGACTATGTGAGTCTGTTGGGAGTAGGCAGGCTCATTGCTCGTGATGCTCTGGGTTGACCGATGGCGAAACTCAGCAATCTGACAGAGAAAGTAAGTGCCATTCCTCAATGCGATCCGGGAAGCTTACATACCGGTCTTCACAGCAACCACCCGATGACCCGTCACAATCGTTGGTATCATACCCCGCCTCCCCAAGGTGAATATAGAGCGCCGCGCCTCTTCGTGCTTGCTCCGTCACCTGTCCACGAGAGGTCGTTTCTCCGTTGGTTACTAGCCCACAGGTGTGTATTGGTACATGCGGCCGACCTGACCTAGGCGGGATTGAGTTGAAGCCTCTCACACTATGAAGCAACTTTGTACCGAATTACGAAAAACTTACAGCTCGAATCTCTTCGTTGCATTGGTCGATGTAATGTGGCACCCTCAGATCTCAAACAGCCAATACCTGTCAATGAACCCCTCAAATCCCAAACAGCTAATACCCTTCAAGGATGGTTTCGACGAACCTTACGATACCTCAAATACATATATGGGTAGCGACCGTACAAGCTCTTTGTAGTCACTGCCGTCCGAAGAGTCGGGTAAGTCCAGATTGTGAGTCTTGTTGAAATCTGCCTCATCAACCCTAAACTTCAGCACAGGATCTCTCGTGGAGCTCTGTTGAAGTCGTCAACCTTTTTATGGTTGGGACGAACGATTTGATCTTCGAGCCTACAAACATCTCGACGGCAACGACGAGTCGAGCAAGCACAAACGACTTTCACACTGGCTGTCAATAAACCTCACGCTGAGTAGTGGCTGATGCCATCAGGGCACGTGACCTAGGTAGCCTACGTTCGGGTAGGTTCGGGTACGCGTTCCTGTAGACAGATCCTTTTGGGAGCAACCCACCACCTTCCCTTGAGCCAGTGACTAGCTCGGGAGCACCCAGGCCTACTCCAACGCCCTCTTGGCATTAAGACTGGAGGTGGGGAAATGACGGCATCCTTCACCAGTACCTAGAAGCCCACCACAGTGTGCGTCAAGCTTGAAAGTTTTGCGATGGTCGAAAGCTCGTTTCGGATCTGGTAAGTCCGTTCCTGATTAATACTTTGTCAATTCTCTGAAATCATGTTGCTCGGGTATCAGTACGTTTTAAAGACTTGCCAACCGAGCTTATCTTCCTGCCTTCTAGTTTACTCAAGCACTCCAGGTTGTTACTATCTCCACCGGCGGCCACCACCATCAAGAATGCCGAAGCGAAGTAAGGACTATAGCCCTCTCGACTGGCTCAAGCTTTGGGTTCCCCCACCACCCGAGGCGGCCTTGAAGACGAGTATGAAGATTCCGACGACTCCGACAACCAAACCGTCGATGATGATGGTATGGTTATTATTTGATGATCCTTTATACAAAACTAATCTCACCCTTCTAGAAACTAATCAGAGATTCCAGACGAGTGTGCGCGTGTCGATTGTCAAGTCGTGGAATGTAAGTACGGTGTTATCATTTTATTTTTGTGTCTTCATGGCCTTTTCAAGTGTAACCGTTGGGAGAGTACATACCGAATACTCGCGATCGCATTGGCGCAGTAAGTATTTTGCCACTATTTTAGACCTTTAAATACCCTGTTCTCCATAGTCTCAGATTGAAAGAGTTTTTCCGTGCCTACGAGTCTGAAGGTGCAAGATGCTCAGGATTCGACTTTGACCACCAAACGTCCTGCTACCACTGTTCGTGTGTACGATGCTGTAAAATTGATGAGGCATTGAAAAACGCACGCGAGTAAGTATCGAGTTCGTAAAAATTAGAGCCATCTGATTGACTTTTCGTATAGGCCTCCCCCGACATAATCGCCAACACACTTCTTGCTCAGTTGTCAGGCGACACCCTGACACTAATTCGGGAGTCTGGACCACCGAGAATGTATGTCTTTCTGGGCTGAACTTGACCGCCACCGCCATCCATACTCACTTTTCTAAAAACGTTTCAGTTAAACCTCCATCAACGGACACCTGGCGTGGACGATGATGAATGCAAGTAGTAACCGAAGAGACAGACGGGACTATTTTTTCTCTCATTTGTTTATTTCAGGCTTAGTCTATGGACGTAGGCAATGTTAGGAGCTCATGCCTACGAAATTCATGACATATGCAACCCAGCGTGCACTCTGGTGGAGGCCTTTGCGTTTCCTGGCACTGGTTTGCCCAATGGCTGAAGCAAACGTCCAATTGGTTAAATGTAATGAGTTGCTCATATAGCATATGGCTTGCTTCGGTTCCTGAAGATTAGGCCTTGGTACGACTGGAATGGATCTTCAATAGGTGATGACGCTTTTTCTTCTATGACGCAAAAAGGCCTCGAAGTTGGATGGAAAAAATCTAATCGAGTTGCCCGGGAAGAAAGCTCGTCAAGCTGGAGTCTCGGAAGATTCTGATAGGTCGAAGCCCGTAGTCAAGCCAAGTTTAATCGTTACTTACGAGAGGGAACTGTCTTAAAGTGAGTATCGAGTTCCACATCGAATCAATGTTGGCTGACTACTTCGCCTTCTTCAGATTTGTTTAGACCCAGCTTTGATCCAGGAAGACAGTGTCGCTTTCGTCCACCCTGATGAAGCGAAGGTCAAACCGGAATCTGCAACCGAAATGACAATGGCTCGACGCCTTATTTCGCCTGAATCTGTAATTAAGCTGAAAGAGAAATTCTTTGCAAGACGCTCGGACTCAAATGGAAGTCGAAAAAGGAGGAACAATCCATGATTACCCCCGAATTGATACACATCTGACATTTTGATACCGCATCCAGTCCACGAATGCATCATAGAGGAAGGAGACTGTCCCATCTGCAGCCTGCTACGATGCTATGACAGACGCGGTCATCACGGCCTGCGCCCAAAGACCAAAGACCTTGTAGGTTACTTCTATGTGATATTATGCTTGTTCTCGACTCCTTTGGCAGGTCCCGTTTGTCGTTCTCCCGCTAGCCAAGAAGCCTTGTTCTCTCGCCAGGCATTCGAGCCTTCCGAGAAGGAGCCCAAACCGGCGACTAAAGAAGCAGAGGACGAAGATACGGAAATGAGCGACGTGGACGACTACCCGACCAATGATCGCAAGGGCAAGGGAAAGCTGCGGATTCAAAGAAAGCTAGTCGTACACGGCGTCGTGCATTCGCTGAGTCGGACAACGAGGGTGACGATGTCCACAAGTCTGCTTCGGAAGACGAAGATGACGATCGATGATATGAGCGGTTTTATCGTTAAGAGCGACAAAGATGAGGAAGAGAAGGACGCTGGCCGCTCTCTGAAACAACGCCTTGGCAAAAAGAGAATCACCACCATCCTCGATTCCAACGATGAACCCGAAACACCCGAGAAGGAAGTAAGTTTCGGAGTGCGCAAGAAAATGACAGCCAAGGAGAAGGTCAAGCTGATGTCTCTGACTAACTTACAGAGATGGGGATTCCGCATGTCAAGTAAGCTCCTTCGCTGTCGAGATTTGTTTCTTTGACCGAACCTTCGCCACATATATCAAGGTGATATGAGCAGGGCCAAGCGCGCCCAGGTCGTCCAAGTCCTCATGTCTCGAGAGAAGGCTAAAGTCATGCTGATGTCGCTGAAATGCGGAGATAGGTTTCAACCCAGTCGAAGACAATGTTATTTCACTCGACCTGGGATGGTCCCAGGCTGTCGAATCTCAAGCCTTCGATTCGATTGTATCCACCGCGTGGGCCAGATTCGCAAGGTTGTGGTTCAACACTTTGTCATTGACGACACCGTTGAGGACTGCATCTTGAGGATGCAGGAAAGCAAGGTTGGATTGGACTCATTACTGAGAGATTTTACTCATTTGGCTCTTTTAGCAATTACATGCTGATGGGAACCTGAATAAGCCTCTCTTCCCTTTTATCAGCCGCTGACCATCATAGTTTATAGAACTCTTGGTCAAAGAGTTTGGTCCGTTCTTTTGGTTTATCTTTTGGGTGGACTCTGATCATTTCCATTAGTCAACCTCTTCGGGTTTGATGCTCGCTAATCTGCCGCGACATTCTTGTCATCCATCCCCCGTTTGGATTTAAGGAAGCCGGTTCAGTTTACGATTATCTCAAAGCGCTTCAACGAAAAAACACTTCAACGAAAAACCAATAATCCTTTTGTCAATGATGTTCCGGTGAGTTTACCTGACCTCATTGAAATATAATACAGTCTAATCTTTTTTTCTGGGCCGTCAAGGATACGTATTCGCAATTCTTGCGTGTTCAGCGCCTCTGGCGCTTCCTCACCACCTTAAAGCGTAGTGGCCAAGTCCATAACATCGATGAACACTTTCCTTTACGGCGAAAATGTCATCGTCACCTGCTTTGCATGCCCTGAGCCTGGCTTCAATGTTCCGGACGAACGGTGGGAAGAGCTCGACAACGAGGATCTTGGGTATGTTCATAAGTCATGACCGACAAACAAGCTATAATCACTAAACACCTATCCAAGGTTTCTCGTCGAATGGAAGCTCATGATAGATGGCCATTTTGGACTTCAACTTCAACGGCTTGCTAGGGTTACCAAGGCTGATCCCGACGATGTCTCACTCCTTGAGGGTGCTGGATTATTTCCCAAGGACGATGAATACAATGAATATGTACGAAATATTGTTGCGTATTCCGAGGAGGTAAGTCCTATAATCATACCCTTTAACCTCCGACTCCTTGTCCTGACCCATTTCCCCAGAAAACGACTTGCTCTCGCTTCAGTGCAGTCGAAATGCAGAATAAAATGAAATTCCGGTCATCGATTATCACCGGCGTACTAGGTGCCGAGTGCATGCGCCACGTCTTTTTCATCGCGATGGTAGACTTACAAAAAGGGGAGCGGTAAGCAACTTCCGACGTGAACTCTGCAATCCTGTCTGATTTTTTTGAAGTTACGCAAATGCAGATTTTGTTATCGCACTCGTTTTTCGCAGATTTGTTAGTCCCCACTCATGCTTCGATTCTTCAGTCCCTGGAAAGAACGGAGAAGAATCGACGTCACCAAGTTTCCGAACGACTTGGAGAGCTTGAAGACACTGGCCTGCATTAATCCGGTACCACGAGGTTCATTCATTCTGTGATTAAACTCCAGGAGAAACAGTAAGCTGTCATCTTGAGTTCGCACCAAGTATTATGCACTGACGTTAGATCGTAGAAGCGACCTTGCGCGAGTCATCAAGAAAGGCGATCTGGATGAAAGTGCACTCGAAGACCGCCGGTCTCGACTTGCGGCTGACATTAACACTTGGCGCAAAACACAACTTCGACTCTTTCCTGCCCTCGAAGATTTTCTCACAAATGCCGACATCCGGATTCATCCAGAAGCCGAGGTCCTTCTTCTTCCTTCCGACCTCGATGCGGATCAACGCAAAAATCTTGGATTAGATATCGCCGTGGATCTTGAGTCCGAACTCCTCAAGGGTGAGGCTAACGACGGTGTCGAATACCTCTGCTCGTCTATCTTACACGGTATGGTATTACTTGACGCAAAGGACAGACACGCACGTGGTGTTTACCAGAACACTCGCGCCGTAAAAGCGATCAATGGGGTGAAAGAAAAGAAGTGGACCTGGGCGGAACGATACAAAAAAGCTCGGTCGTGTCTCATTTCACTTGCTGGTGTGGATCTATCACACATATACTTAAAATTATCCCCGGCTTTCATGTACACATGTTTGTACATACCTCGGTGGTCCAAGCATTAATGCATTCCTGAACGAGGCACGGCTTGTACTAGTAGTAATTAAAGTTCTGATTCTCGTGAGGGAGTGTGATGCCAACCAAGCACGTGCTTGTGGTTGTGGTTGACCAGATTACTCAGTCAATAATATCGATTCTATTCCATCCGTACTCACTCATGCCGACCTGTCATTGCACTGTCTATCAGTGCGGAAGCAGCCCAGCTGGAAAGGAACTAGAGCAAAGAGCGTTTATAAAACATGCCACTGCTGATCGTCAACGCCATGCCCAAGCTCTGCGGATGAAAGAACTTGCCAAAGCAGATGAGCTTGTGGATCAATTTGTGACATCGATGTCTCTGGCAGACAAGGCCTCAGGTCCAATGACAAACTCTGGTGGCCGACTTTGGACCATGAATACCCCCAGACAATCGGACATGGAGATCTTGTTTGCACACCTCGATGCACCTACTTCAACGACGCCATCTGTGGAAGCAGGTCCCAAACCACATCTGCACTTCAAGCCACTCCGGTCTCCGGTGCAGGAGTTGTTTGACCGATTAAAGGGGATTGAGAAATTGTTTCGAGAAATCTCCCAAACCATAGACTTAAATGCCATTGGTACTCCAACGCGCTCCACACAACCGTTTCCTCTGGAGGCGGCCATGCAAGCATTGCGGGATATACGATCAGACTTACAGGCTATCAAGAGTCGTTCAAAAGAAATTCAGGCCACGCAAGAAAATATCATGGAACAAGTGGACTTTTGCTTTAAAGACCTCCAAGGTGCCCGAAAATTATGGATGTCAGAGCGTCAGAACCAGGCTTCACCATCAGCCGCTCCTAAAAATGTTAAGGTTTTCGAAACAGGTACTGTCCATGTCAACTTTTATTTCCCTTCTATTGCTGATTGCCATCTCAGAACACCACCACCACCAAATATTGGAGGGCATAAACCCAGTAATCCAAGCTATGATATTCACAGTCACAACAATGCAAATCATCTCAAAATCTGCGCGATCCACCTGTCGTTTTGTGCTTGAAATGATGGCATATATTGTTCAACTTGCTATTCTGGGGTCCCAATCCGGAGTATCACCACAAACCCAAAAACTTCTCCATGATCTTCCTGTTGACCCGGACTCAGCAACTAAGCAATTTAAGCTTGATGGAAAATCCACTATTCTTGCGGTCTGCCCAAACCCTGATTGTCATAAGAATTATGAACCAAAGTTCACAGAAGGCTGTCCAATAGCAGAGTATCCCAAATACTGTCAAGAAAGGCGATTAAAACGTGGCCCAATCTGTGGTACAATCCTTACTCGGCCTCGACTTGTACAAGACATTGAAATCCAGGTTCCCATTAAAACCTTTGTCTCCTTCTGCTTTAAAGATTGGCTTGCCAGGATGGCTTCAAGATCTGGGTTTGAGGAGAAGGCTGCACACAGTTGGAACAAGAACAGAAAGAGTGGCTCAGACAAAATGGATGATGTCATTGATGGTGAATATCTTCGCAACTTCAAAGGTCCAGATGGCAAGATATTTGGTACTGCAACCACTGATGAAGAGAGATATGCTTTCACCCTTTGCGTAGATTTTTTCAATCCTTATACCAACAAGCAAGCAGGAAAAAAGGCATCAATTGGGATTATCTCACTTGCTTGTCTCAATTTACCTCCAGAAGAACGCTACAAACCTGAAAACATATTCCTTGCTGGAATAATACCTGGGCCAAAGGAACCCCCGCTGAATGCACTAAACCACTACCTTTCTCTCCTGGTCAATGATCTCCTTGACTTCTGGAATGGTGTGTGGTTTTCACGTACCCACCTTTACCCTCTTGGCCGTCTCATTCGATGTGCGCTTATTGCACTTGTTTGTGATCTTCCTGGGGCTCGGAAAACTGCTGGCTTTGCTTCCTTCAAGCATACACATTTCTGCTCTGCTTGCCACTGTACAAGATCAAAGGAGGGTTATGGCAGTACAGATTACAATGCCTGGCGCAAGAGGACAGATTCAGAATGTCGAAAATCTTCTCAAGCTTTTCATGAAGCTTTTGATGAGACAACCCAGCAAGAAATCTTTGATTCTACGGGCATTCGGTACTCTGAATTATCTCGCTTGCCATATTTTGACATGGTGAAGTGTGTTGTGGTTGATGCTATGCACAATCTCTTTCTTGGCCTCATCAAGGAGCACTTTCGGAACATAATCGGTGTTGGCCGTCCAAAGACAAACGAGCAAGCTGTTGTTTCTGCTATGATGCCAGAACCTCCTAAGGACTTTACAGAAAATGAGCGGAAGACATTGAAGCAGCTTCAAAAGCTACTTGAAAGCCCATTGAATGAAGAGCTTCAAGCCTCATCTGAAAATATTACAAAGAAACTCCTCCGGATGCATAATCGAACATTGGCCTTTGCTTGCTCTGAGCTCGAGGTTGACGAAAATGTGACTTTTATTGATGATGATGGAAAAGCAGTGCAGTCAAAGAAAATTTGTGCAGAAAAGTTGTTATTATGGGTAAGTAATCAACAAAATCAGACTTGGAAACACACTAAAATGATGCCTTGGTATGATAGCGTTTCAATCAGATGGAGCAGCGTGATGCTGGTGCCGACACATCAACCAGGCTTGGGCAAGTATTAGAGGATAAAGAGCTTGAACAAATCTGGTCTGATTTATCAGAAATTTCAACTCCAACATGGGTGTCTCCAGTTCCATCAAATTTGGGAAGTTCATCCCACGGCAAGCTGAAAGCAGATCAGTGGCGGACATTGGGTGTTACACATCTTCCTTTATCACTCTTGAAACTTTGGGGTCTCTGTGATCCAAGTGATTCCGCTCGATCACAAAAGTGCAGGGAGATACTCGAGGTCACAATTAACCTCATCTCAGCAGTTGTACTAGCTTCATCTCGCACCACATCGACTGATATCGCAACTTTATATCTCCAACACATGACAGCATACATGGAGGGCATAAAGAAGGTCTTTCCACAGTACAAATTTCTGCCCAATCACCATATGTCATTGCATCTCTATGACTATCTTCTTCTATTTGGTCCAGTACACTCATGGTGGACATTTCCCTTTGAAAGGATCATAGGTATGTTGGAGAGAATTCCTACAAACTTCAAATTTGGTAAGCTTGGGGCAATCTTGAAAGATATTTTTCAATTCTGACATTTGTCACTCAGGTCAGCTGGAAAAAACTATCTCACAAAGCTTTACTCGCTCTGCAAACCTACGAGCCCTTGTCTACAAATCAAATCAATGCCCTCAGACTATCATAAATTCCCAATCAATTTTCAACCGTCTAGTTGACCCTCGTCTTCGTGACACCCTTACTTCCGACATTGCAAGTTTTTCGACTCTCCTTGATGGAGAAGAAAGTGGGCAGCAGTGGATGTGGAATCCTCGCCGCACTTCCAAATTAACATCAGAGCTTCAGAAAGCCCTCCTCTGCCACATGCCACCTATAAAAGGCGAAAGGGCCCAATTCCTGACCCACATCATAGTTCAGGGATTGCGATACACGACCTCTTCAGTGCATTTTGGAAATGCTTGCATTCTGATCAAGGACCCAGCACTATCTCCTTTCCCAGCTTTGATCCTGTTCCTCTTTAAGGCCCCAATTCTTAACAGTGACACTGACAGTATCCAAACTCTGATGGCAGTCCGTCGGTACAAGAAATTGCCAAGGACTTTCAACAATTATCCACTTCTTGGGATGTCCCTATGGGATTTGGAACTTGGGGACCTTGAAATATTTGATATCCAGCACATTGACTGCCATTTTGCTTCTCTTTCTTTCAAATCCCATGATCCTACAATACAAGGCCGCCCAGTGATGTCTATCATATCTCTCTCTAGGGTAAATCTTATATTTCTCAACATTGCCCTCACTAAATACTGTACTGTCAGGTGGCATATCCAGCAGACTACTGTACTGACCACAACAGCATGGAGACAGACTTAGATTCCATGGATTTTGAATGAAAATCTCATTTGTGTCACACTCTGACTCAACCGTTGCTAGCATTGGCAGACATGTCTCCTGAATTCATTTAACAAGTGTCAAGGAACAAAGACATGATAAGAGCTTAGACACAATGAAGGTATAAACTGGTATAAAAGTGTCTGCGTACACCATGTCGAACTTGAAGGGTCGAGGCAGCCGCCGAACAACATCTTGTGGCAAGATATGTGAGGAAAAGACAAAGGTCTGGAGCTGATAGACGATCAGACACTGACCACAGAAATTAGAGAGGATTGGACTTTACTGAAAATCGGTTCATGTATAAGGGAGCTGGTCGAGGCATAACCCCCACTTACGCATCGACCTGGCATGATGTCAGCCGATTCTCTTCGTCGGATGCAGGTCGGAACCACCGTCGACATTGCCAACGTCGGGCTTGCTATGTCCTTTGGGGTTGGCGGCGCGCCTGCGACTGGGCCGGAGATGGCCTCAAAATTCACCCGGACTCAAAATGCCAGTACCCAGCACAATGCTGACTTTCGGACAACCTCCTCCATCTGTCCTCAAGCCGCTACACCAAATGAGCATTCCGAGCATCATCAGCATTTGTGGCGGATGGCTAATGCAGCTGGGACGACGACCTTGGTGGCGACTACACCTACACCTGCCAATAGTCTGAATCCGGATGAACCTGGAGGCGGCCGATGATCTCGGAGACGCTACGCGCGTTGACTACTTGGTGGGTTGAATGGGCTAACAGATAGACACCTTCGATTATGCGTTAGATTAGGGATTGCAGGCTATAGAAACGTATTGCTCACCAGGACTTTACCTCCCCAGTTTCTACCACCGTAGATCATATACAAATTCATGTACGTAGTCGACATGCCAGATTGTTCTTGTAGAACACTATATGATTTTAATCAACAAATTTTATGCAAGGATCGATATGGAATTACCTCTTTCGAAATTGGTGCCGGTGAGTACTCCGTAGCCAGACCCGCCCCTAGGAATGTTTATCAACACGAGCTTAGCAGTCAAGCTATAGCAAACTACCACTCCACACCAGTAGTAGAAGCCGTCTGAACAGTCAACTTATCGACGCCTTGGGAGGTGCCATCATGTTATCAGGCTCGCCTTTGCTGTCACTAGCGCTGTCTTCATCGTCTGTAGTACTATTCTTGCTTATCTTGCTCCCATCGTCTTCATATGCATCAACAATAGTGAAATCAACGGCTTTTGATCGTTTACAGCTGTCGCAGTCGGGGCCGTGGCCAAAAGGAATAACGTATCCAAGCTAAGAAATGTCCTTTTTTTCAAGGAACGTCCCGTTCCACTCTTCAACCCAATGGAACGGTGTCGATCGATGTCGCTCAATAAAGCAAGAACGACAGCATGGTTCGAAATGGTGGCAGTTGTTACAGTGACACGTGCGTTGGGCACCAGCCTGGTTACGGGTCGCCAATTTTTGCAGGAGATTCCGAGGCAAGGACGAATCGCAAGAGTTTGGGGATGTGAGGCTGGGTGTCGTTCATTTTCTTGGATGCGCCCTGAGCCACTCAGGCTTAGAAAAATAAGACGCAAGAAAAGACACGCCACTTACTTGTGGACGATGAACTCGATTCAAAATGGATTTGTCGGGTTGGATGGGAGGCTGATCAGGCGCGGAGGGTGGTTGTAGCGGCTCTGGAGGATCGATGGTGAGCCCATCATGCTCGTCATCAACGTGCACTCTTTTGGATGGGTGTGTGTCTTCTGCGATCTCTGCGGGTCTCTTGGGAGGCGGCTTAGGGAACGAAGCATGATGTGTTCCGTCGTATTTCTTTTTCTTCCGAGTCATCGTTTCGTAAGAGACGACTCAGATAGGGAGGTAAAGTGGGGAAGAAAAGAGAAGTGATAAAAAAATCCGCTGTTGTCTATTTATTTGAACAGAGGGATGTGGTGCAATAGCTCCGAAGTGGCACAAATTGCCGCACAATACGGGCCAGCGGTAACGTGACAGGACGCGCTGCTTCCGATGAGGGAAAGAAGATATGAGCTCCAGAGTCGTAAAATTTTTGTCGTCACGTAGTTGCTGTTGTGAATTCGTTGTGAATCAGTTTATATATTTTAAATCATAGAGACAGAGAGTGCGTACCTGCTACCAGACGACGACTGGTCCATACGAGCCGACCAAAAGGGGGTCATCGGCAATTGGTTTTCAGGCAGTGTATCGTCCAAAACACACCATTACTGTATTTGCCGGCGTCATTGATGACTTCAGATGTTGGGTGTTGAGATGGCAGCGGTCACTGATGCCACTGTCGCTACTTGTGGAAGGCACAATGTTGATATGGTGGAAGGTAGAGGTGAACGACACGTAGCAGGGTCTAGGCGGGTGGATGAGTGAGAAGTGGAGGTAGCATACTCCAATTGACGGGCTGTCGGTTCAAATCAGGCGGTGGAAGCTTAATTTTTATAGGGTGGCGCCAGCTGCAATCAATTGGGCTCGACCTCGACGTGGTGACGAACCAGCGAGTGTGAGGTAGCGGCAGCAGTGGTCTTAGGCTGGTGCGCAGCAGCAATTGTTGTCGAGGTGGGCCATGTAATAGTCCAATCACTGTTATTGGGTGTCGGCGTGGGCACGACGTGGCGGCGGTGTGATGGGGAATTGTCGACGACCCCATGGTGGGTGAACCTGGACACACTGGAAATTGCAATTGCAGGTTGGATGACGAATAAGAGGGAAGTGAAACGAGTCATGCGACTCATTTCACGACATACCTTGCAGGTCTCCCACATCATGGGTATCCCCTCATGTTTCGCCTACCCCAGACTCCTTCAGAATACCAACGGCGGTCCACAGCCTTCTCAAGTTAGAAGGGGGTGCGCGAGATGGTGTGAATTGTGTTCGTTCGCATTGTGAAGCGGCAAGCCTGTAACTGTATTGATAGTTAATAAAAGCTAAAGAGGACGATTAATATGTACTTACCATAAATCTCTTGAGGCATTGAGGAAGGCGGACATATGGCTCAGGTCGGTTTAAACAATGGGCCTTGGCACGCTCGGGTAAGAGGGACTGTGTAAGGATGGTCACAGCTTACATACACATTTCCTCATGTAGCACAGACACATTTCGTAGAGAATAGTCTTTCTTGTCCTCGTGCTACGTATGCTAGCGGCACCTATGGTGCCAGTCCCCGACTCCTTTAACTTAATTTGACCCAATAAACAAATTGAATTCAACACAGGGAATATTTCGGAAAGCAATATAGCTTACTAGCTGGTTGGGTGTGAACTGGTGTGAACGTGAGATTTCTTTGAGGTTATCCTTCTGTGTTGCGCGCGAAATTTCTGTATTTTGCTTAGAGAATGTGATTAGTTATATGTACTTGCAGTCAAGAAAACTGTTTTTATATGAAACGGAAGACTTTTGCACTGGCGGTATTGAAAGTTGTGAGGTACTTATTTTGAACTGTGCAACCAGGAATGCGTCATCCGAAGGCATCTAATCGACGATCAAGATATCGGATAGATTAAAATTACGTAATGTAATTTTCCCATACGCTTGGAACGGATTTTGGCGGAGAGGAGGCCGTTTGTGAACCACAGAGAACCCTCCTTGTCCTTCGGACAGAGTCGGGGACTCGTTCACCCCAACAGAGCTCGGTCCTGTTTACCTTCGTGTGACTCCCGCTCTCAGTGATTTCCTATCCTTGGTCTCGATAGGTTTACAGACTGCTGTCAGTTATACGAAACACCTCGATGCCAAACACCACATGGCGACGACAACGCGCTGCAGTCGCTCGAACACCATATCTATGTACCTGAGCACCTTTTTGCCTTTTGCCTTTTGCCTTTTGCCTTTTGCCTTTTGCCTGTTGCCTCTCCCTACCTCTCTCCTCTTACCATCACCCTTGCCTATAGCCCTCCTCCATCGTTCGACTGCTCGTGCTGCCCAGGGCACCACAACAACGAGCCTGCCCTGTTCCGTCGACTCCACGAACACCCGCGGAAGCAAGTCGACGACCACGAACATTCGAAGCATGCGGTCAAAGACGATTTTCCCATAAGGACTGCGTGGTCACCCAGATGGCGCCCCTCCCATAGCATGTTGTTCTTGAGCTCTCCGACGCCGACGCCTGCGAGCACAAAGGTGTGGAGGGGGAGGAGAGGATCGTTGAGGTGAACGGGGTCGTGGGCTGAAGATTTTAGTTTACCAGCCGTTGGTCGAGTTTTGTCAAAGGTATGCTATTTTTGTCTCTTCTTCTCTTCATTCAAATATTATCATTGTTTTTGTCATTTTTTCTATGTAGACCCCACTCTAACTACTTTAACTCCTTCTATAGCCTACAATCCACCTACACCACTAGCCCCCGGCTTCAAATCCCGCCACACAACGCCTTCGTCGCTGTCGCCAATCGCGCACAAACATCAAGCACGCATATCGCCCCACCCGCCCGGCTCACCAGATGGGGGCGGCGGCAGCACCGCAGGCGACTCGGAAACACTGGAAGTCTTCGTACGCGTTGAAGACAAAGAGAACATGCCACCGATGATACACAGAAGTGGATGCACCACGAGTCGGAGGCGTTGACGATGGTGGGCTTGGAGGTGCTGCTACGATAGTAAGACTGGGTATTTGGATTGAAGACGATGTCGGTTCTTGAGGTATGTATTTGTTTTGTCTGTCATATGTGGAGAGAGAAAGTGGCTGACAAAAATTAAATTATAGACGATAATAATACACATCTTTCTCAGCGCAAATGCGAAAGAGAGCTCGAGGAGCCATGGCGATGTCTCCCCCGGCTCTTCCGGCGCCTGTGTTACTGACGGGAACGTTCAAGTCGCCATCAACAGCGAACACGTCACCCACCAACTACATCCCATCCCTCTCTCTCCGCAAACGCAGCTCCTCACTCCCGCCTTGACGCCTTTGTCGTCGTTTCCTCTTCATCTTCCTGCGCCTCAGTCATTCTGAGCAACAGGGACGTTGCCGTTGAAGTCCTTCGCAAACCTCTCTTTGCTTTCGCCAGCGTTGAACTATCCGGCTCACGTACCACCGCCAGCCCGTAGCCAGCACCGTCTTCATCTGAACAAGCTCCTGTATCATCATCAGGAGCTTCTACAGCTCCAGCCCCATCAGCCTCAGCACACGAATCCTAGCCTGCGACGCAGGATGCGACTCCTTTCCACATCTCGCAGTCTAACCTCGCTCTCGCAGCAGCCGCTCCAACGCAACTTTGATGTCAAGTCGCAGGCAAGCACTACTGTCGAACTCGATGTTGAATTCACCTCAAATTGATGGTGTAACTTCAGCACTTCATGCAACTCCGGATGGACAGGCGACAGGATGTGGGATGCAGGGCGGAGCAGCAAGGGGAGACCGAGTTGGGAGACCCAGTGGTGTTACGCGGAATGAGTCAAAAATATTGACTCATTCCGCTGATCTCTTTCCTTCCACTCACTGACTCGTCGCCAAACACTCGTCCACGCTGCTCTCGCCTCCCGACTCTCCTTCGCCAACCCTGGAAGACGACTCTCAACCACTGCCCCACCACCCAGCGTGGCCCTAGAAACGTCAAGAAAATCTTTTGTGCGTGATGAGATGGGAGTTGACGAACGGGTGGCACTGTGGCGACAGGACAGATTGCTTCTGCTGCTGCTGCGATAGGATGCGGGATGACGAAGGCATAGCAAAGCAGTAGTGCCTCTACTGCTTTGCTACGAGGTGGCAACAAACCTTCGAGTTTGTTGCTTCCTTCCCTGTTTCCATAGCTGCCCATCCTGCAGCTTGTGTCCCTTCCTCCCACCGTGTTCCTCCCACCGTGTTTCCCAGGTACCGTCTTGCTGAGGCACCGCCCTTAGTTGACAGACAAGCAGACCAGCGACCACCCCTCGCCTCTGCCTCCCAGTAGAAGAAACGATGGTGAGAACCGACGCCGTGCGCTGCTACTCGCCACCCAGGCATGGACGTGGAGAGATCCGGTGAGGGGCGTCGCGCTGCTGCTGGTCTTCACCATCGCTGTAGGTAGGTAGTTATTAAATGTACCTTAGAAGAGTAATAAATTGTTTTCTGAATAATTGAAGAGCGTAAATGTGGATTCTACTGCCCTCGAACAAGTGAGTAATGTTAGTATCAAAATTGAATTCATAGTTGAGTACATATGTACATGGACCCACTGTAATTTTGCAACAAAATTCATATCAATGGAAATGTATTGACAAGGCGATTGTGACTGAATACTTAAAACCGAGGGGAGACAAAAAATGTAGGTGAAATTCTATCCAAGCGGCACGAAAGCCTATAGCTATTTATAACACTCATCTCGTGGGGCATCCAGATGCACGACGCTGCATCCATCCCTTCCGGTTCTAATTCTGAGATGAAAATTACATCGCCGAGCTCATGTAGACCAAAGATTTACGAATGTATATTGAGTGCAATAAGACTTTGCGTACAATTAGGAAAAAGCGCTGAAGCCGAGACGCTTTCGATTGGTCGGCCCGTTTGAGCCAACCGCCGCCGAGAACGCCAAACGCCGGATCAACCGCCTCAACACCGGTTGATCTTGCTTTCCGCTACCACCTCTCTCTCTCCCCGACCTGTTCCGCCCCTCAGAGCACCAAAGACTCGTTTTGTGAGTGAAATGTTGTGGTTTTATTGACATTATTGATTTTTACTATCTACTAGGTATTTTACATACAGCACGATCATGATTTCCGCACGTCGCGAGCCCTCCCGCATGAGGGCCATGGGCCGAGGTCCAACAAACTCGTGATGGAATGCGGGGAAGGACAACGAGAGGAGAGCTTGGAGAAACATACCTGGTATCCCGCGAGACGAGTTGTATTGAGGAATACAAATCGTCTCGCTTGCCTTCCTCCTCCACTCCCGCTCATTTCCAGCACAATAGGCAGGTTTCGAGCGTACACTGCCGCTGCCTATGCAAATCCCGTTCACGCACATGCGGCGCCCATCTCACCATGGTATGCCCGGCCAGCAGGGGGCAGCCGAGCATCTTGTTCTCGGGGTCGCTGACACTGACACTGATGCCTGCGAGCCCGATAGTGCGGAAGGGGGGTAAAGGGAAGGAGAACGTGGTCGAGGGGGATGGGGACGTGGAAATGCTCGATGGTGCTGAGCATCTGAGAGGTCGGTTGGGTTTTGTCAAGGGTATGTTTTTTATCCCTATTTTTTGTTCATCATTTTATCAATGTTTTTTTTCGTCATTTTTTCTACTTAAATCCTGGACTCACTACACCAAATCATTCTTTAGCCCACGACTCTCCTGCACCTTCATCCCCGGGCCCAAATATCCGTCCCTCGACGCCCTCGTTGCTGTCGTTGATAGCCGAGGAACATCAAGGCTGCAAATCACCCTGACCACCGACCTTTCAGACGGCGGCGGGGGCGGCACCGCGAATGACATAGAAGCACCGGAAATAGTCGCAGGCGTCGAAGACGGAGATGCGCAAGAGGCGGATGCACCGCGAGCTGGAGGCGTTGACAGCGAGGAGCGGGAGTGGGGGAGAAGCGATGAGTCCACGGCCGGGGTCTGGGTCTGAGTTGGCGGATGATGCAGTTGGGCGAGAGCTTGATGATATTCGGATCGAAGAGGATCTCGATTCTCGAGGTATGTCTTCGTGTTCTCTGTCATATGAGGAGAGGGAAGTTAACTTATCAAATTTAAATTCTAGACGACGATAATATCCATCTATCTCAGCGCGAACGCGAACAAGAGATGGAGGAGAGCACTGCTATGCCTCCCTCGGCTCTACCGGCGTCAGCGTTACTCCCAGGAACGCCCACATCGCCATCAACAGCGACCACGTCACACCCAACCACCACCACCGCAATCCCTCACTTCCCCTCCGCAAACTAAGCTCCTCACACCTGCATCAATACCTTCGTTGTCGTCCCCCCCTCACCTTTCTGCTCCCCAGTCGCTGTCCACCACTGCCACATCACCGTTGAACTCGTTCGCGAACCTTTCTCTGCTTTCGCCAACGTTGAACTCTCAGGCGCGTGAACCCTCCACCACCGCCGCCCCTCCGTCCTTCCCTCGTCGACTCTGGCAGCGCCAGCAGTTCCAATATGAACATTCCCATCTCGGCCTCACCAGCCGTATCGCCGCCGTCCCTTGCGGCCGTAGTTGGGGTCGGAGTCGGCGGCGACCAGTGGCTCCCTTGCATGAACTCAACTCTCCGTTCCTGGACTTGCATTTGATGACAAAGCCGACCTTGATCCTTACAGACGGGTAATGTCGATACACGGACGAAGATGCAGGAGATGCTACGAATAGCGGCGAGCGCGCCCAGGAGGAGAGAGGAGAATTACCTACGGGCTCAGAGATCAGGCGGGGGAAACTATTCAAAACGAAACGGGGGGCAACCGATAACGAAACGGGCAGAATCTATGTATTCCATCACCTGAGCAAACGAGATCCGTCGTCGCCTCTTCAGCCTGAATTTGAACACGGTGGTATACGATTGCGGATGGCCTGAACGACGAGGACGATGCGGGAGCGGGCAATGGATCTCCCTCTTCCTGCAGTAGGAAGGGTTGTTCAAATCTCAACGCTGTTGGCTACGGCCACACGCCTGTTGTGAATGTGTAAGCTCTTGCTCGTGACCGAGTTATGAGTCTCAGTCTCAGTCTCACAAAATCTCAATACTGTTAGGCACTCGTGTCTGATTTGCTCTGCTATCAAAAATGACCGTCATTTCGATTCCTGGCCAATTTCCGGAGTTTGCAAGGTGTTTTCATAACCTCGTAAGTAGGGTCATCCGTTGTCCTCCCGTTGGGTCGAGAAATTCTAAACAATATCCTCCTCCAGATACATTCTATCACGTTCTTGGACCGAATGTGACAGAACTATTTCTCGACCGCCGATAGGTGTAACGTCGTCTAGCTGGTCGCAGGCATGAGCGGTCGATACAGATTACCGGATATCGTGAGTATCTCCGCTTCTTCCTAGATGAGCGACTTCTCAACTCAACTTACAGTCGTAGATTGTGACCAGCTGGACTTCATGTTCTATTCACCAGTCCTACCCTTTTGTCTTCGATTGCAATTTGATCGGCCTCTTTCCGTATCGTGGACCCCGCAAAGTCTATCGGTGTGCATATATTCGTCCAGCTCATATGCGTATCAGCACACCGAGGGGATAGGAGGACTCGTGCCAAACGAGAATTGGAATCATACGTACGTCGCAATAATTCAACTTCTAAATGTCTTTGGTTACAATGACATATTATATAGGTCAACCTTACTTCAGTATCTCAACAACAACACCTATCGTCGATACCATTGGTTCCTGCCAGATCAGTGAGTTTTACCTTCGCCTTTGTGTTCAAATTCAATAACTTACCGAAATAACCAGCTGATATATGTAATGAACTTTGATTTTTTTTAATTGTCCATGAAGACATCAGCAAACGTGCACACTTAGGATATGTGGATATGTATGAATATGCTGTCTTAAAATCCTTGTAATTCCAGATCAATTCATGTATTCAAATACACCTGACTAAAAGATTATAAGGTTGGGTCATAAATATGGCGATTATGATCAGGAAAGCTCTGAATATAAACGATTGCAAGAGTTATTATAATGTCATGAGAGCTGTCATGATCACAGACACTGAGGTTTTAGGGATGTTTAATTGATTATATTCACTCTGAGTGAATATACGGCATTATAGGCAAGTACACATAAATAGAGTACATTGGATATCCTCGACTGCACCTGCAGAGTTTGCAACAACCAAAGAGATAGGATAACTTCCCTGAACCTCATCACCCCCTTTCACGATTCTGTTGTGAATAAAGGCACAACAGCCGAGATCCAGCGCGAATTGGCGGAGGGGCATGACAGCGTCGTCCGGGACGACAAAAATGTAGGCGTCTGTGCTGTGAGAATTTTGATCTCTGAGATATCTTCTTGCCACTTCAGAATTTGTGATGGTGCCTCAAAAACATCAGAGTTCTTTTGACAAAGGGGTTAGGTATGTACCTTCGAGTTTAAGAACATGACTTACACCAGCAAAACTTAATGATATATTAGCCGAAACTGCCGGATTTGCGACCGAGCAGTGTCCTTTTTTGTGTCCAAGCATTCGTTCGCCACATGTCCGGCAACGGCGAATCCGCGGTGCTGTTGAAGCAGATTCCAGACCGGATTCAGAGGGATGGGTTCGACTGGCACCGGGGGGACGACTGAAGCGCTGCTATCGACATGAAAGAAGCCGGACGCTGGTTTGTGTTTTGACTCGCCGTCTGGGGCTGTGTCGGCTGATTTTGGTTCTGGTTCTGGCTTTGGCGCAGGGAAGGCGGGGGCGGGGGGTGGTGGAAGGGCGTAGACGGCGACGAGAACGGTTTATGCGGGGCAAAGGAGCGCTGAGTCGAGTGCGATGCGGCCCTGCTGCGCGCTATCGAGCCGCCAATCCCAATGGACGGCTGTCTCCTCGCCATCCGCGGCCCTGCGCCCATGCTGAGCCCAACAAGCGCAGAGCGAGGATCGTGCAGCGAGCGCGCGTGTGTGCGGTGGTGACCAGCCCGCGTCCTTTGTGCTGATGCTACCCCCGCTTGCTGGAGGCGGCAGGCCAGAGTCGGAGTGGGTGCTCGCGGGCCGGATATACGGCCACTGGCTCTGGCTTTGGCTTTGTGCACCGCTGGTGTGGGCCCGCGATGTCGAGCGGTGCCATGGTGGGCTCGGAGGCTGCTGCTGGGGAGGTGGCAAGGACGAAGGCGGTAAGGACGGTGGGTTGTCCATATCCTTGACCGCCAACGATGGGGATGGGTACTGAGTGAGGGTGGGTGCATGCCTCCTGTCCTCTGAGGGCGAGTCTTGGAGGAGGGCAGCGACGTTCATACTAGTGGAAAAGAAAACCCTGACAAGGTAGAACGCCGAAGGCAAAGGTAGGCTATATCTGAGTCACCGCTATTGTGTCACGAGCGTCACCCTTTGTAACATATCTTAATAGGTGGTTCTCATCTCTGCTTCATCTATGATGTTTGCTTCGACTGCCTGTACCCCAATTGTGCAACCTTTGCCTCTTTTTTCACCTGACCTTCATTCTAGAGTTGATGCCTCATTCCAGAAGCTCAGACAGGAGAAAATGACCCGCAGCACCACCCAAGCATGGGAAAGGGAGCTGAGCAGCTCTTTATCTGAACCTGATGTATGTTCATTTCATTCTATGACTCCCTCAACTGATTTGGTCCCAGATTGTTTCCATTACCAAATGGCTTGCTGCATCAACTGCAATGGAACCATCCATACTACCAGAGGATACTATTATCCAGGCCTTTCTTAATGTACAATTGTTAGACCACTATCACCAGAGGAACTCAGCACTCCGGGAACTTACTAGTATACAGAAGCAAATTGACAAACTCCTGGTGAAATCTGTGGCTTTCTGTAAATAATCACACCTAATATTTATTTGCAGTTCGGAACCAATGGAACACAGCAACATCAACACAACCTTTTTGAAGACTTGACTGATGCCTCTGAAGCCTTATCTGACAATGAAGAAGATGAAGATGAAGAAGAAGACTTTATATCAACTCCATTAAATGAGATCTCGAGTCCTCTTTCTTCTGAATCTCACTCCCCTGAACATAAGCGACAACGATTTTCTGAGATTCAAGATCCTTCACCATTACCTTTTTTTTTGCCACCAATCTCATTTCAAGAGTTTGATGGACTTCCCATTTTGGCTCGCAATAAATCAAAATGGAACAAACTTCTGCAAGCTACCCCAGGATTTTGGTTCAAAAAATGTTCCAGTTGGGCAAATTCCTTGCAAATGTCCTACAACCATCGTGAAGAGACTACAGTGAGTTCAACTATGAATAATAATATTATTCTAAATCAATTATAGGATGATGACCGACAGCAATATTATCAAAGTGTTGTTGATGTCTTACGTGAAATGCGTCAGGTAAAACCATCTATCTACCGTGATCAGGCCTGGAAGACTGCAGTTAAGGTAAAACCTATATTAAATTTTGAGCTAATGCTCACATCATTATAGACCTCAAACCTTTACAGCATAGTTAATTTATGGAGTGATCCTAAATGCTTAGTTGTATGGAAAAGTGACTTCATGCAAATCTTGATTCGGAAACACCGAATTCATGAGAGCCTTGCTCTTGTTTTATTTAACTGGATTCCCGAAGATGTCACAAAAGTGTGGACAGAGGAGGATTTCTTTAAAGTTTTTTTATTTCAAGTGCTCTAATTTTCCTCAGTATCAATTCTTTACTGACAAGTCTTTTGTAGACTCAGGGTAAAAAAATTACAAAAAGCAAAGAACTCATCCGGGCGATTAAAAAAAATCCAGATATTATTCCCAGAAGAGCATATCCTTCCTCTATTTTTTTCTTGCTTAGTCTTCAAAACTTTCAATTGGCCCTCGAGCAATGGTTGATTTATGGGTTGGAAGCCCTAAGATACAATGTGAGAAAGAAATTTGTTAATAAATATACTAACATTATTGTCTTGCTAGGTTTCTTTCTTTAAAGAAAAGGAAAACATAAAGCAAATCTATGACAATATTTGGCCATATCTTAATCCCATGATCCCTGCTTTCTTTGCAAACACTGATGCCAGTTTACGGCTTATTTTGCAACGATCAGTGTCCTTCCGCAAACTTATTGATAAGCCACCCAAACATATTTTACAAAACAAAAAGGTATTTAATTTTTGAATTTCTTATTCTAAATATCAGCTTACAAATCAGACTTTAAACACAACTTGTACAAAATGTTCCAATCTGCCATCTGAGTATCATTGCATGCAAAAAATCATGGTCACACCTCAAAAGCTGGAAGACAAATATCTTGGTTGTGGTGTGTCACTTGCAGAACCACATGACCACATAAAGCCTATCCCAGTATTTTACTTTTATTTTTATGAGTAAAAATGCTAAATTCTCCTGTAGATACCACATTCTAAAACTGGATCTAAGAATATTAAACCTATCCTACATCCAGAACAGCTGAAACTTAAAAAGTATGAATGGAATAATGAAATCCTCAGAAACTGTGGCATGCAAATCTTCTTAATTGTTGAAGAAGGAACAGGAAAAATTGTGTGTTAATAATATTATTTTATATCTGTACTTATGCTAAGTTCATTTGCAGCTTGACTTCTGGATCTACAATGCATTTTCTGATGAAATTTTTCAACAACTTGTCATGCATCATTCCAAACTGCAATCAGTCAAAAAGCTTACTCGTGGATCTAAGTTTAACTCCTACTCACAAGGCAAAATGATTCCTAAAGGTGCACGTGCACCTATGGGGGGTGCTCCTGGAGACACTTATACATTTTATACTGGAATGGAAGCAGTTACTCTTAAAGATATTGAAGCTCTATTTGATGATGCGGAGGTATGGCACAAATTGAGGTTCAATTAATATATCTAATAGTCTTTTGCAGGATTCTATGATTCTCTCAGAAGCTGGACGTGTAATTTTGCTTGATGTCTACAAGGATTTACAAGATATTTCTGCTCATGGAGATCGCCTGGGGTTATCTGGTGCAAATACTTATTCCTGCAACAACTACACCAGCCCACTACATTGTGACAATGATGCTGGAGCAGGACTCTGTGCTCAGCTTGACCTTCAAGCAAAATCTGCATTATATGAATATGGCTTCATTTATGCAGATAATAGGGTTTATTTTGCCTCCCGTTCAAATTCACTATGGTATTTGTAGTCCTTATTTTTACAAATAAAAATCACTGATGCAACATTAAGGTCATTCAGTGGCTCTGATACTCATGGCACTATGCTACCATCTACAATTCCATTAACTGAACAAGACAGAACCATTCCTCACCTTGGTGAACAGCCAGATGGTGATGACACTCCACCAAGAGTGTCCAATGGCATTCACAAACCTGTGACCAAAAATAACACAGTGGCAGCAAACAAATATCACAGAGTAAGAAAGACACTCATGAACAACTATAACTATTGGCAGAGGCAAAATTAGTAGAAAATCCCATTACTGTATTATTTCAATCAACTTGTACAAAATGTTGGAATTTTTGATTTTTGACTTTCAAAAAGTCTCATAAAATCAGAAAATCTGAGAATCAATTAAATCCAGGTTCAGAAAAAAACATGTCGGACACATGACATATGAATTGAATGAGATACCAGAGTGAGGCACAATTTCTAGTCTTGTCCCCATCTGCAGTGGTGATATGAGCCTTCAACAGGGTAGGAAGATATCACAGGGTGATAATATGGGTGATAGTACCCACTTGGTGGTGGTTGCAGATGTACAGGATGATCATAGGTAAAGCAAAAGCCTGAAGGAGGCATAAAAGGTACTAGGTATCGGGGCGAGCCTTCTGAGTCTGAGGAGGGATTCATGCTTTAGTACTTTGATATGACAATAACTTGTTTCCTTATATAAAATGCTCACTGGTCCGATGCACAGGCTCGACATAAATTGGTGTGGGCACGAAGAGTAGGAAACTCAGAGAGTATATACAGGAAGACAGGCGATGATGACGACGAGTGATGTGTTGTTGATTAAATTGATTATCAACGTAAGAGGGAAGGCTTGTGACTTTGGCCCTGGCAGGGAGATCAAGCTCAGCTCAAGTCAGCTCAAGCTGCCCGAAAAGGTTAGTTCGCAGCTCAAGGCAACTCAGCTCTCGCGCCAGCTCAGCTCGCGCCAACACTATGGGCAGTGCTCAGCCATATCTGGGCTGTGAATTGTAGGGCCAGAGAGTTGAGCTTCGCTTGCCCACAGCGAGACAGCCAAGGTGTTCGTGCAGTGATAATTCAAGATACCTTGCGCTATTCATGGGTACTTGTTAGTTACACGCTTTCAAGCACGAGTTAACGGAAGACTTACGGACAGGGAAACTCTTTTGGGGACCAATTTGGTTTAACCGTACCTAACCATTGACGTAGAACTATTTCATTATTGAGCTTCGTCGCGCCGATGTGAAGAGATTTGGCATACCTGAGCACGGAAGTATGGATTCATCGCGATCGTTGAGTTCGTCGTGACGATTGCTATCGGGTAGTCGACGCCTTGAGGAACATTCAGGTCGAACGTTGTCCTGTAGACGCGATTAATGATGATACTAATAGACCTCAATTAAGATTCGAGCCTACCCGTACATGCTTACACCGGCTGTCAAAATTCCGGAAGTCGAGCTTCCTGTAGACCGGGCTAGCCTAGTCGCAGGAGCGTGAGAGGCGGCGTTGTTTAAGAAAATATCAGCACTACCTTGGCGTTCAGCGAAGAGACCTCCCTCATTCAAAGGTCCACAGGTTTGGTCAGCAGCCTATCGCAAGCAGTTCAGATCTCAGGTACTAAAACAGAGAAAAAACGTACACTTTCGCCGCCGAGGTTACCTGCGACTTTCCATGAGCTGACAATTGTAGTTGTACTGCCAACGAAAGAGTAACTCAGTATACCCCTTGGTGCCTTGAAGTGATCACTTCTTGCAGTGAAGTCTTCTTCATAGCCCATATGGTCTTGCAAAAAACTTGGGCGGATTGAATGTCCCTTGGAAATTGCTATGACGCGCGTCAACTTCCCAAGATCCAATAAACGAACGTCGAGTCCAACCAAACGGAGAAAGCAAACGCAAAGCCGCCTTCAAGTTGCAGCTGGGCCTGGAAGGCAGTCTCAGTCCCCGATGCGGTGAAGTGGGAGCGCCAGAGATTATTCCCAGTGTGGTAGCCGTAGTCCCCAGCATAGAGTACGGTGGGTGTCTTGATTGCCGTAGGATTGTTTGTGGTGGCATGGTTGGCGACAGTCCAAATGTTATCTAAGTATCCCGAGCCGATATCTGGCAAGCTATTTGCAGTCTTCTAGAACCAGATTTGAGCAAGGTTTCCTTTCATTTGGGAATTATCTTACCCATGTGAGGGACGAAAGATTCGGAAGGCTAACAGCAGGAAGAGAAATCGTTTTCTGGGTGGTAAGGGTACCGTAGGAGGCCTTGCTCACACTTATGGTCACGCCGTTGAATGTGACAGCTGTTTGTGCAGGGGGGGCGATGACCTCAAAGCTAGCAGTGCTATTGAGATCTCCGGTCAAAGCTAAAGTGCCGCTGTTGATGTTGACCGTGCGCATGAGATAACCTCCTTTGACGATTATGGCATTTGCGATACTGCATCGAGACAAGGCGCCGCTGGTGGGTGGATGAAGAACCCAGAACTGGTATGCGGTGGCGTGGTCTGTATATATGTCAATCGACTATATAGTTTAAAGCGACCACTAATTTTGACGTACCAACAATGTAGCGCAGAACAGTGCTTCCAACTTGCACCACGGTTTGACCTGGGGCGGCTGTGTATTGGAGAGCAAGAGCGGAGTCGCCACTGCTTGTCAATACTTTCCGTTTAAGGTACCGCTTCCTGGAACGACTTTGACGGTGGGTGTTGTTGTTCCCGTAAACTTGATGGCAGTCTCGTGGAGTTCGTCAGCATTTCCATAAGGGGTGATGACATCTCGGCCGTTGATTGTTGCTCTGTATAGACCGACTTCTTGGTCAGTTTATGGATCTACGAGACGTTCAATCCTACCTTGGCCCTGTATGCCCTGGATGATTTGGCTGTAATAATCAGAAATGAGAAACACCACTGGGTAAAAGAAGATATTGAACGGACCCGAACCTTACAGCGCTCACCGCAAGCCTCAATCACAGCGGCTTCCAGCCATGCATAGAATGCACCAGAGAAGGATGCCGAGCGGGCCACACCGCATATGACAGCGAGCTCGGGAGTGAAAGTACCTGCTGGACTGTTAACGAGAAGGGACCAACAGGTAATGGAGGTACACACCATGTAGTACATCCCAGGAGCAAAACAAAACAGATTCATCCACCCCAACCACATAATATCCCTCGGTTTCATTTACCAAAAGGCCAATTCTACCGGGAGAATCGAAGTCGCTTATGACCTGGCGGAGCTTGATATGAGATGCTGTCCGCTTGCGGTCGAAAGTTTGAGACGAAATGGATGCTGACTTTCAGTCAAAGAGAGAAGGTCACGGCCCCAGAACGGAGATGGTTTTAACCCGAGTTCATATACCTTCAAAAGCAGCATTAGCAGTTAGAACAGCATAAAGGAGAAAATCGTATATACCCTGCGTCTTTTTTGCCAGTGTGAATTGCGCTGCTCGTTATTTGCATGATCCAGATTCTTTTTCCACATAGACTTGAAGTGAATGAGGGCTTTGTAGGAAGGGTTTACCTTCTTCTGGTAAACACTAGACCTGTGAACCTCGCACAAAAAGCCGGCAACCTGGAAAGCAAGCCATTTCGCAAAGGCTGCATCGAGTATGAATTATCCACAGTAGTCATTAACCTATCAAGAAGCCTTACGCAGGTGGTCATTAACTCTCTAATGGCTGGCGAGGTGGGCGTGAAATCCTGTGAACTGACTTGATAGAGCTTCACTGCAGTGTCGACCGAAGAAAGAAATAATATCCCTGTAAGAATATAAGTAAGTGTGAGGTAGAGGCCATATAACCCACTCACAGTTTGCCCATTGGTCTGTTGCAAATTTCCCCTTCTTTTTCGTCATAGTAGGTCTTGTGGCAGGTTATACATTCAGAAAGGTAGACTCGCGACCAGTCAGTTCGCATAGCTCACTGCATGTGAATGATGTAAACATGATTGCAGCGTTCAGCAAAGTGTTCAGTTATAATTACCAAAACGGTGTTGCACATCACATGACCAATCATTGACCGACTTAAATTAAAAGGAACGCCAATGACTGAATGACTGGCCAACAGGCACAGAACTTGATTAGACTACACAGATGGATCAATGTACGAAGAAACCGGTAAGCTAATCCGAGTCAGCCGCAATTTCACCATGAAGTAAAACAAATTGTACGTTAAGTGAAAGCGCTCGGGAGTTCGAAGAAGCATCACCTTGCGTGTAAGCAGAGGTGTTGACGGTGTACCGACAGACACAGCCAAATTTTAGGCAGATCACTAGGGCCCTGATAGTAGAGAGGGAGGGAGGGACGCAAGGGAGGCAAAGTCGGCGGTCATGAACTTGAATGGCTGTTTGCGAATATCACAAATCGGCACTGAAAACCGAGCAATGAATACAACAGCCAAGAAGACTTCATAGAAGCTTACCAGTCTTGTTAAACTTGAGTACTGAAAGAGACGAAAAGGTGGCAGCACTAGTAGAGTGCGCAGTACCGGAGCGAGATCCAAATAGAGAGGATGCCTTCTTTGGCGAAGATGAACCGCCGGCTGCTGTATCATGGTTAGAAAAGAAAAAAAGAGAGGAGTAGAAATAACATACACCCGGAGGCGGCACTCCCAGCACCATCCTTCATGGTCTGGAAAACGATCACATCGCTGAAGTAGTGACAGTAGAATTGTGAGGTTATGTAAACGGTCCCAAAGTACTATGCCATCGCATCAAACTCTTCATTTAGAAGCCAGATGCCGATCCGCTTCACATTCGACCTGTTCAAACCGACAGCATTGCTATCTGGAACGAAAAGTTTGCAAAGAGGCAACGCAGACATTGGACATGAAAAGAAGGGAATTGCGACCACCACCAGCAACTGCTTGGCACTTTCTGCCAGGACTGACACCAGCATCGTGGGCTGAAGCCTGTGCGGGTTTGACGATGATGCCATCAGAATGAAAGTAAAAAGCACGTTCAAAGTTTCTGTGAGTCGAAGTTAAGATCAAGTAAGACATGCTGTAACAGACAGAAGGTTAACAAAAACTTACTCTTTCCCAGTTTGCAATAAAAGCTTGCTGACTGCTCGATAAAGAGTTAAATACAATGGCAAATCTGTCGCTTCACGTCTGAACTGAGTTTCGTTGATCAGCGACGAGAAAGACAGGAGAGAGCAGGGGCTGGTAAAACATTAGAAAGGCGATCAGTACTGGATAGGAATAAGAAACATACCGGTGCCTTGCCTGCTTCTTGCCCTTCGGGAGTTCTTTCCTAAAGACGAAAACTGTGAGGGAAAAGATCAAACGAAATTGAACCCAAGACGTACTCTTCATCGTCAGTGCACTCCATCCTTCACCCTTGCTCTTGTCAGGCTCAACAGCATCAATCCGGGTTTTCTTGGTAGTCGCTTTGGATGCACTATATAGTCGGGTACATGGACATTAATAACGAAGACAGGGCAGAACATATAAAGCATAACTCGTACAGCAAGTGGGACCTCATCTTCAGAATTTTCTTCGGTAGGAGACTGTGCATGACTTTGGAGGACAATCAGAACCAAATTTCGAGAGGCTAATGAACGGTCTTACTGCTTTCCAAGTAGCTGCGTCGTGGCAGAAGAATGCCGACGGCTGTCGAGCGTCTGGTGCAGCGCTCTTCTTGCTCCTTGCGAGATTTGTGAACACTGGCCTCTGGGAATAAAGTCAGTCAACAATCGGTAAAAAAGAAAGAAAGAAGTACTCGGGAGGTGGTGGTGTCTGGTCGCTATCACATGAAACAGGGTCAGGAGTCGATTCCTTCTTCATGCATTGTGCCTTGGCGGACGGTTTGCTGCTATTAATTTCATCATCAGATGATAAGCCATGCAAGGTAACGACATCAGCACATACACACACTTTCCTAGCACTTTGACGGGAGAAGCAGGCTTCGCAGCCACAGCGGTGGAAGAGTCGTCCTCAGAGCTAAATAAAATACCAAATAAGATATAGCCAATATGCGGTACGAAAAAACATACCCAGGAGCACCGAGAGACAGTTTTTTTGCAGCCGCAGCCTCCTGTACATATTTTTTGGCTATGTTACCAGAGTTAGTCAGTGGTCAAACACAAAGAATAAACGGCAGAAACACTCACGTTATAGTAACCGGCGGCGATTCCTCGAACTCAGAGGAAGCAGGAGCGGGCTTAGACACTTTCTTGGCTTTCTTGAGGGGTGCAGGTGTTTCGATAATCTCGCTGGAAGAGACGTCAGATGTAGGAAAGCAGTAGAAACTTGAATTAATTACGAACATCTCACTGTCACTGATGACTGAGATAGTGGCTTCGTAGATTCGATTTGACTGGGGGAGTACTAGAAGAAAGGATCAAACACTGAGCCGTATATCGTGACGAAAGGAGAAAAAAATGTACAGAGATTCCAAGAGCGTCTCTTCAACTGTCTCAGCCGCAACCTCTGGGCTGGATGACGGGACAGGTGTTCTAAAGGACAGGGTTAGACACTTTGTAAGAGGAGGAGGAGGCAGTGACGAACATGGCCTTTTTTTACAGAGCGCTGAGACCTGAAACGGCAGAGAAAGCGAGTGAGATGAGGATAAAATAGGGATTAAGGGCCGGGGCTTACTTGGCAGGTAGCATTTTTATCAGGAGCGTTGAACGAAAAGTAGCGAATCGAAAGTAGATGAGCTGGGGTGTTTTCAAGCGCTGTCGAGGCCATTTTATAGATTTTGGAAATGAGGCTTTCCGCGGCCCTACATGGAAAAATAGGTTCCCGCGAACCATGGAGGATGGAGGAAGGAAGAAAGTAATGAACTGCAAGTGCGATGCGATCGTCTGCGATAACAGTGAGAAATGCGGCCTCGAAGGTGAAACGAGTGAAGATCGACTTACGGAGTTTCCTGGAAAGGTCGCCGGTATGGCAGGTTATACCGAAGAGCTTTCTCGCATATGGCGATTCAGAATTGATGCTGGATAGCCGACCAGATTGCGAGCAAAAGTTTGACAACATTTGTTCGAGTATGATCGGTTCTGTTGGAAACACGTTCTGAGGGAGTACGGCAGCATCACCTAGTTTGCCGGTACATTGGGACGGTAGATGAGGTTGTGTGGTCTTCAGAGCTTCGCTGGTTGGGTAGGATCCCACAGGCGAGTGGATGACCTTGACAAGAGCGATGTTTGCTTTTCGTCGTGTCCAGACAACGTCGAAGTCGACAAGAAGCTGCGGCGTGGTGTGATAGGCGACAGGCCTAACATCCAGGGCGGGCAATGGCCACGACTCTGCTGAAGATGGAAGCAAAATAAAACACTGGTCCTCCGCCCATCAGCCAGCTAAACACGCACCTCGTTTCGTGAAACATCATCGTACTGACTTCAGCATCTCCGTCGTCAGACTAACCGAACCCATATCGAGCAATGAGAAACCCAGACAGGGTGTCAGTGTCTCGAACTTTTCTTCGAGATTAGTAGATCGGGGTTGTACCAAATGAGCTGCAGAGAGGCTTGGCTGTCAGGTGGTGTCTGGGATGTAAGCGATGAAAAGAAGTCTACGAGATAACGGTTAGTCCTGCTTCTTGACGAGCGATTAGGGAACACCTACCAAGCTGCGCAAAAACGAATCTTCAGCGAAGGCCACCTCGTTGAGTAGTTATCCTTCTTCATAAACCTCCCCGCCTTTCCGAGTTTCTGCTGAATGCTGAATGGCATAACGACCTAACATTGTATATAGGTTCTTAGAGGATTGAGTTTGGAGTTTCGTGACCTGAAAGTTAAAAGGTGCCCAAGGAGCGAGACGAAAACGGCTGAGGGAGACGCCTGCATGGAGACCTTAGGCCCGTCCTGTAATGCTTAATGGCTGAAGTTAACTATCTGTGTATGGAAGGCGAGAGATCGAAATACTTACATTCCTGACACGCCAATATTTGGGACGTCTGGTCCGAGATAAGGCGATGATTGTTGGTACGAGACTAGGTCGAGGATCAACAAAATTCGTGCAAGAAACTGGTGGGATTCTTTAATTACCTCAAATCTAGAAGCTGTGATTGAGGAGAAAATCGAAGAGGAATTCCTTACGCGGTCCATAGACTGTGCCCGTCCAATCGGAGGTCAGAATTCTTGCAAAGAGTCGACGTTCTATGTGGTTCACATTCTTGATAGAACGCTGAGGTACGGGTGCGGATAGTCTGGTCTAGTCTGGTGGAAACATGACGCTCGTTGAGGAGAGGCTGGTATGAAGAAGTACGGCTTAAAATTCGGAGGAGGTCGATGAGTGGTATTAATATTGGCAGGCTTGATGGACTATAAAGGAAGTTAAGTATAGCTGATGACGAGTTTTAAAACTTTTTTCCTGAATTGAAGGAACGTTCGGGCGTACATCTGCCCTTCCGAATCTGTTTTACAATGTTCTATTGTCCCGACTGTCTCCTTTTAGATATACGCGCGTTCTTTATGGGTAAGGGTTGAAAGAATTAGCCTGAAGTGCTCAGGCTGGTCAGCCTCTAGGTTTTCTGGAGGACATCGAGCTTGAAGCTTGTTGACACTGGACGAAATAACGACCAGTTCGGAGAGCTTTAAATCGTTCCAAACATTCGACTACAAAGTTCTATCAGAAGTTCATCTTGGGTTAAAACAGAAATAAGGAAATACGCACTTACGCATCGTTCATATGAGCGTTGAGAAATATTGTCGTACGAGCGTATAGGCAGTTTCGTACCATGTTATCATTTCGCCCGTGGAGTAGATAAGAGAGTGTGTTCCGGCGGTATAGTCAACGACATGTATTTTCGAGTCCTTTCCGGTCAACGTAAGAGATCCTCCGATGTTTGGAATCTGGAAAGACCCAAAGCTGGTGGGCAAGTTCAAAGTGCATGTCTCAACGGTAGTGATTGAAGCATCAGTTTTCCTAGAAATTTTAAGTCAGGACCAGCGAGACGGTAGAAATGTATGGTAAATACCTAACGGTGTAGTATCCAGTCTTTTTGCCGACAGCATCCAAAGTTTTGGTTGTTTTGAGTGCAGAATTTCCTGTGAACTCCACCTGTGAACTCCACCTGTGAACTCCCGACATTCATCGGCCTGGTCATGAGGAAGGCAGGAGAGACTTGGATGAAGTTTAAATTTGCTTGTAGCTTGAGTTCATAGAACTTCTCGCGCTAAGTCCTGTCTTCTGAGATGGCCGAACCCTGCGTCAAAGTTCAGTTCAGAATCAAATTTGGTCATAAACATCAACATGCACATAGTCGTATGAGTCTAAGGTATGCGTGCGCGGACGAATTAAAGGGTTGAGGGCAGATTCGGCTGTCGAGGACCTGGGTAACGGTGGCTGGAAGCGTGACGGTCAGTCGGTGGCCATTAGTTCGGATCGCAGATGTGGCGTGCATGGCACGCAGAGCGAGCTGCCTGGGATGTAGTAGTAGGGATCTGGGACAGGTTGGGATTGGGGCTTAATAGGGACACTGGGAGCGTGCGTGCACAGCGAGGGCGACGGCGGGCTAGTGATGATGGTACAAAGGGAATGGGTGTGCGAAATTTCAGAGGCATTGGTGATAGTGCGCAGAAAGTTTCAACTTCGGGTCTATTTCTGCATATGTCTTTTGCGCGATTATTTTGGCGTCGAAGTCAGGCGATAACTGAGGTTGTTACGAGTTCTGCATCAACAAGGTAACCTTTGGCTAGGCGGGCACCGTAAAAGAGGCTGGATGTGGGGGCAACCTGATGGATTCGATGATTGAGCTGGGCGGAATGACGGGCTGGACGAACTGGCGGGTTGGGTGAACTGGCCATGGCGGGCTGGCGGATCAGGGGCAGTAGTTCGAATTAATATTCTCAACGTTCCCTTTTTCCCACGGCACCAAATGGCTAGGTACCTAAAAATAGCAGACGCTGAGGGGCAAGCTTAAATTCTGGCACATGTCTCAAAATGTCTGCGGTTTGACGGTGAAGCTACCGACATGGTGCCAATTTTGACTTTCCTGACTAAGTTGGCAGCCATAAAACGTTAAAGTTGTCAGCTCGTCAGCTCAATCTTGGTCCAGCGGTTGCAGTTAGTCAGGCACCAGGTTTCAGATCTTTGTACACTGCTAAGAAGGACAGTCACCGCGAACTTCATGCCGGCAATGACATCGCGATTTTGTCTAAGAGGATAAGAGGATATAACAGCTTGTAATGAGTAGCATATGCGTTCTGCAGCATGCCTACCTCCCGTGTACACACTCTCCCTTGTCGTAATGTAAGGAAGGTTAACATGGATTACAAGATTTGACTTACAGAGTCTGTCATGTTATTATAGGCGCAGTACGTTTCAATAACTGCCCTGCTTTATGGGACCACATCCGCAAACCCAATTCGGGTTCCGATTCGGACTAGGACGACAAACGAACTACGCAACCCCATTGTTGAAGAGGCATTCGGAGGTCACGACGTTCGCATCCAAATACATGACACTCAAGTGACCGTGCATAGAGGGCGCCAGATTCATCAGTTTTGCATCTTTGTAACAAATCGTCAAGACCTCCCTCTCAATGCTGCTATAGCTGCTTTGACTCCGGGTGAAAGCTGGAGGGGTAATATCCTGGTTATGCGACTTGGAAAGAAAATTAATGGGGTGGTTAATCTGCGCGCAGACGACGGGAGGCTTATTCGATTTGTTCTCAGACGGTACGCTTGTCAGATAACGGGAAACATTGTCTAATGTTTTATAACCTTCTAGATTCCTTTGTTTTGCACAGCAAGGTCGACGCCTACAACTTCCCGCTAATTTAGACTTGCAGTGAAGTAGCAGGATGCAGGTAGTGAATGATTCGAGCCAGAAAGCGTTAGACAGTGAAAATATTATTATGACTAAATTACCAACAATGTCAAGATGAAAATCAGTGTAACATCAACCGACGACGACAACTCTCTGCAATGGCGAGAAACGATTTCTAGGTCCGAGTTACCTAGCCTTGCGTCTGCAAGCCTCTCGAGGCCAGTCTGCGCAAAACTTTCACCCTAAATGGCATTCGGTCAACATATGTGAAGATATTACTTACCTTGAACGATCCCATTTCGCCTCTGCTACCTCCTGGATCTATTGGTTGTCGCCTTCTGCCAAATTTGCCGTGGGATAACTTACTTGTTGTAACATCCCCTACAGCTTCATATCTCGTGGTGCCGCGGCTCGAGACACAGCTGAGAGTTGGGCTGGGCGCGGTCGACAATGGCGCGCCGAGCGAGGTAAACTAACGGCGACGACGAGTGTAATAGTCGAGACTGCTGTCCATGCGATAGACGCAGTCTCGGTAAGTATTCCCGCGCCCCAAACGCTGACCTCCCGTGACATTGACGACGTGGCCGTGATGCCTCTGCGACGCCTACTGGCAGGTCTGCATTGTCCTCTGCAAGTTCGGCCAACTTCTGCGGACAGGTAAGCCTGACCCAAAAATAGATAAGACACTGTAACACGACTTACTCGCTTCTTCTATGACGACACCGAGAAATCACGGAGGGTTTGCGCCTTCATGACACGCTCCCTATTTGATGACCTGCCAAATTTTTCGGCGATAGAACACAAGGAAGGTCGCTGTATTTGACAGCTTGGGCTTCGCAAGCCTTCTTGTCGTAGTAGATATTGGCATGCGAGTGATGTGGTCTACAAAAAATTGGTCGATCTATATTTGCGAAAATATTGAATATGTTCCAACCTACCCTTGAGGAACCCGCCGAGCTGCTACGGTTCTGAGCATCTACATGAACACTGAGCTTGACTCTTGCCGAAGGTCTGGTGAAGTCTTGTGTGAACTGCTAGTGGGAGTGGCTTTAGAGGTGTGAGAACCAATGTAGTTCGAGAAGACAGAATTGACCATCTAGCTTGTTAACGAGAGACTGGAAGAGGTGGACAAGGCGTGACGGGCCCTCCTAGCTTGCGAACTGGATTCGTCATCCAGGCAACTCCTCGACGGCTGGTGCCTCGCAAAATTGGGGGTGGTCGTGTTTCGGCCAAACGAGTCGGTCGGGGTCGACTTCGAGCATTCTCTCATAACAGCCGCAGTGTAAAAGTGACTAGGAGAAGGAACTTATGAGTGCTCCGCCAATGGCGAAAAAAATGCTCGAAAGTCTACGCACTCTATTACTCGCGATTCCAACTCCACACGTGTAAAACCCTTGCCGAGCTTGAGAGATGTCTGAAAACATTCTACAAAAATAAGGACATATTCATCGAGCTGGGTATACACGAGCATCTCAACATACCAAAGCTCCATTCTATCCCCACTACTTTGAATGCATTCGATGCCTTAGATGTACCGATGGCTATCGATACAATTAAATGTGGCTTGAGATCATGAAGACGACCTTCATCAGGAAACCCAGATTTTCGGCCATTATGTACCGCCAAACGGCAGTGCGAACGGTCCTTGTGCGATGTGGCGGGGATATCAACCCTTACGCCACAGACCAAGTTAGCGTCTTCAGTCAACGTGGCGCTGGCGTCAATGCCAACTTTTGTAGAAAGAGTCACATCTTCGTTGACGATACTAAAGTAGGATCAGTTCTAGTCTTTGAGATGCAACAAAGGACAGAACAAACAGATCAATGTTGTCAAGATGTTATTTCAGCGCGTCAGGCCTTCAGCGTCCTGGTATTGAGAGCGAGCACGGGAAGGGAAATGAAGTCGTTGGTCAATGATTGTGACACCGTAATAAACTGGTCACTTCGTGACACTGAGCGGGTCGCAGGTCACTCAGCGGCAACGATGCGACACGCTCATCGCGCGATAGATTTTGCCTTAGCTGAGATGAGGTATTTAAACTTTGGTCAAAAATTTTGCCAAAATGAACTCTTTTGCACGAATTAAAATGTCCAGTAAAGGAACACATTTTGATCTGTTCTAAATTAGGGAATTTCCTGAAAAGAAAACACCCGGTAAAACCTCAGGTTTGGTCCTGCATTTTGACATCATCAAAGGCACAATTATTCAGCAAGGTGAAATAGCTGCAAAATAGGTAGTTTTGCCATTCTCTTGCTGGTGAGCCATGTGCCCAATCTCGACCAGTTCAAAATACACGCAAATTCTAGCCTTCTGCCCATATTTTCCCTGACATCAAAAGGGAAAATTCTGACCCCAATTTGCCGTCGGTCAAAATCCGAACGGTCTATCCCATATTTTGACCCCCCTCAAAATAGACCCACTGCAGTAGTGAGATGGAAATGGTTTCTAACGCAATGGTTGGAAATTCTCCCACTGCTATAGTGACCCTGCATGGTTTCTGTATCTCAGCCATTACTGGGCCAATTTTTATGATCTTGGTATCAAAAAAATCCTAAAAATCACGGCTTTCATGTGGCATGTGTATCCAGGGTTGATTAGGTCATGTGACCTGTTCACACGACCCAAAAAGCGCAAATTTGTGTAAATTTACACTTAAAACAGATTTCAGTGAGCTAGATATACTAAAATATGTTACCCAGACCAATTTAGAATAATGTACAAATATTTACATATGTTTTTCAATGATGTCATGGTGTCCAAATCTGGCAAACAGCCAGCTTAACTCAGTAAAAATCGCAAAATTGGTGTTAAACTGACTGGATAACCCATGAAAGACACACCAAACATTGCAAAACATGACCAAATGACTTGAATATAATGTTCTAGATGCTTACATAATCAAACTCACAGCAGAACTTTGTGCAATTGCCTTGGAATCAGTTGATGCACCAAGTGAGACCAAAATATTCTCAGGGATATGTCATGTGATATGTGTGCACAGACCATCTCTTAGGTAAAAAAACATCATTAGTATTTTTATTTTATTTTAATGCCTTTAAAATCTCTTAAAATGGCTTATTTACTGTGAGAAGTATGTTTTGAGTAGGGCAAACGACGCCGATGTGCGTTTTCTTCCTTCTCCTCATCTTTTCTTTCTTCTCTAACTTGCTTGCCCGCCCAGATCAGTACCTGCGTCGGCCTTCAGGCCCTCGCGCAAGCCAACACGAAATACTCGGTTGGGCTTCGATACACTGGCGTCGGTGCGGCAGTTTGTGGGCGCTCAGAGATGATTTTCCCGCTAGGTGTTGGAAACCTGCAGAAGGGCGAGAGGTACGTGGCTAATTCCGTTTGTTTTTTCCAGCCCTCATGTCTTCTTATTGATTATAGGTACGCGAACATGGATTATATCTTCGGCATGGTCCTCCGGTTCATCATGGTTGCCGTTGTGCTCGCAAGCTATGACATCGCGTGCCAGTGGTTCATCAATTTGTTCAAGCGCATCGAGGAACATTGGCCAGACGAAATCAAGCCATTGCCCGGAAAAACACTGAACCCGGCCATTCCGAAGCTTCACGAGCCCATGCATCAAACGAAGGACCACCAGCTTTATTCCTTCAACTACATCCGTGGCGTAGGAAACACCGACGGCGAGTGCCCCGAGCGTGTCTGGGGCCCGCACAATGCACTTGGTAACTCCACCAAAACTCAAGGCCCCGGATCTCGTCAGGATGTTCTCGATGACCACTTCTCCTTTTGGAATTGGCTCAAGTACATCAACATGGGCTTGACGTTGCTCAGAAGGTACAAGGCTGCGGTGGCGCAGCGAAATCTTCAGCAAGAGGGCCACCTTTTTTTTTTTTTAATCAACAATTTATATACCGGTGCGCGAAAGCAGTCCGGTCGCCTAACTAATACAAATCCCCGGTCGAAAGCGCGCAGTAAACTACTAATCCCCGAACCAGACCCGAACCCATCCATTTCTTCCGAATCCTTCCAACGGCGTCCTTTGTGCGCCAGGCCTTTGCTAGGGGGGACGGACCACCTAACCGCCCAGTCCCGAGGGAGGGACGGCCCCCACTGCTACGCCAATACCACGTTTGGACGAACCGAAGCCCGCCCGCACATCTCCTGGCAGCCGCAGCTGCTGCACTCTCTCCGCCTTCCAAACCCAACGCCCACTTCAGAACCCAGACCCGATCCGAAAACCTTCACCCACCCGCGCCTTGACGACCCGAAACCCATACCAGCGAAGGAAATAAGCAGATGCGGGGATAAGGCCCCCAACCGAATGATGAAAATCATCCGCGCAAGCCAAAAGAGCAGCTACCATTCGAGATATGGGCCGCAAAGTAACCACCGGTCGTAGCGAATGCAACCGGGTACGAAACGCGAGGAACGCGCGGAACTGCACCACCCCGTCCTTGGCCTGTCAACCTCGTCCGAAGGAGGGATTGGACCTCCCCCAACTGACGCAACCCGAGAGAAGGTATCAAGGCCTCTCTGAGCAGCGAGCCCGCGCGGAACGCCTTACCCAATGCCTTGCGGTGCTGCCGCTTGGCGGGCGAAGGAGAAGGCTTCTTGATTCTCCAACAAAAACATCAACAAACTGTGTAAACGATCGGTTGGGGATTGTCTGTCGTACCGCGGGCAGTACTTCAGGATGTGTGAGCGGGTCTCGCGAGGAGCGCCGCAGCGGGGGCAGCCATGAGGCTCTTGGATGTTAAATCGGTCGTAATACAAACCGATTGGCGCATGATTCAGTATACACCTGCACAAGCGCGCGAAGGAAGCGGCATCGCCTCCGGATTCGCGAATATAAGGCCCACCCTTGCGAGTAGCCGGACGAATGGGTCGCGGCTTCTTGCCCAGCGTAGAAAGCTGGAGGAAGTCGCGACCCAGATGTTGTGGACGGTCAGCTGCAGCCTTGGCCCAGCGTGCCGCCACGCGAGTGTCGCCTTCTGCACGAAGTCGATCGAAAGTGACCCGCGAACCAAAGTCTACGGGGAAATGAGCGGCCCCACGCGCGTGCTTGTGAGCCATATGATGAACGCCCCACTCGAGATTGGTGGGGACGTAGTGGAAGGAAATCCAGCGTTGAGGATCTGCCTCGAGCCAGGTTTCGAGGAGTTTGCAAGCACGCAGCGAGTGAGACTGCGACGAATGCAAGGAAGTGTCAAGGGCTCGTTTTGCCATAGCAATCGAGTCCGTGAATATAGCGACGTGCCTGCATTGCCGCCTGGTGGCGGCCTCGATGGCACGGCAGATGGCCGACATTTCCGCGTCAGGCGCGGTGGTGCGACCCACAAGCCATCTGAAGCGATCAACTTCAACGCCTTGTGAAAAGATGACCCCAGCCGCGACGGACTGAGTGGCCCTATTGGGGTTGACGTTCACGTAAACGCTAGCGTCCGTCCCAATGCAAACACCCCCCTCATCCCACATGAACATGTCGAAGATGAAGTCAAGGTAATAATTGAAATCCCTGTCCTTGTTGAGAGGGGCCAGAGATTCCTCGAATGTGACCCGCGACCAGTAACGGTCGCGGAATCGATGGCCTGGCCTGGCATGTGAAGCCATAGGCTCCAAACGCTCGGTCAGGATGGGGAGCTTCTTAACGATCTCCAAAATAGGACCCTTCGTGTTCAGCTTTTGACGGCGGGACATCGAATGGTAGGAGAGGGGGTGAGGCGTAGCCTTGCCCAACATGTGCCCGGCCAATAAAGACCGAACGGGGTGAGTCTCTGAGAGGGTACCGACGCGCAGGATTGCGCGGTAGTTAAGCCTCTCGAGGAGAAGATGAAAGGGGAAGAGGCCGGCAAGGGCCTCGACACCGGGACCGGGGGACGTAGAAAACGCACCTGTAATCCAGAGAGCAGCCTTACGCTGCATCTGACCTAAAAGCTTCAAAGTGCCCTTGCATCGAGCGCCTTCGAAGAACCAGAGACGATACCCATAGGTAGCTATGGGCACCACGCAAGATCGGTAAAGGAGCCTCTTTTCAGTAGGCTCCAAACCGCGAGTGGACGAACCAAGCATCCTCATGGCTTTCACCGACGAGAATGCCTTGGTCGAGTAAAATCGCACATGCTCGTGAAAGGTGAGCTTGCGGTCAAAAAAGAAGCCCAAGTATCGCCAGAATGGCTTGGGCTTCAGGGGAGTCGCTCCAGTGAACGGGGCGTAGCCCAGATCAATTGAAGGGTTGTAATCCGAGTGCGACCTGTCGAAGTGATAGATCTCCGACTTGTCGTGCTCGAGGACGAGAGCGAACTGAGTAAACAGTTCGAAAATAACCTTGTAAGCTTTTTTGAGGAGCAAACAATTTATGTCGAGTGACTTCGACTGCACAATGAGTGTACCGTCGTCGACATAGGAAAGAAGCCAGCATTTATCGCGATGCTGCTCGAAGAGGCGCATGATGGGCGCCAACGTAAGGGCCGACAGAACGGGTGATAGAGCAGAGCCCTGTCCTACCCCCACGTCTGCAGACCGATGCGGAGAGACGAAGGCGTTCCATGCGTACTGCGTAGAACGGCCAACTAAGTAAGAAGCAAAGAATTTCACCACATTTGGTGGAAACCCCTGCTTGGCGAGCACCGCCAATAAAACATCATGGTTTATCGACGGAAAGAATTGGGCCAGATCGAACGCCAAGACGCTCGTTTTAAGTCCCTTAGCCCACCCAGCGCGCACAATGTGCGTTAGGTAGAGGCCAGCATCCTCAGTGGAGCGCTGTCGAACGCCCCCAACCTGATTTGGATGAAAAACATCAAATTTGACAGCGTCAAACTGAATGCGATTCGAGATCATCTTCTCAACTTGGTCAGAGGCCATTGCTGCGCATGGCAAAAACAAGTTCTTACTTTCTAGGTGAGTCTGACTATAAATAAAGATTAAAAAGGTAAATATTGCATAGTCCGCTCAAATCTGAAGCTATTAGAATGATCTTATACTCAAAAAAAGCAGAAAAATGAGGCGGTTCTAACAAGCCTAATACGGCCTGGTCACGTGACCAGGAAGGGCCTGATTTTTACGAATTTTTTGATACCAAGATCATAAAAATTGGCCCAGTAATGGCTGAGATACAGAAACCATGCAGGGTCACTATATGAGTGGGAGTATTTCTGTCCTTGGCGTTAGGAATGTTTTCTGCTGCTATGCAGGCCGGAAAACAAGTTCTTTTACTATGTAAGAACTTGTAATAAGTTTCCCCAAAGTATTCAGAAGCACAATTGGCCTGAAAGACTTCGGGGTGGAGTAGGAAGGCTTGCCGGGTTTCGGAATGATAACCGACAGCGAGTCCTTAAAGGCGGAAGGCCAATGCGAATGCTCAAGGCACCCGTTGGCGATCCGGAGGAAAAGGTCGGCGGCGCCGCCTTCCTTTTTAACAAACCACTTCAGGTGTGCCCAACTGATGTGGTCGGGGCCCGGAGCGGATCTGCTCGAACACGCGGAGAGAGCCTCCGTGAGTTCGAACATGGAAAAGGGAACCCAATCCCTAACCGGCATGGCGGGGATTTGGTCCAAAGGAGAAAGATCATACTCTCGGCCAGAGGCCGAGTTATACGTACCGTGGAGAGCATCCCAGAGGGAGTCTAGGGAGATGCACGGAGCCCCCTGGTAGGAGAGAGCTTCGCAGGCAGGTAACACACGCTTCTGGGTCCAATTCATCAGATCCCAGGGGCGCTTGTTGGAGTAAGCAATATCAACGATGCGTTCCTCGAAGAATTTGCGTTTAGCAAGAGGGCCACCGTGGCCTAACGAAGTCGTTGGACTCGGAGCTCGTGGATAAGTGGGAGGGAATGTGTGTGGAGTGGGAGCAGGACACGGCGATTCCGAGAAAGAAAAAGAACCCCTACTACAACCCCGACTCATGTAGGCATGCATTTTATCCCTCTTCTAGCCGTTACTGATTTACTTTGCAGATCTCTCTGAGGCCCAGGTGAAGAAGGAGCTTGCGGATGAAGAGGAGCGTCGGCTATCGAGCGGCGGCGTTGCGCTGCATGCAACGTCGGCGTGGTCCTTTGTTCAGATAGGCTTAGACCTTGAAGACACTCAGTACGTGTTTCAGCCCGTTTCGTTTAATTTGTGCTAACGTTTATCTGTACAGACGGCGCCTACAACATTTATCTAAGATCAACGACCTAAAGCAAAACGCCACACTCCTCCAAGAGCGGAGCTTAACCGAAGAGCGGAACATCCTCCGCGGACGCATCCGCAGCTGGGAGCAGCTGCTCGCGATTTACATGCCCGGCCTTCTCCAGTACCAGGCCGACCTTTCCAAAGAGAACGCGGGGCTGCAGCCTGTTCCGAATTCCGACCAACCAGAGAACGTGGTACTCTGGCTGCCATCCCGCCTTCCCGCCTCCGTTCGTACCCGCGTTTGCCTACCTGGTTTGCCCAAAATCGAGGAAAGACTTCGAGATGCACAATGCGCGGATTCACTGGAAAAAATCAGACAGGTTCTCAAGATAAAGAGCCGAATGATTTACTTCAAGAACAAGAACATTCGAGGCCAGCGGGATGGCACAAGGTCGAGAACCGTAATTGACAAGATTCACCTGAAGGCTCGAAACGCAGCAGATAGGTACCGAGGGGCTCGAAGCGCCAAACTCACGCTTGCAGGCCCTGGCAAGTGGGAGGAGGTGTTCCGAGTTCTCGATGACGGCGACATCAGAGCATACCAGGACCCAGACCGCCTGCGTACAAGGGTGGGCCGTCGAGGGGTTCAGGAGGATGGCGTAGTCTATCAGGAGCCTTCGAATTTGCCAGAGGAGAACGAGTTCAGCCTCGCAAACGAGCCGCGGAGCAAGAGGGATGGAACGGGTGAAACGAGGCGTACGCTGTCGTGGATATGGCTGACGGCGTCTTCGTCAGACCCGGAGGATGTCAAGGACGACATACTCCGTGTGGAGTGGGTGAAGAGCAGAGCAAGGGCGGCGAGGGCGAGGGAGGAGGTCATGTTGCTGAAGGAGGAAATGCGGAGGGTTCTCGCATTCTTGGAGTGGAAGGCTGGCTGGTGGAAATTGCGATTGCAACCTAGAGAGGGCGTGACGAAGGAATTGAGCGAGGGTATTCGAGCCTATGCTCATTCCCAATCGTCTCTTCAAATCCGCCTCGCTTCCCACTTCCGCGAGCTCTGGAAGGCCCCACTCGAAGACGCCGACACCGGGGGCAACGAGGGTCAAGAGGATGGGCTCGAAAACGACGCCGATGAAAACGAAGAGGAGGAGGAGGAGGATGAAGATGAAGATGGTGACTTTCGTGTTGAACCTTTATCAGGCGATGAAGACGACCCATAGCCTCTCCCTCACACCCTCGAGCTTCATGCATTCCCTCGCGCCCCCAAGCCGTTCTTGCCGTTCTTGCCACTTCCTTTGCCCCCTTTGTCTTTGTTTCCTGTTCATTTGAGTAGTGATTAAATCCATAGACTCTTTCTTTTCTTAGATATATTTTATTTTGTTTTTTGCCATACATATATACTGCCCCATAGATGGTTTAAATGTGCCCATAGCCCATAGCTTTTTGAACTTAAGAAATTCGGGCTGTAAACACCCAAATCAACCACCAGCCAAATCAGGAAGTTGAACATGTTCGTCATCCGAACCCATCGAGCGCAATCCAGCCTCTTCCCGGGCAAATATAGGCATTTTTTAAGTACCATACGAAAGAGACTGTCCAGTAAAGTACATTAATGTCATTTATTTCACGAATAGGCAAAGCAACCCGGCTACAGACCGCGCAGAATGCCAACACCTGCAGATTCCCCGCACACTTCCGAATTCGGAAGGCGCGCTGAAGTACATCGTCATCCGAAACTACCAAGTCCAATCCATCCTATTCCCGAGCGGTTTGTGACATCTAAAGGGCACCATTGAATTCATATAGACTAGTAGAGTACATGAACGTAATTTATTCTATGTAATTACAAGGGAAGCAGGCTGGGGAGCGCGTAGAGCCCAACGGATGGGCCAGCCCAGCAACCCCGGACATTGCCGAATTTGGAAGGCGCGTTGAACCCCAACGTCATCCGAAACTACCCAGCCCAATCCATCCTATTCCCGGGCGATTTCTGAGGTTTAAAGGACACCATTGAGTTCGCATTGACGAGTAGAGTACATAAATGTAGTTTATTCTATGGGAATACAAAGGGAGCAGGCTGGGGAGCGCGTACAGCCCAACGGATACCAGCAAAGCAACCCCCGCACGGCTCGTTCGGGTCCAGGCACCTGCAAGCGGACCCGAAATGTGATTTGATCTGAATTTGATCTGATCTGGCTAAAAATATCGCACAAGGCACACACGCACGACGTCATGAAAGATCTATTTTTGGTTTACTTTCCAAATCGGGTGGGTCGGACTCCTGGCATCCGTTGTCGGATTCGTTTTAGCTACCTTCCGCCCTCCCGACGTCCCTGAAAACATCCCAGATTCTATCTACACCCTAATGTATGGTGGTGGGCGCTTTTTCCGCGCCCGAAACGGTGCCCGACGAGGGTAGAAATGCCCGAACATTATTTTCAACGTTGTTTACATTTGTTTACTGCATCCCGCACCCAGCAGCGCCCGTATAAACCCATCCCCGGCATCCCCGACCCCTTATATATGCACAATGCATAGAGACTGCCTTTTGGCAGTGTGGGCCAAACCTGGTCTGGATGTATAACGTATGTTAGCTTAATTGCAGTGTATCATATATAAATATAGCCTACAAGGCTGAGCCTGTGACGAGTGCAAGGAGGGGTCAAGGGCTCGTTTCGCAGCTGCGATCGAGTCCGTGAAGATTGCAATGTGCTCACAAGCGCGCTGAGCTGTACTTTACTTCCACCTACATACTCCACATGAACTCCATGTGAGAGCAGATACTCCAGTAGACTCCAGATGGAGTCCACCTAAAGGCATCTATTCTGATACTTTGAGGTGAATTCCACCTGGAGCTTACTGGAGTCCACATGGAGTCCATCTGGAGTTAATGGAGTTAACATGGAGTCCATATGGAGTCTCCACTTACTAGATGTCTGACTTGAACTTAGACAAGATCAAGGAATAAAATAACATGCATAAGCATAAATTGAACCCAAGACTTCATCAAAGCCAAAGCCATAGAGACTTTAACCACTACACCATCAGTGCTTTCAAAAATCTAAAACTAACTACTATATATACCCTATGGCTTACTATCTATATATATTTTACATAACCTATATGTTGGAAATTCAGGGTCAATAGGGTATCATTGGATGCGGAATTTCAAGGAGATTCCAAATCTGGATATGCCATAATTTTTTAAGGGTGCTGTTTCCATATTTAGGCTGATTTACCTACCGTGGGAACTTTTTGCCAAAAATAGTAACCATGCAGTCTGATCTAAAAACCCTATATCTTTTGAAATCATGTGACTAGCTGCTTTCGTTGGCGAGAAAAACCCAAAAAACTCGAAAAAACGCGAGTCTTTCAAAAAAAAAAAATCATTAATTTTGTGTTTTTTATTTAGAAATAGGTCCAAATAGCAGGTCTGTTGATTTGGATTGTTTGGTTCTATTTATATGTCTTGCAAATAGCCTATGATACTATTATTTATTGTTATATACTAAATAAGATTCCACATGGAATCTATGCATTCCAGATGGATCAGCCATTTAGAGCCAAGTCCAGATGGAAATAGGTGGAGTCCATGAACTTCCACTCAATTTTATCTGGAGTCCACCTGGAATCTACCTGGAGACTCCACTTAGTTTGGCTGAGCCACCAGCCAAAAAATATAAGCCTGGACTCCACATGGACTCCACCTCTCCAGGTGGAAATAGCTGGAGTCCATATGGAGTATGTAGGTAAGGGTAAAGTCCTCGCGCTGAGTGGCGAGCTCGAGGGCACGGACAACAGCCGAGAGCTCCGCGTCGGGCGCGGTAGCACGGCCTACAAGCCACCTGAAGCGATTAACTTCGGCGCCTTGTGAGTAAAGGACCCCTGCTGCAACAGCCTGAGTAGCCTTCTTGGAGGCGGGGTTAGTGAAAACACTAGCGTCCACCCCGATGCATAACCCCCACGTATCGGACATAAACATCTCCGAAATGAAGTCGAGGTAGAGAATACGATCACCCTTCTCCAGCGGAGAGAGGGAATCGTCAAAGTGGATGCGTGACCAATAAGTGTCGCGCAGCCGACGGCCTGGCTGAGCAAGGGGATTCGAAGGATCCAAATGCTCAGTCAGCTCGGGGAGCCTCTTAACAATGTCCATGATAGGTCCCTTCATGGCGAGCCGTTGCCGGCGCGTCAGCGAGTGAGCCGAGAGGGGGTGAGGCTTAGCCTTGCCCAACATATGCCCGATCAAGAATGATCGGACGGGATGAGTCGCCGAAAGGGTACCCGCGCGCAGGACACCAAGCGCGGCCATTCGATCGAGGAGGATGTGAATAGGGAGGAGGCCCGCGAGGGCCTCCACACCTGCAAAAAGCGCAAATTTGTGTGAATTTACACTTAAAACAGATTTCAGTGAGCTAGATATGCTAAAATGTGTTGCCCAGACCAATTTAGAATAATGTACAAATATTTACATATGTTTTGCAATGATGTCATGGTGTCAAATCTGGCAAACAGCCAGGCTTGTTAGAACCACCTCATTTTTCTGCTTTTTTTGAGCATAAGAACATCCCAATCGGTTCAGATTTGAGCGGACTATGTATTATTTACTTATTTAACATATATTTATGTCGTAACACGCACCAACAAAGTAAGAACTTGTTTTTGCCATGCGCAGCAATGGCCTCTGACCAAGTCAAAACCCAGACCCGACCCGAAAACCTTCACCCACCTAAGCCTTGACAACCCGAAACCCATACCAGCGAAGAAAATAAGCAGATGTGGGGATAAGGCCCCCAACTGAATGATTGCAAAGCAAATCATCCGCGCAAGCCAAAAGTGCGGCTACCATTCAAGATATGGGCCGCAGGGTAACCACTGGTCGTAGCGAATGCAACCGGGTACGAAACGCGAAGAACGCGCGGAACTGCACCGCCCCGTCCTTGGCCTGTCAACCTCGTCTGAAGGAGGGATTGGACCTCCCCCGACCGACGCAACCCGGAAGAAGGTATCAAGGCCTCTCTGAGCGATGAGCCCGCGCAGAACGCCTTACCCAATGCCTTGCGGTGCTCCCGCTTGGCGGGCGAAGGAGAAAGCTTCCGGGTTCTCCAACAAAAACATCAACAAACCGTGCAAACGGTTGGTTGGGGATATCATAAGAACTTGGAGTATTTCATGACTGCAAAACAGCTCAACCGCCGTCAAGCTCGTTGGTCCCTGGTCCTTGCCCGGTTTGACTTCCTTATGCACCACAAACCAGGCCAGACTATGGGAAAGCTGGACGCACTATCTCGAAGAGCAGATCATGGCACTGGATCAGAGGATAATTCCAATATCACTCTTCTGACTCCAAAGCTCTTTGCGATTTGTGCTCTAGAGGCAGTTGAGGTTGTGGGTGCTGAGGTTGACATCCTCCGTGATATCCGCAAAGGTGTCAAAGGTCCTATTGAGGAGGAACCAATGGCAAAGGCAGTTCAAGCGCTTAGGAAAACCTCCGCTCGCTCTATTCACTCTAGTGAATGGTCTGAGCGTGACGGTCTCCTATACTTCCGAGGCAAGATCTATGTTCCACTTAACTCAGATCTCTGCCGGCGCATTGTCTCCCTCTGCCATGATACTCGGATTGCTGGGCATGCTGGACGGTTTAAGACCTTGGAAATGGTTTCACGGAATTATTGGTGGCCAAACATGTCAAGATATGTTGGCCGGTATGTTGCTACCTGCGATATGTGCCTCCGAACCAAGGTCCAACACCGTCTACCATCTGGTGAACTTGTTCCTCTCCCAGTCCCCTCTGACCGTTGGCACACTATCAGCGTAGACTTCATTGTCGAGCTTCCGGACTCAGCAGGATACGACGCGATCATGGTTGTTGTGGACAGTGCTGGTAAGCGGGGTCACTTCATTGAGACCACCACTACTATTACCGCTGCTGGAGCTGCCCAACTCTTCCTGAAGCATGTCTGGAAGCTCCATGGATTACCCTGGAAAGTTGTCTCCGACCGCGGCTCCCAGTTCATTGCCGAGTTCATGAAGGAGCTGTACTGCCTCTTAGGAATTCAGCTTGCTCCGTCAACTTCCTACCATCCGCAGACCGACGGCCAGACAGAGCGTGTCAACCAGGAATTGGAACAGTACATCCGAGTCTTTGTCAGTGAACGTCAAGATGACTGGCAAGGACTCCTCCCACTTGCTGAGTTTGCATATAATAACCATGTGCACTCCTCAACTCAGCACACTCCATTCCTACTTGACACCGGACGGCATCCACGGATGGGTTTTGAGCCTCATCAGCCTCCATCTAAGCTTGAGGCAGTCAATGAGTTCACTCAGCGGATGAAGGACACTTTGGAGGAAGCCAAGGCAGCTCTAACCAAGGCTAAGGACGACATGGCTAGATATTATAATCAGCGGCGAACACCAGCCCTGGTGTTCAAAGCTGGAGATAAGGTTACGAGTTCTTACGTAGTAAAAGAACTCGTTTTCTACACTTGATAGCAGAAGGAAATGGTTTCTAACGCGATGGTTGGAAATTCTCCCACTGCTTCATTTTTTGTGAGCGACCCTGAATTAAAAGTCTACAAACTTTTCTAATAGTGTTAAAATCATTACTGACCATGGGAATGGTTGTCTGATGTCCGTTGCTAGGGTCTATTTTTAGCTTTTGTTCCTGGACACCTAATCTAAGGTTAGGTCTTGCCAATAATGTGATCAAATATCATTTCTTTGACTTTGCAGTTGTGTGATTTATTATACTGTCCCTTGATGTAGAGAGGCCACCATGACGGATAACGGCAGGTTGTTGCATTGCCTAAATAGTGTTACATAACAGATAACAAAAGGTTCGTTGCTGTCAAGCTTTTTGCAAACCACTCCAAACATGATAAGTTTGTTGCATTAAATAAAAGTCAAATACCTCAAAGAAAAACACTTTTGATGACATCAAACCCTGAGATCATTCGTTGTATGTGTATTATAATCCACTAATGTCTTTAACTTGCTTAAATTATCAAATTTCAAAATATCTAAATTTAGCAATTTTCCAGTCATGTGACCTTTGCGCACGGACCTCTACTCTATAGCCCTGAATTTTCTGTTAATTATACAATTTATTTCAAAGAGATCTATGCAAAACTGAGCTTAATAGAATGAATAGCATTGTTTGTGATGGTTTTATTGTGGCTACGCAGAATACCCTGTGGCTGTGCATAATACGATTGGAAAGGCCTAAATTTTACAAATTTTTTGATATTATTTTTGTAAGAATTGACCAAGTCACGATTGAGATACACTGAAAACAATATTTTGTTGCTGTGGCTGTGGCTGTGCTTGAGCACCGTCCAGACGGTGCTCAAAAGCACAGCCACCCAAAAAAAAAAATATTCAAATTGACGTGTATGACATTATTACTGGGTCAATTCTCACAAAAATAATACCAAAAAAATTCTAAAATTCTGGCCTTTGGAATAGTAATATGCACAGCCACAAGGTATTTTGCACAGCCACACCAGAAAATTACTTTCAATGTATTTCACTTATTAGTGGGTTAATTCTCACAAAAATGATATCAAAAAAATTGTAAAATTCAGGCCTTGTAGATGTAGCATTATTTACATTACTAAAACTGTGAAAATATTAAGTAATACTCACTAAAAATGATATTGTAATAATACAAATACCCAAATAGTAATTAGTGTTTGGAAGTCTGGTCCTTTCTGGTCTTTGACCCCCCAGAGGCCTTGACTAAGACTGGGACTGGTCTGCATTGATCACAGAGACTGTAAAGACTGCACAAAACTGAAAAAGACCAAGACCGCGGTCTTTTGCAGTCCTAAGACTGGTCTTGGTAGTAATTATTTAAAACAGGTTGTGAACTGTATTTACATGAAAAATATTAAATATATCACTTGGTAGACTTAATTGAATACTACTTAGCTTTAAAACAAGCCCAAGAATATAAAAATCCATGAAGAATTGACAAAGAAATAAAATAATTAAAAGCTATCTACTGTTTTTTGAAGAATTTTACATTTTCTACTGTAACTTTGTCAGTTTCAACTGATTGAGACATTCTTCAGTGGATTTTAAAGCATATATATTGGGGTACAAAAGACCTGTCTTGACCAATGAGACTGGTCCCTCAAGACTGGTCTTTTTGCAGTCTTTCAATCTCAAAACCCAAAAGACCGGACTGCTGGTCTGGTCTTTTTCTGGTCCAGTCCAGTCCAGTTACAGTCTTTTTCCAGTCTTGAGACTGGACTTCCAAACACTAATAGTAATTGATGTGAAAAGTTCTGTGTTGCCCTACATCCATTATGTTGGATTTGAAAATATCAAATTTTACTAGTGTTATCTTATCTTATCTTATCTTATCTTATTGGATTAGATAAATTTGTGACTTGTAACATATGTCACATAGTTATAAACTGCCAGCTCATCACTTCTCTCTTTCTTCTTTACCAGCATGTCAGTCCGCCCGGATAGGCCGATGTGCACCTCTTGCATGAGAGGCTGTCATGATATGCTGGTCAAAGCTTGCTAACTATGGTCTCTTTCTTTTTAGATTCATTATAAGTTTGTATAAAGCAGAAAGGTGACTGGAAGAGTGCTTTGCTGGCGCTTTTCTACCTCTTTTTTACCTTTTTGTGTAAAGTAAACCTTGATAGACAGTAGTATATAGCTAGATATATGTTTTTAGAGCACTTTTATTTGTAGATAGCTTTCTTTTCTAGCACAGGTCATCTCAGTTGACTGTGTGTGGGCTAGAAAAGTGCTTTGCTGGCACTTTTTTATCCTTTTTTTTCCCTTTCTGTGTGGATTAAAACTTGATATAAAGCAATAGCTTACTAGATTTATATTTTTAGACTACTTTTACAAATACATAGCAAGCATAAGTACTGTGTACAAGCTAAACTAGTGATTTTCTGGTTTATACCATAAAATGCATCTTTTTTTACCTTTCCAATGAATTCAAGATCAGCCCAATCAGATAGTTTTTTGAAGTCTGGTCCAGTCCAGTCCAGTTTTTTTCGCATTTTTGGCAAGGACTGGGACCACAACCAGTCCTAGAAATTAATAAATGGTCAAAAAACCAGAGTCCTGGTCTTAACTGGTTACTGACCAGTCTCAGCCAGTTTTTTGACACATTATCATCAGTATTTGGCATAAATATATAAATATAATTTGTAGTTATTATATACACCTTCAAAATGAGTCCAAGAACATTGATTTCCTTTGAAAACTGGAGATTATACGGAAATATTCTCCATTTCCTACTCTTTTGTGAGGTTCAAAAATTTTTTTTTTATTTCTTAGTGAGAACTTTGTCTAAAATTATGATACATAGAGCATTTTAAAGGAAAAAGTGAGGGCTACAAAATTACCAGTTTTGACTGGTCTTAGGACCGAAACCAGTTCTTAAAGACCAGTCTTTTTCTGGTTTTTCATTCTCAATTGTCAAAAGACCGGACGTCTGGTCTTTTTGCAGTCTTTTTCCAGTTTTAGGACCAGACTTCAAAACACTACAATCAGATAAGATCTCACTTTGTTATGAATCAATTACCTGAGACATAGTACATGAGGACTTGTTTTTGCCATGTGCTGCTTCTCTATGCAGGTAAAAATATGATAAAATCTGTCTTTGATATACAACCCAATATATTGAAAAATCTTCGAGAAACAGATAAACAGAATTAAGAAGAAGAAGAACTCGTATTTGCCATGCAGAGCAATGGCCTCTTAACAAGTCTATTTGGATGCTAGCGACATTCAGACAACTCGCCCATCCAAGAAGTTTGCTCATCGCCGCCTAGGTCCTTACTTGGTTGAAAGGAGAATTGGACTTAATGCCTATCGACTTCGCCTTCCAGTCTCTCTTAACGCCTTCATCCGGTCTTCAATGTGATCAAGCTGACACCTGCCCCTGATGATCCCATTCCAGGACGTAAAGCTGCACCACCACCACCGCCAGAGCTTATCGATGGGGAAGAACACTATGAAGTAGAGGAAATTCTCAACAGCCGCATGTTCCGCTGAAAGCTCCAGTACTTGATCAAATGGGAAGGCTATGGTCCAGAGGATAATTCTTGGGAGTATAAGGATAATATTAGTGCTCCTGAGCTTGTCACCAGATTCCACCAGCAGAACCCAGGAGCACCGCAACAAATCCGTGCCTTAGCATTTGGCTCAATTCCTTTCCGACCTATTACCAGTCTTCCTATTGCATCGAGGTGATGCTCATTTGAGGGGGGGGTAATTGTAAGGGGAACTCCGCTTCCGATTTCCGAAGCTCCGATTTCCGGGTCCGACGTTCCGGAGTTCCGCTCCGCTCCACCTGTCCGGACGTGATTCCGAAGATTTCATTTTATTTATGGACTTTATTTTATCGTACCACTTTTATTATTTTACATGCGACACTTGCCCTAAAGTGCCTTTTCTTATATATACCGCTCACCTAGCATTGGGTTCCCACTTTTCCCTCTTTGGTTCCCTGCTAGGTGCGTTTAGATAGATTAGATTAGATCACTGCATTTAATATATTGACTTTGGTTCCCTGCTAGTTCTCCGATCTGTTTCCGGCATCCCGGACTTCAGTTGCCCTTACATGCCCTACCCCCACGTCTGCAGACCGATGCGGAGAAACGAAGGCGTTCCATGCATACTGCGTGGAATGACCGACCAAGTAAGAAGCAAAGAAATTCACCACATTCGGTGGAAATCCCTGCTTGGCAAGCACCGCCAATAAAACATCATGGTTTATCGAAGGAAAGAATTGGATCAAGGGGCCCTGTGCATTTCTCTCGATTCCCTCTGGGACGCACTCCATGGAACGTATAACTCGGCCTCTGGCCGGGCTCACGATCTATCTGATATCGGCCGTATCCCTCCTATGCCAGTGAGGGAGTGGCTTCCATTTTCCATGTTCGAACTCACTGAGGCTCTCTCGGCGTGTTCGAGCAGATCCGCGCCAGGCCCTGACCATATTGGTTGGGATCACTTGAAGTGGTTCATCTCCGAGTCAAAAAGCTCTGCTGCGACCTTCCTCCGGATCGCCAATGGGTGCCTCGAGCATTCCTATTGGCCCTCCTCATTCAAGGAGAGCAAGTCGGTTATCATTCCGAAACCGGGCAAGCCCTCCTACGCCACCCCCAAGTCATTCAGGCCAATTGTGCTCTTGAATACTCTGGGGAAGCTCATCGAGAAGATGATCTCGAACCGCATTCAGTTTGACGCGATCAAACATGATGTTTTCCATCCAAATCAGGTTGGAAGCGTTCGGCAGCGCTCCACTGAGGATGCTGGCCTCTACCTCACTCACATTACAAGTTCTTACATAGTAAAAGAACTTGTTTTCTACACTTGATAGCAGAAGGAAATGGTTTCTAACGCAATGGTTGGAAATTCTCCCACTGCTATAGTGACCCTGCATGGTTTCTGTATCTCAGCCATTACTGGGCCAATTTTTATGATCTTGGTATCAAAAAATTCGTAAAAATCAGGGCCTTCCTGGTCACGTGACCAGGTTGTTTTAGGCTTGTTAGATCCGCCTCATTTTTCTGCTTTTTTTGAGTATAAGATCATCCCAATCGGTTCAGATTTGAGCGTACTACATATTATTTACATATTTAATATGTATTTATTTAATAACAGTGTAAGTCTTCAGGCACTGCCTCACCCCAAAGTAAGAACTTGTTTTTGCCATGCGCAGCAATGGCCTCTGACCAAGTTGTGTGAGCGGGGTGGGCTAAGGGACTTAAAACGAGCGTCTTAGCGTTCGATCTGGCCCAATTCTTTCCCTCGATAAATCATGATGTTTTATTGGCGGTGCTCTCCCGGCTTGGTTTTCCACCGAATGTGGTGAAATTCTTTGCCTCTTACCTCGTGGGGCGTCACACGATACTGCGTGTGACGCCTTTACATCTCCGCCTCGGTCTGCAAACGTGGGGGTAGGGCAGGGCTCTGCTCTCTCTCCCGTTCTGTCGGCTTTGTGCCTGGTGCTGATCATGCGCCTCTTCGAGCTGCACCCTGATGCGTGCTGGCTCCTCTCCTATGTCGACGACGGTACACTGATCGTACAGTCGAAGTCGCTTGACATAAATTGTTTGCTCCTCAAAAAAGCTTACAAGATTATTTTCGAACTTTTTACTAAGTTCGCTCTCGTCCTCGAGCATGACAAGTCGGAGATTTATCACTTTGACAGGTCGTTCTCGGATTATAACCCTCCGATTGATCTGGGCTTCGCCCCGTACACCGGAGCCACTCCCCTGAAACCCAAGCCGTTCTGGCGGTACTTGGGCTTCTTCTTTGATCGTAAGCTCACATTCCATGAGCACGTTTGCTTTTACTCGACCAAGGCATTCTCATCAGTTCAGGCTATGCGGATGCTTGGATCATCTACTAAGGGTCTGGAACCGCACTCCAAGCGGCTTCTGTACCGCTCTTGCGTGGTGCCCATAGCCACTTATGGGTTCCGCTTATGGTACTTCGACGGCGCTAAGTGTAAGGGCGCCGTGAAGCTATTGAGCCAGATGCAGCATAAGGCTGCTCTCTGGATTACCGGGGCGTTCTCGACGTCCCCAGGCCCAGGTGTGGAGGCCCTTGCGGGTCACTAGTGGCTACCACTTTTTTTCAAATAACTTAGGCTCAAGCCTGCAGCTCCATATCTATAATGCCTAGGTTTTTATGAAAGGCCTTTCATTAATATGCCTGTTCTTTTCTTTCATTGCAAATTTCATACCTTTCATTGCGAATTTCATCCCTTTCATTGCGCATTTCATAACCTTCTTGGACGATTTCATTGATGATTTCATTGCTTTCTCTTTGCGATTTCTTGACGATTTTATTCTATTTCCCTAGCAATTTCATATCATAATAAATAAATGCTGTCTTTGTTATTTGATATGATTATGTAATGTGATCACATGACTTACAAAATGTGTTGAAGCAGGCGAGCGTGGGAACACGTGAGGCAGCGGAGTGCCAAATATGAGGAACTCAGTGTAAAGGACAGATGAGCTATGAAGAGCTGAAGTCCGGAGTGAGTAACTGATGATATTGTGAAATGACTATATACTTGCCTGAAGTCCGGAGTGAGTAACTGGGGACTTCTGGCAACTAGCTAAGCCTTTATATATGAAAATGAGCAATATACCCAAATGGGGAAAGAAGTGATAAGAATCTGATAAAGATCAAATGAAGAACTACATAAATGAAGTGTGTTCTGATAAGGATCTAATCTAATCTGATAAGATAAGATAGAAAGAATAGAATGTTATGGAGAGTGGGAAAGCAGCTTTAACACACCCCCCTGATCTGGACAGTCTCCAGAACACAAGAAAAATAACACAAGAAAAATTGGCCTAAGGCCTAAGACCCATTCGTTCTCTGCAAAATGCAACTTTGGAAGATGAAAGGGGTTTGGTAAGAAGGTCTGCCACTTGTTCATCTGTTGAGATGAAGGATGGTGAAATAAGTCCAACAGCAACAGCATCCCTGAGCCAGTAAAACCGCAAGTCCAAGTGCTTCATGCGCCCATGGTGTTCAGGATTCTTGGAAACACTGAGAGCACCCTGGTTGTCAACATTACAAGTTCTTACGTAGTAAAAGAACTTGTTTTCTACACTTGATAGCAGATGGAAATGGTTTCTAACGCAATGGTTGGAAATTCTCCCACTGCTATAGTAACCCTGCATGGTTTCTGTATCTCAGCCATTACTGGGCCAATTTTTATGATCTTGGTATCAAAAAAATCCTAAAAATCACGGCTTTCATGTGGCATGTGTATCCAGGGTTGATTAGGTCATGTGACCTGTTCACACGACCCAAAAAGCGCAAATTTGTGTAAATTTACACTTAAAACAGATTTCAGTGAGCTAGATATACTAAAATATGTTACCCAGACCAATTTAGAATAATGTACAAATATTTACATATGTTTTTCAATGATGTCATGGTGTCCAAATCTGGCAAACAGCCAGCTTAACTCAGTAAAAATCGCAAAATTGGTGTTAAACTGACTGGATAACCCATGAAAGACACACCAAACATTGCAAAACATGACCAAATGACTTGAATATAATGTTCTAGATGCTTACATAATCAAACTCACAGCAGAACTTTGTGCAATTGCCTTGGAATCAGTTGATGCACCAAGTGAGACCAAAATATTCTCAGGGATATGTCATGTGATATGTGTGCACAGACCATCTCTTAGGTAAAAAAACATCATTAGTATTTTTATTTTATTTTAATGCCTTTAAAATCTCTTAAAATGGCTTATTTACTGTGTATTTCAAACAATATTCCGCATTTGGTAAGTCACATGAAAATGTGACAATACATATGTGACACCATTTTATAGCCCTGATTTTTCTGATAATTACACACTTTATTTCAAGGCAATCTGATAAAAACTAAGCGACGTATGAATTAATCTTGTTACAAGTTCTTACGTAGTAAAAGAACTTGTTTTCTACACTTGATAGCAGATGGAAATGGTTTCTAACGCAATGGTTGGAAATTCTCCCACTGCTATAGTAACCCTGCATGGTTTCTGTATCTCAGCCATTACTGGGCCAATTTTTATGATCTTGGTATCAAAAAAATCCTAAAAATCAGGGCTTTCATGTGGCATGTGTATCCAGGGTTGATTAGGTCATGTGACCTGTTCACACGACCCAAAAAGCGCAAATTTGTGTAAATTTACACTTAAAACAGATTTCAGTGAGCTAGATATACTAAAATATGTTACCCAGACCAATTTAGAATAATGTACAAATATTTACATATGTTTTTCAATGATGTCATGGTGTCCAAATCTGGCAAACAGCCAGCTTAACTCAGTAAAAATCGCAAAATTGGTGTTAAACTGACTGGATAACCCATGAAAGACACACCAAACATTGCAAAACATGACCAAATGACTTGAATATAATGTTCTAGATGCTTACATAATCAAACTCACAGCAGAACTTTGTGCAATTGCCTTGGAATCAGTTGATGCACCAAGTGAGACCAAAATATTCTCAGGGATATGTCATGTGATATGTGTGCACAGACCATCTCTTAGGTAAAAAAACATCATTAGTATTTTTATTTTATTTTAATGCCTTTAAAATCTCTTAAAATGGCTTATTTACTGTGTATTTCAAACAATATTCCGCATTTGGTAAGTCACATGAAAATGTGACAATACATATGTGACACCATTTTATAGCCCTGATTTTTCTGATAATTACACACTTTATTTCAAGGCAATCTGATAAAAACTAAGCGACGTATGAATTAATCTTGTTACAAGTTCTTACGTAGTAAAAGAACTTGTTTTCTACACTTGATAGCAGATGGAAATGGTTTCTAACGCAATGGTTGGAAATTCTCCCACTGCTATAGTGACCCTGCATGGTTTCTGTATCTCAGCCATTACTGGGCCAATTTTTATGATCTTGGTATCAAAAAAATCCTAAAAATCACGGCCTTCCTGGTCACGTGACCAGGCCATTTTAGGCTTGTTAGAACCGCCTCATTTTTCTGCTTTTTTTGAGTATAAGATCATCCTAATTGGTTCAGATTTGAGCGGACTACACATTATTTACTTATTTAATCTTTATTTCTGCCTTACCTTGAAAGTAAGAACTTGTTTTTGCCATGCGCAGCAATGGCCTCTGAACAAGTGCATAATAGAAGGCTGGGTGACAGTGTGCCCAAATTCATGAAGAATATTGCGCATCCAACATATCTCCTTGCCAGCCTCTACTGCAGCTACATATTCAGCCTCTGTTGTAGACAATGCAATAATGCCTTGGAGCTTGCTTGACCAACCAATTGAACCACCAGCCATAGTGGTAACATAGCCACTTGTGGACTTTCCAGTATCAACAGAATCACCATGAGCAGAGTCAGTAAATGTAATGAATGGTTCTTGACCATGTTCACCACAATACTGTAACTTGTACTCAAGAGTGCCTTTAAGATATCTGAATAGGTGCTTGACAGCAGCCCAGTGTTTGGGGCCAGGATTGGAGTTGAAGCGTGCCAAATAGGCCACAGTGTAAGCAATGTCTGGGCGGGTCATTGTAGCCAAGTACTGCAAAGAGCCAACTGCACTGAGGTATGGGACATTGTGCATTTGTTCCACCTCTTCAGCATTTTGAGGACCCATGGTTTTGGACAATATAGTTCCAGTAGCCATTGGTGTTTGGACAGGGTGGCAGTCAGACATACCATACTTCTCCAACATGTCCAGAATGTACTGGCGTTGATGGAGGGTGATAGTCTTGGTTTGACAGTCTCTGCCAACTGCAACACCAAGTAAAAACTGTGTGGGTCCCAAATCACGAAGTGTAAAATGTGCAGCCAGTTGCTTTACAGCCTTATCAATAGCAGCATTGGACTTGGATGCATAGGTAATGTCATCAATGTAAATGGGAACAATGATCTTGACAACTCCATCTGAATAGATGTAAACAGAGCGGTCAGATTCAATACGTTTATAACCCATTTCAGTGAGAGCCTTATGCAGTTTGATGTTCCATTGACGTCCAGCTTGTTTCAACCCATAAAGTGGTCGGCAGAGCTTGAGTACCATATTAGGACCACCTTGGTGGAATCCTTCAGGTTGAAGCATGTAGATGTCTTCCTCAAGGTCACCTTGGGTGAATGCAGCAGAAATGTCAACAGAACGAAGTTCCATGTCACTAATTGCAGCCAGAGCAATAATCAAGCGCAAAGTGGCAGGACGGAATGTAGGAGCAAAAACCTCATTGAAATCAATGCCAGGACGTTGACTGTATCCTTTGGCAACGATTCGGGCTTTGTAGCGCTCTATAGTACCATCTGCATTACGCTTGACTCTAAAGACCCAACCAGAACCAATTGCCTTTTGACCAGGTGGGAGTTCAACTATTTCCCAGGTTTTGTTCTGCATCAGAGTGTTGTACTCTGTGACAGTAGCCTCTTCCCAATATTGTGCATCATCACTTTTCATTGCCTGTTTGTATGTGCGTGGCTCAGCACCAGATGCTAAGTGAGCATATTCCAGTCCATCATCACCATCAACAATGTTCAGTTCGTCAGCCTCTACCTCATCCTCTTCTTCCTCTACTTCCTCGACAACAGCAGGTTGTGGAGGTTGTGGAGGTTGCTGAGGTGTTGGGTTTAGCCAATATGGCTTAGGAGGGACAGAAACGCGATCTGAACGACGAGTTGGTGCAGGTGGTGGATCCTTCTTGCGATTACGACGAGAAGGACCAGCAACTGGTGGTTGTGCAGGTTGTGCAGGTGGTGCAGGTGCAAGTGGTGCAACAGGAGCAGGATCAGGAATTGGTGGTGCAGGTGGTGCAGGAGGGTGAATTTGAGGTGTAGTTGGATTTTCATCCCCCCCAAAATTGGGCAAAGGTGCAACAGAATCATCCTCTGAAGAATGAGAATGTGGAGGCTGAAGGTCAATTTGTGGCATTGGTCCAGTTTTGGACAAGCCAGGAAAATGGCGTTCATCAAATTCAGCACGTTCAGATATGATATACTTTTTGGTGGTAGGATTGTAGAATTCCCAACCTTTATACCCAGAAGGGTAACCAACAAATACACATTTCTCCATATGTGACTGAAGTGATTTTCGCTTATCCCTCTGTATGTACACATAAGCAGTGCACCCCCAAACCCGCAAATGGCTCACATCAGGTTTCTTCTTGAACCATGCCTCATAAGGTGTTTTATCTGGCAATGGAGCAGTAGGAATCCTGTTTTTGACATGCACATATGCTTCAAGGCATTTACCCCAAAATGAGGCTGGCATGCGACTTTCAGTGAGCATAGCAGTGATATCATCTGCCATAGTGCGGTTGGCACGTTCTGCAACTCCATTCATCTGAGGGCGGTTGCGTGTAGTATGACGACGCACAATGCCACATTGTTCAGTGAATTTAATGAAGGCAGCAGACATGTACTCTCCAGCTTTATCATCCTGCAGAGCCTTGATCTTAGCATTCAACATGTTCTCAGCCCATGCTTTGAATGTCTTGAATGCTTCAAATGCATCACTCTTCTGTTTGAGACGCATTACAGCCCAAAGGCTGGTGCAGTCATCAATGAAGGTTATCCAGTAACGATAACCTTCAGGAGTTCGCACAGGAAGAGGACCATGAAGATCAGAGTGAATCAACTCTAAAGGCATTGCGGATTTGCTGGGAGATGTGGGAAAGGGGTTTGAACGCATTTTGCCTGCAAGGCATGGTTCACAGATAGGATCTGGCTTTTGCTTGGAGTTCAACACAAGTCCAGTAACCATCTCCTTTTGAATCATCTTCTGAACATCAGCATAGCTGTGATGTGCAAGTCTGCGATGCCAGAGATTGAGATCAAGAGGGAGAGTGGATTTAGCTGCTACGTTGGCAAACTCCGAAATAGGTTCTGTAACACCGTCCAAGAGAGCAACATTGTTGGCATCAATGGAGGCAGTGAACAAAAGTTGCTTGTTTAGGGAAAATTGCATTGTGGATGAATCAATGTGAATTTTAATCCCTTTGTGTTTGGTTAAATATAAACAAGCAAGTAAATTGTTTCGGAGTAGTGGTACATGCAAGACTCTGGTAAATTCCACTGATCTTAATTTCTTTCCTTTTACAACTGGGTTGAAAATCACAGTGCCCACCCCTTCAGAATAAATAATGGTGGCATCTGCCAACTTGATTGGAATGCGGAGGGGCTTATAATTGCGAAGCCAGTGACGATGAGGGGTCATATTAGAAGTGGCCCCTGTGTCTGCATTCCAATCATGGTCAGCATCATTGACCAAAGGGGAGGTAGGATCAGAAGGATCAAAAGTAGAAAGAACACTTGCATTTCCAGCAGATTCAACAACAGCATCTTTGGCTTGGTTGCTCTTCTCACTATTGGTGTCCTGAGCCTTATTAGCCTTGTTCTTGTTGCCTTTGCGACGATTTTCTACATTCTCCTTGGCTGCCTTTTGAGCCCTTGCAAATGCATGACAGTTTTCCATGGTGTGATTGGTCATACCACAGAATGTGCAGAGAAGCTCAATAAGCTTGGAGAGTGAAGAAGATGATGCTTTGAGTGCAGAACCAACTGCAGGCATTTCAGAAGCGCGACGACGACGCTGAGTCTCCTCAGTGACAAAGGCCTGATGAATTGTGGCCTTGTCAAGTTTGTCCAGAAGGAGAAGTGAAGAGGCAAAAGTGTTGTACTCTTCGGGGAGGGCTCTGATCAGAGACATGGAGCCAAGTTCTTCATCCAGTTTGGCAAGATCAAACTTGTCTGGACGAAGATCCTGAATGCGGCGGATAGCTTCATCAACTCTGTTGATCAAAGTTTGAAGACTCTCCTCCTCCCCCTTCCTAATGGAGAATAGGTCGTCATAAGCATTAAACCTGTTGCCAGGACGCTTCTGAAGGTGAACAGCTTTAAGGGCTTCCCACATCTTGACCGGATCATCTGTAATTCCATTGAAGTTGATACGTTGATCTGGTTCCACCATCAAGTAGATTTGACCAGAAGCCTTATCTGCTTTGTCCAACCAAGCATCAAGGGCAGTTGTCTCGGCATTGGTAGCAGTTGGCGAGGTAACTGTTGGTTTGGTCTTGGCACCAGTAACTATGCGCCAGACACCTTGAGCTTGTAGCCAGGCTTGCATTTCGCCAGCCCAGGTGTTATAGTTGGAAGAAGACAATTTGGTGAAATTGGGAGTGTTGGAAGTCATGATGTGATTGAGTGATGGGAAAGTGATGTGTGTTGATAGATGTTTGTGAGGACGTGTGTGGCCGTGTGTGGACGTGCCAAACTGAGTTATACGATGTTCCGAGCTCTTGGTGCTTTGCGAACTCAAGAAAGGTGAAAAGTGCTAACTAGGTAAACTAGACAAAAATAGAAAATTGTATGTAACTCGGCAACCGGGTAGGCAGATCCGAGTGAAACGCAGCTCTAATAGCGTGCACGTTCCTCCCTACTAGCAGCGGCAATGTAAGGCCGGGCCTGATAGGGGTTACAAAGCAAAAAGACTAAAATGACCAATTTGTGCAAAAAGTGCAAATAGACCGAGTTCGCAAAACACTTAATTGGAGCGCTTATAGCGCGGGGCCCATAACCTGTTGAAGCAGGCGAGCGTGGGAACACGTGAGGCAGCGGAGTGCCAAATATGAGGAACTCAGTGTAAAGGACAGATGAGCTATGAAGAGCTGAAGTCCGGAGTGAGTAACTGATGATATTGTGAAATGACTATATACTTGCCTGAAGTCCGGAGTGAGTAACTGGGGACTTCTGGCAACTAGCTAAGCCTTTATATATGAAAATGAGCAATATACCCAAATGGGGAAAGAAGTGATAAGAATCTGATAAAGATCAAATGAAGAACTACATAAATGAAGTGTGTTCTGATAAGGATCTAATCTAATCTGATAAGATAAGATAGAAAGAATAGAATGTTATGGAGAGTGGGAAAGCAGCTTTAACAAAATGCCTTTCCCTTGCCTCTGCACTTATAGTACTGTCTGGGTTTATAAAGAATGAGTCTTTGATAAATCAAAGGACTCATAACCTGCTCCGACAGACCGGTTACACGGTCTTTTGGAATTCTTGTTGGAGAATCCCACCGCATTCTCCTTCGAACGCCCCGCCGCAGGCATAGGCTAACTGTGTCCGCGCGGTTCTCTTCGCCCAGAGAGGCCTTGATACCCGCTTCGGGTTGCTGCAGGCGAGGGAAGTCCAATCCCCAAGTCGGCAGAGGTTGACAGGCCAAGGACGGGGTTGTCGTGCCCGCGCGTTCTTCACTTCTCGTACCCGGTTGCATTTGCTACGACCGGTGGTTACAGAGTCGCCCGCATCTCGAGTGTTAGCGACATTTTTGGCTTGGGCGGTCGCGGTTCGTTCATTCGTCCTCGCGATCGGTTGGGTGCCTTAACCTCCCACTCTGCCTTTGGTAATATGGCTGGTATGGATTTCGGGTCGTCAAGGCCCGGGTGGGTGAAGGTTTTCGGGTCGGGTCTGGGTTCTGAAGTGGGCGTCAGGTTTGGAAGGCGGAGAGAGTGCAGCAGCTGCGGCTGCCAGGAGATGTGCGGGCGGGCTTCGGCTCGTCCAACTTGGTCAGAGGCCATTGCTGCGCATGGCAAAAACAAGTTCTTACTTTCAAGGTGAGTCTGACTATAAATAAAGGTTAAATAAGTAAATAATGCATAGTCCGCTCAAATCTGAAGCTATTAGGATGATCTTATACTCAAAAAAAGCAGAAAAATGAGGCGGTTCTAACAAGCCTACCAGGAAGGCCCTGATTTTTACAAATTTTTTGATACCAAGATCATAAAAATTGGCTCAGTAATGGCTGAGATACAGAAACAATGCAGGGTCACTGTATGAGTGGGAGAATTTCAAACCATTGCGTTAGAAACCATTTCTGCCTGCTATGCAGGCCGGAAAACAAGTTCTTTTACTACGTAAGAACTTGTAACAAGCTTAATTCATACGTCGCTTAGTTTTTATCAGATTGCCTTGAAACAAAGTGTGTAATTATCAGAAAAATCAGGGCTAAAGGATAGTGTCACATATGTATTGTCACACCTTTATGTGACTTACCAAATGCGGAATATTGTTTGAAATACACTATATTGGAAGATTTAAAGGCATTAAAATAAAATAAAAATACAGATGATGTTTTTTTTACCTAAGGGATGGTCTGTGCACACATATCACATGACATATCCCTCAGAATATTTTGGTCTAACTTAGTGCCTTAACTGATTTCAAGGGATTTGCACAAAGTCCTGCTGTGAGTTTGATTATGTAAGCTTCTGAAACATTATTTTCATGTTATTTGGTCATGTTTTGCAATGTTTGGTGTGCCTTTTATGGGTTATCCAGTTAGTTTAACACCAATTTTCGGATTTTCACCAAGTTGAGCTGGCTGTTTGCCTGATTTGGACACCATGACATCATTGCAACACATATGTAAATATTTATACATTATTCTAGATTGGTCTGGACAACACATTTTAGCATATCTAGCTCACTGAAATCTGTTTTAAGTGTAAATTCACACAAATTTGCGCTTTTTGGGTTGTGTGAACAAGTCACATGACCGAATCATCCCTGGATACACATTCCACATGAAAGCCCTGATCTTTACGAATTTTTTGATACCAAGATCATAAAAATTGGCCCAGTAATGGCTGAAATACAGAAACCATGCAGGGTCACAGTATGAGTGGGAGAATTTCAAACCATTGCGTTAGAAACCATTTCTGCCTGCTATGCAGGCCGGAAAACAAGTTCTTTTACTATGTAAGAACTTGTAAACGTGGTATTGGCGTAGCGGTGGGGGCCGTCCCTCCCTCGGGACTGAGCGGTTAGGTGGTCCGTCCCCCCTAGCAAAGGCCTGGCGCATGAAGGATGCCGTTGGAAGGATTCGGAAGAAATGGATGGGTTTGGGTCTGGTTCAGGGATTGGTAGTTTATTGCGCGCTTTTGACCGGGGATTTGTAGTAGTTAGGCGACCGGACTGCTTTCGCGCACCGGTATATAAATTGTTGATTTAAAAAAAAAAAAAAACAGGCGAATACGAGCGATGTGTCGGTGGGGTTGTACGTCGGTCCGCAGACTGAAGTGCGGAGGGTTACGATGGGTCATGCCTATGCTCTGTAAGATGTCAGCAGAGAGGGGGACGATTCGATGCGCCACATACCGGGCTGCTTCCAAGGCCTCCCCTTGCGCACTCCAAGCCTTCACTCAAACAATGAGGATCGGTTGGCAGAATGCCAACAACGCGAGCGTCGTCACAAGGACGGCATTTGCGTTCGTTGCCTTGATTCGGCTCGAAGGGATGATGTGCGTGGCTAAGGACTGGGAGAAATGGCGCCGGTGTGCACGAGGGGTAGGCGTAGGCAGCGTTGGGTACATGCTAGCCTAAACCACAATGATGTGGGCAAGGCACAGGCGTTGTGTCCTCCGCTCTGTACGATGTCAGTGGATAGGCTGCGACGACTTGATTTGCCACGTACCATGCGGGTCCCCCACTTCCAGGGCCTCCCCTTATGCACTTCAACCCCTCAGGTCCTTCCTGAGCCAATCCACATCCCTCAGCGGGGGGAGGGGGGCGGGCACACGACGTCGGGCGCATCGTCTCGAAGAGGTGAGGGCGTTGGTTGGCAGTTTTTAATCAGTGTACGAATCTGTAAGGGCAACTGAAGTCCGGGATGCCGGAAACGGATCGGAGAACTAGCAGGGAACCAAAGTCAATATATTAAATGCGGTGATCTAATCTAATCTATCTAAACGCACCTAGCAGGGAACCAAAGAGGGAAAAGTGGGAACCCAATGCTAGGTGAGCGGTATATATAAGAAAAGGCACTTTAGGGCAAGTGTCGCATGTAAAATAATAAAAGTGGTATGATAAAATAAAGTCCATAAATAAAATGAAATCTTCGGAATCATGTCCGGACAGGTGGAGCGGAGCGGAACTCCGGAACGTCGGACCCGGAAATCAGAGCTTCGGAAATTGGAAGCGGAGTTCCCCTTACAATTAGCCCCCCCTCAAATGAGCATTGCCTCGATGCGATAGGAAGACTGGTGATAGGTCGAAAAGGAATTGAGCCAAATGCTAAGGCACGGATTTGTTGCGGTGCTCCTGGGTTCTGCTGGTGGAATCTGGTGACAAGCTCAGGAGCACTAATATTATCCTTATACTCCCAAGAATTATCCTCTGGACCATAGCCTTCCCATTTGATCAAGTACTGGAGCTTTCAGCGGAACATGCGGCTGTTGAGAATTTCCTCTACTTCATAGTGTTCTTCCCCATCGATAAGCTCTGGCGGTGGTGGTGGTGCAGCTTTACGTCCTGGAATGGGATCATCAGGGGCAGGTGTCAGCTTGATCACATTGAAGACCGGATGAAGGCGTTAAGAGAGACTGGAAGGCGAAGTCGATAGGCATTAAGTCCAATTCTCCTTTCAACCAAGTAAGGACCTAGGCGGCGATGAGCAAACTTCTTGGATGGGCGAGTTGTCTGAATGTCGCTAGCATCCAAATAGACCTTATCCCCAGCTTTGAACACCGGGGCTGGTGTTTGCCGCTGATTATAATATCTAGCCATGTCGTCCTTAGCCTTGGTTAGAGCTGCCTTGGCTTCCTCCAACGTGTCCTTCATCCGCTGAGTAAACTCATTGACTGCTTCAAGCCTGGATGGAGGCTGGTGAGGCTCAAAACCCATTCGCGGATGTCATCCAGTGTCGAGTAGGAACGGAGTATGCTGAGTTGGAGCATGCACATGGTTATTATATGCAAACTCAGCAAGTGGAAGGAGTCCTTGCCAGTCATCTTGGCGTTCACTGACAAAGACTCGGATGTACTGTTCCAGTTCCTGATTGACACGTTCCGTCTGGCCGTCTGTTTGCGGATGGTAGGAGGTTGATGGAGCCAGCTGAATTCCCAAGAGACGGTACAGCTCTTTCATGAACTCTGCGATGAACTGGGAGCCATGGTCGGAGACAACTTTCCAAGGGAGTCCGTGGAGCTTCCAGACGTGCTTCAGGAAGAGTTGAGCAGCTCCAGCAGCAGTGATAGTAGTGGTGGTCTCAATGAAGTGACCCCGCTTACCAGCACTGTCCACAACAACCATGATCGCGTCATATCCTGCTGAATCCGGAAGCTCGACAATGAAGTCCACACTGATAGTGTGCCAACGGTCGGAGGGAACTGGGAGAGGAACAAGTTCACCAGATGGTAGACGGTGTTGGACCTTGGTACGGAGGCACATATCGCAGGTAGCAATGTACCGGCCAACATATCTTGACATGTTTGGCCACAAATAGTTCCGTGAAACCATTTCCAATGTCTTAAACCATCCAGCATGCCCAGCAATCCAAGTATCGTGGCAGAGGGAGACAATGCGCCGGCGGAGATCTGAGTTAAGCGGAACATAGATCCTGCCTCGAAAGTATAGGAGACCATCGCGCTCAGACCATTCACCAGAGTGGATGGAGCGAGCAGAGGTTTTCCTAAGCGCTTGAACTGCCTTTGCCACGGGTTTCTCCTCAATAGGACCTTTGACACCTTTGCGGATATCACGGAGGATGTCAACCTCAGCGCCCACAACCTCAACTGCCTCTAGAGCACGAATCGCAAAGAGCTTTGGAGTCAGAAGAGTGATATTAGAATTATCCTCTGATCCAGTGCCATGATCTGCTCTTCGAGATAGTGCGTCCGGCTTTCCCATAGTTCGGCCTGGTTTGTGGTGCATAAGGAAATCAAACCGGGCAAGGACCAAGGACCAGCGGGCTTGACGGCGGTTGAGCTGTTTTGCGGTCATGAAATACTTGGTCAGAGGCCATTGCTGCGCATGGCAAAAACAAGTTCTTACTTTGTGGGTGCGTGTTACGACATAAATATATGTTAAATAAGTAAATAATGCATAGTCCGCTCAAATCTGAACCGATTGGGATGATCTTATACTCAAAAAAAGCAGAAAAATGAGGCGGATCTAACAAGCCTAAAATCTGGCCCTGATTTTTACGAATTTTTTGATACCAAGATCATCAAAATTGGCCCAGTAATGGCTGAGATACAGAAACCATGCAGGGTCACAGTATGAGTGGGAGAATTTCGAACCATTGCGTTAGGAATGTTTTCTGCCTGCTATGCAGGCCGGAAAACAAGTTCTTTTACTACGTAAGAACTTGTAATTTTATCATATTTTTACCTGCATAGAGTAGCAGCACATGACAAAAACAAGTCCTCATATACTATGTCTCAGTAATTGATTAATAACAAAGTGAGATGTTATCTGATTGGACTAGTGTTTTGAAGTCTGGTCCAGTCTGGTTTTTTCACATTTTTGGCAAGGACGGGGACTTTAACTGGTCCTAGAAATTTACAAATGTTCAAAAAACTGGACTGGACTGATGAGGACAGTTTTTTGCAGTCCTGGACCAGTCTTGGCCTTAACCAGTTGCCAGCTGGTCTTAACTGGTTTTTTGATACATTAACATCAAGATTTAGTGTAGATATATGAATATAATTTGTAGAGATTATATATACCTTTAAAACAAGTCTAAGAACATTAAATTCCATTGAGAATTGGCAATTATACGGAAGTATTCACCATTTCCTACTCTTTTGGGAGTTTCAAAATGTTTTTTTTTATTTTTCAGTGTGAACTTTGTCTAAAATTATGATACATAGTGTGTTTTAAAGGAAAAAATAAGGGCTACAAAACTACTGGTTTGGACTGGTCCTAGGACCGAAAACTGGTCCTCAAAGACTGGTTTTTTTCTGGTTTTCATTCTCAAATATCAAAAGACCAGACTGCTGGTCCAGTATTTTTGCAGTCTTGTCTGGTCTTTTTGCAGTCTTTTCCAGTCTTAGGACTGGACTTCAAAACACTAGATTAGGGTGATCCTGAACTCATTGGAAAGGTAATAAAAAAAGACGCATTTTATGGTATAAACCAGAAAATCACTAGTTTAGCTTGTACACAGTACTTATGCTTGCTATGCATTTGTAAGAGTAGTCTAAAGATATAAATCTAGTAAGTTATTACTTTATATCAAGTTTTAATCCACACAGAAAGCAAAAAAAAAGATAAAAAAGCGCCAGCAAAGCACTTTTCTAGCCTACACACAGTCAACTGACATGACCTGTGCTAGGAAGAAAGCTATCTACAAATAAAAGTGCCCTAAAAACATATATCTAGCTATTTACTACTGTCTATCAAGGTTTACTTGACACAAAAAGGTAAAAAAAAGGTAAAAAAGCGCCAGCAAAGCACTTTTCTAGCCTACACACAGTCAACTGACATGACCTGTGCTAGAAAAGAAAGCTATCTACAAATAAAAGTGCCCTAAAAACATATATCTAGCTATATACTACTGTCTATCAAGTTTTACTCTACACAAAAAGGTAAAAAAAGAGGTAAAAAAGCGCCAGCAAAGCACTCTTCCAGCGAGGTCTTAGTGATGCCCCACTGATTCCTGCAGGATTCCGGCCGGAATATCGTAATTCCGCGGATTCCTGCCGGAATCGGAATGGCAGGGGGACCAGCCAAAAGCCCCAATTCCGTGGGCTATAATCCGGCGGAATACAGCGCGGAACGTCCGGAATGGGGAATTCGGTGGGATTCCGCGGCGGAATAGTGAGCTACATCAACGATTACGTAACGTTCCCACCGCACGTGCTTGTTGATTCCGCCACGCCGTGCCGGTTTCTTTCTTTTCAACCACCACTATCCCTCCCCTCCCCTCCCTCCCGTACCCTCGACTTTCCACCCCCACGTCGAGCAGCGCGCCCACGACTCCCTGGCACCACGTCAACCTTGCCACGTCACAGACCCCGCCACATCGCGTTGCCCGCACCGTAGAACGTCCCCGACCCCGCCACCACGACTCCACGCACCTCGCTGCCCCTTCGCGACTGCCACCTCACGGGCCCCAGAGGGCGAACAGCGCGTCTGCCACGTCGCAGCGGCTTACGGAGTGGGGGGAAAGGGCTCAGATACCCGGTAAGCACTCCCAAACCCATCCACATGTCCCCGCCCCCCCGTTGATACCCCAACATCCACCTCAGACCCGTCCACTGCCGTTTCGAACCCACGGCAGCCCCGAGAACTGCCACGTCGACCCCAGCTCGACCCCTCCACCGTCATTTCGAACCAACGGCGGCCACGTCGACCCCCATTACCGGCGGTTCGACCCCGCATCGCCCCCCGGACCCATTTCGAGCCCACCGCCGCCTCGTTAACCCCCACCACCTCTGACAATACCCACCGCCCGTGTGCTGGGACTCCCGCGGCGCCCATTTCCAACCACCAGCACCCCCCGCCCATCCGTTCGCATTCATTTCGCGAACGCGACCTGGTGTCCGACCCCGCCGCCGCTTTTTCGAGCCCAACCCCACCATTAGCACCCCCAGGCGTCACCTACCACCGCCACGTCAACGCCTACCACCACAGCGTCCCCGCGCCACGTCGAACAAATGCCGGCCCCGCCTCCACGACCCCACAGCTCGCTGACGTGGCGCGAATGCCACGTCGCGGAGCTCGAGAGACGGGTAAGCACCCATCCACCATCCTAAGCCCCCCGTTGACGCATTAGCCACAGCCGCCGCCATTTCGAGCTGCACCACACGTCGCCGCCTCGGGCCCAACGTCTTCGTTGCCGCTCCGCGCCCCAGCTCATACCGCCACCATGTCCCCCTCGCCACGTCAAACGAACGCCCACCGCGACTCCGTAGCTCAACGAACCATGGGGTTTAGGGAGTAGGGCGCTCGGTAAGTTCCCCAGCCCATTCACATCCCTTTAAACTCACCCCATCTCGTTTAACCCACCCGCGGCTACTGCCACACTCACGCCCGCCCTCCAACTCCCCACGCCGACGCGTTTCGCGAACGGCCCCCGAACTCCCGCGGCTTGGCCGCTGTGTTTTGTGTACGGCACCCACCCCCCTCCGTTTATTGTAGGTGTAATTAAAGTAGCAATTAGAATATAGTAGGTATAATTAAAGTAGTAATTAGAATAGACTACTACAAGTAACAGTAATGTAATGTTTAATGTTTAATGTCATGATTTGAGATTTGACAGTGAAGTTAGCAAGTAGTAAGAAAAACATCAGTCAGATGGCCTCTATTACACTACTATTAGTACTATTCCCTCTATTCCTTGGGGAATCCTAAGGGAATCCAGGGAATCCACAGGAATAGAGGGAATAGAGGAAATTCCCTCCATTCCACTGGGAATCCTACAGGAATAGAGGGATTCCCACCATTCCTAGGGAATCAGTGGGGGAATGAAAAGTACTGCTTCCAGCCTCAGAATCTATACTAGGGACTATCTACTAATGAAAGTACATTAAAGACTCATATTTAGCTAGTTAGTATTGAGTCTATTAAGTTTTAAACTACATAAAAAGCACAGAAAAAAAGAGGGAAAAGTGCCAGCAAAGCACCTTTCTGCTTTATACAAACTTATAATGAATCTAAAAAGAAAGAAACAACAGTTAGTAAGCTTTGACCAGCATGTCATGGTATCCCTCCAGTGAGGGGTACACTATCGACCTATCCGGGTGGACTGACATGCTGGTAAAGAAGAAAGAAAGAAGTGATGAGCTGGCAGTTTATAACTATGTGACATATGTTACAAGTCACACAGATTTATCTAATCCAATAAGATAAGATAAGATAAGATAAGATAAGACTAGATAAGACCAGATAAAAAGATAACCCTAGTGTGTTATATACTGGTTGTAGTTGATTTTCAGGATCCTTCATACTTATGAATAATTGTATTGAATATGGCTAAAGACAGAACTGCTTATATGAATTTCTATTTGGATATTATTTCTGTTAGCACAAGATCATGTTTAATAGGGTAGTTCTTGAAACCTTTTCAAATCTGGTTTTATAAATAATAGTACATTTAAAAGGCCTGAATTTTACAATTTTTTTGATATTATTTTTGTCAGAATTGATCCAGCAACAATTGAAAAAGACCAAAGACAATATTTAATGTGGCTTTGCAGAGTATCCTGTGGCTGTGCAAAATACCCATAGAAAGGCCTGAATTTTACAAATTTTTTGATATAAGTTTTGCAAGAATTGACCAAGTACTGATATTTTAAATGTAAAATTAGAGATTTTATATTTTCTGTTGTGGCTGTGCTAACCCTAAGAGGACAGACACGTCTGTCCTCTTAGGGTTAGAATCAAAAACACACCTAAAACTTTAAACTTCAGATATGCATTTTAAATATAATTCTGAGGTATATGATTTTTTTTTGTGTTGTGGCTGTGCTAACCCTAAGAGGACCGACGCGTCGGTCCTCTTAGCACAGCCACAACAAAAATCATATTTGTCTTGGTATCAATATTAAACCTCAGATTTATATTTAAAATGCATTTCTAAAGTTTAAAGTTTTAGGTGTGTTTTTGATTCTAACCCTAAGAGGACCGACGCGTCGGTCCTCTTAGGGTTAGCACAGCCACAACACAAAAAAAAATCATATACCTCAGAATTATATTTAAAATGCATATCTGAAGTTTAAAGTTTTAGGTGTGTTTTTGATTCTAACCCTAAGAGGACCGACGCGTCTGTCCTCTTAGGGTTAGCACAGCCACAACACAAAAAAAAATTACTTGGCTTGTTATCAATATTAAACCTCAGATTTATATTTAAAAGGCATTCCAAAGTTTAAAGTTTTTGATGTGTTTATCCTTAGGATGTCAATTCTTCTGAGTTTGATTTCAAACCAACTATAAACAAAAGTATAACATTGAGGAATACAGAAAGTACTAGAAGAAGTTGAACAAAATTTACAAGCAGTATTATTTATTACTGGGATGCGGTGGAAGTGATCTAGAAGCATATAAATAGATATACAACTGACATGAATCATGTTCAGTTAGTATTTAATTATATAAGCTATATATAAACCATAGTTAATCACGTTACTGACAAACCTAACCTTAGTTTAGGTGTCCAGGAACAAAAGCTAAAAATAGACCCTAGCAACGGACATCAGACAATCATTCCCATGGTCAATAATGATTTTGACACTATTAGAAAAGTTTGTAGACTTTTAATTCAGGGTCACTCACAAAAAATGAAGCAGTGGGAGAATTTCCAACCATCGCGTTAGGAATCATTTCCTTCTGCTATCAAGTGTGGAAAACGAGTTCTTTTACTACGTAAGAACTTGTAAAAGGGTTATAGACCCAAAAATTCAGCTGTAATCCAATAAGATAGATAATTATTTGATTAAAAAAGACGTTATACCATTTTTGTAGGATTTTTCTGGTCATAAAACCTGAAAACTTGAGAGCCGCATCTTTGAATGACTTCTTCATCATACATAATCTCTTCCAGTTGTAACCTGCTATCAGAAGGATGCAGAATAGTGGGTTTCTGGCCACTTTTAAGGTTATTGCCCTACCAGAATAATCAGTAAGATTTCAAGACAATTAAAGTAATAAAGCAGACTGGAATGGCTTCAATCTGATCCTTTTTATCTGCAAAAGAAACCCCAATGCCAGCCAGAGAAAGGTCCAACTTGTTATCTGTAGAGACATATATATTTCTTCGGCACTTTTTGTCGACATCCAAATCTTTACATTTTAGACAAGTAGCTTTGGCAGTCTGGAATAATATCAGTATCATATTAAAATTTTGAAAATTAAACCTACCGGACGTCCTTGAAGTATTTTATTGCCTAGTTCTTTCTTAATATCCCGAAAGATATCACTCCTACGCAATATGGTTTCTAGAGCAGGATTGTTATAATAATCGATAGCTCCACTCTTGATCTGTCCTTTGAGTTCACCCATAAGATCAGAATATAGCCAATGTATCATTTGGTCTTCTTTCAATCCGTTAAGCTATGAAAAGTTTAAACAGGTTTAAGAATTAAATTAAATAAATAAAGACTCACATCATAGATATACTTGGCCTTGGTTTCTGATTGGTTTGCTTCATTTATGGCGAAGGCTAGCCACTGTTTGTAGGCTATCAAGAAGTTGTCCCGATTCAAAAGAAAATAGATAGAAGAAGGATAACTTTGTTGAGGAACTTGTTAAGAGGCCATTGCTCTGCATGGCAAATACGAGTTCTTCTTCTTCTTAATTCTGTTTATCTGTTTCTCGAAGATTTTTCAATATATTGGGTTGTATATCAAAGACAGATTTTATCATATTTTTACCTGCATAGAGAAGCAGCACATGGCAAAAACAAGTCCTCATGTACTATGTCTCAGGTAATTGATTCATAACAAGGTGAGATCTTATCTGATTGTAGTGTTTTGAAGTCTGGTCCTAAAACTGGAAAAAGACTGCAAAAAGACCAGACGTCCGGTCTTTTGACAATTGAGAATGAAAAACCAGAAAAAGACTGGTCTTTAAGAACTGGTTTCGGTCCTAAGACCAGTCAAAACTGGTAATTTTGTAGCCCTCACTTTTTCCTTTAAAATGCTCTATGTATCATAATTTTAGACAAAGTTCTCACTAAGAAATAAAAAAAAAAATTTTGAACCTCACAAAAGAGTAGGAAATGGAGAATATTTCCGTATAATCTCCAGTTTTCAAAGGAAATCAATGTTCTTGGACTCATTTTGAAGGTGTATATAATAACTACAAATTATATTTATATATTTATGCCAAATACTGATGATAATGTGTCAAAAAACTGGCTGAGACTGGTCAGTAACCAGTTAAGACCAGGACTCTGGTTTTTTGACCATTTATTAATTTCTAGGACTGGTTGTGGTCCCAGTCCTTGCCAAAAATGCGAAAAAACTGGACTGGACTGGACCAGACTTCAAAAAACTATCTGATTGGGCTGATCTTGAATTCATTGGAAAGGTAAAAAAAGATGCATTTTATGGTATAAACCAGAAAATCACTAGTTTAGCTTGTACACAGTACTTATGCTTGCTATGTATTTGTAAAAGTAGTCTAAAAATATAAATCTAGTAAGCTATTGCTTTATATCAAGTTTTAATCCACACAGAAAGGGAAAAAAAGGATAAAAAAGTGCCAGCAAAGCACTTTTCTAGCCCACACACAGTCAACTGAGATGACCTGTGCTAGAAAAGAAAGCTATCTACAAATAAAAGTGCTCTAAAAACATATATCTAGCTATATACTACTGTCTATCAAGGTTTACTTTACACAAAAAGGTAAAAAAGAGGTAGAAAAGCGCCAGCAAAGCACTCTTCCAGTCACCTTTCTGCTTTATACAAACTTATAATGAATCTAAAAAGAAAGAGACCATAGTTAGCAAGCTTTGACCAGCATATCATGACAGCCTCTCATGCAAGAGGTGCACATCGGCCTATCCGGGCGGACTGACATGCTGGTAAAGAAGAAAGAGAGAAGTGATGAGCTGGCAGTTTATAACTATGTGACATATGTTACAAGTCACAAATTTATCTAATCCAATAAGATAAGATAAGATAAGATAAGATAACACTAGTAAAATTTGATATTTTCAAATCCAACATAATGGATGTAGGGCAACACAGAACTTTTCACATCAATTACTATTAGTGTTTGGAAGTCCAGTCTCAAGACTGGAAAAAGACTGTAACTGGACTGGACTGGACCAGAAAAAGACCAGACCAGCAGTCCGGTCTTTTGGGTTTTGAGATTGAAAGACTGCAAAAAGACCAGTCTTGAGGGACCAGTCTCATTGGTCAAGACAGGTCTTTTGTACCCCAATATATATGCTTTAAAATCCACTGAAGAATGTCTCAATCAGTTGAAACTGACAAAGTTACAGTAGAAAATGTAAAATTCTTCAAAAAACAGTAGATAGCTTTTAATTATTTTATTTCTTTGTCAATTCTTCATGGATTTTTATATTCTTGGGCTTGTTTTAAAGCTAAGTAGTATTCAATTAAGTCTACCAAGTGATATATTTAATATTTTTCATGTAAATACAGTTCACAACCTGTTTTAAATAATTACTACCAAGACCAGTCTTAGGACTGCAAAAGACCGCGGTCTTGGTCTTTTTCAGTTTTGTGCAGTCTTTACAGTCTCTGTGATCAATGCAGACCAGTCCCAGTCTTAGTCAAGGCCTCTGGGGGGTCAAAGACCAGAAAGGACCAGACTTCCAAACACTAATTACTATTTGGGTATTTGTATTATTACAATATCATTTTTAGTGAGTATTACTTAATATTTTCACAGTTTTAGTAATGTAAATAATGCTACATCTACAAGGCCTGAATTTTACAATTTTTTTGATATCATTTTTGTGAGAATTAACCCACTAATAAGTGAAATACATTGAAAGTAATTTTCTGATGTGGCTGTGCAAAATACCTTGTGGCTGTGCATATTACTATTCCAAAGGCCAGAATTTTAGAATTTTTTTGGTATTATTTTTGTGAGAATTGACCCAGTAATAATGTCATACACGTCAATTTGAATATTTTTTTTTTGGGTGGCTGTGCTTTTGAGCACCGTCTGGACGGTGCTCAAGCACAGCCACAGCCACAGCAACAAAATATTGTTTTCAGTGTATCTCAATCGTGACTTGGTCAATTCTTACAAAAATAATATCAAAAAATTTGTAAAATTTAGGCCTTTCCAATCGTATTATGCACAGCCACAGGGTATTCTGCGTAGCCACAATAAAACCATCACAAACAATGCTATTCATTCTATTAAGCTCAGTTTTGCATAGATCTCTTTGAAATAAATTGTATAATTAACAGAAAATTCAGGGCTATAGAGTAGAGGTCCGTGCGCAAAGGTCACATGACTGGAAAATTGCTAAATTTAGATATTTTGAAATTTGATAATTTAAGCAAGTTAAAGACATTAGTGGATTATAATACACATACAACGAATGATCTCAGGGTTTGATGTCATCAAAAGTGTTTTTCTTTGAGGTATTTGACTTTTATTTAATGCAACAAACTTATCATGTTTGGAGTGGTTTGCAAAAAGCTTGACAGCAACGAACCTTTTGTTATCTGTTATGTAACACTATTTAGGCAATGCAACAACCTGCCGTTATCCGTCATGGTGGCCTCTCTACATCAAGGGACAGTATAATAAATCACACAACTGCAAAGTCAAAGAAATGATATTTGATCACATTATTGGCAAGACCTAACCTTAGATTAGGTGTCCAGGAACAAAAGCTAAAAATAGACCCTAGCAACGGACATCAGACAACCATTCCCATGGTCAGTAATGATTTTAACACTATTAGAAAAGTTTGTAGACTTTTAATTCAGGGTCGCTCACAAAAAATGAAGCAGTGGGAGAATTTCCAACCATCGCGTTAGAAACCATTTCCTTCTGCTATCAAGTGTAGAAAACGAGTTCTTTTACTATGTAAGAACTCGTAATCACGTCGGGATTTTTTTTGAGAAATTGTAGTACCTTGCTGGCTGTTAACTTTCTGGAGCCATTCACCTACAATTTGTTAGATGTTATATTTTTATAGAGAACAACATGACTAACTGTAAACTCCGGAATTTTATCCATAGGGGTCCAAGTGAGGGTTTCTTCTTTAGGTATCCAAGAATATAGAATCAAACTTAATGACTCAATAATCTTGTTTTTCCTTATAAGAGAGACCGCAAAAGGAGCCTTGCAGTGGAAAAGCATATAACGGCTGCTCCAATGTTCAACACTTTTTGGTAATTCTGAGTTCTAAAGATACCAGTTAATCAGTTATTAAATTAAGGAAGATATTTTACCTTAATAGCCTTCTGCCATCCTGAAAGGGAATAGATGCTACGCTTGACTTTCTGTATCTCTCTTAAGACTCCAAAAACCTTCTGATATTGTTCTTCATTGGATTCTTTAGATAAAGTAAGGTCCTGGGGTTTTATAAGATCAATAACATTCAGGAAAATTTTAAATTAATACTTACCTTTCTAAGAGAGTATGCTTCATCCAGTAAAGTCTTCCAGCTTTGACCTTTCATTTCCCAAAAGCTTGGATTGGCTTCTAGGATTTGATTCCATTGCGATAGGTTGTTGGAAAGAATAGGCATCTTGTCAAAAGCCTCAAAAGTAGTAGAAGATACGGAGGGGTTGACAGAAGTAGGGATTTGAGCTTTATTTATAGATTTTCGGGGCTGTTTTTGACGCTTTCGAGGCGGTGACTGAGGATCAAAAGGAACAGACCCAGATTCAATATCTTCATAGTCGGAATCCTCATTCTCTTCCTCTCGAGAGTCGGAAATAAATTCCTTGGAGTCTACAAAGTCATGCCGGGTAATGTCTTCCAAGAAGTTCAGCTGATGGTGTTGAGGATTGTTTGTTCCAAACTAGCAGAATTTAAAGATGATACCTTAAGTGGACTGTAAAAATCCTTACCTGCCTCTTATCCAAGATGTGTTGAAGTTGGTCTAGATATTCTATAGCAACCTCTGGATTGTACTTCTGCAAAAACTGGTTTCCAACAAAAAATTGCAAGAGTTCAGAGTCTGAGAGGTTCTTTACTTCCATAGAAATGCTCCTCCTGAGCCAGGTTTTAATAGATGGAATCTTAGATCATTTAGAATCTTCTCTTGGGCCTATATAGAGTTCAGCAGGGTACTTACAAATTTGGCTTGATCAGCCACAATCTTGGACAGCATTTTCCGCTCCCACAAGACACTGGTAACCTTATCAATTGGTTTTCCCTCTAGCTCTGCAAAAGAGGCTGTCAAAAGGTTACCCAGTTCTAAAGAAGAAATAGGGAGAAGAACAGGGGTGTGGCTGGACATGATGAAGGTTGATAACAAGAAGATTAACAGCTAGATGTGACAAGACAGGACCATACCGTCACAAGTTGTTAGATCTCACTTGAAGGCGGTAAAAATAAAACTTACAGCTTCAAACCTTAGTAACATAAGGAAGGACCTTATATATAATTTACCAATCAAACAATACAAGATGTGATAAGATAATAAAGTACTAAAGTCCAGCTAAAATGTTAAACACAAGATGAGAGGTGAGCTCAGGTGAGAGGCGACATGATAGCGACGCGTGAGTCGACGTGAGGTAAGAGGGAAGGTGAGGCAAGGTGGAGGTGAGGTAAGCAAGGTGAGGTGAGATGAAGGTGAGAGGCAAGGTAGGCAAGGTGAGGCAAGGTGGAGGTGAGAGGTGACACAACGCAAGATGAGGGATGAGGTGAGAGGCAGAATTGGTGGCGGAAGTGATGACCACAGCGTATGAGGAGGAGGTAGAGGCGGGCGGGTGAATGCCAGAGGCCGGGTGAACGCCAGAGCCGGGGCGAATGCCATGCTGTGAAGAAGAGCAGAGGGGTTACGGCAAATGTCAGACGACATTGCAGAGCAGAGGGACAGACGTCAGCGATGTGGCAGAGGAGAGGAGCGGGGCGGCATTCCCAGCACTCGCCGCCAGTCGATGTGGCAGAGCAAACAAGGCGCGGGAACCGTTGTCCAAGCTCGATGCCGTTGGATAGGGCAGAGCAGAGGCATGCCGTTATTCAAATGCAATGCAGAGGAGGGCAGTTGTCTGTGAGGAGACGGGTTCTGTGGGGGTAGAGGGGTGAAGACAGTGGTGGTTAGTTATGTGCATGGGTGGTGGTTGGCCACATACCTGACACTCGCCCTCTCCTCCTCGTCCTTGCTTCGTGGTGGTCGACATCTTGACGTCGACGGTGCTCAACGCCGTTTGAGAGGCGTGGAGGTGGGAGCAGGTCCCAGGGCAACGTGTTTGTTCACGGGCATGGTGGCTTGGTGGCTACAAAAACCATCGACGGCCTTGGGCGTCATCGACGGACGCGAGGGAGGTGGGAGGAGGTGGGAGAAGGGGGGCGGTGGGGTGAAGAATTACAAGTTCTTACATAGTAAAAGAACTTGTTTTCTGGCCTGCATAGTAGGCAGAAATGGTTCCTAACGCAATGGTTCGAAATTCTCCCACTCATACAGTGACCCTGCATGGTTTCTGTATCTCAGCCATTACTGGGCCAATTTTGATGATCTTGGTATCAAAAAATTCGTAAAAATCAGGGCTTTCATGTGGCATGGGTATCCAGGGACGATTAGGTCATGTGATCTGTTCACACGACCCAAAAAGCGCAAATTTGTGTGAATTGACACTTGAAACAGATTTCAGTGAGCTAGATATGCTAAAATGTGTTGCCCAGACCAGTCTAGAATAATGTACAAATATTTAAATATGTTTTGCAATGATGTCATGGTGTCCAAATCAGGCAAACAGTCAGCTCAACTTGGTGAAAATCCGAAAATTGGTGTTAAACTGACTGGATAACCCATAAAAGGCACACCAAACATTGCAAAACATGACCAAATAACATGGAAATAATGTTCTAGAAGCTTACATAATCAAACTCACAGCAGGACTTTGTGCAATTGCCTTGGATTTGGTAATGCACCAACTTGGACCAAAATATTCTCAGGGATATGTCATGTGATATGTGTGCACAGACCATCTCTTAGGTAAAAAAAACATTATCATTATTTTTATTTTATTTTAATGCCTTTGAAATCTCTCAATATAGCTTATTTACTGTGTTTTCAACAATATTCCGCATTTGGTAAGTCACATAAAGATGTGACAATACACATGTGACACCATCTTTTAGCCCTCATTTTTCTAATAATTACACACTTTGTTTCAAGGCAATCTGATAAAAACTAAGCGACGTATGAATTAATCTTTTTACAAGTTCTTATTGTAGTCTAATAATTAATCTTGTTACAAGTTCTTACGTAGTAAAAGAACTTGTTTTCCGGCCTGCATAGCAGGCAGAAAACATTCCTAACGCAATGGTTCGAAATTCTCCCACTGCTATAGTGACCCTGCATGGTTTCTGTATCTCAACCATTACTGGGCCAATTTTGATGATCTTGGTATCAAAAAATTCGTAAAAATCAGGGCCAGATTTTAGGCTTGTTAGATCCGCCTCATTTTTCTGCTTTTTTTTGAGTATAAGATCATCCCAATAGCTTCAGAACTGAGCGGAGTATGCATTATTTACTTATTTAACATATATTTATGTCGTAACACGCACCCACAAAGTAAGAACTTGTTTTTGCCATGCACAGCAATGGCAGTGGGGGGTGCTTACCTGCCACTTTTTGACTTGTTTCCTGCTTTTCCTGTCCCTACTTCCTATGCCTGTGGTGACCTTGGATGCGATCTGACGCCGGTTCGTGTTGTGTCGTCCGGTTTCGAGCCCAACGATGGTGATTGGGTGGTAGGAGCAGCGGCGGAGGCCGCCCAGTTCTCAAGCGGCGAGTCGGCCCACATACCTCAACGAGGCGAGGGGCACACGACTCCAGTGTTGCTGCTCGACGTTGCCGTCGTCGAGATGGGGGGTGGCGATGACGTTCTTTTGAGTCCGGCGCGGTAAAGTGGGAGAGATGGGAGGGGAGATGGGCGGGGAGAGAGCCAAGGAATCATGGAAACTCATGGAAACGATTTCCATGATTCTCCACGGTGGCGTGACACAGCGAATCGGTCCGTGGATCACGTGAAGTCCGAATTTGAACTTCAAACGTTCAAGTTCGCCACCTTACCTTGACCCACACCCACCACCGTACAGGCTCAGCACCCCAGCCAACGAAGACCGCCAGCAGCGCCGGGAACTGCGACCACACCACGAACACACCAGGTACGTGGCTAGCCCCCATGCAAGATTGGTACTAACCGCCCTCGTCATCGCCTAGGAATACCCCTCCGCTCTGCCATATCATATGACATTGAGCGTGGAGGGCACCTCTGCCTCTGCCTCTGCCTCTGCCTCCGCGTCTGCGTCTGCTCCTACCTCCGCGTCTCTCTCTGCGTTTGCCTCCGCGTCCGCCACTTCCTCCGTGTCACCTTGCAACGTCAAACGCCGGTTCCTGTTCCCTTCACGCCGACGCCTTCCTGAACACTCCCCAACCCGATGCCAATTACCACCTGTAGGTTCCCAAGTACTAGGGAGCGAAGGAGGCCTTCCAGCCATCGCAGCTCCTGCACCTGCCGCCTACACTAACATCAACATCAACCACCACCCCATTGCCTCCCTCGCTTGTCCGCTCGCCACTTGCAAGGCACGAACCAACATGACATATCGCGTCGCCACGTTGCGAGCCCCCCTCCAACCCGAGGGCTGTGGGCCGACGTCTGGACGGTGGACTAGGTTAGCGGGGTGACGAATACGAAGGGGAGACCCGTGAAATGGGAGACCCACCAGGTGTATCGTGAAACGAGTCGCAAGGCTCGTTTTGCTGTTCTTTTTCTGCCCTCACCCCACACCTCACCAACTGCCTCCAGGCCAACCCCTTACCTCGTAGAGGGTGCATACACCCGCCCACTCCTTACCCTCTGCACAGGCACTCGATCACCTTCGACGTGCGAGCGGCTCCGTCAGCTACACCCTCCCACCATCCCCGCCTCTCCGAAACGCCCAACTGCAAGCAGCAGCCTGACAACTGCTGCTGCTGTTATGTGCGTTGGCGAGCAACGGCAGCGGAAGCAATGCCGCCGTAAGCACACCCACCACATTCCCCTCCCCACTGCGCTAACCCACCAACAGGTTGCACAGCAGCCCGTTCCGGCCACGCCCACAACGACGGGCAACGATTAGCCCAAACGCCCGCCGTTTGTGATGCGGTACCCCCCCACCCCCCCCATCTCGCCTGCCACTCTACGGCAAACACGGGCATTCGCAGCGTCGTCACTGCCTTCTCGCAGGTTGACCCAACGCCCACGCACTAGCAAGCGGGGGCCCGACGCCGATGCATTGAACCCCCCCCCAACTCGCCCCTTATCCTATCGTGCACGCGAATCCCATTCGCGGCCACCCGCCCACGCACTCGCATCTAGGGACTCAACGCTTGTGCATCGAGCCTCTTGCGGCCCTGCCCATTTGCTTGCAACAGAGCTGCCGGCTAGTCGCCCTGCTCGACCCAGGCCCCTGTACTCGTATTCGGGGATTCGGAGGCTTGTGTGTCTGGCCTCCCGCGGCCATTGGTCTCCCCCATCCGATGGTTTGGCACCCGTGTTGCCGAGATCCAACACCCACCTACTTGTGAAGCAGCCATTGCTGCGCATGGCAAATACGAGTTCTTTATATCATTTTCTTTTTTCTTTTCTCAATAAGTTTATATAATCAATGGGCCAGACTAATTTATCATACAGTAGATTGGCGCTTATTGATAAAATTAGTTACTGATTTAATAAATATATCCCAATACTGTCCAATTTCCTTCAATTTGGATGTCCTGCATCACAGGGACCTCAGATTTGTCCTAAATGTCACACCTGTCCCATGTCCCAAGGCTTTTGTCCCAAACCTCTGGCCAAAAATCAACCCAAATAAGGGAATATAGGGTCCAAAATAAGCACCAAAACTTCAGAGTCCTCCTTAATTTAGACGGTGTACAAAACCAAAATTTTAGACAGTCAGGTCACAGGTCTACCCTTTGTACAAATTGAATGAAATTGGACAGTATACTCATTTTAGCCACTCAATAGTCATATAATATTGTGAGAAGAGTATCATATCAAATATACATGCTATTCAGGACTATCAGTTTGGCTCAAAGTAAGCTAAATATGTAAAAAAAAATCAATGTTGGCTTTATAGGCTTTTTGGTATCAACTACCCCATTATTAAAGATAATTTGTAGATTAAAAACATTAAGAAATATTTAAAGACCCAAAGAAATTGTAATCATAGCTCAGCGTTTACAATACAACAAAATGAATAATTTGAATATTAAATCAAAGCATTTTGGGAATGTTGCAAATATTTGTAAATATTTGTCAGTATAAATATAAGCAGTGGATCATCAAGAATTTTCCCAATTTTATGATATAAAATTCACAATATTTTGACCAGCATTCAGAAAGCTGTGATGGTATAATATATTTATACTCCTATCTTTGTCATTTTCTGAACAAGAAAGTTGCCAGATGACATAGTATAATATATTTGGACCCCAAAAAATATCTTTTATTTTACAGATTTTTTTCTCATTCCAGAACTTTCCTACTCATGTATGCAAAATTCTTATTTCTTGAATAAAACAAGCAAAGCCAAATATTTGCAAACAGTTATCCAGCTAATTAATTACCCTGAATATTCTGGTTTTTTTAATATTAAATTTGTGCAAATTGAATCAGATTTGAGCATATTACAGCCTGATTACTGATTTGGAGACTTGTGTCCAAAAGCTATTTCTCAATAAAGAAATTACCTGGTCACATGATATTAATATATTTGTAATCAGAGAAGTACTACATTTATAAGGCTTGAATTTTACAATTTTTCTGATATCATTTTTGCAAGAATTGACTGAGTAATGAATAAAATACACTAAAAATAATAATTTGGTGTGGCTGTGCAGAATACTTTGTGGCTGTGCGAAATGCCATTTGCAAGGCCTGAATTTTACAAATTTTTTGACATTAATTTTGTGAGAATTGACCCAGTAATTGATGTTTTAAAGGTAAATTGGTGATTTTGTTTTTTAGGGTTAGGGTTCCAATGTGGCTGTGAGACCTCCTTCGCGACGGAGGTCTCACAGCCACACCAAAATATCGTTTTCAGTGTATCTCAGTCATTACTGGGTCAATTCTCACAAAAATAATGTCAAAAAATTTGTAAAATTCAGGCCTTTTAAATGAAATTATGCACAGCCACAAAGTATTCTGCATAGCCACAATCAAATCATTACAACTTATGTTATGCACTCTATTGAGCTGAATTATCCATGGATTTCTTTAAACTAAAATGTATAAAAAGCAGAAAATTCAAGGCTTTAGAATGGTGGTCTGTGCACAAAGGTCACATGACTGCAAAATTGCAAAATTTGGAGATTTTGGTATCCCAATCGTTTAAATTAAAGAAATTTGGTAATTTAAGAAAGTTAAAGACTTTGGTGGATGGTCATACACCTATAAATATTGATCTCTGGGTTCAATAACATTAAAAGTGCATTTTTTGAGTGATTTGACTTTCCTTTCATGTGATTTCTGCAATCTGAGCCACTTTTATCATATTTGAGGCTTGTGGGAGATGATTTCAAACTCAGATGTACCAAATCTTACTTCTAATATTACTAGAGCAATGTTTTTTAACTAAGTAAAAGGAAAGTAGAAGAACATAAAGCAGAGCAGTAGAATTATATGCATTTCCTAATATATTATCTAATTTGATGAATTTTTTTTCAACTTTCTGTCTGTTGATATGAAACCATCTGATTTTTCCTCTTTTATTGGTGTTAGAATCATTGGATTTGATCAAAAAATCAGTGAGATATCGCTAAAATACAAAATAAACCTAACCTTAGGTGTTATTTGGTGGCTGTGAGGCCTCCGTCGCGACGGAGCTCTCACAGCCACATTGGAACCTTAACCCTAAAAAAACAAAATCACATGACACATTTCACACTGTCATAAACTGCCAGCTCATTGCTTCTTTCTTTCTTCTTTACCAGCATGCCAGTCATTCCGGATAGGATGATAGTGTACCTCTCTTGAGAGGACTACCATGGTATGCTGGTCAAAGTATCCTACTAACTGTTGTTCCTCTTTCTCTAGGTTTCTTTTACCTTAGTTCTAGGCTATACCAGTGCCTTGCTGGCGCTTTTTGTGGTCTTTTACATGGTTTGTTGTCTTTATTTATTGTGTCTTTTATGTAGTTATAGGCAGAATTTAGCAGAGAAACCTAAGTTTTGAGTACTTTTACAGGTAAATATCTTCTTTTCCTAGTAGAGCATATTAGTTGATTGTTTATAGGCTAGAATAGGGGTTTTAGTGTGCTTTTCTAGTGTTTTGGTAGACTAGAGAATTCCAAGCAGTCTATAGTAGTTAGTTTAGAACTTATATTTGCTTTGTAAAAGAACACTAGCCATAGTGGTCAGTAGCGCTGCACAAAAGATCTAACCCTAACTTAGGTTTTGAGACACAAAAGCTAAAAATAGCCCATAGCAACGTGCATCACACAACCATTCTCACTGTCAAAAAAAATTCCCACTATTACAAAATTTGTAGACTTTTAATTCAGGGTCAGTCACAAAAAATGAAGCAGTGGGAGAATTTCCATCGTTCGCGTTAGGAATCATTTGCTTCTGCTATCAAGTGTGGAAAACGAGTTCTTTTACTACGTAAGAACTCGTAACTCGCATTCGCGACCCGCCACCTGTGCGTTTAGCCTCCTGCACCGCCAGCCATGGTTGCTACATTTCTATATCAACTAGTGGCAGTTGCCTGATCCACGGATATGGACTTTCCGGGAGTTTGCCTGGCTACCATTTTAGGTAGCACCTCAGAAAAAAGCCTGTAGGGTGCCGGAAATGCCGGGGGTAGGTTGGGGATGTCTCTTGGAAGGCGGGTAGGGTGTTTTAGATGCCGAAAATTTCAGGGAATGGGGCGGGATATGGGTAGAAAAGCGCAGGGGGGCGGGGATGTACAAACAAGAAACAAACAATGCACCATTTTGATCCTTGGGCGGTATTTTGGCTCCTGCACGGGATATGGATCAATTTGCCGCGCCAAAATTTGTGCAGTAGGTTGGAATATATTATCTACACCCTATTCACCCTTTAGCGCGCGTTAAACGAGTCGGGAATGGGTGGATTAGAGAATGAGCATCTGGATGACGCTCTATTTTTAGTTCATGAATATTCCGAAAGTGGAAATTAGCCCCGGGATAATTTGATGGGCTTGTTTTTGCTCCCCCGTTTCCCTCCTTTTGCTTTCCCCTTGAAATAAAACACATAGTTCTATTCTCCTAAAAAATGCGAATCCATTGATACCAATTTCATCCTTTAAAGCCAACTGAAAGCTGAGAAATGACTTCTCAAACATTCGGCTGACATCACCCCCTCGAAATCCTTGCCTTGTGGTTTCCTTTGGTGTTCATACCTCCAACCTCAATTAAATAGAGAAAGAATACTATGTATATTGATTACTACAAGACACGAGTACTCTAAATGCCGACCCAAGGTCTCGCGCCGTCCTCGTATTCTCAATTCATCAAGAGGACCCATGCAGCCCAGCCACTACCAAGCAGATTCCTACCGACTCGGCCCACGCAGTGAGATGAGATGAAGGTGACGGTGACATGGAAGAGTTGTCGTAGCCGACTCGTCATTGTCACCAGCCATACGGGACACACCGGGAGATAAAGAGTTGACGGCGCGTTTGTGCTGGCAACGGGTGCTGGTGGTGAGCTGGCAGTGACACGAATCTGCTGAGCTTGACGCGAGACGCAATGGAGCAGGTAGGAGCGGCTTGAAGGCGGGAGGGTTGAATGAAGGTACTACCGAAGCTCGCCCTCACCGCAGGCGCCATTCATCCGACTGCCCCGCCCGTGTCATGGAAGTCGTCGTCCAAGCGTGTCGCAGTTTGGATGCTGTCGACGACGACATGGCAAGATCCGAAAGACAAACGAACACTGGTGAGGACAGTGTTCGCATGCTCGCTCTCCCATACGAGCACCAACAAAGGTGGAGGTGCTGGAAGGAAGCCCCCCGTCGACTGCCCACCGAGGTCATCGAAGTCGTCTCTCTTGTATCAAGGCCCACAAGTGACGTGGAACAAGAACAAGGAGACGTTGAGAGGTGGCTAGAGCGAACGGATGGGCAGTGGTCGGTGGGGCGACAGTGACATGGACGTCGTCAGGAATGAACGACGCCCACAGTCGTATGGTTCATGTCGCGTGGTGGTTCTTGGAACGATAGAGTATCGGTGGTCGTGTTGCTGTTGCAGAGGAGCCGGTGGGGCGTGGGAGGGGCTGGCGTCGACGTCCTGTATACACGCCATCTATCCCAGAGAGAAGGAACACGATGCAGTGTTATCCGCATTCGCCCTGCGCAGCTGGATGGATGAGTGAATTGGGACAATGAAAACAAATCAAGTCGAACGACTCGATTTGGCACGTACTAGCTGGGTCTCCCTCTACCAGGGCCTCCCCTAATGAATCCCGGCCCCTCAATTCCTACCTGAATTCCTCGTGAGTCGGCCCACATCCTGGAGGAAGGGAGGGGCGCGCGACGTCAAACTGATGTTGTCAGGATGTAGATAGTCGCTAAATACAGCTTGAATTGTCAGAAACATGGTATTTATAAGCATGGATACTAACTTGGTCAGAGGCCATTGCTGCGCATGGCAAAAACAAGTTCTTACTTTGGGGTGAGGCAGTGCCTGAAGACTTACACTGTTATTAAATAAATACATATTAAATATGTAAATAATATGTAGTCCGCTCAAATCTGAACCGATTGGGATGATCTTATACTCAAAAAAAGCAGAAAAATGAGGCGGATCTAACAAGCCTAAAATCTGGCCCTGATTTTTACGAATTTTTTGATACCAAGATCATCAAAATTGGCCCAGTAATGGCTGAGATACAGAAACCATGCAGGGTCACTATAGCAGTGGGAGAATTTCCAACCATTGCGTTAGAAACCATTTCCTTCTGCTATCAAGTGTAGAAAACAAGTTCTTTTACTACGTAAGAACTTGTAACTCACCTGGTTCATTGCACTATTCGGGGTCGGGACGGGCAAAGGAGAGATCGGAAGAGGCGGTGGTGGTGGTTGAGGACGAGATCAACGACTTCTGAACATCGTTGATGTGCTACCTGGCCGTTTCCGCGACCGACCCGATTGGTTCGGAAATACAGACCGATCAGTCTCCGATCCGCTCTCGAGGTTTGCAACCCTCCAAGGCCATTGCCAGCAGATGTGAGGGCTTTATTATCAGCGGGATGTGCTACTAGGTCCTTATAATTAAACATTCCCAGGTTATAAGTTTTATTAAGGTAAATACGATCTACTACATTCAAAACACTGGCCATGGGCACTGAATGCACTGAATGCTAAGCTACTCCTTCACGGAATAGACCAACTGCAAGCATAAGGGGGGTAGTAGTTCACTAATTTCATTGTTTCAGATGTGTTTATAATTTGAATACATGAGTTTGGAGGAATATATAGGCTGATACCTTGAGAACATCGCAAGGTGTGGATCAATCAAGTAGCTGTACGGTGAATATCGATGGTAATAAAAAAAAGTTCTTCGAATATCGTCCGAAGTATCTACTTTAAGGCTTATACATTGGGTGCTCCCCAAAATGTAATTTTTGTCAAAATATATACTTCAATCCGTGAGGTATGGCTTCTCGAATATGAGATACCGACACCGAAATCACCTCTCGGACATGTTTACCCTTCCTGTCAGGTTTAAATATTTTATTCACTTGTAACTAGTTGGCAGTATTACTTATACTGCTCATTAAAACAAACTCCTCAGCTAATTTTATTTATTAGCCGTCTCCAATGTTGTTGGCGTTGACCCAAGCATTGCGCAGGCAAGTACCGGAATCGCACGGTCCGGAAGTTCAACCTCACGAAATCAACCAAAGCAGGCGTGCGACTCATGCATCATCTATCAACACCACCACCTTCCTCGCCTCTCCCTTCACCCCCTGCCTCTACGTGCCCCGGAAATCCTCAAAGGTAAGCTTTCCTTTCGTGTAGTATCACTATCTTAATAACTTTTCGTATCTATCTAGATTCTGTAAGGGGAATTCCGCTTCCGATTTCCGAAGCTCCGATTTCCGGGTCCGACGTTCCGGAGTTCCGCTCCGCTCCACCTGTCCGGACATGATTCCGAAGATTTCATTTTATTTATGGACTTTATTTTATCGTACCACTTTTATTATTTTACATGCGACACTTGCCCTAAAGTGCCTTTTCTTATATATACCGCTCACCTAGCATTGGGTTCCCACTTTTCCCTCTTTGGTTCCCTGCTAGGTGCGTTTAGATAGATTAGATTAGATCACCGCATTTAATATATTGACTTTGGTTCCCTGCTAGTTCTCCGATCCGTTTCCGGCATCCCGGACTTCAGTTGCCCTTACAGTAGGGAAAAGTGCCCTCGGAGGACCGATTCCGAAGCCCGAAATTGCATTCCGTCTTTCCGAAGCACTCCGCTTTTCCGGACTTTTCAATTTCCGCTCCGAAATCCCTCCTCACCCCGGAAATTCCGCATTTCCGACGTTTTTGGCCATTTCATTGACATGTCTTCCGGAGATCGGATCGCCGCCCTCGAGAGTGCCTTAAACGCGCTGCGGTGAAGGGACGGCCCTTCGGCCAGCCCTGAATTTTCGGTTTTTACCTGTTCCTCACACCAATATTGGACTTAGAATAATGATTTATCTTGCGCGGTTCATTGTCTAAGTCTCGGGCAATCAGTATAAACCAGCCAAGACTAGAGGAAACTATTGTACGCGACGAAGTCCAAGTTAAACTATGTGCTTCTAATTACGGGTACGCGTCCGTATACGAAGCGCGGTAATAATGCGAGGACTGTGAACGCGGGCCCACCTGTGCGCCTAACTGACAGGCACAGGTCTCTAGCGTCTAAACGAATAGGGACAGAATCCGAAGAATAGGACCCACAACTATGGTGCCGACGCGGCACCACCTGACAAATCAAGTAACAAGCTCGCGAACCCGGAACACGAGGGACGGGAACTGCCGAGTCTCGACCGTGATGGCTTCTCGAGCCTCGACCTTACTGTAAAAGGAAGGATTACCGAGTCGAGTCCCACGGACATCTCGGGCGAACAATAACGGACGCGAATAACAGTGCGCACCCGAAGGCTGAGATAAGATAAGATTACCGTGCGGGCCCGTCCATCAAAACATATGGGCGCGCCTTCCGCAACATACAGATAGAGCCTAGACCCGGCACATCGGGACGCGTTTTACGGTCTTGTATCAGCAAGAACCTCTGAACGTTCTTACCAAAGGAGTAATATTGACGCGTACCCGTGCCAACCAGAAAGATAGCTTATGCAAGAAACAGAAAGCTTAGTAAACAAGAAACTTGGCATCCGGTTCAGCTGTTTGTAAAAGGCCGAGTCCTTCATTGTATCACATGTAAATATTATTCTCAGTAGTATAAAAGCTGTACGCGTACGTAGAAAAAGACAAGCAATTTACCACCCACGAGATTATATCTTGAACGTTCACCAGAACCTCTTCGAGACTTCTAAGTGTTAACTTGACTTCGCGGAATTTTGAATAAACAGATTTATTTGTCTTAGACGAAATTTCACCTTTTGTGATCAGAGTGAACGTACTTGATTTTGAAAGACTTAAGGACTTGAACAACGATCTCTTACACCTGTCATCTATTTGACTTGAAGAGGCTTCAGTGGCCATCCGATTAGCCGCGGTAACCCGTACTTTGGTAGTGCGTCGCGTGTCTAAGACCTGGACTGTGGTAGAGGCAACTCAGATAGTTGTAGACTACACCGGACATTGCAGAGTTTCTTCCCGTCGAGTAGGGTTTTGGTAACCCCAAGAGAGTCATACGCGTCCCAGAGTGGCGTTATCCCGTTTTTCAAGAGTCTAAAGTAATTAAGTCCCGTACGCGTCTCAGTGACGTACCCCGCGATCCCAAGAGGCAGAGTCTTTGATTTTGTTATCTATTTTCTATTTCCCCAACAACAACCCTTTAAGTGTCCACCCCGGGTCGACGCGTCCATTCTACGTGAACGCGTACTTTCCCTGTACCAGACGGATTCTTCGGATTAGTCTTGTTATTATAAAAATACCTGTCCCTCCCAAAAAGAACTGATCAATTAACTTGATTATTTGATTGGGTGCTTAACGCTCGTCAAGTGTTAGGATTGATTTACTGTGTTGACTGATAGTGTGTGTGTGTGATAGGGGATTAGATTTTATTAAAAGTCTACCTATTCAGTCATCTACGTGTTTCAAAACTACCCCGCAGCAAGCATCTCATCTGGAGCCCACCGCGAGGGAGGGTTAATACTAGATAAATCCATTGAATCTACTTGTTACTAAAAGAAAATACCCCGTCGTAGTCAAACAACTACTACAACCAGATATACAACCTGCTAGAGTCGTCGGTAACCCGATAACTTAAGAAAACATAGCGGGCAAAGGCAAATCAGCCGGTAAACGCAAAGAGCAAACGGGAGCGGCAGCGAACGCGGCCACTAACACCGGTGCTTCAACTTCTATTGCCGGACAAAAAGCCAAAAGGCAGACTAATAACTCAAGCGGTGAACTAGTCCCCTTTCAAGACAGATTACCTAGTACCAGTAGAGCTAGATCTACAACTAGAGCCCCTAGCAATCCAGCTCAGGAACACTTTCAGCAGCGCGTCTCAGCTAGCATTGATCATCAACAAAGACGAGTTAGTATCGAGCCTGAAGACATAATCAGGCGCACCTCTAGTCCCGTACTTGTTTTATCACAAAACATAGCGTCAAACGCAACCTTACCAGTTCATAACGAAGATCCCATTACCAGTCAGACAATCATGCCTATGCCACTTCCTGGAGCGAAGGACGCGCCTAAGTTTGATGACGAGCATCCCGCGGAATTACTACGCTTCATCAATAGAATGGAAGACTTATACGAGCTCCATAATATTAAAGATGATAAAACTAAAATCGCGACTCTCGGCAAATATACATCGGCGGTCACTGAGTCCGAGTGGCGAGCGTTTGATTCGTTTACAAAGAAATGGGTTGATTACAAGAAAGAGATTATTAGGAGCTACCCAGAGGCTTCAGCATTGGAGACCGGGTCCCTAGAAAGATTAGAGAAAATATTACGGGCGCGGTCAGGCAGCAAGCGTATTAAGGCTCATGAGTTAGCTGAGCTACTAAGCCTTAAACATTCGTTCTGTGCGGAAGCAGCAAGGCTACAGGTCCCTCCAAAACTTCTGTCTAACAGAGAGCTAGTCATTAAATTTTATTCATGTCTTCACCCCGATTTTATAAGAAGGATTGAGGATAGACTTGATTTACTTAATGACAGGACCACGGCTACAACTACTGCCACTGCCGCGGCTGCGGATGACGATGCTGAGAATCCTGCACCCGTCACGTTGGACTTTAGAAATGAGGATCGTTTCACGTTAAACAATGTAGTCGATACCGCCGTCATTGTGGCAGAGCGAGCTCATAGACCAACGGGCAGATATGATACTGAGGATGTACGTTTCGTGTCCACCCCAGAGGTATCACGGATAGCTCAGGATGACACTCTCCCAAAAATAGAAGAAGGAGTGGCCCGTCTACAAGACACAGCACAGATACAGTCAAAATGGTCACAGGACGTGAATAGTAGACTTGATCAACTATTCGGCGTGGTTAATAGTCTTAAACGTCCACCTACTCCGACTGCTTCTTATGTTGGGCCATCCCCAAACCAGATGCCTTACCCAAGAGGGAACACCTACATGGGACGGGACGCAAATGGGAACATTTGTTTCTATTGCAGAGAGACTGGTCATAGGATTTCAGACTGTCCCCATGCTAATAAACATATTGGATATGGATGGGTAATAAAGAACGAGTCCAATAATATTAGATTACCTGGCGGAGATTTTGTCCCCCGGGACGGTAATAAGACTATGAAGGAGGTCGTGGAACTCAAAAATAGAGGACGCGTTCCGATAATAGCCAAACCACCGCCAGCGCAGTCAGGGTATTTCCAGGACGCGGATTATGATCAGGATGTCTTCTTTACTCAGATGTATGACCAATTATACACTGATACAGAAGTAGCCCGACACCTAGCTACTTTAGCGCAGAGTTATGGACGCGAGACGTTGGATCGAGTCCTGTCCCGTAACGAGTTCGTCAGGGCAGAAGAACGAGGTCAGTCCGCGGACCAGTCAAATTTTCAGTAAGTTCGAGGAAGGGAGCTGCGACTTCCTCCTCTAAAACAGCGGAAAAGTCAGCTAAAGCGAGGCTCCCAGAGAACCAGAAAAGCGTTAGATTTGCTAAAAAGGCCGTCGAGGCAGAGACAGTTGAAGAGGAAGAAGAAGAGAATAGTGGCGAAGAGAGTGAAGCAGAAGTTGAGCCAGAACCAGAAGTACGACGGGGACCGCCGCGTACTAATAAGAAGGCTCCAGAAAAGGTCGAGGCTACCAAAAAGCCATTACCAAAAGCTGTGGTAAAGTCCAGGGAGCTTCCCTACATAGATGTCCCGCCGCTTAAAACGGTGACTCGTCTAAAAGACACCCGGACTCCAGCAAACGAAGGAGAAGGCCCAAAGCCGGGTCCATCGTATAAGACAAAAGCTCCCGTCGAAGATAATGCAGAATCTGAAAAGGTGTTGGATGATATCATGGATCTATCAGTGGCTATACCATTGAAAAATCTATTGGGAAACGCACCAGGCCTTAGAGAAGCATTGAAAAAGAACGTGTCGAAAGCTAGGAAGCCAGTACTCATGGAAGAGTTATTGGAAGAGGATGCTAAGATGCGGGAAGTAGAGACGGGGCTAACTGTCGATCAACTACCGGTGTCTAATTATATGTTGGCTGGTATCTTGAACGATAGTTGTCTAGATCCTGAGTTACGCGTCGGTTCAGACCCGTACTTACAGTTTGCGCAGACCCATGACGGGGCAGTGCCAAAAGAGGTATATGTGGCGCGCGATACTTACGCGTTACGTTCCTTGTATCCCCGGATCAATAACATAGCGCAAGAAGAATCTATAGTAGACAGTGGGTCACAAATTGTCTCTATGGCTGAATCAGTTGCGGTTGAAATGGGCTTAACTTGGAATCCAAATATTACCATCAACATGCAAAGCGCAAACGGGGCGGTCGAGAAAAGTCTAGGACTTGCGGAAAACATTGCGTTGAGATGCTTGCTGCGGGGTGACTCCGAAACACAAAAGAGACGCGGCCGTAGTAGATAGTTTTATCTCTCAATAAAACCAATCAACCAAACAACCAAAATCTCCTGTAAATCAGACTCTACAAGTGACGCGGACAAAACACCCAATCAATCAATCAATATAATTGACTAGTTCTTTTTGGGAGGGACAGAGGTTTTATAATATCGAGAGTCAAACGAGATATTCAAAGGTTACGCAGCCGCCGCGGACACTTCGTTAATTGACTTAAGCGACGCGGCCACCACAGAGGTGAACAGGTATAAAGTTTTTATTGGTATTTGGGGTCGATACTGGGACTACACTTCTTGTGTAACTGAGAAAACGGGCACTCGGGCGCGTACTGACTTGTCACTCGGGACACTGAACTCGACGTCTCTCGGGACGCGTACTAACGAAACTTGGGCCACCAAAACCCTTTACTAACGTGAACGTGATAGATACTACAATGTCCAGAACAGTCTACAACCCTCGAAGTTGTTCCTGCTACAGTCCAGGTCTTAGACACGCGGCGCACTACCAAAGTACTCGTACCGCGGCTAATCGGATGGCCACTGAAGCCTTGTTCAAGTCAATAAAGACAGGTGAAATAGGATCGTTGTTCAAATCTCTCGAATAGTTATCACTCAGATCACAAAGGTGAAATTCCGTTATCAACGCGAACAATCAATTGTTTTGAAATTCCTCGAAGTCAAGTTACAATTTTAGAGACTCTTATTGTGCCGCGCAAACGACTGGAGTATAATCTCGTGGGTAGTAAATTGCTTGTCTCTACCTATGTAGTTCTACTGCTTTTATAGTACATTAGAGCTGATACATGTGATACATTCGCGTAAACTACTTGACCAATCCTTAAGACGCGTCCGCGCGCCAATCTGCATGACTTCAATATTCCGCGTTATCTGTGTGACCTCATCAGACATCAGCCTTGGTAGATGCTGACTCAAGTAGAACGCGTAAGCTTTTCTGATTGGTCTGCTACTGACTCGGCTTGTCGGCCGCGTCTGATATTCCTTCTATTTTTAGCCCATCTGATGCCCAGAGAACTTGGAGGTTCTCGGTCATCTCGGACGCGTCCGTATCTAATCTCACTAGAGTCCATGCTGACGCGAACTTGCACAGTCATCCATCTTAGAGGACGTCGGCGAGACGCGGCGTCTCTAGGGACGCGTTGTCATCATCTATCTGATGTCAGCAAGTTCTAGACCGGTCCTTGTCTATTTATATTGTCCGAATCACCCGGGGCTTCTTTCGGTCTGGACGCGGCATTTGCCGTGGCACGTTGCTGAGAAGGAACTCCTTCTTTGCCTAATGCGGAGGCGCGCGCTAACTTTGTTGGCGCTTATCGTGGGCCCCATAACCTCGGATAGTAGTCCTTTCTTATTTGTACTAGAGGCCTGCACTTTTACTTTACTTGTCCAGGCTGGCTCGCGTTCACAATGCTGGGAGTCCGCGGCCTTAATGTACAGATTTAATTGATTCTGTAGTTATAAGTCCGTCCTGCTCGCAGCACCTCGTCGCGTACGGTAGTTTCCTCTAGTCTATGCAGCGTGTCTGACTACTCGGACTATTAAATAGTCACTGCATAGATGCTTATTCTAAGTTCAAAAATTGTATAGGGTTTGCGAAATGCAAAGATTTCAGGGCTAGCTTCAAGGCCGTCCCTTCATCTCCCCCCAACTTAGATGTTGACTGTCCCCAGTCAACGGCGTTCGGTCATGGTCCGTGCATCCTCCTTGCCTTGGCAGTCCTGCAAATCGCGCCTTCTTACTGGCCAGTCCGGGAGACGCGGTCCTTCTCTGGCTTCGAATGTTTCCACGCCCAAGCTTAAATCGCGCCCGGACCCGGAATCGAAGAAATTAAGCTCGCCGCAACCCATTTTCCGCTCCCGTGCAGCTCATGATTCGCAGGGTCGCGTCGATCCTGCGTCGCGTCTTCTCAGGCTAAACTTTTTCCTGACTCGTCGTGACGCGTCGTTCTTGGGGTATTTAATCAGCCCCAATTTTTCTTCGAAGTCCCCAATTCTTTCTTCCTTTCCACTCCTCCTCCTTGCTCAATGGCTCCTGACCTCGCCATCGACCTCTCGTACGACCCCACCCTGCCACCTGGCGTACTGCTGGCAGTCACTCAGCTCTGGGCTGCTCTCGTTACCCGCATACCCAAGATCCGCGCGGCTCCCAAGACGGTATCTCAGAGCCTTATCCGGGAAATTTTTGTTAAGCAGTATAATAACTGCGTAAGTTCTCATTTCCTCTGATCGCATTCTCAACTAATTCCTTCGTCTTTCTTATGTCCTTTTCATTCTAGGTTCTCCTTCGTCAGGAGTATCGGGGACCTAGTCGACCCGACGAACCCCTCAACATCCGTCGCGTCCGAAACTGGCTCTACGAGCTTGTCCAACGCGCTGCCGACGATGACGAGTGGGTTCCGCGATACAAGGTCATCTTGCCACCCGATGAACCCGAGGTAAGTTTCTTTTTATCTCTTTTTGATAGTTTCATTGCTTATCTATTCTTCTAAGCGAGGTGACTTTTACCCGCTTTCCCAGCTTGATTTCGACATCAACTGCGGGAGGCGTAGTTTCACCAATGGCGTAGTCGACCCGCCCAGCGATGACGAGCGCGAAGAGACGCGTCCTTCGTTGGCAGACCTGCCCCCAGACGTGCCAGAAGAGATACCCGCGGTAGAAGACAACGAGGAGCCCGAGGAGGAATCGGAATCGGAGGAAGAGCAGGAAGAGGAGCCCCCGCGCCCTGTAAAAAGGCAGAAGTTAGCTGGGAGCCCTCCCCTTGCTGTCCGCCGCTCTCGACGAGGTAAGTCTTCCGTTCTCGTGTTTTTCTTCACCCGTTGCCCTTTTACTGATGCCTTCTTATCCCTTTCTAGTCAAAGGTGGTGCTAAGCGCCGCGGGCCTAGCCCTGGCGTTTTGCGACCAAGTCCTCCGGTTTCCCAGAGGACTCGCAATCGCCGCTCGCGAACCCTTCGCTCGTCTTCTCCAGAGGACGAAAAGGAAGAGGAGGCCGACACCGTCGTAGTCTCGCTCCCTTTGAAACGGAAGGCCGGTTCCCGCCCCCCTATCCAGGAGTCTAGTAAGCGTCGGGGTACTAATCTCCACCGGGAGCTTGAAGCGAACCCTGGCATCCCCCTTCCTGCTAGTGAAGTCCTTCCTTCGCTTTTGACTATCGAGGATGTCGCGCGTCTAGCTCGCGATAACATGCAGGTGAATGGTTTTACTTTTTCTTCCTTTGTTTTCCGCGTTACTGATCCTTTTATATTTCTATTTCTTCCTAGCCCGACCAACGCTGCCAGACCTGCCGCGATCTGAACCGTCCCAAGTCGGTTTGTGCTTACCGTGGCGAGCACGAGAAGTGCCGCGCTTGTGCAGTCAGCAAATTCCGTTGTGAGTTCCTGATGGATCCTGTGGAGCGCGAACGCGGTCGGAATGTCAGTCATTCCATCGGCGAGGAGTCCCTTGCAAGTGAGCCATCCTCTTTTAATCTATTTCTTACTGCTTTACTGACTTTTCTCTTCCTATAGACCTGCGACGTCTTATTGAAGAGTGCGAACGCGAGACCCTTCAACGTGCCGTCCTGGTCCGCCTCGTCAATGGCCATGACGCTCGTATCCGGGAAATTCAACGAGCTGGCCGCGACATTATTTACAGCATGCTGCGCCGCTCCTCCCTTGCTGGTCTTCAGCCTGCCCTTGCCGACAATAGTGACACTATGGCCGCGCTCTGGACTGCCCTTCGCGATCCCGAGGTGCTTTTCGACCCCATGGAAGGTAACCAGCCGTTTTACGCGACCAACATCTCCTTTACCGACGTGCTCGCTTCGCTTCCCTCTGCTCATCGTGCTACCGTTCTCGATCGGGTTCGGCAGGGTCTCCTTTCGATTGATAGCGACGCGTCCGATTCCAGTTCCGGCGAGTCCGACGACGAAGCACCCGCTCATCCTCTGGTCGACATTGAGGCTCAGGAGTCAGAAGGAGAGGAATCTGAGACCGCGACCGAGGAGGAAGGTGCAGAGCCTTCTCCTGGACCCGGTCCTGGTTATCGGTGGGCTAACACCGACTCGTCCAGCGATCCTGAATCCTCGGAGTAGTCGGTCTGACCATCCCTTTCTTGTCGCGTCCTCTTTTCTCGCCATATTGTTCGTTTTTCTGTAACTACTTTCTTTATCCGCGGTCTTTTTCTTTTGGTAGACTACCAGTTTTAGCTCTTAGATATTTTGTAGGCTTTTATATCTAAGTAACTAGTAGTTCCTTTGTTTTATATTCAAAATCATAAAGCCTTTGATTTCTTATCAACCTTCCTAAATCTGAGTTTGTTTGCTTTCTATGGTGTCTATGTGAGACTTAAAGAAATTTTTAAAATTTTTATGGCGCGCAGCAGCCTCTCTCCCCCCAACTTAGATATCAACTGTCCCAGTTGATCAGCAGTGCTGACTAAATCAAACATTACTGCTCATCAACATTACAGATCAATGTGTGGGTGGAGCTTTACAGCGGCCGCGTCCGTGACAAAATTAATCAGAAGCTCCATTGAATCTATCAGTATAAAATCTGCTTTGGCCAAGATTAGTTCCGGGCAGTCATGTCTGTTTCGACGACATCCTCGCCTTCCCCTCCGCTTGAAGAAGTTTCTTATTTCAACGCGACACCATTTAGCGCCATTGATCGTCGTTTTGCCTGCTATCCTATCAATATCCGCAATAATCCTCGCTGGTTGCAGCATTATCACCATTATCTGGCGCTCGTGAAACGCGCTTATAGCGATTATGTTCACGCGGCGGTTGGTAATCGGGGCGCGGCCGCAACACTTGGCATACCAATGGATGCTTTGAAGAAGCTGACTCGCCGAATGGTTCTCCACTTCTTTTTCTATCTATAAATCGTTACTAAAATTGTAATAACAGCTTCAGGTTCCTGACGCCTATATTGTATATGGATCCGAGTTCGCGGAAATCTATCAGCGCGTCACCAATCGATGGGTTGTTGCTCAGATTTTCAATCCTGGTGTCGCGTCCAGCGGTACAGGTCGTCGTGTCCTTCGATCTATGATGCGGCCAGATTTACCATTACTCCCTCGTTATTCGTCTGTAAGTCGTAAAGGCTCTTAATGATTTATTTCAATAACCATAAACGATCTTTTTAGGACATATACGAAGCCTGGCGTCTCGGCAACGCCTACCTCAGCGACCGTCAGCCTGCGGTTGTTCTGGACTCGGCCTGGGAGTCCGTAGCACTCCTTCGCATTCACAGTAGGCGTCGAGAGTACGCGGGCATAGAAAGTTCCATGTACGCGGGCTATTCTGCCGCTGCATTGGAAGTGGAAGGGACGCGGACCTTGGCCCCGGCCGTTTTGGTGGACTCTGGATCAGCTTGTGATTATGCGTTGTAGTCATACGGAACCAATTCTCGTCCTTAGTCAAATACAATTATCATCCTGTTCTTGTTAAATTATCATTTAAGAGGCTTGGGTTCCATCCGGGACGTAGTCAAACGATCTTGCCACATGTCCCTGCACTTTTCCTTTGCCACCATTCTTGACAACGAGAAGGAGTTCTTCCTTCTCGCCGCCATTATTGATCACACACGCGTCGACTTAGTCTATGACGACGCCACGCAAGCTATCTTGGATGTTGTTGATACTCGTCGCGCCGCTTTCTGCGAGCTGGTGGCCGCCGCGGCGCCACTTAGAACAGACTTTGTGCCTCCCATTGATGCTCTCGTAGCGTGGACTGAAGCCTTCGTGCGTATCTGTTGAAGCTCTTTACTTCTGTTAGACTCAATCCTGTCTCAATTAAAGCTCCAATTTCCTGCCGAATTGATAGAATTTGGTACCCCCGTCGCGCTACACTTCCTGGGGATAGCCAGTCAATGGGTTTACCTGATCAAAGCTCGCGCGCGCCCGGGAGTTGCTGAAGTCGCGGTCCAGCCTCATGTGTCCCACGCCGCGGGGGGCATGCTAGAGATGATGGTGGAGCCAAGCATCCCTACCTTGAAGGTCGCGGACGAGGTATGCTTCTCTTTTGTTCGGTCTCTTTTTACACCTTCTGATTGTCTGGGATCAGACTCTTCAGGCGGTCTGGATGACCGGAAACTTGTCGTACCATTCCGCGTTCAACTTCGCGCGCTCAGAGGCTGACGAGCAAGCAGAGATGTGTTACGTTAGGGCGATTAGGTGGGCAGTTAACGAGCAAGCCTTGCGGTTCCCCGTCCAGTATCATCCCGCTCTTCGTCCCTTTGCGATGGATATGTCCCAAGAAACTCCGTCTGATTAAACACGATTTCTGTATGCCTGTTATAGAACTACTGGCCGCGGCCCAAAACTATAAAATTGAAACTATTTTTCCGCGTCCACTATCTTCTTCGAAAAGACCAATGCAAGCCTTTCTCAGTGCTGAAGATAGTGCTCCGTCTTCCTTCTACGAGCCCACGCTGCCCGATTGCTTGCTCGTTCCTCAGGCTCTCTTTAGAGAAGCGTTTGCCGCGGCTGATAATGCTGCGGGCAATTTCACTTTCGATGCCCTCTACGATCTTTCCAATGCTTTGGTGTGTATCTTGTTGCCGCGGGTCCTATTTCTGTGGCAACCCAAAACTGACTTATACTCGTCTAGGCCTCAGTCGGTTCACCGCCTATAGTTTACGGGACCGCCATGGCGGACGCGTACATCGAGGTTTACACCGTCTGGCTACAATTTTCGGAATCCCTTCGGTCCTTCGAGTTGATCCCACCCGCTTTCAAGTCCCTCATGCTCTGTCCTGAGGTCCCGCGTCTCCCTCAAACATTTGGGGTACGCGGTCGTTACTCTCGGTTATCTTTTTCTGATCGCGATTTTTCTTTATCAGGGTCTCCACGCGGTCTGGCAAATTCGAAACATTGATTACCAGAAATTTCAGAAGCGCGTTAGTGAAGAGGAGTACATGCGATGCAACTTCCATCGCATTCTCGAGTATGCTGAGCTGGAGAAGACTTTTCGACCTGTTCGCGACTTCTACCACCATCCTGAGGCAATAACCGGAAGCATCTTAGTCTAGATGATGTGTATCAGATGGTTCCGTTAATGTGATCAGTGATCGTTTCTATATCGGGGTAACGAATTTCCAATAGTGGTAAAGCGTCCGATCAAATGACCCGCCTTTATTATGTTGGCGCGTCGCAATAGCGTACGCGCTATTGCGTAGTTGCTGCGTGCGCCATTCATGTGTTATTGCTTACGTCCTGTCTCTTACGAGACTGGTCATGTAGATGACCTTTAGGCTCTATGCAGTGTACACAGTGAAGCTTAGCCGCTCGATTTTTCCTGAACGGTCCGCCTGCCGCGTCGCTTTCGTCAGACTATAAGTTCAACCGGGCGTTCACCTGGGATTCCCTACCCAATCTTTCCTATAATGCGCGCTGCACTTAACCCTTCCTTAGAGGATGCCGTTAGGCAAACCTTCTATATTATGCATCACACCACCCCCGAGTCTCCTCACGACATTAAGTCTATAGGTAGCCTTTGGAGTGGTTTGATCGACGCGGCCAAGTACATTGTGAGCCGCGTCCCCTTTCATTTCTTTTCTATGCTAAAGCAACCTTTATCTTCCTCAGTCAGGTTGGGTCGAACAACCTTACCAGGTCCAGGAGGCCGGTAAAGCCGCTAGGGATATCCCTTTCGGTATACGCCGCGCCTTTCAAGACTACAAGAAAGCTTATCCGACCAAGTTCACCGAGTACCCCCAGGAGTATCGTCTTATGGCTCGACTCTGCAAGATCATCCAGGAGATCAGGGATAAACCTGCTCCCCCGGTAAGCCTAGTTGTTTCTTCAATCCCTGCTTGTTGCTAAACTTTGTTTATCCTGTTCCTATTAGACTAACAAGCAGCTTAGCCGCAATGGACTTGAACGCGGCATGGATAGAGACGAAGACCAGGTATCTAACTTATTTTTCTTGCCGCGGCCTCTCACTAAAGAGGATCGATTTTTAGGACGACTCCGAGGAGGTAAAGCTCATCCTCCCTGGTACATTTGTTACCACTCTCTTGACGCGCGCGTTCCAGGCTATGGTGGTGGACGACGAGGGCGGGCCTGGTGGTAGTCAACCACCTGCCGCGTCTGGTGGAGATCGTACTTTGCGCTTCAAGAAGAAGCAGACCCCTACCAAGGTACGCAACCCACCTCGCTCTTTCGTCCATCAGAAGAAACCTAAGCCTGGGCCGCGTCCACCAGTCTGCGGAGAAGCCTCGTGCCGACGTGAGTTTACAACTCTTCTTTTATTGTGGAACCGATACTTAAAGGCTTCTCACTTTCCGTAGACCACAAAGTCCAACCCTGCCCCTTCCTCAAAAAGGTCAAAGCCGAGTCATCCCGTCGCCGACGGTAAGTTAACAATCTTTACTTTTTCCTATCTTTATTCTAATTCCTTCCTTAGGGGCGCCCCATGCTGAGCTATCAGCTGGGATGCTCCAAGAGGCTTCTGAACTCGCGTCGTCCAGTGCTCTTCCGACTGATCGGGAGGGTATTGACCGTCAGATCGCGATGTTGAACGGAGATTTAGGTGACTATGCTTATAAGGTCGCCTATAATCTTCGTCAGCGCGAGATAGCTTTGGCCGAATTGACTAAGCTTAAAGAAGCTCGCTTATCCATGGAGGTCCCAATTGAAGTCGAAGAGGAGGTGGTTGAGGTTAATTAAAACGACGCGTCCATGTCTAGGTTTTTCCCATAGTAGACTAGTTCTTCTACTTAGGCACTTTTTCCTAAATATCAAGCAAATTTTTGCCCGCGTCACTTTACTCTTCTGCCTCGTCTTCTTCCGCGTCTGAATCCTCAGCTAGATGGACTTTGTCTAACGCGTAATCTCGTCTCTTTGGCTCAAAGTCATCTTCTGGGCCATTGACTATCTTAGCTAGTCCTTCTTCTGATATATCAATAAGATCCAAGATGTTGTCGGGTACCTTAATACGTTCGCGGGCAAAATAAGGTACTACCCTAAAGGCTCCTACTTTATTTTGCCAGACTGCCCCGTCCATTTCTGAGACAACATAAGAACCGCCGCGGGTCCGTCTTATGACTATCATTGGACCTAAATAACGCGGCTTCATCTTACTATCCAAATTGTCCTCGACTAGCGTATTTCTTACTAGCACCAGGTCTCCTGGTTCGAAGTTATAATCTTTAATGACAGCCTCGTTATCTTTCTCATAGCGTAGTAATTTGTCATACTTTTGCTGATCTATTCTGCCGCGCATTTGTTCTATATGGAGCCGATGCTTGGCTAATGCTTGGGCGCGGAACGCAACTAGTTCTTCGTGGCTCATCACACCTGTCGGTGGTTTGACTAACCAAGTTGCTTCTTTCACATCTAACGGTAGGATGGGATTAGCACCCGTTATCATAAAGAATGGTGAACACCCTAGTCGTTTCCGTATAGTGACGCGGTCAGCCCACATCACATATGGTAGAAACCAGAACCACTTATGGACGTTCTTTTCCCCTAGTAACTTGTATAACATTTGCCTGACGTCCCAGTGAGGTCGTTCAATTGAGCCATTAGCTTGTGAGTTATAAGGCGAAATCCTAATCCCTTTAATGCCATATTTCTGCTCAAGCCATTTTATCGCGGCGAGGAACGCAGGACCGTTATCCGTTACAAACTCTACCAAGCAGGCCCATCTACAAATGATATCTTCCCAGATCCACATTCCAATAGACCGACCGTCATTTTTCTTTAACGCGCGTCCCTCCATCCAAGAAGTCATCGCGCAGCGTCCGTGAGCAATATAAGGACATCCATTAGACGCGGGCGTCATATGCATCACGTCCGCGTGCAATGTCTGGAAGATTGACGGCGTATGAGTAATGACCGGCTTTATTTTTAACATAGTCTTCTGACGTTCTTGGCATACATGGCAAGTCTTGATAAACCAATTGACGTCTTTCTCCATTTCTGGCCACCAGAACCTCTGTATTAGTAACTGATTGGTAGCATAGAAGCCTCGATGACCAACATGGTCGTGTGCCGCGGTCAACATATACATCCTTCTTTTCTTTTCTACGTATAACCTATGCTTGGCTTCCTGTCCTCTATGGTACAGTCGGCCCTCATACATTATAAAACGGTTCGCAAATCTGATAAACTGTGTGTACTCTTTTTCTTTCAAGCCCGCGGGCCTGAACCTTTTATTATTAAACCACTTCAGAACCCAAGATATCCTATTATCCTGTTCTTTAGCGCTAGGAGTCCGATGTAACTCTGGGTACGCGCCAGACTTATCCTTGAAGTCAGTCTCGTCTGGTAGGGCTAGCACATTAACTAACTGTTGTACCATGTCGCGTCTCTTGGGTCCCAATTGTACACTATTAGTGGTCAAATAATTTTCTAGTTGATCCTTTTCTTGTAGTCGGAAGATGTCAGCCTCTGCGAGCTCGGTCGCGAAGCAATCCACCGACTTTGCAATGCCTTTGAAGTGACCTTGCGTTTCTTCAATGTCATCTACAAAGTCTACTATAGGACGCGGCAGCGGGTCGGTTACCTCTGCTAATTCTATGCGAGGTCCTACTCCAGCTTGAATAAACACATTATCCACTATGGCTTGTGTGAATCCTTTCCTATTATCTATTTGATCCGCGAACTCCTCAATCGGTCTTAACGGCGGATCATCAGGATTTGCTATTTCTATTTCTACCGGTCCCGAAGGATCGTCGTCGTCATTCTCTGTCTCCGGTGGTTCGGGATCATTAGGCTGGCGGTGGCGCCGTGACAATCCGTCAGGGCCAAAAGTTTTCCCCGCCTTGTGACGTAGAGTAAAATGAAACAGCCCGACTTGCTCTATCCAGCGGTTAATTACCGCGTTAGGCATCATGTCCGGATTATGTAGCATTCCCCCTATGAACTGCGCGTCCGTTTCCACTATCAGTTTCCTGACTCCTATTAACCACTTCTTATTCTCAGTCAAAGCTCTCTTTAATCCATACAGCTCTCGTTTTGGTTGTGAGTACCGCGCCTCCTGATCACTTAGTGTGATGGAGCCAAATTTTGCAAAACGATGCTTCTTGGGATCGTCCTTATCTTCTTGATAGATGTAGTACCCCACTGCAATATATGAAGTATCTACTGCTAAGACAACTGCTCCTTGTCCTTCGTAATCAATAGGTTGGAGTGCGTACGAATTTCGCACTCCATCCTTTAACATAGCCATACTCTTTTCTTGATCGGGACCCCAAACAAATGGAGTGTCGAGCCGCGTCAACTTTTGAAGATGACGCGCCCGCTCCGCGTAATCGGAGATATACGATCTGAGTACGCCCGCGGTTCCTAAAAACGCTCGGACATCGGACAGGTCTTTACACGGGCCCCAGTCCTCTATGACCTTGATACGTTCAGTAGTAGGTTTTCGTCCGTCCATGGTACACAAGTGTCCGACAACAGTGATTTCGGCCGCGCAGATAGTCGACTTAGTACCAGAGAAGGTTCCACCACAGTACTTCATTCGTTGTACAATTCTGTTTACATTCTGTATGTGCTCCCATACAAACCTTCTAATTCCTGCATTTTCTGGTATAGTTTCATATGATCCGTCCTCCAGCTTGTATCGTGTTTTGGGGCCGCGGACAGGCACATCATCTATGTAGGGTATCGTGCAATGCGGAATTTCCGGCTGTAGAATAAAAGTCACATCATCGTGGAATATTGGCACAGAGTTTGTCCAACCCATAGGTAGTGTTACCAAACGCATTGCTCCGTAGGGCGTCTGAAAAGTAGTGAGGTCGCGGCTAGACTCGTCAAGTATCCGCTCGTCATATCCTACATATAAATCAAACATGCCTCCACAGGCGCGGCCCGCGAAATGGGTGGCTAAATCTTCTGTAGCTGGTGGCAAACCCGAATGCGCGATAGTAACTGCATTCAAGGGTTCCAGACTGTGTACTATCCTTAGACTTTTCCCATCCTTCTTTACTACAGTAAACCATCTAGATCTGAATGACGAGTTCGACGGCTCGTAGACTCCTGAATCCCTTTTTGACTTGATTATTTTACAAACCTCGTCATATAGTCCGGGAGGTATGGGAATATTTTTATACACCCAAGGAGTGTGTTCTACGGTAGGGATGACTACGGGAGGGAAGAAATCTTCCCTAAATTGTCCGCGTTCGGTGTCATCCCAAGCAAAAGCGCCGTTCTGCTCCATCATAAAATGGTGGACTAGTTTTCTTTCTTCTGGGAGTAAGAAATCACCGTCATGTACTTTATCAAATGCCTGTTGTCGTTCCGCGGTATACCGTCCAGTGGGAGTAAACTCAGGTGGGTGCGTACTTAACTTCGGCATATTTTCTAACGGATCTCCCTTAATTTCTCTCTTGATTCTAAATTTTTCGGGCAATTCAGCATAGACAGGTTTTACTTTCTGAGCTACAGGCTTGTATTTCTTTCCTAAGAAAACCGACGCGGCAGGTCCAGAGGACGCCGAGAGTACTTCTCCTTGCTGAAAGAAAGCCTGCACTTTTTCCTTGTCTGACTTGTCTATGTCGTCTTCGTGTATTGCCGCGGCTAGGAAGGCATTCCTAACACCTTCGTCTGAAAACTTCTGTCCTTTCGGTTCAGCATATCCTGCAATGGATATAGTCTGAGTTTCTTCATTCAACTCGAACAACAGCGCTACCTCTCCTTGATCAGGGATCAATTCCTCAAGGTGATCTAAAAAGCCTGAGCCTTCTTCCTCTGAAGGACATCCGGACTCTCGCCGCGGCGATAAGTAGGTAGCACAGCTCTGTTATTGCTATTGGGATCGTTAATTACAATCCGTTGATCCCCATCGTCGCTGTTCTGTACCGTGCTGCTAGTCAGCACATCAAATGGTCGGCCTAGCAGGACGCGGTAAGCGGGATTTTTAATGATGTGCACTTGTAGGTACACCGTAACCCCTCCAAACTGGAACGCGACATTTTCTGCTAGCCCTAAACTTTTCTCGACTGACCCATTGGCGCTTTGCATGTTAATAGTGATATTAGGATTCCAAGTCAAACCCATTTCTACCGCTATAGCTTCTGCCATGGATACTATCTGTGACCCACTATCTACAATAGACTCTTCTTGTCCGATATTATTGATCTTCGGATAGAGAGATCTCAGAGCATAAGTGTCGCGCGCCACATAGACTTCTTTGGGTACCGCGCCATCATGGGTTTGAGCAAATTGTAGGTACGGATCCGACGCGACTTTCAGATCAGGTCTCAGACTTTGGTCGTTAAGTATGCCAGCCAGCATATAATTAGATACTGGTAGCTGATCTACTGTTAGACCTGTCTCAATCTCCCTACTGCGCGCGTCTTCTTCCAACAATTCCTCCATGAGTACCGGTTTCCGTGTTTTAGTGACGTTCCTTTTCAGCGCGTCGCGAATGTTAGGCGCGTTACCCAAAAGGTTTCTCAAAGGGATGGACACTGATAAATCCAATATCTCTTCCAGAACCTTTTCTGAATCAGCCTGTTCTTCCACTGGCGCTTGGTTTTTATAGGACGGTCCCGGACGCGGCACTTCCTCACTGGTCGTTGGTTGAGGCGTTCCAGCGGGTCGCTGGACTGATTTCAAAGGTGGAACATCTACGTAAGGTAGCTCCTTAGGTTTTATTATTGCCTTAGGGAGACTCTCCTTTGTCGACGTCCTCTCTTTGACTTTCTTCCCCGGCCGCGTCGGTTCACGACGTACTTCTGCTACTTCTTCTTCGTCGCTGTTGGCCTCTTCCTCAGCTTCTGTCTCATTATCTACTTCTTCGCGGGCTGCATCTCTTTTTGCAAACCTAACGCTTCGACTGTTCTCTGGGGGCTTCGTTTTGGTTGACTTATCCGCTGGTCTAGAAGAGGAAGTCGCCACCCCCTTCATCGAACTTACTGAAAACCCGACTGAGACGAGGTCTGGTCCGCGGCTTCTGCCCTAGCGAATTCAGCCCTTGTTAACACCCTATCGACAGCATCTCTGCCATACTCTTGAGAGAGGAGTGCTAAGTGTCTCGCGATCTCCGCGTCACTTGCCAACCGATCATGAGCTTGAGTGTAGAAGACGTCGTAGTCTTCGTCCACATCTTGGAAGAAGCCCGTTTGTGGTGCGGGTTGTCTCGCCGGAACCGCTGGTCTGCCGCGGTTCTTGAACTCAATCACTTCTTTCATTGTCTTGTTTCCGTCTAACGGTACTAGGTCGCCGTTAGGTAGTCGGATTTTATTTGTCTCATTCCGTACTACCCAACCATAGGAAACATGCTTACTAGCATGTGGACAATCACCAATGCGATGACCCGTCTCCCTACAGTAGAAACAGATATTTCCATTGGAATCGCGGCCCATGTACGTATTGTTCCTGTTGTACATTCCCGGTGGATTAGCTGGTGGCCCGTTAAACGGAGTAGGAGTAGGTGCCCGTTTTAGTCCATTTATCGCGTTGAACATTTGATCGAGCCGCGTCGATATGTCCTGCGTTGTCCGAGCTTGGAGCTTAACGGAATCTTGTAATGTCGCCATACCTTCTTCTAGTTTTGGGATTGCTTCCCTATCATAAGACGCGTCCGGTCTACCGTAGGCCGCGGCAGTTTCGTTAGTGCCATACCGACTTCCTGACTGGTAGTTTCGTTCCGCGACTATTATCGCGGCATCGATCACATCGTTAAGAGTAAAGCGATCCTCGTTCCTCTTCCGCTCGACGGTACCATCAGGCGCCGTTGGCTTAGTCCTGTCACTGAGAAGGTCCAGCCTATCTTCGATACGCCTTACAAACTCTGGATGAAGACAAGAATAAAATTTTAAAACTAGTTCCCGGTTAGACATTAAAGCTGGAGGCGTTAGAAGTTTAGCAGCTTCGGCACAGAAGGACCTTTTCAAACTCAAGAGTTCTTCTAGGTTTTCCTCTCTGATGCGCCTGCCACCTCCCTTCGCGCGAATTATCTTTTCCAACCTCTCTAGCGAGCCTGTCTCTAGGGCCGCGGCCTCGGGGTAACTTTTTATAATTTCTTTCTTATAGTCTTCCCAGGTTCCTGGTTCTTTGTAGGAAGCAAACGCCTGCCACTCAGACTCTGTTACGGCTGTCGCGTACTTTCCTAGGAGCTTTTTCTTTTCTGCATCGTCTTCTATCTTATTTGTTTTGTACAAGTCCTCGATCCTACTAATAAATCGTAGTAGTTCCGATGGCTGGTCTTCGTCGAACTTGGGCGCGTCTCGCGAGCCCGGGATTGGCATAGTCATTTTGTCTGAACTTATTATGGGTTCTGGGACTACGTCGGGTATTGGGTTGACTGTACTTTGTGCTACAGTTGATGGTGTTGTTAAAGCGAGTGCAGAGGTGGACCTGATTATATCTTCAGGTTCTATACTGGCTCGTCTTTGTTGGTGATCCAAATTAGCTTCGATCCGCTGTCTATAGCGTTCCTGAGCTGGATTTTTAGGCTTAGCTGGTTTAGATTTACTAACGCTTGGTAGCTTGTCCTGATACGGAACTACGGGTCTATTAGAATTGACTGTGGTTCTCGTCGGTCGCCGGACAGTTACGGTCTGAGGGACTTGACTTGTGGTCGCGGCTCCTTCAGTACTTTCTTGCTCCACGCGTTTCTCTTTCGCTTTGCCTTTGCCCGCTATTTTCTTAAAGTCTCAGGGTATAGCTGATCCTTCAAAAGAATAGATGGTTTTGGTTTTATGAACGTGTTTGTAACAATTGTTTTATCTGAATTGACTCTAGTATTAACCCTCCCTCGCGGTGGGCTCCAGATGAGATGCTTGCTGCGGGGTGACTCCGAAACACAAAAGAGACGCGGCCGTAGTAGATAGTTTTATCTCTCAATAAAACCAATCAACCAAACAACCAAAATCTCCTGTAAATCAGACTCTACAAGTGACGCGGACAAAACACCCAATCAATCAATCAATATAATTGACTAGTTCTTTTTGGGAGGGACAGAGGTTTTATAATATCGAGAGTCAAACGAGATATTCAAAGGTTACGCAGCCGCCGCGGACACTTCGTTAATTGACTTAAGCGACGCGGCCACCACAGAGGTGAACAGGTATAAAGTTTTTATTGGTATTTGGGGTCGATACTGGGACTACACTTCTTGTGTAACTGAGAAAACGGGCACTCGGGCGCGTACTGACTTGTCACTCGGGACACTGAACTCGACGTCTCTCGGGACGCGTACTAACGAAACTTGGGCCACCAAAACCCTTTACTAACGTGAACGTGATAGATACTACAATGTCCAGAACAGTCTACAACCCTCGAAGTTGTTCCTGCTACAGTCCAGGTCTTAGACACGCGGCGCACTACCAAAGTACTCGTACCGCGGCTAATCGGATGGCCACTGAAGCCTTGTTCAAGTCAATAAAGACAGGTGAAATAGGATCGTTGTTCAAATCTCTCAAATAGTTATCACTCAGATCACAAAGGTGAAATTCCGTTATCAACGCGAACAATCAATTGTTTTGAAATTCCTCGAAGTCAAGTTACAATTTTAGAGACTCTTATTGTGCCGCGCAAACGACTGGAGTATAATCTCGTGGGTAGTAAATTGCTTGTCTCTACCTATGTAGTTCTACTGCTTTTATAGTACATTAGAGCTGATACATGTGATACATTCGCGTAAACTACTTGACCAATCCTTAAGACGCGTCCGCGCGCCAATCTGCATGACTTCAATATTCCGCGTTATCTGTGTGACCTCATCAGACATCAGCCTTGGTAGATGCTGACTCAAGTAGAACGCGTAAGCTTTTCTGATTGGTCTGCTACTGACTCGGCTTGTCGGCCGCGTCTGATATTCCTTCTATTTTTAGCCCATCTGATGCCCAGAGAACTTGGAGGTTCTCGGTCATCTCGGACGCGTCCGTATCTAATCTCACTAGAGTCCATGCTGACGCGAACTTGCACAGTCATCCATCTTAGAGGACGTCGGCGAGACGCGGCGTCTCTAGGGACGCGTTGTCATCATCTATCTGATGTCAGCAAGTTCTAGACCGGTCCTTGTCTATTTATATTGTCCGAATCACCCGGGGCTTCTTTCGGTCTGGACGCGGCATTTGCCGTGGCACGTTGCTGAGAAGGAACTCCTTCTTTGCCTAATGCGGAGGCGCGCGCTAACTTTGTTGGCGCTTATCGTGGGCCCCATAACCTCGGATAGTAGTCCTTTCTTATTTGTACTAGAGGCCTGCACTTTTACTTTACTTGTCCAGGCTGGCTCGCGTTCACAATGCTGGGAGTCCGCGGCCTTAATGTACAGATTTAATTGATTCTGTAGTTATAAGTCCGTCCTGCTCGCAGCACCTCGTCGCGTACGGTAGTTTCCTCTAGTCTATGCAGCGTGTCTGACTACTCGGACTATTAAATAGTCACTGCATAGATGCTTATTCTAAGTTCAAAAATTGTATAGGGTTTGCGAAATGCAAAGATTTCAGGGCTAGCTTCAAGGCCGTCCCTTCATCGTTCTCTTTTGGTGGGGTAACTGTCTACTTACAAGTACACATTATCCGTAACCCAGCTTATCGAGTACTATTGGGCAGACCCTTTGATGTCCTAACCAGCAGTACCGTACAGAACAGCGAGGACGGGGACCAACGGATTGTTATTACCGATCCAAATAGCGAGCGACGGGCGGTGTTACCCACTTACCGACGCGGCGAGAGTCCCGATGTCTTACAACGTCAGAAGGCCCAGGCTTTTTAGACAACCTTGAGGAATTGATCCCGGATCAAGGAGAGGTAGCAGTTCTATTTGAACTGAATGAAGAAAACCAGACATTATCAATGGCCGGGTACGCCCTGTCTAAAGAAGACAAGTTTACAACAGAAGGAGTAAGGAATGCCTTTTTATCGGCAGCCATACAAGAAGAAAAAGTTGAAATATCAGATAAGAAGAAGGTACAGGCCTTCTTCCAACAAGGAGAAAGTATACCTGCTACGGAACCGGCCGCGTCTGTATTTGTAGGAAAGAAATATAAACCGGTCGCGTTGAAGGTAAAGCCCGTATACGCAGAACTACCAGAAAAGTTTAGGATTAAGAGAGAGATATTGGGAGATCCTTTAGCAGATATGCCCAAGTTAAGCACGAGTCCCCCTGATTTTGTACCGACGGGGCGGTACACAGCTGAAAGACAGAAAGCGTTTGATAAAGTTCACAGCGGAGAATTCCTCTTACCTGAGGAAAGGAAATTAGTACATCACCTTATGATGGAACAGAATGGTGCGTTTGCTTGGGAAGACAGTGAACGGGGCCAATTCAGGGAAGACTTCTTCCCTCCCGTCGTCATCCCCACCGTCGAGCACACGCCTTGGGTATATAAGAATATTCCAATTCCCCCAGGCCTGTACGATGAGGTATGCAAAATTATTAGATCAAAAAGAGAGTCAGGCGTATATGAGCCGTCTAACTCGTCCTTCCGATCTAAATGGTTCACCGTACTTAAGAAAGATGGAAAGAGTCTCAGGATAGTACATAGTTTAGAGCCTTTGAACGCGGTCACCATTGCTCATTCAGGAGTACCACCTGCTACAGAGGACCTAGCTACGCATTTTGCAGGAAGAGCATGCGGGGGAATGTTTGATCTCTACGTCGGATATGACGAAAGGCAGTTGGACGAGTCCAGCCGGGATCTCACCACCTTCCAAACCCCGTACGGAGCCATGAGGTTAGTAACCTTGCCTATGGGTTGGACTAATTCAGTTCCAATCTTTCATGACGACGTTACGTTCATCCTGCAACCCGAAATTCCTGCTTATACTATTCCGTACATTGATGATGTGCCTGTACGCGGCCCAGCGTCAAGGTATGAGAAAGAGGACGGGTCCTATGAGACTATACCAGAAAATAATGGAATTAGAAGATTTGTATGGGAGCACGTACAAAATGTAAACAGGATAGTACAGCGTATGAAATATTGTGGAGGTACCTTTTCAGGAACCAAGTCCACCATCTGCGCGGATGAGATCGTCGTTGTAGGACACTTATGCACAACAGAAGGACGGAAACCGACTACTGAACGCATTAAAGTGATAGAGGACTGGGGCCCTTGTAAGGACCTATCGGACGTCCGGGCCTTCTTAGGCACGGTCGGTGTACTCAGATCCTACATTTCGAACTTCGCTGTACGGGCCCGTCATTTACAAAAATTGACGCGGCTAAATAATCCTTTTGAGTGGGGACCAGATCAAGAAAAGAGTATGGAAATGCTCAAGGACGGGGTACGGAACGCGTACTCTTTGAAACTTGGTCAGAGGCCATTGCTGCGCATGGCAAAAACAAGTTCTTACTTTGGGGGTGAGGCAGTACCTCGAGAAATGTTATTACATAAATACATGTTAAATAAGTAAATAATATGTAGTCCGCTCAAATCTGAACCAATTGGGATGATCTTATACTCAAAAAAAGCAGAAAAATGAGGCGGATCTAACAAGCCTAAAATCTGGCCCTGATTTTTACGAATTTTTTGATACCAAGATCATCAAAATTGGCCCAGTAATGGCTGAGATACAGAAACCATGCAGGGTCACTATAGCAGTGGGAGAATTTCCATTGGTTTTGTTAGGAACCATTTCTGCCTGCTATGCAGGCCGGAAAACAAGTTCTTTTACTACGTAAGAACTTGTAACAAGATTAATTATTAGACTACAATAAGAACTTGTAAAAAGATTAATTCATACGTTGCTTAGCTTTTATCGGATTGCCTTAAAACAAAGTGTGTAATTATCAGAAAAATCAGGGCTAAAAGATGGTGTCACATAGGTATTGTCACATCTTGATGTGACTTGCCAAATGCGGAATATTGTTTGAAATACACTATATTGGGAGATTTAAAGGCATTAAAATAAAATAAAAATACTGATAATGTTTTTTTTACCTAAGAAATGGTCTGTGCACACATATCACATGACATATCCCTGAGAATATTTTGGTCCAAGTTGGTGCATTACCAAATCCAAGGCAATTGCACAAAGTCCTGCTGTGAGTTTGATTATGTAAGCTTCTAGAACATTATTTCCATGTTATTTGGTCATGTTTTGCAATGTTTGGTGTGTCTTTTATGGGTTATCCAGTCAGTTTAACACCAATTTTCGGATTTTCACCAAGTTGAGCTCACTGTTTGCCTGATTTGGACACCATGACATCATTGCAAAACATATGTAAATATTTGTACATTATTCTAGATTTGTCTGGGCAACACATTTTAGCATATTTAGCCCACTGAAATCTGTTTCAAGTGGAAATTCAGACAAATTTGCGCTTTTTGGGTCGTGTGAACAGATCACATGACCTAATCGTCCCTGGATACACATGCCACATAAAAGCCCTGATTTTTACGAATTTTTTGATACCAAGATCATAAAAATTGGCCCAGTAATGGCTGAGATACAGAAACCATGCAGGGTCACTATAGCAGTGGGAGAATTTCCATTGGTTTTGTTAGGAACCATTTCTGCCTGCTATGCAGGCCGGAAAACAAGTTCTTTTACTACGTAAGAACTTGTAACCAATAGATTATGAAGGCCAAGGTGCCGTGGTATTAGCAGTTGACACTTCATATATCGCGGTAGGCTATTATATCTATCAAGAAGATAAAGATAACCCGAAAAAGCACTATTTTGCTAAGTTTGGATCCATCACTTTAAGTGAACAAGAAGCTCGCTACTCACAACCGAAACGAGAATTGTATGGGTTAAAGAGAGCTTTAGAAGAAAATAAAAAGTGGTTGATTGGTGTAAGAAAGCTAATAGTGGAAACTGATGCTCAGTTTATAGGCGGAATGTTGCACAATCCCGACATGATGCCTAACGCAGTAATTAATAGATGGATAGAACAGATCGGAATGTATCACTTCACACTACGTCATAAAGCAGGGAAGACCTTCGGACCTGACGGTCTATCAAGGCGTCATAGACAACCTAATGACCCTGAGCCGCCGGTAACGGAACCAGAGGGCGGTGACCCTGACGGGCCTGTCGAAATAGTGATCGCGGACCCTGACGATCCACCTTTGAGACCAATTAAAGAGTTCTTTGATCAGATTGATAACCGAAAGGGCTTCACGCAGCAAGTAGTGGACGAGGTCTTTGTGCAAGCAGGCGTAGGGCCAGCAATTATGCTAGCTGATCCTAATGAGACGCGTCCCGCACCAATCTCTGAGTTTGTAGACTTGATCGAGCCCGACCAAGGACATCTCAAAGGCATAGCGCGGACAGTAGACTGTTTTGCACAAGAACTAGAGGAAGCAGATATATTTCGTTTGCAAGAGCGGACACATCTACAAAGCTACTTAGCGACAAATAAAGAAAAGCTAGGGCCAGAGCGATGTGATGTAGTACAACAATTAGTTAACGTGCTCGCCTTACCAGATGAAGAACAGTTACGAGTTCTTACGTAGTAAAAGAACTCGTTTTCCACACTTGATAGCAGAAGCAAATGATTCCTAACGCGAACGATGGAAATTCTCCCACTGCTTCATTTTTTGTGACTGACCCTGAATTAAAAGTCTACAAATTTTGTAATAGTGGGAATTATTTTTGACAGTGAGAATGGTTGTATGATGCGCGTTGCTATGGGCTATTTTTAGCTTTTGTGTTTAAAACCTAAGTTAGGGTTAGATTTTTTGTGTAGGACTACTGAGCACTATGGCTAGTGTTCTTTTGCAAAACAAATATAAGTTCTGAACTAACTACTATAGACTGCTTAGAATACTTTAGTCTACAAAAAACACTAGAGAGGCACACCAGAAACCCTATTCTAGCCTATAAACAATCAACTAATATGTTATACCAGGAAAAGAAGATATTTACCTATAAAAGTACTTAAAACTTAGGTTTCTCTACTAAATTCTGCCTATAACTACATAGAAGACACAACAAAGTCAACAAACCATGTAAAAGGCCACAAAAAGCGCCAGCAAAGCACTGGTATAGCCTAGAACTAAGGTAAAAGAAACCTAGAGAAAGAGGAACAATAGTTAGTAGGATACCTTGACCAGCATACCATGGTAGTCCTCTCAAGAGAGGTACACTATCATCCTATCCGGGACAACTGGCATGCTGGTAAAGAAGAAAGAAAGAAGCGATGAGCTGGCAGTTTATGACAGTGTGAAATGTGTCATGTGATTTTGTTTTTTTTAGGGTTAAGGTTCCAATGTGGCTGTGAGAGCTCCGTCGCGACGGAGGCCTCACAGCCACCAAATAACACCTAAGGTTAGGTTTATTTTGTATTTTAGCCATATCTCACTGATTTTTCAATCAAATCCAATGATTCTAATACCAATAAAAGGGGAAAAATCAGATGGTTTCATATCAACAAACAGAAAGTTGAAAAAAAATCCATCAAATTAGGTAATATGTTAGAAAATGCGTATAATTGTAGTGCTCTGCTTCATGTTCTTCTACTTTCCCCTTGCTTAGTTAAAAAATATTGCTCTAGTAATATTAGGAGTAAGATTTGGTGCATCTGAGTTAAAAATCATTTCCCACATGTCTTAAACAGGATAAAAGTGGCTCAGATTGCAGAAATCACGTGAAAAAAAAGTCAAATCACTCAAAAAATGCACTTTTAATGTTATTGAACCCAGAGATCAATATTTATAGGTGTATGGCCATCCACCAAAGTCTTTAACTTTCTTAAATTACCAAATTTCTTTAATTTAAACGATTAAAATATCAAAATGTCCAAATTTTGCAATTTTGCAGTCATGTGACTTTTGCGCACAGACCACCATTCTATAGCCGTGAAATTTCTGCTTTTTATACATTTTATTTTAAAGAAATCCATGAAAAGCTCAGCTCAATAAAGTGAATAACATAAGTTGTAATAATTTGGTGTGGCTGTGCAGAATACTTTGTGGCTGTGCATAATACCATTTGAAAGGCCTGAATTTTACAAATTTTTTGACATTATTTTTGTGAGAATTGACCTAGTAATGACTGAGATACACTGAAAACGATATTTTGGTGTGGCTGTGAGACCTCCGTCACGACGGAGGTCTCACAGCCACATTAGAACCCTAACCCTAAAAAACAAAATCACCAATCTACATTTAAAACATCAATTACTGGGTCAATTCTCACAAAATTAATGTCAAAAAATTTGTAAAATTCAGGCCTTTCAAATGGCATTATGCACAGCCACAAAGTATTCTGCACAGCCACACCAAATTATTACTTTCAATGTATTTATTCATTACTCAGTCAATTCTTGCAAAAATGATATCAGAAAAATTGTAAAATTCAAGCCTTATAAATGTAGTACTTTTCTGATTACAAATATATTAATATCATGTGACCAGGTAATTTTTTTTATTGAGAAATAGCTTTTGGACACAAGTCTCCAAATCAGTAATCACGTTGTAATATGCTCAAATCTGATTCAAATTGCACAAATTTAATATTAAAAAGACCAGAAAATTCAGGGCAATTAAATAGCTGGATAACTATTTGCAAATATTTGGCTTTGTTTGTTTTATTCAAGAAATAAGTATTTTGCATCTATGAGAGAAAAGTTCTGGAACACAAAAAAAAATGGGTAAAATATGAGATATTTTTTGGAGTCCAAATATATTATACAATGTAATCTGGCAACTTTCTTGTTCAAAAAATGATAAAGATAGGAGTATAGATATATTATACCATCACAGCTTTCTGAATTCTGGTCAAAATATTGTGAATTTTGTATCATAAAATTTGGAAAATTCTTGATGATCCACTGCTTATATTTATACCGACAAATATTTACAAATATTTGCAACATTCCTAAAATACTTTTATTTAATATTCAAATTATTTATTTTATTGTACATGTAAATACTGAGCTATGATTACAATTTCCTTGGGTCTTTAAATATTTCTTGATGTTCTTAATAATGGGGTAGTTGATACCAAAGTACTTCACCAACCTACTGTTATGAGTCTTTTGATTTATCAAAAACTCATTCATTATTCCAGGACTTAGGCCGAAAATTGATTCATTCATTCATTGATTCATCCATCAACACCGCAGTAAAAACCTTCCTATTACAAACAATTGTCCATATCTCAGCCAGTTCTAAGCCAATTTTTATAATCCTGCCACCAGTAAATCCCATTTTTTGCCCCCTACACGTCACGTGACAGGGCGCATTTAGGCTTAAAATGACGGCCTCAGCAATCCCTACAATTTGAGTATAAGACCATATTATTTGGCCCAGATCTCATCGCACAGCACAATATTCTTTGTATTTTATGCTTTTTTTATAGGATTGATATTCCATCCAACTTAAAAAAGACTCATACATGCCATGCGCAGCAATGGCCCACTCACCCAAGTATGATAAATTAGTCTGGCCCATTTATTATATAAACTTATTGAAAAAAGAGAAAAAAGAAAAAAGAAAAAGAAATAAAGAACTCGTATTTGCCATGCGCAGCAATGGCTGCTTCACAAGTTCAAGAAAAAGACGGGTCCGTATCCAGAAAAACATAGAATGGATAGTGCTCGTAACCAAGATAAAAGGATACCATGGGTATTACAATGGTTTAAGAACAAGAGATTTAGACCGCCGGGTCTTAAAGAAAAGGAATATAAGCAGTTCTTACGCTTTGCGAATCGCTTCATTATTTATGAAGGACGCTTATATCACAGAGGGCAAGGAGCTAAGCACAGACTATACGTTGAGAAAGAGAGATGCATGTACATGTTAACCGCGGCCCATGATCATGGTGGACATAGAGGATTCTATGCGACCAACCAACTTCTAATACAGAGGTTTTGGTGGCCTGAAATGGAAAAGGATGTCAATTGGTTTGTGAAGACTTGTCATGTATGCCAAGAAAGGCAGAAGACTATGATCAAGATAAAACCAGTAATAACGCATACCCCATCCATATTTCAGACCTTACATGCAGATGTAATGCATATGACGCCCGCGTCTAACCAGTGCGGATACATAGCTCACGGACGGTGTGCGATGACTTCATGGATGGAAGGCCGTGCCCTTAGAAAGAATGATGGACGGTCTATTGGCATGTGGATATGGGAAGATATCATTTGTCGATGGGCATGTCTAGTTGAATTTGTGACTGATAATGGCCCATCTTTCCTGGCCGCGGTCAAATGGTTAGAACAGAAATATGGTATTCAAGGCATTAGGATATCACCTTATAATTCCCAAGCTAACGGGGCAGTAGAGCGTCCTCATTGGGATGTAAGACAGATGCTTTACAAGTTACTTGGTGGAAAGAATATCCACAAATGGTTCTGGTTCTTACCCTAGGTAATATGGGCAGATCGCATTACTATTCGCCGACAGATGGGGTGTTCCCCATTCTTCATGATCACAGGTGCAAATCCAATACTACCGCTAGATGTGAAGGAAGCGACTTGGTTAGTCAAACCTCCAACTGGGGTACTTGGTCAGAGGCCATTGCTGCGCATGGCAAAAACAAGTTCTTACTTTGGGGATGAAGACATACCAAGATTGTTAGATAAATACATGTTAAATAAGTAAATAATATGTAGTCCGCTCAAATCTGAACCAATTGGGATGATCTTATACTCAAAAAAAGCAGAAAAATGAGGCGGATCTAACAAGCCTAAAACGGCCTGGTCACGTGACCAGGAAGGCCCTGATTTTTACGATTTTTTTGATACCAAAATCATTAAATTTGGCCCAGTAATGGCTGAGATACAGAAACCATGCAGGGTCACTATATGAGTGGGAGTATTTCCGTCCTTGGCGTTAGGAATGTTTTCTGCCTGCTATGCAGGCCGGAAAACAAGTTCTTTTACTACGTAAGAACTTGTAAATGACCGACGAAGAATTAATCGCGTTCCGCGCACAAGCGTTGGCAAAGCACCGTCTGCATGTAGAAGAGATGAGAGAACGTATTGACCAACAGAAATATGAGCGATTACTGCGTTATGAGATAGATAATCGCGCGGTGATCAAAGATTATGATTTCCAACCGGGCAGTTTAGTACTGGTCCGAAACACTACAGTTGAAGATAACTTGGACAGAAAAATGAAGCCGCGGTACTTAGGGCCTATGATTGTCATTAGACGAACCATTGGAGGTTCATACGTAGTGGCGGAGATGAACGGGGCCGTCTGGCAACATAAAGTCGGAGCATTCAGAGTAATCCCGTACTATGCTCGTGAAAAGATTGAGGTACCCGGCGACATTTTAGACTTAATTGACATCACAAGAGAAGGACTAGAAAAGATATTGAATATGCCAGAAGAAGTAGAGGACTTCAAAGGACGAGACTACGCATTGGAAAAAGTTCAATTAGGCGCGGACTCTGATGATGAAGATACAGATTGATAGTGTGACGCGGACAAAGGAATTGGTATTTCGGGGAAAAGTGCCTAAGGTAGATGAACGAACTACTAAGGGAAAAACCTGAAAATCTACCAGTACGCGTACATATTAAACATCCAGTTCCTCATCGGCTTCTGCAGGGGCGTCCAGACTAGATCGAGCTTCTTTGAGTTTCGCGATTTCAGCCAGAACAGATTCACGTTGGCGGAGATTATAAGCAATTTGATAGTTGTAATCACTTAAATCTCCACTCAGCATGTTAATCTGTCTGTCGATACCTTCCACATCCGACGGAATAGAGGGGGAAGCCGCTATCTCAAGAGCCTCCTGGAGCGACCCGGCGGGAAGCTCAGAAGGAGCCCCTAGAGAAAGAGAACACTTGGTCAAGACAAGGAAAAAGCAACAGACAGGATAAATACATACCGTCGGGGGACGGATGGTTCGGCCTCGCTCGCTTGTTGATGGGGGGGACCGGTACAGAAGACGACCTGGTGGTCTAAGATAACAGATTAAGAAATAAAACCAGAAATGGAGTGGTTAAGCTGAACTTACGTCTGCACGCTTCTCCACAGGCTTTCGGGACAATCCCAGGCTTAGGTTTCTTGCTCTTGGAAGACGAGGGCACGCGTACCTTGGCTGGAGTGGGTTTCTTCTTAAAGCGAAGAACGCGATCGGCAGCGGGCGCGGTAGGTGCTTGGGGAGCGGCAGGAGCTTGGCTACTGCTGGGCCCCCCCCTCGTCATCCACAACCATAGCCTTGAACGCCCGAGTTAAAAACCCTGTAATGAAAGGACGGCTAAGATGTATCCTTACCTCCTCAGTGTCATCCTGAATTGGATATAGGAAAATAAGTAAGGTTCTTAAAAAGATCGGTGCGACGCGGGCCAACGAACCTGATCGTCTTCCTGATCATCAGCTCGGCCCCGGCCAGAACGACTACCTTGCTTGGAACCCTAAAGATCAGAAGGGATGTTAATAAAGGTGTTAAAGATAGAACACGGCACAGGGACGTACACGACCTGCGGTTTTCTCGTGAAGTTCTTGAATACACCTGCACAGCCGTTGTCAGGCGCGAACTTTGTTTTGAAATAAGTTCACTCAAGCCCACGCAATCGACAAACAGCTTATTGGAAAATAATAGCGACCAAGCAGCTTAGCTTCACATTACAAAAATTTACGACTCTACGTATCTCAATCTGCAATAAGCCATATCATTATTGCATTTTACGGATATAGTTTGACCATCGAATTCGCCACAAATTCACTCCAACCACTAGGGACAAACATCAAGTGGCAACGTAGCTGCTTAGTGATTGGCCGAATAAGCCATTACTAATCCCCAAAAGTTTCTAGTCCATGCGCTTATTCATTCATATGGAGATGATGTCATTTGTGGAGCTGCAAAGCCAATCAAAGCTTGAGCGCTTATTCATTTGCATAATAATGATGTCGTTTGTGGAGCTAACAACCCCAAAACAGCTCAAGGCTTACTCATTTCAGTCTCGGCGCTTATTGATACTCCGCAATTTCATTACCAATCAGCATTTACGCTTACCGATACTCCACTTTGCTTACCGATCTTCTCATTTTCACTTACCAATCATCCTCGGCGCTTACTCGTTCAGTCGAAATCGGATTACCAAGCAGGAAAAGATGAGTAATCCATTAGCAATTAGGCTTAGTCAGTAGGTAGATGTAGTTACATAATCTAGTTAGGCGTAGAGTATAAAAGGGGGCAAGCTGGAACTGGTGCTTCATCTATCTATCTATCTATCATCTATTATTCTTTCTTCGATTTTCTTTCCAGCACTTCCAGCACCAGCACTTCAGTTCCAGACTTACCTCTTGTCCCTTGCCTGTACAGTTACTCGCAATACAAGATTATTAACGTATTCGACATCGACTTCAGCACTTATCTTCAAGTTATTAAAGGCAGCTCATACCGTTGAGCTTATTCTATTCCAACAGTTGGAATACATATCCGTGCGTCATCATTTATTCAGTGTTTTACTAACTTTGTCTTCTAGGTATTGCTTGACAAATTGTCGAGCTCGATATTACTGACAACTTTAGTCCCAGCATTTTTCTAGGTATCTCACATCAAGCAAACCGCAACTCCTACGACTTCATCACCTTCTAGTATTTTACTTCAGTAGCTTCCATTCAAGTCACAGTAGTTCAGAAGTAAAACTAGTCCCACTCCATTCCATAGCAATTTTACTTGGGCTTTGTTGAAATTGGTTCTTTAGCTTTTGATCACGTATTGCTAGTACTTGATTTGGTTATTGAATCCATCGCAACAACTGGAATAGGCCAAAGCATACCTTTCGCTGAAACCCAGGTGATAACTATTTTCACGTTGACATAATTGGAGCCCACCGCGAGGGGTTTCAAATCCAAAACATCGCAAAAACCAGTGGTTTATGAGCTATAGTGAACCACCAAGCCCGCATTCATTCCAGCAAGAATCCATTTACACTTCCGAATCGCCCACCAGTCCAAGTCGTTCAGAACATTCAGAAACCGCACCTGAACAGACATCCATATCATCTGCGACATCTTCAGAACCTCCATCTTCTCCAACTCTCAGACACGCTCAAGTACACCCATCACTTGTAACCACAACTCGTCCAGGACATCGGACTCAATCATCCGGAAGTCACCAGAGTCTTCATAACACAGTTAATCCACCACCTACTTATTTTCCTAGCCACTCTTCTGCATTTACATCTCAGCCACCTCCGTACGTTGGATCGAGTGTATTAGAGAATATGGCAACACAACCACCGCAATCCACTTTTACAAATCAGACTGCAGGCCAAAACCAACCTGCGCAACCTAATGCCTCATACTATCCACCTGGTATGATTCAAGGACCTGCAGGAATGCCTATCAGAGGCTCAGGAAAAGCACCCAGGACATTTGATGGGCACTATTCGGACATCAGTCAATTCTTAACCCACCTTGAACGCTTGTATGCTCAACATCGCATTGATCAAGATTCAGAGAAGGTCAAATTAATTTTGGACTATTGTTCCCACAAAGTTCGCTCCTTCATTAAGACCACCGAAGCATATAGAGGCAAGAAATGGGAAGACCTCAAGACCAAATTATTGGATGTATATGATGCAGAACGAAGCGAGCCAATTTATACACTTGCCGATGTAATCCGTTTGGTAGCCAAGAACAGCAAGAAGCCAATTACTCAATTGGAGAAATGGAAGAAATATGTATTGGACTTTGAGACCATTGCGGGAAGCATCTATAACAGCAACAGGATGTCCAAGTATGATTACCACAGCTACTTTTGGGGTGGAATTCATCCCAGCGTCAAAACAGCATTTGCTCCTATGCTGCTAGTCAAACACGCAACCCACGATGCCAGTCAACCTTATACAATTGAACAACTAAATGGTGTTGCAGAAATTGTATTCAAACGCGATAGGTTCAATGATTTAATGCCAAGCATAATTAATTGGGGAGCTAATTCTGAATCATCTGATTCGGACTCTGATTCTGATTCGGAAAGTGAAGATTCTGATTCAGAAGAAGAGTATGGACGTTCTAGGCGAAAGGAAAGTAATTGGAGGAAGAGGGAAAAGGCTGCTAGAAGGAGAAGAAAGGAGAAGAGGAAGGAAAAAGAGCAGAAGCAGAAACAGAAACAGTCAATCAATGTTTCTAAGAATGAAATCGATGGGCTAGTTGACCGGATCAACAAAATTACGCTTCTGAATATGGAACAGCATAATCAGATGCATAATCATCAGCAAGGTTATGCAGCCCGATGTGTTCACTGTGACTCAAACCAGCAAGACAATTTTGTTGGTAATGTTGCAGGACCACCTTCTGCATCTCAACGACCTCCAATTCCAACCTTGATGGAAAATTCGCAACAGCAATTTAATCCACCCAATTTTTCCGAAACTCGTCAGCTCTATAATCCAGCCAATCAAGGAATGCGTCGACCTTTTCCTTCCTATCCAAACAACATCCGCTTGCCTGTCAATCAGACTCCAGGACAATTGACACTCCAACAGCCTCCATTTGAATGCTTTGGATGTTTCAGCAAGGACCACATGTTGGGTGAATGCCCGCGGATGCATGAACTTATTCAGCAAGGGATATTGGAGTACGAACCAGCTTCTAGAAAATTCTGCATGAAGAACAGCAGAATGCCCATCAGAAGACGCCCAGGGGAATGCTTGTATGAAGCTGCTTTGCGTATGAATAGCATTATGCCACCATTGAATCGGACTCGTAATACCAATTTTGTCACTCTTGGCCAAGCCGAAATAGACCAAAGTGAATCATTGGCATTGCAGAACAGTGTTGCGGAATTTTATGCCAATCAAGAGGAGTATGAAGAAAGTGACACTGATTCCGATAGTGAAGATGATGGTCCATATTGGAAGTATGCCTTGCATACCAAGCGTCGATTGCGATATCCAGAGACTCGTTACCAGTATTTTGAGTCCGAAAGTGAGGAGGATAATTATGCGACAGCTTACCCAGCTACTCGCTCATCAAAGAAGACAACTGAGGCCAGAGAGAGGGCAAGCAAAATACCAAGCAAGCCACCCAAGATGGTCTTTGATGGAGTTTATCCACCTCGCCGAAACCGCAATCCCCCAAACCGAGCATCAGAACCAACTACTGCACCACCGCAACCTCAGCCAGTAATTCGGAATGAGCCTCCAGTACCTCAAGCAGTACCCCAGCAAGCATCTCAACCGATTTCCCACCCCACCAGGCATGCACCTTCACGCCCAATTGATGTGCGGAAATTAAGGCCCAATCAAGACCTTCCGATGGAAGTAGATCTTGAAGAACCCATTCCAGCAAAGACAGCTAGAACACTTCCAAAAGATTTCACTCCACACAGCTCCGCTAACAAGGAAAATGCAGGAAGAGGTCCGACTCGACAATCTGAAATTTCACGACAGATTGACACCCGTGAGGTGGTCAAGGAAATTTTAGATACTGAAATTACCATTCCGATTAGAAAGATTATCGGATCCTCAAGAGAAATTGCCACCGATTTACAGGATGTCATCAAGCTCAAGAACACCAAGCCACTCGCACCTGTTGGTGCTAACCTTGTAGGCCAGACATTCACTCAAGCAGCTGTACTCCGCAGCAACACTCAAGGCGCGTTGATTAAAATAACATTGCATCATGAAGGAAAGCCGGTTATGGCCATAGTGGATACCGGATCAGAATTAAACATCATCCGATCTGATGTGGCCAACAAACTTAAGCTTCCGATTGACGTAACTCGATCAATCACCATGAATGATGCTAATGGCGGAGAAGGCCAGCTTGTTGGATTTTCGGAAGGAGTACAACTTAGTTGTGGAAAGGTTGATACCACCGCAGATTTATGGGTCGGAGGAAATTCACTACCCTTTGACTTACTCCTTGGGCGCACTTGGCAGCAAGATAATTTAGTTTCGACAGAGGAAAGGCTCGATGGTACTTACGTTGTTTTCCGAGACCCCAGAACAGGCAAAGGAAGATACGAAATATTTATTAATGAAGGCGCACACAATGTTCACCCTTCATTACATTATTCACCCAAGAAGCGCGCTCCAAAGACCTATGCAATAATATCCGCGGAACCGACAATAAGCGCTCCACTAAGCGCTGAAGCAGAATCACCCAATTCTGGCAATTTGAATGAAGAAATTACGGATATGGGCAGCTCAAGGGACGTTGAGACGAATTTTCCGCAGCCCCAGAGCCCCAAAAGAATCATCTCGACATCACATCATTTAGAAGAAGAAGCAGCAAATGCGGATCCATCAAATGATTACATTGGAGTGATTGACGAGCAGAATATTGATCCGTCAATTAAGAATGGAACCTCCGAAAACAAAGCACTTACCCGCATTACTAATTTCGGAGTTCCAGATTTAGCAAATCACAAGGAAGACATTCGACGTATGATTCCATTCCATGGGAAAAACAGATGGAACAATAAGCAATTAAAATTAGACATGAGAAGTCTAATTTTACGCATTATGGAAGGGCCTCCAGAATCCGCAAATGCGAACCAATCCGTCTTCTCAATAAATCAACATAGTAAAATTATTGAGATAATTCAAAGGTATAAAAGCCTACCACTCGTATTGAAGCACCTCGGACTGGACCACTTATTCAACTTTCACTACACAAACATGCCTCCAACCTCTTTGCATAACCACATAGCCCCACTCCGACCTGAACTCATCAATAACCCTGCCGCATTTTCGATCTCCTCACCGCATGGATACTTTATGCACTTAGGTAGAGACCCGGAGAACCCGACAATTCAACTCGCGCACATCCAGCTTCCCGGAGCCACCTTAATTTATCACCGAAACGGACACACGATGAATTCTGACGGCTTCGCGCACATTTGTTTTCATTCTCTCGGAACGGACGGACGCGTACACGAAATGGCCGCGCGACAGGTCACTGGATACGATTCCGACTCAGACGACGCCATGGGAGGTGCGGAAGTCACCGATCCGCCGGACCGTACACAGCCACCGGACCCGCGACCCGATTCGGACACTTCAGCAGTGCCAACTCATCACTCCCGCAGCTCTTCTCCTCCCACCACCTCCATCCATCCGCCTCACGATGCCCCTCAGCAACACCACGGACCGCACCCGCATGCTCGCGAACCGCCGCGGGTACCCTCGTTGCCGCCCGCGCTCGCTAATCAAGGCCCTTGGAGGTTCATAGGCCCTCAAGACCCGGAATTCCCATCCCAGCACGTCGCAACATGGGAGAACTTGCACAGTTCTACCCCCCCGATCCCTCAAATGTCGGTCGTCGACTGGATCCGAGGCCACGATATCGACTTTTCGAACCCTACCGACCGCGGACCCGATCTTTTGCACTCCCCCGACTTCGCGTTCTTCACGGTCGACGAACGTGCGGTTTTGCTCGCCGCCCTTCAAGTCATTTACGCGAACGCCCGTCCCGCGGCCTTCGTACCTCGATCATTAATGATAAGCGGATACATCGAGGGGATGTACAGGAAGGAGGACGGGTATGGGGCAACCTTGGTATGTGTCCATTTACCTAGAATGGACTCCCTCTTTGCTCGCGCATCCAGATATTGGCCAAATTCGCTTTTCGGACGCTTTCCCCCCCATCCTTTTCGAGGGGAGCCTCGAGTGCCACGGGAGGTGCTCGAGGCATCACGATTCGCATCCGAAGCCCACACCGCCGCCCAGGACGACGACTACACCCCCGACGACGTCCCAATGCCCGAATATCCACCAGAACCGACCGCCGCGGGAGCCACGACCTCGAACGAACCCACCGTATCCGTACCCAGCCCTCCGACGACTACTCAGCTCGAAAACGAAAGCGCCGCGGGAGGCGCAGAAGACCACGTCAACGCGAATTCGACCCACGAACCCACCACGTCACCAACGCGAAGCCCGAACGTAGTCACGCCGCCCCCGACGCCTTCCGCGAACCACGAAGAACCGACGTACCGCATGCTCAAGCCCAGTACGACGATGACCGACGCCGAAATGGACGAAGCCAGCAGCAGCGAGGACGAACCGCTAGCCCGCACCCTCGAACCGCCGAATTTTCGAATGCACGACCTCCGCAGGCTTTCGATTCGCGACCGCCCCCCTACGCCGCCGCCGATCGACCCTCTTCCGCTCGTAGCTTTTACGCCTCGACCTCCAGCGCCGCCACCACCAACCGAAATGGCGGAATCGACGTTCAACAATCTTCGAAGCCTTATCGCGACTATCCTGCGCACCCGGAGCCAGCTCTCTCAAGACCTACCTCAGACAGCTCACGATGAGGCCGACGACGAAGATTTAGAGGTTCCACCACTCTCGCTCGCCGAAGGTACGGACGACGGCCACGCCACCATTGCCAGCTCGGACAACGAACACGCCGCGACTACCAGTCCCAACGACAACAGTAACGACAACGACTCCGACGGTTCCATGCCCGGACTTGAAAGTGTCTCCGACCCCGATTCAGGCGACGAATCAGACGACTCGACGACCTCCCAACATGCAGTCCGCCCGCCCAAGGTACTCGCCGCTGCCGCCGACCTTGGCGATCCGGTTTGGGACTTCGGGCTGTACAAAACTAATCGCATTAAATTTTACTTACGCGATTTCACTCCCCCGCAGCTTAATGGTTACCACGACGAGTCACGTTGGGCTTATACGACACTCAAGGACTACCGCCCGCTCGTCGTCAAGCAATTTCCGTACCACCTCCGCCTCCACTCCCGCTTCTCGCGCCACTTCGCCACCGTCGCTCGACTCTTCACTCACCTATCCCGAGTCCAGTTCGGAATTCGCGGAGGTCTTCGACGTTCCTCAAGTCTTCAAGAAGTCATTTCGGACTCTCGGTTCTCGGAACTTTTTCGGGAGTATGAAAGCTTCGAAGATCTCGAGTTCGCGATACGTAACCGACGAAGCGGCGACCCCAACAAGTGGGAAGGATACGTACCTCAATTGCTTCATCTTCGACGTCTCATCACCCTTTCTTTACGTTGCGCTGACGAACTCATCAGAGAATTTGGGTATGGAGAAGGTCTTCGGACCTATGTTCAATATCATGGTATTAATGTTTGGCAGACACCTTACCGCCCTCACCCCATCCTTCATACATTTGAAGTACTTTATTTCATATCTCTCCGCCGATTCCTCCATGACTATGACTGTCCAGGTGACTCCCAGCGAGTCCTCGAAATTCTTTCGAAGACCTTTCGGGAATCTGATGACCTCCGTAACCTTACTCGGGGTGTCATTCAGCGCTTATCGATTCCTGATCGCTCTTTGGAGCTTGAGATGGTGGATCCTCCACCTGAGATCTAGGTCGATGATATCATTTAGTACGTCTTTCGAGCCGACGCTGAGCTCAATTCTGATTGGACTTAGGTTCCGACTTTATTTCCTTTTCTGGCCTTGCTTATTAAGCACCAATTTCCATTTCCGTCTTGATATTTCGAATGTAGTCTGCATCGTTTTCCTCTTGCTACCCCAGACATTTTCTTTAGCTTTCACTTTTGATCCTATCTTGCTTATGTTTTCCTCTTTCTATCTACTGACTCTTTCCTTCATTCTATCTGTGTTTACTTGTCACCTTTACTTGATTACTATGTTTCTTTCTTGGTCTGAATTTTCTATTTCTCCTCTGACTCCCTATGCTTCCCCTTCTTTTCTTATCTCGTCTTGGACTCTCTATGCTTTCTTTTCTTTTCTTTTCTCTTCTCTGACTCTTTATGCTTTCTTTTCTCTTCATATCTCTTCTCTGACTCCCTATGCTTCCTCTTCTTTTCTTATTTACTCTCTGACTCTCTATGCTTTCTGCCTCCCCTATGCTTTTTCTTTTATTCTCAGACTTTGGTATGTAGTCTTTGACAGACGTTATGTTTCTGAATGCTCTGGAGCTAGTGACGTATCTGGGATATTGTCATTTGTATTACATAATTTATCTTTTTGCTGGTCACCTTGGTCTGACTTAAGTCAGCTACGAAATTTGAGAATTTCGGAGCAAGTATTAAGTTGGAAGGACTTGGGAGAGAGCCAAGTCAACCAACTTCTACTGACTTATGCTTGGCTAACTGCTGACTTAGAGATAAATTCCAAGAGCATATTCAAGGCCAACCCCGACTTCAAATCCATCAAGTTCCCCGCGCTACGCGCTGGTACTAGATTAATTACAAGTCCAATTAACGCCAATCGACAGGATACTCAAGTCATTAAATCTCCAAAATATCATCAAATTTGGAGGGTATCACTCAGCCGAAGTCACTTAGACCTGTCCCACGAAATTAATCTCGCTAAAACACTGCACTCACACCACATTAAAGCCTTTTGCGGTCTTTTAGCTCACCGACATTATCATTCTATTCCCACCATGCCGACTTCTGACCTAACTCAAATTTGCGATGAGGAGATACTTTGGGACACCCCATTCCAACCCGATGATGATGATGAACTTATCCTTTACCCGTCCGAACATACTGAATCTGATTGCACCAAGTCCGTATTCACACTCACGGCTTACAAACGCATAGACAAAAAGATTCACCCGGTTTCTACCAGCTTCCCAGAGGACTGCCGAGTAACCCGTCAGATCCCTGAAGACCCTCTGCTTACGTTACCTCCATTGCCTAAACAACCCCCAGAATTCAGTCCAACCAAGAAGATAACGGAAGCCCGGATGGCCGAATTGAACGTCAACTCTCAGGGTTTCCTTTGGCCAGAGGAGGAGAAACTCTTCAAGCACATAATGAAGCTAAATGAGGAAGGGATCGCTTTTGAAGATGCTGAAAGAGGAACCTTGAAGGAATCATACTTTTCGCCTTACATCATTCCAACCGTACCCCACAGACCATGGGAAGAGCGCAACATACCGATACCACCTGGTTTGAAGGACAAAGTCATATTGGTACTCAAACTCAAAATGGATGCCGATGTTTATGAGCATAGTCAGTCATCTTATCGTTCCAAGTGGTTTGTGGTATTAAAGAAGAATGGAAAGCTACGAATTGTCCATGATCTTCAACCGCTTAATTCAGTAACCATACGGGATGCAGGAATGTTGCCAATTGTCGATGATTTTGTTGAAGGATTTGCAGGACACCAATGCTTTACGGTCTTTGACTTATTTTGGGGATTCGATGCCCGCAAAATACACCCAAAGAGTCGGGAACTTACCGCTTTCATGACGCCACTTGGATTACTTCAGATTACATCGCTTCCAACCGGATTTACCAATTCGCCAGCTGAATTTCAGAAGTGTATGGTCATTATACTTCAGGATGAAATCCCGACCGTCGCAAACATCTTCATTGATGACCTACCGATTAAGGGACCAAAAACGCAGTATCTCCAAGAAGATGGAACACCTGAGGTAGTTGAAGGAAGCAAAGGAATTCGTCGGTTCATTTGGGAACATGCCCAAGATGTCCATCGCATTATGCATCGTGTCAAGTTAGCAGGAGCTACGTTCGCCTCCAACAAGACCCAAATATGTCTTCCAGAAGTTTTAATTGTAGGACAACGATGCAATTCCATGGGTAGAGAACCGGACAGATCTAAAATTAGCAAGGTTCTAGATTGGCCCACTCTCACAGACCCAAAAGAAGTCCGACGCTTCTTGGGACTATGTGGAACCATGCGCGTATGGATTCCAAATTATTCCGCCTTAGTCCGGCCACTGTCGGAGCTATACCACAAGGACCAAGAATTTATTTGGGATGACCGACGACAAGCTGCATTCAATCAGATCAAACACTCAATTACCACAGCTCCAGCCCTTATGCCAATTGACTATCAATCAGACCGACCAGTTGTTCTTTCAGTTGATTCAAGCCAAGAAGCAGTGGGAATGATCTTATCCCAAATAGATGAGCAAGGAAGAAAGCGACCCGCTCGATTCGGTTCTATTCCCATGAGTGAACGTGAATCCCGGTATTCTCAACCCAAACTAGAGTTATTTGGACTTTATCGCGCTCTTCGCCATTGGAGATTGTACATCATTGGAGTCAAGAAGCTTATCGTCGAAGTTGATGCAAAGTACATTAAAGGAATGCTAAACGACCCAGACCTTCAACCCAATGCAGCTATCAACCGATGGATCCAAGGGATAATGCTCTTTCCATTTGAGCTTGTGCACGTTCCAGCCAAGAATCACAAGGGACCTGATGCGCTTTCTCGTCGCACATTAGCTGAAGGAGAAATTGTAGAATCCGATGACGACAGCTGGCTTGATGGAATTGCGTTGCTGACCTTCTATCCAGACTTACATACATCGCGAAATCCTATACGGCCAAACAAACCCCTTAAAAATCCAAACAATGATCCGATCACACTCCCATCATGCCTTGCCGCTAGTCGCATCACTCAGGAAGAAATGTTACAGGATATAGAACATTTCCTTAAAACCTTGGAAACCCCCGTAATAACCGATATTCAGAAGAAACGAAGGTTTCTTGCCAAAGCGACAGAGTTTATTGTCAAGGACGACCGGCTTTTCAAGAGAAATGGAAACCGACCCCCACTTCTTGTCATTTCCAAACCTGAAAAGAAGCTGTCAATACTTCGTCAGGCACATGAAGAATTAGGACACCGTGGAGTTCAGGCCGTTTATGAGATCCTCCGACACCGCTTTTTCTGGCCGCATATCCGAGCTGATATTCACCATCATGTGAAATCATGTCACGAATGCCAAGTCCGAAGCCTAAAGAGGACTGAAATTCCTCTGACGATTTCGACACCCACAAAACTATTCTCAAAAATTTACGTTGACATTATGCACATGCCCAAGTCAGTCGATAATAAAGTGTGCATAGTAGTAGCCCGAGACGACTTATCTGGAGCATGCGAAGCAAGAGCATTACCTGATAAGACATCTGACGAACTGCGTAAATTCTTCTGGGAACAGATATTTTGCAGATATGGAGCCCCCGATCATGTCATCACTGATAACGGACCAGAAATCAAAGGAGTCTTTGCAGAATTGCTAAAGCGACTCAAAATTCCCCACATCCGTATCACGCCATACAATCATCATGCCAATGGAGTCGTAGAGCGGGGACATTTTATATTGCGCGAATCCCTGGTTAAGTCATGCCAAACAACAGGCACACCAATAACGCGATGGCCAGAAAAGTTAGCGGAAGCAGTATTTGCCGATCGAATCACCATCAGCCGAGTTACTGGATTTTCCCCATACCAGCTTCTCCATGGTACCGAACCAATGCTACCGCTAGATCTAGCAGAAGCAACCTTTATGGTCGAAGGATTTCACGCCAATATGAAAACCAGTGATCTGATAGCTCTGAGGATGCAACAGCTTAACAAACACCCAGACGATATAGCTCGAGCCGCTCGGAGACTGAAGAAAGCTCGATTTGCATCAAAAGAACAATTTGAGAAACGATTCATTCATCACCTCTCTCGTGATACTTACAAGAAAGGAGAGCTTGTGCTAGTGCGCAATTCTCAAATCGAAATGAGCCACAATCGGAAGCATAAAGTCCGCTACCTAGGGCCATATATAGTATCAATGCGAAGTGAAAATGGCTATTATTGGTTAAAGGAATTAGATGCAACTCCTTACAAGCATAAAATATCGCCCACTCGACTTTTGCCATATATTACAAGAGACTTGGTGTAGTGGGCCATTGCTTCGCATGGCATGTATTCGTCCTTTTTTCTGCTTAATGTATATATTTAATTATTTAGATATATAAAGTATTATTATCCCAACCACCCACCCATTATATTAATATAATTAATTATCTATGCATAAACAGCAAGTACAAGATTCTTTTCTTGATAAGTTTTTAGAGTTTTACTATCCATTGAAAACAAATATCCATCTTCTATTGATTTTTTTCCTGTTTCAATTCCATCATGATACCAAATCTTTCCTTCTGAGGAAATAATTCTAGATGAAAAATGATTTTCTCCATAATAAACAATTCCTCTAAGTGATAAAATATTCATCTGATTATCACCTTTTATCTTAATTTTATGACTTGTTTCAATATTACTAAATGGATACTCTAATATTACTAATTTTGGACTTTCTTTATACTGAAGTTCATGGCTAAGCTTATGAAAACAGTTATTGCATTTTTCAGAAGTTGATTCTTTTAGTTTTTTACCCCATTTTTCAGTTGAAGACACTTTGTGCTTTTCTATATCAAAAACATATTCAAGATGATCAGAATATTCTATTCCAGTATAGTCACAATGATTGCAGAAAATTTGAGAAATTGCATTTTCATTATTGGATTTTAATAATTCAAATGCAAGTTCAGCCACACTGGCATTATTTTTGCCCATTGGAAATTTATCAGAGCTAATACTATTTAAATCTTGTCTTAAATCATTTCTAATATTTTCCAAAGACTTGCTGCCCTCATAAACTTGTTTAAAACCACTAGCTAAATTTCTCATATAAATTTCATTAATTGACTCAAAGTTTTCTGTCCATTCATCTGGATTTTCTTTCCAAATATCATATAAAATCACAAGTAAGCTATCATATGAGCAACTATAATTTTTACTATCCCATTTCAATCCAATAGGCCCACTAATATTTGAAGTAATAGTATCATTCTTGATTCTTTTATTATTTTCCAAGTTAGTATCATTATGTTTTCTTTTTAAAGCTTGACTACCTTTAGCAGGAATAAATGTAGTAATAAGAGCTGTCTTAGCTGTATTTTTTTTCTTTTTAGATTCAATAATCTGCCAAGGACTGTCTGTAACTATAGGTAATAAATTCATTGGATCTCTAGCTGTCCATTTAAGAGCTGAATCAACTTTTTCAGGTACATAATCTTCACCTTTCCACTGTTGATATTGTCTTATTAATGTATTTCTAGTATACCCTTGAATATTGGTAGGCAAAGAGTCTTCATATCTAAGTCTTGTAATATCATCAAGAATTTCATGTTCTCTGAATTCCTGTCTAAGATAACCTGAACATCCTTTAGTAATAATACTTGGTTCAAAGCCTTGCATAATTATTGTTCCTGCAGCACTTGCACTTCTAGATAAACAAGTATAATATGACATATGTGAATAGCAGCTACTTAAATGCACCACATTATAAGGTCTAGTTTTTCCTTGACTTGCATAATCAGTCATTGCAAAATTAGGCAAAACCCAGACTTGTTGACGTTCAACACTTTCTTTTAAATCACTTGGAAAAATACAGGTAATTGTTTTGGTATTTTTCATCAAAGGTACAACATTTTGGGGCAATCCAGGAATTTGAATTGTTTTTGCAGGTTTTATAAGTTTAACAAATAATGTATCAAGAACTCTTTTTCTATGTGGACCAGTTTCAGCTTGCCAGCCAACTACAATTCCTTCTTGGCCTTTAGTTATACATAATTCAGTTGCATCATTATTTCTAATCATAACTGGCATTCCAAGACATAAAGATAATTTTCCAGCAAAGTTTTCAGTAGCACCATGTCTAAGTTTCCATATTTCATGCTGATCATCAAATTCAATTTCATTAGACTTGTGTTTTAATTTAGCTGCAGATTTAGATTTTCCCCACTTAGACTTTGAAGCTGGATCTTTTTCTTTTCCCCATCTATCAATAGAATAAAAATGTGTTAATTTCTGACCAGTTTCATCTGCAAATCTTTGGCAACCAAGATTATTTATTTCATCTTTTTGTGTATGTCTGCCACAAATTATAGCTATATTTCTAAATTCTTTAGCTGATACTTTAGGCTGACCAGGTCTTTTTCCAGCTTGAAGTGATCTTAAAAATATAATATCTTCAGGTGTACATTTTCCATATCTCATATTAATAAGTGCAGTTCTTAAAGCAGCATCTTCAGATGTTTGTTCTTTTTGTCTCATATTTTGCCTTAAAATTACAACTGTAGTAACTTGATGCCATAAAGCCTTTCCAATTGCTGCTTCTTGTCCACTTAAGCTAAGTCCTGAATGTAATTGGGTTCCTACAGCTTGGCTAAATAATGAAGAGCCACCAACTGGAGGTAATTGAGCAAAATCACCTGCAAAAATTATATTTATGCCACCAAATGGAAGATCAAATGCATTTAAAGCTTTGGACAGTTGAGCTGAAATTTTATATATATCATTACAGGACATCATTGATACTTCATCAATAAATATATAATGAACTCCTTCAAGTTTAGTTTTAACTTGGGCAATTTTTTTAGCTGTGTTTTCACCAGGATTTATACCAAGAAATGAATGATAAGTTGAACCTTTAAGTAAAGCAGCTGAAGACCCAGTTGGGCCAAGAACAATTATTTTATGTGATTCATTTTTAACTTCAAAAAATTCTGTTAATGCTTTAATAACTTGAGATTTACCAGTTCCACCCATACCACCAAGATACATTCTAAGTTGTTCAGATTTAGACTCAACTGAATGATTAGCTACAATTCTAAAGGCTCTTTCTTGTTCAGTATTTAAAGTAAATTTCTCAATAATAGTAGCTATTAATTTTCTGTCAGATTTTAATTTAGCTTTAAAGTTTCTCTTCAAGTAAGATCTATCAATAAGTTGGACATTATTTTCATTGGGATCATTTATATTTTTTCCTGACTTGGCTGGAATATTTTTGCTTCTTTCAGTTAAGATTTTTTGTCTTTCATTTTCAACACTGACTTTCCAGCTTGAGCCTTTCTGTAATATTTTTGGAGTAATTGAAATTTTAGAAACTTTTTCAAGTCCATTAGGTGAATCATCAAGCCATCCAGCTTCAGTTATACCAATTCTTGTCTCTTCCATTTCTTGATATCTAAGTTTGCCTAATCTTCCAAGTGTATTATATTTACTTGCATGAAAATCTTTATCATCATCAGGTTCATCATCACCAAAGTCATCACCTTGAAACTTATCATCATCATCAAGTTCATTAAGAATTTCAGAATTCATCCATTGAGGAAACAAGCCACTGTTTGTATTTCCTTTTTTAAGTTGAGCAGAATAATCATCCCTGGCATCATTACATTCATATCTGACATTAAAATGTTTCATATACTGTTTCTGCTGTTCACTGAATTCAAATAAATTAAAAGTTTCATCCCAGCTGTAATCTGTATTTTTTAAATCCTTTCCAGATCTCCAAGGTTTGAATAAAGTAAGCATAGTTGCACAGTAATATTCTCTATCACCTCGATCACATCTTGGAAGTGAACCTCCTACAAAATTTGGTATAGTATTTTTTTTTCTTTCATCAAAATGAGCCTTATGAGTTTTATAAAGAGGATGTTCTTTTAAAAATGAATGAAGCTTTGAATCTGGCTTGTTTAGATCTGATATTTCTGAGTCAGATTCATTGTCTTCATCTGAGCATTCTTTATCAAAACTGGATTCTTCTTCATCAGAATACTCAGAATAAATATTAAGTTCATCAGCAGTATCTTCTTCCTCAATAATAACTTTAGACTTGTCAGATTGAGTTGGTTTTACAATTTGATCCAAAGACTCTTGATTAAATAAATCTAATTCATCTTCAGATTCAGCTTTATCTTGCTTTTTAAAACTTGGAACTTTAATTCTAGTAGCCATTTGAACCCATTCATATAATGTTTTGTCTTCAAAAATTTTAGGTCTATACATATAATCATGTACTGCTGAAAAACCTATATAATGGCCATCTTTATCTTTTTGAATTACCAGTTTCTCAGGAATAATTTCTTCTAAGTCTTTTTCAGGTTTCCAAGACATAAGAACTTCTCTTACATAATTTTTCCAATAGACAGGAATAAATTTATGACTTGTATAATGATCAGGATTTCCTAATAAATACAAAGCAGCCATTGGACCTCCAATTTCCATCTTAGCAGTTAAAGAATTTACAGTCTGTGTAATTAATCTTCTTGCTTTTTCTTTTCTTTCTAAAGATCCACCGAGCATCTCAGTATTTCTGTTAAAAACACTTCTAATAGTATCAAATATACTATAAGTTTTAAGTCCAGGCTTAGTTACATAGTCTGAAATATAAGCTACAATGGCTTTAATTGCTGTACCAGATAACAAACTAGTTACATCTGAATTACATCTTAAAAGATAAGTTACTGATGGAGTAAAAGTATTAATCCAAGGTTCACCTTTTTTAACATTTAAAGCACCAGTTTTAGGATCAACTTGTGTTTGTTCAAAAAGATCTCTAGGAAATCTGGCTTTGCAATTTCCATGTTTATTAATACAGCCAGGTCTATCTTTTTTTGGAGTTTTTTCATCAGACTTGAAACCTCTACAAGTGTGAACATTAGACTTAAATATCAAATCATCTGTAGTATTTCTGAACTTTTGCCACCAAGTTTCAAGATTTTTACACTCAGTACAGTCTTTATTTTCACAGTTTTTATTTATACACACTGAAGGTGGTGGATCAGGTAAAGTCTGAGTTGGATCTTGATAATTTTTATTCTGAGTTTTTTCAATATTGATTTTTTGACCAACTTCCTCCTGAGTTCCAGTCATAAATTCACCTATATGAACACTTTCTAAATATTCAACCATTTGCTTTTGAAATTCTGAGGTTGGATCCATGATTTTATCTCTAATTTCCTGAGGAGATAAAGCACCTTTCAACCAAAGTAACATATGCATATGTAAAGTCAATCTTCCTTGTTGCTCAACAGTTCCATAGTATGCATTTGTGTTTCCATAAAGACCAGCATGATTTTCTCCAACTCCAAGAACATGTTTAATAAACATTTCACACATAAAATGAAAAAATCTAGCACCAGCTACAGGATTATGAGCTATTAATCTAAAGCGCTCATTTTCATTTTTTAATAATGGGCTAAATTTTTCCTTAGTATCTGCAAAATATAGACTTATTGGATGTTTATTGTCAGCTGGAGAAAATGTAATGAACCATGAAGGTGCACCTAAATATGAAATCAAAGACCAAATTTCATTGCGCATATATTTTTTGGTTGTAGTTGAGCCTTTAACTGATCCACCAACATGATCCAAGTCTTTAATTAACTGAAAGCAAAGTTTTTCCTCATCAGTTTCAGGTTTTACTCTTTCACCTTCTTCCATTCTTTTGATCAAATTAGTAAGAACTCCAACATCAACTTCCATTAATCTTTTAGAAATATTATCAAACTTAGGCTTATTTGCTAGTAAATATCCAGCTGTTGTACTCTCTTTTATTTGTTCATGATTAAAAGCAATAAGTGGAAAATGTGGATCAGTCTGAAATCTTTTATCATAATACATTAGCAAATGTCTTTTATGAGCCAAGTCAGATATATGATTTTTCTGAAGTTTGTTACCAATTCCACCAAGTCCATAAGGGAATAACCAAGGCATCATCTGAGGGAAAAGTTGAGGATTATTATAAATTGATTGTGGATTTTTTTCATGTCCAACTGCAAGAATTTTTTTATTATCAGTTAAATGTTTAAGTGCAATAGCTTTTAAAGCTTTAAGACTTTTTGTTGAATATTCTTCTCCAGTCAAGCCATGTACTACAAAAGGACAAGGACCATTTTCAGTACCAATTTCATCTTCCATATCATTTACAGCAGTAGATTCTGGATCTTTATTGGAAATTGATTCTTTATAGTCAATTACAACTGGTGGAACATCTTCTGGATAGGCTTTTAGATTTTCATATGAAATTTCCAAGTCAAAATAATCTTGATGATTTAATTTCAACCATTCAAGTGCAGCTGCAACCTTTGTATGACGAACTAAAAGTGGAATTCTTTCAAAATCAGATTTAGTAGGCTTACATGGGCCAGTATAAATAAATGCTAACACATCATCCATTTCTTCTATTGGTGGTGGAAGAATATTATAGATCTTAGGTGTTGGATTTGCAAATGAAATGGCATTAGCTCTCATTTTATGCATTCCAGATGAAACTCTAACCAAACATCTATTATGCCGAACACGAGCAATAAGTAATTGTTCAGCATATGATAAATTTTGAAGTTCAGGTGGTATCTTTCCTAACCATTTTCCATTTGCTAATGCAAATACAGGTATTTTTCCTTTTGAAACAGATTTATAGCAAGACTTACAAATACTATCCAAATTATATTCAAGTACAGGACCATTAATTTCCTCAAAAGAGTCATCTGATAAATGTCTTTCAACTTGAGTTACACCTGGTTGATGCAAAAAATCAAGGTTTAAATTTAGATCAGATAATTTTAATAGATCTATAAGAAATGTTAGTTTTCCACAGACTGAACATCCAGCTTCTTCAAATTTATTAGGTTTAGTATCATTGCAAAATTTGGATATAATTAAATGTTGAAGTTGATCAGACAATGAGGAAGGTGGGAATTTGGTTGCTAATTTTAGTTGGTTTTTTTTTACTGCTGCTAAATGATCTGACTTATATTTTTCAGTATTTAATGTTTGATAATTTTTTACTGCTTTCAAATTTTCAGATTTAAATTTTTCAAGATTAGACAATTGATATGTTTTTACTGCTTTTAAATTATCAGATTTATATTTCTCAGGATTTGACATCTGATTTTTTTTGACTGCTTGCAAATGATCAGATTTATATTTTTCAGCATTTGAAATTTGATATGTTTTGACTGCTTTTAAGTTATCAGCTTTTTTCTTCTTTAGTTTTTGTGTCTGATCAATACTTTTAAAAATACATACATATAAAGGACAAGAATAACATATATGTGATCCAATCATAGTTTGAAGTTCATGATTTTTGATTTTTGAAGATACTTTTAATTTATGTGCAATGGCAATAGTTTTTAGATGAGAAATATTTAATTGAGATAGAATATTACTTAAAGGTATTGCAGAAATGGCAATCAGATCTGAAGATTGTTCTAAAACAGATAATTTTTCTGACTCAAGTATATATGACTGAAGTAAGTATTTTTCATTAGGTTTAACTTGAGAAGAATAGGATGCAAGGTCATTGTAAGTAAATTCATATGATGGTCCACCACCTACAATTCTGATTTTAGATGTTTCACATTCATTTATATCTGAAAAGCAGATTATAATTTCAAATATCATATTACAAATTTCTATTTTTATGGGTTTGATAATCTTATAAACTATTTTGAAAACTGGCTTCAAAAGAAACTGATGAATCAGACTAAATGCAAATAAATGTGGAATAATCACAGCTTTAAGAATTGAAAATGGATAGACAATGATAGTATGACCCTTAAGTTTGTTCATTTTAGCTTTAAAATCATGTTGATAATAACAGTTTCTTTGAAATTTTAAATTTAGTATTTGACATTGGATGTAAGGCAAATCTTTTTTTAAAATTATATCTGACATATTCAAAATAGAAAGCATAAATCTAATGTAGAATTCAAGAATAAAAGATGTCTGAAGTTGAAGTAGTTTTTTTTTCAAGTATATCTCAAATTTTTTCCAATTAAAAATATGTTGATTTTGAGATTGTGTATAAGTTATCTCACAATCAATACCAAATTTGATACCACATGAAATACCATGCCAATGCCAATGTGAATTATGTATCAGACTTTTATGAAGTGCTAATGTCAATGAAGATAATAAATTTATATCACCATTAAATGATAATGCCAAATTAGTGCCAGGTGTCAATGCCAAATCAGTGTCAAATATGAATGCCAGATTAGTGTCAGATGCTAATGCCACAGAAGAGACTTTCTCTTGAACTAAAAAAATTAATTGAATATTAGAATTTATTAAATTTAAAATTAAGACTTCAACTTGCCTGTTTCTATCCCAGAATTACTTGGAGGTTTAAGAATGAAATAGTTTAGATGAAAAGGATCATCTAATAGCAATCCAGAGTGACCAGAAGAAAATAGAGGTTTATATGTTATAACTTCAATATATGAAGGTTCATAGAACACTCTGAATTCCTGAGAGCCAGAAGGATAGCCAAAATAAGAGTAGAGTGTGGCCAGAGGCCACAGCAAAAAGAGCAAAGTTAGAGGATGCATGATGATGGTAAAGAAGAAAGAAACATCTTAGCTTGAATGTGTTTATATAGACAGAAACTTTAGGGCAGGCTGTCTATCAGTGGCAGTGCATTCCATGGAATGATTATATAATGTGGCTAAATATGGCTTTGACCCAAAATGATTGTATCTGGCACAGCCACAAGCACTTGTTAGCCTGTGTAAATCACAATTATTTTCAGTGTATCTTAGTTATTACTGGGTCAATTCTCACAAAAATAATATCTTAAAAATTGTAAAATTTAGAGCTTCACAATAAGAATAAACTCTTAACACAGCCACAATAAACAGATTTATTATATCCAAATTCTAATCACATGAGTATTTATTAGCTCATAATGCTTTAACATTGTTGCAGTCAGAGTAAGAATCTAACAACTTGTTTTTTAAGGTGGCTGTGCATATATTATTGCTGCAAAGGCCTGAATCTTACAATTATTTTGAGATTATCTTGGTGAGAATTGACCTAGTAATGACTGAGATATACTAATAATAATTTCAGTGTATCTTAGGGATTAATGTTTCTGTTCTCATAAGTTTGATATTTTGAAGAAAATATGTAAAATTTGAGGCCTTAAAAGACCTAAATTTTAGAATTTTTTGATATTACTTCCATAAGAATTGACTGAGAAATGGTTGAGATACAGTGGAAACAAAGTTTTTGTGTGGCTGTGCAAAATACCATGTGGCTGTGCATATTACCATTGCAAAGACCTGAATTTTACAAATTTTTTGATATTATTTTTGTGAAATTTGACCTAGTAGTGACGTTCCAAATGTAAATTTCAGTTTTTTGTGTTTTTTCTGGGTGGCGGCCCGGAGCACAGTCGCGACTGTGCTCCGGGCCATCCGGGCCGCCACAGTAAAAGATCATTAAATATTGTTTTCAGTGTATTTCAGTGATTACTGGGTCAAATTTCACAAAAATAATATCAAAAAATTTGTAAAATTCAGGTCTTTGCAATGGTAATATGCACAGCCACATGGTATTTTGCACAGCCACACAAAAACTTTGTTTCCACTGTATCTCAACCATTACTGAGTCAATTCTTATGGAAGTGACATCAAAAAAATTGTAAAAATTGGATTTTTCAAAGTCTTAAATTTTGTACAATTTTTCATTTTAAAAGTATGAAAATTGACATTTTATTGCCCAAAGTACACTCCAATTGATTATTACTTGCTCTAGCATTGTCACAGTTATAATAAAAATATAATAATCATGCTCCATTGTGGCTGTGCATTTTACCATTGCAAAGACCCAAATTTTACAATTTTTTTGATACTACTTCCATGAGAATTGACCCAGTAATAGTTGAGATACAATGAAAATAAATTTTTGGTGTGGCTGCGCAAAAAGCTATGTGGCTGTGCATATTACCATTGCAAAGCCCTGATTTTTACGATTTTTTTGATATAATTTTTGTCAAATTTGACATAGTAATGACGTTCCAAATGTATATTTCAGTTTTTTTTTTTTTTTCCGGGTGGCGGCCCGGAGCACAGTCGCGACTGTGCTCCGGTTCCTCCGGGCCGCCACACAGAAATATTGTTTTCAGTGTATTTCAATGATTACTGGCTCAAATTTGACAAAAATAATATCAAAAAAATTGTAAAAATCAGGGCTTTGCAATGGTAATATGCACAGCCACATAGCTTTTTGCGCAGCCACACCAAAAATTTATTTTCATTGTATCTCAACTATTACTGGGTCAATTCTCATGGAAGTAGTATCAAAAAAATTGTAAAATTTGGGTCTTTGCAATGGTAAAATGCACAGCCACAATGGAGCATGATTATTATATTTTTATTATAACTGTGACAATGCTAGAGCAAGTAATAATCAATTGGAGTGTACTTTGGGCAATAAAATGTCAATTTTCATACTTTCAAGATCAAAAAATTTAGGAAGTTTAAGACTTTAAAAAACTCTAATTTAAACAATTTTTTTTGATATTATTCTTCTGAGAATTGACACAGTAATGGTTGAGACACAGTGGAAACAAAGTGAGGGTGCAGCTGTGCAAAATACTATGTGGCTGTGCTTATTACCATCAGAAAGCGCTGATTTTTACAATTTTTGAGATATTATTTTCATGTCATTTGACCCAGTAACAACTGATATATATTGAAAACAATATTTTCTTTGGCTGTGCAAGAGCACAGTCCGCACTGGACTGTGCTCTTGCACAGCCACCCCAAAAAAATAAAAATCAAATTTTAATTCAAAACATTATTACAGGGTCAAATTTCATGAACAGCCACATGTTATTTGGTCCAGTTACACTAACTTCTTTTTAATTACTGTATTTTGATAATTACTATGTCAATTCCCATAAAAGTAGTTCCAAAAAAAATGTGAAATGTAGGACCTTTAAAGTCTTAAAGATTTTCAAAAATTTTAATGTCAAAATCATGAAAATTAATACATTAATGCTCAAAGTACACTTAACATGAATTTTTTAAAATATATATATATATATTTCAAATCTAGATACCATCTTTATAAATTGATGGAATGCAATCAATTATGGTTCAAGAGTGGTAAAACCTGTTTTACTTTTAAATAATGCCTATTGATCTTTTTGGAAATTTTTTCCCGCGGTGTTGATGGATGAATCAATGAATGAATCAAAATTTTGACTAAGTTCTGGGATTATAAAGAATGAGTCTTTGATAAATCAAAGGACTCATAACCATTCATTTATGAAGAAGAACGCGCGAGGAGATTATGACGGACCCAGAGGATGACAGATTTAGGATCAGCAATCAAATCGGCAATCTCAGATTAGTGACCAGATTACCCTGAATTTAAGAATCCTACATTTCCACGATCAATAATCCCAAAACAGAAATTGACTGAAGACTTCTTTAAAAATTGACACGCCCCAAAACTTTGGACGCCACTCTTTAAAGTACGCACCCTCATTATGCCGACCAGACCATCCAACCATTTAGTACGACGTCCGAGACTCATACTCGATCTTGCTTGCTCTCCACCAGTACCATCCCCTAGATTTCCACCAAGAGCACCACCACCGTCGCCTGTCGAACTTTCACCAGACACTTTAGCCATGTCATCTCCGACCGCTACACTTTGCGCTCCTTCTGTAGAAGACTTGGAGAATACTCAAGAGCATCCAAGACGCACTCGTACTACCTCAACTACTAGTAGCATCACAATCCAGGCATCAGATCATCCAATTCAGCAAATCTCAAGGAAGGTTTCTAGGCAATACGCACCCCGACCATTCTTCAATCCCATTCCCCTTCGATCCAGATCTGAAAGTATTGGTCTGACTAATACTGATGGTCGTAAACGATTTCCCCACTTCAAACGACCTCTTTTCGAGCATTCAACAACATTTAGCGGTGTTTACCAGGAGGTCCACCCTCAATTTTTCGAAAGTCTGGAATTCAAGAAGTATTGGGAGGCTGATCCAATCGTTCTACGTGCGCAAGATGTTATCATTTTCCCTGAACCCGAATTTAGAGGTGCTCGATGGCGCCTCAATCTTGAAGCTCGCGCTCTCTCCACCACCATTTATAGAGGTTCAAACATCGCAGTCAGCCAGCAAGACGAACCTTCCATCAAGTATATTGCGACCGTCTGTCGAAGGACTGGATCCGACACCTCCTTGATCCAACTCAACGCATTCCTTGAAACACAGCAGCTTATACATGCCGACAATGACGATTGGCCGGTCCTCCTTCTTTGTGTACCAAACAAGTATTGCGATGTGCCGCTCGCTGACGAACTCAAGAGGTATTACGAGACGGGACTTGCTAGTTCAACAATTGAAGCTACACGGAGGTTAGTTTGTCGGTTTGCCCGGTATATCTTCAAGTTTCCTGACAACGTCATTATCGACAACCCCACCGGCAATACTATTCCAATCGCGCAAATTGTTTAATTAACGTATCAGTCCGGCGTTTGCATTGAGAAGGAAGCCTTGCGTGGATCATAGCCAATTAGATGATTGGATTTAAATGTACATTATTGAGGACTTTTTTTTTTATATCTAGAGAGACGCAAATCGAATTTCGCAAATGCCATGCGAATTTAATCCTTGCAGAAGTCGTCGAGATCAAAATTTGGAATTCCACAATTAAGGTTTCCTGGGAATTTCCAGGCACCTGGGAGATCAGCAACCGACAAACCGAATTAACCGATCACCGTCAACCCTGCAGGGCGCAAACGACAACCTGTTCAAGGGAAGCGAGTTTGACAAACTCTCTCTTTCTTTCCCCCACTTCGTCTCACAGAATGCACCTCAACGCGTCTTTTCGCTCGCTCAAGGACAAGATCCTTGCAGGCCGCGCTTTGTCTTCCAGTGACTCCAAAGCCAACACACCTTCCCACGACCAAGTCATGCCAACAGCCCCCGGCGGGCTATCGAATTTTGATGCGCTATCTACAGCCAACGCGCCTCTCATTGACTTTGAGCCGTTGACGATTAACGTCGAACCACCTTCCGAAGACTCTGAGTCTTCTACGACTCCACGCGCATCCCCTGCTCCTGATCGCCTTTCTATCATTACTGAAAAGTCCATTGAATCGTCTTCCACCGAGCCCGATTTAGAAAAGACCGGTCTAGCCTTTACTGGAGGGCGTCATCGTTTTCCGACCTTTACTCAACCTATATTCGAAGAACACAACACCTACGGCGGTCCATTCCGTGAAGTCCATCCACATTCCATAAGCTCATTCGACTTCAATGTATATTGGAACTCGACTCCCCAGATTCTTCTTGATGGTGATGTAACCATTAAAACCGAAAGACAGCTCCGCGGAATTCGATACCGCATTTGCGTCAACACAGATTACGATTGGGATCTCGTGAAGAAAGGAACCATTTTTATCATTGGCGGACTCGACGACCCAGAGGTCAAGTACTTGGCCACCGTTCGACGCACCCTCACCAAAGAAAGCTCACTAGTGCAATTAAACGCATACACGAAGCAAGGACGTCTCATTAATCCGGACAATGAAGACTGGCCAGCATTATCAATCACTATACCTAACCAGCACTGCAAGGTTCGATTGTCAAAGGAGATACTTCAATACTATGCACGACACGTTGGACCAGGCGGTCTTCAAATCTTGCATAGGTTCGTTCGCTGGTCATTCATATGGTTAATCCTAACTCAAACGCCAGTCGGTTTCTTTCATCGTTTCTATCACTTATTCGATTTAATTCACCAAGTCATGCCAAGAAGCATCTGGAGTCGATCGAATATTGTATGAAGGAGGACGCAGAAGCAGTAGCAAGGAAGGCGGTTTGATGTACTTTATTTTCATGCGAATGCTATTCTCTCGACATGCTCGATTACGCGTGAGCTTGTTGCCTGGTATTCATGAGTACATGCAACCGAGGTCGGTTGGTATCAGTTCCCCGCGGATGTCAGGCGCGAACTTTGTTTTGAAATAAGTTCACTCAAGCCCACGCAATCGACAAACAGCTTATTGGAAAATAATAGCGACCAAGCAGCTTAGCTTCACATTACAAAAATTTACGACTCTACGTATCTCAATCTGCAATAAGCCATATCATTATTGCATTTTACGGATATAGTTTGACCATCGAATTCGCCACAAATTCACTCCAACCACTAGGGACAAACATCAAGTGGCAACGTAGCTGCTTAGTGATTGGCCGAATAAGCCATTACTAATCCCCAAAAGTTTCTAGTCCATGCGCTTATTCATTCATATGGAGATGATGTCATTTGTGGAGCTGCAAAGCCAATCAAAGCTTGAGCGCTTATTCATTTGCATAATAATGATGTCGTTTGTGGAGCTAACAACCCCAAAACAGCTCAAGGCTTACTCATTTCAGTCTCGGCGCTTATTGATACTCCGCAATTTCATTACCAATCAGCATTTACGCTTACCGATACTCCACTTTGCTTACCGATCTTCTCATTTTCACTTACCAATCATCCTCGGCGCTTACTCGTTCAGTCGAAATCGGATTACCAAGCAGGAAAAGATGAGTAATCCATTAGCAATTAGGCTTAGTCAGTAGGTAGATGTAGTTACATAATCTAGTTAGGCGTAGAGTATAAAAGGGGGCAAGCTGGAACTGGTGCTTCATCTATCTATCTATCTATCATCTATTATTCTTTCTTCGATTTTCTTTCCAGCACTTCCAGCACCAGCACTTCAGTTCCAGACTTACCTCTTGTCCCTTGCCTGTACAGTTACTCGCAATACAAGATTATTAACGTATTCGACATCGACTTCAGCACTTATCTTCAAGTTATTAAAGGCAGCTCATACCGTTGAGCTTATTCTATTCCAACAGTTGGAATACATATCCGTGCGTCATCATTTATTCAGTGTTTTACTAACTTTGTCTTCTAGGTATTGCTTGACAAATTGTCGAGCTCGATATTACTGACAACTTTAGTCCCAGCATTTTTCTAGGTATCTCACATCAAGCAAACCGCAACTCCTACGACTTCATCACCTTCTAGTATTTTACTTCAGTAGCTTCCATTCAAGTCACAGTAGTTCAGAAGTAAAACTAGTCCCACTCCATTCCATAGCAATTTTACTTGGGCTTTGTTGAAATTGGTTCTTTAGCTTTTGATCACGTATTGCTAGTACTTGATTTGGTTATTGAATCCATCGCAACAACTGGAATAGGCCAAAGCATACCTTTCGCTGAAACCCAGGTGATAACTATTTTCACGTTGACACCGTGCGATGGCGCGGTATTCTTGAGGGTACTCTTGGAACTTGCCAGGATATGCCTTCATGTAGTCCTGGAAGGCACGACGAATTCCGAAAGGGATGTCCCGAGCGGTCTTGCCCGCATCTTGGACAAGTTGAGGGTGTTCGACCCAACCCGACTAGATGAAGGGGTCGCAGAAGATCAGTTTAATATTCAGATAAACAGTATTGATAGAGAAATGCAACATACAATGAACTTGGCCGCATCAATCAACCCGTTCCACAAGGAAACAACGGAACGACTATCATGCGGGGACTCGGGAGTCGTATGATGCATAATGTAAAAAGTTTGTCGGACAGCGTCCTCAACAGAGGGATTGAGTACAGCGCGCATTTTCAAAGAGATGAGTGGGGATTGACTGACCGTTTGGTCGCTTCTCTTATAGCTTGAGCGTCCTGCACAACGAAGTAACGACCTACCGACGCGTCTACTACTTAACGCGCCAAATGGTAGGCTCTATGACGAAATACCTCAATGGGGAAATATACTTTGATTCTGTCACCTGAAAAGATCGTCGGTCTTGGCATCACGGCGCGTCCACGCTCCAAGATTTCTATTCTGGGCGTAGTAGAAGTTGTGATCATGCATTCACTAAATCTCTACCTATTCAAAGGGCACAATAGCCGTACCAAACTCGACTATTGGCTTCAGAGCACGTTCCAAACAATGCCATTCTTTCATCCTGATCAGATTCAGACGGAACAATTCACCATCGGGTATGGGTGTGCGGGCCAACTCAGCCACAACCTCGAATTTGCTAGTCAACCATATGGTGGACAATTGCTGAATAATGATCAGATATTGTTATGTAACGGTTAATTAGAAGGGGACGGGGCCTGTTGCTTACCCCGTACGAAGCAGAAAGATTCGGCACATCAGGCCTGCGCATGAGTTGCTGGAAGCGCCCCGGAATAAGGGCCGCTCCTGGGTGATTCACCGTGGCATCGTGCCAGACTTGAAAAACTTTAATGTATATGGTCCCGACGAGAGATCCATATGTAATAAAGTCTGGGTTGTATTCGACCTATCAATTTATTAGTAAGGACGGGAGCAAAATGGTCAGCAATTGACCGCGTACCAATATTGCGGAAAGCGTTAACAATTCCTCCAATGGAATATTCGCGGGACCCAAGCCAGTGTAGGCAACAGCATCCTCAAACGCTGCATTGGCGGTGGCGAGTTGTATGCGTAGCGACGCGGAAGGAGGGTCTAACGCAAAGATATCAATAGCCGCCATAACGGGAACTTGCTGAAAGACGCGTCCCTACTAGGCCTGGCTTTATAGATTTTGCTCAAGCATGATTCAGATAAAAATCACAGAGGAAGACAAGTATATTTTCTGGGAAACTACAATCGACAACAGAGTCTACGGGGTTCTACGAAGAAGAGCAGGTGGAAGTGAGCCACCAGGACGGGTCTCTTGTTCGATCATCGCCCATTCCAGAGCATGTAAATGATTAAATTCGGCAACTTCAAGGAGGCTGGTGAAGCCTCTAGTATGATCATTACAAGTTCTTACGTAGTAAAAGAACTTGTTTTCCGGCCTGCATAGCAGGCAGAAATGGTTTCTAACGCAATGGTTTGAAATTCTCCCACTCATACAGTGACCCTGCATGGTTTCTGTATCTCAGCCATTACTGGGCCAATTTTTATGATCTTGGTATCAAAAAATTCGTAAAAATCAGGGCTTCCTGGTCACGTGACCAGGCCGTTTTAGGCTTGTTAGATCCGGCTCATTTTTCTGCTTTTTTTGAGTATATGATCATCCAAATCCGTTCAGATTTGAGCGGACTACATATTATTTACTTATTTAACCTTTATTTATAGTCGGACTCACCTTAAAAGTAAGAACTTGTTTTTGCCATGCGCAGCAATGGCCTCTGAACAAGTCCTCTACCGCGCCGTTGCCATAAGCCCATGCGGAATGAAGGGTCTGATAGATTTTTGTTAGCGCCTACTTAGGAAAGATAAACCGGACAAACGCACCGACAGACGAGTTGGGAAAGCGGGGATATGGGGGGCCGCCATAAGGTCTAACATATTCTTAACAATCCCGCCGTACTGATTGATTAAATCACTGCCCGCGGTCCGATTATCAGGGCGATGTCTAAGGACTGTTAGCCACTGAGACGAGAGCGCGATGTATTCAAGCGCTACTGGTGTCCCGTACACGATTTGTTCTTTCGGAAAGTGCACCTGAACAGGTTAAGAATTGTTAGAAAAATTAGCAAGATGCGGGTTTGAAAGATTACAAACGAAAGCTTGGGTCCAGTCCATCAGCTCTTCCATCGGGGGTTGATATATTCCTCCCGTCGGGTAACGAGTGATGCGCACGCGGGCACAGAATATTGTGCGAGCAACGAGTGCCTCTTCTACAAGGTCCTGGATAACGGTCGCGTAGTCTTGATCGTACGCGGTCCTCTGTGCCAAGGCAACATAGAGCTCAGCGCAAGAAGGAACACCAGGAAAGACTGCAAAGGACGGGTCGGTTGCCATTGGTAGTTCAAATTCCAGTTTACCATCCTCCTTTGTATGTTCGCGGCTCAGGCATTCGGGGTCAGACAAGTATCGGAAAAACTTCCGATGGTACGCATGATAATAAATTCTGATGGAACTACACCACGCAGTTGCGTGCAATACTCAAATAAGGAACGTGTCTACGGTCTCCGATGTCTCCGTGTAGTGAGCTTGAAGGGCCTTGATGATCACCTTATATTGCTCTTGGCGCACCATGATGAACGTCGCTTGGTAAAGAGTGAAGTTCAGATTGATAATAGGAACCGCGAAACGCTTTCGGATGGCCGCGTTTCCGGCCTCCCAACCAGCTAGAAGATTCTGATTGAATAAACAAGTGGGTCAGCTGCACGTTGAAAGGCGGGCTTTGTTCGCATACCAAACTGTAGGCTGGCATAGATGGAATATCAGGCCGGGTCATCAGGGACAGAAACTTGATACAGGTCTCGCCGCCAGCTTCATGGGGCGCGTCCATTAGGACAGAACACCAGTGGTTGCATAGACGATTGTAATGGTCGGCGAACTTCGATCCGTACACAATCAAGTATTTGGGAACGATGACCTAGTTGATAGGTTAAGATGTCAGACAAGTCAGACGCGACCTTATTGGACTTTAACGCACCATGAAGTCAGTCCAATACTTCAGCGCCGCGACTGGTATAGTCGTATACGCCGCGCCGCTGTCCATGGCCTGAAGTAATTCTTCCCTTCGGAAACGTCGCGAACCCGCAGACAGGAGAGCAAGGGCTCGCCGATAAGTTGTCCTCCACCTGGCGTTTTGACGTTGATGGAGAGGGTAGCAAGATAAGTCGCTTTCAATGAAGTGGAACGGCAGATAGCCAACGTAAGGGGACGGGCCTCTATCATAAGGCCGGTACTCGTCCTCGTCCTCTGAGCTGGATGTCGACACGGACTCTGAAGAAGACATGATGGTCGAGTTTGAGATAAATTCCTCACCGCGTCTTATATAGCACGCGGCGCGTCTAGGTTTTGATGACCACATGGAAGGCTTCGCCTAAAATAGGATTGCCCACCCGACGCGCTCAGCTTGTCGTCAACTGGGACAGTTGATATTTAAGTTGGGGGGAGGAGGGTCGCGTACCCATACTATCTCATACACATACTGAAGTTTAGGCACTAGAAAAACCAGATAAAATTTTGAAAATTATAAGTCACATAGGATGACTTAGGAAACAGGATAAACTTAAAAGAAACACCAGAAAAAGAACAAGATAAGAAGCTTTATGCATTTTAAAAATGATATAAGATACATCAAAGAGTACTTAAGATATTAAAAGCTTCGGAAAAATATCTAAGTAAAGACTATAAAACAATTATAAAAGAATTACAGCTACAAGAGAGTCAAGAAAGAGACGCGGCGCATATCACTCGTCGAACTCCATGATGTCGTTGCTTTCTTCACCCGAACTAGCCTCCTCAGCCTCGATGTCCACAAAATGGCTAGCGCTGGCAGAAGGAGACCGATAGCGAACCCGAGAACCAGAGGGACGGGATCCAGAAGGTCCAGCCTCGGCGTCGGTATCGTCCTCGGAAGAACCGTCCGCGATACAAGGGTTGAGGGCGTGGAGAACGTCCTCAGAGACCGAGTCTGGGACAAAGCGAAGGAAATCGGATAAGGGAGCGTTACCAGTGAAAACCGACAAGGACTCGTCCATCGGGTCGAAATCGAGTGGATCGGAGCGGAACGCGTTCCAGAGAGCGGATAGGACTCCGTCTTTCTTCTGGATAACCTTCTCAAGATTATAGGACTCGTCGCGGCGGAGCATTTCGTAGATGATGTCGCGGCCCTCCAGGTGGTACTTGTGGATCTTTGTGTCGTGGATCAGTATGGCAGAAACAAGCAGGGCGCGTTGCCCAGCTTCCCTTTCGCAGAGCCGAATGACCTCTCGAAGACCTATAAAGATGAATAGAGATTAGATAAAATGTTTTAAAAACAAAACAGATGACAAGGAAAAGACATACGAGCGAGAGAAGCCGCGCCGACCTCGTGAGCAAGGTTCCCACTGCGGAGCTTGTCGTGCGGCTTCAGCTGGAAGTCGCAGCGAGTGTGCTTAGATTTGAAGCACGGCGCACACGGCTGATGTAGCCCGCGGAAGGTGCAGTTCTTGCGGTCTAAGTCCCTGCAAGACTGGCACCTATAGTCCGGCTAGAAGGAATATAAAACAATGATTAGAAAGGAAGATTAAAGTAGAAAGAATAGACTTACTTGACGATGGTCCGCGGCCAAACGTTTGACTTCGTCGTAAGTCAGCTGCTCAACATTGATGGGGCGCGTCTCCGTGATTGCGGTCCCGGGATTGGTGTTGAGTGCGATCTGTCGGTTGAGGTGGCGGACAACGCTAGCCTCTTGAATGGTGCGAGCAGGAGGAGAGGCGGAAGCACGCGTCTTGGAGGAGGCGCTAACAGACTTCTTTTGCTTGGAGGCCGACTTGTTCGACTTGGACTTGGGCTTCGATCGGGATTTGTCCTTCGACGCGGGTTGAGGCAGTGGCGGAATGAAGTCCGCGTTGGTAGGGTTGTTGAAGACCGGAACAGCAGCAGCGAGAGCCGCGTTACGAGCAGCGCGGGTCGAGCGAACATTGGGTGTGATAAGCGTCATACCTAAAACAGAAAGAAGTTAATAACCTAAACAAATGAGAGAGAGAAAGAAAACGGAGGGACTTACTATCCAGCTTTAATGAAGGACTGGGCGGACCAATCCGGGGTCGTTTAGCAAGCCGGGGAATTTCAACTTGAACGTCTTCGGACCTGGACCCCTCGTCGGAATTAGAGTCAGCTGACTGCGGAGTACTGGTTGATCCAGCCGGGTCCATGGGGAGAGGTGACGGTTTGCGAACGGTCGATTGGCATTCATAAAGGGGGTCGAATTCAACGAGCTCCATGGGATATAAGTCACTCTAAGAAGATGAGATAAAAGTCAGTCAAAAGATTTAAGACAGAAAAAGAGCGAGAAAAACTTACCGCGGCCGGAGAAAAGAGAGCAGGGTGGCTACTAGGGAGTAGCGACATAAAAAGACCGGGTAGACGGGCAACGAGATGGTATATCCAATTGCGGAGGCGACGGACGTTGAAGGGCTCACACGTGTCCTGCGGATTGTAAACCTGGCCAAGGAAGGTCTGGTAAAGACATAACAAAAGATTAGACAAAGACAGAAAGAGTGTGAAAAAGAGAGAAGACATACCAAGTTCCCGTGCTGTTCCGTCAAGACTTCGAGCGCGGCACCGCGTCCCAGTAGCGTCTGCGGAACAGCCATGATAGACTCGAGCAGAGGTTGGACCGCGTTCCAAATGGCGTTGCATGCGGCTTCGACGCGGGGAGGGACGATAACCTGGTCAGTGAAATCGAGGGAACCGTCCATAGCGTAGGCGCGGAGAGGGAAAGAGGAGGATGATGAGGAAGAAGGCGAAAGAGGCGCGGTTTAAATACCCCAAGATCCGCGTCTCGGTGATGTGCGCCAGAAACCTCGAAGAAATTAGAGGAAGGGGCGCGTCCCCAAGATAAAATGGTTTTCTCATGCTTCGGGAGAAACGGAAGTGCCCATTGAAAGTCTATGTTTGACAGTTCAGGGAAACATTTCCGAAAACGGATGTCCCTGCACGGAGGTTCGTCAGAGGACCGCAGCAGTCGCGCGTCACCAGGCGAACATTTTCCCACTGCGCTCCCGAACAACAATGACGGACGCGAGCTTGACGGACAGGAGTGCGGATCCTATGTAAATAGAGTTGACTGGGGACAGTCAACATCTAAGTTGGGGGGAGATGAAGGGACGGCCCTTCGGCCAGCCCTGAATTTTCGGTTTTTACCTGTTCCTCACACCAATATTGGACTTAGAATAATGATTTATCTTGCGCGGTTCATTGTCTAAGTCTCGGGCAATCAGTATAAACCAGCCAAGACTAGAGGAAACTATTGTACGCGACGAAGTCCAAGTTAAACTATGTGCTTCTAATTACGGGTACGCGTCCGTATACGAAGCGCGGTAATAATGCGAGGACTGTGAACACGGGCCCACCTGTGCGCCTAACTGACAGGCACAGGTCTCTAGCGTCTAAACGAATAGGGACAGATATCCGAAGAATAGGACCCACAACTATGGTGCCGACGCGGCACCACCTGACAAATCAAGTAACAAGCTCGCGAACCCGGAACACGAGGGACGGGAACTGCCGAGTCTCGACCGTGATGGCTTCTCGAGCCTCGACCTTACTGTAAAAGGAAGGATTACCGAGTCGAGTCCCACGGACATCTCGGGCAAACAATAACGGACGCGAATAACAGTGCGCACCCGAAGGCTGAGATAAGATAAGATTACCGTGCGGGCCCGTCCATCGAAACATATGGGCGCGCCTTCCGCAACATACAGATAGAGCCTAGACCCGGCACATCGGGACGCGTTTTACGGTCTTGTATCAGCAAGAACCTCTGAACGTTCTTACCAAAGGAGTAATATCGACGCGTACCCGTGCCAACCAGAAAGATAGCTTATGCAAGAAACAGAAAGCTTAGTAAACAAGAAACTTGGCATCCGGTTCAGCTGTTTGTAAAAGGCCGAGTCCTTCATTGTATCACATGTAAATATTATTCTCAGTAGTATAAAAGCTGTACGCGTACATAGAAAAAGACAAGCAATTTACCACCCACGAGATTATATCTTGAACGTTCACCAGAACCTCTTCGAGACTTCTAAGTGTTAACTTGACTTCGCGGAATTTTGAATAAACAGATTTATTTGTCTTAGACGAAATTTCACCTTTTGTGATCAGAGTGAACGTACTTGATTTTGAAAGACTTAAGGACTTGAACAACGATCTCTTACACCTGTCATCTATTTGACTTGAAGAGGCTTCAGTGGCCATCCGATTAGCCGCGGTAACCCGTACTTTGGTAGTGCGTCGCGTGTCTAAGACCTGGACTGTGGTAGAGGCAACTCAGATAGTTGTAGACTACACCGGACATTGCAGAGTTTCTTCCCGTCGAGTAGGGTTTTGGTAACCCCAAGAGAGTCATACGCGTCCCAGAGTGGCGTTATCCCGTTTTTCAAGAGTCTAAAGTAATTAAGTCCCGTACGCGTCTCAGTGACGTACCCCGCGATCCCAAGAGGCAGAGTCTTTGATTTTGTTATCTATTTTCTATTTCCCCAACAACAACCCTTTAAGTGTCCACCCCGGGTCGACGCGTCCATTCTACGTGAACGCGTACTTTCCCTGTACCAGACGGATTCTTCGGATTAGTCTTGTTATTATAAAAATACCTGTCCCTCCCAAAAAGAACTGATCAATTAACTTGATTATTTGATTGGGTGCTTAACGCTCGTCAAGTGTTAGGATTGATTTACTGTGTTGACTGATAGTGTGTGTGTGTGATAGGGGATTAGATTTTATTAAAAGTCTACCTATTCAGTCATCTACGTGTTTCAAAACTACCCCGCAGCAAGCATCTCATTACGAGTTCTTACGTAGTAAAAGAACTCGTTTTCTACACTTGATAGCAGAAGGAAATGGTTTCTAACGCGATGGTTGGAAATTCTCCCACTGCTTCATTTTTTGTGAGCGACCCTGAATTAAAAGTCTACAAACTTTTCTAATAGTTTCAAAATTATTATTGACCATGGGAATGGTTGTCTGATGTCCGTTGCTAGGGTCTATTTTTAGCTTTTGTTCCTGGACACCTAAACTAAGGTTAGGTCTTGCCAGTAACGTGATTAAATATCCTTTCTTTTACTTTGCAGTCAGTTACACACTATCGTCCTGGTTGCTATGGTTTGTATATAGCTTATATGACTAAACATCATTTATGTCTGCTGTATATCTATTTATAGGCTTCTAAACCAGTTCCACTGCATCTCAGTTATAAATAATACTATTTGTAAGACTTGTTGAACTTTCCAAAGTAAATGGCACTTCAACAATGTGCTTGGGTGTCATATACTACACTTGTATGGTCTTTGATTGTACATTGCTTACTTTTGAATGTTGAAATACTGTTGACTCTCAACAGCTACAACAGTTGAAATACATTTCTAATAGTTAAAGTTCTGCTTTGCTTGAACATTATACTGAAATTGAGCATCCTATATTTTATTTACTAGGATCACTTTCCTATCCAAAAAAAATCTTATTATTGTTATGCCTATATTGCTTCATCCAATAGAGCCTCTTGGGGGCCCCCCTGAGCTTTAGCGAAGGTGGGGTGGCTAGATTGGATGAAGCAATATAGGCATAACAATAATAAGATTTTTCGAATAGAAAAGTGATCCTAGTAAATCAAATATAGGATGCTTGGCATTGTATAATGCCATGTCAAACTTAACTTAAATCTATTAGAAATGTATTTCAACTGTTGTAGCTGTTGAGAGTCAACAGTATATGTCTTAGATATTAAGTGAAATTGACACACTTTATTTATTTTTTGGTGGCTGTGCTAAGCACCAACGCGTCGGTGCTTAGCACAGCCACCAAAAATTTAAAACTTCCAAATAACATTTAAAACACATTTTCTGATACTTTCTTTTTTGAGGTGGCTGTGCTAAGCACCGACGCATCGGTGCTTAGCACAGCCACCTTGATGCATCTGAATAAAATTTTTTCTGGGTTCTACAGAGTGTTAAATTATGTATATCACATTGTTGAAGATACATTGGGCTATATACATGTTTCTATACCAAATGTTCAAATATATACATGATAAAATTAGAATCGAAGGTTAGGTATAGCAAGGTTAGATACGGCAAATATCTATCAATAGCAAGTTTACTTGATTTTAGTTATAGAAATTATGCTGATAACTTACTAATGCAGATGGCCTCACAGAATGTGGCGCTCCACATACTCCAGCTCCAACTGTCCAGTATATATTATCAAGTCGCGGTCGTATGTGGTTGAAATTGATGCCTGGCATAACATAACTCATGTCACCTTCTGCTGGAACAGGTTGACATTTGAGAAATGGCCAAAGAATGCATCCGCGATCCCCAACAGCTCTAGGAGTCATTGGACAGACTGGATCAATGCGGCATCGATGCTCAAGTGCCATGGTATTCCCACCCATTTCAATATTATGAAGATCGCAAGTAGTGATGAATCCTCTATTGGCATATTTCCTTTGCATGTTGGTCGAGATTTCTTCAGCTTCATGCCTTCCAAGGTAGGGATTGTTGCGGTTTTGGTCAAAGGCCATCCATGGATTGTTCAGAGAGATGCGGAAATGAAGAAGAGCAGGGTAGGCAGAGAATAGACCTTTTGGAGTGATCGCATTCATCATCGCGGTGGTTGGCTCATAGAAAATTGATTCCAGTGGAGAGTGTCCATTCTTGATAATAAGGATTCGGATTGTGTGTTTGGCATCCTTGTGGGCAAAGACGATGCGGTCGCAGATAACAGGATTATAAGAATGGAATCTGGTGTCCGGAATATAGAGAGTGTAGCTGTTGAGGACTTTGGTTTGGAAGAGTCAAACAGCTTGGGCAGACATGACAATATCAAGATTGTTGGAGTTGAAGCGCTGGTCTTTTGGGAGGAGGGGCTGAAGGGCAAAGGATCCGGTGATGATGGCCTGACAATTTGCCAGAGTTGACATGAAAATATCCAGAGTGAATCCAAAATCCTCTAGCATAGATCCAATCAAGTTGCAGTTATACTGGTTTAAACAAAAAAGATGACTTTTGCTGGTTTCAGCAAAAGATTGGCGATCATATGCTGTGAGATTGTCGAGTATTTTATCCTGTATGCCAGATGGAAGAAAGGAGATTTTGCTGCGCTGAATTGCATATGTTACTTTGTTGACTGTTCATATAATCAGATACCAATAGACAGATAAACTGAAAAGAAGCTCACTGATATTGCTGCTTAGAATTCCAACGGATTTGGCAAGAATTAGAATAAAAGCCTGAACATCTGGTCCTAGAACTTCTTCTTCTGCCAAAGCAATCAAATCGACAAGATTCTTGCTGTTTCCCCATTTGTGCCAAAGAGTTTTTGATGCATGTTTGAGTTCGTTAGACAGATGAGGGATACTATGATTAACCTCGAAGATGTTAGGTTTTCTGGTGGCCCGGTCATCACCAACAGGAATTGGTATAGTTGCGCCCAAGTTAATGTCGAGACAAGCTGCCGCTTGGCGAACCACACAAATGGCATGACGACGAGACTCTTCATTCATCATGGATTGGTTGACAATTGATTGCACAGTGCCTTTCCACAAAAATTTTAAGGCTTCAAGATTGTAAGTTCCCAGTGGAAGGTTTTCAGAAATGAAGCGTTCTAGATGAAGATCTCCAGTATGCTCTTCTGCAGGATACTGAAGTTCTTCAGACACTATAGTTAATTTTAATCAGTAAGTTATAAAGTTAAATACAAGTTTGATTACTTACTATTCGCATCTTCTATTACAGTATTATTATTGGCTTCTGTATGAAAAGTATTGAGTCAATATTATTAACATAGTCATAAACTCTAGACATACCTATAATCGGAACACCAGAGTTGTTGGCCTCTGTATGAAAAGTATTGAGTCAATATTATTAACATAGTCATAAACTCTAGACATACCTATAATCGAAACACCAGAGTTGTTGGCCTCTGTATGAAAAGTATTGAATCAATATTATTAACATAGTCATAGACTCTAGACATACCTATAATTGGAACACCAGAGTTGTTTGCCATATCCACTTGATTGGTAGCTGTGGAGGCCTTGTGAATTCTAGCAGAGCGACGACGGTAAGGTGTTTCTATTATTTAAAAGATTAGCTTTATAACAACTTTGAATTCAAATATAACCCACCAGCATGAGTGGCTTGCTTTTTAGTTTGACTTTTGGCCATAGTGACGATAACAGGAAGAATAGAGAATATTTAGCTAGAGAGTACGAGTGGAGGAGAAAGGAAAGGAACTGAAGAAATTGGACGAAGTTGAACCAGTTTATATATTGTATCGGCTAGTCTTCCCTGAAGCAGTGACAGACTCTTTTGCGGCAAGCTCCAGAAGATCCGCAAGATCCGTAGCCTTTTCTGAATGCATAAGATCCGCAACTCTATTCAATACTGAAGATTTGTAAGCCCTATTAAATACCCAAGATCCGTAAGCTTACACATGATCCGTATGCACAAGATCCGTCTACACAAGACTCTTGTCTGGTTGCGTATGCATTAATTTACTGGTCTCAGTCAACTTTAATCAATCTAGTCACAAAATTGCTATAAGACTAACCAATGTATTCGACACTTTTGTGAAGCTTTGACTATTGTAAACATATAATGCCATTACTTTTGTGGGGCAAAAAAAAACCTAATCTTTTAGTTTCATGCGGCTCAGTCGATCTCGTGCTTCTACAACTTCATCTGTGGCATATCCAACTTTCCTCTTTAATGAAACCTGCCTTACAGTCTGGTTTTTAGTGCAATTGCGTGCTATAGCAGCTTCCTGAGAGTTGAGTTATGTCAGTTAGAGTCTAGTTATGAGCTTAATAAGTTAATATGTCAATACGCACTCTTAAGGATGAGGTGTCCAGAATAGTAATTGCCCGAAGAACAGTCAACATTCTATATTTTGCATTCTTCATTTGAATACAAATAAAAAAAAGTTGCGCTTCAACGATATCTCCACAGCGGAACTTTATAGGATTGATTTGTTGGTACCTGCTTAATAATGATCAGAGATTTAAAACAGTCTAATCAGAATTGAAGCTTACCTAATTTCTTGTTCATGATCATGAAGGAGTTCATAGTACTCAACTTCATTTTCTGTAGTATGAACAAATTGATCATCAGCACCCATAGCAGCGGCAAGGATTCCATGTGGATCGACTTCATTGGAAAAAGGTATGATTTCATCCATGATTGCTTGTTTGCGAAGTGTAAAAAAGCGATTGTTCATATCGATAGCTGGATGGCCTTCAAACATTGCAGGATTCCAGTCCTCAAGAGCACCTTGTGGAAAGGTACGTGAGAATATCTGGTGGATATCTTGAGCGTTTTGTATAGCCTGATTAAAGAGTGCACTGCCTAGTCCACTGAGGGTAGCTGATTGCCGCATGAAATGACGTTGTTTTGGTTCACTGTGTATCACATTTAGTCTTCTCTATCTCATTAATGTTTCAATAATTGTTACGAGTTCTTACGTTAGTAAAAGAACTCGTTCTTATTCTGACTTCCCCTCATTTTTCTTGCAGTGCGACCTCATTTTTCATTGATTTTCTCTCACGGCTTCATTTTTTTTGTAGTGGTCGTTCCTAGCGACTACAAATTTCTGTAGTCTTTTAACTCAAAAAATGAAACTGTGGGAACAGATTTGATGGCATCTTTTATATGTGCCTTCTTTTTGATCAATCAATTTCCTTAGCAACCTCAGTGATCGGCTTCATCGGGTCAATGTCCGAATCAACTCCGAATCAAATTAATCTAAATTTGGAATTAGTTTCCTTACAGACTGTGCCTGCTGATCGAAATCTATTCCTGTCCTTCACACAATCATATATGACCTGCCATTCTTCACCCTGCTTTCGTTCATAGAACAATTTTACTGAAATGACAAGTTATGCAGCTCTGTTAGACCCTCCTCGGTTAAATCTGTGTATCAAGCCAGGTATTTCATGAAGTGTCAGACCACAGTGTGGCATTTTGGTGTTGTTAAGGTGGATGAACGATACGATCAACTTTGTCATTCATAATTAATTACCATATTACCTTTACTTACCACCTGACTGAAATAAGCCATGCACTTTGAATTTAATCAGTGTACATTATGAGTCCTTTGATTTATCAAAGACTCATTCTTTATAAACCCAGAACTTAGTTGAAATTTTGATTGATTAATTCATTGATTGATCATTCAACACCGCGGAAAAAAATTTCCCAAAAAGGAAATTTTTGATTAAATAATAGATTTAGGTCCCTTGACTATCAATCTGAAAAAATCATGTGACTTGCTATTTTCAATCCTGAGATATTGATCTTTTAAGTCCAAAAATCACAAAAGTGCTTGCTTTTTTCGAGTTTTTCACATTTTTCTCAATAAGAAAGACAGCTAATCACATGATTTAAAAAGATTCAGGGTCCTCAAATCATTTCCCCCAACTTTGTTTTTTTTTCCCAAAATGGTAATTGCCAAATTGGGTAGCTTTCTCCCACCATATATAATAAGTTGAACTTTGAAACTTCCTTGTTTCTTTTCTCCATCACTAATGCAGCTATTGACTTGGTTTTTTCTGCTATGATCTCTGGCTATTCTTTACTATCATTTAGGATACTCTTCTGGCCACCAAAGTGTCTGATTGTGCCATTAACTTTTGATCTTTTGAAATTAAAAAGGACTCATACATGCCATGCGAAGCAATGGCCCACACCCACAAGTACAGTTACCTGCCATGTCATTCACACCTCTATGGACGCGCAGCGTCCATTTTGTTAATTAATTGCTGGTCAATTTACTGGCATAAATTCAATGTACACAGCTTATTCCAGTCAGGTGGTAAATAAAAGTAAATAAGGTAACTAAATATGAATGACAAAGTTGATCGTATCGTTCATCCACCTCAACAACGTCAATATGCCACACTCTGCTCTGACAATTCATGAAATACCTGGCTTGATCACCGACTTTATCACGGGTGGGTCATCGGACCTGCTAAACTTAGCACTTTCTGGAAAATTGTTCTATGAACATGCCGTTAAGTCTTTATGGTCGCGTCAGAAACACTTGACGCCTCTCTTCAAGCTTTTGCCTAGCAAATATTGGATCAACGCAAGTCATCAATCAAAAGATTGGTGCTTTTTCTGTCACTGTACCTACAATCCATTGGTGCGCTCAATATTATCCGTATTTAACTAAATGTTCTTGCCTGATCCATATTTTGACTAGATTGTATTCCACTTCTCCAATCAACAGTCGCTTCCATCTGACTGGAAACGTGTTCAGTTTCACATCAAGTTTATGACTAGTCTTCACTTTGATTCTGACTGCAAGTCCCTTGTTCAAGACGGGCCAGAGTTTGTTAAAGCCATTAACTTTGCCATCGCAAATGGCATTCTGCCGCCTTTGCTATTTCCAAGCTTGATAACCATATATCTCAATATCACCTCTTCTCAATCTCCTATCGACTCAATCTTGCCATATCTTCAATTGTCCAACCTTCAGTCAATCACATCTTCCTCCAATCTTTTGGTTTATTCTGCTTCAACTATCCAATTTCTCAACCGCATATCTTCCACAATCTCATCCTTCCATATACTCACACTATCACTTTGTGAAGGCGATCAACTAGTCTGGCGCTCTTTCTCTCAATGGGCTTTGTTAAAAGACCTCACAATTTACATCAATACGATTGAAAATATTGAGTTCTATCAAGCTTTGTCAAACCTTCCTTCTCTTACCAATTTATCCACTATATTCAGGCCATTAGGTCCTCAGTCTACACAGTCGGGACTTGATTTTCTTCTTCCCAACAGTCTTTTATTCAACCATCTTTTAACATTGAAAGTAGACGTTTTGTATTTTGATACTGCTCGTGATTTTCTCTCCTCATTTCAACGCCAACCACTTCTCTACCAAGTTTTAGTAACTTTCGAGGAGGAAATACCGACAGAAGATTGTCTTGTTTGTTTACATTGCATATTTGACGATATACTCGTTTTATAGCTCATTGGATTGTGCATATAAAAATCATTTACTGAATTCATTGACTAACTTATGATTCATCAAATCAATTTGCCAAACAATAACACCAACGCCTTTGAATTAATGAAAGTATTGCAGATTTAATCAATATGAAGACGACGGATCTTTTCACTTGTTTCCTCCACCTCATCTTTTGAGTATCCAACTTTGCGCTTTAATGTCCCGACAACAGTTGTTGTGATAGTTTCATTTTTATATCGATTACGTGCAATAGCCGCATTCTAGTCATATGATATTAGCAATTTGTTTTCTCATAAATGAGTGATATCTTACACGAAGAGGCGACATATCCAGCACAGTAAGTGCACGTAAAACAGTGAGCATCTTGTAGCGTCGATCACGCATTGGTACGCTGATAAAAGAAACCTGTGCTTCAACAATATCTCCTATTCGGAATCGAAGTGGATTGATTTCGTTATAGCTTCAAGCAAATTAAAAAATATTAGTGAAATGTTGTACTGTGTGATCAACATTTTACGTACCTTATGCCTTCATTTCCAATCTGTATCATCTCATAGTACTCCACACGATTGTCAACCGTATGAACAAAGTGCTCTCCACCTGCAGCATCAAGAATTCCATCGGGGTCTACCATATTGGAGAAAGGTATAATTTGATCAGCACTTGTGTCAGTTCGTCGAGTAAAATAACGATTGGACGCATCAACAGCAGTATAGTTGTCAAAGAGAGATGGCGACCAGTCTTCCAGTGAGCCTTGTGGCAAGTCTCTCTGGAACATCTCATTAATATCGTCAATTGATTGAACTGCAGTTTCTGAAGCCTGAGTGCCAAGACCAGTAATTGTGACATTCTGCCGAAAGAAAACACGCTGTCGAGGCTCGCTATTATAGTCTGTCAGACAGCAGTAGAATTTCTTTAGTTTATTAATACATACATTTGGAAAGGCGATCGAATAGGAGGAAGGGTTTTGGATGTTAAAACACCTTGAAACCGAAGCACCGCCTCCTCCAACTCATCTCCAACACGTTCAGTAAGTCTCCAACTTGGTGTAGTGGGCCATTGCTTCGCATGGCATGTATTCGTCCTTTTTTCTGCTTAATGTATATATTTAATTATTTAGATATATAAAGTATTATTATCCCAACCACCCACCCATTATATTAATATAATTAATTATCTATGCATAAACAGCAAGTACAAGATTCTTTTCTTGATAAGTTTTTAGAGTTTTACTATCCATTGAAAACAAATATCCATCTTCTATTGATTTTTTTCCTGTTTCAATTCCATCATGATACCAAATCTTTCCTTCTGAGGAAATAATTCTAGATGAAAAATGATTTTCTCCATAATAAACAATTCCTCTAAGTGATAAAATATTCATCTGATTATCACCTTTTATCTTAATTTTATGACTTGTTTCAATATTACTAAATGGATACTCTAATATTACTAATTTTGGACTTTCTTTATACTGAAGTTCATGGCTAAGCTTATGAAAACAGTTATTGCATTTTTCAGAAGTTGATTCTTTTAGTTTTTTACCCCATTTTTCAGTTGAAGACACTTTGTGCTTTTCTATATCAAAAACATATTCAAGATGATCAGAATATTCTATTCCAGTATAGTCACAATGATTGCAGAAAATTTGAGAAATTGCATTTTCATTATTGGATTTTAATAATTCAAATGCAAGTTCAGCCACACTGGCATTATTTTTGCCCATTGGAAATTTATCAGAGCTAATACTATTTAAATCTTGTCTTAAATCATTTCTAATATTTTCCAAAGACTTGCTGCCCTCATAAACTTGTTTAAAACCACTAGCTAAATTTCTCATATAAATTTCATTAATTGACTCAAAGTTTTCTGTCCATTCATCTGGATTTTCTTTCCAAATATCATATAAAATCACAAGTAAGCTATCATATGAGCAACTATAATTTTTACTATCCCATTTCAATCCAATAGGCCCACTAATATTTGAAGTAATAGTATCATTCTTGATTCTTTTATTATTTTCCAAGTTAGTATCATTATGTTTTCTTTTTAAAGCTTGACTACCTTTAGCAGGAATAAATGTAGTAATAAGAGCTGTCTTAGCTGTATTTTTTTTCTTTTTAGATTCAATAATCTGCCAAGGACTGTCTGTAACTATAGGTAATAAATTCATTGGATCTCTAGCTGTCCATTTAAGAGCTGAATCAACTTTTTCAGGTACATAATCTTCACCTTTCCACTGTTGATATTGTCTTATTAATGTATTTCTAGTATACCCTTGAATATTGGTAGGCAAAGAGTCTTCATATCTAAGTCTTGTAATATCATCAAGAATTTCATGTTCTCTGAATTCCTGTCTAAGATAACCTGAACATCCTTTAGTAATAATACTTGGTTCAAAGCCTTGCATAATTATTGTTCCTGCAGCACTTGCACTTCTAGATAAACAAGTATAATATGACATATGTGAATAGCAGCTACTTAAATGCACCACATTATAAGGTCTAGTTTTTCCTTGACTTGCATAATCAGTCATTGCAAAATTAGGCAAAACCCAGACTTGTTGACGTTCAACACTTTCTTTTAAATCACTTGGAAAAATACAGGTAATTGTTTTGGTATTTTTCATCAAAGGTACAACATTTTGGGGCAATCCAGGAATTTGAATTGTTTTTGCAGGTTTTATAAGTTTAACAAATAATGTATCAAGAACTCTTTTTCTATGTGGACCAGTTTCAGCTTGCCAGCCAACTACAATTCCTTCTTGGCCTTTAGTTATACATAATTCAGTTGCATCATTATTTCTAATCATAACTGGCATTCCAAGACATAAAGATAATTTTCCAGCAAAGTTTTCAGTAGCACCATGTCTAAGTTTCCATATTTCATGCTGATCATCAAATTCAATTTCATTAGACTTGTGTTTTAATTTAGCTGCAGATTTAGATTTTCCCCACTTAGACTTTGAAGCTGGATCTTTTTCTTTTCCCCATCTATCAATAGAATAAAAATGTGTTAATTTCTGACCAGTTTCATCTGCAAATCTTTGGCAACCAAGATTATTTATTTCATCTTTTTGTGTATGTCTGCCACAAATTATAGCTATATTTCTAAATTCTTTAGCTGATACTTTAGGCTGACCAGGTCTTTTTCCAGCTTGAAGTGATCTTAAAAATATAATATCTTCAGGTGTACATTTTCCATATCTCATATTAATAAGTGCAGTTCTTAAAGCAGCATCTTCAGATGTTTGTTCTTTTTGTCTCATATTTTGCCTTAAAATTACAACTGTAGTAACTTGATGCCATAAAGCCTTTCCAATTGCTGCTTCTTGTCCACTTAAGCTAAGTCCTGAATGTAATTGGGTTCCTACAGCTTGGCTAAATAATGAAGAGCCACCAACTGGAGGTAATTGAGCAAAATCACCTGCAAAAATTATATTTATGCCACCAAATGGAAGATCAAATGCATTTAAAGCTTTGGACAGTTGAGCTGAAATTTTATATATATCATTACAGGACATCATTGATACTTCATCAATAAATATATAATGAACTCCTTCAAGTTTAGTTTTAACTTGGGCAATTTTTTTAGCTGTGTTTTCACCAGGATTTATACCAAGAAATGAATGATAAGTTGAACCTTTAAGTAAAGCAGCTGAAGACCCAGTTGGGCCAAGAACAATTATTTTATGTGATTCATTTTTAACTTCAAAAAATTCTGTTAATGCTTTAATAACTTGAGATTTACCAGTTCCACCCATACCACCAAGATACATTCTAAGTTGTTCAGATTTAGACTCAACTGAATGATTAGCTACAATTCTAAAGGCTCTTTCTTGTTCAGTATTTAAAGTAAATTTCTCAATAATAGTAGCTATTAATTTTCTGTCAGATTTTAATTTAGCTTTAAAGTTTCTCTTCAAGTAAGATCTATCAATAAGTTGGACATTATTTTCATTGGGATCATTTATATTTTTTCCTGACTTGGCTGGAATATTTTTGCTTCTTTCAGTTAAGATTTTTTGTCTTTCATTTTCAACACTGACTTTCCAGCTTGAGCCTTTCTGTAATATTTTTGGAGTAATTGAAATTTTAGAAACTTTTTCAAGTCCATTAGGTGAATCATCAAGCCATCCAGCTTCAGTTATACCAATTCTTGTCTCTTCCATTTCTTGATATCTAAGTTTGCCTAATCTTCCAAGTGTATTATATTTACTTGCATGAAAATCTTTATCATCATCAGGTTCATCATCACCAAAGTCATCACCTTGAAACTTATCATCATCATCAAGTTCATTAAGAATTTCAGAATTCATCCATTGAGGAAACAAGCCACTGTTTGTATTTCCTTTTTTAAGTTGAGCAGAATAATCATCCCTGGCATCATTACATTCATATCTGACATTAAAATGTTTCATATACTGTTTCTGCTGTTCACTGAATTCAAATAAATTAAAAGTTTCATCCCAGCTGTAATCTGTATTTTTTAAATCCTTTCCAGATCTCCAAGGTTTGAATAAAGTAAGCATAGTTGCACAGTAATATTCTCTATCACCTCGATCACATCTTGGAAGTGAACCTCCTACAAAATTTGGTATAGTATTTTTTTTTCTTTCATCAAAATGAGCCTTATGAGTTTTATAAAGAGGATGTTCTTTTAAAAATGAATGAAGCTTTGAATCTGGCTTGTTTAGATCTGATATTTCTGAGTCAGATTCATTGTCTTCATCTGAGCATTCTTTATCAAAACTGGATTCTTCTTCATCAGAATACTCAGAATAAATATTAAGTTCATCAGCAGTATCTTCTTCCTCAATAATAACTTTAGACTTGTCAGATTGAGTTGGTTTTACAATTTGATCCAAAGACTCTTGATTAAATAAATCTAATTCATCTTCAGATTCAGCTTTATCTTGCTTTTTAAAACTTGGAACTTTAATTCTAGTAGCCATTTGAACCCATTCATATAATGTTTTGTCTTCAAAAATTTTAGGTCTATACATATAATCATGTACTGCTGAAAAACCTATATAATGGCCATCTTTATCTTTTTGAATTACCAGTTTCTCAGGAATAATTTCTTCTAAGTCTTTTTCAGGTTTCCAAGACATAAGAACTTCTCTTACATAATTTTTCCAATAGACAGGAATAAATTTATGACTTGTATAATGATCAGGATTTCCTAATAAATACAAAGCAGCCATTGGACCTCCAATTTCCATCTTAGCAGTTAAAGAATTTACAGTCTGTGTAATTAATCTTCTTGCTTTTTCTTTTCTTTCTAAAGATCCACCGAGCATCTCAGTATTTCTGTTAAAAACACTTCTAATAGTATCAAATATACTATAAGTTTTAAGTCCAGGCTTAGTTACATAGTCTGAAATATAAGCTACAATGGCTTTAATTGCTGTACCAGATAACAAACTAGTTACATCTGAATTACATCTTAAAAGATAAGTTACTGATGGAGTAAAAGTATTAATCCAAGGTTCACCTTTTTTAACATTTAAAGCACCAGTTTTAGGATCAACTTGTGTTTGTTCAAAAAGATCTCTAGGAAATCTGGCTTTGCAATTTCCATGTTTATTAATACAGCCAGGTCTATCTTTTTTTGGAGTTTTTTCATCAGACTTGAAACCTCTACAAGTGTGAACATTAGACTTAAATATCAAATCATCTGTAGTATTTCTGAACTTTTGCCACCAAGTTTCAAGATTTTTACACTCAGTACAGTCTTTATTTTCACAGTTTTTATTTATACACACTGAAGGTGGTGGATCAGGTAAAGTCTGAGTTGGATCTTGATAATTTTTATTCTGAGTTTTTTCAATATTGATTTTTTGACCAACTTCCTCCTGAGTTCCAGTCATAAATTCACCTATATGAACACTTTCTAAATATTCAACCATTTGCTTTTGAAATTCTGAGGTTGGATCCATGATTTTATCTCTAATTTCCTGAGGAGATAAAGCACCTTTCAACCAAAGTAACATATGCATATGTAAAGTCAATCTTCCTTGTTGCTCAACAGTTCCATAGTATGCATTTGTGTTTCCATAAAGACCAGCATGATTTTCTCCAACTCCAAGAACATGTTTAATAAACATTTCACACATAAAATGAAAAAATCTAGCACCAGCTACAGGATTATGAGCTATTAATCTAAAGCGCTCATTTTCATTTTTTAATAATGGGCTAAATTTTTCCTTAGTATCTGCAAAATATAGACTTATTGGATGTTTATTGTCAGCTGGAGAAAATGTAATGAACCATGAAGGTGCACCTAAATATGAAATCAAAGACCAAATTTCATTGCGCATATATTTTTTGGTTGTAGTTGAGCCTTTAACTGATCCACCAACATGATCCAAGTCTTTAATTAACTGAAAGCAAAGTTTTTCCTCATCAGTTTCAGGTTTTACTCTTTCACCTTCTTCCATTCTTTTGATCAAATTAGTAAGAACTCCAACATCAACTTCCATTAATCTTTTAGAAATATTATCAAACTTAGGCTTATTTGCTAGTAAATATCCAGCTGTTGTACTCTCTTTTATTTGTTCATGATTAAAAGCAATAAGTGGAAAATGTGGATCAGTCTGAAATCTTTTATCATAATACATTAGCAAATGTCTTTTATGAGCCAAGTCAGATATATGATTTTTCTGAAGTTTGTTACCAATTCCACCAAGTCCATAAGGGAATAACCAAGGCATCATCTGAGGGAAAAGTTGAGGATTATTATAAATTGATTGTGGATTTTTTTCATGTCCAACTGCAAGAATTTTTTTATTATCAGTTAAATGTTTAAGTGCAATAGCTTTTAAAGCTTTAAGACTTTTTGTTGAATATTCTTCTCCAGTCAAGCCATGTACTACAAAAGGACAAGGACCATTTTCAGTACCAATTTCATCTTCCATATCATTTACAGCAGTAGATTCTGGATCTTTATTGGAAATTGATTCTTTATAGTCAATTACAACTGGTGGAACATCTTCTGGATAGGCTTTTAGATTTTCATATGAAATTTCCAAGTCAAAATAATCTTGATGATTTAATTTCAACCATTCAAGTGCAGCTGCAACCTTTGTATGACGAACTAAAAGTGGAATTCTTTCAAAATCAGATTTAGTAGGCTTACATGGGCCAGTATAAATAAATGCTAACACATCATCCATTTCTTCTATTGGTGGTGGAAGAATATTATAGATCTTAGGTGTTGGATTTGCAAATGAAATGGCATTAGCTCTCATTTTATGCATTCCAGATGAAACTCTAACCAAACATCTATTATGCCGAACACGAGCAATAAGTAATTGTTCAGCATATGATAAATTTTGAAGTTCAGGTGGTATCTTTCCTAACCATTTTCCATTTGCTAATGCAAATACAGGTATTTTTCCTTTTGAAACAGATTTATAGCAAGACTTACAAATACTATCCAAATTATATTCAAGTACAGGACCATTAATTTCCTCAAAAGAGTCATCTGATAAATGTCTTTCAACTTGAGTTACACCTGGTTGATGCAAAAAATCAAGGTTTAAATTTAGATCAGATAATTTTAATAGATCTATAAGAAATGTTAGTTTTCCACAGACTGAACATCCAGCTTCTTCAAATTTATTAGGTTTAGTATCATTGCAAAATTTGGATATAATTAAATGTTGAAGTTGATCAGACAATGAGGAAGGTGGGAATTTGGTTGCTAATTTTAGTTGGTTTTTTTTTACTGCTGCTAAATGATCTGACTTATATTTTTCAGTATTTAATGTTTGATAATTTTTTACTGCTTTCAAATTTTCAGATTTAAATTTTTCAAGATTAGACAATTGATATGTTTTTACTGCTTTTAAATTATCAGATTTATATTTCTCAGGATTTGACATCTGATTTTTTTTGACTGCTTGCAAATGATCAGATTTATATTTTTCAGCATTTGAAATTTGATATGTTTTGACTGCTTTTAAGTTATCAGCTTTTTTCTTCTTTAGTTTTTGTGTCTGATCAATACTTTTAAAAATACATACATATAAAGGACAAGAATAACATATATGTGATCCAATCATAGTTTGAAGTTCATGATTTTTGATTTTTGAAGATACTTTTAATTTATGTGCAATGGCAATAGTTTTTAGATGAGAAATATTTAATTGAGATAGAATATTACTTAAAGGTATTGCAGAAATGGCAATCAGATCTGAAGATTGTTCTAAAACAGATAATTTTTCTGACTCAAGTATATATGACTGAAGTAAGTATTTTTCATTAGGTTTAACTTGAGAAGAATAGGATGCAAGGTCATTGTAAGTAAATTCATATGATGGTCCACCACCTACAATTCTGATTTTAGATGTTTCACATTCATTTATATCTGAAAAGCAGATTATAATTTCAAATATCATATTACAAATTTCTATTTTTATGGGTTTGATAATCTTATAAACTATTTTGAAAACTGGCTTCAAAAGAAACTGATGAATCAGACTAAATGCAAATAAATGTGGAATAATCACAGCTTTAAGAATTGAAAATGGATAGACAATGATAGTATGACCCTTAAGTTTGTTCATTTTAGCTTTAAAATCATGTTGATAATAACAGTTTCTTTGAAATTTTAAATTTAGTATTTGACATTGGATGTAAGGCAAATCTTTTTTTAAAATTATATCTGACATATTCAAAATAGAAAGCATAAATCTAATGTAGAATTCAAGAATAAAAGATGTCTGAAGTTGAAGTAGTTTTTTTTTCAAGTATATCTCAAATTTTTTCCAATTAAAAATATGTTGATTTTGAGATTGTGTATAAGTTATCTCACAATCAATACCAAATTTGATACCACATGAAATACCATGCCAATGCCAATGTGAATTATGTATCAGACTTTTATGAAGTGCTAATGTCAATGAAGATAATAAATTTATATCACCATTAAATGATAATGCCAAATTAGTGCCAGGTGTCAATGCCAAATCAGTGTCAAATATGAATGCCAGATTAGTGTCAGATGCTAATGCCACAGAAGAGACTTTCTCTTGAACTAAAAAAATTAATTGAATATTAGAATTTATTAAATTTAAAATTAAGACTTCAACTTGCCTGTTTCTATCCCAGAATTACTTGGAGGTTTAAGAATGAAATAGTTTAGATGAAAAGGATCATCTAATAGCAATCCAGAGTGACCAGAAGAAAATAGAGGTTTATATGTTATAACTTCAATATATGAAGGTTCATAGAACACTCTGAATTCCTGAGAGCCAGAAGGATAGCCAAAATAAGAGTAGAGTGTGGCCAGAGGCCACAGCAAAAAGAGCAAAGTTAGAGGATGCATGATGATGGTAAAGAAGAAAGAAACATCTTAGCTTGAATGTGTTTATATAGACAGAAACTTTAGGGCAGGCTGTCTATCAGTGGCAGTGCATTCCATGGAATGATTATATAATGTGGCTAAATATGGCTTTGACCCAAAATGATTGTATCTGGCACAGCCACAAGCACTTGTTAGCCTGTGTAAATCACAATTATTTTCAGTGTATCTTAGTTATTACTGGGTCAATTCTCACAAAAATAATATCTTAAAAATTGTAAAATTTAGAGCTTCACAATAAGAATAAACTCTTAACACAGCCACAATAAACAGATTTATTATATCCAAATTCTAATCACATGAGTATTTATTAGCTCATAATGCTTTAACATTGTTGCAGTCAGAGTAAGAATCTAACAACTTGTTTTTTAAGGTGGCTGTGCATATATTATTGCTGCAAAGGCCTGAATCTTACAATTATTTTGAGATTATCTTGGTGAGAATTGACCTAGTAATGACTGAGATATACTAATAATAATTTCAGTGTATCTTAGGGATTAATGTTTCTGTTCTCATAAGTTTGATATTTTGAAGAAAATATGTAAAATTTGAGGCCTTAAAAGACCTAAATTTTAGAATTTTTTGATATTACTTCCATAAGAATTGACTGAGAAATGGTTGAGATACAGTGGAAACAAAGTTTTTGTGTGGCTGTGCAAAATACCATGTGGCTGTGCATATTACCATTGCAAAGACCTGAATTTTACAAATTTTTTGATATTATTTTTGTGAAATTTGACCTAGTAGTGACGTTCCAAATGTAAATTTCAGTTTTTTGTGTTTTTTCTGGGTGGCGGCCCGGAGCACAGTCGCGACTGTGCTCCGGGCCATCCGGGCCGCCACAGTAAAAGATCATTAAATATTGTTTTCAGTGTATTTCAGTGATTACTGGGTCAAATTTCACAAAAATAATATCAAAAAATTTGTAAAATTCAGGTCTTTGCAATGGTAATATGCACAGCCACATGGTATTTTGCACAGCCACACAAAAACTTTGTTTCCACTGTATCTCAACCATTACTGAGTCAATTCTTATGGAAGTGACATCAAAAAAATTGTAAAAATTGGATTTTTCAAAGTCTTAAATTTTGTACAATTTTTCATTTTAAAAGTATGAAAATTGACATTTTATTGCCCAAAGTACACTCCAATTGATTATTACTTGCTCTAGCATTGTCACAGTTATAATAAAAATATAATAATCATGCTCCATTGTGGCTGTGCATTTTACCATTGCAAAGACCCAAATTTTACAATTTTTTTGATACTACTTCCATGAGAATTGACCCAGTAATAGTTGAGATACAATGAAAATAAATTTTTGGTGTGGCTGCGCAAAAAGCTATGTGGCTGTGCATATTACCATTGCAAAGCCCTGATTTTTACGATTTTTTTGATATAATTTTTGTCAAATTTGACATAGTAATGACGTTCCAAATGTATATTTCAGTTTTTTTTTTTTTTCCGGGTGGCGGCCCGGAGCACAGTCGCGACTGTGCTCCGGTTCCTCCGGGCCGCCACACAGAAATATTGTTTTCAGTGTATTTCAATGATTACTGGCTCAAATTTGACAAAAATAATATCAAAAAAATTGTAAAAATCAGGGCTTTGCAATGGTAATATGCACAGCCACATAGCTTTTTGCGCAGCCACACCAAAAATTTATTTTCATTGTATCTCAACTATTACTGGGTCAATTCTCATGGAAGTAGTATCAAAAAAATTGTAAAATTTGGGTCTTTGCAATGGTAAAATGCACAGCCACAATGGAGCATGATTATTATATTTTTATTATAACTGTGACAATGCTAGAGCAAGTAATAATCAATTGGAGTGTACTTTGGGCAATAAAATGTCAATTTTCATACTTTCAAGATCAAAAAATTTAGGAAGTTTAAGACTTTAAAAAACTCTAATTTAAACAATTTTTTTTGATATTATTCTTCTGAGAATTGACACAGTAATGGTTGAGACACAGTGGAAACAAAGTGAGGGTGCAGCTGTGCAAAATACTATGTGGCTGTGCTTATTACCATCAGAAAGCGCTGATTTTTACAATTTTTGAGATATTATTTTCATGTCATTTGACCCAGTAACAACTGATATATATTGAAAACAATATTTTCTTTGGCTGTGCAAGAGCACAGTCCGCACTGGACTGTGCTCTTGCACAGCCACCCCAAAAAAATAAAAATCAAATTTTAATTCAAAACATTATTACAGGGTCAAATTTCATGAACAGCCACATGTTATTTGGTCCAGTTACACTAACTTCTTTTTAATTACTGTATTTTGATAATTACTATGTCAATTCCCATAAAAGTAGTTCCAAAAAAAATGTGAAATGTAGGACCTTTAAAGTCTTAAAGATTTTCAAAAATTTTAATGTCAAAATCATGAAAATTAATACATTAATGCTCAAAGTACACTTAACATGAATTTTTTAAAATATATATATATATATTTCAAATCTAGATACCATCTTTATAAATTGATGGAATGCAATCAATTATGGTTCAAGAGTGGTAAAACCTGTTTTACTTTTAAATAATGCCTATTGATCTTTTTGGAAATTTTTTCCCGCGGTGTTGATGGATGAATCAATGAATGAATCAAAATTTTGACTAAGTTCTGGGATTATAAAGAATGAGTCTTTGATAAATCAAAGGACTCATAACATTTGGCTATCGGGTCATGTGAAATCTGGCAGTATTGTTTGATACCCTCCACCTATATCCCACAGTTAGATGTTGCGTTTGTAAAATTGCCTGAGGAACATACTGTTTTAAATGCTTGCAATTGCATTCTACGTGGGAGACGCTCATTGGCAATACGCTCAAGCAATGTTTCTTTATTGGGAGTGAATCAGTAAAGGGAATGGCTGAATAAAAAATAGTGCAGACGTACTCGTTGCTTCAATATCATAGAACTGGTCCATTTTGCGGTTTTTGGACTTTGTGGAACGACAAGCTACTTTAGGTGAGTATAAGTACGGTGTTGATATAGTTGGTTCCTTACCAAACAAGCATCCTGATCAGGGCTAACAGGGCTTGGATTCTGCTGGCGTTAAGGGTTGTGCTCAAAGTTGAATTGTAAGATTGTAGTCAACTGTTTTTGGCTAGCATCTAAGAGCGATCAGTCTTCTTTTGACACCATCAATCCAAGACCCTGCACTTATCATTGCCCCAAGTATCTTATATTCTGGGCAACGTTCACCGTCTTTGTCCAATGGATTCCCAATTCCCCACCATGTTCGATTCTGGCAAAACCAACGACTATCCACTACGTGAGCACAATATTATTGGACTGAGATTCATACTTACAATAGTCATAAGCAGTTCCCCATCCCTCAACCCTCCAACGATCCTATTCACCTCTGCCAAGTGTCTTAACACCTCAAAGTAAGAGTCGCCAGGTTGTCTAACCAGTTACATATATACTTATTATCGTTATTAGTGTTTAATCCCAGGGTTGAGATACAGTTCGATCAGTTTGAGGAGCGTCACCAGATGCTTTTATTAAATTTGCAACATCTGGGGGCCTTTTATGGTATCCCAATCACCGAGTGTGCGTATGCTGGTTGACTGTTTATTTTATACGATGTGTTGATCTTTAAATTTAGTTCATCCTAAAACGGATATCTTTGATCGCTTTGCCCCAGAGATCATTGACCACTTTATCGATTTTCTTCCACTTCACTCTCGCAATCGGCTTGCGTTGACCTCTCATCGTTCTCGCCTTCGTCTTCTTCAATACACCAATACCAAAATCAACTGCATTTTACAGCCATTTGGCTTCAGCTTCAAGGACGTACACAAGATCCTCAAGACACACAATGCAATTCTTGTTGGTTCTGCCGCTCTTCTGCTTGTTCTACCCTGGGCAGAAAGGTTCAAGATTGACAATCTTGATTTTGTTGTGCCTGCAGACCAATACAACAAAATGACAAGCGCACTCTTCGATGGGACATCTTATCATGCTTTCCACCTCCGAACACCATTCACCTTAAACGCCGCTCTTGAAACATCCAACACTTATCGTAATGGTGACCTGCTTGTCAACTTGCTGGTTGCTCGTAATCACTCTCCACCTATTGAATCCCTCTTTTATTCGACTACTACGCTCACCATGAACGCGATCACCGACACTGGCATTTATTCTGCCTACTCTCGATTAACCAGCCTTCACTATGGCTTAACCAATCCAGCAGCTGCTTTTACTAAAAACCAGCGACGTCAAGGTTTCAACATCGCTCAATCTACTTATCAACTCCAAAGAATACGTGGCAAATACGAATCACGAGGATTTGAATTTGTTGATGTTGCTATTCTCGAAGGCAACAGTCATGTTTGTGACCGTACCCCTACTTGTCCAACAACCTTGCGCTCAACCAACGATGCCTATAGCGTATTTATGCGGGTTGTGCCAGTTGGTGTGGTGAACTCTATAGGGCCGCGTGTGTTTCAAAGGCACCGCATTACTTTCAGTGGTCGCCCTTTGCCTGCGACCATTTTTTGGGTCTTAGGTGCGCCTCCATGCCTAGATCCATCTGCATTTCGCCAGTGTCCCACTGTATACTGTTGCTACTTTGTTAGTATTGGCTGTGAAGTTTACGCTGGAAATTTGCTATTCTCTGATTAAAAATTTGTTTTTTTCTTTTCGTTATTACCCATTACCCAAATATAACTTTTTAGCCTGATAAAATCCAGTCAACGTTCATCTTTTATTTTGGTAGATGTGCCCTTGTTATTTCGTGTCTTGTGTTTTCTATTCCATTTGAATGATGATAGTTGTCAATGAGATCCCATTTACTCTTCGGATCATAACCCTGCCTCTCAATTCTGCTTCTAGGCAGCAAACAATCATTTTGAATTCAGTCCCAATATTTGCCTTGTGATTTCCTCCTGACCCTGCTTGAAATACAATTCCCTATCGTCCAATATTTTGTGTTTATCAGTGTCGGCCGACAAATTATGGTGTCCAGATGTTTCTTTCCCTGGATATTTATCGACCCAACCGTTTACATCCCTTGTCCTGCATGATCAACGGTATTTTTTAAATCACAACTCAAGATTGGTCCCTTGATTTCCATTCAATCGCTTGTCATGACCCTGGTTCAGATACATGGCCGCCGCCGCAGTCAAAAAAAAATTGCAATATCGGCAAGCAGAATTTTCTGATCGAACTTCCACTAAAGTGCCTGTTTCATGGGTAATATGACAGCCTTTTTTGGTCTATTGTTTGTTAGAGCTGATATAAATACAGCCTCTACAGCTCCAATACAACACCAAAAGTTTACCCCTACTCTTGAGTACGATGCCTCGTGCTCCGAGAAAGAAGAAAGCTCCCAAAACTCCATCGATTGTTTCTGATAGTTGTGACGACGGTGAAGAAGACTATGTTGAGAGGTGAATTGAATTCTTTCTATTGGTTTGCTTGATATTAATAAATAATCTTTAGTCAGGACTCTGACTTTGCCGATGATGGTGATGAGCCCGATGAGGAGCCGTATGTGTTTCCTTTTTTATTGTTTCCACTTTAATGACTGCTTCTTTAGAGTGACACCTCAACGTCGAAAAGTTAAGGTTATACCTCCTCCTGTTACTCCTTCAACCCGGTATGATATTTTGTTCCAAGTAAAGCCCCTTGCTAATGGCCTGTTTTTCAGTGGAAAGAAGAGAACAACTGCTTCGTCAGCTGACTCCAAGCGTACTGGCGATAAGTATGAACATAGGTGTTTACACTCTTCACATATAATAGTTGTTTTGTGCTGAAATAACAATCTAGTCCTGATGATATCAGCCCTAAGAAGGTCAAAATAGGGAAAGCATCAGCAAATCAAACTCCAACTCGTGGTTCGAAGATGCCACTGCGCTCACCTTTCGAGTTAAAGCTTTATAACAGCAAAGAAAAAGAGATCAGTGCTAGGAAATCAAAAAGAGTCCAGCAAAATGTTAGCGATGATGAATTGTAAGTCAAATGTCTGACTGACTTGATCTATTTCTGATGATTTGTTTTTAGGACGTTGGAAAGTGATGAGAATGAGGAGGAGGATGAGGATGAGGATGAAGAGGAGGAGGAGGAAGAGGAGGAAGAGGAGGAAGAAGAGGAGGAAGAGGAGGAAGAGGAGGAAGAGGATGATAAAAAAGTACAGCGTATTCGGTACTTTCAGTTTTCTTTAATTGTTGGTCAATTGCTCATTACAACTCAATAATCCAGAAATGCTTCTCGACAGAAGGTTCTTGATGATGCCATGTAAGTCATCTGATTTTAAAATAATACGCAATGTCTGACATTTATCGTATTAGCAAAAAAGCTAAGCAGCCAAAGCAGCCAACCACTTCTTCAAAAGGCAAAATGAAGGCAAAATCTGCTGTGAAGAAAGTCGTATCATCAGAATCAGACAATGATAAGTCTGATTCTAAGGCATCTGTTTATTATGAGGATACGCATGCGGATCCTAAAGCGAAGTACGTATTCCTCAGATATCTTAAACATTGAAATTCATTTGATTATTAGATCGTTGAGCCTGAGGAGGTGTGGGGTCTTTCATAAGTCTCTAGTTGATCCTCTTTTGGCTTCAACTTATAAAGGACTTCCAAAGCTACCCGGGTATGTTGTGGCATAAGATTTATTGGTCATTCTAACAACACTGTTTGCAGTGGCCTGAAGAACAAACGCTTTCTTGCAAATGGCGAAACAGAAAGTCCTATGATTCGCCTTTCAGAAATCATTGGTTTCTATCCAAAGTTGAAAACAAAGTTGAAGTATGTTTAAGCTTTTGATACCGTTGAATTCAATTGATTAGTCCTAAGGTATCTTATTGACTTGATATCTTTCGACTTGGACAAGAAAACCAGTGTTGTCAATCTGTCACGTGTTGATCCTGCCGACCTCATTGCAAAAAGAATTGACGGTTCTGCAAGCCTTTACAATTTAGTTCATATTAGGAATCAGGGCATTCCGGCCTTGTGTATCTCCTTTATTGAAATCGACGAAGATTTCTCAAGATCAATCAAGGTTATTCGCAATCAAGAGTACAAGCTTGTGTCTGGCGTTCTTCATTCACTTGAATATGAACGTCTTATTGCAATGCTTTGTGTCCTATATGGCGTTGGCTATGTGAAAACCTTTGTTAATGACAATCGTTGGTCATTCACGTCGCGTCCTGGGACTAAGCAATCGACTACCAACTGTTAGTTTTTTTCTTTTTACTTTCTTAAGTGTTTTTGACTTACTAATATATTGAACAGTTACTCCCAATCGTCGCCGTTTTGCTAAATCGGCTGCAACACCTAGCCCTGCTAATTTCTCATCATCGGGCAATTCCAGATCGGTCTGTTGGAAACAAGGCTATACTTTTGATGAGCAAAGTGTGTTTTTTCTTATATTCTATTAATTGCATTTGCTAACCTATTTCTCTAGTCCCTGTCCTTGATGCTTGCTCAACGCCGATTGTTCTACCTGGGGGATTACGCAATGTTCCATTGGACTTTCCCGCTTTTGCTGGTGAAATTCCTCCAGGCTCTTTGGGTTTGGTCGCATATACCACTCTTGGATACTATGCCAAGTCGTCCACAGATCCCAATGAAATAACGATTGGGTCTAATCTTTGCTGGTTGGCAGTTTTGGCTGTTCCTGATGTGTAAGTCCTTTCAATCTCAGTGAAAAGTTAGTTTATGCTAATTGCCTTTGATTAGATAGTAAATCTCACGAATTTCCTCGCTCTCTTTGGCATGACGATCCGCTGTTTAAAATGATTGAAGACCGAGAACCTAGAATCTAACTTGATTATATCGAGTTAGCACTTGACATTCAACTGTCCTTTTTTTTCTATTCATTGTTACGTATGACAATGTCCTTCCAAAAAATCACTTTTAAATTGACATGTTTACTATTATAATGCACTTTGAATATACACGTATTATTGTGCCTATGCTTTTTCTTTGCCTTTCCGTTTGATTGGTTTACTTTGTCGTTGAACATGCTTTTCTGACTTTAAAAGAATCCGATTACGCTTGCAAAGACCATGTTCAAGTGTGATAATTGAATAAGAAACAATTTCTTGATATGTTTCATGAAAGTTGGCTTCAACATAGTCATGCAACTCGACAAATGCTTTTGTTACATGTGCTCTTTCAGCAACAGTCAATGCACGAGAATAATTATTTGCATTGATACCATAATGTGCTGGTATAAGTCCAAGATTTTGCAAACCAGCGAGTGCACCTTTGCTCAGTTCGGCAACCAAATCGCCCCATACTTGTGATGTTGGTTCAATAAGAGCCGTGGCTTCAACAAGATCACCAACAGCCAATAAAGCAGAAAGTGGACCAATGTTATACATCGTAAGCAAAAAATCATACATCTCCTTTGCTTCAATATGTATCTTGCCATCATTATTGGTATGTTGTTTAAGAAAGATTTTTATCCTTCCATATTCATTCCAGTATCGACGTACAAGGTCCACTGTTCGTTTTTGTGAGGGGTTTCCATAAGCACTTTTGTTAACAAAATATTTCTCTTTCGCTTCTCCAGAAAGTATATGTTCATCATAGAATGTTGTCCACTCTTTTAGATTATTAAACCATCGTAAACCTTCTTTTGCAAATTTAGAGCCATAAAATACACCCCGGAAACTCAATGTGTTGATAATCCCTTCAGGAGTAAGCAAGTTATCTGGGTCTTTATAAATTGTTTCCATGGCTCGCATCATGGTAGGAGCCTTTTGACGGAAAGGCATTAAATAGTCAGGCCGGCTAGCCACTTGTTTTAAATGCTTGTTCTTGGATTTTGTGTAGGCTTTAATACCTATAGAAACAAGTGGCACCAGTTCAACTAGATAATCCACAAATGCTTGCATTTTTCTCTCCTTGATTACATCGTTATCAAGTGCTTGTGCTTGAATCTGTAAATATTATGTTAGTATTTACTACTAATTGTTCTGCATATAATTTACCTGATTGACTGGTGGAATTTCCTGAATACATTGAACAACTGCTGTGGGTTCTTTGAACTTTGTGCGACCCCATTCGTCAATCAAGTATTCGATATGTTTTACACTTTCATGATTTGGTGATGTGACTTGTAAAAATGGATGATTTAGCCATGCCTCACGCAATCGTGTGATTGATTCTTTGATTAAACTTGAACTCTTTTGACGACCAGGAATAATACGACCAGGAATAATGCTAAAAGGGTCCTTGAATGCATGCCATACTTCATCAAGATATAACATTGAGCGTCCGCAAGTCAACATAACATCCACAATTAAAGCACTGGCAAGTGCTGTATTTCCTTCAGGAAACCCCAGCCATGTTTTAATTGCCAATGCTGCAATGTTTATCACTGATGTATCAATTCTGTCTAACTGATAGGTGAATGTTGACTGAAAGGTGTAGACTTGCGGTGGGTGGTTAGGCAGATATTTAATTGACTCTAGTGTAAATGTTTGAGTTGTCTGACTACGTCTTGAAATCTTGTTTTCAATATCGGTAAGTAGACTATTGATCCAAGCGTCTTTGATTTCTAGCTGTTTTCCTTGATTGACCAGCTGTGTGACCCAATCACAAACTTTCCAATAGGAATACATGAGCAAAGCACGCGATGTTCGGACTTCAACAGCACTGTGATCAATATAGTCATGCAAATCTTCTGATATAGTCCAAAATTTGGCAACTGATGCTGTTGTATTGACATCGGTTGCTGATTTAGCAATTTGGTTAAGAGCATGCATACAGATTTTTGATGCTGAACCAGAATCAATGGCTTTTATATTCCGGTTTTTGCGACTATTAATGCCATGCTCAAAGTCAACGATGACGTTTATAAGAGTCTGGCCATTTAACGAGCTTAGAAATGAATCTATGGTCTCATCTTTGTAATGGAACAAAAATAAGTTTTTATTTTAATAATATGTGAAGTGAAATTTACCTTGTTTCTTTGATGTGAGTGTACTGTTATCATCTGAGGCATTACTATCGGCATCATCATCAACATCATTGTCCACAGTTGGATTTAAAATAGAAGTAAGACACATCCGGGATAATGTTGTTGTTGAAAGTTTAGCTGGAGGTTTTAGTTGTGCTTTCAGTCCAATTTTTCCTCCCAATTTTTCTTTCCGTGCTGTTGTTTCAATGTACTCATCATCACTGTTGCTATTTGATTCACTATGATTGGCATCGTTGTCTTTATAGATGCTATCTTCATCATCAGTTTCATCGGTTTCATAGCCTTTGTTGTTTATGCCACTTCCATCTTCATTATCAATATTGCCACTTCTGTCTTCATCAGTGTCATTGCCACTTCCATTATCGATATTTGAGTTGCTGACTGAAGGATTATATATAATTTGAAAATAAACATTACATGATACTCTATTAACGCCTACCAGTTTGACCAGTTTTGAACTTTTTTTTTGTACGAATTTCAACAAAAACTTGCTTTCTGCCTGCATATGCTGCTTTTTGAGCCTTATCTTTTAACTGCTTTCTTGTAACTGGACCTATAAATTATGATTACTGTTATTTTTCTTAATTCTTTGGTCAAAGTTGATATACTTACCCTGTTTTCTGGCTGCTGGATTAATGTCATCTGCTGTATGAGTTTCACTGGAAGATTCAATCTCCTGATTGAGAGTTATTGGTATATCTTGTGACATTGAATACTAAGTAGTTACAGTTGGGTTTCTTGAGGATCTATCTTGTTCTTGACTCGAGTTGATAAGAGTCTCAGGAGCAGTAAATTGACGACCAATGTTTTTCGTTGTGCTAACCACACTAAGACCAATTTTAAGGCCTATTAATAATTATGTCAATTGTTACATCAGATATAAGTCTATATAACCTACGTTTTGATGAACGAACATTGGTATCGCCGGCTACTGTATTATCAGCAGCTGGGCGTTTTGCTTTATAATATAGTCAGAATATATTGAGATGTCATTTTGGTGATATACTTACTTCCTTTTGATCGCTGGTAGCTGGATCGAATACCAAATGCACCATTTTGAACATGCTGGATTTCGTTATCGAAATTCACATTATATTCAGAAGGTATAAACTTTGAGCGTTTACGTATATGCTCAAGCATTCGATAGATCTGTTTACGTCGGTAAACGACATGCACTGGTTCTTCTTGTTCAGTCTCCTCCTCATTTAACACGTCACATTGATCAAGATAGTCAAGATGAGATTGATCAAGACCTTCAGCCACTGTCTTTCGTTGTCCTGATTCATCAACATAGCTAAGAGCTTTCATAAACGCTTGACCATCAAGCTTTACATTTGATGGAAGCTGGTTTAAAATATATCGATTGAGATTGATTAGCTCTCGTCCCATGAATTCTACATGGCTTTTTGGAGTCATCAGAACAGATCCATCAAGCGCCCAATTGGCTTCATTGGTATATTCCTGCTGAACCGGTGTTCTATATATAATGTTAATACTTTGTTTTATAAATTCTATTGCTAATCTTACCTGTAGGTTGTAAACTCCGGTCCCAGTGTAAGAAGTTGACCTTTTGGCATCGATGCCAAAGGAAGACTTTTAACACCTGCACCATGTAGACCAAACCGAGGTGGATAGCACACCACCATCATTCGGTAAGCATCAGGACTAGGTATAACACCCGGTGGAGCAATTGGCGGTGTACCACCATGTTTATCAATGCCACAAAACCCTGATACGGTGAAGGGTGTAAGAGATATATAGATTCCCAACCGAAGAAGATGAAATCTTCCAGGTTCATAACCCTTAGGAAGCTGGGAATGAGAAATCATTTCGGTGTACCAAGCAACTGAGTCTTGTTTGTCCTTGTGGCCTTTTGTTGTTCCAAATGTTCCCATGCCCTGGAGACCTTTTTCTAGAATAATTCATCAATTTTTGATGCCAATGATTAATCAATATTTAAACTTACTTGAACACTCAGCATATGCAATTGCTTGAGCCAAATTCATCTGGCAAGCGCAGAATGCAATATTATGAGGACAGCCTATTCTCGGAACATTATTGAAAGTTGCATTCTCCTCTAAGATTGCGATGTGACTATCAGGAAGGAAGAAATTCAATGTTCCCATGGCTAGTTCAATGTTGTTCTAGTATAAGAGTTAGCATTCACTTCAGTATCATAACTTTAAATATTCAAACCTTGACGACATCATGCCGAATTTCAGCATTTGCTTTTCGTTCTTCAGCATATACTTTTCCATCAGCTGCTGGCCCAACCAGACCACGAGGATGCTGAAGGGTCATTGACATAGAGTAACATCTAGTATCTTTGACGCCCTGTTGACCCATTCTTTCAAATGCTGTTCCACCAACAAGATTTCCATTATTGTCGGTTGTTGGACGATCACTGGTCATTTCTTCTTTAGGACCAAGCACTTTCTTGCTTGTTTCAGTTGATCTAGCGATCAACTCTTCAGGAAATAGGCCAGGTCTGGATCTTAAATACTTATAGTTAATATAGGTCATTAGCGATGATCAAAAGATTTAAACATACGCATCAAGCCTCCAAGCAATTGGCATGTCCTCATTTGGGTCTGTTACACCGCGTTCTCGTGCATACAATATTCCACCGTCTGGTATTTCAAAAAGCCCTAGAAATCTCTTCAGATTATGACATTGTTAATGTTGAAATATGACTTACCAAGACCGGCCATTGTATTGTCGGGGCCAAGAGGGACACTAAGTGAATTTTCAAATTCTAACATTGTTTGAGCTGCTTCTGGCGATGTATCATGTACATATACAAATAAATGCTTGACTGCATCATTTTTTTTTGCCAGTGGATGTTCTTCAACTTCATTATGAGTCCTTTGATTTATCAAAGACTCATTCTTTATAATCCCAGAACTTAGTCAAAATTTTGATTCATTCATTGATTCATCCATCAACACCGCGGGAAAAAATTTCCAAAAAGATCAATAGGCATTATTTAAAAGTAAAACAGGTTTTACCACTCTTGAACCATAATTGATTGCATTCCATCAATTTATAAAGATGGTATCTAGATTTGAAATATATATATATATATTTTAAAAAATTCATGTTAAGTGTACTTTGAGCATTAATGTATTAATTTTCATGATTTTGACATTAAAATTTTTGAAAATCTTTAAGACTTTAAAGGTCCTACATTTCACATTTTTTTTGGAACTACTTTTATGGGAATTGACATAGTAATTATCAAAATACAGTAATTAAAAAGAAGTTAGTGTAACTGGACCAAATAACATGTGGCTGTTCATGAAATTTGACCCTGTAATAATGTTTTGAATTAAAATTTGATTTTTATTTTTTTGGGGTGGCTGTGCAAGAGCACAGTCCAGTGCGGACTGTGCTCTTGCACAGCCAAAGAAAATATTGTTTTCAATATATATCAGTTGTTACTGGGTCAAATGACATGAAAATAATATCTCAAAAATTGTAAAAATCAGCGCTTTCTGATGGTAATAAGCACAGCCACATAGTATTTTGCACAGCTGCACCCTCACTTTGTTTCCACTGTGTCTCAACCATTACTGTGTCAATTCTCAGAAGAATAATATCAAAAAAAATTGTTTAAATTAGAGTTTTTTAAAGTCTTAAACTTCCTAAATTTTTTGATCTTGAAAGTATGAAAATTGACATTTTATTGCCCAAAGTACACTCCAATTGATTATTACTTGCTCTAGCATTGTCACAGTTATAATAAAAATATAATAATCATGCTCCATTGTGGCTGTGCATTTTACCATTGCAAAGACCCAAATTTTACAATTTTTTTGATACTACTTCCATGAGAATTGACCCAGTAATAGTTGAGATACAATGAAAATAAATTTTTGGTGTGGCTGCGCAAAAAGCTATGTGGCTGTGCATATTACCATTGCAAAGCCCTGATTTTTACAATTTTTTTGATATTATTTTTGTCAAATTTGAGCCAGTAATCATTGAAATACACTGAAAACAATATTTCTGTGTGGCGGCCCGGAGGAACCGGAGCACAGTCGCGACTGTGCTCCGGGCCGCCACCCGGAAAAAAAAAAAAAACTGAAATATACATTTGGAACGTCATTACTATGTCAAATTTGACAAAAATTATATCAAAAAAATCGTAAAAATCAGGGCTTTGCAATGGTAATATGCACAGCCACATAGCTTTTTGCGCAGCCACACCAAAAATTTATTTTCATTGTATCTCAACTATTACTGGGTCAATTCTCATGGAAGTAGTATCAAAAAAATTGTAAAATTTGGGTCTTTGCAATGGTAAAATGCACAGCCACAATGGAGCATGATTATTATATTTTTATTATAACTGTGACAATGCTAGAGCAAGTAATAATCAATTGGAGTGTACTTTGGGCAATAAAATGTCAATTTTCATACTTTTAAAATGAAAAATTGTACAAAATTTAAGACTTTGAAAAATCCAATTTTTACAATTTTTTTGATGTCACTTCCATAAGAATTGACTCAGTAATGGTTGAGATACAGTGGAAACAAAGTTTTTGTGTGGCTGTGCAAAATACCATGTGGCTGTGCATATTACCATTGCAAAGACCTGAATTTTACAAATTTTTTGATATTATTTTTGTGAAATTTGACCCAGTAATCACTGAAATACACTGAAAACAATATTTAATGATCTTTTACTGTGGCGGCCCGGATGGCCCGGAGCACAGTCGCGACTGTGCTCCGGGCCGCCACCCAGAAAAAACACAAAAAACTGAAATTTACATTTGGAACGTCACTACTAGGTCAAATTTCACAAAAATAATATCAAAAAATTTGTAAAATTCAGGTCTTTGCAATGGTAATATGCACAGCCACATGGTATTTTGCACAGCCACACAAAAACTTTGTTTCCACTGTATCTCAACCATTTCTCAGTCAATTCTTATGGAAGTAATATCAAAAAATTCTAAAATTTAGGTCTTTTAAGGCCTCAAATTTTACATATTTTCTTCAAAATATCAAACTTATGAGAACAGAAACATTAATCCCTAAGATACACTGAAATTATTATTAGTATATCTCAGTCATTACTAGGTCAATTCTCACCAAGATAATCTCAAAATAATTGTAAGATTCAGGCCTTTGCAGCAATAATATATGCACAGCCACCTTAAAAAACAAGTTGTTAGATTCTTACTCTGACTGCAACAATGTTAAAGCATTATGAGCTAATAAATACTCATGTGATTAGAATTTGGATATAATAAATCTGTTTATTGTGGCTGTGTTAAGAGTTTATTCTTATTGTGAAGCTCTAAATTTTACAATTTTTAAGATATTATTTTTGTGAGAATTGACCCAGTAATAACTAAGATACACTGAAAATAATTGTGATTTACACAGGCTAACAAGTGCTTGTGGCTGTGCCAGATACAATCATTTTGGGTCAAAGCCATATTTAGCCACATTATATAATCATTCCATGGAATGCACTGCCACTGATAGACAGCCTGCCCTAAAGTTTCTGTCTATATAAACACATTCAAGCTAAGATGTTTCTTTCTTCTTTACCATCATCATGCATCCTCTAACTTTGCTCTTTTTGCTGTGGCCTCTGGCCACACTCTACTCTTATTTTGGCTATCCTTCTGGCTCTCAGGAATTCAGAGTGTTCTATGAACCTTCATATATTGAAGTTATAACATATAAACCTCTATTTTCTTCTGGTCACTCTGGATTGCTATTAGATGATCCTTTTCATCTAAACTATTTCATTCTTAAACCTCCAAGTAATTCTGGGATAGAAACAGGCAAGTTGAAGTCTTAATTTTAAATTTAATAAATTCTAATATTCAATTAATTTTTTTAGTTCAAGAGAAAGTCTCTTCTGTGGCATTAGCATCTGACACTAATCTGGCATTCATATTTGACACTGATTTGGCATTGACACCTGGCACTAATTTGGCATTATCATTTAATGGTGATATAAATTTATTATCTTCATTGACATTAGCACTTCATAAAAGTCTGATACATAATTCACATTGGCATTGGCATGGTATTTCATGTGGTATCAAATTTGGTATTGATTGTGAGATAACTTATACACAATCTCAAAATCAACATATTTTTAATTGGAAAAAATTTGAGATATACTTGAAAAAAAAACTACTTCAACTTCAGACATCTTTTATTCTTGAATTCTACATTAGATTTATGCTTTCTATTTTGAATATGTCAGATATAATTTTAAAAAAAGATTTGCCTTACATCCAATGTCAAATACTAAATTTAAAATTTCAAAGAAACTGTTATTATCAACATGATTTTAAAGCTAAAATGAACAAACTTAAGGGTCATACTATCATTGTCTATCCATTTTCAATTCTTAAAGCTGTGATTATTCCACATTTATTTGCATTTAGTCTGATTCATCAGTTTCTTTTGAAGCCAGTTTTCAAAATAGTTTATAAGATTATCAAACCCATAAAAATAGAAATTTGTAATATGATATTTGAAATTATAATCTGCTTTTCAGATATAAATGAATGTGAAACATCTAAAATCAGAATTGTAGGTGGTGGACCATCATATGAATTTACTTACAATGACCTTGCATCCTATTCTTCTCAAGTTAAACCTAATGAAAAATACTTACTTCAGTCATATATACTTGAGTCAGAAAAATTATCTGTTTTAGAACAATCTTCAGATCTGATTGCCATTTCTGCAATACCTTTAAGTAATATTCTATCTCAATTAAATATTTCTCATCTAAAAACTATTGCCATTGCACATAAATTAAAAGTATCTTCAAAAATCAAAAATCATGAACTTCAAACTATGATTGGATCACATATATGTTATTCTTGTCCTTTATATGTATGTATTTTTAAAAGTATTGATCAGACACAAAAACTAAAGAAGAAAAAAGCTGATAACTTAAAAGCAGTCAAAACATATCAAATTTCAAATGCTGAAAAATATAAATCTGATCATTTGCAAGCAGTCAAAAAAAATCAGATGTCAAATCCTGAGAAATATAAATCTGATAATTTAAAAGCAGTAAAAACATATCAATTGTCTAATCTTGAAAAATTTAAATCTGAAAATTTGAAAGCAGTAAAAAATTATCAAACATTAAATACTGAAAAATATAAGTCAGATCATTTAGCAGCAGTAAAAAAAAACCAACTAAAATTAGCAACCAAATTCCCACCTTCCTCATTGTCTGATCAACTTCAACATTTAATTATATCCAAATTTTGCAATGATACTAAACCTAATAAATTTGAAGAAGCTGGATGTTCAGTCTGTGGAAAACTAACATTTCTTATAGATCTATTAAAATTATCTGATCTAAATTTAAACCTTGATTTTTTGCATCAACCAGGTGTAACTCAAGTTGAAAGACATTTATCAGATGACTCTTTTGAGGAAATTAATGGTCCTGTACTTGAATATAATTTGGATAGTATTTGTAAGTCTTGCTATAAATCTGTTTCAAAAGGAAAAATACCTGTATTTGCATTAGCAAATGGAAAATGGTTAGGAAAGATACCACCTGAACTTCAAAATTTATCATATGCTGAACAATTACTTATTGCTCGTGTTCGGCATAATAGATGTTTGGTTAGAGTTTCATCTGGAATGCATAAAATGAGAGCTAATGCCATTTCATTTGCAAATCCAACACCTAAGATCTATAATATTCTTCCACCACCAATAGAAGAAATGGATGATGTGTTAGCATTTATTTATACTGGCCCATGTAAGCCTACTAAATCTGATTTTGAAAGAATTCCACTTTTAGTTCGTCATACAAAGGTTGCAGCTGCACTTGAATGGTTGAAATTAAATCATCAAGATTATTTTGACTTGGAAATTTCATATGAAAATCTAAAAGCCTATCCAGAAGATGTTCCACCAGTTGTAATTGACTATAAAGAATCAATTTCCAATAAAGATCCAGAATCTACTGCTGTAAATGATATGGAAGATGAAATTGGTACTGAAAATGGTCCTTGTCCTTTTGTAGTACATGGCTTGACTGGAGAAGAATATTCAACAAAAAGTCTTAAAGCTTTAAAAGCTATTGCACTTAAACATTTAACTGATAATAAAAAAATTCTTGCAGTTGGACATGAAAAAAATCCACAATCAATTTATAATAATCCTCAACTTTTCCCTCAGATGATGCCTTGGTTATTCCCTTATGGACTTGGTGGAATTGGTAACAAACTTCAGAAAAATCATATATCTGACTTGGCTCATAAAAGACATTTGCTAATGTATTATGATAAAAGATTTCAGACTGATCCACATTTTCCACTTATTGCTTTTAATCATGAACAAATAAAAGAGAGTACAACAGCTGGATATTTACTAGCAAATAAGCCTAAGTTTGATAATATTTCTAAAAGATTAATGGAAGTTGATGTTGGAGTTCTTACTAATTTGATCAAAAGAATGGAAGAAGGTGAAAGAGTAAAACCTGAAACTGATGAGGAAAAACTTTGCTTTCAGTTAATTAAAGACTTGGATCATGTTGGTGGATCAGTTAAAGGCTCAACTACAACCAAAAAATATATGCGCAATGAAATTTGGTCTTTGATTTCATATTTAGGTGCACCTTCATGGTTCATTACATTTTCTCCAGCTGACAATAAACATCCAATAAGTCTATATTTTGCAGATACTAAGGAAAAATTTAGCCCATTATTAAAAAATGAAAATGAGCGCTTTAGATTAATAGCTCATAATCCTGTAGCTGGTGCTAGATTTTTTCATTTTATGTGTGAAATGTTTATTAAACATGTTCTTGGAGTTGGAGAAAATCATGCTGGTCTTTATGGAAACACAAATGCATACTATGGAACTGTTGAGCAACAAGGAAGATTGACTTTACATATGCATATGTTACTTTGGTTGAAAGGTGCTTTATCTCCTCAGGAAATTAGAGATAAAATCATGGATCCAACCTCAGAATTTCAAAAGCAAATGGTTGAATATTTAGAAAGTGTTCATATAGGTGAATTTATGACTGGAACTCAGGAGGAAGTTGGTCAAAAAATCAATATTGAAAAAACTCAGAATAAAAATTATCAAGATCCAACTCAGACTTTACCTGATCCACCACCTTCAGTGTGTATAAATAAAAACTGTGAAAATAAAGACTGTACTGAGTGTAAAAATCTTGAAACTTGGTGGCAAAAGTTCAGAAATACTACAGATGATTTGATATTTAAGTCTAATGTTCACACTTGTAGAGGTTTCAAGTCTGATGAAAAAACTCCAAAAAAAGATAGACCTGGCTGTATTAATAAACATGGAAATTGCAAAGCCAGATTTCCTAGAGATCTTTTTGAACAAACACAAGTTGATCCTAAAACTGGTGCTTTAAATGTTAAAAAAGGTGAACCTTGGATTAATACTTTTACTCCATCAGTAACTTATCTTTTAAGATGTAATTCAGATGTAACTAGTTTGTTATCTGGTACAGCAATTAAAGCCATTGTAGCTTATATTTCAGACTATGTAACTAAGCCTGGACTTAAAACTTATAGTATATTTGATACTATTAGAAGTGTTTTTAACAGAAATACTGAGATGCTCGGTGGATCTTTAGAAAGAAAAGAAAAAGCAAGAAGATTAATTACACAGACTGTAAATTCTTTAACTGCTAAGATGGAAATTGGAGGTCCAATGGCTGCTTTGTATTTATTAGGAAATCCTGATCATTATACAAGTCATAAATTTATTCCTGTCTATTGGAAAAATTATGTAAGAGAAGTTCTTATGTCTTGGAAACCTGAAAAAGACTTAGAAGAAATTATTCCTGAGAAACTGGTAATTCAAAAAGATAAAGATGGCCATTATATAGGTTTTTCAGCAGTACATGATTATATGTATAGACCTAAAATTTTTGAAGACAAAACATTATATGAATGGGTTCAAATGGCTACTAGAATTAAAGTTCCAAGTTTTAAAAAGCAAGATAAAGCTGAATCTGAAGATGAATTAGATTTATTTAATCAAGAGTCTTTGGATCAAATTGTAAAACCAACTCAATCTGACAAGTCTAAAGTTATTATTGAGGAAGAAGATACTGCTGATGAACTTAATATTTATTCTGAGTATTCTGATGAAGAAGAATCCAGTTTTGATAAAGAATGCTCAGATGAAGACAATGAATCTGACTCAGAAATATCAGATCTAAACAAGCCAGATTCAAAGCTTCATTCATTTTTAAAAGAACATCCTCTTTATAAAACTCATAAGGCTCATTTTGATGAAAGAAAAAAAAATACTATACCAAATTTTGTAGGAGGTTCACTTCCAAGATGTGATCGAGGTGATAGAGAATATTACTGTGCAACTATGCTTACTTTATTCAAACCTTGGAGATCTGGAAAGGATTTAAAAAATACAGATTACAGCTGGGATGAAACTTTTAATTTATTTGAATTCAGTGAACAGCAGAAACAGTATATGAAACATTTTAATGTCAGATATGAATGTAATGATGCCAGGGATGATTATTCTGCTCAACTTAAAAAAGGAAATACAAACAGTGGCTTGTTTCCTCAATGGATGAATTCTGAAATTCTTAATGAACTTGATGATGATGATAAGTTTCAAGGTGATGACTTTGGTGATGATGAACCTGATGATGATAAAGATTTTCATGCAAGTAAATATAATACACTTGGAAGATTAGGCAAACTTAGATATCAAGAAATGGAAGAGACAAGAATTGGTATAACTGAAGCTGGATGGCTTGATGATTCACCTAATGGACTTGAAAAAGTTTCTAAAATTTCAATTACTCCAAAAATATTACAGAAAGGCTCAAGCTGGAAAGTCAGTGTTGAAAATGAAAGACAAAAAATCTTAACTGAAAGAAGCAAAAATATTCCAGCCAAGTCAGGAAAAAATATAAATGATCCCAATGAAAATAATGTCCAACTTATTGATAGATCTTACTTGAAGAGAAACTTTAAAGCTAAATTAAAATCTGACAGAAAATTAATAGCTACTATTATTGAGAAATTTACTTTAAATACTGAACAAGAAAGAGCCTTTAGAATTGTAGCTAATCATTCAGTTGAGTCTAAATCTGAACAACTTAGAATGTATCTTGGTGGTATGGGTGGAACTGGTAAATCTCAAGTTATTAAAGCATTAACAGAATTTTTTGAAGTTAAAAATGAATCACATAAAATAATTGTTCTTGGCCCAACTGGGTCTTCAGCTGCTTTACTTAAAGGTTCAACTTATCATTCATTTCTTGGTATAAATCCTGGTGAAAACACAGCTAAAAAAATTGCCCAAGTTAAAACTAAACTTGAAGGAGTTCATTATATATTTATTGATGAAGTATCAATGATGTCCTGTAATGATATATATAAAATTTCAGCTCAACTGTCCAAAGCTTTAAATGCATTTGATCTTCCATTTGGTGGCATAAATATAATTTTTGCAGGTGATTTTGCTCAATTACCTCCAGTTGGTGGCTCTTCATTATTTAGCCAAGCTGTAGGAACCCAATTACATTCAGGACTTAGCTTAAGTGGACAAGAAGCAGCAATTGGAAAGGCTTTATGGCATCAAGTTACTACAGTTGTAATTTTAAGGCAAAATATGAGACAAAAAGAACAAACATCTGAAGATGCTGCTTTAAGAACTGCACTTATTAATATGAGATATGGAAAATGTACACCTGAAGATATTATATTTTTAAGATCACTTCAAGCTGGAAAAAGACCTGGTCAGCCTAAAGTATCAGCTAAAGAATTTAGAAATATAGCTATAATTTGTGGCAGACATACACAAAAAGATGAAATAAATAATCTTGGTTGCCAAAGATTTGCAGATGAAACTGGTCAGAAATTAACACATTTTTATTCTATTGATAGATGGGGAAAAGAAAAAGATCCAGCTTCAAAGTCTAAGTGGGGAAAATCTAAATCTGCAGCTAAATTAAAACACAAGTCTAATGAAATTGAATTTGATGATCAGCATGAAATATGGAAACTTAGACATGGTGCTACTGAAAACTTTGCTGGAAAATTATCTTTATGTCTTGGAATGCCAGTTATGATTAGAAATAATGATGCAACTGAATTATGTATAACTAAAGGCCAAGAAGGAATTGTAGTTGGCTGGCAAGCTGAAACTGGTCCACATAGAAAAAGAGTTCTTGATACATTATTTGTTAAACTTATAAAACCTGCAAAAACAATTCAAATTCCTGGATTGCCCCAAAATGTTGTACCTTTGATGAAAAATACCAAAACAATTACCTGTATTTTTCCAAGTGATTTAAAAGAAAGTGTTGAACGTCAACAAGTCTGGGTTTTGCCTAATTTTGCAATGACTGATTATGCAAGTCAAGGAAAAACTAGACCTTATAATGTGGTGCATTTAAGTAGCTGCTATTCACATATGTCATATTATACTTGTTTATCTAGAAGTGCAAGTGCTGCAGGAACAATAATTATGCAAGGCTTTGAACCAAGTATTATTACTAAAGGATGTTCAGGTTATCTTAGACAGGAATTCAGAGAACATGAAATTCTTGATGATATTACAAGACTTAGATATGAAGACTCTTTGCCTACCAATATTCAAGGGTATACTAGAAATACATTAATAAGACAATATCAACAGTGGAAAGGTGAAGATTATGTACCTGAAAAAGTTGATTCAGCTCTTAAATGGACAGCTAGAGATCCAATGAATTTATTACCTATAGTTACAGACAGTCCTTGGCAGATTATTGAATCTAAAAAGAAAAAAAATACAGCTAAGACAGCTCTTATTACTACATTTATTCCTGCTAAAGGTAGTCAAGCTTTAAAAAGAAAACATAATGATACTAACTTGGAAAATAATAAAAGAATCAAGAATGATACTATTACTTCAAATATTAGTGGGCCTATTGGATTGAAATGGGATAGTAAAAATTATAGTTGCTCATATGATAGCTTACTTGTGATTTTATATGATATTTGGAAAGAAAATCCAGATGAATGGACAGAAAACTTTGAGTCAATTAATGAAATTTATATGAGAAATTTAGCTAGTGGTTTTAAACAAGTTTATGAGGGCAGCAAGTCTTTGGAAAATATTAGAAATGATTTAAGACAAGATTTAAATAGTATTAGCTCTGATAAATTTCCAATGGGCAAAAATAATGCCAGTGTGGCTGAACTTGCATTTGAATTATTAAAATCCAATAATGAAAATGCAATTTCTCAAATTTTCTGCAATCATTGTGACTATACTGGAATAGAATATTCTGATCATCTTGAATATGTTTTTGATATAGAAAAGCACAAAGTGTCTTCAACTGAAAAATGGGGTAAAAAACTAAAAGAATCAACTTCTGAAAAATGCAATAACTGTTTTCATAAGCTTAGCCATGAACTTCAGTATAAAGAAAGTCCAAAATTAGTAATATTAGAGTATCCATTTAGTAATATTGAAACAAGTCATAAAATTAAGATAAAAGGTGATAATCAGATGAATATTTTATCACTTAGAGGAATTGTTTATTATGGAGAAAATCATTTTTCATCTAGAATTATTTCCTCAGAAGGAAAGATTTGGTATCATGATGGAATTGAAACAGGAAAAAAATCAATAGAAGATGGATATTTGTTTTCAATGGATAGTAAAACTCTAAAAACTTATCAAGAAAAGAATCTTGTACTTGCTGTTTATGCATAGATAATTAATTATATTAATATAATGGGTGGGTGGTTGGGATAATAATACTTTATATATCTAAATAATTAAATATATACATTAAGCAGAAAAAAGGACGAATACATGCCATGCGAAGCAATGGCCCACTACACCAAGTAGATATAAGGAAAGCGCGCATCGCGTGCATGATGCTCAAGTAACCGGCCATTTGGAACTTGGAAGTCTATTTCAGGGCCATTTTGGTCCATCGTATGTTCCCTATTTTCTGGATAGACGCCATCTGCAGATGTATAGTCAACAACGGTCGATCCGTTGCCAGACATAACGTGTGCAAAATGTTGTCTATGTGTGAGAGAAGCCACAGAAAAGAGCAAGCTTCTCTAGAATGTCTTGTCAGCATTATGTAGCTTATGATGATTGGCTTAGGTTTACCTGATAGAGCTTGTAAAAGCTTAGCAGTGAGTAGCTCTGTGGGAGGAAAGGGGGGGAAGCAAGAATGAAATCTGATATCTGATTCATCATCTCAAAACCCAACCCTAACCCACGGTCAGCCATTGCAACGGTTGTTCAACTTAACCAATCAAGACAAGTCAATTGCTCAATGACTTCAATTCAACACAATGCTGGTAATTTTTTGATTTCAATAGTTAACATTACATTAAGTACAATGATATAAGTAATAATCCAAATCTACTGGTAATATATTGAATAAATGTGGCTTAAACCATCGTCGAGCTCCACGATCGCAACAAACGCGAAAAGTAGGGTTACCGTTCTGAAGGGAGGGGAGAACGCCCTCGTTGCCTCCTACCACCCTGCCGTCATCGTCACATCCAAGAAAGGGAGCCGCAGCAGTAACACTGCGGTTCCGCGAATCCTGGCAGCAGCGTTCGCAGTGGTGGGGTTCCTGCTGCTTACGAGCCTGGTGCCATCGTATTGTGGAGGCCGGCAAAAGTCGCGATGCCGGTGATCGTGCTGGTGCCGAGGCCTGGTATGGCAGCGCTAAGTGGAGGCGGCATCGGGAGGTAGGAGCGCGGGCGGGTCGCTGTCGGCGTGGACGACCAAGCAAGCGGCAGCGGCGGTGGTGCTCGAACCTACATGAGCTGCGGCAGGGCGAATCAGCGTAACGACTAAGAATGAAGAGAAGGCGAGACAAGTCGTATTGACTCGTCTCGCGACGCACTGGTCGGGTCTCCCTCTCTAGGGTCTCCCCTCGTCATCACTTCTCCCCAGTTTTCCTTCGGAAACGGCTGGAACGATGCCCACAGCCTTCGATGTGATTCGGTGGGCTCGTGGGCTCGAAAAAATTCAGGAACGGCTATTTGTACTTAAAAAGACATGAGATCAGTAATAATATAACAAAAAAACATTATAATAGGTACTCACAATATGTTCTTGAAGTTTTGAGGGGCGTGAGGGGGGGGGTAAGACGGGTAAGACGGGCGGTGCCGACATGGCGCCTGCCAGTCGAGAGCGAGCGGCGGTCACAGCACCCCGCGACGTGGCAATGGCGGACGGCGGTCTCGGTGGTTCAACAGGGTGACTGTAGGTCGAGAGGCCCACGGTGGTTCAACGTCAGGGCTGGGGTAGTGGTAAGGGTGTGAGGTGGGTGTAGGCGGTTGGTAAAACTTACCTGGCACTTGTTGTCCCCGTCCCTAATCCGCCATTTGTCTGTCAAGACCAGTGACCTGGCGGTCGCGATCCGCTCACGGTCGTGGTAGGGGTGCCGGCGTTCGTTCGTTCGACAACGTGGCGGTTAACGGTCGACGTGGCGCAAGCGGGTCCGGGCGTGCTGGATGCGGGTCGCAGGGTACGGGGTCATTTCTCGTCCCTGCATTGGCACGGGTGTCAGCGAGGACGAGATGGTCGAGGATAGGGTGGTGGTTGAGTAGTGAGGCATGCGGGTGTCGTGCGGTCGTTATCGTCGAACCGTGGGGCAATCCGCGATGCAATCGATGACGGGTGCTTGGTCGAGCAGCCACGAGCTCGACGACCGCTGAGCAGTGGGCCACGTCGGTTCGGAGCGACGTGGCAGCAGGGTGCGGGTGTAAGCCATCGTGGAGCGGGTGATGATGATGGTGGGCGGGCGTGGAGACAGCTCATGCGATTGTTGCGATCGCCGAGCCGCGGTGCGAAGATCGAGGCCTGCGATCGATGGCGGGGTGTAAGCAGGAGCTGTGGTCAAGCAGCCGCGAGCTCGACGACGGCAGGATCGATAGGCGATGTCGTCCGATGGCAAGGGATAGCTGCTGCGACAGCGGCGGTGGCGGTCGAGGTAGGCAGGAGGCGGCGGTGGTGATGGTGAGACTTCAACCGTTTGACATCAACGGTTGACGAATTTGTGGGCAGACCGGCAAATGCCGGTCTGCCCTGAACCGGACACGAATAACAGAGCCGGCGGGTGCGGCTGAACAATGCGAGTGCTATGACGCACGCCGAGGTCAAAAACGACTAGGGTATAGTCGTTTTTGACCTCGGCGTGCGTCATAGAGAAGTCCTCGAGGCACTCGATCATGATCGAGCGTGCGAGGCTGTGCGCAGTCCGTGCGCATCTCGGCGTCCCGGCATCCGAAACATTTGTCACCCGGATGACGTGGTCGCTTTCAACGTTCCATCTCATTCCATGCGGTTCCCCCGCGGTTCCCTTCCCTTCCTCTTGTTTCCTCCCTCGAATTAGAGACCCGCGGTGTGAAGTAAAGCGAGGGGAGACCCTCGAGAGGGAGACCCGTGAGGTGAGTATCCCTAATACGGTCTTTCTTACCTGTGCTGACAGAGTGACAACTCCAGGTGACTCCGTTGCCTTGGACTTGGTCTGGGCCGCGCCCATCTCGCGTTACATCGCCGTGCGTGGGCCTTCATTTCCACCCCAGCCGTTTCTGACTCGGACTCGAAAGCCCCTGCTTCCCGCGACGACTAGCGTGCACTGTCCACGCCGCCCGCCCCGTGGCGCCCATATCTCGAGCCGAATGTCGTCGCCACGCTTGCGACGTCCGTTCTGCTGGTCAGCACACCCGTAGGACGCCATCTTACAGCTTCACCGGTGTCTGAAAGTCGCCCTCCTGGCGACGTTCTCATTCAAGGCTCGTCGAACAACGGGCTCGTCGAACAACGCCTGGCTTTTTTCATCGACATCATCTACACCCGCCCTTCTCACCCCGCCTGCCGCCCAAACAAAACCCGATCACCACGAGTACGGTCTTCGCTGGCTGTTGGCGATGTCCGCTTCGCGCTGCATCCGCATCAGCTCTCCGCCCCCGTCCACCACTCGCATGAACAACACCGGGACGTCGCCACGACCCCGAGGTTTCTCGTCCACTCGAGAAGTGTCTACACCATCGCCGCGTACGCCCATCTCGCCCCGCTATCCGCTTCTTTTCAGGTCTGAACGTCGCCCTCGAGGCAACGTTCTCGTGGCGACGTTCTCCATGCTTCTCATCTCGCGTTCACTGTCCCGTCAATCAATCCTCGTCGACAACATCATCACCGGCACCTCGCCAGCCGCCCATTCGAAACTCGAACATCACCACGAGCACGATGTTCGTTCGGCGATGGCAATGTTGACATTGCCCCGCATCCGCATCCAGCTCTCTCGCCCACCATTCGTATCAGCAACACCTGGAAATCGTCACGAAGACAAGGTTATCTGTCCATTCAACCCGCCTCTCGCCATGGCCGCCTTTCTCACCCGCCATCCGCCCCTTTGAGCGTCAGGCATCGCGGCCACGACAATTTCCTTCTCACCTGGCCCACGGTTGTCCGTCGCCGCCGCCGACGACGCCATCGTGGAGGTGTCACCTTGCTGTGTCCAAGACTCAAATCCTGAACGCTCGACCCCGCAACCTACGGCCCCTCTTCGGTGACGATCAAAAGTCGCCACGATGGTCCTCCTTGCTCCTCACCGAACCCCGCTATCTCTCTTGTGCGAGGCTTGCCAACCGTCGCTTCCCTCTGCCCTGTAGCCGCATCCTCCATCCAACCTGCGCCGTCAGCATCATCGAGCATTGAATGTTGCTGTCATTGGTAATGTTTGCTTGCTCCGCACCGCTAACCGCCTGATTACTATTACCCTGCTTATTTATTTAGCTTTGCACCTGCTTCATTATGTAGACTCTGAATGTAAATTATATACTTTTCAATCATTCAGTTGATATAAGAAGTTACCGATGAAATGCTTTCCAGCTCAGAGACTCTCTGGGACACATGAATAATATTAGCTAAGCAATCATGTGGGGCCATTTCTAATCTGCCACATCACACTCTTGGTCTCAACCTCCATTATCCTTCTCACTAGCCCTCTTGTTTCATTCAACTTCAACTCTTGTAGGTCATTGTCTGCCACTACTTGCTAAACATTGTGACTCACTTACTGGTTAGCAACAATATTCAGGCTTCCTTCAGTGTTTTATTGCTTTGCTCTTTGCAATAGTGAGACTGCCTCCTCTTCCTGCCCTGCAATTGTAGACTAATCAGTTCTGATCTCAAAGATTTGAGGCATCTTGTCATCTCTTAGCTGACTGCCTGGTTTCTGGTGATTGGAATCGATCCAGTTGGCAGATAACCTGGTTAGGTGCTGCTGGATTTATTGAACACTGCTTTCATTGCTTACTGCTTTGGTTCTCTGGTGATTGGAATCGATCCATTTGGCAGAGAATTGAGGTGGTTGAGTTTCTGAAGCAGCTTAAAAATTAAAATGGCATCTCCAATGTCAACCGAGTAAGTTTTCATGCTTTTAATCAATTTCAAGCTGACGTTTAAAATTCAAACCACAGACATCTCAAGGCTGGTTTTTGCCTAATTGATGGCAATTGGTACTTTTCACCAAATTCCTCTCGGCAACCCCAGATGCCTATATCTAACCCAAACAGCAACAATCTGATTCAAAATGATTCACCGCTATCAGTCTTTCAGAATCCACAGTGGTGGAATCTTGCTTGGGGCTGGCAATCATTTGTACCTCTGAAGTATGATTTTGATGATGAATTGTCAAAAATGCTCCGCTATATACCGCGTTGCGATTTTGATGAGTCAAAAGGCTATTTTATGCCGTATGATATTGCAGTTCAATGGTCACAGCTTGAAAGTGATCTGTATGCGACTGTTATAGCTCTCAAGGGTTACTATACTGCACCATCTCTTATGCCGCGTGCTCCTCGTGCTGCTGGATATTTGCGAGCATTCAAATATCATTCAACGTGTACAAAAGCTATGTACCGATCAAGAGACTGGTTTCAAATCTGGCTAGGCTACTTGTTTTACATAATTGCATCAGCAAATAGTGATGAGCTCGGATCTGAACAATATGCTTTACGGGCAAAACTTGATTGGTATTCATACTTGAAGCAAGAAGGCTTTAATCTTCATTGGCTTGATGTTCTCTATACATCATCAATATTCTCAAAGGCTGTACCACGAGCAGGCATCTTTATCAAATTACCAAATGATGGTCTTTATCAGCCCTCACCACACTGGTTCATATTGAACAATATTGAGGTATGGTATCCATGGGGTCCAGAACAGATGAAAATTGAACATATTCAACACTATGGACCGCAAATTGATCACAATCAAGAGTCGACAACTGTTTTTGAAATTCCTTATCCTCAACTTGTTCCACATGATGCAGAAAAGCCTTGGGAGCAATTCTTTGCTACTCGCAATCTCCGAAATGCTCACCAGAGTTTGTTTGAGAATGACTTTGAGAAGCAATGCAGAAAACATCGTATCGATAATCCTCCCTCAACAGCCAAGGTTTTTGTTTGGGAACGTGATTATAATAATCGCATTGTTTGTCAAGTTGTTCCAGTCAATCAACGAGAAATGATACGACAACATGGCCGATATAATAATTCGTATTATGATTCTTTCACCAATGAATGGGACTACTTTGATGAGTTCTTCGAGGATGATATCTCTACACCGGATGACTTAGATAACGGCACCTGTTTCTATGAGCTAAATGAAGATATTGATCCAATGCCTATTGCTGAAAAAATTGAAGTTCCTACTGAACTACACAACTCTGGATATTATTTTCAAAGATATGAAGGCAGCATCGATGAAATCATAAATACTTTGAAGTTGTATTTTGGATATACACAACCAAAGCGAGAATATAGGGAACTTCCTGTTTCTGATGAAAAAAAAATTAAAAAATTTCTTCGTATCCTGGGTATCCCAATCAAAATAATTTCAGACGGTGTATTCAAGGAACAGGAGATCAAAGAAGCTGTCGATTTTGTTTTCCGCTTAGCTGAAGATAATGTACACAAAGAAGAGTGGGACTTAGGAACGTCTGTGACTCAAGGTTTAATTGTCCATCCAAGACTCAAATATCTCCGGGTTATGCATATTCCTATTCCTGATACTTCAGACTATCAGACATTTTTTATGTTTGATTTCAAAGACAAAGCAACGGTTAAATGGAATTTAACTGTTTATTCTGCTTATCATGCAATGATAATATGCCGACTTGATCCAAATATGAATGAACAGGACATCGCACTTTTTCTTTTGGGAAATGGTATGCTTTTCCGAACATTTCGACTGAAATCAACTCTGGAGTACAAAGAGGATCGGTATACTCCTCCAGCGGTGCCTACCACTGAAAGCAAAAGAAAATTTGAATATGAAGACTACCAGTCGAGTATTCAAAGAGCACATGCTGTTTTAGCCCATAATCCTCGTGGTCGTGCAGCTTTAATGGAGGGAGGCTATCTTTGGCGAATTGCACTAGACAATATTAGTTTTGAGACAGTCTTAGCTGGGCCACTATATTATACAGTAAATTCCCTCTACTTTCGTGTGCCAAACTGTCCTGAAGAGGAATACGTTGATGATGTCTTGCCTGAAGATGAGGGGAAAACAGTACTAGGTGAATACATTGTTAAAGGTATATCTTTGAACTTATACTTTCAATTATTTTATCTAACAATCATTATTAGATCCAGGTCAACATGACATGATCATGTCTTGGTATCCTCCTGAGAATGTCCAGCACAAAGCTGGTGATAACCATTGCCGGTGGACAGCTATTGCTGAGGATCTTTTCCAACACAGACATAATAACATCAAAACCAACCCTGTGCCATTCCGAAGAAAGACTTGGACTGCAAGTAAACGAAGTGTAAAAAATCATCGCGACGCAATGGATAATCTACATAAGCATTCATATGATTATATTGCAGAAATTCTAAACTTGAAAAAGTAAACAAGTTGTTACATATTAAATGTCTGCTACCTGTACCAATCAATTAAATTTTGAGTCTATTAATACGTCAAATCCTTGAGTTTTCTGATGTTCTGTCTTACAGTAGATATGCTTTAAATCAGTGAAACTAATAAAAGACAGTAGTGCTGAATTAAATTTAATCTGAATTTACTCTTTAAAATTCTATATACACACCAACTATCTATGCCCTTTGAGTAATTGAAAGTCCAGTCCTGCTCAGTCTTTGATCCGTCTGGAGCCTAGATCAAGACCAAAACTAGTCTATTAATAGTTTTCTAAGACTGCTAAAGACCACCGTTTTCTTGGACCAGTCCTGGACCAAATAATACATAATTTATTTGGGACAAAAATTAGAAGACTCAGTAGCACTGCTTGGTCTTTTCCGGTCCTGGTACGGTCTTGGTTCAGTCTTCTTGTGGTCTTAAAATCAAACTTCCAAACATTATGTACTTTATTAGTGTGAATTTGTATACATGTGACAATCACTGATGTGTGACCGTTGGCTTCAAATCAAGGAAGCAATATGTTTATCAATCATGTGACTCTGACTGTTTGTTTTTATTATGTACCAGAATCAACAAACACGTCACGAATGGTTCATTTTCAACTTGTGCTTCTACTTTCACTCTTTTATATCACAATCCGTATAAAAGATGCTCATACTCTCTTACACAATTGCAGCAATAGTTCTGATCACATCCTTGTCTCATGGCTACTCTCGGAGTAATGTTTCACTGAAGAACGTGTATCAACAAGACATATACTCTGGTGCGTATCTTTTGAACTTGATATTATATACAGCACTCTTATAGCCGAATACAGATTATCAAACACCTTCTTCTACTTACCGGAACTACTCAATTACTACCTTGTCTCTATTAAAGGCTGAAAATAACTCAATTCATCCTGATCAACAAAAGATATATACTTTTGGTATGTACAACTTGAATGTTGTGGTATATATGGTGCATTTAAATCTAAATAAAGGTCATCAATCACTCTCTTTATGTTTAGACTGCAATCACTCAAGTTCAACATTGCACTTATCAGAAGCTGAAAAGAACTTGAATGATTTCAATCAACAAGACATACATTCTTCTGGTACGTACCATTTATCTTGGCAGTATAGGCAATATTCTTATCTATAAATACAGTCTCTCAATTATCATCATTATCGTTATGCTACAAGTACTCAACTACTATGCTAGCCAAGTTAATATCATCAGAGTTAGAGGCTGAAAACAGCCCGATTCAGTTTGCTATTGAGTTTAAAGTGATAAATGATTTGAATACCAGCATATTTAATTATAAAATGTTAAACAATATTATTTTAAATCCTCTGTTGTCAGCTTACAAGAGTTCAAAGCCAATTATATTGACAAACTATATTCAAATATCAAACATCAGAGTATCAACTAGCAATTTTAATGGGCAGACTAAAATATGGCTTGATTTTTATCTGATTGCTTGTCAAGTTTATATTACTTCTCATACTGTTCCTATACAGGTTGATATTCTACAGTTACAATTTATGCAAAATCAAATGCGAGCTCACGATTATCATAACAGACTTCGTAATCTTTATACCAATATTCCTCTTGGTCATATAAACTGTCCTGAGCTGTTTAAAACATCAATTATGTCCCAGTTTATTGTTGAAGAGGGTTTCAATTATTTTGATGATTCATTGTTATCAATTACTTTTTGGTATTGTAGTGAACATCGTGTGTCAAATTATATTAATGGCCGGTTACCAGACCATTTAATACTTTCAAATTCAATCAATATACTTCCAACCTGGTATGATTTTACCATAAACATACCAAGAATCAATTATAATCATTTGGTTGGTGGTGGTGAAATAAAACATTTGTCATTTTTGGATATTAAATCTTACTTACTGGATCAGCATATAAATTGGCCAATAGATTTGAATACAAATATGCAATATATTAAACACGTATCATATGAGGAGGCCATTTCCTTTGTTGATAATAAAGATATGTATGTTTGTCGAATCCCTTTTGAAATGCTAAAAGACATCCTTACTATTAATCAAGCAAAAATAATTGCAAAACTCCATGGAATTGAATGTGTTAGCCGGCATTCCTTGTCAGCTTTAATTGAAGTTCTATCTTCACATATATGCACATCTAATTGTGCTTCATATTGTACAATTTTTGAACAAAAAGTCATAAAACCAAGAGCTCATCAATCCAGAAAAACTGTAGTAAGACGCAAAGCAAATAACAAGTACTATAAATTTTTAGGACCATCTCAGAAAAAAATTAGACAAAAAAAAGACACTGAACGCCGAAAAAAAAACCAAGCCAGTATGATGAAAAAATCTACAAATTGTGTATTTCCTCCTCGTCCACTAACCAAACGCCTTATTCATACTATTGTCAAAGAATTTACTGCAGCATCTGATCCCAAGAATCTTATGGAAGCTGGTTGTACAGTGTGCGGTCAATTAAAACCACTAAAACATCTTATTTCTAAAGACGATTCCCAAGTAGACTTTAAAGTATTATGTAAGACTGGAGTGAGTAGACAAGAACGCACAACAGCAAACGATCCTATTGTTGATATTCAAGGTCCAATAATTGATCTGAAGTGTTCTAAATTATGTCGGAACTGTCTTTCCTATTTAAAAAAAAAAAAAGTACCACCAGAAGCATTAGCTAATGGTTTCTGGATTGGTGAAGTTCCTGATGTTTTATCAAACTTGACTTATGTTGAAAAGCTTCTAATTTCTAAGGTTCGTCATAATCGCTGTATTGTTAAAGTTGCCTCAGGACGATATAAGATGCGAGCAAATGCAATTACCTTTCAGAATCCTATTCCAAAGATATATAATGTTTTGCCCCCTCCACTTGAAGAAGTTGATGAAGTACTGGCTTTTATTTTTACAGGGCCATGCCGGCCAACAAAAGAAGATATTCAGCGCACACCATTACTTGTACGTCGGAACTATGTTGCAAAAGCACTAAACTGGTTAAAACTCAATCATATTGATTATGCCAATATTGACATTTCTGATGAAAACCTTAAACAGTATCCTGAGTCTGATTGCCCAGTTGTAATTGACTATCGTGAATCAATTATCAATAAAGACAAAGAAGCTACAAGTGTTCATGATAATGAAGATGAAGATGGTGTTGAATCAGGACTGTGTTCCTTTACTGTACAAGGTTTAACTGGTGAAGAATTTTCAACCTTGTCAATAGAAGCAATTAAAGCCAGAGCATTAGAACATCTAACAAGTGATGGAAAAATTCTATTTATTGGACATTCAAATGACCCATTATCAATATTTAAAAATCCTCAATTATTTCCTTCAATGATGCCGTGGCTGTTTCCATATGGATATGGTGGAATTGGTCAAGATTTAATGCATGGAAAACACTCATCAATTACACAAAAACGTCACTTTTTAATGTATCATGACAAACGTTTCCAGACAGATCCAAATTTTCCATTAATTGCCTTCAATTATGAACAAATTCAGCAAAGTGCGACTGGAAGTTTTCTTACTGCTGAAAAGTCCTATTTTGAGGAAGTTACTAAACGTTTACTGAATATTGACCTTACAGTATTATCTGACCTTAGCAAACGTCTTTCATCTGGCGAGCGAGTCAAGCCCGAAAGTGATGCTGAAAAAGACTGTTACCAGCTTATTAGTGATTTGGATGCAATTGGTGGTCATGTTAAAGGGTCGTTGTCAGCAAAAAAACACATGCGTAATGAAATTTGGTCATTGATTTCTTATATTGGTGCTCCATCATGGTTTATCACATTATCACCCGCAGACAACAAACATCCAATCTGCTTATATTTTGCAGATAAAAATATTGAATTTAAACCTGATCTTCACTTACCAGATGAGGCTTACCGACTTGTTGCAAGCAATCCTGTTGCAGCTGCCCGATTCTTTCATTTCATGTGTACAAATTTTATAAAGCATGTTCTTGGTGTTGACACAAAACATCCAGGTCTATACGGTACAACTGAAGGCTATTATGGCACTGTGGAACAACAAGGAAGATTGACTTTACATCTTCATCTACTATTATGGATTAAAGGTTCTCTTTCACCTCAAGAAATTCGGGATCGTATTATGGATAAATCTTCTGACTTTCAAAGAAAAATGGTTGAGTATCTTGAAGCCGTTCATATGGGTGAACCAGTTGATAGTACTTTGGCTGAAGTACAGGCTTTAGTTAAAGCAAAAGAAAAAAATGCAGACTACTGTGATCCAACTAAAACAATGCCTCAAATGCCTCCACCCTTATGCACTGCCTGTCAAGGACCTACATGCTCAAATTGTAAAAATATAAATACTTGGTGGGATTATTTTAAACACACTACCAATGATATTTTGTCTCGTTCAAATTATCACAGTTGTCGTGCAACTACTGAAACAAAAGATGGCAGATCTCTTCGAAAGGGCTGCTTAAATAGCAAAGGTGAATGTAAAGCTCGTTTTCCTCGTGAAGTTATAGAAAAAACAATGGTTGAGCCATTGACTGGAGCTCTTCGGATTAAAAAAGGAGAACCATGGATGAATACATTTACACCTTCTCTCTCATATTTGATGAGATGCAACACAGATGTAACAAGTTTATTATCAGGAACAGCTATTAAAGCTATTGTTGCATATGTAACAGACTATGTTACAAAGCCTGGCTTGACAACATATTCAATATTTGATACTGTGAAGCAAGTTTTTTCTCGAAATTCTGAAATGATTGGAGGCTCAACTAATCGACAAGAAGTTGCAAGATCTTTGATGACTAAAATGGTTAATGCATTAACATCCAAGCTAGAAATTGGAAGTCCAATGGCATCCTTGTATCTTCTTGGAAATCCAGACCATTACACTCAGCATATATTCAAACAGTTTTATTGGAGACCATATGTTCGTGAAGTGCAAAGTGTATGGAAAACTGATGAAGCTGAAAATCTGCCAGAAAAAGTTGTTTTAAATAAAAATCTTGGACGTTATATTGGTTTATCTAAAGTTCAGGATTATACTTTCAGGCCAGATATTTATAGAAATGTTTCATTGTATGAATGGATTCGGTGTGCAGAAAAGGTAAAACGTTCAAGAAAAGCACAACTAAAATTTGATGATTTACAAGACCGACTTGATCTAAATAAGTATTCTGATGATGATAATGATGACCTGGATGAATTGGATTTACTAGGACAAGTTGGCGGGGGAAACGATGAGTCTCTATCTTCTGATGAGCTAAATATTAATGAAAACAATGAACTGACCAATGATAATCCTATTCCTGATAAATCAAATTTTCTTCCTGAACACCCACAGTTTAATACTCATCAGATAGTTTATAAGCCAGATAATCCGCTAATTGTTCCATTATTTATTGGTGGATCACTTCCCCGCCGTGATCAAGGCGATCGTGAATATTATTGCACTACAATGTTAACACTTTTTAAGCCATGGCATACTGGGTATGATCTCAAAAATAAAAACCAAACTTGGGATGATGCTTTTAATGAATATTCATTTACTCAACAACAGAAAAAATTCATGGACAATTTTAATCTACGATATGAGTGTAATGATGCAAGAGATGACTACTCTGCAAAATTAGACAAAAATCCTAATAAAATTTTTGCTTCCTGGGCTACTGATAATGATCATTCTACTTTTGATAATATTGACAAAAATATAGAGACTGAAGAGGATGAGAATGACACATATCATCTTCTAAATGATATGGAAAAAAGTCAAGAAATGGATCGAATTGAGAATGTGGTCAAGGCAGCTGGCTGGTTGAATAACTCAACTGATGATAAAACTGAACTAAGTGCTAATACATTTCAACCAGATCAAACAATAACAAGTTCAGCTTGGAATACTATTGTACAAACTGCAAAGCAATTAGTTCTTCAGAAACGTTCGCAAAACTTACCATCAAATACAGGACTAGCTGATCAGTTAGACCAGATTAACTCTCAGGATACTGATAAAGTTGTAGTATCAGATATCTCTTATATTACAAAAAACTTCAAAGCAGAGAGGAAAGAGAAACAACAAATTATTGATCGTACAGTTCTTAAATTTAGTTTAAATAAAGAACAGGAAAGAGCATTCCGTATTGTTGCAAATCATGCAAGCCTTCATAAAACAGATCCATTAAAGATGTATCTTGGAGGTATGGGTGGTACTGGAAAATCCCAAGTAATTAAAGCATTAATATCATTTTTTAAAAAGCGTAAAGAATCTCATCGTATTATGATTTTAGCTCCAACTGGCTCAGCTGCAGCTTTATTAAATGGGTCAACATATCATTCAGCATTAGGTATACAAAGTGATAATATTCGTTATGGAAATGAGCATTCAACAATTGCTCAAGTTAAAGCTCGTCTGGATGGTGTTGAATATATATTTATAGATGAGGTTTCAATGATATCATGTCTTGACCTTTATAAAATCAGTGCACAGTTGGCCAAAATCAGAAATAACACAGAAGCCCCTTTTGGAGGAATAAATATGATTTTTGCTGGTGACTTTGCTCAACTAGCACCAGTTTTAGGATCTGCACTATATAGCGGCAGTGTTGGAACAACAGTCAATGCAGCAATGACTGAAAATGGCCAAAAAACAGCAGTTGGAAAGGCCTTGTGGCATCAAGTAACCACAGTTGTAATACTTCGAGAAAACATGAGACAGAAAACACAAACTCCAGAAGATGCAAAGCTCCGCAAGGCCTTGGAGAACATGCGTTATGCTGCTTGCACAGATGAGGATATTAATTTCCTTCGGACTCGTATTGCTGGTAATAGAAAAAATCAGCCAAATATAGCCAGTCGGTTATTCCGCAATGTCTCAATTATAGTTGGATTAAACACAGAAAAGGATCGAATTAATGAACTTGGATGTGCTAGATTTGCCAAAGAAACTGGACAGGAACTGACTCATTTCTATTCTGTTGATACAATTGGTGAAAGTGTACAGCCTGAAGTTTTAAGAGTCTTGAAACGAAAAGGTATAAAATCAGTTAGAAAAAAACAAATTTCCTTGTCACATCGTCTACAGACAATATTATGGAATATCCGACATTCTCTAACTGAAGGAGTACCAGGAAAACTATCTCTTTGCTATGGAATGCCTGTAATGATCCGCAATAATGATGCAACTGAATTGTGTATTACAAAAGGTCAAGAAGGTCATGTTGTTGGTTGGCAAGCTTCACAAGGCATTGATAATAAACTGGTGCTAGATACTTTATTTGTCAAGTTGGATAAACCAGCTAAGAATATAAGACTTCAAGGTCTACCCAAAAATGTTATTCCTTTGAGTCGAACAAGTAAATCGGTTCTTTGTAAAGGTTTAAATCAGCCTTTAACTATAAATCGTTCACAAGTCTCTGTTCTTCCAAACTTTGCAATGACAGATTATTCATCACAAGGTAAAACAAGGCAATATAATGTTGTAAATTTGAATAGCTGTCGTAGTCATATGGCATATTATACAGCTATATCTCGAAGTGCATCGGCAGAAGGGACTATTATTCTTCAAGGTTTTGATCCATATAAAATTAAATGTGGTGCTTCAGGATATCTTCGTCAAGAGTTCCGTGAACTTGAATTGCTTGATGAAATTACATTACTTAAGTATAATGAAAATCTTCCATCTGCAGTCAATGGCAAGTTGCGGAATATAATGATCAGACAATATAGAAAGCTGAAAGGTGCAGAATATTGTCCTAAATGTGTTGATAACTCAATCCGATGGTCAAAAGACAAGCCAATGGACAGTTTACCAGTTGTTACAGATACACCGTGGACAATTGTCAATAAAAAAACGGTGGAATCAACACAAAAAAAAAATACTGTATTAGAGCACTTTCAACCTGCTCAAGGCTCAGTTGCATTAACAAACAATAAAAGATGCAATCCTAATGAAGAAGTTGAAGGTTCTCAGCCTAAAGCTAAAAGAAATAAAAAAGAAAATTCTGTAACTAAAATTTCAGACAAATTACTTGGACTTAAATGGGATTCAGTAAATCACAGTTGTGCATATGATTCTCTATTCACTATTTTATTTAATGTTTGGTCTCAGAACAAAATACAATGGTCTGATGTACTTGAAAATCATGGAAACTATGCTCAAACACTTTTAGAGGGCTTTAAAAAAATTGACAATGAAGGAAATAACTTTCAGCAAGCCCGAAACACTGTAAGACATAAGTTACAAAGAGATGCATTACATATTTTCCCAAATGGTAATACTGGAACTGATATCCGAGATCTTTTGACCTATATGTTTCAGCAGTCAAATGAAGGAGACTGTGATCAGATAGCAAGATGTTCGAGCTGCAATTACAATGCAATATTGAACTCAACCTCTAGAAGTCTGATATTTGTGACATCTTCACAGCATAAATCAACTAATCGTATGTTTGAAAAATGGCAGTATAATAATGAGGATAACTGCTTGAACTGTAATAGCAAGATAATTAAGACAAGAACATTCAATATCAAACCAAATTTTGTGTGTTTTTCTCTTGAAGTAAATGTAAGCATCAGTAAAAAAATTAAAGTAATTATTGAAGGTAAAAGTGTAACTCACCTGCCATTAAGAGGTATTATATATAGTGGCGGTCATCATTTTACTGCAAGAGTAGTGTTAGGCAATGAAAATGTTTGGTATCATGATGGGATTGAAACTGGAATTCATTGTTATAAGGACAACAACTTGAATACATTTAGTGAGAAGTCACTGATGCATTGTAAAAATGGAAATAGCATTTCTAGGCAGGCGGTAGTTGCAATCTATGGTCTATAATTGTTAATATTAATATTAATTTTATCTTGGACTATCTTAGCAGTCAAATAAAATACAATTGCAGTTTGTTAAAATAGTGTCTAATATTAGAAAGATAGTAATTTAGCACACTGCAGTATTTTGACTGACTGATAAAATAGTCCGGCCTATGTGTGAACATATATTAACGAGTTAAAAAAAAAAAAAACGTAAGAACTCGTATTTGCCATGCGTAGCAATGGCTGCTTTGCAAGTTTTGACTCACATATTAAATGTCTGTGATATAGGTGGAAGTGACTTCTGGCTTAATACACCCTGAATACGCAGAACAACTTCTTCTGCGTCTTGAGTAGTTGGATTACGGATAAGTTTCCAGGTTTTGTTTTGCTCAAGAGGAACGACTTCAACCTGGTCCTTAATTCCATCTGTCTGTTATTGTTTAAGTCACATTTGTTATTTTTAAAAACACCTTCACATACCGCATTAAAGTAACATAACTGCTTTCGTTTATGTACCTGATTTTCAGCAAGCCTTTCTACTTTGCTCTCTAAAATCTTGTTAATTTATATCACAAGAATCATGAAAGTTTGACTAACCAGTAGCTTTCATATCATAGAACTGATCCATAGTGCTTTGTTGATAGGTGAATGAAGGAATACTTTCACAAAGTTCTTTGCTCGCTTTTAAAGCTGTGCTCCACTATTGCGATCGATCAATCAAATTCTCCTATGCTTATAAAAAAAGCTTTGTAACTTCCTTTTTAGGTGTTGGATCATTCTAGTCTTGTGGACCCTTGACGGTGTACCTTTAAAAATGGTGCTATATTTTTTTTAATTTCAATATAGAGTTGAAATTTTTCCATTCAATTACTAGGGACGTTAGAATCGGTCCGGAAATGCATTAGGTCTGCTGACCAGACAGGAATCTAGAACCTGGTTTTTACATCTTGGCATTATCAAATCGGATCTTCTTTTCTATAACTAAATAGACGGTGATCTGGTTTCTATCCAACCTATCAGGAACCCCGCAGTTAGAATTTGGCGGTTCTTGGTTTTCATGTCATTCAGAAGCTTTTTTTTATAGGGGCTCAATATATATTTGTACGTAACTCACCATAATTGATCTGAAATGTATATCCATTCTACCCCAAAAAATCGGATCTTCTGTTTGATCCGATATCCATTTGGGAAATCTGAGAGGTATAAGAAGCCACAGATTTCTTTCTGTCTATCCAGTCGTTTTTCCTTAAACCTCCACACTCATACACACTACACCTGTTATGCCACCTAAAAGAAAAGTCAAACAAGACTCCTCTTCAGAGGAAAATCACAGGTAGATATTGAATTATCTGTTCTTTTTTGATATATGCTGAAAGTTATTGGTATTATTATAGTGCGAGTGAAAATGAATCCTCTGATGCTGCCTCTTTGTATGTTCTGCTTGTTGTATTTTACTTTTTTGAAGCTAAACTTTCATTGCAGATCAGATCAGCCCCCACCTCCGTGCTTTTTTGCTTTTTTTTATCCATGTTAAGATATTATGAGACTAATATGGTTTTCTAGGGTTACTCCGAGAAGGTCTCAAAGAGTAGGGCCTCCTCAAGCAACTGCAGGAAGCCTGTGAGTAGTTAGTTCAGATATTTTGCCTCTTTTATTAATTATTTTATTAATCAGCTCCAAGTCTAAGAAGAAAAACATCGACACTGCTGCATTTACTCCAAGGTATTTTGGTTTTCATTTTTATAAACTTTATATTAAAGGCTATTTTAGTCCTGAACAGAAGTCACCAAAAAAACCTCGTCATACTTCACAGTCAAAGCCTCCCAACACTCCTACGATCAAGTCTTCTGCTAAAAATTCAAAACTCAAATCACCTATTGTCTTGATTCAAACAAAGAGGAAGATTACCAAGGCAATTAAAGAAGAGACTGAATCGGAATCTGATAGCGCTAGTGAAGAGGAGGAGGCTGATAGTGATAATGAAGAAGTTGCACAGGAAGCTGAAGATGAGGCTGAAGATGAAGAGGAGGAGGAAAATGATGAAGATCAAGAGGAGCATGATTCTGATGCTAATTTCATAGATGATGAAGCGTATGTCCTTTTTTTTTTTTTTTCTTTTTAACTTTAAGCTTATTTTCTCTTCTTTGTTTTTCTTTTCTTAGTGAGGAGGATAACAGCTCAGAGGATGATGAGCTTCCTTTGAGTAAGTCCAAAGGAAAGGCTAAAACTAGGTGTGTATGGTGTATTTGCTTGATAATAGTATTTAATCCAGTTTTCTTAGTAACAATCCTCAACGTCAAAAAATTCTCAACACTGCCATGTATGTTTATTATTTTTGGTTTCTATAATATGTTTACTTTGTTGACTCTTTCTGGCTTATAGAAAAAAGGCAAAGGAGGCTAAATTGAAAGAAGAAAAGTCTTTTGCAAAGAGAAAAGATGATTTGAAAGATACTGGTGTTTATCTGGAGGATTTGATCACTAAAGATCCTCTTGAAAGGTATGCATTTCTGTTGATTAATCAATTTTATTGCCTGATACTATATATATACAGTCGTCCCAAGTTACGAAAATGCCAGATTTATGATAAAGACTTGGTTGACATCTTCCTCGCCAAAACTTACAAGGATCTTCCCAAATTGCCTAGGTATCTACTTATTTACTGCCTATAGCTAATTGACTAACAATATTTCAGTGGATACACCAACAATCGATATCTTCCTGCAGGTGAAGCACCAGAGCCTATGATGTATGTCTCAGAACTGTTGCCAAATTTGACAAAGACTAGCAAGAAGTAAACCATTCTATTCTATTTTGATACTCTGCTTTAACTTTATTCTGATAGGTACTTGCTGGATTTGTTCACTTTTGTTTCGGACACAGGCACCAGCACCGTCAACTTGTCAAGAATCGAACCTTGTGACCTTATAGCCAAGAAACCGGACACTGGATCCATCTATCCTTTGATCACTTTACGAAACCAGAAAACTCCGGCTCTCTGTCTCAGTCTTATATGTGTTGATGAAGACTACACTCGTCATGCCAAGGATATTAACGGTTCATCGTACAAGATTCTGACAGGCGTAATTCAGACTATGGAATATGAAAGATTGGTTGCCACTCTCTGCTTGGTTTACAAGGTACCTGGTATCAAAACCCTGATGTCCAACAATCGCTGGTCTTTTTCATCCCGCCCCGGAAGCTCCAATAATAGAGCTCAAAGTATGTTTATTTGACTTTAATCATTTATTCATCTCAATATTGTTGCTAATAGATTCATATGGCCGCGCCGGTCCTTCTCGTCCTATGGGCACCAAGAAGTTGAGTCCTGCCAATGCACAGCAGGCTCAATTCAAAAATTCAAAGTGGAAGCTGGGATATACCTGTGATGAGACCAGTGAGTTTCTCATTGATATCTTGTTTTTAAAGATATTAACTTGTTTATAACCAGTTCCTATCTTGGATGGGCGATCTCTTCAGATTGATCTTCCAAAAGGTCTACGCAAGGTTGCCGAAACTCTTCCTGTCTTTCCAGGAGATATTCCAACTGGATCTTTGACTCTTGTTGGATACACCACTTTGGGTTATAACTCGCAGAAGTCCCCGGATGAGCTTATGATTGGAACCAACATCTGTTGGGCTGTGGTTTTGGCGACACCCAAGGCGTAAGTGCAATAACCTTTTTTGCTTTTAAAAAACATATTAATTAATGGGCTTTATCAGGTAGAAGGATCTATGACTTCCCTCGATCTATGTGGCATGATGATCCCTTGTTATGAGTCCTTTGATTTATCAAAGACTCATTCTTTATAATCCCAGAACTTAGTCAAAATTTTGATTCATTCATTGATTCATCCATCAACACCGCGGGAAAAAATTTCCAAAAAGATCAATAGGCATTATTTAAAAGTAAAACAGGTTTTACCACTCTTGAACCATAATTGATTGCATTCCATCAATTTATAAAGATGGTATCTAGATTTGAAATATATATATATATATTTTAAAAAATTCATGTTAAGTGTACTTTGAGCATTAATGTATTAATTTTCATGATTTTGACATTAAAATTTTTGAAAATCTTTAAGACTTTAAAGGTCCTACATTTCACATTTTTTTTGGAACTACTTTTATGGGAATTGACATAGTAATTATCAAAATACAGTAATTAAAAAGAAGTTAGTGTAACTGGACCAAATAACATGTGGCTGTTCATGAAATTTGACCCTGTAATAATGTTTTGAATTAAAATTTGATTTTTATTTTTTTGGGGTGGCTGTGCAAGAGCACAGTCCAGTGCGGACTGTGCTCTTGCACAGCCAAAGAAAATATTGTTTTCAATATATATCAGTTGTTACTGGGTCAAATGACATGAAAATAATATCTCAAAAATTGTAAAAATCAGCGCTTTCTGATGGTAATAAGCACAGCCACATAGTATTTTGCACAGCTGCACCCTCACTTTGTTTCCACTGTGTCTCAACCATTACTGTGTCAATTCTCAGAAGAATAATATCAAAAAAAATTGTTTAAATTAGAGTTTTTTAAAGTCTTAAACTTCCTAAATTTTTTGATCTTGAAAGTATGAAAATTGACATTTTATTGCCCAAAGTACACTCCAATTGATTATTACTTGCTCTAGCATTGTCACAGTTATAATAAAAATATAATAATCATGCTCCATTGTGGCTGTGCATTTTACCATTGCAAAGACCCAAATTTTACAATTTTTTTGATACTACTTCCATGAGAATTGACCCAGTAATAGTTGAGATACAATGAAAATAAATTTTTGGTGTGGCTGCGCAAAAAGCTATGTGGCTGTGCATATTACCATTGCAAAGCCCTGATTTTTACAATTTTTTTGATATTATTTTTGTCAAATTTGAGCCAGTAATCATTGAAATACACTGAAAACAATATTTCTGTGTGGCGGCCCGGAGGAACCGGAGCACAGTCGCGACTGTGCTCCGGGCCGCCACCCGGAAAAAAAAAAAAAAACTGAAATATACATTTGGAACGTCATTACTATGTCAAATTTGACAAAAATTATATCAAAAAAATCGTAAAAATCAGGGCTTTGCAATGGTAATATGCACAGCCACATAGCTTTTTGCGCAGCCACACCAAAAATTTATTTTCATTGTATCTCAACTATTACTGGGTCAATTCTCATGGAAGTAGTATCAAAAAAATTGTAAAATTTGGGTCTTTGCAATGGTAAAATGCACAGCCACAATGGAGCATGATTATTATATTTTTATTATAACTGTGACAATGCTAGAGCAAGTAATAATCAATTGGAGTGTACTTTGGGCAATAAAATGTCAATTTTCATACTTTTAAAATGAAAAATTGTACAAAATTTAAGACTTTGAAAAATCCAATTTTTACAATTTTTTTGATGTCACTTCCATAAGAATTGACTCAGTAATGGTTGAGATACAGTGGAAACAAAGTTTTTGTGTGGCTGTGCAAAATACCATGTGGCTGTGCATATTACCATTGCAAAGACCTGAATTTTACAAATTTTTTGATATTATTTTTGTGAAATTTGACCCAGTAATCACTGAAATACACTGAAAACAATATTTAATGATCTTTTACTGTGGCGGCCCGGATGGCCCGGAGCACAGTCGCGACTGTGCTCCGGGCCGCCACCCAGAAAAAACACAAAAAACTGAAATTTACATTTGGAACGTCACTACTAGGTCAAATTTCACAAAAATAATATCAAAAAATTTGTAAAATTCAGGTCTTTGCAATGGTAATATGCACAGCCACATGGTATTTTGCACAGCCACACAAAAACTTTGTTTCCACTGTATCTCAACCATTTCTCAGTCAATTCTTATGGAAGTAATATCAAAAAATTCTAAAATTTAGGTCTTTTAAGGCCTCAAATTTTACATATTTTCTTCAAAATATCAAACTTATGAGAACAGAAACATTAATCCCTAAGATACACTGAAATTATTATTAGTATATCTCAGTCATTACTAGGTCAATTCTCACCAAGATAATCTCAAAATAATTGTAAGATTCAGGCCTTTGCAGCAATAATATATGCACAGCCACCTTAAAAAACAAGTTGTTAGATTCTTACTCTGACTGCAACAATGTTAAAGCATTATGAGCTAATAAATACTCATGTGATTAGAATTTGGATATAATAAATCTGTTTATTGTGGCTGTGTTAAGAGTTTATTCTTATTGTGAAGCTCTAAATTTTACAATTTTTAAGATATTATTTTTGTGAGAATTGACCCAGTAATAACTAAGATACACTGAAAATAATTGTGATTTACACAGGCTAACAAGTGCTTGTGGCTGTGCCAGATACAATCATTTTGGGTCAAAGCCATATTTAGCCACATTATATAATCATTCCATGGAATGCACTGCCACTGATAGACAGCCTGCCCTAAAGTTTCTGTCTATATAAACACATTCAAGCTAAGATGTTTCTTTCTTCTTTACCATCATCATGCATCCTCTAACTTTGCTCTTTTTGCTGTGGCCTCTGGCCACACTCTACTCTTATTTTGGCTATCCTTCTGGCTCTCAGGAATTCAGAGTGTTCTATGAACCTTCATATATTGAAGTTATAACATATAAACCTCTATTTTCTTCTGGTCACTCTGGATTGCTATTAGATGATCCTTTTCATCTAAACTATTTCATTCTTAAACCTCCAAGTAATTCTGGGATAGAAACAGGCAAGTTGAAGTCTTAATTTTAAATTTAATAAATTCTAATATTCAATTAATTTTTTTAGTTCAAGAGAAAGTCTCTTCTGTGGCATTAGCATCTGACACTAATCTGGCATTCATATTTGACACTGATTTGGCATTGACACCTGGCACTAATTTGGCATTATCATTTAATGGTGATATAAATTTATTATCTTCATTGACATTAGCACTTCATAAAAGTCTGATACATAATTCACATTGGCATTGGCATGGTATTTCATGTGGTATCAAATTTGGTATTGATTGTGAGATAACTTATACACAATCTCAAAATCAACATATTTTTAATTGGAAAAAATTTGAGATATACTTGAAAAAAAAACTACTTCAACTTCAGACATCTTTTATTCTTGAATTCTACATTAGATTTATGCTTTCTATTTTGAATATGTCAGATATAATTTTAAAAAAAGATTTGCCTTACATCCAATGTCAAATACTAAATTTAAAATTTCAAAGAAACTGTTATTATCAACATGATTTTAAAGCTAAAATGAACAAACTTAAGGGTCATACTATCATTGTCTATCCATTTTCAATTCTTAAAGCTGTGATTATTCCACATTTATTTGCATTTAGTCTGATTCATCAGTTTCTTTTGAAGCCAGTTTTCAAAATAGTTTATAAGATTATCAAACCCATAAAAATAGAAATTTGTAATATGATATTTGAAATTATAATCTGCTTTTCAGATATAAATGAATGTGAAACATCTAAAATCAGAATTGTAGGTGGTGGACCATCATATGAATTTACTTACAATGACCTTGCATCCTATTCTTCTCAAGTTAAACCTAATGAAAAATACTTACTTCAGTCATATATACTTGAGTCAGAAAAATTATCTGTTTTAGAACAATCTTCAGATCTGATTGCCATTTCTGCAATACCTTTAAGTAATATTCTATCTCAATTAAATATTTCTCATCTAAAAACTATTGCCATTGCACATAAATTAAAAGTATCTTCAAAAATCAAAAATCATGAACTTCAAACTATGATTGGATCACATATATGTTATTCTTGTCCTTTATATGTATGTATTTTTAAAAGTATTGATCAGACACAAAAACTAAAGAAGAAAAAAGCTGATAACTTAAAAGCAGTCAAAACATATCAAATTTCAAATGCTGAAAAATATAAATCTGATCATTTGCAAGCAGTCAAAAAAAATCAGATGTCAAATCCTGAGAAATATAAATCTGATAATTTAAAAGCAGTAAAAACATATCAATTGTCTAATCTTGAAAAATTTAAATCTGAAAATTTGAAAGCAGTAAAAAATTATCAAACATTAAATACTGAAAAATATAAGTCAGATCATTTAGCAGCAGTAAAAAAAAACCAACTAAAATTAGCAACCAAATTCCCACCTTCCTCATTGTCTGATCAACTTCAACATTTAATTATATCCAAATTTTGCAATGATACTAAACCTAATAAATTTGAAGAAGCTGGATGTTCAGTCTGTGGAAAACTAACATTTCTTATAGATCTATTAAAATTATCTGATCTAAATTTAAACCTTGATTTTTTGCATCAACCAGGTGTAACTCAAGTTGAAAGACATTTATCAGATGACTCTTTTGAGGAAATTAATGGTCCTGTACTTGAATATAATTTGGATAGTATTTGTAAGTCTTGCTATAAATCTGTTTCAAAAGGAAAAATACCTGTATTTGCATTAGCAAATGGAAAATGGTTAGGAAAGATACCACCTGAACTTCAAAATTTATCATATGCTGAACAATTACTTATTGCTCGTGTTCGGCATAATAGATGTTTGGTTAGAGTTTCATCTGGAATGCATAAAATGAGAGCTAATGCCATTTCATTTGCAAATCCAACACCTAAGATCTATAATATTCTTCCACCACCAATAGAAGAAATGGATGATGTGTTAGCATTTATTTATACTGGCCCATGTAAGCCTACTAAATCTGATTTTGAAAGAATTCCACTTTTAGTTCGTCATACAAAGGTTGCAGCTGCACTTGAATGGTTGAAATTAAATCATCAAGATTATTTTGACTTGGAAATTTCATATGAAAATCTAAAAGCCTATCCAGAAGATGTTCCACCAGTTGTAATTGACTATAAAGAATCAATTTCCAATAAAGATCCAGAATCTACTGCTGTAAATGATATGGAAGATGAAATTGGTACTGAAAATGGTCCTTGTCCTTTTGTAGTACATGGCTTGACTGGAGAAGAATATTCAACAAAAAGTCTTAAAGCTTTAAAAGCTATTGCACTTAAACATTTAACTGATAATAAAAAAATTCTTGCAGTTGGACATGAAAAAAATCCACAATCAATTTATAATAATCCTCAACTTTTCCCTCAGATGATGCCTTGGTTATTCCCTTATGGACTTGGTGGAATTGGTAACAAACTTCAGAAAAATCATATATCTGACTTGGCTCATAAAAGACATTTGCTAATGTATTATGATAAAAGATTTCAGACTGATCCACATTTTCCACTTATTGCTTTTAATCATGAACAAATAAAAGAGAGTACAACAGCTGGATATTTACTAGCAAATAAGCCTAAGTTTGATAATATTTCTAAAAGATTAATGGAAGTTGATGTTGGAGTTCTTACTAATTTGATCAAAAGAATGGAAGAAGGTGAAAGAGTAAAACCTGAAACTGATGAGGAAAAACTTTGCTTTCAGTTAATTAAAGACTTGGATCATGTTGGTGGATCAGTTAAAGGCTCAACTACAACCAAAAAATATATGCGCAATGAAATTTGGTCTTTGATTTCATATTTAGGTGCACCTTCATGGTTCATTACATTTTCTCCAGCTGACAATAAACATCCAATAAGTCTATATTTTGCAGATACTAAGGAAAAATTTAGCCCATTATTAAAAAATGAAAATGAGCGCTTTAGATTAATAGCTCATAATCCTGTAGCTGGTGCTAGATTTTTTCATTTTATGTGTGAAATGTTTATTAAACATGTTCTTGGAGTTGGAGAAAATCATGCTGGTCTTTATGGAAACACAAATGCATACTATGGAACTGTTGAGCAACAAGGAAGATTGACTTTACATATGCATATGTTACTTTGGTTGAAAGGTGCTTTATCTCCTCAGGAAATTAGAGATAAAATCATGGATCCAACCTCAGAATTTCAAAAGCAAATGGTTGAATATTTAGAAAGTGTTCATATAGGTGAATTTATGACTGGAACTCAGGAGGAAGTTGGTCAAAAAATCAATATTGAAAAAACTCAGAATAAAAATTATCAAGATCCAACTCAGACTTTACCTGATCCACCACCTTCAGTGTGTATAAATAAAAACTGTGAAAATAAAGACTGTACTGAGTGTAAAAATCTTGAAACTTGGTGGCAAAAGTTCAGAAATACTACAGATGATTTGATATTTAAGTCTAATGTTCACACTTGTAGAGGTTTCAAGTCTGATGAAAAAACTCCAAAAAAAGATAGACCTGGCTGTATTAATAAACATGGAAATTGCAAAGCCAGATTTCCTAGAGATCTTTTTGAACAAACACAAGTTGATCCTAAAACTGGTGCTTTAAATGTTAAAAAAGGTGAACCTTGGATTAATACTTTTACTCCATCAGTAACTTATCTTTTAAGATGTAATTCAGATGTAACTAGTTTGTTATCTGGTACAGCAATTAAAGCCATTGTAGCTTATATTTCAGACTATGTAACTAAGCCTGGACTTAAAACTTATAGTATATTTGATACTATTAGAAGTGTTTTTAACAGAAATACTGAGATGCTCGGTGGATCTTTAGAAAGAAAAGAAAAAGCAAGAAGATTAATTACACAGACTGTAAATTCTTTAACTGCTAAGATGGAAATTGGAGGTCCAATGGCTGCTTTGTATTTATTAGGAAATCCTGATCATTATACAAGTCATAAATTTATTCCTGTCTATTGGAAAAATTATGTAAGAGAAGTTCTTATGTCTTGGAAACCTGAAAAAGACTTAGAAGAAATTATTCCTGAGAAACTGGTAATTCAAAAAGATAAAGATGGCCATTATATAGGTTTTTCAGCAGTACATGATTATATGTATAGACCTAAAATTTTTGAAGACAAAACATTATATGAATGGGTTCAAATGGCTACTAGAATTAAAGTTCCAAGTTTTAAAAAGCAAGATAAAGCTGAATCTGAAGATGAATTAGATTTATTTAATCAAGAGTCTTTGGATCAAATTGTAAAACCAACTCAATCTGACAAGTCTAAAGTTATTATTGAGGAAGAAGATACTGCTGATGAACTTAATATTTATTCTGAGTATTCTGATGAAGAAGAATCCAGTTTTGATAAAGAATGCTCAGATGAAGACAATGAATCTGACTCAGAAATATCAGATCTAAACAAGCCAGATTCAAAGCTTCATTCATTTTTAAAAGAACATCCTCTTTATAAAACTCATAAGGCTCATTTTGATGAAAGAAAAAAAAATACTATACCAAATTTTGTAGGAGGTTCACTTCCAAGATGTGATCGAGGTGATAGAGAATATTACTGTGCAACTATGCTTACTTTATTCAAACCTTGGAGATCTGGAAAGGATTTAAAAAATACAGATTACAGCTGGGATGAAACTTTTAATTTATTTGAATTCAGTGAACAGCAGAAACAGTATATGAAACATTTTAATGTCAGATATGAATGTAATGATGCCAGGGATGATTATTCTGCTCAACTTAAAAAAGGAAATACAAACAGTGGCTTGTTTCCTCAATGGATGAATTCTGAAATTCTTAATGAACTTGATGATGATGATAAGTTTCAAGGTGATGACTTTGGTGATGATGAACCTGATGATGATAAAGATTTTCATGCAAGTAAATATAATACACTTGGAAGATTAGGCAAACTTAGATATCAAGAAATGGAAGAGACAAGAATTGGTATAACTGAAGCTGGATGGCTTGATGATTCACCTAATGGACTTGAAAAAGTTTCTAAAATTTCAATTACTCCAAAAATATTACAGAAAGGCTCAAGCTGGAAAGTCAGTGTTGAAAATGAAAGACAAAAAATCTTAACTGAAAGAAGCAAAAATATTCCAGCCAAGTCAGGAAAAAATATAAATGATCCCAATGAAAATAATGTCCAACTTATTGATAGATCTTACTTGAAGAGAAACTTTAAAGCTAAATTAAAATCTGACAGAAAATTAATAGCTACTATTATTGAGAAATTTACTTTAAATACTGAACAAGAAAGAGCCTTTAGAATTGTAGCTAATCATTCAGTTGAGTCTAAATCTGAACAACTTAGAATGTATCTTGGTGGTATGGGTGGAACTGGTAAATCTCAAGTTATTAAAGCATTAACAGAATTTTTTGAAGTTAAAAATGAATCACATAAAATAATTGTTCTTGGCCCAACTGGGTCTTCAGCTGCTTTACTTAAAGGTTCAACTTATCATTCATTTCTTGGTATAAATCCTGGTGAAAACACAGCTAAAAAAATTGCCCAAGTTAAAACTAAACTTGAAGGAGTTCATTATATATTTATTGATGAAGTATCAATGATGTCCTGTAATGATATATATAAAATTTCAGCTCAACTGTCCAAAGCTTTAAATGCATTTGATCTTCCATTTGGTGGCATAAATATAATTTTTGCAGGTGATTTTGCTCAATTACCTCCAGTTGGTGGCTCTTCATTATTTAGCCAAGCTGTAGGAACCCAATTACATTCAGGACTTAGCTTAAGTGGACAAGAAGCAGCAATTGGAAAGGCTTTATGGCATCAAGTTACTACAGTTGTAATTTTAAGGCAAAATATGAGACAAAAAGAACAAACATCTGAAGATGCTGCTTTAAGAACTGCACTTATTAATATGAGATATGGAAAATGTACACCTGAAGATATTATATTTTTAAGATCACTTCAAGCTGGAAAAAGACCTGGTCAGCCTAAAGTATCAGCTAAAGAATTTAGAAATATAGCTATAATTTGTGGCAGACATACACAAAAAGATGAAATAAATAATCTTGGTTGCCAAAGATTTGCAGATGAAACTGGTCAGAAATTAACACATTTTTATTCTATTGATAGATGGGGAAAAGAAAAAGATCCAGCTTCAAAGTCTAAGTGGGGAAAATCTAAATCTGCAGCTAAATTAAAACACAAGTCTAATGAAATTGAATTTGATGATCAGCATGAAATATGGAAACTTAGACATGGTGCTACTGAAAACTTTGCTGGAAAATTATCTTTATGTCTTGGAATGCCAGTTATGATTAGAAATAATGATGCAACTGAATTATGTATAACTAAAGGCCAAGAAGGAATTGTAGTTGGCTGGCAAGCTGAAACTGGTCCACATAGAAAAAGAGTTCTTGATACATTATTTGTTAAACTTATAAAACCTGCAAAAACAATTCAAATTCCTGGATTGCCCCAAAATGTTGTACCTTTGATGAAAAATACCAAAACAATTACCTGTATTTTTCCAAGTGATTTAAAAGAAAGTGTTGAACGTCAACAAGTCTGGGTTTTGCCTAATTTTGCAATGACTGATTATGCAAGTCAAGGAAAAACTAGACCTTATAATGTGGTGCATTTAAGTAGCTGCTATTCACATATGTCATATTATACTTGTTTATCTAGAAGTGCAAGTGCTGCAGGAACAATAATTATGCAAGGCTTTGAACCAAGTATTATTACTAAAGGATGTTCAGGTTATCTTAGACAGGAATTCAGAGAACATGAAATTCTTGATGATATTACAAGACTTAGATATGAAGACTCTTTGCCTACCAATATTCAAGGGTATACTAGAAATACATTAATAAGACAATATCAACAGTGGAAAGGTGAAGATTATGTACCTGAAAAAGTTGATTCAGCTCTTAAATGGACAGCTAGAGATCCAATGAATTTATTACCTATAGTTACAGACAGTCCTTGGCAGATTATTGAATCTAAAAAGAAAAAAAATACAGCTAAGACAGCTCTTATTACTACATTTATTCCTGCTAAAGGTAGTCAAGCTTTAAAAAGAAAACATAATGATACTAACTTGGAAAATAATAAAAGAATCAAGAATGATACTATTACTTCAAATATTAGTGGGCCTATTGGATTGAAATGGGATAGTAAAAATTATAGTTGCTCATATGATAGCTTACTTGTGATTTTATATGATATTTGGAAAGAAAATCCAGATGAATGGACAGAAAACTTTGAGTCAATTAATGAAATTTATATGAGAAATTTAGCTAGTGGTTTTAAACAAGTTTATGAGGGCAGCAAGTCTTTGGAAAATATTAGAAATGATTTAAGACAAGATTTAAATAGTATTAGCTCTGATAAATTTCCAATGGGCAAAAATAATGCCAGTGTGGCTGAACTTGCATTTGAATTATTAAAATCCAATAATGAAAATGCAATTTCTCAAATTTTCTGCAATCATTGTGACTATACTGGAATAGAATATTCTGATCATCTTGAATATGTTTTTGATATAGAAAAGCACAAAGTGTCTTCAACTGAAAAATGGGGTAAAAAACTAAAAGAATCAACTTCTGAAAAATGCAATAACTGTTTTCATAAGCTTAGCCATGAACTTCAGTATAAAGAAAGTCCAAAATTAGTAATATTAGAGTATCCATTTAGTAATATTGAAACAAGTCATAAAATTAAGATAAAAGGTGATAATCAGATGAATATTTTATCACTTAGAGGAATTGTTTATTATGGAGAAAATCATTTTTCATCTAGAATTATTTCCTCAGAAGGAAAGATTTGGTATCATGATGGAATTGAAACAGGAAAAAAATCAATAGAAGATGGATATTTGTTTTCAATGGATAGTAAAACTCTAAAAACTTATCAAGAAAAGAATCTTGTACTTGCTGTTTATGCATAGATAATTAATTATATTAATATAATGGGTGGGTGGTTGGGATAATAATACTTTATATATCTAAATAATTAAATATATACATTAAGCAGAAAAAAGGACGAATACATGCCATGCGAAGCAATGGCCCACTACACCAAGTTTGATATGTTGAGACAAAGGTTATCAGAGCTTCATTGAGTCCTTCTTGTCATATGGATGTCTTCATTGTTATTCAACTAACAATGTTCAAAGCACTCTTGTCACATACTGATATTCTCTCCTCATCTCACCATCACATGCCACGCAGTACTTGCTTGTATATATCCCACCACATGGCTTTTGAAATACCACTTGTAAAAATATCATTCACATCAATATATTTTGTTTGTTTGCTCTCAGTATTATCAGAATAGCAAAATTTGACTGAATTTCAGGATTATAAAAAATACAAAGAGGTCATAAAAGTGTTGATATAGCAGATGCTACGTTAATTTGGCCCTAGCTTGCGATTCTCTTTTTGTTTTGCTCTTTTGTTCTTTTTGGCTTTGTCTCTCTCCTCAATGTTAATCTGACCTTCACCCTGCTTCAATACTTCTGCCTCCTCCTCATCTGGTAGTTCCCTGCAATCTTCACATAAGCATTCAGCTCCATTCTCCTTGAAGTAGTCAACCCCATAGCAAAGCAATATTTCTTCCTTGGCTTTGATATTTTTTGTTGCCATAATGGTAAAAGCATATGTGTTTCGAATAGCAATAAACTATCCAGATTTATTAATATTAAATACCTGTAAACAAGAATTGAAACTCACCTCAACATTATAAGAAACACAGCGATGGTTAATGAACCTAATAGGTCCAATCAAGAGTTTTTCTTCAAAGGAGCCATCATTGCGGTTGTCTTCATGAGGAGTGATTGTGGAGAGATCAGTGTATTTTTCAGCACGATCCTCTGGCATTAAACCAAGAAGTTCTTTGATGTATTCTCCTTGTACAATGTCCTTGTTGGCATAAATTGCAAAACCTTTTTGTTTAGCATGGCCAAGAGGTTTGACCTTAAGATGCACTATGGCTGCTGGATTAATAATCAAACTGTAGGCGGTGATGCACCTGTGAGGCAATATTAATAGTATATAGATAGATAGATATCTTAAAACCCACCAAAATAGAGTTTCCAAACTTTCTTTTTTCTTGTTTTCCCAGACAAGTGCAGGATAATGATGAAGAATACTAGTTGCAAGCTTTTTCACAGTGGCTATATATCCGTGTGGATCTTGAAAATTAAGGTTGTGCTTGACCTTTTCAAACATAAACCAGATCATAGAGTGACTGAAAGGTTCCATATTTGTATCAAAAGAGATGGTTTGGATATTATGACTTCTGTTCTGGGATTTTTGCTTCTGTTGACCAAAAAGAGCATTGACGATAAGAGGGTCGATATGTAGTATAGCCTGGGAAGGAAGAACAGAAAGGGACAAGTCATTTACAAGAGAGAACAGAATGGAATTTGCTGGATTCCAGGTAATAGCAGGATGAGAGGTAGAAGCAACTGCAGAGTCTGCCATTGGAGTGAGTGAAAGAAATTAAAGCTCATTGTAGTATTCTGGAATCTTATATAGACATACTCTCATAGGTTTAGGGCTGCGCGATACTAATCTCATGGCTTTAAAGGCTGCGCAATACTAATTTCATAGCTTTAAAGGCTACACAATATTACTTTCATAGCTTTAAAGGCTGCGCCATACTAATCTCATAGCTTTAAAGGCTGTGCAATACTAATTTCATAGCTTTAAAGGCTTTGCGATATTACTTTCATAGCTTTAAAGGCTGCGCCATACTAATCTCATAGTTTTAATAGCTGTGCAATACTACTTTCATGGCTTTATAGGCTGTGCGGCACTACATGCATAGCTTTAAGACAGTGTGATGATACTTAGATAGCTTTAATGACTGTGCAATGCTATGTATATGGCTTTAATGACTGCGCAATGCTATGTACATAGCTTTGATGACTGCGCAGTGCTATATGCGTAGGTTTAATGACTGTGCAATGCTGTGTATATGGTTTTAATGACTGCGCAATGCTATGTACATAGCTTTGATGACTGCGCAGTGCTATGTACATGGCTTTAATGGCTGCGCAGCGCAGCACTATCCATCATTTATTGTACTATTTTTGTCTTTCAACATCTTTATAAGCGACTGACCTGGGTGTGGATCAGTAGCAATTTCCGCAAGACTCTCCACATCGGCTTATATCAACCTATATTCTATATTTCTTTGCCTACCTCCTTTCTCTATCACACAGAATGGTCTTAATGACCTTCCATGCACCTGGTTTCCAGAGTTTAAAGGCTGAGGATGCAACTTTGTAAGTAAATTGGCGGTTATTTGTTGCTTGTCTGATTCCTTTATCAGAAAACCTTGGAAACAGGGTGAACAACATTTTCCACACCTGGTTTTCATAGGTTAATAGTCCAAAGTAAGTAAATCCACTATCATCTATTATATCACTTGTCTGATTGTTTTCATAGAAACCTTTGGAAGTTTTGACACAAGGTCAAAACTAGGGGGTCTCCCCCACAGATGAATCCCTTGCCTATCATAGGGGGAAGGAGATAGGGTAGAATAAATATATAGTCTGGGTTTTTGTAACTTAGTTATCTCACAGATGAATGGCTTGCCTATTATAAGAGAAAGAAGACAGAGAAGATTAATGAATTGTATTCTTATACAGCCACATGTCTATAGCTTTTTATGTTTTTTATAGTAACAGACGTGTTTCTAAGACTTTACAATTTTTGAGTGGCTGTGCAACCTAACCCTCGCGTCGGTCCTCTTAGAAGGTCTGACATGCACAAGAAAATAAGCCGTGACAACAAAATAAGTAACAACTTTCATTCAACCTTGGTTTTTAGGCTTAGATTTTGTTTCTGTGGCTGTGCTAAAAACCATATTTGTGGTATGGGGTTTCAAAATCGTATTCACCGCACTTTATTTTTTTTGGTGTGGCTGTGCTAAGCACCGACGCGTCGGTGCTTAGCACAGCCACACAGCTTGAGTCAGTGCTGAGCACAGCCACAAAAGCTCAAGTTGTACACCATTTAATTCCTAACTAAATAGCTACAAAATCAATAACAAAAGTAATCAAGTTTACGAACTCCAGTAGTTATTAATCTGTTTCTGACAAGCCCGAACTTGATGATACCTTCTGGCAGCTACATTGTTTTTCTTGGTTTTTGTTCGGTGAGGGCCATTGGAGACTCTAGGTGGCCCATTACCACCACCATCACCACCTTGACCTCTTGCTCTAATCGACATTTGATCACTATCTTGAGGACTTTTAATTGTAATATCTTCTGGCCTTAAAGGTAGTGTAGAAGGTAGCATGGTTCCATGCATATTGGATCCACTAAATGACCTAAAAGATAAATATTAGTCAAAGGATCAGATTAGTTTAAAATCAATACCATAAAGAGTTTGACCGAGATACCACATATTTACGGTAGTCACCATAAATAAAAGAATATTCTTTGAGGTCTTTGCGAGCTTGAAGTTGATATTGAGCACAAATTCCAGGAGCCACATCATTGTCCTTATGAAGAGGCGCAGTGTAATTGTTGCACAAGTAAGTAGTAGCACCAGAGGTGCCCAGTCTGTCACCTTCATTGCTTGCCTTATCAAGAGCGGCGAAATGATCAAAGGAAAATATTCTTGCAGTTTCTGAAAGTATCATAGAAGTCTAAATGATAGGATATATTTAGTCAGAGTCTGTTATCTCCAGTTAAAATAAAAGCAAAACCTCTGCGTCATTGAATAGCACATGAATTCCTTCAGAATCCAAAGCCTCCATTCCTGGATACATGACGTATGCATCACCAGGAAGGCCTCCCATAGCAATTCGAGAACCTCTGGGAACCATAGTTCCTTGTGAATAGAACGTGAACTGGGATCCACGCTTCAGGCTTTTAAGATTAAGATCACCAAGACGTTCATGATGCTTCAAAAGATCGTCGAAGATTTTATCTGGAAAGGGATTATAAACCCAAAAATCCAACTGTAATCAAGTAAGAAAAATAGCTATTGATTGGAAAATACACTATACCATTTTTGAAGGATTTTTCTGATCATAAAATTTGAAGAGTTGAAATCCGCATCTTTCAATGACCTCTTCATCATACATGATCTCTTCCAGTTGTAATCTGTCATCAGAAGGATGCAGAATAGTAGGCTTCTGGCCACTTTTTAGGTTATTGCCCTACAAGAGTAATTAATAAGATTTCAAGACAATTAAAGAAATCAAGCAGACAGGGATTGCGTCGATTTGATCTTTTTTATCTGCAAAAGAAACCCCATGGCCAGCCTTGACAATTTGCACAAGGAGTGTTTATCGTCTGGAGTATAATCAGCGCTATATCAAATATTTGAATTTTAAATGAACCCACAGGGCGTCCTTGAAGTATTTTATCCACTAGGCCATTTTTAATGTCCCGAAAAGCAATAGTTCTGCGAAGTATTGTTTCCAAAGCAGCATCCTTATATTCATTGATATATCCGTTGTCGATATGGATGCCAAGTACTCGCATAACCTCTGTATATAGAGTATGCATATCTTTATCCTTTTTTAACAGGTTAAGCTGAAACAATGATAAGTATATAACAGATTAAAAAAATAAGAACTAACATTGAGTCTCCGAATCTCTCTAGGTTCCAATTCATTCAATTCATTCAAAGCAAAAGCTAGCCACTCTTTGTAGGCTATAATGAAGTTGCCTTCACTGAGGAGGAAATAAACTGAAGAAGGATAGCTTTGGCGAGGAATAACATCTGGATGATCTTTAAGAAACTTTAATAGCATATTTCCAGTTAATTTTTGGCGACCATTTTTCTATAGTTCTTTAGAAGTTAAATATCATGCTAAGAAATAAAAATAACACACCGTAAACTCTGGAATTTCATCCAAAGGCCTCCAAGTAAGGATTTCTTCTTTAGGTATCCATGAATATAGGATCAAACTTAGTGATTCAATAATCCTGTTTCTCCTTATAAGTGAGACTGAAAAAGAAGCTTTGCAATGAAGAAGCATATAGCGACTGCTCCAAAGTTCAACACTCTTTGGTAGTTGTGAGCTCTAAAAATGAAGGTTAATTCAGCTTATAAATTTGGCAAGCTGCTTTACCTTCACAGCCTCCTGCCAGTCCTCTTGTGAATAGAGGCTACGTTTTACTTTTCTCATCTCTCTCAAGACCCCAAGAACATTTTGATACAGTAGTTCATTGTGAGCATGAGTTAAAGTGGTGTCCTGTTGTTTTTGTTGAGTGAATAATGTTATTTACGGTTAAAATCAAATACTTACCTTTCTAAGTGCGTAAGCTTCATCTAGCAAGGCTGCCCAATGCAGACATTTTGATTTCCAAAAGCTTGGATTGGCCTGTAGAATTTGGTTCCAAACATCTGCATTTCTTGAAAGAATCGGCATATTGTTGAAAGCTTCAAAGCTAATAGGAGGTACAGAAAGGTTGATTGGGGTAACCATTTTGGATTGATTTGTGGTTTGTAGGGGTTGTTTTTGGCGCTTTCTAGGGGGGGACTGTGGATCAAAGGAACTAGATCCAGAATCCAAATCATCTTCATAGTCCGAATCATCTTCATCGCTATCATCTCCAGAGTCAGAATCTTCATGAGCTACAAAGTCCTGCTGGGTGATATCCTCTAAGAAATTGAACTGATGATGTTGAGGTTTGTTGGTACCGAACTAGCAGAATTTAGCAATACAGTTTTAAGCTGAATATTAGATTTCTTACTTGCATCTTATCCAGAATACACTGGAGTTGAACCAGATATTTTATAGCATCCTCAGGCTTATACCTCTGCAGAAGCTGGTTTCCAACAAAAAACTGCAAGAGTTCAGAGTCTAAAAGGCTCTTTACATCCATAGAAATGCTTGTCTCCAGCCAGGTTTTAATGGGGCCGATCTTAGAAGATTTAGATGCTTTTTCTCAGTGTAGAGTTCAGCAGTTTACTTACAAATTTGAGGTGATCTTTACCAATCTTGGACAGTATTTCCTGCTCCCACAATGCAGTGGTAACCCTATCAATTGGTGTCCTCTCTAGTTCCTCAAAAGAGGCTGTTAAGAGATCATCCAGTTCCAAAGAATAGGTAGAAACAGGTAGAAGAATAGGGATGTAGCTAGACATGATGAAGTTTGATAACAAGAAGATTAACATCTAATCGTGACATGACCTCTTAAAAAAATGTCACAAGCCATCAAACCTAACCTAAAAGCACTAAATACTGAATTTACAGTTTCAAACCTTGGTAATCACCCTATATGTGATTTACTTCAAGCCAAGACATGATAGAAAACTTCAAAGAATACAGAAAACAAATAAACTAGAGCAACCCAGGTCAAAGCTTGCAAACGGAGCAAGGGGACGGTGGAGAGGCAAGTTGAGTTTGTGTAGCAGATGGAAGGGGGGATACACTGCGGCCTTCAGCACCATGTGGACGTCAACACATCATTGTAAAGAGAGTTGACAGTCGGCGAGAGCAGAGGTGTAGGGGTTTGCGGGTTAAGGCGCAGGTCGGGTAAGCCGGGGTGGTGAGGCTAGGTGAGTGAGGTGGTGGAGGCGAGGCGAGGCGCGAATCATGGCACAACAGACGGAGTACCTCCTCCGCCAGCGGCGTTGACATGGGCCTGCTAGTAGGGTGGCAGGGTGAGAGTCGTGGTGCCGCGAAGGCGACATCGGATGGCCCAACGTAAGTTGTCGGGCGGCGTGAGGTCGCTGCGAATCGGCGCCGCGGGTAGGATGGGAGGCGAGGAGGCGCTGGTCAGGGTGCCGTGGTTGAAGTCCGCTAGCCAACGGGTCGCTGCGAATCGACGCCGCGGGTAGGATGGGAGGCGAGGAGGCGCTGGTCGGGGTGCCGTGGTTGAAGTCCGCAAGCCAACGCGTCGCTGCGAATCGACGCCGCGGGTAGGATGGGAGGCGAGGAGGCGCTGGTCGGGGTGCCGTGGTTGAAGTCCGCAAGCCAACGCGTCGCTGCGAATCGACGCCGCGGGTAGGATGGGAGGCGAGGAGGCGCTGGTCGGGGTGCCGTGGTTGACGTCCGCTAGCCAACGGGCGACACGAGGCGACCTCGGGAAAAACGACTCGAGGTGATGAAAGAAGGGGCGAGGCGAGGCGACGAGAGATGGGGCGAGTTGGGGTGGGGGCAGTTCAAGCCCCAAGGCGATCGTCGGGGTGTCGCTTGTACCGCCACAATGTGGTCCGCCTGCGAATCGTGGCGCCAGGGAGGTGAGAGGCATGGTTGACACGCTCGCTCAAAACCGACCGCAGAGGAGTCGAGATGGGGTCGACCTGGCGGTTTCGGAGCGGCGGTGGCGGGGCTGGGGATGTTCGCGAGCAGTTGGGGCCGTAGCTGCAGTGCCGGTCGGGCTTCGACGTGGCGAGCATTCGAAACAGCGGTGGCTGCTCGTCGGCTCGAAAGGGGTTCGGGCGTCCCTTCGAAAGGACGGCGGAGGGGTCGAGAAGTGGTCGATGTGGCGGTTCGACGTGGCAGGGGGGGCGCGGTGGGGGCTGGCGACGCGGCAGACGCGACGCGGCAGGGGGTGCGCGGTGGGGCTGGGGATGTCCTACGGCGCAGGCAAGGTGATGTGACGTGGTGCCAGCAAGTTGTCGGCGCGCTAGTGGACGTGGCGGGGGAAAGTCGTGGCCTCGGGGTGGTACCCGACGAGTAGGGAGTGAGGTGGGGGAGGAGGATGGGGGGGCGTGGCAAGTCGCGTATAACGCGTGCCAGCAAATTCTACAGCAATCGCAGGCGGGGTAAGTGAACAGTAAAAGAAAGAGAGAAAAAAAAAACTTACCGAGTGCCTTCCAAAGCGAACGACTCGGGTTTCCAACCACAGAACAAGCGACGACGCGACATCGGATGGCCGTCACGGCCAGAGCCTTACGCGTCGTCGTGTTCGTGGTCAGAGAACCCACACCCCCAGAACTTGCGATGACAGCCCCCCATGCGGGAAGTGCGCATCGGCCTATCCGGGCGGACTCGCAAAGTTCTGGTGGTGGGGAAAGGAAAGAGGGAGGCGAAGTCGAAAGGGTTACGCGTCGTCGTGTGACGTCAGGTGATGTTATCAATCACCTGACTTTCAAAGTCATACGACTTTCAAAGTCGTACGACTTTGAATTTCTCGGCGTTTCCCTTTCGCCTTCCCTCCTTTCCCTTCCTTTCCCTCTTCCCCCTTTCTTCGCCCTTACCCTCCCACCATCCGCTCGTCCCCCTTGCTTCGCCGTTACCCTCCCACCATCCTTCCTTGCCCGTGCGCCCCTCCTTCAAGAGATGTGGGCCGGGCGCTATCACCGCCCCCAACGCTAGCAGCCACCACGGCAGCCAACAAGAATACGCGCAACCAAAGTGGGAGGAAACGGCGAGGGCGGCGTTGAGGGTGGAGGAGCAACGACCTCTGGTGGGAGGCAATCACGGCAGGTGTAGGAGTTGGGTGAGAGCAGGACGTTCGGAAAGCGGGGGCAGGTAAGCAAGCCCACTCATGGTCCCACCACCGTCCCACCACCGTCCCGTCACCGCTAACCGGCTGCCAGGTCCCTCCGTCGCCCCTCTTCCGACTCCCTCTGGCCAGCTAAGCGAGACCCGGTGTCTGCTGGAATTCCGCGGCGCCGAATCGCAGCCACTCTCAGATCAACGTCAACCGACGCCGGCGTTTGTGCCACGGCGGGCGCTGGGGGAGCAGAAACGGCAGCAGGAGCTGAGAAGACGCTAGCAGACGATGGGGAGATGAGGAGAACGGCAGCAGGTAAGCTACCATCGCTTTGTCCTCCCCCCAGCTCGACTAATCCACCAACAGGTGCCACCGCTGCACAGACTTGCCACGTAGACGACGACGGGTAGCGAGTCGCCCTCGTTAGGGCATCGCCGCCTCTGCCCCGTCATTTCGTATGCCACCTCGCTGCTGGGAGCTGGTGACCGCCCGTCACCCACTGCCAACTCGCTAGGGCTCGCCGTATTGCGCTGCCGTTTCGCCACCACGTCGATTCGCCACCACGTCGATTCGCCACCACGTCGACCCCAGCTGCCACATCAAACCCCCAGATGCAGCCGTTTCGAACCAACGGCAGGCACCTCCATGCTGATGTTTTGGTTTGGAGCCTGCGGGAGCCATATCGACCCCCGCCGCCGCCAGGCATACGTAGGAGCAGAGGAAAACGGCTGCAGGTAGGATCCCACATTGCTTCCTCCCCAGTGCTGAATCCCTAACCCACCATCATGCCCAGGCGAGGACGTGCGACATCGGCGCCATTTCTGCCATGTCGATGGCGATGAACAGCGAATGGCTTATCAAGCCTCCGTTGTTTCGTGAAGTGGCGACACCCACCCCACCCGCCATGTTACTGGCCCTCTCGCAGGACACCACGCTGATGGGAACCCGCGGTGCTGGTTCGAACCACAAGCTGCGACCGTCCGTTTCGCAGATGGGACCCAACGCCTGACCTACGGGCGTCGGGTCTCTTGCCTCCCGTCTTTTTGCAATTGCCATTGTCCTGCTGACCTTTTTGCAGCATCCCCTTACCTCACCCCTTTGACCCCCGCTCTGACCCTCCCTCTTATGTAAATACATGAATAAAGTAATTAAAATAGATTAGTACAAGTAGCGTTACAAAGGTGGTGGCAAGGAGGGCTGTTTACTTTTAAAAATGCATGAAAAATGTAATCCTGTGGCTATGCTGAGCACCGACGCGTCGGTGCTATGTACAGCCACATACCTGACACCTGACGCCTGACCAAAGCCGCGTGTTCATGTTGGTTGTCTTTTGTCTCTTACCATCATCAACTTGAACTCTTCCTCACTCCTCACTCTCTAAAGATGTCTACCTCTGCTGAGCCTATGTCTATTGGTATTTCTAACCTTTTACTTAACTAAACCTGGTCTTAATGCTGTTGTTACTTAGATCAATCCGCATCTATTTATTCACCTAGATCTGACTCTTTGCTGCTCGCCGCGTATCCTTGGACAACGGATACTTTGACTGAGCCTGCTCTCACGGATCTTTTTAAAGGAACAAGTTCTTTAAATGGTTTATTGAAGGTACAATTTGTTTGCAGGCTTTTAAAGCTCTTTATCTTATCCGATCTTTCAATCTAAAGAATTTGGCAAGGTCTATTGACCTCTTTGAGACCTCTTTCAAGAATCGTCTCCTTATTGGGGATGATAAGCTTCGCCAACATCTTCTTATTCAGACCCCAGAAGCTAGCAACCCCACCACCAGTCAGGCCTTGGTACAGTTCAAGAAAAGTCACAAAAATGTCAAGGTCTACACGGACATTACCATTTTGCTCTCTTTATACCTGCTTTTGGAAGTCGGCGCTAAGTTATTGGACTGGCAATCTACAGTTCCTGTCCCACACCATCCGAAACTTGCCCTGCCTAAAATGACCTTTAAGGTAGGTTCTTTGGTATTATTTCAAAGATTTACGCTGAATATTTGCAGAAAACCTTGATAAACAATTGTCAGTCAATTCTCCTAGCCCTGCAGGTGAATTTTCAGAGCAAAGGCCAACTGGAAGTCCCTTATTCTGAAGAAGACATCCACATCAGTTCTATTAAGTTCTTATGTCACCTGAAACAAGCAACGAGTGGATTTCAAACTCTATGGAATCTCCAAATCGCAGCTATGCACTTGAGATGTCTTCTGACTATGGAATACGATGGGCAAAAAGAAATTGCTATACCTGATATTCCAGAGGATCTGCATAGTTACTTTTTTCCTCCTAATCAGTAAGTGAATTTATATATATAAGTTAATTTGAACTTTAACTCTACTCTTACCATCAATAGTACCTTATCCGTCGAGGAAAAGGAAGTGTTCAGCACGCTGGTCTTGGCCCATCAGCCTTCTGGATTTCGCTTGCCCCTTCAGATAGCCCTGTTTGTTTCTCCGATCTTTTTGCTTAGTAGCCACAAGCTGTGTTCGTTTTCCTGGGATAAAGAGGAATTGATTCGTGTAAGCATTTAACCTCAAATCCATCCTTAAAACTATATTCTTACTACAAAATTCAAGTATTCCAAGGCTTTAGGCAACCAAAAGCCTGAAATCATATCGCGCGCTGAGAAGTTCATTTGGGCGGCTCTTTTTGATATTGCAGAAGGCTCCACGCAGCCTTATCTAGCCATGGAAAGGCTGGTCACGGAATTACCCTGGACCAATATTGAAAGCATGACACAGACAGAAATTGAATGGTTTAAACCAGGTATTACTCTATTGATTTACTCTATTGACTTTCAGTTATATACTAATGCTTCTTCACTTTTAGATCTAAAGGTTCAAGCACCCTTGCCCTCTACAGGGTATAATGCTATTCTTGGCCCTGTTTCACCAAACTGGCCTATGGCCTCAGTTCTGCGTCGTACAGCTCCAGCACAAACAGCAGGCTCATCTGGTGACTCATCGGGTTTTTTTTTTTTTTTTTTTAAATCAACAATTTATATACCGGTGCGCGAAAGCAGTCCGGTCGCAGCACAAACAGCAGGCTCATCTGGTGGCTCATCAGGTGCAAACGTGAATGCAGATGCGAATGTGAACACAGACGCCAATACGGATGCAGACCGTGATGCTGATGCTGATGCTGATGCTGATGCTGATGCTAATGCTGATGCTGATGCGGATGTGGATATGCCTGGACCTGAGCATGAAGGTAAATTAATATTCATCTAACGGGCTCTAGTTTAATCTATATTTATATAGACGCGACCGCAAATCCAGGAGCTGAAGATAGCGATCCAGATGGCTCTGATTCAGATGGTAAAATTAAATTCAATTCTGGAGTTGTTGATTCTAACTCTAATCTCATTTAGACGACCCCAAGAAGAAATTGCGCGGTGGAAAACGCCAACGTGACCCCTCCTCTCCGGACAAGCCTTCCAAGAAGCCCAAGGGGTCAAAGGGGTCCAAGCGCCCCCAGCGCAATCCAAAAAAGTCAGAAAAAGGAAAGCAGAAGCAGCTCACATACTCTTCCTCCTTGCCCATTCGGCTCTTTAGTCAGAAAGAAGATCAGAAAACATATGTTCCAGCTGAGGAAATCGTGATGTCCTTCGTTGAAGATGAGTTGGATGTAGAGGCAACTGTACTTAAGGTAAGAATATGTTTACTTTTGATATACCTTTTCTAAAACTTCTGAGATAGAAAGTCAACATGCCTGGCAAGGACATTTCAGCCACCCTCTATGATGCTTTTGGGAAGGCTAGAACTGTCACTCCTTCCTTTCACGTAAGTTTCAGCTCAGCTAATACAATATAATGTATCTGAACTATGTGGCTATCACTTTAGGATGCCACCGATGCAAAGAACTTCTACAATCTTCTCAAGGCCGTTGAGAAATGTTACATAAATGGCAAGCCGCGCCATGCAACGGAAGGAGTGTACTCCAATTTCCATATTATGGAGGAAAAGGTCTTGAAAGAAATGGAGCCAGAAGCCGTCGCAAAGATCATTCGCAGCAAAGTCCTCGTTTTGACAAACTGTGAAAACTCAAATATTGAGTTTAACGCTCGCGACCTCAGCAACATAGCCTCTCTTTCTTCCCCCATTTCCGTTCAAGGTAAGATTGACAGTTTAAACCTAGTTGAAGAAATACTGACTTTTTTTATTAGATTTCTCCATTATAACCAAGAAGCCTAATGATCGTCATCGCGTCGGCAATCTTCAGCAGATCTTAGACTGCACCACCCAGGAGAATTGCAAGATTCTCAACGTCTTGGACCTCCCCAATTCTACCTCTCCTCTTCCTATCACTCAGTATTCATCCGAGCTCATAGCTTGGAATGCAACTATCAGATCTATGTTTTGTCAGCCTCAAGAACATTTTCCTACCTCTGATATGTCCTGGTTTCTCGTCGGTCTTGCCAATGCCCTGCATCTTGGGCATATTGATAGCGACAGCCTAGGTACTGTTGTTGAAGTTCGCAATCGAGATGGTGGGAAGTATTGGATGAAAGCCACTCGGATTCCACAGACCCGGGAGAGTGGGGACCCAGAAGCTGACCGCGCTGCAGCTTTATTGGAACTTGCAAACGTCAATCTGTTCATCAAATTCAAATTGGAGCTACCGGACTTGAAGCATTGGATCCTGGAAGGTATTCTGCTTACAAACAAAACCCGCATGTAAGTTTTTCTCTTTTTAGCTATAAGTTGTTTATTAACTTCAAAATTTCTAGCGTCATGGGACCTAACAGCCCTCACTGGGTTTTTACCCCATTTCACACAATCTGCTCTGGAGGACATTATATATCCACTCCAAATATGCAGGACACGCTGATTGGTTTGATTCACACGTTTATGCTTGACGACTTCATCACCAACATCAACCACCCTCCCACACGCATCCTTTTTTGCAGGATGGCAACCTTTTATTATAATGGTTTGGTGCAGAAAAAGTATAATGAATTTGGTTTGTCTTTTTGTTTGGGTTTTTTTCTCTAGCTAATAAATTTTCAATTATAGAAGCTGCTCATGGCCATGTTTTCAACATCCAAAACTTTTCTGGAGTCCTCGACGTTATCTCATTTTGTAATCTCATTATCCTCATCAATGTTCTCGACTTCCGGACCTACATGTACAATGGGGAATTCACTGTCAACAACTTCAAGAGGCTCACCAAGGAACGTATAGCCTCTATTGAAGCTTTCAACTACAATGCGCTTAGTGCAAAGGAGCGTATGCGTTATCAATATGCCAGAGGCCAGGCATACGCAATTCTTGACTGGCTGTTCAAGTCAGTTGAGATCAAGGAATTTCCATCGGGCAAAATCGTCAAGAATCCCTATCATTCCTTGTGGATCCCTCTCATGGCTCAACAGGCTTCTGCACTCTTGGTTTATAAGAAGAAAACCATGGAAGCAGAGCTGAGAGGAGCTAAGGGGTGTACGCCTGCAGCTCTGAAGCGTCAAATTCTGTTATGTTTCCAGAACACCATCTTGGAACAAGCCGTGAATGATGCTATTGAAGCTGAATATGAGGTTTTCACCTTTTCAGATCCAACAGGCTATACTGCGACACCCCTACCACATTTGAAATCTGCTTTAAGTGAGTTTATATTTGCTATTTTATATTTTAATTATATTGACAAGTTGTATCTCTAGCCTCTGTATCCCTTCCAAAATTAGGAGAAACAGAAGGCGATAGGAAGTACAATTTGGGTATTGCCAAAGGGTTTATGCTCTCGGCAGCGCAGATAGAAGCGTCGTATTTGACTATGCGTGATATGGAACCTGACCACTGGCAGGAGGAGGAGGAGGATGATAACAATAAAGCTGGTGATGAGGAAGAGGAGGAAGAAGATGACGAGGAAGAGGAAGAGGAAGAGGAAGAGGAAGAGGAAGAGGAAGAGGAAGAGGAAGAGGAAGAGGAAGAGGAAGAGGAAGAGGAAGAGGAAGAGGAAGAGGAAGAGGAAGAGGAAGAGGAAGAGGAAGAGGAAGAGGAAGAGGAAGAGGAAGAGGAAGAGGAAGAGGAAGAGGAAGTTGTAGTTGAAAAGCCTTTAAAGCGTCGCAGGGCGCCAAAGGTAATTCATTCACCTCCTTTATCACCTCCTTCATTGCCTGCAGCTCCTTTATCTCCTCCACCTGCATCATCGACTTTATCATCACCCCCACCGACAACACGAGCATCATCAACACGCGCATCATCACTAATGTCAACTCTAACACCAGTCCCATCGTCGCCATCGTCGTCAGCTTGATAGTTTTCTTCAAATACCACATTTGTATTATTTACGCTATAACTTGGTTTGTTTGGTTTATGTTTATGCTATCAGTCTGACATCAGTAACCAAACAAACATCAACCAATGTTGAAAGTTCAACTTTTGATGAGCGCTCTTTCTTCCTACTTACCACCATCTACTCACTCTATCTTCAGCTCAAATGAAGTTACTCCTTATCTTCCTAACCTTTTTCATACTTATACCAAGACAGCTCAATCAAATCAGCTTTCTATCTCAGTCCTTACAAAGCTTTGCTCTAGGTATATCTTTAATTCACTTTGAAGTCTCAAACCTGACTCTTTTGACCTTCAAAGGTGACACTCATGACATTCAAAACTCATCTGGCATTGGCATTAGCATTCAGCGTACTTTTGATACTTTTGATACTTCTGACATTAGTATTCAACATACATCTGAGATCTCTGGCATTAGACTTCAATGTATATCTCATATATCTACCACCAAGACCTTTCATAGATCAACTATCTCTGGCATTGATATTCACAACTTAGTTTGCAAATTTAAAGCTTATAGTCTTCATATGCATATATTTGATGCTTTTGTAGAATATATTTATTTAACTGGCTGTTCTTTAAACAAGCTATTTTCCTATGTATATATGGCTTCATTACAGACTGATATTTTTTATCAGGTGCACAGAGCATATCTACAACTTATCAGAAACCTTCTATTGAAACACGAATATTCAAACTTTATGAGGCTTAACACTAAATCCTCTCAGTTAGCCTTTCATAGGCTTGCTCTATTTACTTATGATGTATCTCCAATATTAGTACTTGGTCAGAGGCCATTGCTGCGCATGGCAAAAACAAGTTCTTACTTTGTGGGTGCGTGTTACGACATAAATATATATTAAATAAGTAAATAATGCATAGTCCGCTCAAATCTGAAGCTATTAGGATGTTCTTATACTCAAAAAAAGCAGAAAAATGAGGCGGATCTAACAAGCCTAAAACGGCCTGGTCACGTGACCAGGAAGGCCCTGATTTTTACGATTTTTTTGATACCAAGATCATAAAAATTGGCCCAGTAATGGCTGAGATACAGAAACCATGCAGGGTCACTATAGCAGTGGGAGAATTTCCAACCATTGCGTTAGAAACCATTTCTGCCTGCTATGCAGGCCGGAAAACAAGTTCTTTTACTACGTAAGAACTTGTAACAAGATTAATTCTTACGTCACTTAGCTTTTATCGGATTGCCTTGAAACAAAGTGTGTAATTATCAGAAAAATCAGGGCTAAAAGATGGTGTCACATACGTATTGTCACATCTTTATGTGACTTACCAAATGCGGAATATTGTTGAAAACACAGTAAATAAGCTATATTGAGAGATTTTAAAGGCATTAAAATAAAATAAAAATACTGATAATCTTTTTTTACCTAACAGGTGGTCTGTGCGCACATATCACATGACATATCCCTGAGAATATTTTTGTCCAAGTTGGTGCATTACCAAATCCAAGGCAATTGCACAAAGTCCTGCTGTGAGTTTGATTATGTAAGCTTCTAGAACATTATTTTCATGTTATTTGGTCATGTTTTGCAATGTTTGGTGTGCCTTTTATGGGTTATCCAGTCAGTTTAACACCAATTTTCGGATTTTCACCAAGTTGAGCTGACTGTTTGCCGGATTTGGACACCATGACATCATTGCAAAACATATGTAAATATTTGTACATTATTCTATATTGGTCTGGGCGACACATTTTAGCATATCTAGCTCATTCAAATCTGTTTTAAGCATAAATTCACACAAATTTGCGCTTTTTGGGTCGTGTGAACAAGTCACATGACCTAATCAACCCTGGATACACATGCCACATGAAAGCCCTGATTTTTACGATTTTTTTGATACCAAGATCATAAAAATTGGCCCAGTAATGGCTGAGATACAGAAACCATGCAGGGTCACTATAGCAGTGGGAGAATTTCCAACCATTGCGTTAGAAACCATTTCTGCCTGCTATGCAGGCCGGAAAACAAGTTCTTTTACTACGTAAGAACTTGTAACAAGATTAATTCTTACGTCACTTAGCTTTTATCGGATTGCCTTGAAACAAAGTGTGTAATTATCAGAAAAATCAGGGCTAAAAGATGGTGTCACATACGTATTGTCACATCTTTATGTGACTTACCAAATGCGGAATATTGTTGAAAACACAGTAAATAAGCTATATTGAGAGATTTTAAAGGCATTAAAATAAAATAAAAATACTGATAATCTTTTTTTACCTAACAGGTGGTCTGTGCGCACATATCACATGACATATCCCTGAGAATATTTTTGTCCAAGTTGGTGCATTACCAAATCCAAGGCAATTGCACAAAGTCCTGCTGTGAGTTTGATTATGTAAGCTTCTAGAACATTATTTTCATGTTATTTGGTCATGTTTTGCAATGTTTGGTGTGCCTTTTATGGGTTATCCAGTCAGTTTAACACCAATTTTCGGATTTTCACCAAGTTGAGCTGACTGTTTGCCGGATTTGGACACCATGACATCATTGCAAAACATATGTAAATATTTGTACATTATTCTATATTGGTCTGGGCGACACATTTTAGCATATCTAGCTCATTCAAATCTGTTTTAAGCATAAATTCACACAAATTTGCGCTTTTTGGGTCGTGTGAACAAGTCACATGACCTAATCAACCCTGGATACACATGCCACATGAAAGCCCTGATTTTTACGATTTTTTTGATACCAAGATCATAAAAATTGGCCCAGTAATGGCTGAGATACAGAAACCATGCAGGGTCACTATAGCAGTGGGAGAATTTCCAACCATTGCGTTAGAAACCATTTCTGCCTGCTATGCAGGCCGGAAAACAAGTTCTTTTACTACGTAAGAACTTGTAATCTTCTGCTATTCAGACTCTTGTTTTGGCTAGAATTCCCATGATTTATCTACATGAAGAGAAAGTATCTATGCAGTGGTGGTATAATTATCAGCAGCCTTTATCTAATTTTTGTATCACTAATTCTTGTTCTAAACACTTTATAAACCAATTAAAATGTTCAATAGCACATAAGTGGGATGGAAGTAATTGTATTCTTCAACCTGATAACTCTTCTTTCTTTGGGGCTGGTCCTAAAAAAACTCTAACATATGCTTCTATTTCAAAATATATTCTTTTTCAAAATTCCTCAATCTGCATAGATAATACAACATTAAAATATAGTGGTCATATGGTATTTAAGGAAGCTTTGGACAAATATAGGAATAAGAATGACATTCTTTTAGTGCGTGTACCTTTGGAGCTATTATGTGATAAGATTACTCTAAGTCAAGCCCGTGCTATTGCAAAGTGTCATAATATCAGTAAAATAAGTAAACATTCTTTACCAGCTTTAATGAATGTACTATCTTCTCATCAGTGTGTTGGTAACTGTGCTGGCTTTTGTACTATTTTTTCCCTTGCACCAGCTATATTAACACCTGCAACACCTGCTGAACGTAACCACACTTGGTATAACAAGCTTGATAAAATCAAAAAAGCAAATCTTATCGACAATATAGTAGTCCAAAAGAACTTGAAGAAACAGAAAGATATATCACAGTCTGAAGAAAGAAATAAAGCTTTTCCTCCTCAGCCACCATCTAAAAGTCTACTTTATAAAATAATTTCAGGCTTTATACAAGATACAAGTCCTTCTCAATTTGTAGAAGCAGGCTGTGCAGTTTGTGGAAGATTAACACCATTTAGAAATCTAATACCCTTAAGTGAAATAAAAGATAGACTAAAGGTATTAATAAATCCAGGTATTACTCGCAAAGAAAAAAAAACTCCTGAAGATCCTATTTCTGATATTACTGGTCCAATTATTGATTCAAAATGTACTCATGCATGTAAAACCTGTTGTGCTAGTTTGAAGAAAAACAAAATACCCTCATTTGCTTTAGCTTCAGGTTTTTGGATTGGTGAAGTACCAGATGTGCTTAAAAATCTGACTTATGTAGAAAAGCTTTTAATTGCACGTGTAAGACACAACAGATGCATAGTCAAAGTAGCATCAGGCAGATATAAAATGAGAGCCAATGCTATTACCTTTCAAAATCCAGTCCCAAAAATATATGATGTTTTACCACCTCCAGTAAAAGAGCTTGATGAAGTTCTTGCATTTATATTTACTGGACCTTGCAGACCCACCAAAGATGATATTAAACGCACTCCTTTACTTGTCCGTCGCAACCATGTAGCTAAGGCTTTAAACTGGCTTAAATTAAATCATGCTGATTATTCTGATGTTGGTATCTCAAAAGACAACTTAATGCAATATCCTGAAAGTGACTGTCCTGTTGTTATTGATTATAGAGAGTCTATTATAAATAAAGATCCAGAAGCCACTAGTGTACATGATAATGAAGAAGAAGATGGTGTAGAATCAGGTCCTTGCTCATTTACTGTTCAAGGTCTTACAGGACAAGAGTTTTCAGAGCTTTCTATTGATACTATAAAGGCTAAAGCTTTAGAACATCTTATGAGCAATGGAAAAATTTTATTTGCAGGCCATTCTGAAAAACCTTGCTCAATATTTAAGAATCCTCAGTTGTTTCCTTCTATGCTCCCATGGCTTTTTCCATATGGTCATGGTGGTATTGGTCAATCAATAATGAACAAAATCCATTCACCTTTGGTCCAGAAAAGACATATGTTAATGTATCATGATAAAAGATTTCAAACTGATCCCAATTTTCCTTTGATTGCATTTAATCATGAACAGATTTCTCAAAGTACAAGTCGAGGAAGATTAGTAGTACAAAGATCTTATTTTTCTGAAATGGCTAATCGCCTATTAAACCTTAATCATTCAGTGTTATCTAATATTAGCAAGCGCCTTTCTCTTGGTGAGCGTGTAAAACCTGAAACTCAAGAGGAAAAACTATGCTATAAAGTCATACAAGACTTGGATACAATTGGAGGACATGTTGAAGGTTCTTTAGCAGGTAAAAAGTCTATGCGCAATGAAATATGGTCTTTGATTTCCTATATAGGTGCACCATCTTGGTTTATTACACTTTCTCCTGCAGATAGTAAACATCCAATCTGTCTTTATTTTGCAGATAAGGATATTGAGTTCAAACCTGAGATTTGCCTGCCTGATGAAGCTTACCGCCTTGTTGCTCAAAACCCTGTGGCAGCTGCAAGATTCTTTCATTTTATGTGTAAAACCTTCATTAAACATGTATTGGGTGTTGGCAATAACTCTCCAGGCTTGTATGGTAAAACAAATGCTTACTATGGAACAGTTGAACAGCAAGGTCGTCTAACTTTGCATCTACATCTTCTATTATGGATTAAAAATTCACTTTCACCTCAGGAGATCAGAGATCGCATCATGGATAGTACTTCTGACTTTCAAAAACAAATGGTTGAATATTTGGAAAGTGTTCATCAAGGTGAATTGTTAAATGAAAAGCCATTAGCTGATATCCTTGCATCTTTCAAATCTAAGCAAGAACAGACTGGTTACTCAGATCCAACAAAAACAATGCCAAAACCTCCACCTGAATTATGTAAATCAAAAAATTGTACAGATTGTTCCAAATGCAAAGAATTAAATGAATGGTGGGTCAAATTTGAAGAAGAGACCAATGATATACTTGCAAGATCTAATAGACATGACTGTAGAACTGATATTGAAACCAAAGATGGTAGATCTGTAAGAAAAGGCTGCAAAAATAGCAAAGGTGAATGTAAAGCAAGATTTCCTAGAGATATTGTTGAGAATACTATGGTTGAACCTCTTACAGGTGCTCTAAAATTGAAAAAAGGTGAAAGTTGGATGAATACATTTACACCAGCTCTGTCTTATCTTATTAGAGCAAATACAGATGTAACAAGTCTTTTGTCTGGAACTTCAGTCAAAGCTGTTGTTGCTTATGTTACAGATTATGTTACTAAACCAGGTCTTACAACTTATTCAATCTTTGATACAGTGCGCCAAATATTCTCTAAAAATTCAGAGTTACTAGGTGGTAGCAGTAGTCGCCAAGAAACTGCTAGAGCTTTAATGACTAAAATGGTCAACTCACTTACATCTAAAATGGAAATAGGAAGTCCAATGGCATCTTTATATCTATTAGGAAATCCAGATCATTATACTCAGCACAAATTTATAAAGTTTTACTGGAGACTCTATGTCCGCAAAGTCAGAGATGCATGGGGTGATAATGATAAAGAAGAAAGTCCAGAAAAAGTTGTTCTTGATAAGAATCTTGGGGACTATGTTGGTCTTTCTAAAGTTGATGATTATATTTATCGCCCAAACATACACAAAAATATCACTTTATATGAATGGATTCGCAGATCAGAAACTACAAGACGCTCAAAAAAGAACTTGAAAAAATTTGATTCTTTACAAGATATACTTAATGGACAGCTTGATAACATAGAAGAAGAAGAATTCAATGAGCAGCTGGATTCAAATGATGAGCTAGATATTATCTCACAAGTTGGTGGTGGCAAATCCAGCCAGTCAGATGATGAATTAAATATTCAAAATAGTACTATCAATAAAACTGCTGAAACAAGTCTTAATATAAAGTATAACTTCTTACCTGGTCATCCTCTGTATAGAACACATGAGATAGTTTATAAAACCAATGATCCCTTAGTAGTTCCAGTATTTTTAGGTGGCATTCTTCCTAGAAGTGATCAAGGTAATAGAGAATATTATTGTTCAACAATGTTAACACTTTTTAAACCATGGAGAACTGGAAGAGATCTTAAGCTTGAAAATCAAACCTGGGATGAAGCTTTTAATGCTTTCAAATTTGCTAAACATCAAAACCAGTTGATGAAGAATTTCAATTTAAGATATGAATGCAATGATGCCAGAGATGATTACTCTGCTAAATTGAAAAAAGGTGCAGCTCAAAAGAATAGTATATTTGGATCTTGGATTGATAGTGAACAAACTCTTAATGAACTAGATCAGACAGCATTGGACTATACTGATGATGGTCCACTAGCATCTTTTGATAATGAACAAGACATGTCTGAACTTCTTATAAATGATGCTGGTAAAACTGAAGAAATGGCTCAGATTGAAAAAGTAGTTCAAAATATAGGCTGGCTGGATAGCTCCAAAGACAATATTATAAAACCTGATAGCACCTTTAAACCTACTGAGAATTTCAATAGCAGTGAATGGAATTCTATAGTTGATGCTGCTAAAAAAGATGTCATTGCTCAAAGAATGAAGGATCTGCCATCAGGTGTTAATAAATCTACTGATAACCATGAGTCTCATGATGAAGTTGTAGTATCAGATATATCATATATTAATAAGGATTTCCAGGCTGAGAAATTGAATGAACAGAAATTCATTGATGATACTGTTAGTAAATTTAGTTTGAATACAGAACAAGAGCGTGCATTCCGCATTGTGGCTAATCATGCAACTCTTCATAAAACTGAACCTCTTAAAATGTATCTAGGTGGAATGGGTGGAACTGGTAAATCTCAGGTTATTAAAGCTTTAATTGCTTTTTTTGAACTAAGAAAAGAAAAACATCGCATTATGATTCTGGCTCCTACTGGTTCAGCAGCTGCTTTACTCAAAGGATCTACATATCATTCAGCTCTAGGTATTCAAACTGAGGCAATGAAAAAAAATGAACAAACCAATTTAGCTCAGGTTTATACTAGACTTGAAGGTGTTGAATATATTTTTCTTGATGAAGTTTCAATGTTATCATGTCTTGATCTTTATAAAATCAGTGCTCAGCTTGCTAAACTTAAAAATATTGTTGATAATCCATTTGGTGGTATGAATATGATTTTTGCTGGAGATTTTGCTCAACTAGCACCTGTTAAAGGTGCTTCTCTTTACAGTGGAGGAGTTGGTACTACAATTAATGCTGCTATGACAGAACCTGGCCAGCAAACTGCAATAGGCAAAGCTTTATGGCATCAGATAACTACAGTTGTGATTTTGCGACAAAACATGAGACAAAGATTTCAATCTCCTGCAGATACTAAACTTCGCACTGCTTTAGAAAATATGCGCTATGCAGCCTGTACAGCTTCTGATATTCAGTTTCTCAGAACAAGAATAGCTGGAAAAAGAAAAGATCAGCCCAATATTGCTAGTTCATTATTCCGCAATGTCTCAATCATTCTAGGTTTAAATTCTGAAAAGGATAAAATCAATGATCTGGGATGTCAGAGATTTGCAAAAGACACTGGTCAGACTTTAACTGATTTTTATTCTGTGGATACTATTGGTGAAAGTGTTCCACCTGAAACACTTAGACTTTTAAAGAGAAAAAATCTTCAGGCTAAAACAATCAGAAAAAAACAAGTCTCTCTTCCTTCAAAACTTCAAAATATTCTATGGAATATGAGATATTCAATGACTGAAACTGTTCCTGGAAAATTGTCTTTATGTTTTGGAATGCCAGTTATGATCCGCAATAATGATGCTACAGAATTATGTATCACACGTGGTCAAGAAGCTCATGTTGTAGGCTGGCAAGCTTCAAAAGGTGCTGAAAATCATTTGGTTCTTGATGTTTTATTTGTCAAACTTGATTCACCAGCTAAGACAATTCAACTCAAAGGTCTTCCTCAAAATGTTGTTCCTTTAACTCGCTCTAGCAAGAGTGTTCTTTGTTCAGGTTTAAAATCTCCTATTTCAATTAATAGATCTCAAGTTTCTGTGCTTCCAAATTTTGCAATGACTGATTATGCTTCACAAGGAAAAACAAGAGAATACAATGTTGTAAATTTGAATAGTTGTCGCAGTCATATGGCTTATTACACTGCATTATCTAGAGGTTCAACTGCAGAAGGCACTATTATTCTTCAAGGCTTTGATGATCATAAAATTACATGTGGTATATCTGGTTATCTAAGACAAGAATTCAGAGAACTTGAGTTATTAGATGAGATTACTAGACTCAAATATCTTGATCAACTTCCTACTTCAATTACTGGAAATCTTAGAAATATTATCATAAGACAGTATCAACAAATCAAAGGCACAGGTTATTGTCCACCTTGTATAGATAAAGCACTACAATGGTCTAAAGAAAAGCCAATGGAAAATACAGCAGCTGTTAAAGATAGTCCATGGACTATTATCAATAAGAAGCCTGTGGTTTCAAAAGCTAAAACTTTTGTTGCACAACATTTTCAGTCTGCCAAAGGTTCAATCCCAGTTAAAGTAAACAATTTAAAGAGAAAAATAGAAGATACTGAAATACCTATAGTTCCATTAGAGGCTAAAAAAATCATTAAGAACAAAAAACCCAAAATTACTTCTGATATTGAACTTCAAGGCTTAAAATGGGATTCAGTCAATTATAGCTGTTCTTATGACTCATTATTTACAATATTGTTCAATTTATGGTCTCAAAACAAAAAACAATGGACCAAGGAGCTTAGTCAGTATGGAGAATTTACACAAACTTTGGTAAAGGGATATAAAAATGTTCAAACTGGATCTCAAACATTATCTGCAGTTAGAGATTTGGTTAGACATGAATTAAAAACATCTCAACCAGATAAATTCCCTATAGGGCATACAGGAACTGATATCCGTGATCTTTTACAATCAATGTTCCAAAAGCCCAATCAGAAAGATATCAGTTATGAAAAGTGCAGTGATTGTAATTATGAAGCAAGTTCTCAAATTCAATCTCAATCTTTGATATTTATTACATGTTCTTCACATAAATCTACTCAGTCAAACTTTAAACACTGGCAAAACCAAAAGAAATATTGTGGACTATGTACTAAAAAAGTTTGTATCACAAGATATTTTACTATTTCACCAAGTTTTATATGTTTTAGTTTGGAGGTTAAAAAGATTATAAGTAAATATATTAAAATTGAAAACCAAGACAAGAGTATAACTAGATTATCATTAAAAGGTATTATATATAGTGGAAGCAATCATTTTACATCAAGATTTATAGTTAATAATGAAATCTGGTACCATGATGGTATTTCTACTGGTGCTAAATGTATAAAAGAAGGACAGTTAGATGATTTTGAAGGAGATTTATTATTTAAGTGCAAAAAGAAAGAAGCAGTGGTTGTTATATATGGAGTATGAATTGATAATAATTATATAGAGCTGATAATATACTGGTAGTTTGTAGAGTAATTTAGTTTAATTACTAATTAGCTTTTTTCTAACTAATGTAGTTTAATTCAAACAGTTAAAAGGATATTTGTAACAAGTGTACTATTATAGATAAAAAGCAGCAAAGAAAAAGAACTCGTTTTTGCCATGCGAAGCAATGGCCTCTAAACAAGTCGGAGTGAAGGGGAACACACCCAGACACTCCTACAACAATTCCTTTCCCGTCTCGGATGTTCGGACCCCCCAGCTATTGTAACAACACCTGTAACACCATCCATTCCCCCTCCGCGCGTTTCCGAGTTTCTGGACGATTCCGCGTTTCCAAGCGCTGTTCCGGCTCCGCATGGCTCCGATTCCGCATCCCTTCCGCCCCTGGGCATTCCCGAAGATTCGGAACTTTCTGAACTTCGGAAATCTGCTCTCCCCGCTCCCCACTCCCGAAATTTGGATCTTCCCGAATTCCGGAGTGTGTCTCAACCTGAGGCAGAGTGCCCAGGCTCCCGGTTTCCGGTTCCGAAATTTCGGAACTTTACTCCGCTTCGACCCGGAGTTCCGCCGGATTTCGACGGAGACCGCTCCTTAGGCAGATCCTTTCTTTTCACCTGCCGAACCTATATTCGTCTCGTTCCGACTGCTTTTCCGGACGTGACTGTACAAATACTTTGGGTTCTTTCTTTTATGAAATCAGGACGCGCATTCCGCTGGGCGGAACGGAAACTAGCATCGGAACTAACAGAAGGATTTCCATGGACTGACTGGGCGGAATTCGAGCGCAATTTCCGGTACAACTTCACTCCAGCTCACGCTGCGGCGACCGCCATTAATATTCTGGAAGGGTCAACATACTTCCAGCAGGGTCGCTCGGTGGATGACTACCTGGATGAGTTCCTGGATCTTGTGCATGATTCCCAGTACACCGATCCCCATACGATTGTGGTAAAATTCCGACGAGGGCTAGCTCAACGCATTTCTGTGGTTCTTAGCGGAATTGTGAGCGGCAGGCCCTCCGACGTGGATCCTGATGGGTGGTACCAATTGGCCGCTCAACTTGACCAAAATCAACAGGCGGATGAGGCTTTCCTAGCTTCCTACACCGCCAACCTGCCGATGCCTTGATCAGAGGTAGCCGCGGGTATATTATTTGAATAGCCTTAGAAGACGTAGAAAGAGTATGAATACAATGTCCCACTGATATTAAGACTCCGAAGGTGAAAGCGGCCCCAAATACGACCATCACCAAACATCCAGAGTGGCCCTCGCTTTGATAACTCGCATTGATGTGAATCTGGCCTCCATTGGCGACATAATCTGGATGCTTCAATCTGTTGGCCAGCTTATATTATGGCCTGTGATCGCTTTGACGAGCTTCTGGTGCCCTTATAAGCTGACCTCATGATGTCTACTTGTCATTTCCAGCTGACATCAAGTCATGCCCGCGCACAGCATAAACGAACATCCAGCCACTGGTCCGTCGGTCCAACACCCTCGCGATGGTGTTGGGGCAGAGATTCCTCTGACTTTTGTTATCAATGTATCTGGATCAGCTCCTATCGTAAGCATTATGCCCTTGCTATTGGACTTTCAAAGCCTTGTTAACTTCAACCACAAATAGACTCTTAATTTCACGATTTGCACGGCTTGTGCTTCAGTGTCCACCACGTCTCAACCACCGCTCCGGCATCGCTATGCCTCTGAGCCGCCCAGCGCACTTTCAACACCAGTCCGCACGGCGCTGCACTCGGAGTCATTTACCGCCTTGCATGCTCATTCTAATACATCACCCAGCTCTTCTGTCACCGAAAGCGACTCTGAAACTGAGCTTTTTCCTTTGGTGAGTGCATTCAATCTCTCTATATAATCTGTAATGATGACAGTACTTTCATTCAGAACTCACAGGAGTTTGTTGAGGTTCCTGCAGCCCCGCCTCCCAGAGGAAGACGTGAGGCATCAACTGACGATGTTGAAGGTTTGACCAACGCTCGACAGACGAAACGTCAAAGACTCGAAGGTCAATAAATACTTTATTTTCAAATTAATCGTCTACGCTTCCTTCTTTCTGTCCCTAATTCCTGTTCAACTTCATCCTCCTGGCCATCACCACCATCATCATCCGAGGTCCCCTGCAAATTATCGCCATCATCATCCTCTGATTCAGCAGAAAGGGTGGTGTTTTGTTGCTGAGCTTCTACCAACTGTTTTGCTTTTTTTGCTGCCATCGTGGCTTTTCGTTTTGCCTGTGTGGTCCGTCGTTTATTTGCTTGTTGCACCCGTAGCTTATCTGCGACTTCAAAATGAAATGCTTTTCTGTCCTGATGAAGAGGTATTGGGGCAGTGAGCTCTCTCGGTAAGAATTTCCGGAGTAAGATGGTGTTGTGGAGTCCATAGAGATTAATAATAAAATGGTCATTGTCGCTATGAGCAATGAGTGTATTCATTCGAGTTGTTACCTGACGTTCTTGAAGTTGGGGCTGAAGAGCGGTTGCCTGACAGCCTGCTGTCCGGCAGTCATGTTGAGCTGAAAAGATGAATAGAAGGTGCTAACAGGTGATTAGACTTGTAAAAATGATTCAGTTTCACGGCTGCCCACCTTCGAATGCAGGAGAACAAATTTTGGTAGATCTGCTTGCTGAGGGCGTTGTAAAACAGGAAGTCCAAAGTCAGGATGTCGCTCCTGACCAAGCTGGAAACATTCCAACATGACTATTCCTGTCGAGCTGGTGGACTTCTCATCAGGTCCAATGATTTCATGAATTCGGCCTATATGATGTTCATTCTTATGGTGTGTTAGTGGGCATCACAGTCTGTTTAATGGGCTTTACTTACTTTGTGATCCTTTGCAATGACCCATGAGCCCACAGAGCAGTGATCGCCGGTCTGAGCTGTGGTTGCGGCACCCTTTCGCCACAAACGGAGCCTCGGATTCGGAAATCCTATATCAACTGCATTATCAGTAAACCGAGAGCTTTCGGTGTTCTCCCAGCTGGATGGTGGCGACCGTTTGCGGCCTTCGAACCGAATGATACCTGGACAGAAAATTAATTAAAACCAAGTGTGTGTATGAAGGAAAAGTACCAGGTGTGAACTTGGGTGTCGGGGCCCATCCAAGATGTCGTTGAATTGTTGGATCAGACCTAAGGATATTTCGGACATTTTCTCCTGCCTGGACCCACTCAAATATCCCATCGCCAACCTTGGATTTCCAATAACCTCCACTGAGTATGTGCTTAAGGCGGTCCATTGATGCAAATTTGAGGGCAATATCACGACTGGGAGCTTGGTGGTTACTCAAGATTGAGCAGAGCCGGAATATCGCATTGAAGCATTCAAAGACTTCGGTAGAGTTGCGGATTGCTGGCCCAAATCGTTTGACGTCGTCAATTAAATGAGGAAGCATATGCAGTTTCAGCTTCACAATAATTTTAGATGGATCAACCTCTGCAAATGCATCAAGTACATTTCCAATAAGAATCTCCAAATCGGACTGTAATTGATCTGATTTAATAGTTATCATTAATGACATTACAATTTGGCATACCAAATATTGGTCCATATCCTCAATTTCGTGAACCCAGAGAACGGAGCCCAGTTCACCAATTGCCTTCACAAGTTTGAATTGTTCCTCAGTGACGGTATCGTGTACATGGAATGGCATGGTCTGCATCAGTGTTTTAAAGTGTTTTCCAATGAGGCCATTGCGATACTGCATCATATACGCCGCACGAATGGGTGGTACGCTGAGCCCATCAGTGTCAGTTGACTGCAAGCGGACTGTGAAGAGGTTTTTCTCGGCTTCAGTCCAGTTGGTATGAAGGTGATGCCATGCATATTTGACGATTCCAAGGAGAATGGTATGAAGAATCTCAACTGGAGTGTCTTGCGTTGGGTCCAGTCCTTTTACGGTGTTAATTTTTGTAACTCTGAATTAAAAAAAGGTGCATACCAGCGATCGATAGCAATGGATTTATTTTGTCCCCCGGTTGTTCATCAAACCAATTTTGGAGCTCTGTTGCGATTTCCTCTGCCGATTTTGATGGATCCGCACTTTTCATCTCTCGAGACTTTGCCAGCAGAATATCAATCCAGTATTGTGCAACCTTATCCTTGGTTCCAGTATTGGTTTGCCTGTCACTGATAGGCTTTTCGACGCCATACATGGCCAGCTTAATCTGTTTTTCAAGCTCAAGACGGGTCTCCTCTGCAGACCGCTTTATTCCAGTCTGTTACAAAATAAATGTAGGCCGATTCTTCTAATCCTTAAAACTGAGAACTTACAAAATAGTGTTCATGATAACCTTCATTGGATTCCGTCTTCTCAAATGGGCCACCAACATGGCACTTGCGGCACTTGCAGTTTCCATTGCCACCGATATGGGATGATTCTTCAGACTGCTGAGGATTATCTGCAGGCAGTCCTGGTACACGAAGGATTGCCCGAGTACCCTTGTGTGTATGAGCATTATAACATCGTATGGGATTTTTCTGGGTATCACTGGATGGAATAGGTTTGTTATCATTTATTGTGCAAAAAGATAGATAAATACCCACTTGATTTGGTCTTTAAGAGCCGAAAATTGCTCTGGAGAGGTTGCATTCGGAGAGGTAGAAACAAAGCGGACAAAATATTCTTGCTGAAGAAGCCTCCCAGGGATGTTGGAATTAGCCATGTAGACATTGATATGCTTGTTATACTGCTTTGACTTGTTCCCCGAAACATCGTCGCACCAGAGAGGTAACATGATGACAACAAGATCATCATCGCCTGCGAGCTCACGAAGGTTGTTAGGCATTACTGGAGGTGTAACCCCCTCAACCCAAGAGATCGGACCTCCAATTCGAGAAATAACGTCAAAGTAGTTGTACTCAAAGTTGTCTGTGCAGACTATTTGGGTTTCAGCAGAAAGTGTCCAGCCGCTCTAGGAATAGGCTATCAGAAAGAATCTATCAATGAAGAAGATTGGGACACTTACTGGGGTCACAATCACAGTATTACAGTCTGACGTTAACTTTCCTTTTCGAATGATTAAGTTGCGGGGCAGTACATAGGTTCCATCCCGAAGTTGTGTAACTTCGTCGATGAAAAACTGGCGATGCCCCCTCGAAAACATTGGCGTTAGTTCTGATGGCGAAAATTCTCGCCAGCGTTCTGCTTGCCAAACCTCCGAGACTGGGCCTTCTGTCTCCTCTGGGTAAGGGTGAATATGTTTGGCGATTTCAGGATTAGAATAATCCTACATAATTCAAGTTTTGATCAGGTATATCAATGTCATTTATAAAAGCAGCAACATACACGCATTACAGATTCGCCAATATTGTTGGAATAGAAGATATTGCCCAAGCTCGAAACATGTTGCTCAGGTACACTTCCACACATCTCGCGAAGCTGATTTTGCATGCCCCGAAAGCCTGAGAGCGAAGGAACATTAGAGACTCCAGTTTGTTTAAGAAGCCATAAGATAAGGCGTAATTGGTTGCTTGACATGCGTAGACGGGGAAGATTGTCGAGTATATCAAGAAGCATTGTCTAATTTTTCTTTCAGTTACAAGTTCTTACGTAGTAAAAGAACTTGTTTTCCGGCCTGCATAGCAGGCAGAAAACATTCCTAACGCAATGGTTGGAAATTCTCCCACTGCTATAGTGACCCTGCATGGTTTCTGTATCTCAGCCATTACTGGGCCAATTTTTATGATCTTGGTATCAAAAAATTCGTAAAAATCAGGGCTTTCATGTGGCATGTGTATCCAGGGATGATTAGGTCATGTGACCTGTTCACACGACCCAAAAAGCGCAAATTTGTGTGAATTTACACTTAAAACAGATTTCAGTGAGCTAGATATGCTAAAATATGTTGCCCAGACCAATCTAGAGTAATGTACAAATATTTACATATGTTTTGCAATGATGTCATGGTGTCCAAATCAGGCAAACAGTCAGCTCAACTTGGTGAAAATCCGAAAATTGGTGTTAAACTGACTGGATAACCCATAAAAGGCACACCAAACATTGCAAAACATGACCAAATAACATGGAAATAATGTTCTAGAAGCTTACATAATCAAACTCACAGCAGGACTTTGTGCAATTGCCTTGGATTTGGTAATGCACTAACTTGGACAAAAATATTCTCAGGGATATGTCATGTGATATGTGTGCACAGACCATCTCTTAGATAAAAAAAACATTATCAGTATTTTTATTTTATTTTAATGTCTTTAAAATCTCTCAATATAGCTTATTTACTGTGTTTTCAACAATATTCCGCATTTGGTAAGTCACATAAAGATGTGACAATACGCATGTGACACCATCTTTTAGCCCTGATTTTTCTGATAATTACACACTTTATTTCAAGGAAATCTGATAAAAACTAAGTGACGTATGAACTAATCTTATTACAAGTTCTTATTGTAGTCAATTAATTAATCTTGTTACAAGTTCTTATTGTAGTCAATTAATTAATCTTGTTACAAGTTCTTACGTAGTAAAAGAACTTGTTTTCCGGCCTGCATAGCAGGCAGAAAACATTCCTAACGCAATGGTTGGAAATTCTCCCACTGCTATAGTGACCCTGCATGGTTTCTGTATCTCAGCCATTACTGGGCCAATTTTTATGATCTTGGTATCAAAAAATTCGTAAAAATCAGGGCCTTCCTGGTCACGTGACCAGGCCGTTTTAGGCTTGTTAGATTCGCCTCATTTTTCTGCTTTTTTTGAGTATAAGAACATCCTAATAGCTTCAGATTTGAGCGGACTATGTAATATTTACTTATTTAACCTTTATTTATAGTCAGACTCACCTAGAAAGTAAGAACTTGTTTTTGCCATGCGCAGCAATGGCCTCTGACCAAGTATATGATTGAAGAAATGTTCTGTAACACATACAGTTTTATTGGGGTATGGGTAATAGTCACGGTCAGCGACAACATTGTTGAAGTAGTCGAGAACTTCATCTTCATCAGCAGTCCCTTCAGTATCTGTGGAAAATAGCAGTCACATCTTTTGTACAGTACATTTAGTCAAGAGAACTCACCAAGATCAGCGAACACCTGTCCAATGTTCGTCGAGGTAATATCATCGGGGTCATCTTGTAATATCCCGAATTCATCTTCGTATTCTGCTTGCAGTAGCAGCTCTTCGACTTGTTGCTTCAAGCGCTCTCTCTCAACGAAAGGATCGAGTTTTTTGATAGGTTTAATTCCGATATTTAGAATATCCTCATCAGAGACATGAAATGGTTGCGACGGTCCAGACGGAGGTGAAGACGGCATGTCCAAGTCCATAGCATTGCTATTATGGGGATCCCCAAACATTGGTCCATACATATTTGAGCGTAGGTGTACTGGCGGGAATTGTGGATCCTCCGGAAGTGAGGCTGGTTGTTGGTTGTAGACACTTTGGAGTCTCTGCTGCTGATCGCGTTGCCTTTCCTGGAGTTCTTCGAGTCGAGCAACCTGCGTCTCATGAGTTGCAGAGTTGATATGTTGAGTTGCAGAGCTGTGCTTTATCCAAGTCCCCTGTTTCAAGACATCACCCTCCTTGCAAATCAAACAACGAATCATTTTTGACGCTTCATTAACTTCAAAGCCTGAATGAAAGAAACTGTATGTAAGATACTGACTGAATTAAAGAGGTAATGAAACTCACAATCTGGTGTTGGCTTCTTCTTGGCCATAATTAAGCTGATGGATTTTCTGAGGCAGAGGAAAGTCAAGTATTAAGAAGGAGGAACTTGAATGAACAAAAACAAGCACTCAGAAACGATAGACAATTATGGACGGTCCGGCAGTTGCTGACGTAAAGAAGTGCAGAACGCGGGTGACTCTCTATAGCGGATTATAGACACCTTTAGCCTTAGCCGCTTTTTCGGGCACCTAAGGGGTTGTATTAGAGTATTCTACAAGTGGTTTTAGAGCTGTGCGTTGAGTGCTGCAGTTTGTGCATCGTTGCAAGTACGTTCAGAAATGCTCTAAGTCATTTCAAGCGGAGTTTGGAATTTGCTATCAGTTGATTTGTGAATGACGCACAACCCACTTTCAACATGCCACCACCATCAACATCTTTGCTCACTTCCATCGTTCCACCTTCCCTGGCCTTCACCGTGCTGGGCCCATATAGTCGCTTTGCCCATGGCTTTGCAACATCTGCTGGCCAGAAATGATATTCCTGATCTGTAAGTCACGGCCCTCACCTCGATCTTTTCGTACAAGTGGCCTCTTACAGACAGTCGCCTTTACAGATGTGCGCATGTATAAAATCACCCTGCCTTGAAACGATCCACTGCAACTCTTTTGACCCTCATGCCTCAGTCCATTGGCAGATCTCGCGGTGCAGCCTTTTTGGCCTCCTTCAACGGTGATTCAGAAATTGTTGATGAGTCCCCACAGGCATCTGAGGACAACCTTACTGCGGACACTGCCACTGGTGGCCTTATTCAACTGGATTCCACAATGCCCGACGACGACTATGGACGGTCAAGCTATACTCAAGAGCCTTCTGGAATGTTTGCGCCAGCCTTCGATCCGCTTACAGCACAACGCCAGTTTGCAAAGCGTCTGATTCGCAAAGCCAACTTCAATGAAAAGCTTGCCCTGGAGTTGGAGGATTTCATGGTAAGGTTCGGTTCTATTCACGGTTTTGGTATTCACGGATGGGTCTCAACAGATGCTGAGTGATGCTGAGCAACGATTGGCTCAGTTTGCTCTGAGCTTAAAGGTTTTTGCGCTTCTCGACAACGCAAAGAAGGAAAAGGCAGATACTTATGAAGTCCCTGCCGAACTGAAGGTATGTTTTATTCATCAGCATGAAATCAGCTGACATGTTCGTTGTTATGACAGGAGACGGCCAAAACCTACTCTCGTGCACTTTTACTTTCTCCTACAATCACTGCCTACCGCGGCAACCTTTCGGAAAACATCCTGGTAATGCTGTCTCATTTGCTTCGTTGTCCTGTTTTAACCCGAGCTTCTTAGGCTGCAATGCAAGACCTCAATGTTTCGGCTCTCCCAGATGCAACCGAAGTCGCCCAAACTCGAAAGGTGCTTAAGGAGATAGGGGGAGCCCTCACCAATTTTCGGAGTCATATTAAGGATAAGGTGCGGACTTCTGTACTCTTGTCTTCAGCGGTTGGCTCAGTTGAATTCTAGATTAAGGGCTCTCTCATTGACGGGTCTCTGACACGAAACATTGCTGATCTCACGCGCGCTATCGTCAGCAACACTCCAATCCAGGTTACCCTGCAACACTACATCCGCTTCGCGTTTTTGGTGTGTCCTTTTACTGCTCACATCTTTCCGATTTGCTTATTTCTCTTTTCAAAGCGCTGGTGCTTCGAGGCGATGGCTGATGATGCGTCGGACGATCAGTTCTGGCTTGCCGTTGATGATACCATTCGGGACATTCGGTCGGAATGCAAGACTGAGGTTGCAATTTCTCGGTAAGTAAAGCATCCCATCTACATCTTCGTGAAAATTGACGGTTTTTTTCTCTAGTTCCTTTTTGCAGCAGTACGAGGCCGACAAAAAGAAGTATGGGGATCCTGCTGACTCGGAGACGACTGACGTTGTCTGTCAGCCGAGGGATGTTGCACCGTGGCAGGTAACTGTCGGGAAACATGCTGCTAATGTTCTGGGGAACCGCAGGAGCAAGAAACGAAAGCAGGATGAATAGATATACGGTGATTTGCCCCTCAATTGCGTATCCGATTAGTAAAACACCATGTACATGACAATATATGATATTCAAAATTTCCACACTTTGACTGGGTCCCGAGACTGGCAAGTTAACCTTATGATAACAAAAGTTCCAGCTTAGAATGTTGCAATTTGTATGTACGGCAATTTACGTAGTTTCGATGTCTCCGGCATTGTAAAATCTTTATGGGCCAGACATGTGCAATGGACATACAAACTTCTCTTATTTCTACATCTGGCACTTGAGCTCAGCGCGGCATAAATGGCCTTGATGTTCAAACTATATAGGCGGGTCAGATCTACGTAAAAGCCAGTTCACAGTACAGCCTCATTGGACATCCGACGTGGCTTCCGCTGTCGTTGGGCTGGTGGCCTTATGTGACCAATGGATTGACGTCACATTCAGCTCCCAACCATTTCGTGGTGTACTCTCCAGACCCACTCCCTGCTCCGACACCTGCTCTCCCGAGTCCCCTTCTCAGCCAACCATTGGCTGTTGAAAAACTTGAGGAGCAGAATTTTGATGTCCGTCATATGAGTCAGGTCGAGCTGCGGAAAGGTTTAGAGGATCAGTTGTCCGAGCTGAGCCGTATAGCGGAGGACAAGTCAAAGGAGCTGGAAGAAATTCCAGTGAAGCGGAAAATGGTGCGCGCCTTGCCGCGGGTGGTTCAGTCTTCCCCGCTGCCTTCCAAAAATCGCTATTCAGTCCTTGAGGTAGACTCAGTCCCAGAGCCTACCGAAGAACTGATAAGCATTGAGGATTTGCCACCGCCGCCTCCTAAAGCGGCAACTCCTCCCAAGGCCCAGACTCCGCGACGTGCTAAATGGGAGAAACGGATGCATGACCGGTTGGTTATTAACTCGATGAGCCCTGGACCAACCTCCCTTATTCTTCCGGTGCACCTCAAAAGCACGGATACTATGGTTGAGGTTGGAGCGGATGCTCTCGGTGACACTGGCGCCACTGGAGATTTCATTGACGAGGACTACATCAAGGAATGTAACCTCCCCACTCGGAATCTATCACAGCCAATTCCCGTTTATAATGTGGATGGATCTCTGAATGAGGCTGGTTTAATCTCCAAGGTGGTAGATGTGCTCATGACCTATCAGACACATTCCGAGCGTATCCTTCTTGCTGTCACCAAACTCGGGAAGCAAAAGGTTATCTTGGGTTACACTTGGTTCAAAAAGCACAACCCGGACATTGACTTCACAACGGGTACTGTGAAAATGACCAAGTGTTCCCCTAGGTGCTGCTCGGGCTGTCGGACTGAAATCCGGGAGGAACGCAAAGTCCAGAAGGCAATCATGCGCCATATCAATGCTTGCAAAATGGGCGATCTCCCAGACTTGGTTGATGATCATGAGGACGACGAGGAAGATGATGACGAGCCAATTCCGTCTTCTTCTCCCTCTCCAGAGGATCCTGCTCTTGAAGAAGGTGACCGCATCTTTGCTACTGGGCTTTTACCAGAAGCAGAGCACATCCGCGCTGGTTCAACTATCTCCCAGCGCCTTGCGGAAGCTTTCAAGAAGAACTCTGAGCCCACGGACTTTGATAAGCATGTCCCCGAGCACCTCAAGGACTTCCATTCAGTGTTTTCCAAGGAGTCGTTCGATAACCTTCCTGAGCATAAACCCTGGGACCATGCGGTGGAACTTATAGCTGATGCCACACCGCGCAGCTGCAAGGTCTACCCGCTTGCGGTCTCGGAACAGAAGGAACTCGACACTTTTATCAAGGAAAACCTGGATTCAGGTCGCATCCGTCCTTCCAAGTCCCCCATGGCATCTCCCGTCTTCTTTATTAAGAAGAAGGATGGTTCTCTCCGCCTCGTCCAGGACTACTGCGCACTCAATGCTATGACAGTGAAGAACAAGTACCCACTTCCACTCATTTCGGAGTTGATCAATAAACTCCGAGGTGCAAAGTACTTCACCAAGCTTGATGTCCGCTGGGGTTTTAATAATGTCCAGATGAAGGAAGGAGATGAGTGGAAGGCTGCTTTCTGGACCAACCGTGGATTGTTCGAACCGCTCATTATGTTCTTTGGGCTCACCAATAGTCCTGCCACATTCCAGACAATGATGAACGACATCTTCGAGGATTTAATCTCAGAAGGTGTTGTAGTTGTGTACCTCGACGACATCCTCATCTTTACGGAAACATTGGAAGAACACCAGAAGGTCACTCGAAGAGTACTTGAGCTCCTGGAAAAGCACAAGCTCTACCTCTGGCCGGATAAATGCGAGTTTGAACAGACCACGGTGGAGTACCTTGGAGTTATCATTTCCCATAACTCTGTGGCTATGGACCCAGTCAAGGTGGCAGGAGTTGCGGAATGGCCAGAACCCAAGAACAAGAAAGAAGTACAGTCCTTCCTGGGCTTTACCAATTTCTATCGAAGGTTCATCCGCGACTTCTCTGAACATGCGCGCCCGCTCTTTGATCTTACAAAGAACGATGTGAAATGGTCTTGGGGAACGAATCAGCAGGCTGCCTTCGATAAGCTCAAGCAGTCTGTCACTTCTTCCCCAGTTCTCATGTCCCCTGACTCCACCCGTCCATTCCGCGTTGAGGCTGATAGCTCTGATTTTGCAACTGGAGCTGTGCTGTCTCAGGTCTCCCCGGATGATGACAAGTGGCACCCTGTTGCGTTCTACTCCAAGTCCCTGTCCCCTGTTGAGCGCAACTATGAAATTCATGACAAGGAAATGCTTGCTATCATCCGCTCTTTGCAAGAGTGGAGGCATTTCCTTGAAGGCGCAGAACACCAGTTCGAGATCTGGACAGAGCATAAGAACTTGGAGTTACGAGTTCTTACGTAGTAAAAGAACTCGTTTTCCACACTTGATAGCAGAAGGAAATGATTCCTAACGCGATGGTTGGAAATTCTCCCACTGCTTCATTTTTTGTGAGTGACCCTGAATTAAAAGTCTACAAACTTTTCTAATAGTGTCAAAATCATTATTGACCATGGGAATGATTGTCTGATGTCCGTTGCTAGGGTCTATTTTTAGCTTTTGTTCCTGGACACCTAAACTAAGGTTAGGTTTGTCAGTAACGTGATTAACTATGGTTTATATATAGCTTATATAATTAAATACTGACTGAACATGATTCATGTCAGTTGTATATCTATTTATATGCTTTTAGATCACTTCCACCGCATCCCAGTAATAAATAATACTGCTTGTAAATTTTGTTCAACTTCTTCTAGTACTTTCTGTATTCCTCAATGTTATACTTTTGTTTATAGTTGGTTTGAAATCAAACTCAGAAGAATTGACATCCTAAGGATAAACACATCAAAAACTTTAAACTTTGGAATGCCTTTTAAATATAAATCTGAGGTTTAATATTGATAACAAGCCAAGTAATTTTTTTTTGTGTTGTGGCTGTGCTAACCCTAAGAGGACAGACGCGTCGGTCCTCTTAGGGTTAGAATCAAAAACACACCTAAAACTTTAAACTTTAGAAATGCATTTTAAATATAAATCTGAGGTTTAATATTGATAACAAGACAAATATGATTTTTGTTGTGGCTGTGCTAAGAGGACCGACGCGTCGGTCCTCTTAGGGTTAGCACAGCCACAACACAAAAAAAAATCATATACCTCAGAATTATATTTAAAATGCATATCTGAAGTTTAAAGTTTTAGGTGTGTTTTTGATTCTAACCCTAAGAGGACAGACGTGTCTGTCCTCTTAGGGTTAGCACAGCCACAACAGAAAATATAAAATCTCTAATTTTACATTTAAAATATCAGTACTTGGTCAATTCTTGCAAAACTTATATCAAAAAATTTGTAAAATTCAGGCCTTTCTATGGGTATTTTGCACAGCCACAGGATACTCTGCAAAGCCACATTAAATATTGTCTTTGGTCTTTTTCAATTGTTGCTGGATCAATTCTGACAAAAATAATATCAAAAAAATTGTAAAATTCAGGCCTTTTAAATGTACTATTATTTATAAAACCAGATTTGAAAAGGTTTCAAGAACTACCCTATTAAACATGATCTTGTGCTAACAGAAATAATATCCAAATAGAAATTCATATAAGCAGTTCTGTCTTTAGCCATATTCAATACAATTATTCATAAGTATGAAGGATCCTGAAAATCAACTACAACCAGTATATAACACACTAGGGTTATCTTTTTATCTGGTCTTATCTAGTCTTATCTTATCTTATCTTATCTTATCTTATTGGATTAGATAAATCTGTGTGACTTGTAACATATGTCACATAGTTATAAACTGCCAGCTCATCACTTCTTTCTTTCTTCTTTACCAGCATGTCAGTCCACCCGGATAGGTCGATAGTGTACCCCTCACTGGAGGGATACCATGACATGCTGGTCAAAGCTTACTAACTGTTGTTTCTTTCTTTTTAGATTCATTATAAGTTTGTATAAAGCAGAAAGGTGCTTTGCTGGCACTTTTCCCTCTTTTTTTCTGTGCTTTTTATGTAGTTTAAAACTTAATAGACTCAATACTAACTAGCTAAATATGAGTCTTTAATGTACTTTCATTAGTAGATAGTCCCTAGTATAGATTCTGAGGCTGGAAGAGTGCTTTGCTGGCGCTTTTTTACCTCTTTTTTTACCTTTTTGTGTAGAGTAAAACTTGATAGACAGTAGTATATAGCTAGATATATGTTTTTAGGGCACTTTTATTTGTAGATAGCTTTCTTTTCTAGCACAGGTCATGTCAGTTGACTGTGTGTAGGCTAGAAAAGTGCTTTGCTGGCGCTTTTTTACCTTTTTTTTACCTTTTTGTGTCAAGTAAACCTTGATAGACAGTAGTAAATAGCTAGATATATGTTTTTAGGGCACTTTTATTTGTAGATAGCTTTCTTCCTAGCACAGGTCATGTCAGTTGACTGTGTGTAGGCTAGAAAAGTGCTTTGCTGGCGCTTTTTTATCTTTTTTTTTGCTTTCTGTGTGGATTAAAACTTGATATAAAGTAATAACTTACTAGATTTATATCTTTAGACTACTCTTACAAATGCATAGCAAGCATAAGTACTGTGTACAAGCTAAACTAGTGATTTTCTGGTTTATACCATAAAATGCGTCTTTTTTTATTACCTTTCCAATGAGTTCAGGATCACCCTAATCTAGTGTTTTGAAGTCCAGTCCTAAGACTGGAAAAGACTGCAAAAAGACCAGACAAGACTGCAAAAATACTGGACCAGCAGTCTGGTCTTTTGATATTTGAGAATGAAAACCAGAAAAAAACCAGTCTTTGAGGACCAGTTTTCGGTCCTAGGACCAGTCCAAACCAGTAGTTTTGTAGCCCTTATTTTTTCCTTTAAAACACACTATGTATCATAATTTTAGACAAAGTTCACACTGAAAAATAAAAAAAAACATTTTGAAACTCCCAAAAGAGTAGGAAATGGTGAATACTTCCGTATAATTGCCAATTCTCAATGGAATTTAATGTTCTTAGACTTGTTTTAAAGGTATATATAATCTCTACAAATTATATTCATATATCTACACTAAATCTTGATGTTAATGTATCAAAAAACCAGTTAAGACCAGCTGGCAACTGGTTAAGGCCAAGACTGGTCCAGGACTGCAAAAAACCAATGAGGACTGGTCCTCATCAGTCCAGTCCAGTTTTCTGAACATTTATAAATTTCTAGGACCAGTTAAAGTCCCCGTCCTTGCCAAAAATGTGAAAAAACCAGACTGGACCAGACTTCAAAACACTAGTCCAATCAGATAACATCTCACTTTGTTATTAATCAATTACTGAGACATAGTATATGAGGACTTGTTTTTGTCATGTGCTGCTACTCTATGCAGGTAAAAATATGATAAAATTACAAGTTCTTACATAGTAAAAGAACTTGTTTTCCGGCCTGCATAGCAGGCAGAAAACATTCCTAACGCAATGGTTCGAAATTCTCCCACTCATACAGTGACCCTGCATGGTTTCTGTATCTCAGCCATTACTGGGCCAATTTTGATGATCTTGGTATCAAAAAATTCGTAAAAATCAGGGCCAGATTTTAGGCTTGTTAGATCCGCCTCATTTTTCTGCTTTTTTTGAGTATAAGATCATCCCAATCGGTTCAGATTTGAGCGGACTATGCATTATTTACTTATTTAACATATATTTATGTCGTAACACGCACCCACAAAGTAAGAACTTGTTTTTGCCATGCGCAGCAATGGCCTCTGACCAAGTCAGACAAGTGATATAATAGATGATAGTGGATTTACTTACTTTGGACCTTTGAATTCTGAAAACCAGGTGTGGAAAACTTTATTCATACTGTTTCCAAGGTTTTCTGATAAAGGCATCAGACAAGCAACAAATAACCGGCAATTTACTTACAGAGTCGCATCCTCAGCCTTTAAACTCTGGAAACCAGGTGCATGGAAGGTCATTAAGATGATTCTGTGTGATAGAGAAAGGAGGTAGGCAAAGAAATATAGAATATAGGTTGATATAAGCAGTGTCAGGCACGAACTTTGTTTTGAAATAAGTTCACTCAAGCCCACGCAATCGACAAACAGCTTATTGGAAAATAATAGCGACCAAGCAGCTTAGCTTCACATTACAAAACAAAAAATTACGACTCTACGTATTACAAGTTCTTACGTAGTAAAAGAACTTGTTTTCCGGCCTGCATAGCAGGCAGAAAACATTCCTAACGCAATGGTTGGAAATTCTCCCACTGCTATAGTGACCCTGCATGGTTTCTGTATCTCAGCCATTACTGGGCCAATTTTTATGATCTTGGTATCAAAAAATTCGTAAAAATCAGGGCTTTCATGTGGCATGTGTATCCAGGGTTGATTAGGTCATGTGACCTGCTCACACGACCCAAAAAGCGCAAATTTGTGTGAATTTACACTTAAAACAGATTTCAGTGAGCTAAATATGCTAAAATGTGTTGCCCAGACCAATCTAGAATAATGTACAAATATTTACATATGTTTTGCAATGATGTCATGGTGTCCAAATCAGGCAAACAGTCAGCTCAACTTGGTGAAAATCCGAAAATTGGTGTTAAACTGACTGGATAACCCATAAAAGGCACACCAAACATTGCAAAACATGACCAAATAACATGGAAATAATGTTCTAGAAGCTTACATAATCAAACTCACAGCAGGACTTTGTTACAAGTTCTTACGTAGTAAAAGAACTTGTTTTCCGGCCTGCATAGCAGGCAGAAAACATTCCTAACGCAATGGTTCGAAATTCTCCCACTCATACAGTGACCCTGCATGGTTTCTGTATCTCAGCCATTACTGGGCCAATTTTGATGATCTTGGTATCAAAAAATTCGTAAAAATCAGGGCCAGATTTTAGGCTTGTTAGATCCGCCTCATTTTTCTGCTTTTTTTGAGTATAAGATCATCCTAATAGCTTCAGATTTGAGCGGACTATGTAATATTTACTTATTTAACCTTTATTTGTAGTCGGACTCACCTAGAAAGTAAGAACTTGTTTTTGCCATGCGCAGCAATGGCCTCTGAACAAGTGGAGAAATGGAAGAAATATGTATTGGACTTTGAGACCATTGCGGGAAGCATCTATAACAGCAACAGGATGTCCAAGTATGATTACCACAGCTACTTTTGGGGTGGAATTCATCCTAGCGTCAAAACAGCATTTGCTCCTATGCTGCTAGTCAAACACGCAACCCACGATGCCAGCCAACCTTATACAATTGAGCAACTAAATGGTGTTGCAGAAATTGTATTTAAATGCGATAGGTTCAATGATTTAATGCCAAGCATAATTAATTGGGGAGCTAATTCTGAATCATCTGATTCAGACTCTGATTCTGATTCGGAAAGTGAAGATTCTGATTCAGAAGAAGAGTATGGACGTTCTAGGCGAAAGGAAAGTAATTGGAGGAAGAGGGAAAAGGCTGCTAGAAGGAGAAGAAAGGAGAAGAGGAAGGAAAAAGAGCAGAAGCAGAAACAGAAACAGTCAATCAATGTTTCTAAGAATGAAATCGATGGGCTAGTTGACCGGATTAACAAGATTACGCTTCTGAATATGGAACAGCATAATCAGATGCATAATCATCAGCAAGGTTATGCAGCCCGATGTGTTCACTGTGACTCAAACCAGCAAGACAATTTTGTTGGTAATGTTGCAGGACCACCTTCTGCATCTCAATGACCTCCAATTCCGACCTTGATGGAAAATTCGCAACAGCAATTTAATCCACCCAATTTTTCCGAAACTCGTCAGCTCTATAATCCAGCCAATCAAGGAATGCGTCGACCTTTTCCTTCCTATCCAAACAACATCCGCTTGCCTGTCAATCAGACTCCAGGACAATTAACACTCCAACAGCCTCCATTTGAATGCTTTGGATGTTTCAGCAAGGACCACATGTTGGGTGAATGCCCGCGGATGCATGAACTTATTCAGCAAGGGATATTGGAGTACGAACCAGCTTCTAGAAAATTCTGCATGAAGAACAGCAGAATGCCCATCAGAAGACGCCCAGGGGAATGCTTGTATGAAGCTGCTTTGCGTATGAATAGCATTATGCCACCATTGAATCGGACGCGTAATACCAATTTTGTCACTCTTGGCCAAGCCGAAATAGACCAAAGTGAATCATTGGCATTGCAGAACAGTGTTGCGGAATTTTATGCCAATCAAGAGGAGTATGAAGAAAGTGACACTGATTCCGATAGTGAAGATGATGGTCCATATTGGAAGTACGCCTTGCATACCAAGCGTCGATTGCGATATCCAGAAACTCGTTACCAGTATTTCGAGTCCGAAAGTGAGGAGGATAATTATGCGACAGCTTACCCTGCTACTCGCTCATCAAAGAAGACAACTGAGGCCAGAGAGAGGGCAAGCAAAGTACCAAGCAAGCCACCTAAGATGGTCTTTGATGGAGTTTATCCACCTCGCCGAAACCGCAATCCCCCAAACCGAGCATCAGAACCAACTACTGCGCCACTGCAACCTCAGCCAGTAATTCGGAATGAGCCTCCAGTACCTCAAGTGGTACCCCAGCAAGCATCTCAACCAATTTCCCACCCCACCAGGCATGCACCTTCACGCCCAATTGATGTGCGGAAATTAAGGCCCAATCAAGACCTTCCGATGGAAGTGGATCTTGAAGAACCCATTCCAGCAAAGACAGCTAGAACACTTCCAAAAGATTTCACTCCACACAGCTCCGCTAACAAGGAAAATGCAGGAAGAGGTCCGACTCGACAATCTGAAATTTCACGACAGATTGACACCCGTGAGGTGGTCAAGGAAATTTTAGATACTGAAATTACCATTCCGATTAGAAAGATTATTGGATCCTCAAGAGAAATTGCCACCGATTTACAGGATGTCATCAAGCTCAAGAACACCAAGCCGCTCGCACCTGTTGGCGCTAACCTTGTAGGCCAGACATTCACTCAAGCAGCTGTACTCCGCAGCAACACTCAAGGCGCGTTGATTAAAATAACATTGCATCATGAAGGAAAGCCAGTTATGGCCATAGTGGATACCGGATCAGAATTAAACATCATCCGATCAGATGTGGCCAACAAACTTAAGCTTCCAATTGATGTAACTCGATCAATCACCATGAATGATGCTAATGGCGGAGAAGGCCAGCTTGTTGGATTTTCTGAAGGAGTACAACTTAGTTGTGGAAAGGTTGATACCACCGCAGATCTATGGGTCGGAGGAAATTCACTACCCTTTGACTTACTCCTTGGGCGCACTTGGCAGCAAGATAATTTAGTTTCGACAGAAGAAAGGCTCGACGGTACTTACGTTGTTTTCCGAGACCCCAGAACAGGCAAAGGAAGATACGAAATATTTATTAATGAAGGCACACACAATGTTCACCCTTCATTACATTATTCACCCAAGAAGCGCGCTCCAAAGACCTATGCAATAATATCCGCGGAACCGACAATAAGCGCTCCACTAAGCGCTGAAGCAGAATCACCCAATTCTGGCAATTTGAATGAAGAAATTTCGGATATGGGCAGCTCAAGGGATGTTGAGACGAGTTTTCCGAAGCCCCCGAGCCCTGAAAGAAGCATCTCAGCATTACATCATTTAGAAGAAGCAGCAGCAAATGCAGATCCATCAAGTGATTGCATTGGAATGATTAACGAACAGACTACTGTTCCATTAGATAAGAATGGAACCGCCAAAAATGCATCAATAACCCGCGTTACTAATTCTGGAAGTCCAAATTTAGTAATTCACAAGGAACACCTCCGACAGATGATTCCATTCCATGGGAAAAACAGTCGGAACAATGAGCATTTAAATTTAGACGCATTAAAACTATTTTTATTCATTATGAAAGAGCATCCGGGACTCGCAAATGCGAACCAAAATGCCTTCTCAATGAATCAACTTAGCCAAATTATTCAGAAAGTGAAAAGGTATAAAAGCCCAGCACTTGCATTGCAAAAACTCGGACTGGAATACACACACAGACGACATCTCAACATTATGCCGCCAATTTCTCTTCACAACCACCTGTTGCTGCTACCTTGATGTGTAAATAATGGTAACTTGCCCAAGGGGGACCTTGCATCAGGTAGGTAAACTGCCCAAGTGTGGCAGTTGACCATTGACTGTCAATATACCAAGGGCTGTAAGTTGACCATATACTAATATTTGGCTTATATCTCAATAAGGAAAAAAGACACAGCCACGATTCTGATAGATTCAGGGTCGCGTTGTTGATTACGTTGTTTTTTATCAGAGGCACAGCCACATCCGAGCACATCCTGGAAAGGCTCGGCAAACTAGCCTCACTTTTTGACAGCTTGGGCAGTTTACCAAGCCATCCCTGAATGTGCTCGGATGTGGCTGTGCTATTAATAAAAAATGTGTGGCCAAGCCATCTGACCCTGAATCCATTAAAATTTTGTGCCTAGCTATTTTTCCCACAGAGAAAAATGCAAAAAACTAAAAAAAAGCCAGCAGTGAGAAATTTTGGCTGATGGGAAAATTTCCCAAAAAGGAAAGAGGGTCTCAAAAGAACGTAATCTATTTTTAGACCCTACTAAAATTTAAATCACATCACTAGCTATCTTCCTCATTGAGATATAAGGCTTTTAGTATTACTTAATAATTAAAGAACTTATCACAAATGCTGCTAAGTTCAAAATTAGCTAGCTGACTAAACACTGCCATTTTAGGCAATTGCATCTTGATTGCCTTTTATATCATGGATGCAGTGGCCCTGAGATCCTTTATTTATATTTGTTTGCATTTGAGGCCATAAAATTACATAAATGTGCGACAAGCATGTAAATAGAGGCAAATTCAAAGTCATGTGATCCATAGTGATGCCATCAAGTGCCAAACAAATACATATGCAACTCTCTCTATGAGAGCAACGACGTAGTCTAACAAATATGCATATCATAGGTAAACTGCCACGCTTGGGCAGTTTACCTACCTGATGCAAGGTCCTCTTTGGGCAGTTTACCTACCTGATGTCTTCAACTAGCGGCATAGGCTGCACTTGTTTTCCGGCCTGCATAGCAGGCAGAAAACATTCCTAACGCAATGGTTCGAAATTCTCCCACTGCTATAGTGACCCTGCATGGTTTCTGTATCTCAACCATTACTGGGCCAATTTTGATGATCTTGGTATCAAAAAATTCGTAAAAATCAGGGCCAGATTTTAGGCTTGTTAGATCCGCCTCATCTTTCTGCTTTTTTTGAGTATAAGATCATCACAATTGGTTCAGATTTGAGCGGACTATGCATTATTTACTTATTTAACTTTTATTTATAGTCGGACTCACCTTGAAAGTAAGAACTTGTTTTTGCCATGCGCAGCAATGGCCTCTGACCAAGTTATTCACCTGTAACTAGTTGGCAGTATTACTTATACTGCTCATTAAAACAAACTCCTCAGGTAATTCCATTTATTAATCGTCTCCAATGTTGTTGGCGTCGACCCAGGCATTGAGTAGGTATTACCGGGATCGCACGGTCCGGAAGTCAACGACAAAATCAACCGTGCGACTCGGTCATCGTTTACCAACACCACCACCTTCCTCGCCTCTCCCTTCACCCCCTGCCTCTACGTGCCCCCGAAATTTTGACTGGTGAGTCTTTCTTTCGCATAATAACATTATACTAACTAACTCTTATATCTATCTAGATTCTTATGCTGATTAAAAACACGCCAACCGATGTGTCCTCAAGAGATGTGGTCCGATGTCGTGCGCCCCTCACCTCACTGAGGAATGTGGGCCGGCTCAAGATGGCTCAGAAAGGAGTTGAAAGGCCGGAGTAATCAAGGGGAGGCCCCAGAAGGGGGAGACCCGTCCAGTACGTGGTGAATGCAGTCCTGTCCCCTTATCCACTGACATTGGACAGGGCAAAGGGCATAACACCGGCATTATGCTCTTCTCATTGTAGCCTGGACTAACATGAGCGCCCGGCACTGCCTACCCCGTCCCCAGTGCTCACCGGCGCCACTGCTGCAACCGCCTAGCTTGCAAAGCGAAGCACTGCAGCTTTGCGGACCAGATCGAGGAAACCAACACGAGCGCCGTTTGCGTGACGACGTTTGCGTTTGGCGAGGCCTCTCACCTCTGCGAACCCGATTTGAGGTAACGAACGTGAACCCGGTGTTCGTTCGCGTTCTGGCATCCCGCCCACGGCTCCTATCTCATCCATCACGACTCCCCACTCATCGTCCAGGTTACACGTTGGCGACGAGATGTGGAGAAGAGCTCATGGCCAAAGTTCGAGCTGTGGTCTTCCCTGGCCACCTCTAACACATTTGGCATGCCCTCCGTTGACGTCGAGGGCACGTTCCGATTTCCACGCCGCTCGTATTCTCGTGCGGCGGCTCCATCAACTCTCGCGTCAAACCTCACTGAACCGTGCCACCGCCGTTCCGATTTCCACGTCGCTTGTACTCTCTTGCGGCGGCTCCATCGACTCTTGCGTCAAACCTCACCAAATTGTGCCACCGCCAGCACATCACCAGCACCCCTTCCGAAAGCCACGTCGCCTGCGGCGGCTCACTCTCGCGTCAAACCCGACTGAATTGTGCCACCGCTAGCTCACCACCAACACCCGTCGCAGTTAATCAATTGAGCCCAACCACACCATGCGTCCCGTGTTACTGGTGGCTACGACGAGCGGGCCACGACACCTCTTGCGGGTCAACGTCACTATCACCTCCATCCCATCTCATCATGTGGGCCGAGTCGGTAGGAGTGTGCGGGGCAGTAGGTAGGCTGCATAGCCCACTGGGTGGATTTGGTGCTGCAGGGATCGAGGACGGCGCGGAATTCGTCGTCTCACATCAGTACTCATCCCTCTTCTTCACCTCTTATTCATTAGTTCCCCCTGTAGAGTGTAGAGTACTCATCTTTTGTAACAATGAGTAACAATATTAGTCTTTCACATTTGATACCGTTGGAGGCATGAACAGCAAACCGGACCACATTTCGAGGGTGGGATGTCATCGGAATGTTTGAGAAGCATTTCTCGGCTTCCAGCTGGCTTTAAGGGATGAAATTGGTATCAATGGATTTGCAATGTTTAGGAGAATAGAACTATGTGTTTTATATTAAGGGGAAAGCAAAAGGAGGGAAACAGGGGAGCAAAAACGAGCCCATCAAATCATCCCGGGGCTAATTTCCGCTTTCGGAATATTCGTGAACTAAAAATAGAGCGTCATCCAGATGCTCATTCTCTAATCCACCCATTCCCGACTTGTTTGAGGCGCGCTAAAGGGTGAATTGGGTGTAGATAATATATTCCAACCTACTGCACAAATTTTGGCGCCGCGAATTGACCCATATCCCGCACAGGAGCAAAAATAGCGCCCCAGCATCAAAATGGTGCATTGTTTGTACATTGTTTGTACATCCCCGCCCCCCTGCGCTTTTCTAGCCATATCCCGCCCCATTCCCTGGAATTTTTGGCATCTCAAACACCCTACCCGCCCTCCGAGAGGCATCCCCAACCTACCCCCGGCATTTCCGGCACCCTACAGGCTTTTTTCTGAGGTTACAAGTTCTTACGTAGTAAAAGAACTTGTTTTCCGGCCTGCATAGCAGGCAGAAATGGTTCCTAACGCAATGGTTCGAAATTCTCCCACTCATACTGTGACCCTGCATGGTTTCTGTATCTCAGCCATTACTGGGCCAATTTTGATGATCTTGGTATCAAAAAATTCGTAAAAATCAGGGCCAGATTTTAGGCTTGTTAGATCCGCCTCATCTTTCTGCTTTTTTTGAGTATAAGAACATCCCAATCGGTTCAGATTTGAGCGGACTACATATTATTTACTTATTTTACCTTTATTTATTGTCGCACTCACCTTGAAAGTAAGAACTTGTTTTTGCCATGCGCAGCAATGGCCTCTGACCAAGTCCTACCTAAAATGGTAGCCTGGCAAACTCCCGGATATTCCATATCTGTGGATCAGGCCACTGCCAGTAGATGATACATAAATGTAGTCACCACAGGTGGGCCTCCACAGCTACCAATCAAGTGGATATGGCAAACAACTCTGGTGTTCCAATTATAGGTATGTCTAGAGTCTATGACTATGTTAATAATATTGACTCAATACTTTTCATACAGAGGCCAACAACTCTGGTGTTCCGATTATAGGTATGTCTAGAGTTTATGACTATGTTAATAATATTGACTCAATACTTTTCATACAGAGGCCAATAATACTGTAATAGAAGATACAAATAGTAAGTAATCAAACTTATATATAACTTTATAACTTAATGATTAAAATTAACCATAGTGTCTGAAGAACTTGAGTATCCTCTGGAAGAGGATGCTAGAGAGCTCCATCTAGAACGCTTCATTTCCAATAATCTTCCACTAGGAAAGTTCAATTGCGATGCTCTCAAGTTGTTGTGGAAAGGCACTGTGCAATCTATTGTCAACCAATCCATGAAAAATAAAGAATCTTGTCGTCATGCCATTTGCGTGGTTTGCCAAGCTGCAGCTTGTCTTGAAATCAACTTGGGCGCAACTATACCAATTCCTGTTGGTGAAGACCAGCCTATGCTGCTAGTTGAAGACATCAGGTAGGTAAACTGCCCAAAGAGGACCTTGCATCAGGTAGGTAAACTGCCCAAGCGTGGCAGTTTACCTATGATATGCATATTTGTTAGACTACGTCGTTGCTCTCATAGAGAGAGTTGCATATGTATTTGTTTGGCACTTGATGGCATCACTATGGATCACATGACTTTGAATTTGCCTCTATTTACATGCTTGTCGCACATTTATGTAATTTTATGGCCTCAAATGCAAACAAATATAAATAAAGGATCTCAGGGCCACTGCATCCATGATATAAAAGGCAATCAAGATGCAATTGCCTAAAATGGCAGTGTTTAGTCAGCTAGCTAATTTTGAACTTAGCAGCATTTGTGATAAGTTCTTTAATTATTAAGTAATACTAAAAGCCTTATATCTCAATGAGGAAGATAGCTAGTGATGTGATTTAAATTTTAGTAGGGTCTAAAAATAGATTACGTTCTTTTGAGACCCTCTTTCCTTTTTGGGAAATTTTCCCATCAGCCAAAATTTCTCACTGCTGGCTTTTTTTTAGTTTTTTGCATTTTTCTCTGTGGGAAAAATAGCTAGGCACAAAATTTTAATGGATTCAGGGTCAGATGGCTTGGCCACACATTTTTTATTAATAGCACAGCCACATCCGAGCACATTCAGGGATGGCTTGGTAAACTGCCCAAGCTGTCAAAAAGTGAGGCTAGTTTGCCGAGCCTTTCCAGGATGTGCTCGGATGTGGCTGTGCCTCTGATAAAAAACAACGTAATCAACAACGCGACCCTGAATCTATCAGAATCGTGGCTGTGTCTTTTTTCCTTATTGAGATATAAGCCAAATATTAGTATATGGTCAACTTACAGCCCTTGGTATATTGACAGTCAATGGTCAACTGCCACACTTGGGCAGTTTACCTACCTGATGCAAGGTCCCCCTTGGGCAAGTTACCATTATTTACACATCAAGGTAGCAGCAACAGGTGTGAAGACAGGGCAACTAGGAGACCTAACATCTTCGAGGTCAACAATAGTATCCCTCATCTATCAGACGAACTTGGTCAGAGGCCATTGCTGCGCATGGCAAAAACAAGTTCTTACTTTGTGGGTGCGTGTTACGACATAAATATATGTTAAATAAGTAAATAATGCATAGTCCGCTCAAATCTGAACCGATTGTGATGATCTTATACTCAAAAAAAGCAGAAAGATGAGGCGCATCTAACAAGCCTAAAATCTGGCCCTGATTTTTACGAATTTTTTGATACCAAAATCATCAAAATTGGCTGAGTAATGGCTGAGATACAGAAACCATGCAGGGTCACTATAGCAGTGGGAGAATTTCGAACCATTGCGTTAGGAATGTTTTCTGCCTGCTATGCAGGCCGGAAAACAAGTTCTTTTACTACGTAAGAACTTGTAACAAGATTAATTATTAGACTACAATAAGAACTTGTAAAAAGATTAATTCATACGTCGCTTAGTTTTTATCAGATTGCCTTGAAACAAAGTGTGTAATTATCAAAAAAATCAGGGCTAAAAGATGGTGTTACATTTGTATTGTCACATCTTTATGTGACTTACCAAATGCGGAATATTGTTGAAAACACAGTAAATAAGCTATATTGAGAGATTTTAAAGGCATTAAAATAAAATAAAAATAATGATAATGTTTTTTTTACCTAAGAGATGGTCTGTGCACACATATCACATGACATATCCCTGAGAATATTTTGGTCCAAGTTGGTGCATTACCAAATCCAAGGCAATTGCACAAAGTCCTGCTGTGAGTTTGATTATGTAAGCTTCTAGAACATTATTTCCATGTTATTTGGTCATGTTTTGCAATGTTTGGTGTGCCTTTTATGGGTTATCCAGTCAGTTTAATACCAATTTTCGGATTTTCACCAAGTTGAGCTGACTGTTTGCCAGATTTGGACACCATGACATCATTGCAAAACATATGTAAATATTTGTACATTATTCTAGATTGGTCTGGGTAACATATTTTAGTATATCTAGCTCACTGAAATTCATTTTAAGTGTAAATTTACACAAATTTTCGCTTTTTGGGTCGTGTGAGCAGGTCACATGACCTAATCAACCCTGGATACACATGCCACATGAAAGCCCTGATTTTTACGAATTTTTTGATACCAAGATCATCAAAATTGGCCCAGTAATGGTTGAGATACAGAAACCATGCAGGGTCACTATAGCAGTGGGAGAATTTCGAACCATTGCGTTAGGAATGTTTTCTGCCTGCTATGCAGGCTGGAAAACAAGTTCTTTTACTACGTAAGAACTTGTAACTCAAACACGCATCAAAAACTCTCTGGGACAGATGGGGAAACTCCAAAAATCTTGTTGATTTGATTGCTTTAGCAGAAGAAGAAGTTCTAGGACCAGATGTCCAGGCTTTTATTCTGATTCTTCCCAAGTCTGTTGGAATCCTAAGCGGTAATATCAGTAAGCCTGTGTTATTATTTATCTGGCTATTGATATCTGATTATATGAACAGTCAACAAAGTAACATATGCTGTTCATCACAGCAAAATGTTCTTTCTTCCAGCTGCCATTCAGAACAAAATACTTGACAATCTCTCTGCATATGATCGCCAATCTTTTGCTGAAACCAGCAAAAGTCATCTTTTTTGTTTAAACCAGTATAACTGCAACTTGATCAGCTCCATGCTAGAGGATTTTGGATTCACTCTGGATATTTTCATGTCAGCTCTGGCAGACTGTCAGGCCATCATCACTGGATCTTTTGCTCTTCAGCCCCTCCTTCCAAAAGACCAGCGCTTCAACTCCAATAATCTCGATATCGTCATGTCTACCCATGCTGTCCGACTCTTCCAAACCAAAATCCTCCATGGCTACACTCTCTATATCCCTGACACCAGATTCCATTCTTATAATCCTGTCATCTGCAACCGCATCATCTTTTCCCACAAGGATGCAAGACACACAATCCGGATTTTCATTATCAAAAATGGACATTCACCTTTGGAATCAATTTTCTACGAGCCAACCACCGCAATGATGAATGCGATCACTCCAAAAGGTCTATTCTCTGCCTACCCTGCTCTTCTTCACTTCCACATCTCTCTGAACAATCCATGGATGGTCTTTGACCAAAACTGCAACAATCCCTACCTTGGAAGACATGAAGCTGAAGAAATCTCTACCAACATGCAAAGGAAATATGCCAATAGAGGATTCATCACTACTTGCAATCTTCATAATATTGAAATGGGTGGGAATACCATGGCACTTGAGCATTGATGCCACATTGATCCAGTCTGTCCACTGACTCCTTGAGTTATTGGAGATCGCAGATGTATTCTTTGGCCTTTCCTCAAATGCCAAATTGTTCCAGCAGCAGGTGAAATGGGTTATGTTATGCCTGGCATCAATTTCAACCACATACGACCGCGACTCGATAATATATACTGGACAGTTGGAGCTGGAGTATGTGGAGCACCACAAGCAGGGAGGCCATCTGGATTTGTAAGTTATCAGCGTAATTTTTATAACTAAATTTGAGTAAACTTGCTATTGATAGATATTTGCTGCAGCCGACGATTAATCTTATCATGTATGTAAATAGAGCTGACATATGTATAGATAGATATGTATATAGAAATGTGATGTATATAGAAGAATCTACCGGTTATTTATTATATCCACAGAGATTTTCTCCTAAGTTTATGAGTATACACTTTCTTCACTGAGCTACAACCTTTGAAATACATTTCTAATAGATTTAAGTTAAGTTTGACATGACGTTGTACTGTATTGAGCATCCTATGTATTTTATTCATCAAGAGCCAATAATATATCACCGAAGGTGGGGTGGCTAGGTTGGTTAAAAAGATATAGGTGTAAGAGTGATATAATATTAGCTCTTGATGAATAAAATACATGGGACATTAGGTACAGTACGATGTTCAAGCAAAGCAGAACTTTAATTTATTAGAAATGTATTTCAACATTCAAAACCAAGCAAAGTACAATCAAGGAGATGTTTATACCTTTTGGAACACTTTCCTTTTAGGTTTTTGTGGCTTTATCGTGACCTACTGAGATAAAATGTTTTATATCTCTTATGTGGGTGTGTGCGTCGGTAGTACTAATGTGCACAACCACATAAAAAAAACAACCAGCATAACTTGCTTTTAAAAGCATTTTAGAATTTTGATTTATTTGTGAGGTGTGGCTGTGCAGAGTACCGACATGTTTGGAACACTTTCCTTTTAGGTTTTTGTGGCTTTATCGTGACCTACTGAGATAAAATGTTTTATATCTCTTATGTGGGTGTGTGCGTCGGTAGTACTAATGTGCACAACCACATAAAAAAAACAACCAGCATAACTTGCTTTTAAAAGCATTTTAGAATTTTGATTTATTTGTGAGGTGTGGCTGTGCAGAGTACCGACATGTTTGGAACACTTTCCTTTTAGGTTTTTGTGGCTTTATCGTGACCTACTGAGATAAAATGTTTTATATCTCTTATGTGGGTGTGTGCGTCGGTAGTACTAATGTGCACAACCACATAAAAAAAACAACCAGCATAACTTGCTTTTAAAAGCATTTTAGAATTTTGATTTATTTGTGAGGTGTGGCTGTGCAGAGTACCGACATGTTTGGAACACTTTCCTTTTAGGTTTTTGTGGCTTTATCGTGACCTACTGAGATAAAATGTTTTATATCTCTTATGTGGGTGTGTGCGTCGGTAGTACTAACGTGCACAACCACATAAAAAAAACAACCAGCATAACTTGCTTTTAAAAGCATTTTAGAATTTTGATTTATTTGTGAGGTGTGGCTGTGCAGAGTACCGACATGTCGGTACTCTGCACAGCCACACAAAAAAACAACCAGCACAACTTGCTTTTAAAAACGTTTAGAATTTTCATTTCTTTGACAGTTGTGGCTGTGCAGAGTACCGACACGTTGGTACTCTGCACAGCCACAATAGAAAAACATAAACCTCAGATCTACTATAATAAAAGAGGTAAGTCTTTTTCTTGCAAGACAAAAAACCATTTCAATTGGCTGATCAGTCTTTTGAGCTTTCAGGCAAAGCACTTGGAACACACTGAATTTCTGAGGGAATCTCAAATGTTCTACACTAGCTGGGTCCCAAGAGGCAAACATCAGCAACAACAGATGCTTGCTTAACTCTGGAAACTTTCAAAACTTTTTTTGAGGAGACTATAAAGATTTATAATATGTACCAAATATACTGGCCATGGCAATCTTCAATATCTAGGTTACCATTAGCTATATAAAAAAAGGTCAGAAACTTAAAAGCCAAGCCAGAAGTCACCTAATGAAGCACGGTGCCACCATGCACTGCTAGTTTTTATTTAAAATGCTTTTTTGAAGTTTTAATGTCTTATAGGTATATAATGTTAGACTTTTGCAATAAGGGTATTAGTAGTGATTAACACTAATGAGAACACAATAAGCAGAGTTTACACAAACTAAAAATTTGAGTCAAAAAGTAGTAAAACACTTGTATACGCCTGAGTTTCAATTGTATGTCTTTATTTCTAATACATAAGAGGGATTATATATTGGTACATTCAAAGTACTCACTTCTATCTTATGCTATAAAACTATTACAAGTTCTTACGTAGTAAAAGAACTTGTTTTCCGGCCTGCATAGCAGGCAGAAAACATTCCTAACGCAATGGTTCGAAATTCTCCCACTCATACTGTGACCCTGCATGGTTTCTGTATCTCAGCCATTACTGGGCCAATTTTGATGATCTTGGTATCAAAAAATTCGTAAAAATCAGGGCCAGATTTTAGGCTTGTTAGATCCGCCTCATTTTTCTGCTTTTTTTGAGTATAAGATCATCCCAATAGCTTCAGAACTGAGCGGACTATGCATTATTTACTTATTTAACCTTTATTTATAGTCGGACTTACCTTAAAAGTAAGAACTTGTTTTTGCCATGCGCAGCAATGGCCTCTGACCAAGTGAAGCAGTGGGAGAATTTCCATCGTTTTTGTTAGGAACCATTTCCTTCTGCTATCGAGTGTAGAAAACGAGTTCTTTTACTACGTAAGAACTTGTAATTCGCTCCAGCATTAACCAAGTCATCATAAGGATTCAATGAATTTGCTCCAGCATTAACCAAGTCACCCCAAGTCAACCGCAAGTCATCATAAGGATATGATGAATTCGCTCCAGCATTAACCAAGTCACAGCAAGTCTCCCGCAAGTCAAATTTTGAATACTTTGAATCCCTGCACGTCTTCTGCAAGTGAAATTGGGATATATAATCACTGAAAAAAAAACACAAAAACAAAAACCAAAAAAAAAAAAACTGATACAATTAATTACAGAAAGTCTGCATACAATAATTGACTCCAGACTCACTGCAAGTCTTCCTAAGTGACATTCAGATACTTTGAATAACTGTAACTCCTCCACAAGCCCTATGCAATATAGCCAGGTAATTTCAAATGAATTGAGCAGACAGTACATGAAATTTAAAAAAACAGCCGCCAAAATCATGTCCAATGTATTCAATATCAAGAATATAGGCAGCGAACATTAAGTCCAATGCATTTGATATCATCAAGACTTATGTCTTGACTAGTGTAGAAATAACTTGCATTGTGAAATCTGCCCAATCGCAGGAAAAAAACAAAAAAACAAAAATAAAAATAAAAATAAAATAAAATCAGATTAATTTAAACCTCATCATTCAAGTAGCAGTATTTATCCATATAAAACAAAAACAAACCAGTCAGCACTTAGACTTGATCATAGTGCACACAATTTCCCACTCAAATGTTAGAACTCAAATCTTCCCAATAAAATGATAAAATTGTTAAAAAAAAAATATTTAAAACGAGTGATGATGTAAAAGCAAGATACGAGCTATAGTGATGAGAGTGTGAGATACGAGCTATAGCGATGTGAATTGTGTGCAAGAAGAACCAGTTAGCGAATCTCAAGCCGAAAGGAATGACTAGCAAAAGAATGACTAAGTACTGAAAAATGTCCAACTGATGAAAACACTAAAATAATGAAATAAAATAAGAAAACATTAAAGAAACTGAGGGCTACGTGAATTAAATCAGAATCAAAAGAGTGTGATAAGTGCCAAAATCCAGTCATCGCAAAGAATCAAAGGTATAATGCCTTTGTCAGACATGTTTAGATGAAAACTAAAAGAGGGTTACAAGTTCTTACGTAGTAAAAGAACTTGTTTTCCGGCCTGCATAGCAGGCAGAAAACATTCCTAACGCCGAGGACGGAAATACTCCCACTCATATAGTGACCCTGCATGGTTTCTGTATCTCAGCCATTACTGGGCCAAATTTAATGATTTTGGTATCAAAAAATTCGTAAAAATCAGGGCTTTCATGTGGCATGTGTATTCAGGGATGATTAGGTCATGTGACCTGTTCACACGACCCAAAAAGCGCAAATTTCTTTAAATTTACACTTGAAACAGATTTCAGTGAGCTAGATAGGCTAAAATGTGTTGCCCAGACCAATCTAAACTAATGTACAAATATTTACATATGTATTGCAATGATGTCATGGTGTCCAAATCTGGCAAACAGCCAGTGCAACTTGGTGAAAATCCTAAAATCAGTGTCAAACTGACTGGATAACCCATGAAAGACACACCAAACATTACAAAACATGACCAAATAGCTTAAATATGATGTCACAGATGCTTACATAATCAAACTCCACAGTAGGACTCTGTGCAATTTAGGGACTGCCATGGATATCCGTGGATGAAATTTGAAATTGACTTTTCACCGCGAATACAGGGCCTGGCCGCATAAAATTTGGACAGTAGATCGACTAGACATAGTAGAACAGTATTCCAAAGTCCTAAAATAATCTGATCATCTCCTGCCTCATAAAATGAAACGGGGATATTTACCCGCGGATATCCATCCGTATGTCATCCGTCTGCCTTTCTTCAATTTTCTGCCTCATTTCTCAATATATTGTTCTCAAACTATTTTTACAGTAAACCCTAGTATTCTAGCTACAAAACAAGCTCAAAACTAGTGCCCCATCGTTAGAATTGCCTGCACAATTGGCGTTCTCTTAAGCTGAGTCCAAAATCTATATTTATCCATGGCAGTCCTTAGTGCAATTGCCTTGGAATCAGTGAGGCACAACTTGGACCAAAATATTCTCAGGGATATATCATGTGATATGTGTGCACAGACCATCTCTTAGGTAAAAAAACATTAATATTATTTTTATTTTATTTTAATACCTTTAAAATCTCTCAATATAGCTTATTTACTGTGTATCTCAAACAATATTCCGCATTTGGTAAGTCACATAAAGGTGTGACAATATGTATGTGACACCATATTTTAGCCCTAATTTTTCTGATAATTACACACTTTGTTTCAAGGCAATTGGATAAAAACTAAGCAACGTATGAATTAATCTTTTTACAAGTTCTTATTGTAGTCTAATAATTAATCTTGTTACAAGTTCTTACATAGTAAAAGAACTTGTTTTCCGGCCTGCATAGCAGGCAGAAAACATTCCTAACGCCGAGGACGGAAATACACCCACTCATATAGTGACCCTGCATGGTTTCTGTATCTCAGCTATTACTGGGCTAAATTTAATGATTTTGGTATCAAAAAATTCGTAAAAATCAGGGCTTTCCTGGTCATGTGACCAGGCCGTTTTAGTTTTGTTAGAACCGCCTCATTTTTCTGCTTTTTTTGAGTATAAGATCATCCCAATAGCTTCAGATTTGAGCGGACTACATATTATTTAATTATTTAACATGTATTTATCTAACATTCTTGGTATGTCTCCATCCCCAAAGTAAGAACTTGTTTTTGCCATGCCCAGCAATGGCCTCTGACCAAGTATAAGAACGTAAAGTTGTGATTTACAAACTAAAAAAAATGAGAGATGGCACTGATAACATAGAACAAACCTTACGTCTTGAAAGTCTCATAACTTGGCCCAGCAACCCCTCCAGCCACCTCATAATATTGACATTTACGATCATAGCGACTGTTCTTCTTCGAAGGTCCCTGCTCTTCTTTTTCACCATCAGGATCCTCATTAACAGTAGCTTTTTCCCAATGAACGTGACAAGAGGAAGAAGGATAGGAAGCAGACTCAGACGAAGTCTTTGCATGAGGACCCTCCTTCAGAAAAACGTGTTTGGAGGGATGATTGGCAGGTACAGCAGATGCAAGAGATCAAGTAGATGGTGCTCCCTTTGACCGGTTTAAAACTGATGAAGGGGAAATCATTTTGGAAGGGACCTTGTAGGGAGCAAACTTGCGTGAGGCATTCCGACCTACTTCCGGACAATAAGGAAACATGGCTGGTTTGGAAGAAAGGCTGGGCATGGGCTTGGAAGAAGGAACTGGTGCAGAATGCTGAACTACAATATCTGGGGTGGTAAAGCTGTACAGCTCATGTGTAGCTTGAGATGGATCAACAACTCAATAACCTTGAAACATCTCCGAACGATGTTTTTTCTTCGATTGCTATTTGAACTGAGCATTCAAGTTTGCAAAGGCCTTGTTATAATCTTCTGCTAAATCTGAATTGCCAAAAGAATGATATCCGGGACCACCTGGAGAGGCAAAAAATGTCGAAGTAGTGGTTTCATGGGTCCTCATGTGGATAGGAGAGCCAAGAGACTGAGGCGAAGGATGGTGGACAGGTGATTACGAGTTCTTACGTAGTAAAAGAACTCGTTTTCCACACTTGATAGCAGAAGCAAATGATTCCTAACGCGAACGATGGAAATTCTCCCACTGTTTCATTTTTTGTGATTGACCCTGAATTAAAAGTCTACAAATTTTGTAATAGTGGGAATTTTTTTTGACAGTGAGAATGGTTGTGTGATGCATGTTGCTATGGGCTATTTTTAGCTTTTGTGTCTAAAAACCTAAGTTAGGGTTAGATCTTTTGTGCAGCGCTACTGACCACTATGGCTAGTGTTCTTTTACAAAGCAAATATAAGTTCTAAACTAACTACTATAGACTGCTTGGAATTCTCTAGTCTACCAAAACACTAGAAAAGCACACTAAAAACCCTATTCTAGCCTATAAACAATCAACTAATATGTTTTACTAGGAAAAGAAGATATTTACCTGTAAAAGTACTCAAAACTTAGATTTCTTTACTAAATTCTGCCTATAACTACATAGAGACACAACAAAGACAACAAACCATGTAAAAGGCCACAAAAAGTGCCAGCAAGGCACTAGTATAGCCTAAAACTAAGGGAAAGAAACCTAGAGAAAGAGGAACAACAGTTAGTAGGATACTTGGACCAGCATACCATGGTAGTCCTCTCAAGAGAGGTACACTATCATCCTATCCGGAATGACTGGCATGCTGGTAAAGAAAAAAGAAAGAAGCGATGAGCTGGCAGTTTATGACAGTGTGAAATGTATCATGTGATTTTGTTTTTTTAGGGTTAAGGTTCCAATGTGGCTGTGAGAGCTCCGTCGCGACGGAGGCCTCACAGCCACCAAATAACACCTAAAGTTAGGTTTATTTTGTATTTTAGCCATATTTCACTGATTTTTTGATTAAATCCAATGATTCTAACACCAATAAAAAGGGAAAAATCAGATGGTTTCATATCAACAGACAGAAAGTCAAAAAAAATTCATCAAATTAGATAATATATTAGAAAATGCGTATAATTCTACTGCTCTGCTTTATGTTCTTCTACTTTTCCTTCACTTAGTTAAAAAACATTGCTCTGGTAATATTAGAAGTAAGATTTGGTACATCTGAGTTTGAAATCATTTCCCACAAGTCTTGAACATGATAAAAGTGGCTCAGATTGCGGAAATCACATGAAAAAGAAGTCAAATCACTCAAAAAATGCACTTTTAATGTTATTGAACCAAGAGATCAATATTTATAGGTGTATGGCCATCCACCAAAGTCTTTAACTGTCTTAAATTACCAAATTTCTTTAATTTAAACAATTAAAATATCAAAATCTCCTAATTTTGCAATTTTGCAGTCATGTGACCTTTGTGCACAGACCACCATTCTATAGCCCTGAATTTTCTGCTTTTTATACATTTTATTTTAAAGAAATCCATGGATAACTCAGCTCAATAGAGTAAATAACATAAGTTGTGATGATTTGATTGTGGCTGTGCAGAATACTTTGTGGCTGTGCATAATGCTATTTGAAAGGCCTGAATTTTACAAATTTTTTGACATTATTTTTGTGAGAATTGACCCAGTAATGACTGAGATACGCTGAAAACGATATTTTGGTGTGGCTGTGAGACCTCCGTCCCGACGGAGGTCTCACAGCCACATTGGAACCCTAACCCTAAAAAAACAAAATCACCAATTTACCTTTAAAACATCAATTACTGGGTCAATTCTCACAAAAATAATGTCAAAAAATTTGTAAAATTCAGGCCTTTCAAATGGCATTATGCACAGCCACAAAGTACTCTGCACAGCCACACCAAATTATTACTTTTAGTGTATTTTATTCATTACTCAGTCAATTCTTACAAAAATGATATCAGAAAAATTGTAAAATTCAAGCTTTATAAATGTAGTACTTTTCTGAATACAAATATTTTAATATCATGTGACCAGGTAATTTCTTTATTAAGAAATAGCTTTTGGACACAAGTCTCCAAATCAGTAATCAGGCTGTAATATGCTCAAATCTGATTCAAATTGCACAAATTTAATATTAAAAAGACCAGAATATTTAGGGTAGTTAAATAGCTGGATAACTATTTGCAAATATTTGGTTTTGTTTGTTTTATTCAAGAAATAAGTATTTTCCATTCATGAGTAGGAAAGTTCTGGAATGAGAAAAAAATCTGTAAAATAAAACATATTTTTTGGGGTCCAAATATATTATACTATGTAATCTGGCAACTTTCTTGTTCAGGAAATGACAAAGATAGGAGTATAAATATATTATACCATCACAGCTTTCTGAATGCTGGTCAAAATATTGTGAATTTTGTATCATAAAATTTGGAACATTCTTGATGATTTACTGCTTATAAGACTGACAAATATTTACAAATATTTGCAACATTCCCAAAATACTCTGATTTAATATTCAAATTATTCATTTTGTTGCATTGTAACGCTGAGCTATGATTACAATTTCTTTGGGTCTTTAAATATTCCTTAATGTTTTTAATCTACAAATTATCTTTAATAATGGGGTAGTTGATACCAAAAAGCCTATAAAGCCAACATTGATTTTTTGCATATTTAGCTTACTTTTAGCCAAACTGATAGTCCTGAATAGCATGTATATTTGGCATGATACTCTTCTCACAATATTATATGACTATTGAGTGGCTAAAATGAGTATATTGGCATATATTTATTAAATCAGTAACTAATTTTATCAATAAGTACCAATCTACTGTATGATAAATTAGTCTGGCCTATGGATTATGTAAACTTATTGAAAAAAGAAAAAAGAAAATGATATAAAGAACTCGTATTTGCCATGCGCAGCAATGGCTGCTTCACAAGTTCAGCATGAACAGATGACAAAGGAGGAGAGAAACAAGGCTGAGCAGGGGGAGCAGAAACCACAGATCTAGAACCAATAGACAATTTGGAGTTGGTGGGGGCAGCATTGACAGAAGGAAGATCTTTAATCTCGACGAGCGCCTTTCCATCAGTATTTGTAATTAGTGGAATGTACTGGTATTCCGCAGAATCCTTCGGAACTGCTTTAACATCTATGTAGGATATACAATCAGAAAAAAATATTAGATAAACACAAATAAAAACTGACCATCAGACCAGGGTTCAATGGTAAGAGCTTCGAGTCGAATTGAATTGGCAAGTGCCCTCCAAACTGGGCCAGGCTGAGAGCTCCCAAACATTCCCAGATATGGGAGTGAAGAAACCACTGAAGATGGCCATCCATTGATACAGAACTCATAGGTCTTCGCCAGAGTAGTCAGCTTGGCCCATCTGACATTATTTCCAACTCCACCAGGGGCCAAGATCGCTAAAAAAAATAAAAAAGATGTACTAAGAAAAAGAAAAACAATCAGAAACATAATATTGCTTACCCAATCTACCCCGAAAGAAATTGGTTACTTCACCCCGAAGAACATTTGGAGCAAGTTTTTCAGTGGGAACCACAGCCTGAACAGGCAATATAGGCTGTGCTACAGCCGGAGCCTTTGAGGTCTTCATATTTATCTGGCCTTCCTTTATAAAGGCATCATACTTGCGATCGACAGCTACTGAACTGACCAAACACAGTTAGATTACCAGAATATATATAAGAAAAACACAAATACCAAAACTTATTGGTGAGACCATCGACAATGGTTCCCACAGGTACTTTATTGTCTTCCAAAATCTTCTTGCCCAATTCAGCAGAAGCAACGACACTGCAATGCTGACGAGCAGCAGGATCATTCCCAGTGTAAAAGTCGGCAACAATATAGTGAATATCAGGATTCCATTCACTGATAAATTCAACCTTCAAAGAAAATCAGGACACACCACATAACAAGACTAGAAAATAACTGACCAGTTTCTGAACATCCTGCTTGGAATTAATCACTCAACAAACCGCACTTTTCATTGCTGACGTATCACGAGTCAATTTTAACAGAGACTCCTTCATCTTCTGAACCTCAGCATCCTGCTCTTCTAGGGAAAGCGCCTGGAACTTTTCCCATTCTGCCTTAGCAAATTTAAGAAATTCTTCTCCTAAGATAGTCAAGTAAATAAAAATGCAATGAAGAAGAAAAACAAGCACGTACCCCCAGAAATTTCTGGATGGCGCAACGAGAGATATTGCTGTATTAAATTCCACCGATTCTCATTGCCAATGCCACCCCTAGTACCAAAGGCAAGGCCCGACTTCTGTCGCACATGATGCTCAGAAAGATTGTATTCGGTAGCAATATTTTTGATGCTCAGGTTGGGCCACTGAAGTGTCAAAAACAGGATTCCTACAGCTCCATTACCAGATAAAACACCTTATGAGGCATGGTTCAAGAAGAAACCTGATGTAAGCCATTTACAGGTTTGGGGGTGCACTGCTTATGTGTACATACAGAGGGATAAGCAAAAATTACTTCAGTCACATATGAAGAAATGTGTATTTGTTGGTTACCCTTCTGGGTATAAAGATTGGGAATTCTACAATCCCACCACCAAGAAGTATATCATATCTGAACGTGCTGAATTTGATGAACGCCATTTTCCTGGCTTGTCTAAAACTGGACCAATGCCACAAATTGACCTTCAGCCTCCACATTCTCATTCTTCAGAGGATGATTCTGTTGCACCTTTGCCCAATTTTGGGGGGGATGAAGATCCAACTACACCTCAAATTCACCCTCCTGCACCACCTGCACCACCAATTCCTGATCCTGCTCCTGTTGCACCACTTGCACCTGCACCACCTGCATCACCTGCACCTCCTGCACAACCACCAGTTGCTGGTCCTTCTCGTCGTAATCGTAAGAAGGATCCACCACCTGCACCAACTCGTCGTGCAGATTGTGTTTCTGTCCCTCCTAAGCCTTATTGGCTAAACCCAACACCTCAGCAACCTCCACAACCTCCACAACCTGCTGTTGTCGAGGAAGTAGAGAAAGAAGAGGATGAGGTAGAGGCTGACAAACTGAATATTGTTGATGGTGATGATGGACTGGAATATGCTCATTTAGCATCTGGTGCTGAGCCATGCACATACAAACAGGCAATGAAAGGTGATGATGCACAATGT